>OY756408.1:10900846-12230846 GCA_963576865.1 Anania hortulata | reverse complement strand
AAGAGTGAGCAAACTGAAGTAGCAGTGGGCTGTTCATATTAGCCGTAAAACCGATTTATTATAATAGACGTATTGTTGAGTGGATGGAGACCAAGGACTGGAAAACCCCTTTTTTTTATTAAGCCAATTGTTAGGGAAACCCTATTAAAAGGTTACCTCTATATAGGGTTACCCTATTGATAAGCTACTCCAGTGTTAGCCTTTCGTTCGGCCTTTTTGAATAAAGTTAACTGCTTACTGCGCTTACCAAATCAAATAGGGGTATTGGTTATTTCAATATTTAGCACTTACCAACTAAAAGGGTTACCCTACTGTCTATGTCTTTTTCGCGCATTCTGGTGATTTGTATTAACCTGTCTGTGTATTTAAGTTCGCCGTGGTGATAGCCACACACAATAAAAGGTTATACAATAATGAGTCGAATGGTGTGCATGTAGAGGTTTAAATTGCTTGTGCGCTTTTAAAACCCTTTCATAGGGTAAGCCTCGATAGGGTTTTCAGATACGGTTAGTGCTTACCTGAATTAACTGTATTCATTTGGTTAGCCTTTCGTTAGAGTAAGTCGACAATATGCTTACCGAATTGATAGAGTTTGTGCAAACAAGTCAATGAAATACCCAATTAAAAACCCTTTTATTGGTAAGCGGTTCTGGTCCTTGATGGAGACGGCGGCAAATGCAGCTTAGGGCGCGCTCTGACAAGGTAGAGCGATAGTGAGAATCATGTGAAGAGAATAGCTGAGAATCCATTGGGAAGTCTATGTCCAGCAGTGGACTGATGTAGGCTGATTATAAAGTATATTCAACATTCCTAATATAATAAAATACAAAGCTGTATCAGAAATGGTCTGATGATATTGTAAAGAGAGGTGGTATATTATGGACAAGGAGATTCAGTGATGGGAAAATCCGGAGAAGATTAGGAGAGGCCTTTGGCAAAGGAATAAAAAATATTAATTAAGGATTACAATATTTAACTAAATTATCAAGATAAAGGTTATAAATATACACAAAAAAAAAACTTTAACTTAACTATAACCTTAACATTACAAACTTAATTTACAGTCAGTGATGGAGGTGAGCATGAGAAGCCTAGTAAAAAGGACCTGCTGGGACGACGCAAAGAAAAGAAGGAGAAAAAAGATAGAGGCTATGCTGCTCTGGAAGGGGAGAGCTCACCTGAAGAGGACACTGATACAAAGTATGTATTAAGACTTGATGTAAAATCTGAATGTAACATATCAAACTGTCTTAAACATTCCTGCCTAATTAAATATATAAATATGTGAATAGTATAATTTATTAAAGTGTGCTTATCACAGGTTATAGAGCGGTTGTTGTATGAAGCTTTAAAATATACAGCATTTTTTTAAAATCATGACTACGTCATCTACATACATCCGTTCATTAGTTTGTCTTATTAAATAATATTTACATATTTATTCATATTTAAAATATTATTTACATTGGACTGGAATGTTTGAATCAATTGGACCATAAATGACCAGTGACCATCGTGACCCGGTTAGATCGGACGCGATTCTAGAAGTTGCTCACTGGTGCAGCAAAGACCGCAAACAATTACAACCCTTTGCCATCACCATGTGAAAACTGAAGTCTGCAACTCAAAATCCTTGTGGCTATCCCGAAAGGTTACTTACGAAAGTTACTACTAGTAGTAACTTGAACATAAATTACGTAACATAATATTTAAAAAATATTTATATATGAAAAAAACGCATTTGTCTGTACCATCGTGTATATAAATCAACGTGTATACGTTGCTGCAGCTGCCGCGGTTCTGCAGCGCCTCGGGCATGTTCGCGGACGCACGGACTGACGGGTTCCATGCCATGCGATTATGCGCAAAAAGCCTCATCCTTGCTGAGACGTATGAGGGCCAGCAGCAACAGCGTTCTGAGGGCAATTACTGCTCGCCCTGACTGTCCTATCCAAAAACATTGGATAGGAATAGTAACAGGCCAAATAAAATAATTAATTTGAATATACAAACTAACTCCACTAACATAGTTTATAAGAAAAGTTGTTACTAACTCTACTAACAAATTATGGATAAAAATCTGAAATAAATTATTATTCAATTAAATTAAATTTAATATGATTTTTATACACAGGAGTCCCTCAAAATCTAAGAAGACAAAGTCTTTCAAATTTCCTACTAAAAGCAAAGAAAAACGAGAAAAATCACGCGACAAAGAGAAAGTTCTAGAAGACGCCGCGAAGCAAAAAGAGCACAGTGAAAAGGAAAAAAAGAAAGAAAAGGAAAGGGAGAAAGAGAAGGAAAAAGAAAGGAAAGAGAAGGAGAAACGGGAGAAAAAGGAAAAAGATAAAGTGAGTTGATAATTTAAAAAATTAACAGGTTTATTTATTTATTTACAAAATCCACAGCTATCGGTAGGATCGTGACTTCGTCAGTCCTTGATCGATCATATAACATGACAGACGTGGAAGAAATAGCCTGCTTTATTTATTATTTATATAATTTACAAATGAAAAAAAGATTCTCTATAGTGACATAATCGCCCTGCAAACGCGCCGCGCCGCCCTGAATAAAATCAGTTTTTAATACAAATAGGTTCCTAGTAAATATGGGTTTAGAAACACTAAATAAAACTACATAAATAAATAATAAATAAACTCTGATATGAATTCACTTAAATAGACGAAACTATTGGTTAACTTTACAATGCATCTGTGTTGTTATAATCCAAACAATCCATATATATATTATTATCCGTGTTACCTGTTTTAACCAATACTGTTTCAATATTCATCATCTACTGTCCCACCACCACAATGAATATTATCACAGTAGGCTCACACTGCGCATGCTGGTATAGTCTTCTCACAAGTCACCTCCTGAGGTATGTAAGCGGCGAGACGGGTTTCGAGTCAAGTCAATCTGCCTTCAATAAAGGCTATCGTTTTTCTGCTCACCAATAAGTCATTTAATCCGTATATAAGCCCTCTTCCTGGCACTTTTACATGCTAAGAAACAGGTTAACATTTGGCGCCACTGGCGTTGAAGTCCCGTCCGTCCTGTAAATATTTACTATATCCAAGTCCATTGATTGCACTCCAGATTCCCACTTTGCTTTTCTTGATGCATCCAAGGATTCCAGTAATTTATGAGCGGCTTCAGCGTCATTTGTCGAGATGAATTCTTTATACGCCTCTTCAGTCTCATTTGACCATCCTGGTGCATATTCCCTGCGAAAGCCTCGGGGAATGGAGCGTTTGGCTGCAGCTATGACGGCTTTGGAGAAACGTGTGTAATTCTCAACTTTCGGCGTAATAAATCGTAAAGTAGCTTCCAAGCCATCCGCGAAGGCATCCCAGTCAGCCTTATTGAAGTTCCAGCGTGGGTGCGGTGAAGATTTTACAAGCGGGACCTGAATGCCTACAGTGATTAAAACCGGTCTATGTTGGCTACGAAGAAAGTTATTGAGGACGCGCCTGGTAGCAGAAAGTCTATTGCCCTGACTATCCTCAGACACGAAACACAGATCCGGGTTCGTGTCGCTACTCCATCTCGCAGATCTGAACGATCTTGCGCTGGCTTTTCAGGCTAAGTCGTTTGAGGAAGGAGAAGCGGCACTAACTGCAGATCTCCAAACTATAGGTGACTACTTCTCAAAGTGGCGCCTATGTCCAAATCCCACAAAAACCGAAGTAGCAGCCTTCCATCTCACAAACTGCCTTGCAGACCGAAAACTGAGTGTTTCGTTTTGTGGAGAAATTGTCAAACACAATTACTCACCAAAATATTTAGGCGTAACCTTGGATCGGTCTTTGACTTTTAGGCAGCACCTAGAAAGTGTAAAGCAGAAACTTAAAAGCAGACTGAACATCCTGAGAAGCCTTGCGGGCACCAGCTGGGGCGCCTCTGCCTCAGTTCTGCGTACTACGGCAATAGCGTTAGTGTACTCTACAGCAGAGTACTGCGCACCAGTATGGTATCGCAGCGCTCATACTGACAAAGTGGACACCCAGCTTAACGAGGCGATGCGCATTATCTCAGGGCTCATAAAACCTACCCCACTCCCTTGGTTGCCAGTTCTGGCCCATATACCTCCTCCTGCCCTGCGTCGAAGCAACGCTGCTGCGTTTGAGTGGAAGAAGTGCTTACGCCAAGGTATGCCCATCCAGAGCACACTAAAGGCATTACCACCCCACCGACTTCCATCAAGGTCTCCAATCTGGACTGATAATAGCCTCAGAACCGACTTCAGTTTGAAAACAGCGTGGCGGTTATCCTGGGAAACCTTTGAAGACCCACAAAAGGATTTAGTTCTGGACCCGACATCAAAGCCCGCTGGTTTCAACACTACACGTCAAGTATGGGTAAGGCTAAACAGGTTCAGGACAGGATACGGCCGTTCCAATCACCACCTTTATAAGTGGGGGCTAAGGGAGTCACCGGCCTGTGATTGTAGTGCCACAGACCAGACCCTGGCGCATATTGCCAACGATTGCCAGCTGTACTGTTTTCCTGGTGGCCTGCGGGAACTTAATCTTTTTACCCCAGCCGCTGAGGACTGGTTACGCCAACTAGCACTCGACATCTAAATTAGGATTCAAGCAGCTATAAATGCCATATGATATGATGATCCAAGTCCATCTGACTTGGATATACTTATCGACGTTACAATGCTCTATAAACAGCAGGCCATTTAACAATATGTTCAATCATCTTTTGGTATGTCGTCTTGTATATTCGCAACTATTTTTACAATAATCTATGTCTAAATTCATAAAAAGTTTGACAACAGAAAAACATGGCTCAAAGTCAGAACATCCGCGTGTCCGCGATAAAGAAAAAACCGCGAACTGTAACCGTTCAATGACATTTGAACTAGAGACACCACAGACCAGTGCCTCTAGAGGCAGCATATTAAATTTATTTATTTAAATTAACCCCAATAGGGAATATGCATTAAAAAATACATTGTTTTTACTATATTTATAAGAAAATATATGAAATTATAGTGCTATTAGTAAAAACAAAATTAATTTTGGGTAAAAAATAACCGTATTATAGTAATTAGTACTTAAGGTATACCTATCTCTTTCTAAAACAACTTTTACTATGAAAAATGTATGGCGGACGTGTAATGTGACGTCGAGGTACATATCGAATCTCCTTGTCTGACACGCGACTTTAATGGGCTGTAAGTCAGGTATTTATCAATATTTTTCGAAAATTCTTAAAGTTTCATTAATTATAATTAAGTACTATTTATTTTAGGACCAAATAAAAGAATATGCATATTCCTCATTGTCCTGCTGTGCTTAATGTTCACTGTGTTCACCTTACTCTTGTTTAAATACAGACGCCTACGCAATTGTTTTCTGTGTGATAACAAGTTTATAAAATCGATTTTGAACTCAATTCCGCTGACAAAAAGCCACGTATTTTATTGCGAAATTATGATTCAGTGGTTGACTAAATACCTTATATTGTCTGTACAACCTTGTCTTAGTTATGTTTTTTATTTGTATTTGCTGAAAACAGCTTGCTTAAAACTTAGGGAAATTCTCTCAAGTAAATCTAAAGGTATTTAGGATCTCGTCATCGTCATGGAATTAATGATTTTTAACATCTTGTATAAACTTAAATCACTGTCATTATGGTTTTATTTAAAAATGGCTAGTAGACTGTTAATAAATAATTTGTTTACGGAAAAAAATGTAGATTTAATAAAGATTCATCCATACTCATGAACTTTCGCATTTATAATATTAGTAGGATAGATAAATAAAACCGCAACTAATACATTTGTTTTGTTTACAAACATCAATCCTTATCATCCGACCAACCCACTCCTAATTTTCACGGTTGAGCGGACAACTCTTTGCATAATCCCCCGCCTCGTTCAGTGCGCGACCTTGGTGTACAGTCGTCAACAAAGTTGTTTATTATTTTATGCACTTGAACGAACATAAAGGTGCAATTACACGGGCAATCGAATTGCTCTATTGTAGGTCATACTCGCCGATTAAATGACGTCTCGTAGATTGGCCGGTTGGAAGCAGTCTACATCCACTGCTTCCTGCAACCTTTACCAGGTTGTCTGTGCTAAGCGTGGGTGAATCTTGCAAATAAATAACTTATTACTTGAAAAAAATTCCTACACCTAGTCACTTTTCTTATTTGTCGGCGCATCAGCGGTGCGAATTCACCATGCTCGGTAGACTCAGTACCAAAAAGTTCCTGAGTGGCTATATTTCAATTTTGACTTGGTATGCGCGAAAGCGGCGTGGTACAGATTCGGCTTACCGCGTCACGCAAGTCCAGTGGCCGCTTTGCATGTTGCCGAGCCAGAGCCGGACGCATCGCCCTGTTCAAAATGTTAAATCATCTTGTATTTTTATTTAATACAAGCATTTAGTACAAGCTGGCTAAAATCGTTCCGGGGCGGAATGATTTTAGCCAGCTTGTACTATCATACATTTTTTTTCGTAAATTTTTCCGTGCATTTATAGTTATTCTGCTATTCGGGGCGAAGACAAATTCAACAAAGCAAAGATCATAAAAATCGGTCCAGCCGTTCTCAACTTATAAATGGTGTAACTAACCTTTTTTTATATATATAGATTGCTGGAGTAATACTATTTAAACGCTGATGATATGTTCTTTTTTTCATTTTGTACAAGCACACATTTTTCGTCATCCTGCATAAGTTATTAATTTCAATATGAGGATGACGCCAATAACTTTTTACGTAAACGGTTATAAATGTAACAAACTTAAATATCTTTATTACTCGGAACTCGAAGACGACATTTATTTCGCGACGGTCACGCGTCTCTGCATATTTTTTTACCAACGTGCGTAGGTACAGGCGACGCAGTATATTATGTTTTATGCACCCGAACATACTGTTGTCGCACCGCTGCTGCAGTCTGAAAAAGGCCTTACGGAAAAAAATACAAAACATTTTTGTTGTTGACTGTACACCACGCAGTAGACACAGTCATGGTTTATTCAGTCGCCCGCTGACACACCGTCATGCACCACCTACGAAACGTGTTTTCTAAGGTTAAAAACTTTTATGTTTGCGAAATGAAATTGAGTGAAAGTGATGTGATGTCGTGAATTTTTAAGTTTACAGACTAATTTTTAAACAAAAGAGGTTGAGGCTTTGTTGTGTTGTTTTTTTTTTTGCTGGTATTTTGTGGCACTTAAAGGATCTGTGTCGCTGTCTATCATTTGAAACGTTGTCTTTTTTATATTCAATTAGTACAATCTTGAACTTATCCAAACAATTTCAACTATTACTGCACTGTTATTGATTACCTACTATGTATTAATTATCAACCCAATTAATTTTAATTTCTAATCATAATACAATATTATTTAGTATCGTTTCTGATATCCACCTCTAGATTTGATAATATCTGTTACCCAAATAAGTAAACCAAAACATAGCTACAGAAACAAGATTATTAATATCAATTAATCGTGTTAGGAATAACGCACTTTACGTTTTTAAATATTAATATAATATAATTAGTGACAAAACGGCGTTCACGTGTATTACTTGAATTGACAATAGATCTATTGTTCTAAGCTATCATTTTTATTCAAAAGAGTATCCAAGTCTACACAATATAACGTGCTTATTTATTAGTTAACTAGACTGGCATTTTACTGCAAAAATAACTAAATACAATAACTTATTCTAAGGGACCAACATCGAAATTTAAAAATAAAAACACTTCTGTATACAAACTGATGTCTGATTGTCGGCGGCTTAGTAAAGGGTAGTGTTTTTTTTTTGCGATTTAAATGTTCGTTCTATAGAATGAGTAGTAGAATCGACCCTTAAAGAACCGGCTAATATCGCTTGATACTAGTCGCGAAGCCTAGTCAGAGGCCTTAGAGCGGCTTAATAATATCTGACAGTAAGGTTGTCACTGTCCTTACAGTGTTGGAAGTGAAGGGGTGTCCCTTCACCGGTCACCGGGCCCGCGTGGTGGAGTATGTATGGCCCAAACCACCTCATAGTTGAGGTGAGGCCTGTGCCCTGCAGTGGGACGTATAATAAAATAATAAATAAATAATAACGAATTGTTATCACAATCACACCAATTATCTACCCCCAAACTAAGCAAAACTTGTGCTATGGCGACTAGATAACGGATAAACATACTTAAATACTTTTATAAACATCCATGGCTAAGATACAAACGCTCGTGCTCATCACACAAACATTTGCCCCTTGCGGAATTCGAACTCGCAACCACTGGCTTTGTAGTCCGGAGCGCGAACCACTACACCAAACGGTAGTTAATATAATGTAATAATGTATAATTCGAGGGGTTGACAAATAAAATAAACAATTTTGTGTTGCTCTGTAAACAAAGAAACGACAATTAAAGTTTATTCATGGCAATTCCAACAAAATCAATCCCAGTCATAAAAAATATTAATTTATTATTGACAGACGCCATTTGTCCCTTTAACCTTATAAACACGTCTTATTTATACTGACAGCACAGAGAAAATACAATTACTATAAATAAACACATTCTCCTTACATATATAGGCATATTTTACTTTTTATATGTTTTTACAGTTGTTGAAATTTTAGTTAGGTATTAAACATTACCTACTTTCATGTAGTAAAATATAACTCTCAGACCGGATTCGACCAAGCTAGTGTAAGTTTTAACTTAAGAGTATACCACTGCTTCATCTAAAGTAAGCTGATTTTTCATTCTACCAACCACTAATCTATGAAAAATATTTAAACGGGCGATTATGACAGTATATAAATTATACTGAGAATAAGTAAATGTCAAACTTGTCACTTGTCAAATCCACTCTTGTCACCTAGAAACTGTCAAGTTGTATAATCTACCATTGGCATTCTGTTATCCTACAAAATTTAATTGTTGTGGCAATTGATGACAACCTAGAAGAAATAGATTACATGGATTTTAGTAGGTTTATCCATTCGTTCATTCACAATAAAATAAAACTGAGTATAGTGTATTCCTGAAGTTAGTTGGAAAACGCAAACGAAGTTATCAAAAACTAAATTCAAGAAGTAAAGTTATTCCTGTTCCAGTTTAACTATAGTTAAACTGGTTTAATTTTGTGTTTGGTCGAATCGGGCCTTAATAATATACTAAAAGTATGAACAATAGTATAAACACGAACCAAAGAAACCTCGATTGATCACTGAACAACGGCTTAATTCAATTATCACATCACAGTAGCTTGTATAATTGTGGCCCCATTGTGTGACCTAGAACAATAAAGGGACTTGTTCTTTGGATTACCACTTGTTCTACATTGACCCAAACTTGATAGCATCTGCAGTACTAAACAAGGCTACAATTACGACTACTAGTACACAAATACGTAAAAAACAAAAACTCGTATACTTTTAGAACTAAAGCGAAAGTTTTATTCAAAAGCCTGTTACAATCAAGACCTCATAAAATGTATACGAATTATCTATTTAATACTAAATGTTTTAAATTGAAAACTTTTCTTTTCTTTATTGACTGATTAAGCCACACAGCGCGTTTCTTTTTTTTTTGCAGAATACATTAAATATATCTCATTTGGTTGTTCCATTTGAACGACCTCCGTAGCCAAGAAGCGAGTACGCCAGACTTTGCGTCGTCATCTCTGCGGTCCCGGGTTCGATTCTCGGTCGGGTCAATGTAGAAAATAAACTTTTCTATGTTGTCTCAGGCGGGTCTGGATGTTGTGGTACCGTAGCTGTTTCTGATTTCTTTAACACAAGTGCTTTAGCTACTCACCTTAGTATCGAGCAATGTATATGTTATGTTATGTTGTACAATATGAAAAAAAATGTAATCTGAAAAGACCCTATGTGTCCCTTCGACAAGGGATAAGTCACAGTGTTGGTTTAAGTTAATCTAAGATATGGATGTGTTTATAAATGCAAACAACTTTTATTATGTGGTAAACATCGATATCGATTTTATTTTAGCTGCTCCTTATACATATTATTTATGATGTTAAAGCGTTAAAGTCAATTTTTCTTTGCTTTCAAATATTGTAAAAAATCTTGGCATGTCTTTTCACAAAAATAAATTAATGTCAGTGTATAAAATCAACGATCTGTTAAAATAGATAGGATTTTGGGTTAAATGATTAATTTAAAAAGTTGGATATTTTGTTTTTGAGGCTTCCTTGTTTTTAAATGAATAATTTCGTTAGTAAAGAATGTCAAGATAGTTTACAATATTCAAAAAGCTAAGAAAAATGGACTGCAGTTACACATGCAGGTTCATCTGACATTGTTTTTTTTATTCGTCCATAGGAAAAAGAAGAGAAAGCAAAATTCAAGTTAGAATCGAAAGAAAAACTCAAAGATGAGAAAAAAGAAAAAGTCAAAGACAAAGACAAGGATAAAGTAAAAGAGAAAGACAAGGAAAAGGTCAAAGAGAAAGATAAAGACAAAAAAGACAAGAAACTAACGAAAGTGCCTTCGACGGTGACGTCAGGGGTGCCGTTCGAAGAGATATTTACTTTAGGAGGTGAGTTTTTAGTTTCCCTACTATTTCGCCGCGTTTGATAAAGGTGATAATAAACACAACGTCACGGCTTGTGACAAAACCAAAACAAAGCCGTTCAAGGTAGCAAGATAACTAGGGCTGTCTGTTTGTTTTTAACTGACTTCAAAAAAAAGGAGGAAGAGTTTGACACGTATTTTTGCAAACAAAAATATTCATTCAAACTTCATCAGCTGGCATCGACTCCAAGAGTAACTGATTAGGCTTATATGTCTTAAATATTATGTATAGCTTTTCAGTTTTTGAAATCAGTTTTATAATATTGTTTGGAAAACGTGGATTTTTAAGCAATTAAAAAAAAACTGATATTATGTTGCCGGTAGCCGTAAGATGCACACGGCTCAAAGCAGCTTGCTGTGACGGTCTATATTTTTATATCAAGCAGTGTACTTCTAGTGACTGATAACGAATTCAATTCTATCTTACAACCAGGTCGATACAAAAGTAGGTATCTACTAGTAAATAATCACTGACTAATATAGTAGGAGCGTCCGTGCGTACCGACCTTGCGAAACTTGACATGCATATTGATCACTTTGATTGGCTAAAATGCTGCTAAAGCCGCGATAACACATGCATGATATGTACCTGTTTTACAACATCGGTAATAATAACGATTTCTTTGTTACCTTCGATAAAGATCAGTAGTACATAGTTAGTATAAGTAGTACTATCTATCACTATAAGCCTCAATAAGAAAACTCAAAGTTGCACAGCATGCTATGGAAAGGGCTACGCTAGGTGTTTCTTTTCTTGAAATCTTGAGGAGATTCTTACACGAACAAAAGTCGCGACATAGCCGACGACATAGCCGACGAATGAAGACGAATCTCATCATCATCATCATTTCAGCCATAGGACGTCCACTGCTGAACATAGGCCTCCCCCAGTGACTTCCAGATTGGCAAGACGAATCTCCTCAATCCTAATTTGACCCTTCAAAGAGACACCGAGCATAGCCCTTTCCATAGCACGCTGCGCAACCTTTGAGCTTTCTTATGAGGCCTATAGTGAGAGGATAATATGGAACTGAAACGTGGTCAGTTTCATATCCTACCGACCTAAATATACTTCAGTGCCTAAAGACGAAAGTCTACAACCAGTGTGTGGTCATTAGATACATGACTAAAGTATTTGAAATGCTCCTGGCCTAAGCCCTAATTGGGTTTTAGGTCTATCGGAGGATTATCCGGCTTATTAATTAATGACTGTCGGGTATTCGCTGCACCAAAAATGTGATCAACAGCATTTTAACCTACCACAAAATGACCCTCGATTTTAAACTTTAAGGTCTACATACAGGGTTTAATATGAATTCAGATAATTTGAGGTTTTGGAGTATCTGTTGGCTCATCATCATCATCATCATCAGCTTTTAGAAGTTCACTGCTGGACATAGGCTTTCCCCATAGAACGTCCTCGAACGAACAAACGAATTTAAACCGGTTTTAAATCCCGCAACGGTCAAATATTTATGTGATGAGCCAGAGCATTTGTTCCTAAGCCATGGATGCTTATAAATGTATTTAAGAATTGTTATCCGTTATCTAGTCGCACTAGTACAAGCTTTGCTTCATCATCATCATCATTACAGCTTACTTTGGTTCTAAATAATAATTATGATAATTGGTGTGATTGTTGGTGTGATCATTTATTTATTTACTAGCGGCTTCCCACTACATTAATGATATGCAACTTTGACTAAGACATCAGTCCGGGCAGGAGAGTAGGAGGCCTGCCATCTGGCCTATCTGGTTCACATTATATTTCATTATTCATTATAAAGTTGGTAATTCATTCTTGGGGAAATGTATTAAATTTTTTAATAAAGTTCCACAGACTCTTGTTGAACTACCTGTACATGAGTTCAAAATTCACATTAAAAAAAACCCTATGAAAAAAGGGTATTATAAGGTAGACGATTATTTGAACGACAAGAGTGCATGGACTTAACCTGCTTAGCTCGCACTTACTTCATGTCTTGTAATTGTATTTCCTGTAAAACAGGCTGACAAAGGTGACTGAGTTTGTTGCGCCGTTTCTTCTCATCACCAGCCGATATGTAGTCCCGAAGCGGTGGTAGGGTAAAGCTATATTTTGAGACGTGTATAAGTGCCCGGAAGAGGGCCTATATACTGAATAAAGGAGTATTAATGAGTATTAAATAAAATTTAGCAAAAATAGCAAAAAAAAATGTCATCAAATCGTACATCGAAATCTCAAATAAACCTGATTTGACCACACAACACTACAGCGGATCGGCTGTGGGGTAGTTTTTTGCGATTTTAATGTTCGTCCCTTAAGCCTTGGCTAGCTGTATATAAACAATAAAAAGCTCGTAGAGTAATTTCAGTCAATCTTATTTATAACTAAGTCACTCTTCATTCGACTAAATTACTAATACCGTCCGAACTAGGTAGGGTAGGGCTAAGAGACAGTTTGATTTGAGACCCTATTTTTACTATAATAAGAAGTGGTAAGAACAGTGATAAGAAATTTACTATCACCGTCCTACAACAAAGAAGCTTATCATTTGGTAGTAAATATTGTAGTGGCAACCCTGGAGATAATGTAACGATGTGCACAAGTTTATTTTACACTTTTATGTTAGTACGAATCTCACGTTGCTAGGCTGAGTCTGTGTTCAGTTATGAATCCGTTTTTAGACGGTTTTTCCATTGGCGGTAAGATAGTTAATTTATTTTATGTTTATACGCTAGTGTGGGTGCTGAGACGTTAGTATGTTTTTATTTGATTCTGTGATGTTAGAATAAAGAAAAATAATGTGTTTAGGAATTCAAGATTTACAGTTATAGTTTTAGGTTTTTTACTTTGACGCAATCAAAAAGTAAACGCGGAGTTACTCAGAAAATTTTGCTAATTTGCCACCAGGAGTCGCTACCAATGCCATACTTGTTATTACTTAATTTTCGAACAGTTACAGTAAATAAACTCCCACCAGGCCCTCATAAAATGTTACCTGAATTGATCTACAGGATGTGTCAATATACAGGATGTGTCAATATACAGGGTGTCCCGTAATTCAAAGATAACCTTGTAACAACGTATTCTATACATCATGGTTAAGATTTTGTTCTGACTTTTTCAAATTTGCTTGAAAATTTATCGACTTCCCATACAAAATTATCAAACAGCCGATTGAATTTGTATAGAATAACTAAAAAAATATTATCATATTTCCAAAAGTCATAGAACAAAAGTTAAACATATAAACTATGATAAAAGGATGCCACATGGCAATAAGTCCGCCTTTTGTACGATTTTAATTTGTGCAATAAAGTTTAAATAAATAAACGTAGTATTGAATATGTTGTTACAAGGTTATCCTTGACGGACACTCTGTATAGATCATTGCAACAGAGAATAACGATTTTTTCTAACGTTAGTATTGAAAATAGCATTCTGAACTTCTCTATTGTGTAACGTACACAATTAGATTATATGACCAATAACTAGTAAATTCGCACACATTTAGAATTCTAACACGCGCTGGCACATGTCTAATTTAATTTTGTATCTAATGTTATTGTATCAAGTTTGAAAAATTCGCTCGGCTTCCATTTTAGTTTCTAGTCTAGAATCTACTATTATGTGATTAAGTGAAACCTTAGAATTAGAGGCAATATATTTTGTTGCCTTACAATTTGGCCGTCTGTGATGTTACATAATTGTAAGAACGCGTATGTACTTTATAGACACCTAAATTGGGCTTATTTTCTCGATTATACATCTCAATAAACTAAACATCATTTCTTTAGGTATTGGTCTGACATCTACAGTTCCACTCTGTAATAATAACTTCAAAGTGAAAAGGGCTGATGCCAGATTGTTGCGTCGTCAGTAAGCTAGATTTAGCAGTAGATTTCTTGGGTTGATTTAAAACCTCTTTATCTTATACACGATTACTTATACAGGTTACTGTAAATACCGGACGGTCTTTAGGAGGCTATTCACTGTCTCACGAATATTGATAGTTTTTACTAAGTGCCCAATAGTAAAATTTAAAAAAATGCTTTCGTAACCAAGGGTCATATTTATTCAGTCAAAATGTATAAGAACGGTAATAATATTTTAGATTTTTCTCATAATTACCATGGTCATGGTAATAATTATCTTGTTAATAATAATAAATCAATTGTTATTATATGTATATTAAATTCTGAACATAATTTGAGATTTTAAAACTTATCAAAATTTTTAAAAATATATAGATACTTAAATGTTTATTATTGTTTAATTCTTTTTATATTTGATTTGAAATAAATGCTGAAGTCAATTTGGACCTATGTTACTCAATCACGCTGTAATTTGGCACCCGTAGGATTTTTACCCTGTTTTTGTGTTACCTTGATATGATCTGTTCCGTCTTTACCATAAGGGCACACGGGGCCTGTGCCCAGGGCCCCCGGCCTCACGGGGGCCCTGAAAAGAAAGCCAAAAGTACAAAGCCTAGAAAAAATAAGGAAAAAATTTAAAACTATACTTCTAACGGAGATATAAAAATATTTTTTTGGAGTCATAAATTCATACCAACAGTATTTCATTTTTACTTTGAAATGCCCTATTTTTGCCCTAAATTCTTGTGTACTCCAGGGCCCTGGAAGATGTTAAGACGGCCTTGGCTATGATAAAATATTTTTGGCGTTTATTCGTCTTTGCCTTATAGTTTAAAACCACGCTGACAATATGGCGGGCTGAAGCTAGTTATCGAATAATTATCCAAACAATCTTGACAATATCAAACTCTGATTTAAAGTGTTTGACATCCCTTACAGTTGCACTCCCAATATTCGGCGTGCCCCTTCTGCAGTCGGTTGAGCGGTCCCGATGCCACGACGACTCCCGTCTGCCGCTAGTAGTGAGAGACAGCATAGATTACTTACAGGTACGTTACAAGGACGTCACACACACTTTCAAAACAGCCTATCATTGTCAACTGACGATTCCCGTCTGCCGCTAGTGTTTCTATTTCATTTGTGCACTGGTCGACCATATACATCATCAATAAAAAAAAATTTAATAACACGCATCACTTAACATTTTAGATAAAACATTCGACATTTAAGCATTTTGCAGTAAAAACTTGAAATTCTTAAGGCCTGACCTAAGAAGACCCGTATAATTTATTCTAAATGTCATGAACGTCATGACGACACACTAACGTATTGTTATTCTGTGTACAACAGCTTACAATGACTATGAGAATGTTACACTCAGTTTCCCGAACTCTGCTAGTCACTAACATAAGGCTGGTGGTCGCATTTTAGATATATTTTCGTACGAATGTGATACATGCGAATATAAAATCGAACACACAACTAGTGTTCCGTATAAAGCGCTAGCCGCATTTAAGGCACATTTTTGTACGAATTTGTCGTGCGTCAACGTACGAATGATTAACTTCTATGGGAGCACGCACACTAGCCGCGTGTGAGATTTCGTATGTCTTTATTCGCACGATTCACTTCCGTACGAAAACGTATCCAAAGTGTGGCCTGCTTTAGATGGGAGACCCGGATCATTCGTAACTTGATGCACGTGTCAAATTCGTACGAAATTGGTTAAGTCCAGCTTTGAATACCGTTAAAAATCAGGTATCGTTACCCTCATCATACCAAGATAACGTTAATAGCAAAGGTAACGTTAAGCTTGGTGACGATACTTAACCGGCCTTTTACCGGTAAACTGACTTAACGTTATTGATAATTTTACCGGTAAATCGTACCGTTACCAAATTAATACTATAAGTACCGTTAATTAACTTCGTTAATTTTCATCTTTTTCTTTTAATATTTATACATTATGTAAAAAAAACACTGCCAAGGTAATCAAGACTACGAAAAAAGCATACTACTCTAATTAGTTGTAAAACTAACCGCACAGGTTGGCAACGACGGTTTTAGGTAACGGAAAAAGTCATCATCATCATCTATACGGTCAATCCCGGTTGCGTCCAAAGCCATTGCTTTGGAGCCCAGGGTCCGCTTTCCTTGATTTGCTCCTCCACTTCGCGCGGTCTTGAGCGTCTCTAGTTGTGAGATCATTGCCACGCATGTCAGCCCTCACGACGTCAAGCCAGCATTTCTTGGGTCTACCCCTTTTGCCAGGACCTGGCGGTGGCGGCATGGCCAGACATTTGTTTCCTACGTAGCTTGCCGGTTTCCGCAAAATAGGTAACGGAAAAAGTATCGATACTTAATTATAACGTTAATTTTTAACATTATCTTATTGGTATCGATACTAAACTACGGTTACCTGTATTATCGTTACAATTTTAACATAATGAAAATATTGTTACTTAACGTAACTTTATTGTAAATTTGGTAACGTTAACAAGCCCTGGTTAAGTCATCACTCATCATGCTTAATTGTATAATTTAACACCATGTTTATTTTCTTATAAAATAATAAACTTATTTTAGTAATTACAAGAAATTTGAGAAATTTATTCTCAATTTCAGTAGCTAAGTCTACACGCGTAGTGTATCATGGCGCGCTTCATGTGTGGTGTAGATCCAGCTATTCGTTAAAACGTCTACATTCTAATCGTAGAATAACTACCTAACACACTTTTCCTACATTTCAGGCGCACGGCCTAAAATCAAACCAGATATACCGCACAGAACCGGACAAAATCAAAATGCAGCAGCTAAGGAAGCTGTTTACCGATCGTGGACCAACGTTCCCATACCATTGGGATGTGCCGGTTGCTTGTGCTATGCTCAAGAGCTTTATTAGGTAAGGTTTCTATTGATATATGCGTCGTGAGGCAGACGGAAAAAAATTTATGACAATATTTATAATTATATACAGCGTAGGACGTCCACCCACAAGGTGGACAGACGACCTCGTACAGGTTGCAGGAAGCCAGATGCAAGCCGCTTTCAACCGGCTAATCTTAAAGTCATTAGGGAAGGCCTATGTTCAGTGGACTTCTAATGGCTGAAATAATTACGATAATGATAAAAGAAGTTCGGTTCGCCACAATGTGAATAGTTACAAATTAGTGTACCTATTCATATGGGACAGACAACAGCACGTTAACCTACCACAAAAGGTCAAATTTTCTCAATTGATATTAATCTCTACATGTTGGACTTAAAGTTGAAAATCAATTCAATGACCTTTAACTTTTTGGGTATGTTGACCTGCTGTTGGCTGTACATCATAAAAACTTTTCAATGAAAGAAAGAAAAAGACTTTGTTAAGTTTGTTTGTTTAATTGTAGCTACTATATTATTATAACCAGGGGCGTGCATCCCATATAGGCTATTATGCAGAGCCTATCTTCATAAAAAACCGACAGCTAACCATAATTATTAATTACGTATTCAACAATAAACAATAAATATTCTGTAACCATTTTGTCGTCTACCTGTACTTATTCCTTACTAAAGCGCGCAACTTAGATCGTTACTGTGCAATTTAACCAATGTTAGGCTGCCGTGAGATAGCCTACTGTTTCACGCAAACTTACTCAATTTTCACTCACAGCCTACCCCCATCTGAAACCAATGCGGCCTGATTATAACCACCTCTAAATAATGTTTTAATACTATTTTTGAACTGCTACATTAGAATTTTACATTAGGAAATGAATCCAGAATACGTAAGTAATCTAATACCTTAAACCTTTACAAATAAAGTTGGTGCTTTTGAGAATTACATTTAGTCAAAATCAATCTCATGATCAATCATTGATCGTTAATCATGATGAAGTCATAAATATTTACTGTTTTTTTATCCGTGATATTTTCGATAAATCACTGTAGGATTCATTCGTTCAATTTGTCCAATGATCGTAGCGTCTCTAGCGGTACAAATTGTCAGTAAAGTACACCCGTTCGTAGACAAGATTATAATAATATACTATGCATCTATGCATTATATTAGACTAGCTTTTGCCCCCGACTTCGTCTGCGTTGACCTGACCCGCATAAAAAATATCCTATGTGTTAATACAGGTCATGGCCATCATCAAAATCTATTTAGTAGTTTTTGCGTCAAAGAGTAACATACTCACAAACGCATTTATAATATGAGTAGAATAAACGTGCCTAAATATCGTATTTTTTGTGCATTCTTTGTTGGCTTAGAATGTATTTTAAATAATTTTATTTTTTAACTTACAGTGAACTCCCAGACTCGATCCTCACTCAAGAGCTTCACGGTCAGTTCGAACAAGCCACAGCCATAGCGGAACCACAGAGAGAAACAACCATGATGTCTCTAGTAGGGAAACTACCCCCCTGCAACTACAATTTGCTGGCCTGGCTCATGAGGCACTTTGAAAGCGTTGTAGCGAATGAACAGGTGAGTAAATGCATGAATGACATAAGCAACCAATTAGGGGAACCACTGAGGAATATCCCGTATGTCTGAGGAGAGAGTCAAGTGTTCAGGATTTAATGATGATTTTAAGTGTTGTTATATAATAAGCAAAATTGTATCTCAAAACATGTAAAAAAGCAATTTCATTTTTTACCTTATTTTCATAGAAATAATAACCAAAATACATTGTTGCAGGTAAATCATGCGAGCATACAAATCATAGCGACAGCGATGGGGCCGGCGTTGAACATGTCATACAATTTGATTACATATTTTGTAACCAAGGCCGAGAAATTATTCCCAGACGTTCGGCTCACTAAGTAAGTTTATATTTTATTTTACAGTTACTTTTTATAGTTGTTTGTTTACTAAATAGGACCAGTAAGGATAAACAGATGTCATGTTTGTTTATAAATGTATTTAAGTATGTTTATCCGTCGTCACCTAGTCGACATAGCTTAGCTTAGTTCAGGGCTAGATAAATTGGTAATTGTTAAAAAAAGCACGAAAGAATGAAACACATTTGCAGGATATTTTTCAAAAACTCAAACATCGTAAAAGAAAACTATCGTTAAGACCCCATACTACACCTGTACAGTGTAGTGTTGGGTAGGTCAACCTACCAAAAAAGTAAAAGGTCAATAAACCGATTTTCAACTTAGAGATCAATATCAATTGAGAAAATTTGACGTTTTGTGGTAGGTTGAGCTGTTGTCTGTACATTCAGATAACACTAGACGTGAATGCTTCGGTCTAAAATGATCTGGTTCTCATGTCAAAGGGTTACGGAGGTCTTATGGCATTCCTTCCAATGTAGTACTCTGACTACGGAGACCAAACGCTAGGAGGCAGAAAAGAAAGATACATAATACATAATGTTCAACATCAGGATTTGAATGTCTACCTCTCGGTCTTCCCTAGAAAACGCCACAGCGAGCTGGTCTCGGCCGTTTACATCGAGTTGCTTCCCGCAACCTTGACTAGGTCATCAATCCACTGGGTGAGAGGCATTCTGCTAGTTCGTGGTCGCCACTCGAGGACCTTTCTTCCCCAAAGGTTTACAGTTCTGCAAGCGATATGGCTTGTCTATTGACACTTTAGCGTTTAGCGCACTTTTGAAGAGCCACGTCTCAGTGTCGTATGTCATTACTGGTAACACGCACTACTCAACGATTTTAGTCTTTAAGTTCTAGGGGATATCAGACGAGAAGATATCACATAGTTTTGCAAACGCTGTCCATCCGAGGTGGATTCATTGCTACCTTTTTGTCGAAGTTGGTCCTAGGTATACATATTCGTCAACAATGTCGAGTGTATCCCCAACAATCACTTTACGGGTGCGACAGGGACGTTTGACACTCTTATCATATTGAAAACTTCTTGCACTACAAAAAGTAACTATGTCCTCCATACCGTTTTCGGTGACGGCGACTCCTTTATGTTCAGCTGGTCAATATGATAGGCCCTGATATAACTTGTAAAGCCGAACTTCGACATGAAGACACGATCGCAAGGCGTAGAATATAGCTGAATAGATGAGTTGTATGTGTACCTGTAAGAGGGTTTGGGTCGAGCCATCCGTACTTGGCGTCTCGCGCTTTTCGTCGTAATATTCCTGACCGGTGCGACGATATGACGCCATTTTGGTCTAATGGCAAATAGGCAAACTCCGATTCATTCGTCGAAATGTTGCAGTCCGCCAGATTACGTTTAAGCACGCCTTAATAGCACAGGGATTGACCTCCTTGTTTGCGCTTTCCGCATGAGAGTTCGGAGTAAAAGACTGCTATAAGCAATCCACTATCATCCATGCGTACAACGTGTCCACTCCATCTCAGTTGATGCTTTATTATGAGCACCTCAACTCCGGGCAACCCAGCTCGACGTAAGACGTATTCGGAACACGGTCCTACCACCTAATGCGTAGTATAGACCTTAAATACTTAAGGTGAATGTGTCTAATTGCTTAATATGTGCTTTGTAGCAGCACCAGGTGTCCGTGGCATAAAGTAAGGTAGGCAGAACGATTGCTTTGTAAGCTAAGATTTTAGTTTGCAGTTTGATGTCATGAGAGTTCCACACGCGCTTTACTTTCCGAAGGCCACTGCAGCGACCGCTAGTGGGGCTGGTATCTCTGATGCCAGGGTGTTATCACAGCTCAAACTACTACCCAGATTTTTGAAGTTGCTTCTTCTTCATCTATACGGTCAATCCCGGTTGCGTCAAAAGCCATTGTTTTGGAGTCCAGGGTTCGCTTTCGGACCAGATTTTTGAAGTTGCAAACTTGCAATACCATCAAAAATGCAGTACCATCCAAGTTGACGCTTAAAAGATCCCCACTGTAGCCTCACAGGGGCTGTTTTTAAGACTTGGGTTTTGCTAGTACTTATAACTTGACCAAATCTACGGCATGATAGGTGCAACGGGTTTATATAAGACTCGAGAGAATCAGCCATTAGGCAAACATCGTCGGCGTATAAAATGTCGATCACTAAGTATCTGGTAATTTGCCGTTTGGCTTTAAAACGAAAGAGATTGAAAACGCCTTTGTCAGTTCTGAAATTAACCCTGATGAAGTCACTACAAGTCCTAATAGCATCCTACATTACAGAAGCAAAATATAGTGAGAACAAAGAAGAAAACTACAAAAAGTACCAAAACACCTTAGGGCCAGTCCACACGGCGCGTCGCGTCGTCGCAACGCAAACATTTTGACGCATAGCCGGCCACACGGGCGCTGCGCTATCGCAGCCTTATTACGACCCAGTCTTAACGTTCCGTCGTCGCAGCGCCAACGCGAACGCACCGTTGCGGCGAGCATTTTGTAAAAACATCGCTATTAGAATATCAGGATGAGCTCGCGTGTCTCGACGCACAAACAACGTGTTTGCGTAGTCACTCGGTGGAACCCTATAACAGAGTCATAATTTTTATATCAGATACGTGCCTCCGCTCCAGTCCATCCCGGCGGACTTCTCCGACTCCGCGGCGGACATCAGCGCGGAGCTGCGCAAGCAGGAGTCGCTGCTGAACCAGATCCACGCGGAGATGCACGCCGGGTTCATCACCGCCGCGCGCGACCAGCAACTGTGGGAGGCGCAGCGGATAGTCACGCAGCTCAAGGTGACCACGTTCACCGGTAACCCTGTATACGTACGCAGAGTCGCCGCTGAACCAGATCCACGCGGAGATGCACGCCGGGTTCATCACCGCCGCGCGCGACCAGCAACTGTGGGAGGCGCAGCGGATAGTCACGCAGCTCAAGGTGACCACGTTCACCGGTAACCCTGTATACGTACGCAGAGTCGCCGCTGAACCAGATCCACGCGGAGATGCACGCCGGGTTCATCACCGCCGCGCGCGACCAGCAACTGTGGGAGGCGCAGCGGATAGTCACGCAGCTCAAGGTGACCACGTTCACCGGTAACCCTGTATACGTACGCAGAGTCGCCGCTGAACCAGATCCACGCGGAGATGCACGCCGGGTTCATCACCGCCGCGCGCGACCAGCAACTGTGGGAGGCGCAGCGGATAGTCACGCAGCTCAAGGTGACCACGTTCACCGGTAACCCTGTATACGTACGCAGAGTCGCCGCTGAACCAGATCCACGCGGAGATGCACGCCGGGTTCATCACCGCCGCGCGCGACCAGCAACTGTGGGAGGCGCAGCGGATAGTCACGCAGCTCAAGGTGACCACGTTCACCGGTAACCCTGTATACGTACGCAGAGTCGCCGCTGAACCAGATCCACGCGGAGATGCACGCCGGGTTCATCACCGCCGCGCGCGACCAGCAACTGTGGGAGGCGCAGCGGATAGTCACGCAGCTCAAGGTGACCACGTTCACCGGTAACCCTGTATACGTACGCAGAGTCGCCGCTGAACCAGATCCACGCGGAGATGCACGCCGGGTTCATCACCGCCGCGCGCGACCAGCAACTGTGGGAGGCGCAGCGGATAGTCACGCAGCTCAAGGTGACCACGTTCACCGGTAACCCTGTATACGTACGCAGAGTCGCCGCTGAACCAGATCCACGCGGAGATGCACGCCGGGTTCATCACCGCCGCGCGCGACCAGCAACTGTGGGAGGCGCAGCGGATAGTCACGCAGCTCAAGGTGACCACGTTCACCGGTAACCCTGTATACGTACGCAGAGTCGCCGCTGAACCAGATCCACGCGGAGATGCACGCCGGGTTCATCACCGCCGCGCGCGACCAGCAACTGTGGGAGGCGCAGCGGATAGTCACGCAGCTCAAGGTGACCACGTTCACCGGTAACCCTGTATACGTACGCAGAGTCGCCGCTGAACCAGATCCACGCGGAGATGCACGCCGGGTTCATCACCGCCGCGCGCGACCAGCAACTGTGGGAGGCGCAGCGGATAGTCACGCAGCTCAAGGTGACCACGTTCACCGGTAACCCTGTATACGTACGCAGAGTCGCCGCTGAACCAGATCCACGCGGAGATGCACGCCGGGTTCATCACCGCCGCGCGCGACCAGCAACTGTGGGAGGCGCAGCGGATAGTCACGCAGCTCAAGGTGACCACGTTCACCGGTAACCCTGTATACGTACGCAGAGTCGCCGCTGAACCAGATCCACGCGGAGATGCACGCCGGGTTCATCACCGCCGCGCGCGACCAGCAACTGTGGGAGGCGCAGCGGATAGTCACGCAGCTCAAGGTGACCACGTTCACCGGTAACCCTGTATACGTACGCAGAGTCGCCGCTGAACCAGATCCACGCGGAGATGCACGCCGGGTTCATCACCGCCGCGCGCGACCAGCAACTGTGGGAGGCGCAGCGGATAGTCACGCAGCTCAAGGTGACCACGTTCACCGGTAACCCTGTATACGTACGCAGAGTCGCCGCTGAACCAGATCCACGCGGAGATGCACGCCGGGTTCATCACCGCCGCGCGCGACCAGCAACTGTGGGAGGCGCAGCGGATAGTCACGCAGCTCAAGGTGACCACGTTCACCGGTAACCCTGTATACGTACGCAGAGTCGCCGCTGAACCAGATCCACGCGGAGATGCACGCCGGGTTCATCACCGCCGCGCGCGACCAGCAACTGTGGGAGGCGCAGCGGATAGTCACGCAGCTCAAGGTGACCACGTTCACCGGTAACCCTGTATACGTACGCAGAGTCGCCGCTGAACCAGATCCACGCGGAGATGCACGCCGGGTTCATCACCGCCGCGCGCGACCAGCAACTGTGGGAGGCGCAGCGGATAGTCACGCAGCTCAAGGTGACCACGTTCACCGGTAACCCTGTATACGTACGCAGAGTCGCCGCTGAACCAGATCCACGCGGAGATGCACGCCGGGTTCATCACCGCCGCGCGCGACCAGCAACTGTGGGAGGCGCAGCGGATAGTCACGCAGCTCAAGGTGACCACGTTCACCGGTAACCCTGTATACGTACGCAGAGTCGCCGCTGAACCAGATCCACGCGGAGATGCACGCCGGGTTCATCACCGCCGCGCGCGACCAGCAACTGTGGGAGGCGCAGCGGATAGTCACGCAGCTCAAGGTGACCACGTTCACCGGTAACCCTGTATACGTACGCAGAGTCGCCGCTGAACCAGATCCACGCGGAGATGCACGCCGGGTTCATCACCGCCGCGCGCGACCAGCAACTGTGGGAGGCGCAGCGGATAGTCACGCAGCTCAAGGTGACCACGTTCACCGGTAACCCTGTATACGTACGCAGAGTCGCCGCTGAACCAGATCCACGCGGAGATGCACGCCGGGTTCATCACCGCCGCGCGCGACCAGCAACTGTGGGAGGCGCAGCGGATAGTCACGCAGCTCAAGGTGACCACGTTCACCGGTAACCCTGTATACGTACGCAGAGTCGCCGCTGAACCAGATCCACGCGGAGATGCACGCCGGGTTCATCACCGCCGCGCGCGACCAGCAACTGTGGGAGGCGCAGCGGATAGTCACGCAGCTCAAGGTGACCACGTTCACCGGTAACCCTGTATACGTACGCAGAGTCGCCGCTGAACCAGATCCACGCGGAGATGCACGCCGGGTTCATCACCGCCGCGCGCGACCAGCAACTGTGGGAGGCGCAGCGGATAGTCACGCAGCTCAAGGTGACCACGTTCACCGGTAACCCTGTATACGTACGCAGAGTCGCCGCTGAACCAGATCCACGCGGAGATGCACGCCGGGTTCATCACCGCCGCGCGCGACCAGCAACTGTGGGAGGCGCAGCGGATAGTCACGCAGCTCAAGGTGACCACGTTCACCGGTAACCCTGTATACGTACGCAGAGTCGCCGCTGAACCAGATCCACGCGGAGATGCACGCCGGGTTCATCACCGCCGCGCGCGACCAGCAACTGTGGGAGGCGCAGCGGATAGTCACGCAGCTCAAGGTGACCACGTTCACCGGTAACCCTGTATACGTACGCAGAGTCGCCGCTGAACCAGATCCACGCGGAGATGCACGCCGGGTTCATCACCGCCGCGCGCGACCAGCAACTGTGGGAGGCGCAGCGGATAGTCACGCAGCTCAAGGTGACCACGTTCACCGGTAACCCTGTATACGTACGCAGAGTCGCCGCTGAACCAGATCCACGCGGAGATGCACGCCGGGTTCATCACCGCCGCGCGCGACCAGCAACTGTGGGAGGCGCAGCGGATAGTCACGCAGCTCAAGGTGACCACGTTCACCGGTAACCCTGTATACGTACGCAGAGTCGCCGCTGAACCAGATCCACGCGGAGATGCACGCCGGGTTCATCACCGCCGCGCGCGACCAGCAACTGTGGGAGGCGCAGCGGATAGTCACGCAGCTCAAGGTGACCACGTTCACCGGTAACCCTGTATACGTACGCAGAGTCGCCGCTGAACCAGATCCACGCGGAGATGCACGCCGGGTTCATCACCGCCGCGCGCGACAAGCAACTGTATTACCGTGCATCTCCGCGCACCCCGCGGGCACTGGTGGCGCGGTGTTTATCACCGCCGTATGCGTTGCAGTATAGGATTCCTTTTGTTCTATCGTTGCTGCGATATTGTTCAGCCCGCCCTATGTCAAACCAATAAAATTATTACAATAATAAGTTACAATGTTTTTGACGATAAATGAACGGGTTAAAAAACTTGAGCGTTTCTGCCTTTATGAAATATTAAAACAAACTAATTAAAATTTTAACTAAAAGTGATGCGTTACCAGCAACTTTCTATTTTATGCCTTATCAAAAGCATCAACCCTTTCATAACTGTATAACGGAGCCACCGGGCATGAAAGAGCTAATTTATAACAAAAAATATTTTTCAGAGAAAACTAAGATCCGTACAAAAATCGGCCGAACCCAACTCCCTACCGCCTCAACCGTCTCTCGACGAGAAACAAGACGACGAACCGACACGACGACACTCACAACCAACTTCGCAACCAGTTCCACAACCGACTTCGCAACCACTTCCACAACCGATCGCACAAACATCTTCGCAACCCGACCCACAACCGGACCCCGACCCGAAAACGCCATCGACAAGCGACGCCTTCCAGAACGAATCTCCGCAACTAGACCCCACATTCGAAGCCGAATTCGAAGACAACTTCGACTTTACAAAGTTCGAAGACAAATCGACTCCAACGCAAACCGACGCCGCATTCACCGTTTTACCCGAAGTCAAAGAGACTAAAGAAGAAACAGTGGAAGCGAAAGAAAAACCGAAATTCACAGAAAAAGAACTTCGGGTTCTGAGACTCGAATTAGAAAACGCTGAGTATTTGCAATTGAAATCGTTACTTCAAGCGAAAATAAATTCAGAGCAGTTCGAAATAGTGAAGCTGAGAAGTCATGTGGCTTTAAAGAATAAGCAAGAAGGTTTGCTTAATAATAAAGAGAATAAAGAAAATAATACCCCAGATGAGTTGGACTTAAAGCAAAGACTGATGAAAGAAAACGCGTTGTTAGAACAGAAAAGACTGAACCTCATTAACCAGATCTTTCAAGAAAGAGTCGCTTGTATACAATTAAAGATCGAACTAGCTATGAAAGAAATACTCTCTAAATCTTAAATTTAATATCTCCTTTCACGTAAACAATTAACGAAGAAAGTGTAGATACTTATCTTTTAATGTAAACATTGAAATGGTTGAATCATACACATTATTAAATGCCGATTCCTGACAAATCGTCGCAAGCCTACTTTTTAAAATATCGAATGCACTTTGAGTGCACAATCTGAATTTTAGAAACCAGTTATAAAACAAATTAACGATTTATCTTTTTAAAGATAACGACCTTATTATCACTTACTAGTCTATCGGATATCATCGATGTCTAAGATAGTCATTTCCAAAATTAATAATAATTTAAAATATATCAGAGACAGAAAACTTTCTCATTCTACCTAAATAAGTTAAAACATAAAGCGATCGACAGGAATAGGTATTTGGTATAGTAATATCCCGTTCAAATCTAAGTTAGAAAGAAAGAATATATAAAAATTTATTTGGTATAATTATAGAAGAATACAAAATCAAACACAGTTTTACATTTAAAAACGTTACTATACCAAATAGCTCAGCATATGCCAAGAAACAGAGTGCAATTATTTTATTCTTATTCTTATTCAAAGAGCAAATAAAAGACAGCGGTTATCTGTCAACAAGAATAATTACACAACCTATTTTATAAGAACATTGTTTAGCCTAAGAATTGTACAATTGTTTTTTATCCTAAATAAAATAATTGTCTGAATTTTTTGTGCTCGATAAATAAACACAAAATATATTTGCTAATGAATGAAATACAATGATTGTGTTTATTTACTGATTATTGTAATGTATATGATGCAAGTTTAACACACATTTGACAACTTAGCAGTATCTAAGTATAACCACCTTTATACTTACATATAAAGATTTGAATTTAATTATTTAATCAAAGACAGAATCACTAAAACAGTGACCGAATAATCACTACTGGCAAGACCACACACAATGCGACATCTATCGGGATAAAGGTGCAGTGTGGTTTTCTATTGGAATGCGATTTGAAAATAATTATGTTCGAAAGTTCGTTTATTTGTTTTCTACGCTTTCTTCGTTCGCCCGCTGTTGTAATCTATTTATTTATTTGTTGACGTTATGTAATAGTTTATGTTTTTGTGATCATTCTCAAGTATTTTAAGTAGTTACTAAGGATATGTAATCGTGAATGTACTGTGAATATTCCTATCACAATAAATGTGATCATTTACTCCAAATATGATGTTTTATTTGTATACCCTCTAATTATAATAATATGATATTCTTAAGTTTTGTATGTGAAAACCGTATAAAAGCGCTCTCTGTTGAATCGTCAATCAAGAGCAAAAAAAAGTATCGGTATTATTTAGATATGTTTTTATATAAATATCAAAGCTTGAACATTCCTCAATAAATCGTTCAAGAAACAGACAAAAATGGATTCTGTTGATTAGATATTACATTATTTCCATGGTAACATAATGTGTTACATAATAAATATTTCTAAATGGTGAATGTTTATAACTTATAAGCATATTATTATATAATTAAGCTTCGATGCTTGCTAGGAGAGACGGGGGAGCGCCAACAGCATCCTGTTGGTTATCAATGATAGGTCATCGTGTTCTATCTTTAAGCACTGGATTCATACTCATCACCATGGATCCAGGAACCGGTTTTTTGACTGATACTCGTACTAACATAGACTTTAAGTATATTGTAACTAACGCAGCACCGATCGTGATGGTCTGAAATACATGTTTATTATTTATATATTTATTATTATATATACTTTTTTTTAACCACCCTGTATAAAGAAAACTGACCTAAAAATTAATAAAATCTACGGTATATCTGTAATTTCATCAATAGAACGTTATGTTTATACCGAAAAGATGTTTCAATGTTAACTAGTTAATCAAAAATAGATGTCGTACTAAATTAGTCCTAATTCCAACTGAAATAGTGTCATGGCTATTCAATTATTCTACTGTACTTATCGAATAATAGATATCAGTGGAACTGAGATATGGATTCGCGTAAGTAATTATCGGCTGATAAAACGATAAGAATGCTTATGCAACGTCCATAACACGAATAAAATAACTGAAAGTAGGTAATATTATAACTTTCTAGAATTTTGTTATGGAACAATGTCTTGAACCCTTTTAATACCTAAACGTTTTATCCCCTTTTTTACTAAACGCTGGTTGACAAACGATTAAGTAAACAAATTTAAAAAAAGTTGGCGTTTTTGTTTGCTTAAACATTTTCGTGCTAACTGACACAAGTGGCGTCTCTGAGTGTCGCTTTTAGTCTTACCCACGTTCCCATAGCTTGACTTATAGGATCTATGTAAATTCAAAAGTCCCCTTGATTCGGTAAAAAGATTACCCTAAATATACGGTAACGAATTGTTATTTAAAAACTGAGCCGAAATCGCCGCTTAGTAAATTTATTTCTATTGATCTGTAATTACGTGGGTGTTGGCCACTCCTTATGATTAATATTAGTGTTATTATCAATTATCAGTAGCACTAGGTTCGCGTAATGATTGGTAACGTGCGGCAGTCTATCTTCTTTATGGTACATTTTAATATTTATGAAAGTAATGGTAGCAGCTGTTACGTTTTACGTGTGGGTACCTACCTAATTAAGGTGTGAAAAGAAACCCACAACGTAAACACAATCATTTATTTGGGTACTAGGGTTGACAAGGGCCCGACTGATAGCTACTTCCGCAGGACTGGACTTCCCTGGACTTAATTTAGTCAGTTTTAATTGTAAATATTATTTTTGATTAATAAGGGTCATTGTTTGATTAATAATTTGCAGATTAGTAATAATTAGGATATTAATAAATTATAAAATATGTTCATAATAGTATTTTAATGTGTGTAATAGTAATAATTACATGACAATGTACGTACAACGTTACACAGCAAGCCTGGGAGTACGCGACATTGCCGACAAGATGCAGAAAAGTAGGCTGCGATGGTCTTCTTCTTCTTCCTCATCTATAGTCATTGCGTCCAAAGCCACTGCTTTGTAGTCCAGGGTCCGCTTATGAAAGTAGGCTGCGATGGTATGGTGACGTAAAGAGGAGGCCTCAGATTACGTAGGGAATTTGGCACTGCAGCTTTCCCTCCCTGGTCGAAGATCAAGAGGAAGACCCAAGACAAGACGGAAGAGTCTAGTGCTAAAGGACATGAGGGAGTGCGAGGTTTCCGAAGACGTTGTCGAGGATAGAGCGAAGTGGAGAAGAAAGACACGGAAGGCTGACCCCACCACCATATGGGATATAAAGCTAGGAAGAGAGAGAATGGTAGCAGCATTCAAATCAGCACATATACCACTCTGTGTGCTGTATGCGCTCGAACATAGAAGCATGCTTCTAGGCTCGAACTGACAAGTCCTGCCAATTCTCGCCCATACAAAAATAGTATAGTCGTGTAGTAAAACACCGTTTACCTTCTTTAACCAATCATTTATTTTCACCTTTAGTCTATAAATTACTCTTATAAATCCACTTTTTAACAATAATAGTTTTTAACCGATACACCGACTTTAAGATGTCCGCACAGTCCAACAGTCACCACCAGAATGCCCACCCGCCGTCCGCCATCTTTATACTCTGGGTTGCCAACCATTAACAGATTTAATTTAAAAAGGATAATTAATTGTCTTTAAAATTATAGACCTTACACTCGTCCATCCTGACCTCGTGTATGTCCTCATACACGGTGACAGGACAACTCAACATAGTCTACAATTTAACCTTACACTCGGCGGGGTGGACATTTACCAAGTTAATATCAATCATGCTTATAGCTATAATATAATAATAATTCAATTAAAAAATCCTGTAAACCCATCCAATTCTTACAGGATCAATAAAAACGCCATCTTGGCCGCAAACCCATCCAATTCTTACGGTCAAGATGACAGTGTTAAGCTGGTATTGCGAACCCATCCAATTCTCGCAGTACCTACCACATTTTATCCACCGTAAATCATGCTAACCCATCCAATTCTAGCATGATTATCATATCATAATAACAACTCTTACTAACCCATCAAATTCTAGTAAGAATTATTTGATTTCCAGCATAACAATAATCTAATAAATAATTTTCATTAAGTACATAACTGCTTTTTTTTTTTTTATACTTCTAAAATTTTTGTGACCTTTATTTAATTAATATATATATGTAACAATATATTGTAATATTCCTAATTAGCATAATCTCCAAAATCAAGTCTTGCAAATTGTTTGATTATAATGTTAGTTTTAATACCTGAGCCTTGACTCATATGACACTGAATATATAATTAGTTTAAAATTAATATTAAACAGTCAACTAACGAACATACAAGGAATACTTAATTATTTTAAAAAGTACAATAAATAGACATGTTTATTGTACTTTAACTAATCGTAATATAAATTATTTTCAATGTTAACACACTAGGTATAATTTTATATGTTAGCAAATGCTAATCATCGATTTCAGAACCAGAATAGTTTAAGTTATCGTCATTAGAATCACTATTGACCTCTAGAGCCGCCAAATGAACCCAGGGCAACATCCGTTCGGCCGCTACCGTTGTTTTGCGTTTGTTTTTAGAACCCGTTAATCCCGGTATCGATGCTAACTGATAACGGTCATTGCCTAGTACTTTTACTATCCGGTAAGGTCCTATATATGAGGGCAAGAGTTTTGTGCTTTTGCCATCATTGTTAAAAGCGACTTTAGTTATTTTGACCAACTCTCCTTCTTTGTATGCAAGCGCTGGTTTCCTATTCTTATCATAGTTTTCCTTTTGTTTAATTTGCTCTTCCTGTATCTTATCTTTAACTTCTTCTCTAATAGTTGTCACATCATTGTCTTCCCGAGTATTATGTCTAATTTCATTTAGTTTTGGGTTTAACTCTGCATTCATTGATGTACCGAACATCACTTCTGCCGGGGTTCTACCAGTCGTTTTTTGGTAGGTATTATTTAAACCCCATTGTACTGCACCAATACTTTCATCCCATGACCTTTCATCGGCGTTGAGGTTTTGAGCAGTTAACGCATTTAATATGGAACGGTTATAACGCTCAACCTGACCATTGGAGCGTGGGCTAGAGACGGCATTCAGGACATGCTTTATTCCTTTATCCAAGCAGAACTTCCTAAAGGCATGAGACGTAAAGCAAGATCCACGGTCACTGATGATGCGATCTGGGAATCTAAATGTGTAAAATACATCTTCTAATGCACGTATCGCGTTTTGTGTATTCGTATTGCGCACCGCTTTGATAAAAACAAACTTAGTGAATGCTTCTACTATCACTAACAAGTGGGTATTACCGCGTTTGGACCTTACAAATGGCCCAAGGTGGTCAATATGGACAGTGTGGAAAGGAACCTCGATTTTTTCTATAGTATGCAAGTGCCCCTGTGGAACTTGAGTATTTTTCTTGGCGTAAGCGCACTGAACACACGCTTGGACGTACTTTTTAATAAACTTAGCCATTTTCGGAAACCAGTATGATTTCTTAATTCTTTCGAGGGTCTTTTCCACACCAAAATGTCCAATGTCATCGTGATTTAACCGGCACAATTGCCACCTTGCGCCCTTCGGGACAACCCAACGTAGGTTGCTATTGTCACCATCGATGACTTTGTACAGCTGGCCGTTCCGTATTGCATAGTTATCCTTGAGGTACTTTAGTCCATTAGCGTCAATATTTGAAGAAATTATGTCTTTAATTCTACACAGCTCCGAATCTCCCAATTGTAGTGTTTGTAACCAATCGTCACTGCTTATAGACATCACCGTCGGATATTGGCTCAACATATCGACAGTATCATTGTCGGCTGTAGGATTGCGAGATAGAGCATCTACGTGACACATCTTTGAACCAGCCCTGTATTCAATCGTACATTGATATTCCTGCATTAGGAGCCACCATCTTGCCACTCGTGGTATTATGTCTCGCTTTAAAAATGTACTTCGCAACGCACTGCAGTCTGACACTATTTTAAAATTTTGTCCAAGGAGATAGACACGGAACTTTTTTAGGGAGCAGATCACAGCCAAAGTTTCTAATTCATAAGCATGAAAATGCTTCTCCTCTGGCGTGGTCTGACGGCTATAAAATGCAACAGGCCGAAACGAGCTTTCTCCGGCAGATTTCTGCATTAGGATACCCCCAATTCCTATTTGGCTGGCGTCCGTGTGGAGCTCCGTCTCAGCTATTGGGTCATATATGGCCAAGATAGGTCGCGTCACCAGTCTATCCTTTAGGTCTTTGAATGATTTTTCCTGTTCATGCGACCAGCACCATATAGCGTCTTTCTTTAAAAGTTTATTAAGGGGATAAGCCAATTGCGCGAAATTTCTTATAAATTTGCGGAAGTACCCAACTAAGCCCAAAAATTGGCGTACTGTGTGCTGGTTGCATGGACGGGGAAAATTTGTGACGCAACTGATCTTCTTGTCTCCCGGTCTAATGCCAGCGGCGCTTATTTCATAACCTAAATAGTCCACAGTTTCCGTTAAAAATTCGCATTTTGATAAATTTAGCGTTAGATTTGCTTTATCTAGCAATTGAAGAACATTTTCAAAACGATCTAAACATTGTTCCTTGTCCTTTCCATATATGAGCACGTCATCGATATAGGACGTAGCTTCCGAATATCGTGCGGATCCCAGCACTTTGTGCATCATCCGCTGAAACACAGCGGGTGCATTTGCAAGGCCGAACGGCATACGGTTAAACTCGTACTGGCCGTCCGGCGTTACAAATGCTGTTAGTGGTTTTGACGTTTCCGATATCGGGACCTGATAGTACCCTGATGCTAGGTCAAGAGTAATAAAATATGCTTGGCCGGATAATCGAGCTATTTCATCCTCAATTATGGGCATCGGGTATCGCTCCTTAACGGTCAATGAATTTAATAGTCTATAGTCGATACACATCCTGAGCTTGCCATCCTTCTTGCGCACCAATATAATGGGACTGGCGTATTCAGAAATCGACTCTCTAATTATACCGGCATCGAGCATCTCACCTACCATCTCACGAACTTGCTCGCGTTCTTTATGTGATAAACGGTAAGGTCGATATACAACGGGCCGCTTACTGTTAATCTCAATAGACATTTCAGTTATATTTGTGCAGCCTAAATCTTTTAGTGCAGAGGCAAAACAGTGCTTATATTTATGTAAAATGGCAAATAATTTTTGCTTATCAGACTCATTAGCACTGTCACCTATACGGACCTTTTGTCTATCAATCTCTGAAATATCCGGCATTTTAATTTGCGGCTGTGGAGGCACAATACGGTTTACAACATGAACTCTACTGGCGCGACACAACGTAGTGCCCATTAGCAATCGAAGGCGACTTGTATTAGGAGCAATACTTACTTTTACTATGCCGTTTGAGACTTTGTATACGCCACCATAAATTATGTATTGATTACCCGGTTTTCCTATGACCTTACTGCTTAAAACAATATTTCCTTCTATTTGTGGCTCCGTGATAGCTTTGATAGTTGCTGGACCATGTACATCGATACAATCAGTCACCAAAACCTTAACATTCTGCATATCTTCGATACTAACATCGGAAAAGGGCAATTCATCTTCGAAATTGTAAAACTTTAAGTGTTCAGAATTTTTATACACAATTACATGTCTTTGTTCGGTAAATGATTGTCCGACAAGTACAGGTACTTCCAAAAATTTATCATCAACTACAAGAAACTTAACTTCCGCTTTTACACCATCAACTTCTAATTCAGTTCTGATACTGCCCAATGACTGTACAATATCATTGCCAAAACCCTTTAACGGTAATGCCCCGCGTTCACACTCGAGCCCTAGTTTCCGCACTGATGATTCTGTTATAAGGGACACTTCACTGCCAAAGTCCACAAAGCCTTGGAGTTGTGAGCTATTAACTGTTACTACCTTCATATACTTTGAGTTTGATTTAGATGTGGATATGCACATAGTTTTATGTGTAGTCTCAATTTTATTGAGGTTTCCACTTTCGGACTTTGAGTTACAATTTTCGGATTTGTGACCAAATTTGTGACAAGTTTGACACTTTATCAGAGGCTTAGGGCACTTCATAAACGGATGACCGCGTTCCTTGCAATTATAACAAAACAAAGCAGGGTTACTAGACGTCACAGGTCTTTTGGTTTCTACATTGCTACTATTTAAAACTCTAGTGTCTTGTACGAATCTATTTCTAAAATTTGATGGTGTCATCTGTAACGTATCTTTATTGCTCATAAGAAACTTTAGGAGCTGATCAGGATCCGTGCAACGCAGCGCCAGTGCGCTTGTCTTTAGCGTTCTATCACTCAGCCCATGTATAACGCAATCAACGGCACGCTTGCCGACGATGTCGCACTGGTTCAATAGCGCTAACTTTTCATAGAAATATACCTCTATAGGTTCATTGAATTTACTTTTTCGCTTTAGCATATCCTCGAGGGATTGGCCATAGTTTTGTTCACAGGGAAATGCAGCCAAAAGCTTTTCTTGCCACTCTGCCCAATTAAATAAAATAGAACTCAAACCCTCATACCACGTTTTGGCCAATCCCTGGAGCTTTTGCATTGCGAAATGGACAACTGTTTTATCATCCCATCCATAAACGGTGGCACATTCGTTTACTTTTCGTAACCATATGTCGATTCTTTGATTTTTAGAAGACGGATCGAAATCGGGTAGTATATTTTTATTATTTAAACTGCTAGTACTTTGTGCCGCCGCCGATGGTTGGGGTGGTTTAAGTGAATTTAAAATTTGGACTATATCTTTAGCAGAGAAAGCTGGACTTGGAGTTCTTCTTGAAGAACGTGGAGCAGGTTCCTTATCGTCTTGGCCACGATATTGGCGTCCTCTACTTATGTCGTCCACTCGAGATCGTCGCTTCTCCGCTTGCCGCGGTGATGTGACATACGCGGTGTTGCGTCTAGAGCGGCTACGCGATGTAGAACCTGATCGCAGCCGACTGCGACGTCGTTCGATTTCTTCCTCCAACTGCTTAATCCTGTCACGTTCCCGTTCTAACTCACGTTCCTTCTCTTGGATGCTCCGACTGCGACCACTGCGACGAGAACTTCGGCTCCGGCTCCGACTCCGATGATGAGCGCGGCTTCGACGATCTAGGGCCACACTGCGTAGGCGGCTCCTACTGCGTCTGCCTCCATCGCCACTACGACCGGACGTGTTGCGATGCGGTGTCAGCAGACGGCGGTCTCCACTGTTTCCGCTTTGCTCCATTATCTATAACTCAGAGACGAAACACTAGGTTTAAATACGTTCGTCTTAGCCGTCAATAAGTTAAGAACATAATTATGCTATTATCTCGTAAACGCGACGTCCTAGAGCAAAATGGATGAAAATTTCATACCCCTTTATAAAACCCCAGTCTCACCGTAATACATCTCAATCTGACCTTAAAATGACCTTAACCCCTGATGTCAAAATTCATTAACACTTAGTTGGGTAGCATAGCTTATGTGTTGCATGACTATAGCGCATATGATAGATAAAAAACACCCCACTGTCTAAAACCCATGTTGAATATCTTGTTCAAACTTAACACAAAATTTGCCATGAATTGCCTAAATTCTCTAGTTTCTTTATATATGACATATCTAAATATCACTATTTATAGTTCCAAATCATCAAAATTAAGTTACCCTACCTCATTTATGAAATAATTACCTTTACCGTTATATGGATGGTTATGTACGTATGAAGGTCATTTTTATTAAAAATGCCACACCACGCAAATAATTGCATAGTTATGACTTTCTTACAATCGTGTAGAACGGTTAAATGATTATTCAAATTTAAAGTAACACTAAGTTAACTGAATACCCCCAATAAAACATTTCTACAAAATTAATGCAACAAGTATTTTGAACCTTTTTATTTAATATAAAAATAGCTACGAAGATTTAAAATACATAGCCAACAAACTAAAATATCGAGAAAATTTACGTTTATAGATAATAGTTCTAGAAATGTGAGCATGTACTTACCACTTCTGATTTGTAGTAAAACACCGTTTACCTTCTTTAACCAATCATTTATTTTCACCTTTAGTCTATAAATTACTCTTATAAATCCACTTTTTAACAATAATAGTTTTTAACCGATACACCGACTTTAAGATGTCCGCACAGTCCAACAGTCACCACCAGAATGCCCACCCGCCGTCCGCCATCTTTATACTCTGGGTTGCCAACCATTAACAGATTTAATTTAAAAAGGATAATTAATTGTCTTTAAAATTATAGACCTTACAGTCGTAGATTAAATAATAGCGAAATTTTTGTGGAACAAAATAAATGATATTGCTACTCTACACGCACAGTCGCACAACACATTACGAAATAGTATTTTTAAATTAATACCTGCATTGTATGTAGGTTACAGACAGACCTTGAGCTTGTAAAAATTAATACAATCGAAAATAATTGCATTGACTTACACTGTGTTACTATAATTTAAGAAGTTTCTAAATTGCCTCGAACCGGGAATCGAACCCTTTGCGTCAAAGGCGAATTTCCGCTCCATTGCGCCAATCGGGTCGTCTAAATATACAAGATGTACAAAATAATAGGACACTTAAAACTACGTGATCCGCTGCACATACAGGATTACATTGCAAAGGGGTGCCACATCTTTAGAAGTGGCTTAGAATCAGTGACTTAATCGAACTATGCAAAGAACAAAAAAAAACTTTTCACGTTTAATTATTCCTATCCTCTGTTAAAAATCGTACGCGTAGATAATTTAACTAATTCATTAAAAAAAATGCACCGTATGACTCATTGTATAGGTTGGTAGAATCCACTTCATACGTATTTGATTCGGTATAGAAGATTAAGATTCCAACCATTTAAATATTTTATAATTTTCTCACAGTTTAAGATCCGGTTATTTATAAGTCCACCATCCATAGTCAGGGAGTTATTTATTATTTTATACGCCCTGTATAAAAAACCTTAGACCAGTCTCTCAAGATTTTTGAAAGTAATACCCAAAGTGGTCAGAAGTACGCGAAGTTGTGAATACACATTCGTAGGCGAATGTATGTAGGTGTAACTAATATGCTAGAAATCGTCAGACAATGATCTCACGGGTCATTTGCATACTTATTTGGAGTTTGGCCGTGGTAACGTTTTTGTAAGAGCCTCCAATATGAATGACATTTCTTTTCAAGCCATTTACTATGGTTAGGTATGTTAGCAAAATTATTTTGGGCATCCTACATACTCATCAATAGGTATGTAGTTATAGTAATTGACGACCCATTTTGGCTTAGCGGCGCGGTTGTTTGCCTAGAATGCAAAGGATTCCCGTTTCGGGTCATGTCGTTTCTTGGGAATTCAATTCTAATGCTCCTGGCACACCCAAATACGAGCCAATTTAGAAAAGTTATTTTCCTGAATTGAACTGTACCGTGAATAGAACCCTTTGCGTTCAAGGCGAATGACGCCCCACAACGCCAATCGGGTCGTCAAATAAAATAGATAAAGGAACAAATAATAAATCACAACAACACAATACAGTGCTCTGATCCTATAGTAAGTAGTTAAAGAACTTGTGTTGCTGAAATCAGAATCAACGACGCTATCACAACACCCAGACCGAGACAACATAGAAAAGTTCATGTCCTAGATTCGGTGTATCAGTAGTCCGGCGTACCTACCTACCTCGTATTCGCATCTCGCACGACTACGGACGTTGTCATTATTTTCAAAATGTCACTATAATAGTTTTTTGGTTAAAATTATAATTGAATAGGTTCTAAATGAAATATTAAGCAATCGGTGGACGAGTTACTATGTAATTATATGCTAATAACGCTATAGGTAGGTACTTATAGGCTTCATAGTATCGTGCTCTTTCCGTATTCTATGTAGGAAAACAAACAACAGTAAGTATATTATTAGAACTGTTTTAGATAAAAAGGTATGTAGGTACCATTAGTGACCATGCCTTCTTTTAATAATGTTGATTGGTTGAGGAAATATCAACTGGGAAAATTTAAATACTTAAATAGGTAATAATCGTTAATCGTCGACACTTGACTTGACCTATTTCAGCGAATTAATACTTACAAATGTATAGTTTCGGTATATAAGCTTTAAATTTAGTAGGTTATCATACTATAAGTAATATAATTTTAGTGATTTTGTCAATGACATCCATAAACTAATTACCACATTCTATGATGCATATAATTATATACGTACATACTTTTTATTAAAATAAGTGCATAACTACAGAATATTCCTAAATACATACTTACTACAATATAAAATATGTTTTTTTTTAATACACTTACTTAAATAAACAATTAGTTAAATGACTACGAAAATTGACTAAGAATTTAATAGGTTTTGTTGACTGTAAGTAGGTACTTCTAATGTGCGGTTAGTCACTCGCCACACATATCTTTATTTCCTACTTGAATGCCAAGTTCAAGCGGAGAACTATTTATTATTATAACTGTGATTCGCGCGCTTATAAATTATTACATACACATAGTTATTCCGTGCGTGCAAACCGTCCCTTCTCCAAGCAATTAAGATAATCCAATTAAATACACCTACTCAAAACGATAACAAAATATTTACTAAGTAAAAAGGTGTCGATTAGCAATGAGGTGTAAGCTGCAGTGTATTTGGGACGTTGTTTTAATATTCATTATGTAATGAGTCGGCAATCGGTTCCGCGCGGCTTTCACTCGCCCCGCAGCCGGCGCGGCGTGTAGAGTTGTTACTTATTCACTTACTATTTGCTCAACTGTTTTCATTCGACTGCTACAAGATAAAGAAACGTCGAAGCACAACGCGCGCCCGTATCTTATCGCATCCAGTCTATTGATCACCCACCATATATCGCGAACGGCTCGCCTTTTACGGACGACCGAGCCACCTTTATTGTCAATTTAACTTGCAGACGTGTACTCTTTTAAACGCGATGTTACCGGTGAAGTCATAATGTGTGCGGTACAAAAATAGAATAACGCAGTTTACAGGAAAATAGTATCAATAACAAAAGTGTTGCGGTTTGTAATCGAACGGAAATGGGCACGAAATCGCCAACGACGAGTGTGAAGTCGCGCGAAATAATCGGAGTCGACGCGTTCAGTCAGAGGCGGGAGGTGTTCGACAAGCACGACACGGTGTTCCTCCCGCTGCCGTCGCCTACCATGGTGCCGGTGTACAAGGACGCCGAGCCGATAGTCACCTCCAACCACGGCAAGACCACTGCCAACTTCAAGCGGAACACGCCCGGCTACTCCAGCATGCGTGAGTCCAAAACCGAAGAACAGGCGTTCGACTTCCGCCCGAGGAAGTACTCCGACAACTTCACGTCGGAACTCAATCAGAGCGACGATGTAGACTACCGGCACAGCATGTTGGATCGCACGCGCCGCCTCTCCAAATTGCGAAGAGACTTCCTAACGTCCAATTTACACGAGCCCGAGGTAAAGCAGTTTTCCCGCGCAGGCACGCGCGCGTCCCTCCCCACCGGCAAAGTATCCGCCATAAAGTACAAAATCGAGAGCCCCAATTTATTCAAATTCCCGTTTGCGGAACCCTACGCGACACCACCGCCAGTGCGCCGCGTCGTTGTCGACTTAGGGCCTACTGGTGTTGAGGGTAAAGAAAACGAAGACCCTGAAGTCAGACCTAAACACCAGAGCCTGACAGATTCGCCGACCAAAATCGACCATCAGAAGCTGTTTGAGCAATTAGTCAAAAGGTATTCACCACAGCGCAAACCGATCGATTGGACTTTACCTCCTACTAAACCTAGGGTAATCGCATCAGTCCCTAAATCTACATCGAGCGTCGAAGACACCGTTGATAAAGCCGAAAAGAGTGAAAAAGGTGCCGATGATGATGTGTTTGAGAAGAAAGAAAATAATGTGGTCGATGAAGTTATAAAGGAAGAACCCAAACATGAGGAAATAAAGCCACATGTGGAGGTGATATTAAACGGGTCAGAAAGTCCGGCTGTAAAAGAGAATGAACCTAACCACGTTAAAGAAAGAGATTCTAAAGTGTCTCTTACAGAACTGGCAGAAAAGAATGATCGCGTTCCAGAACTATCCGTAATACAGAGACAGATGAGTAGAGAATCGACTAATACTAAGAAACCTCCAGAACATCCAGACTTAAGCATTCCAGAGTTAATTAATAAAATGACAACCGAAGGGGAGAAGCTAGAAAGTGATGTGAAGAATGTGAGAAAAGTTAAAAGGAAGCGAAGTTTCCTAGACAAACTACTTGGCAGAAAAAAGGACAAATAGGATAAACTGGTGAAGTGATGTTGCATAGTTACACTGCAGAAGTGCAAACCTGCCAAAGATAATTTATCAAGGTTGTAATGAAACATGACGTCAGTGTTTTTAATCTTTTGATACAAGAAAGTAGAATAGTCTTTGTAAGTTGTAGTATTTTCGATGATTTTATTTATAAAATAATAATTAATAGCAGACTTCCTATGTTTTTTATCTCAATGCAATGGCGGGGTTATCTATTAGCTGATAAACGTAAGTGCCATGTGACACTCCCTATCTGCCAAATCCTAAGTGAACATTGAGTTGACTATAGTCAGATTACAGTTATGCTATAAATAAAAATGTTAATATTACATAAATGTACTTATTATGTTCATAAACCGTTAAATTTTCCTTTATTGCGACATTGGGTTTAATTTCCTCATGTTGTTCAAGTTATTATTACTTAATGTTTTTGTAAGTTTCATCCTTTAGTATTATTACACAATTAAACTTAAATTATTTTGGTATAAAATGATACACGATGTTACCTTTTTGTGCAATAAAATATTTTATTTATTTTTACGCAGCGTTTTTTTAACGATATAAACACATTTAATTACCCAAACTATATTGGTAACTATTTATTTAGAGTCTGGCCATATAAAGGTATGGCTTACCATAGACTGAGAATTTTAATGATTATGGTATCCATTGTTAACTAGACTAGGATCATATATAGACAACCGTAACCCGACTAGGAAAGCAAAGGAAGAAAGAACAGTTATCCATTGCTTTACTAGTAGGACAATTATTTTTTCGGTGCGGCGATCAATCATCAAAATCCTACTCTATGGTCAACGGCAGCTTTTGTTGGTCTGACTCGAATAAAAATATTTATTTTAATAATTAAACTATTATCACATTGATCAAAAGCACATTTTTAAAAGAAGGAACAATATCACAAAAATACATAACTTTGCTTTAAGCTATTTATATAATTACTTAACAAAAACAAAACGATAAAGGTCATGTGCGTTTAATATAATTATAACATTTGCGGTTTTCATTTTATTTGTGACATATATATTAAAGCTGTTAAGTGTTATTTTAGCTTAAACATGATATCATATAGGATTCCAAACCCTAATTCAATGCACTAAAGTCTCTATTAACATACCCGTGCAACAGACTTAAAATCATTGCTAATGATTACCTACGGAATCAAGAAAACAATACTGTGTCTTATTAAGACTCGGCTACTCAATAGCTCTCAGTTAAACATGTTTTAATTGAATTAACACAGCTATAAAATACAGTTTTTTGAACCAGGCATTTCAAAATTAGTGACAATCATTCTTTGAACCTTATTCACTTGTCTTACGATCAAAAACCAATACAGCCTATGCTTGGTTAAGGGTTATTTCTTTCTTATGAGTAGTCGTATTAAAGAAGAGTCAAGACAGGTGTTCAAAAAGTATTTTAATCTAAACTAATTATACAAAAAGATTTTATTTGCTCTTGGAACTTTACTACCATTAGACATTTCTCTTTTTCTAGCCTATACCATCCTACAACAAATACCTCTCCCAAACCTCTCCAAAGATCCCTATCCAGTTCTAGAGCTTTCGTATTCTTTTTGTTATTGGCCAAATCTCTCTATCTCTCTTCGTCTCATCAAACATTGAATTTACAAATGATCGACCGTAATAGGCAACATAAGATATAAGATACTGTGGTATTCGATATGACTCAGGTAACTCGGTTTAGAAAGAGTCATAATTGATTCAATCAATGTTTCTTTGCTTGTAGAATATTGTAAACAGATGTGGCATCTCTTTTTTTTTTACAAATTTATCTAAAATATCGTTGTATGAAAATAAAATCCACGAACTTAAATTAGAAAGGATTTTGCGTTAAACGGTTAATTTATTACAATAGTAATATTTTTGTGTCTATCTTATTTTTAGATGAACAATTTCGATAAGAGGAATGTCAAGATTATTTACAATATTCGTTCCAAACTGGTTTTCAAGCTAAGGAAAATAGACTTGTAAGGTTTGGCTCAAAACATAAAAGTCAAAAATAAGGATAAGGAAAATAATTCAGAAAAACCGGCCAAGTGCGAGTCGGACTCGCGCACCGAGGGTTCCGTACAAACCTGTAGGTACCGTTATGAGTAAAAATTCACCCATCACGACAATCGAGTCATAGTTATGGTATTTTTATTGCAAAATAAAATCCATAACATTACGAAAGTTAAATTGCGGTTTACGATTTATGACGTATTAAAAAAAAACTAATTACTTGATCTCGTTCAAACCTATTTTCGCTGGTAGTTTTTATGGTAATGTACATTATATATATTTTTTAGATTTATCATTCTCTTATTTTAGAAGTTACAGGGGGGGGACACACATTTTACCACTTTGGAAGCGTCTCACACGCAAACTATTCAGTTTAGAAAAAAATGATATTAGAAACCTCAATATCATTTTTAAAGACCTATCCATTGATACCCCACACGTATGGGTTTGACGAAAAAAAAAATTTCGAGTTTTAGTTCTAAGTATGGGGAGCCCCCAAATTTTTTTATTATTTTTCTATTCTTTTGTGAAAATCTTAATGCGGTTCACAGAATGCATCTTCTTACCAAGTATCAACAGTATAGTTCTTATAGTTTCGGAAAAAAGTGGCTGTGACATACGGACGGACGGACAGACGGACAGACAGACAGACAGACATGACGAATCTATAAGGCTTCCGTTTTTTGCCATTTGGCTACGGAACCCTAAAAATGATGATCCCATAGACTTAGAAAACATCTATGGATGCTCCCCGACTTGGCCATAAACAAAAATAAAAGAACAAGTTTTTAAACAGTAAACTATTTGTTAACAATTTATAACCTACATGATACGTTAAAGAATCTAGAGTAGAGATTTGTTGACAGTCACTAAATTTAATCTCTTCGCATTCCACTTACCCACGGTAGACCAGAAAAACAATGGAAAACAATAGGGAAAATTTTTAGTGGCACGCGAAGGGTTTAAGTAAAAATTATACATTTATAAATTTACTAAAACATTTGCAACGTTTCTATACGAGTTAAGTAGGTTAGTAGGTCTTTAAACATAATATGTGTTGTCTACTTAAAGTTGACATTCAGATATGAGCACTTAGTCACCTAGTCAAGTGGTGTGGACTGAAATATTTTACCACCACAAGGGATATAAATAATAAATAAATAAAATAAAAAGCCGTTTATTTCTTACAGTTACAGTAACAATTAATTTGTTTCCTAGTAGTATTGTTAGTGGTTTCCTATTGTAGTTTTGTTAGTATTATTTTTAGTGATAATATTACTTTGTGTTTTTTTTTGTTGGTAATTAGTTTGTTTTTATATATATCAGTTCAAAAAATTCAAAATTCAAAATTGTTTATTTGTGATTCACAGGTAAGAATACAGATGTCAAAAACATTTATGATAGTGCTCTGTGATCTGCCATTTGGCGTACAAATGTATTAATCCTAATTAATTTAGATTATTCACTTTACAATGCAAATTACATAGATCACAATTATTTATTATTATTATTGTGTGTGTCTGCTGATATGTCAAATATTTTTAGTGTCAAAAAATTCCTGAACCGAATAAAAAGCCCTTTCCGTCAGATATTCGAAACGCATTTTCTTAAATGTCAAGATATTATTATCAGTCATTAAATAATTTATCTATATTCCTACAGTTAATGTAATTTTTCATTTGGTTAAATCTTCTATACTCGTATATATAAAACAATGTCGGGTTAGTTACACCATTTATAAGTCAAGATTGGCTGGAGCGATTTTTTCGATTTTTGTTTTGTTGAATTTGTCTCCGCCCCGAATAGCAGAATAACTATAAAATAAATAAATAAAATACGAAAATTTCGCCAAGCAAAATTTATGGCGGTACGAAGTACGCCGGGACAGCTAGTTTATTATAAAACCTTCTGTGGCTTGATATTAAAAATCAAACGTCTAGTAGACGGACCGCTTTATTTAAAAATGATCGATAAAGTTACCGTAAGCTATTTACGCCTCTCCACCACTCTGCTTTCGTCTCGAAATCGTTTACAATCAGGACTACACGACTGTGGAACTTGCTTCCCCTTGATGTTAAGAAATCGGAATCAAAACTATCTTTTAAAAATAAACTCCATAAATATTTCAATACATAATTGCAATATTTATTTATTTATTTATAGTACGTACGTTTATTTAGTCATTATATAAGTAGTATATGTATATATATTGTGCATTGATTTTATTTATCTAGGTAATTATTTGTATTATATTAAGCTTACCACGTAAATTGTTAATGTAAGGTAATTCTTATATCGGACCTTTACCGCACCCATTACTTGTTTTTCTGCATGACCCTAAGGTTGGCTGGCAGAGAATGCTTTAAGCATTAAGTCCACCTATTGTACACTTTTTAAAGTTTTGTGCAATAAAGTTTTTAAATAAAAAAAATAAAAAAAGTGTTGTGGTACCGTCGTTGTTTCTGATTTCTGTAACACAAGTGCTTTGGCTACTTACCACAGGATCAGAGCAATGTATGTGATGTTGTCCAATATTTATATTTATTAGTCCTTAGTTACAAAAATCACAAAAGACCTGTAGGCCTAATTCCCGTAATTTAACACTTTATAAGGCACAGCGTGATAAAACTTTTCACAGGTTTACGACCTTAAGGCAAGGGATTAAAGTTCACATTGGTGACCACTATTATCGTTACTGACCTGTAAATGTTTGAAAGTAGTCAAAACCCAGTTTCGATCGGACCCAGTAACATTTATATCAAAAACGTCATTCTCGTAAACTTAGAAAATAAAACTATGTATAATTTGTAATTCGACTAAAATAGAACAAACCAATATGAGATAGTTTTTGTTTCAGTTTCAATGGCATGACCAACTTTTAGACAATTTGACGTCATATTATACGTTTTTAGGGTTCCGTAGTCAAAACGGAACCCAAATAGTTTCGCTATGCCGTCCGTTCCTCTGTCTGTCTGTCCGCGGCTTAGCTCAGAGACTCTTCTAAATAAAAAATTTTTTAGGGTTACCCATTCGTACCCTACATGTACTATAGTTGTTTTTTTTTCCACGACAGTAGTAAATATAACGAAGTTAAAAAGAAATCTATCACAGCTAGGTAGGCTTTATTAGTTACCGACTTAACTTATAACAATCATATAATATAATATTAGACAACATCACATACATTGCTCTGATCCTATGGTAAGTCGCCAAAGCACTTGTGTTACAGAAATCAAAAACAACGATGGTACCACAACACCCAGACCCGAGACAATATAGAATAGTTATTTTTCTACATTGATCGACCGGGAATCGAACCCAGAACCTCAGACATAGCGACACCAAGTCCGGTATGGTCGCTCCTCGGCTATGGAGGTCGTCGAACTTATAAAATATACTTAGAGAAGGAAATTACTAGATGAAGTTGTTAATTATGTAAAGAAAAGTAGGAAATACCGCGTATTGTGATGGACAACTACGGATTGATTTAGATACCCTATATTGCGTGTGGCCCGACATTCACTTGGCTAGCATTTTTTAATAAAGTGTCTATCTATCTATCTTTGATACTGGCTCCTGGATTGATTGACTGGATTTGATAGATAAGCCGCCATTAAATCGTCGTGCTGGTGACGTCACATTATGATCGCTGTGTCAATAAAAATTCAAAATGACAGATCACATTTTTACAGTTGGTGTCGATATATCGCTATCATATCATATCATATCGTGTTTTAGTGATCATGCTAGAGGGGCAGGGCCGGATTTAGTCTCCTTTTTAGGATTAAGGCCTCAGTTAGCAGACCCAAGATCCACTAAAAGGGAAGCCAAAAGTTTGCAGGCAAAAATTATAAGCTATCAGCCTAATATAGAATGTAGTCCTCTTTACTTTGTTGAAGGATGCCTACACTAAAAAAAAAAATTTTTCTATTATCCCTAAAAAGCGATTTTCCTTAATCTGATGATTTATATTGGATTACACTGTATTCTATTGTACCAAACGGCCTTTTTATATAAACTAACCAAACATGGTCAGAGTTTTCTTAAATCAGGATCCAATCGTCGCAAAGAAGTTTCGAGAGCAAAGAGGTGTTCATCATTGACTTCGGGCGCCAGTTGACGCATCGCTTCAGCCAAGTTGTACACATATTCTTTATTGGGGCCGCTCGGCCCTTGACAGCTGACAACTTGTTTAGCTATATCTTCTATTGATGCTGGTCCTGTAATGTGAAACAAATCATTGAATCTTATGACTAAGTATGGTCTTATCACCAGTGATCGGAATAGGTAGATTGATTTGATGTACTTTAGTAGTGCTAGCATAATATGGATATGCCTTTTTTTCAAAAACTGATACCAAGAAATTCCAGAATCCCGGAGGGATGTCCATATTAACATCAATGTTTGAGATCACTGACCCCAAATCAATCTACCTACTCCGATCACTGCTCATCACACAATGCAATTATTAACACCTTAATGTACACTTATGACTCGGGAACGGCATGTCTTTACTTATGATGGCGCAATAAATGAATATGAATAAAAGTCAATTTAATAAAACACTAAAACACAAAATGATAGAAAAAATCTAAGTAAAAATATGTCAGATATAGCCGCCATGTTGAAACGCTGGCCAGTGATGTCAATGTTATGATCGCTGTGTCGATGAAAAAACATAATAGCGGCTATATCTACCATATTTAAAAAAAAAGATTGTTGGTGTATAAATCGCTATATCATATTGTGTTTTGGTGGTCATGCTAGGAGGGCTGATTTAACTTAAGAATTTAACAGAGGGTTGTGCATTCCTTATTATGAGCTTGCTCAATATCTTCCCATCTTGCTTTAAGCCCTCGCTAAGCAATCTTATAGGCAGCTAGTCATTCCATTTTATCGTGCCAAACCTCTGTTTTACTGCCTTGTCATATATAAAGCTGATTTACTAAAAAATACAGTTATCCTAGTAAGCCGTAACTCTGCCTCATTTGATTCTTATTTATGTAAAGGAAACTCGGACATAAGATCTACCAGCATACAAACTCAGATCAACGAACAAAAGTGGAAGTAGACAGGCTACATGCTACATGGAAACACGTAAAAAGGAGCAAGCAGGTGGGTGACCAATTGGAACCTAAAGATGGTGGCAGAAAAACAGGACGACAACCAAGAAGATGGGAGGATGAAATTCGACTGACACTGGGTCCATATTAGATCAGGATGGCGGCCGGAAGACATTAATGGCGAACGTTAGAGGTGGCCTATGTCGAAAGGCAGGTATTAAAAAACATTTTTTGAAACGAAAGTTCATGTTCTGTGCCACTCTTTTTACAGAGTAAAGGGTTATTATGTAAAGTAGGTTCAAAAACATTTCTCCAAAAACCCTGTTGTACACAGATCATATAGCGAAGCAGAACTACAAACAACACATATAAAAACCACAACCAATAATTCATGAAACCAAACCAAATATTTTTTTTCTGTAAATAGACCTGAATTAAGCTCTTTTACAAGTCCAATTATATTTTTTCCCTAGCACTGCTTCAGGACAATATTGTGGGCTGGTTTTTTACTTTGTCTAGTTACTTTGGGATTGCATATTGTCTGATCCCTTCCCTAAAAGGCTTCCATGTGACTGTGATCAGATCATCAGAGGGCCTATTCCAAGTTTACTTAATAGAAAAATGGAATGCCCCATATATAATAACTAACTAAAATATAAATATTTATATTTCACTGTTACTCACCAGCAAAAGATTCATTTTCCTCAGTAGCTATATAAAGGGTTAAATTGAATGGTTCCACATTTCTATCTTTTGGATGAAATGTGACAGTCTTTTTGGAATATCCATTTTTTTCTCTGTAGTCTAGGTGTTTTGTGACTTGATCTATATCTTCTGTTCGGATTTTGTAAGCAACACCCCATACTTTGCTGTTTGGATCAACACTTTTGATTAATGTCACTACTCGACCAGGCTGAAAACAGTTGTGTACAAGCAAAATTATTTTGAGGTTTTTTATTATTTTTTATTTGTTTTTTTATACTTAGATCTATTATTACAGATTTTAAAGCCTAGTGCTTTTAATTAATAAATGCTATTTTAATCGATAATAATCCAATCTCAAATAGAGTTCTAAAAATTTTCTATAAGTAACAAATAACTCTTGTAAACTAAGTCAATGCACAACAGATCAGATCGAACTCATCTGATAGCTGATCTCAGAAATTTTTAAGATCATAAAAATAATTTTGATTTCTAAAAAAGGATAGATATTAAATATCTACTCTATTAACTGAACCATTGTTATGCTAAACTTGTATCTGGCAGCCCTAGATTATAAACTTTATAGTGTAGGTAAAGCGCGAGTACCATTTCTAGACTAGGCAATAAAGAGTTAAAACAGACTTACTTTCTCAGGTACGCCTCTGTGGTCAATACTATGCTGATAGAATCTCCTGAGGTAACCTGAAATATAACCTACAATTTTGCACTCGTAAGCGAAGTCAACTTTCCAAACTAACGACCCATAGCCAAAGATCCACATTTTTAACTTCTAACATTTGTTAAATTTAGAATTGACTAATTACATCATTATGTGATAACTAAAGGAAGAAGCTAACAAAATTACAACATTGTTTTTGTTTGTTGATCAGGTGATGACCACAGATTAATATATGGTGATGACTGCACAGATCATATACTCATCTCTAATAGACATATAATAACCTGTGGGTGGATTAGACAGAGTAGTGAGTAATACGTCCATGGATTTAACACAAAGGATTGACAACTTCTAAAATGTTGCTAAAAGAACTTACACTTTAATGCTCAGCAATAAAGTTTAATTTTCTTTGATGTAACCAAATTGAGGGACTGCGTTGAGTGAGATGGAAAAGGGGAGGTGTGTCCCGTTCGCACAGTTGTCATTATGAAATATTAGTACTAAAGCGTAACACACACAGAGAGCGTGCGCGGGACGGCGACGTGTCACGACGGCAGTACGGCGGGTCTATTAACATAGGTTTAAATGGGCGCCCACAGACAGCGAGCGTGCGCGGAACGGCAGCGGGTCGTGCGCGGAACGGGTCCCGCGCGGCCCTTCCGCCGTCACAGATAGGCGGCGGGCGGACGGGTGGTGCGCGGGTGCGGCGTTCGTTACATTCGTCGTGATACACGCATTCAGACGAAAGCGCTCACACAGAGAGCGTGCGCGAGTCGTGCGCAGAACGGGTGCCGCGCGTATACTACGACTGTTGTGTTATTTTACAAAACATTATCATTTTTCGCTATGGATTTTAATGAAAAAAGTAATTAAATATGTAAGGAAATAAAATGTTTGTTCGATAGTTCGTAGGTAATAATTTACTGAACTCAAGGTTGCTGTACTACGGTCACCCATCCATTTAGTGTACACACTTGAGGCGTTTAGGCGCGATTGGGCCAATTCGCGATTGGTCCAATCGTGAAAAAATTTCAAATTCGCGATTAGTCCAATTCGCGATTGGTCCAATTCGCTATTGGGCCAATTCGCGATTGGTCCAATTCGCTATTAGTCCAATTCGCTATTGGGCCAATTCGCTATTGGACCAATTCGCTATTGGTCCAATTCGTAATTGGTCCAAAATAAAAGGATATCCAAAATGAAACAAATGGGGTCATTTATTTGTATGGATTTTAATGATTATGCATTATTATAAGTATCTTGAAGCCATTAACAACTAGTTTCATAATTTAACCAAAAAACTAAAGTTATTGGTACAACAACAAAATCAACTATGTAACTAAATAGAAAATAGTCAACAAACGAACTTTTACTACTACTGTATGTAGAAAATAACAAAGTCATATTTTTCAGTTTTACTTATTTCAATAATAATCACATTTGGAAATAGAGCAAGATATAAATATAAAAAAATACGAACATTTGTTCCACTTATTTTTAAATAACAAAATATATAATTTTGTTAAAAAAATTTTTTTGTTGTCTATGTTCCATTTTCATATTGGTTTAGTAACTGTTCATATTTTTTATCAAATAAAATGTCGCGTTCTCTCCTTTTATTATTTGTATTTTTAAACAAACTTTGCGTTATTCGAGTATCCTGATACATGCTCTCTCTTCGTAGTTTATGAAGAAATAGAAATAAATTAGGTTTCTTAGTAATGCGCCGATTTAACCGAGAATGCCAGCCCTCCAAAGCGTTAGTTGTTCTGTGGCGCTGATGCGCGCAACTTAGTATGGTAGGTGATAGTTGTGGGTACCATTCCTTTTCGAAGTACTTACGAAATTTGTTAATTTTTTCGCTGTCTGGAGCATTTTCTAGTATATGCCTCCACGCTTCTGGAATGTGACTAGCTGGAAATAATGGAATTACTGAGGTCTTTCGAGTTATATTACGACCCTCTTTAGTTGTATTTAATTTTATCTTCTTTGAATACCTCCAAATAGCTTCATTGTAGTGATGGTAGCATCCACTTACTTTTGCATGAGGGAACACTTCAGCAACGGCGTTCATTTGCGCTTTTTCGTAGTCGCATTTAAAAGTTCTGACATTGATGCCTAATTTTTCCTTTAATAATGTGAAAACTCGCAGGTAAGTTTGTTCTGTTTTATTGGGTAACAGTATATAAAAAACAGGTACAATGTTTGTCTTTGTTTTGGTGGAGTTCAAATCCAAATGAATCGTATAAAGTTGATAAAACGTTTTTGGTACTGACTTAAAAGTACCATCCGCAAAATAACTTTCATGATTTTTAGCAATATTTTTGCTTAGCCTAGTCCCAAATATAAACAGTTTTTCCTCGGCCTCACCACTATCTTCAATTAACAAAAAAATCTTTGTAAATGCTTCTGGTAATTTCAATTCTTTTGTGCTGTCATAATTTAATAGATCGGTTTTTAAATATTTCTTTCAACTTCGGTATAGTTGATTTTGTTGTTGTACCAATAACTTTAGTTTTTTGGTTAAATTATGAAACTAGTTGTTTATGGCTTCAAGATACTTATAATAATGCATAATCATTAAAATCCATACAAATAAATGACCCCATTTGTTTCATTTTGGATATCCTTTTATTTTGGACCAATTACGAATTGGACCAATAGCGAATTGGTCCAATAGCGAATTGGCCCAATAGCGAATTGGACTAATAGCGAATTGGACCAATCGCGAATTGGTCCAATAGCGAATTGGACCAATCGCGAATTGGACTAATCGCGAATTTGAAATTTTTTCACGATTGGACCAATCGCGAATTGGCCCAATCGCGCCTAAACGACTTGAGGTTGCTTAACCACGGTCACCCATCCATTTAATTTCAAAACTTGAGGTTGCTTAACCACGGTCACCCATTCATTTAGTGGCCAAACTTGAGGTTGATTAACCACAGTCATCCATCCATTTATTGACCAAAATTTACGTTGCTTATCCACGGTCACTTATCCATTTAGTGTTCAAATTTGAGGTTACGTAACCCTCGGTCACCCATCCATTTTGGGACCAAACTTGAGGTTGCTTAACCACGGTCACCCATCCATTTTGGGACCAAACTTGAGGTTGCTTAACCACGGTAACCCATCCATTTTGTGTCCAAACTTATGGTTGCTTAACTACGGTCACCCATCCATTTAGTGTCAAAGCTTGAGGTTGCTTAACTACGGTCACCCATCCATTTTGGGGCTATACCTGAGGCTGCTTAGCCACGGTCACCCATCCATTTAGTCCAAGGTTGAGGTTGCTTAACCACGGTCACCCATCCATTTAAAGGCCAAACTTGAGGTTGCTTAACCACGGTCACCCATCCATTTGGTGGCCAAACTTGAGGTTGCTTAACCAGGGTCACCCATCCATTTATTGACCAAACTTGAGGTTGCTTATTCACGGTCACCCATCCATTTAGTGTCCAAATTTGAAGTTGCTTAACAATCGTCACCCAAAATATCAATGTCATAAAAGTGGACCGTGGTTAAAGAACCTTAAGTATGGATACTAGGATGGGAGTGATGGGACCGTGGTTTTGATCTGACCATTGAATGGGTGACCGTGGCAAATCAACATTTAGTGACTAAATGTAAAAGTTATCGTGTTAAAGAAGCTTCATATTTTATATGCGTTATTGACCATAGCACAAACCCGAGCCGCGCCTTCGAATCGCTCCAAAACCGCCGCCGAACCGCTCCGCGCACGACCCGTTCTCTGTGTGAAGACGACGAACCGCGCAACTCACGTCGGAGAAACGACCCGTTCCGCTCACGCCTTCTGTGTGTGTTAAAATAATATAATAAGATATTAATATGTAAGGTGACCATAATTTCGAACTTTAAAAACCCAAGATATAAAAAACTGGCCAAGTGTGAGTCGGACTCGCGCTCCAAGGTTTCCGTACCATTGTCTATGCAACATTAAGCCGGTGACAGATGGTGGCGGACGCGGCTTCGGACTCGTCTTGATATTGTAAGGTCAAACGCTGCCATTGGTCTATTCTTTAGTCAACTTCCACCAGCCCAAGGATCGACCAATGGCAGCGTTTGACCTTACAATGTCAAGACGAGTCCGCAGCCGCGTCCGTCACCATCTGTCACCGGTATTAGACACTATAAAGTAAAGGCAAAAAATGGCCTATACAACACGTTTGTTGTATGGGAGCCCCCTTAAATATTTGTTTTACTTTAATTTAATTATTTATTTCTAAGGTGAATAAACAACAATTAAATATTCTGTGAATATTTCAAGCGCCTGCCTGTTGCCGCTATTAATATCGAGCAAAAAACGGCAAAATAATCACGTTTGTTGTATGGGAGCCCGCCGTAAATATTTATTTTATTCTGTTTTTAGTATATTTTGGTGTAGCGGTAACAGAAATACATCATCTGTAAAAATTTCAACTGTGTAGCTATTACGGTTCATAAGATACATCATTCATGTAATTTAAAATTTATTTAAAAGGTTTAGATATTATAAGCTTTTATTTATGGTATTCCTTTTTAGATTTCTAAAAAATGAAAGTGCGAAGAGCTTGGGCGCTTTGGGCGGCAGTATTTAGAAAAATCCGATAGTATGCAGCCGACATATAAAAAATAGGATTTTAAACCTACAATCTTGCCTAGGTTAATAGGTGTTGTAGTAGATTATGTAATAAAAGTATCCAACACAATATCTAGTCTATTTTTTTTGTTTTTAAATCACTAGCTGTTGTCCGCGACTTCGTTCGCGTGGTTTATAGTTTATTCATAAAGGATTTTCTGCGCAACTTTCTTATTTTCGCATTATAATATTAGTAGGAAGTAGGATAGCTTTTAGCCCGCGACTTCGTCTGCGTTGACCTTACCCGGATAAAAGGATCCTATGTATTAATCCAGGCCATGGTCTATCTGTATGCCAGGTTTCATTAAAATCCATTCAGTAGTTTTTACGTGAAAGAGTAACAAACATCCATCCATACTCACAAACTTTCGCATTTATAATATGAGTAGGATAAATAAGTACATTTTTTTTTTCACCCTATTGCCACTACACCCATATTTTTGATTATTTCCTTTTAGACATTTATTTATATTTATTACACATGATTTGATGTTAGTATTCTAGGCCGAACCTTCAAGAAAGAGGTAATGTTTTTCTCTAACACTAATACATTATTATGCAAAGCTCCGTAAGGTTTATTTTACAAAAATAATAATTGTATTTACCGCAAAATTACCTTACACTTAACATTAAAGTAATTTGACGCCTGTCTACGTATCTCGAGATTTGGAGGACCTGCACTAAAAAGAAAATGTTATCCTGCGAGTGTTGACTCGAGTTAGAGGATATGGTTATATCATAGGTGTTAAGCTAATAATCAGACGTGAGCTTGAACACACCCAAATACCTACACCATGGAGCACATACCTTAAAGAATAGAAGTGATTTATGATTTATTTGACAAAATTTTCCGCCATTTTTTAATCTGTATCTGTACTGTTTTTGTATAACCCTTATGTTGGTAACCCTATAAGCACGTCCCGTTTACCGAAAGTCGATGGCTCGACCCCGAGGCACCGTCCACACTGGCGAGGCATTAAGTCCATAACGGCTCGGTCGTGGTTGGTCTGGACGCGGCTATTAAAATATACATAGTATCGATAACCTACATATAATATCGATACTATCGATAGTGTAATAAAGAGCAATTATTGCTATATAAAAATAGTATTCGAAAATATTAGCTCCGATACACTCAACAATATCGATACCATTAAGACGCTCGCTGCTGCGTCCGCCGCCATCTGTCACCGGTATTATGTTTTAAAAATAATTGTGCATACGTCAAAATTAGTTCTGGGTTCAAATACTAGTAGCGCTGGGTAATGGTAGTAATGGGCACACAAATTTTTATCTTCAAAGGAAAACAAACAGCTTAAAAATGACAACATTAGTTAAAACAGTAAATATGGAATTAAGACTTAAATTTTCACGTTTACCTAATCAGGTTAAGCAAGGGGCTAACTAATTAAAACAAATAAAAAGAACATTATTTAGGTATTTTTTTGTTTAATCGACTAATTTGAGCTGTCATTTGTATGGCACGTCCATACATTTTTATGTCAGTGAGTTTACGTGATCAGTGTTTTTGACTTCCGGACCCGGTTGTTTTTTGGCACTGTTTGGCACCATGAGTTTAAAAATGTAAATTTATTTAAATTTGAATTATCATTATTCGCACACATTCCTGACAATGTTTCTACATAATTAACTAATAATGGAGCCTACCACTGGAAAACTTATTATTGGTAAATACAAAATTTCATGGCAATGTTGACTTGATATGCTACTTTTGAAAATCATTAATAGATACAAATGTCCTCTGTAGCTCAGGAATTGTGTGATCAAATCTGTAAAGAATCTCCACTAAAACAGCCTAAACACAGCGCTCATGAAAGCTACAGGAAGTTGGACCAGGCCACGAGCAGCAGGTATGATCGACGCCCTACGAGAACTGTTCTTGTCGAAAAAAAGAGAGTTATAAATAAGGTAGTGCCAAGTAGTCATTCCAAAAGCAAAATAGTTATAAATAAATTTAAATCCAAAGATACTCTTCTGAAGAAGACGTATATTGACAGTGGATTTAACACAGTCATCACTGGGCCACTACGATGCGACAACGATTGCGTGACTATGGTCCGCAAGAGAGACTATAGTAGAGGCATCTGCGTCAGATGCGCTAACAAACGATCGAACTGTAAACTAAGTGTAAAAGAAATACAAACTTTCGACAAACCTTTTACTCACATGGATAAAGCGTGCGCGCAATGCGTCGAGACAGTCAACTGTAGCAATTCAATTCAAGTCTTTGAAAAACTTGGCAGTAGAAAGGTGCTACTACCAAACATCATAAGTAGAGTGAAACTCTGTAATGATGTAAATACACAAACTGTTGAAGTCACTAAAGAAAATGAGAAGGATAAAAATGATGTTCCCAGCACTAAATCAAAAATAGACTACAATTTCATGGGTGCTAGACGATGGGCTCTGTCTCAATACCCCACTAGAGGTCCTGACTTTTAATTATGAATATGTAGCAAACATTTTATTAAGATCCTTTTATTCATTAAACAGAAAAGTTACAGAATGTGTTTTAATTTTATTAATAAAAAGGTAACAAGGAAAAGAAAACAACATTGCCAAATTATGAAAAAAATTTATTCCTAGTCCAGTCCACTACATCTGCATACAAAATTAGTGCTTTCATCTTGTTGTGTACCTAAAAAATAATACAATGCATATAACATGAGACCAATATAACTTAATAACATGTAAAGGCAATTATTTTAATACATTAGCAAAAATAAAAAAAATATTAGATATGTTATTAAGACAATACATCATAGTAACACATGACACAAAATGCCCACCATGAATCCAGTACAAAAAGTAGTATCAACAACTGAAAACAACCAGAGATCACATACTTTTAAACTTAATTTCAGTTCATCTAACTTAAAGTTACCATTCTTACAATCTGTGCAGAAATAAACATTTTACTCTACAATAAGCAGAGTCAATTATCAGCTGCACATTAAATATAATTAGCTAGCTACTATAGTTTTTATTTATAAATTACTTTTCTTTAAATTTGAAAAACTTTATAACCAGTCTTTATTATAGCTATTATTATATCATGAAATATTAAACTCTTAATAAAATTATCATAGAAAAACAAATATTTCACTACTTATTGTATATTGCTCAAAGTGGGCCTTAATATAATTAACTCTCACATGTTCTGCTGTGCTGGACTAGCTGGAGGTGGCTGCGCTTCCAGATTCTTTATCAGCTGCGCTAACCAGTGCTTGGTGGAGTTGTCCTCTTGGAGGCATTCAGTAAATGTTGCATCGCGCAGCTGATCTGGAAGACACTGTCTCAGAGCAGCCCTAGCCCGAGGGTTGTCTGACAGCCGCAGGTAGCAACGAACCACATGTTTCAACAGCCGTGCAGACGGATCCTTCGCAAGAGACAGTACCATTTTTCCCAATATCATCGCCACATGCGAGAATCTGTCGTACGTCTGGCAAATGTAACATAGTCCGCTATCATCTAACAAAATCTTCTGCAAAATAAATGTGGCAACGGTCTTGGACAATTCAGATCCATTTTCCATGATACGCAGGCACAACGGTATTATCTCAGTAGTCAACAGAAATGTGATAACTTCCTGTTCGTCAGTTTTTACTAATGCGCCAATAACTCCGAGGCTGGTCAATCGTAGGTATTCGAAAGGACGTGTTTTGGAGACAGTGTGGAGGAAAGGATATAGAAACAAAGGGACATGTGCTTGGAGGAATGCAGATCGCGTTTCGGGATGGGAAGCGACGCATTGCATCAGTGCCAGGGCATTGCATACACGGTTGCTTTGGTGAGCGGTGAGAGTTGGCGGTATCATGGCTACGTATATATTGGTGATCTCCTGCAACAACGCAGCTATGGTACCGAAGCTGTGCCATAGCATCGGCGCTAAATCTGGAACTACCTCACGTTTCTTGCTAAGTTCTAGAAGAGCATTTTCCCGTGTCTCCGGATTGCATAGCTCCAATATCCACGTGTATATCTTTTCTCTATCCACAGCTGCCTGCATGTTTGCCGGACTCTGCTGTGCACTCATGTTATTCATTGGTCTGGCGTGTTCGAGAAATTGGCACTGTACTTACTATTGCTATAATGCACGTTGGCTACGCGTCAAAGCATTGTAGTCATATCGACCAGTCTTGTTTAATTAATTGTTATTCTTATCTATGTGTTAATTAATCGTGAAATTACTGCATTAACATACTTGGTTATAGTATGAATTGAATTATTTCCTTCCAATTTACAAGCGTCGGTCAATGTAAGAAAAATATTGACAATGTTGACTGCTGCAGCCGAAAAATGACACATGTGTCATGTATACAGTGTTGCCAGATTCATAGGTTAGAATTATCGTAGTTTTTCTAAAAAATTATCGTGTTTTCATCGCAACCCCAGTTCACAAAATTATCGTTTTTGTAACTGCACCAAATCTAAAAAAAAAAACAGAAAATACGACTGAAAAGTTTAAATCTTGTTACTACCCACTTCTTTACTTTTTAAAATAACAAGTTTTTGTTAACTGAACTACAGTACTCACTACACAAGCATTAAAGTAAGTAAACCGGTTTTTCTCGTCATGATGACTGACAGTGACAATTTAAAACTGTCAAATTTTACGCTGACAAGAGTCGATCTCATTCTTAGAGCAAAGAAATTAAATTCACTATCGTGCTGTCAGAGTCAGACTGTCCAAATAAACGTAAAAAGTGTTCAAATACACGGATTAAAATGATTTCCTAAAGTTATCTCCAACTGAGCAAAATATCGTGGATTATCGTAGATTTATCGTGCGATAATTAATTATTTTTTCTGTGGAATTACACTCAAAAATATCGTGGATCTAGGATAATTATCGCACGTCTGGCAACACTGCATGCATGGATCCATTAACTGATGTATAATGTCACCAGTACTACCAACTCCAGACCAGTCCAAGTCGCCAGAAATTTGGCGCCAAGTAGCCTAAATTCGCTGATTTATTTTTTAGTTATGAAGTAGCCTAAAATCGCCTAATTTAAAGTCAGATAGTCTAAAATGCTACTTTTCTAAGTAATAATATTGTTTTTTCAGTTTCCTTCTTTTATCAACTCCAACTCATTTTAAAAAATATTTATGCACATCGCTGCCATGGCAGCAGAAGCATCGGCCAACGCAACTATTTGTCACAAAAACATACGTTTCATTGAGTACCTACATGCATTTTTACAACTTTATCTACTTCGAAATTGTGTTGCTCCTTTTTTTACCCAAAGTAGCCTAAACGGCGACGAGTCGCCAATCGCAAATTTTGGTTGCCCCGACACCGTTCGAGATAGCCTAATAGGCGAAAAATCGCCTAAGTTGGCAGCACTGAATGTCACTCAACACAAGTACCTAACCATTTTTTTTTTTAAGAGCAGCAATACGAACCCTTTTTTTCCGAAACCACTTGATTTTACACTAATAACGGTGACAGATGGCGACGGACGCGGCTGCGGTCTCGTCTTGACATTGTTAGGTCAAACGCTGCCATTGGTCGATCCTTGGATTCCTTGGGCTGGCGGGAGTTGACTGGAGGATAGACCAATGGCAGCGTTTGACCTTACAATGTCAAGACGAGTCGGACGTGGTCGGCTTCCGATTTGGTTCGCTCCAAGCTCCAACCAAATTGGAACGTGTGGAAGCTTTGTTCCAGTGTTGCCAGATACACCGCTTTTCTGCTTTTTGCCCGCTTTTTTGACTAGGCATCCGCTTTCCTCTTTTGATAGACGCGGATCGGCTTTTTCGAATCCTACGATATAAATTTTTTTAGTATTTCTTTTCATTTTTTTTTTTAACTAGGTTTTACGGCTCTGGGTTTCTTTTCATAAATCGTAAAACTTGCCATTTTACAGTGGTACGAAGTAAAACCTTAAACACAGAATCCGCTTATTTTGTCCAATATCCCCGTTTTTCAGGGATGGCTACCGCATTTCCACTTTCCTCATCTGGCAACACTACTTTGTTTCGACCAAAAAAATCTATTAAGGCGTTTAGTCGAAATAAATAAACTCACACACATACATACATACGCATACATGAGCTCTAAAAATATTACACTCCTCTTTGGGCAGTCGTGTAAAAAACAGGTGGCATGACGTCCGTACTCTGCCGTAGCAAGAGGCAACTGACGGTTGGATGGATAGCCGACCGTTGGAACGTCCGTTGCAATGTTGGAAGTGGTTGGAAGGTTGGCCTGATTTGGTCGGTACCAACCAAAGGTGGAGGTCAAGCGCTGCCATTGGTCTATCTTTCAGTCAACTTACTGGCTTAAACGGAGGCCAAGGAGTTTTTACCAGCTTTAGTAAGCTAAAATCGCTGGTTGAGCACCATCGACGAATGTGATACCGGAAGTGAAAACCCTATAGCTACATTCTTCTTCAGACTTCGTGGTAGAGGCTGGCTTCCATGTGTCATACCTATTAGCAAGGGCTTATCTTTCCAGATCCTTGGCTCAAAAGATATAAGTCCGAAGCTGTCAATGTGTATGTGCCTAGTTTTTTAATGACAGTTGACATTTCTTCCCTCCTCCTTCAACACTTCACTCCATCTCCCTCACTAATGCGTGATTTCCAATGATTCCCGTACACTCCACTGAACAAGTAATAGGTACTACGTTTTAATACACTCTGTCTGTCTAATCAATCTGTCATCTTTGTCAAATGTACTCTGTGATCTGACTGATGTGTGTGTGTATTACAAAGTTGTAGTTGTAGTACATGATTAAAACAGTTTCCTCTTTTTTTTATTTAATTGCTTCAAAATAGAAAGAATTGAAAGTGAATAAACGTACAATAGATTTCCTTAAAAGTATTCTATAGTTTGTATACTATGTGAATGCAGTGGCAAAGTGTTTAACATACAATACAAAAAGTCATACAATTTGGTTTGTATCCCTATACTTTCGGTATAAACATTTTGATTTTAAGTTCGAGCCTTATAAATTTATGTCGTCATTTATTATTATCATGTATCATCAATTCATCATACAAGTTCTTGTGTTACGTGAATTGGACGTCTGATTCACGGGTTGTTGATGCCATGTACATTTTGTATAAACAAATAGACGATCATTACATCCCATTTGCTCCCATTTGCTGTTTGTACAACGTCGGGAAGCATCGTTAAATCACCTTGGGCTTTTATTAGGTAACTAGTACAGTTTTCCGTGACTATCCCCACAGATACTACACTAAAAAGTATAAACGTTTTTTGCTACATGATGTGCACATATGTTGGGTTATCTAGGAGTTTTCTACCCTGGTACTACTTATCAGATTTTCTTATTAACCTTGTTAATTTCCTGTGTTCTGACTCATTTGCTGTATTTGTTCGATCTGAGCTACCTAAGTTAAACTGTGTAAATTTGCTTTTGCATCTCTAAATAATGGAATGTTAATATTTTTCTTATTAAACTTAAAAATATAAGGGTTTTCATTGCAGATAGATAATATTCCCTAACTGTATTAATTTAATTTGTGCAGCAATTTAATGTAACACTTTGACTGTTAAAATTGAGAGTATTGAGACTAAAAGTACAATATGGGTAAACACCCCTATTCTAGTTGTGCTTTATAATGTATAAATGCTTTTTAAAACTATTAATAGCAAAACTATTGTGTCTTCCAGACAGCCAGATTTTTGCCAATATGTGTTATATAATATTATATTTTATAATGTTTTTTTTTCAATATTAGCCATTTATTTCAATTCTCAGAACATTAAATTGCAAATGTTATCAAGAGTTGCTTTAGAAACTTTCATTTCTTCTTTATTTAGTTTTAAAAAAAGGTGCATTACTGGTACTTAGTTTTCAATTGAATATACAAGAGATGATAGATTCTTTCTAAAAAAAGACAACTTGTAAAAAAATATGATTTAGATAAAAGGGTTTTTATTTTAGAACCATGGAGGTATCTCACTCACTCACCTTAAATGAGGCAGCTTTGCAGCAGCTGCCTGATGACAAGAAGCCTCACTTTATATTTGAGTGGCTCCGTTTCCTGGACAAAGTTTTAGTGGCTGCTCATAAGGTACAGTATAGTGTAAAAAAAAATATTGTAGTTTTTATTTTGAATATAGAAACAATTACGCAGATGCCTTATAAAAGTTATCTTCTATCTATCAACCTACTTTCTGTCAACCATAGCAGAATAGACCATTATCCTATGCCAGTATCCAACTGGTCGACAGCTGTAAGCCTTATTTCCAAACATACAAAATACTAAGTACCATGCATTTACATTCTGGAAATCTGCAAATTTGTATGTTCATACTCAGAGCTTTATACCAAACATGAAGACATCTGTACAAGGTACTGCCTCTGTAATAAGAACACACTAACAATTCCCACTTCCCACCTGAAATTAGCTTCTTCAACTTCAATATGTCAATAAAAATATATAATAAACTACCAGAATATTTAACCAAAGAAAAAAAATTATAACATAATCGCAAAAAACCTAAAACAATTGATCTTTTTGAAATGTTACTATAGTATAGAGGACTATTTAAATGATAAAATAAAATAACTATATTTAATAAAGATATTTTTAAGAAACGCTTCTTCTCTTGTAACCTTTTGCTGTGCCCGTCAGGGTCCGTAATGATCTTAAACCTAGAATGTAACACCCAAATGTACAATATGAATACAATAAAGTATTGAGTATTAAATGGAAGTCTATCTCAAAATAAAGAATTTCTGTCACAGTCAATTCACTTTGTTACATGTTTTATGATATGATTTTATGCAGAAGTTCAATAATGTTGAGAAAGGTATCCAAATTTTGATGTTTTACTTTGTCCTACATTCTACAGTCCGACATAAAGAGCTGCCAGCAGAAATTAGTCGCGCAACTGTTAAACCTACTCCGTGAGTCGCTGGGTGCCCCGGCTCGCCGACTCTTAGCACGGTGCCTAGCGACATTGTTCTCTGTGGGAGACACGTTCCTGCTGTTTGACACTGTCAACAAATGCAACGATATCATCAAAGTGAAGGACGACTCGCCGTCGTACTTGCCGACAAGACTGTGAGTAGTCACTTTTTCTATAATCATACTCTAACAGCTCGCCGACTCTGAGCACAATGCCTAGCGCGACATTGTTCTCTGTGGGGAACAATAACAATTATAGAACGTGTTTGTATGCCCAAAATTTGATGCTTTACTTATATTTTTGTTTAGAGAACAAATCTAGTGTCTAGACAAACCTAACATAGGCTTTAAGATACTACTAATCAAAATTATGTATTAAGTTTCTTGAAATAAATTCAATGAATTCAATAACAGAAGCAATTTTGAAATTATGTTTGTATAATATAAAAGAATATCTGAATCTGTAATTTAATGCGAGTAATTTAATTTTATGTATATTATTCATTATTATGTGATATTACTTTATTAATAATTGCACGCTTGTATTCAAGCAGAATACTATTCTCACCTTTTGTTATTCCAACTGAAATCATATAATGTATTCTGGTAAATAAATGATTTGATTTGAATGTTTTATAATTATTCTTGCACAGTGCCAGACGAAACTGTTCTCTGTAGAGAACACGGACCTGTTGTTTTAGATTGTAACGAGTCATGTTTTCGAAATGTGCGTTCTTTGATAACAGCTTTTGATTAAAACTCGTACTAGGTCTTCAAGCTAAAAAAATACGTGATACATTGCTTTATTGCGATATTTAAAAAATCCTTTTTAGTTATTAGCTGTCCCGGTGAACTTCGTACTGTTTCGTTTTTTTCGATGTTTTAATAGTTATTCTGCCATTTGGGATGGAGCCAAATCCAAAAAAAATATAAAAATAAAAATTATCTTATCTTATCTTATCTTATCTAAAATCGGCCAAGTCGTTCTTGACTTATAAATGGTGTAACTAACCCGACTTTGTTTTAGACATAGATAAGTACAAATGTTGGTTAAAATGGCTTCAACAGAAGACTGAGTATACAAATTTTCTTCTAGGGCTGCCATTTGCTGCCTTGGCAGTATGTACGAGAAACTCGGGCGCATGATGGGCAGGTCCTACGAGGAGACCGTCTCAACCCTGGTCAGGTCTCTGAAGAGTGCTGAGTCCCAAACAAGACTGGAGATCATGAATACTCTTGAAAAGGTAGGCTAGACTTTATCTCTTGTAGCATTGGGTATTTAAAAGACCCCGACCAAAACTTGCCGACCTCTATCATACATCAAAAAATAATAATAATAATTTGGTTTAAAGGTGTAAAAGAATGCAAACAATTGTCTACTGTATCCTCAATATTTTTAAAACTTTTTAGTTCGCTTTTATTAACGGCAGTCATGTTTATATTTCATACTTTTTTTTTTACAATTTGTCATGGAATAGTACATCTAACCATATAAGGTGCATATATCTTTGTTATCACAATATAAAACGCTTTATTTTGATATCACACTCGATAAGTTTGAAAATTTTTATTTTCTTCTGGCCGCACATTATTGAGTCTAACTCGCCATAAATTATTATCTTTATTATGTCATCACATAGCTTATGTCACCCGGGAGAAGGTAAGGATTCTAACTTCTTCTAGCTCATACAACAAAATTACAAACAAACAAACCCAGGAAAATTTGTTGTATATATGTTGTTTTTCCTTTTCAGTGTTCAGTAAGTAGATATACAAATTAGGTTGATGTTTCCTTTATGTAAATGTTATGAGTGTTATCTTTCAAAAGATAAAAGCTAAGAAAGCAAGAAGATAATCCTTCCATACATAAACATGGTGACCTAAAAACATTACTTGTTAGGTAATAATTATGTCGTCTGACCCTGGTGAAGGTAGAAGCCTATTTTTATTATCTAAGCGACATTTACCTGACATTATGTTGACATTGGGGCTGTTTGTGAGTTGCCCTTTAGGTTTTATGTAGCGTAACGGTCCCTTCTCTAACAACGACAGCTAATATACATAGTCCAGAGTAATAAAATTGTCTATCGTCCGTCGGCGGTTAGTTATCGATACCTATTTAATTTTGAACCTTATACAATGTGTAACATAAAGGTTTTATTTTAGAATTCTTCTTCGTCGTATTCTCAAAAAATTGTGATTCTTCCTAGCGTTTTATCCCAATCCTAGGCGGGTAAGTCTAAGCCTAAGAAAGTCGTACAATTTTGGCGGTGTTATCGCTATTATTGATACTCGCAAGGGAATCAAAACCTTTAGGGTACTTCCCGTTGATCATGAAAATTGGCAAGAAGCAATGTCATAAAAGTTTAAGAAAAAATCCGAACACCGTAAGTTTGTAGTAAATAAAAAATATATTTTTTTAAAACTTGTAAAAAAAGCGGTATAAATCATCGAAACTTGATTGCCTTTGTGGACGAACTATTTACATACCTAGAAGATTATATATACGGAACCCTCGTGCGAGCCAAATTGGACAATGGCTACACATTCGGTGTTGTCTGAATGTGCAGGTTTACGATGTTGTTTCTCATCGATGTAAAAGTGGTATAAATCCGTACATAACTGGAAAAAATCCGGAGGTACTAGTACGTGCTGTAGGATGCGAACTCACGACCCGAAGACGACGTGACATAAAACTTTGATTCATCGCCCACTAAAGTAGTGGTTTTTGACCAAAAAACGCTACTTTTTAAGCATTATTGTTTTTGCAATTGCCTTTTACCAACGCTAATTAATAAAGTGAATTGGCTAAAAAAAATTTGCATACTTAATTAATATAAGAATTCATTATTTTTTAAATTATTTATTAACAATATTAACATGGTGCGATCAGCCAACGGTTTCCTATTTCGTTACAAAAAACTTATACTTTTAATTATTTTCACGCAATTTTAGTACATTTAAGTCTCGACGAGACATAATTATTTCAGCTAATTATAGTTAAAATGCTTTCGCCCCTCCCTCTTTTTTGCAGGTATCCTAAACGGCGACGATATTTTTGCCAGAAAGCTTTTGCTAAAACACCTCTTTTACGTGTATTTTCCATACTCGTCGCCTTAAACAGTGTCTTTACCTTAAAGCCGGTGACAAACTGCGACGGGGGCGTCTGGACGCGTCTCGACATCGTGAGGTCAAGCGCTGCCATCGGTCTATCCTTCAGTCAACTTCCGCCAGCCCAAGGATCGACCGATGGCAGCGTTTGACCTTACAATGTCAAGACGAGTCCGGCTGTCACCGGCTTAACACAGTTTGGGACTGTTTCCCTTATAGATATGTGTGGGCATGGGTACCGCCGCGGGCACGTCCCTGCGCGAGGTGTCCCGCGCGGCGCGAGGCTCGCTGGCCAGCGACCGCGCGGCGGCGGTGCGCGCGGGGGCGGCGCACGCGCTGCGCCGGCTGCTGCCGCTGATGAAGCTGACGCCGGCCGACGTGGACGCCATCGCCGCCGCTTGCTTGAGAGCGGCGCACCCGAGTGACTATGCGCTCAGGTATTTTACGCTACGGGACCAAGGACCGGAAAACCCCTTTTTTGACTAAGCCGATTGTTAGGGAAACCCTATTAAAAGGTTACCCAAAGATAGGGTTACCCTATTGATAAGCTACTCCAGTGTTAGCCTTTCGTTACGGAAACCTTTTTGAATAAAGTTAACTGCTTTCAATGCGCTTACCGAATCAAATAGGGTATTGGTAATTTCAATATTTAGCACTTACCAACTAAAAGGGTTACCCTACTGTCTATGTCTTTTTCGCGCATTCTGGTTATTTGTATTAACCTGTCTGTGTATTTAAGTTCGCCGTGGCGATAGCCACACAAAAGAAAATCAGGAAAAGTTTCCTGGCACCCGATTCAGAACCCTTCGATAAAGAAATAACAACCGGTAAATCACGTGAAACTAATGTTAAATCCTATAGTGTCACGTGGTTTTCCGATTGACAATTTGTTATCAAGAACTTCTGAATCGGGGCCTGGCAATTTTTCAAATTCGGGAAAAACTGAACGTCCTTTTTCTATGAGATTTTTACTACTACTGACGCAAATGTCGTTTCACATTGTCAAATTTGGACAAGACAACGTCTGTCGGGGTAAATATTAATAAATAATATAAAGTTTCATAAGCACTATTTAAAATTTACATTACTTAAAACGACGACGACGACAGTCATCTCATAAGTCCTGGATTCGATTCCCGGTCGGGTCAATGTAGAAGACGAATTTTTCTATATTGTCTCCGGTCTGGGTGGTGTGGAGCCATATTATCGTCGTTTCTAATTTCTATACCATAAGTGTTTTGGCTACTTACTCGTACCTTAGAATCAGATCAACGTATGTGATGTAGTCCAACAGCATCTATTGTTACGTACAAGATGTCCAAAAATTGTGATTAACAGAGACAAAGCACACCTAAGAGTACTCAAATAAAACTTATTTAGCTGGGGTTTGCCAGTGGCAATCATAACGCAGGAACCAAACGATAATTAAGGCGTGAATACATCTCTTCTGTATTTTAAAACCATAAATATTTACAGATGCGCGATCGCCGAACTCCTCGGCGCTTTGATAGCGGCCACACAGGCTGGAGAAGCTACAAACTTGAACAGCAAACTGAAAGTCGGCTCTCAATCAGGTAAATAAAACATCTACCATTAACCATTTTACTCTATTGGTAGCGACTAAGGCTGGTTTTTCTTTGACGCAGTTCAAGACAGCAAAAAAAGTGCTTTATCGTTTTATAATTTACTCTATGTCGTTAAAACTAAGGATACATAAATAAATAAAAACACATAAATCGTTTAATATTTTACTCTAACTCGTACCTACTAAGGCCGGTTTTTCTTTAACGCAGTTCAACAAAACAAGAAGGACCCTCCCAAAAACGTAGTGTCACTGGACGAAGCACTGAACTTACTGATGGGAGCCTTCCTTAGAGGAGGTACTTCGTTCCTCAAGGGGGAAATAATCAAGTCTGGCTCCGGAGTGAACAGAGAAGTCAGAGTTTGTGTGACACATGTAAGTTGTAACAAGGTTGAGTGATACTTGTTTATTATACTGTGAAAGTGTTGATATTTGGTCAATATTTTCGACGACACATAAAGATAGATGGATTATTATTTACACTTACAGGCGTACGTGATCTTCGTTCAAAACATGGGCGGCGTATGGCTCGAGCGGAATATGACGACATTCCTTACGCACGTGTTGGACCTCGTCGCCAACCCGAAGGCGGCCAGCTCGCACGTTGACGCAGTCTATTCCAGGTCAGTTGCGAAAACTGCAGAACAGAAAGAGAACACAAATTGCAACACCACTGGCAAGGTTAACCTGTGATTGAGAAAAACGTAGTTGCACTGCTGGAATCGCTTAGTGCTTAGCGTCTAGACTAGAAGCCGAAATAAATGACAAACATCACAAGGTCAACGGTCCATGGAGTTGGGGGCGTCCTACACTACCATGGTCTCTACTCTAGAACCCGTTACTTCTCCTTTAGCGGCCGGGTCACTCCCACTTTAGCTTGCTACATTCAATATTCAATATATTTATTGCGTTCTATAATGTTACATAGGTGTTATAAATAGGTACATTAATCAGATCATTAAAGACCCTGTTGGGCACAACAATAAGGTTTATTTTTGTTGGACTATGTCCATTACTTTGTCTTCGGACGGATAACCTAGTTCTTATAGTAATCTACTGTAGTAAGTTATTATTTTTGCGTTATGAAAGAAATGCCAAGATCGTTTACAATATTCGCTAAGTAAAGAAAAACGTACTATACGGCTTGCGCTGACTGACAGCGTGCAGTTCCGTTCGATCAAGCGCGGTTGTTGTGTTTCGACTGTCTGAAGCGATAAAACGCGCGTTAGAGCTTTTCTCGCACAGGCAAAGCTTGACATAGATGGCGCCAGTGTGTTTGGTCTTGTCAACACATTGTCAACCAATGTCTACGTAAATGTCATTTTGTGCTCGCTAGTTTGACAAAAGTTTGACACCTTAGCATAATCACTACGGCAGGACACAATGCGACAACTATCGGGATGAATGTGCAGGATGCTTGCCTTGTTTCCTTGTTTCATCAGCTGGCTTGCCGCCCGCGCTGGCTATCAGCCTGACTGTAACCAGCCTAACTCCACTGTAACGTTCTGTCGTCATAGGAAATGCATAAACTACATTCTCCGCAACACGCTGGGCAAGATGCTGGGCGAGAAAGCGCAGGCGGCCGCTTGCCGTGAGCTCGTGCAGACCGTCGTCAAGCAGATGGCCAGCATTGACTTCAACCCAGAGAACGCTAAGGACTGCAACCAGGTACAGTCGCCAATTCGCCATGTGGACTAAGTTTTGGTTATTATAAAATGAATTGTGACTAGGTACCGCACCGTTCGGCATGCCCGACCTCGCTTGGTTATTTTTATTAATTGTTGTTTTTGTGTAAGGTACTTCAAATACATGGCTTTGCACTTCTATGATAGCAAACAATTACCTCAATAAACTTTGAAAATACTCACATACAAACACACACACAAACGCGCAGGCGCGCGCCTACAAACACTCTTACGCACACCGTAACTTGTCATATAAATAACTGCACTTGTGTCAATTATTGATGTTATTTTTTTTATTCTGCATTTATATGGTAACGCAATACCTCATAAGGGCTAAATGCTTAAATACAACAACTTTTACTTTAGTTTAAACATCGAAATCTAATAGAAATACATACAAGTATTTGCAGCATAATTTATTTTCCAGGAAACGTTGTTCAGTCAACATCTGCTAGTGTGCGCGCTGACGGAGACAGGAGAGTTGGCGTTGCAACTGGGCACCTCTGTGCAGAATCTCATCTCGGACTCGTCGCTTAACATGATCAATGCGATATTCTCGGTAAGTTTTTATAGTAAACTGTTGCCAGCGACTTTGCGTGGTTTTCATTTCAATTCAGAAACCCTTTAGGGCGTCCTCAGTAGCCCTATTAAAGTTTCATCACATCAATGGTCTAGGAATACATAGAGGACAAATATACACACATTATTATTTTTACATAGAATATAATAAACTTTCCTTTTTTATTATGAAAATTCACGATGAAGAAATATTTCTTTACATTTCAATCTACGGTTTATATTAATGCAGTGTTGCCAGATCGCAACTATAGCCTGTAAAGTTCGTGCACGACTAGAGACTACACTGACTAGATAATATTCCCCGCATAGGGAATGTTCCCCGCGTTTAAAAGTTTTTAAACCAATAATAAAGCTTTATGATTTTAAATCCTTATAATACTTGATGCGCAAAACGGAACGATAGCCATTTTTTTTTCATAAATTTTTTTATTTATTCGTAACACCAACAGCATTGATAAAATCTATGAGAACAGATTTATATAAACGTAGCTTTTAACAGGTATTTGCATAGAGAAACGAATTATGTAAATAGACCACCTAGGCTATTTATAGAATACTCAAAAACACACAGAGAAAAAAAAATACGGATTTGCAATTATGGATTTGAATAAAGTTGGTGGTTAAGTCCGAAATAATTCCAGCTCATTGTGGCTTTTTGACAGGTCGTTAAGAAAGTTACTCGCTCGGGCTATAGTCTGACCAACACCGCTGTACCGCGCATCGCGAGCGGCGAGACGGGGTCAGGGCAGCCACTGCGTTTTGTCATTCCGCCGTCGTCGTTCACAGCGGTCGGTAGTGTTATTTGTTCCGGGCTGCCTATGTCAGACGCACTTGGATAGAATATCCAAAGTATTCCAAAGAAAAAAAAAGCAGAAAATGATAGTTTCGAATATAAAAGTGACGCCAAAATTGTGGCGGAAGCTACGGCTACTGCGAAAAAGAGCTCAACCATCTGAACAAATTACCGTAGATGCCAGCTTTGTATAGTTTCTCAAGGAGCAGCAGGTGATCTATATGATCAAAAGCTTTACTGAAATCAGTAAATATGCAATCTACTTGCTGTGCTGAATCCATTTGTGGTGTAATCGTTAAAAACTAGGAGATTTTCGTTGTAAAAATGTAATGTTATTATCTTGGCAATATAAATAAATAAAATAAAAATAGAAATAAATAAAATAGAAACCAATAGAAATAAATAAAATAAAATAAAATAAATATACATCATTAGAAATAGTTATGGGAATAACCGGTTCTATAGGGATTGACAATACATAATCGACACTAAATCGATAAATTGGTAATAGTATCCGTTCCGTCGATCCGTTAATCCGAACCGTGCCGGGGCTACCCCCGGCACGGATTGGATCGGATCTTGAGCGTTGGACGTGGAGTGGGGGAGCGCTGGAGTGGGGATCGCTTTGCGCATCTTACGAGTTGTTACTATGGAGGATCATCGAACCAGAGACGCGTGGGTGCGGAGCAAGCAAGCGGCTGGCGGTGCAGGTGCGTCGCGCCATTAGCCAATTAGGTAATCGTAACGGTCTTCTGAGCACAGCGCTCAGGATCAGTGCCGCTAGTTGTATGGGCGTCATGGTGGTAAAATTATTATCGGCACGACAGAACATTGCAGTGTACCTCGTATTTGAGTCGATTTAACATTCTTTATAAACTTTCTCGATATCCAAGAATAATCGATTAGATTTCGTTAGGGCGCATCATTATAAGTGACAACAATGAACTGTCACAGAACTCATGAAAAGTTGAGAAGACTATAGTAACCAGTTCGTTTGTTTTTTGTGCCAGGTGTTAGAGCACCCGTGTGCCGCCGCGCGCCTAGCTGCCGCGCGGTGCGCGCGCTGCGTGTGTGTCGCGCTGCCGTCGCAGCTGGCCCCGCTGCTGGACGCGTGCTGCGCCGCGCTCGACGCGCCCCGCCCCACGCCGCACCACACCGCAGGTGATACTGGCGCCCTACACATGTCCCTTCACCTGTCGACCGCTGTCCATATTAAGCTACAAACGACCCTCAAAAATCGATCGCATAGGCTCTTTTTGTCTTTGTGAGCAAACCGTCACGTTAATATCCATATTGCTTTGTGGTGATTGTTTACTTTATTTAGAAATGTTTTTTTACGTGCAGGATACTCAGCAGCATTAGCAGCTATACTCGGTGCGGTTCGTCTATCGCCCCTCGGCATTCCACACGGCAGAGGCAAGATAGCTTTCAACGCGGCTGAACAACTACTACGATCGGCCGGTCAGAGTAGCAGATTGACCGCTGCGAGGACTAATGCTGGTTGGCTTATCGTTGGAGCTATCTGCACACTAGGTGGGTCAGCAATGTATACGTTGTAATGGTATTTATTCGAATTGTTTCAATGCTGCTGAACAATGTTTACTTGCAGTCCGGCAAAGTAAGTAATAGATTGGCCGGTCCCACCAATGAGTGCTGGCTTTGCCTAAGGAAGCTAAACTGGGCTCTACATGGCTTCGCTGTCGTACAAATAAGGTCACCTTGTCTGACCTTGAGGTCGGACGCTGCCACAAGCCGCAGCTAATCACAATTACCACAGACAAAACAAATTTCTGTGTACCTTTTGATTAAGATATAGTAGATAGTTATAGTTATATACGATCCGTTAGACAAGGTGACCTTGTTCACAGACATGGTCTGCTGATCGTCAGCTTTACGCTATCAGTTCTTACTACAGCAGTCTACTGTACTGTAAACTAAATCCAGTGGCGATTTTGATACCCAAAAGTTTTAACCACAGCTTTTATCCCATATTCTTTTGTGCAGGAGTGCCAGTTGTACGTGGCTTGCTGCCTCGCATGTTGTTACTATGGCGGAACAGTTTCCCGCGTTCTGCTAAGGAACTAGAGTCTGAGAAAGCTCGCGGAGATGCATTTACTTGGCAGGTAAGATTATGCTACTGTGTTTCAGTCCTGAGAATTTGTTGTGAGATGCCCCAGAATTGCTAAACTAGAGAGAGATAAATAGAGAGAGTGGTAGAAACGGAATGATAGAGAAATAAAGAGAGTGGGAGATAGATATTAATCTATTTATACTTTACTGCACATGTGTTATGGTAAAAACGGCAGAATATGTCAAGATTGATTCTCTGCCAGTCAACCAGCAGCTAAGTATAAAAGTACAGGTATATTTAAGAAAAAAAAGGATAGAAAAAGTAATAGAAACAGGAATAAAATGAAAAAAAGAGAACGAGAGAGAGAGACAGTCCTACACAGTTAATGCCCCCAAGTATGTAATACTTTGTGGTGAGATATTTTGGGCAATATTTTTTTCTTAATATTAATAAATACAAATAGACACATAAAGTCAGTAAGGCATGTCCACATTAAGTCAGTAAGGCATGTCCACATTATTTTTTTGTAGGCAGAAAAAAAATTGAGGTTTAGACAATCCGACTACTAGTCATCCTACTCGTATTATACCGACTTTACAATAAATTCAAATAGTCTTGTGCTTATTCGGACACTCGGCAGTGTGCACCGTAACAGTACAGTTCGAATAGTGTACTAGTACACCTTATTAGTACTATTAGGGACACCAGATTTTAGGTAACGAATGATGCACAGATGCGCTGATTAGTGCTAGACGCTTTATAGCGCTTTACTGGATGACAGTACTTCATCTTTAAGCGCGGCTAGCGCTTTATTAGACTGATTTGCCATAAACAACAGTACTTTCAAGCGCTTTTACGCTGTAAGGCGCTTCTGAACAGAATGTTTGAGTGGTTGTAGCCTTGTCTCACTTACTCTCGGACTTCTCGGACACAGCGGAACAGTGAGTTTTATCACTTTGAGTCAAGTGAGAGCGGTGTACTAATAGTCCGAATTGTCCGATTAGGAGTAGGCGTACTGTGCTGTTACTTTTAGTACAGTGACGGGTAACGTTAATTATTAGTACATCGTACATGTCCGACACAAGACTAAATTCAAAGTATTTTCGCAGGTGACATTAGAAGGTCGCGCAGGAGCGTTGTCCGCTTTACATAGTTTGCTGATCCACTGCCCGTCCCTGGTCAACAGCGACGACACCGCCAAACGGTTGTCGCAGCCCATTGATGGAGCTATCGCCGTTCTAACCCAGTGAGTATTACTTAAGATGCTGAATGTAGCCTAATTGTGCGAACAAAATAAGGTTTTGTGTAAAATCTATAGGTCAGATCATTTTAAGAAGACAAGGCAATTATAATTAATCGTATTTCTGACCTAATGCTCATTTCCGAAACACGATTCCACAAACTTCACTCGATGGAAAACATAAATAAATTTGCCTCTGAAAATACCTACATTAAAAAAATTCTGACTTGTTATAGTAGTGTTGATGATCTTAGGCAAATTATGGCTTTTATATTACTAAAGCAATTAACCGCTTTTGATTTTTAATAAAGTGGTTATTTTCATGAAAATCGTGTATTTTTTGGTTTGGCACATAGGCCCTTTCATTCCAAGCAGCACCTTGGTGACAGAGGTCACTCTAAAGACGGGCGCCGTAAGTCGATCCTCTAACATTATCTGAAACCATAAGTATTAATAGTAACTATGAAGCAACAAGAAATAAGAGTAACGTGTCAAGCCTTATTCCCCGCTTAAAAAAATGTGTGGAGATCATCTAGCTTACCTGTAACATTGATTTAATCTATTTCAAAAATCTAGCTAGGGTAGGGCGTCGTAATAAAATACTGACCCTGTAAGTGCGCCGTAAGCTGAAAAAGGTTAGGAACCCATGATATAAACCATAGTGTAAAGAAGTGCGCGGGTCCGGTGACTCAAGTATGTATTAACGCGACAATTAGATTGAGTAAGCGTCTACACAGACCCATACATGTAGCTCGCGCCTCATAACCAAACGAGCAATAATTTGTGCATACCGTTCACGCAAAAACTACTTGCGCCTTTACTAGCTTCAGACTAGTGAGAATGGTCCATGCAGATCGACCATAAAGAATTTTTGTGTGGAGACACGTAATATCGCTTTTTTATTGGTAACCAAACTCTGCGAGATTTATTTCTGCCAATGTCGAGTACAATTGCTATTGCTTTTCATGGATTATAAGACCTGCTTTACTACATGGCTCTGAATGCTGGGCCATTAAGAAGGTAGATGAAAAGCGATTGCATGCAGCAGAAATGAGAATGTTAAGGTGGATGTGTGGGGTGACGAGAATGGACAAGATAAGGAATGAATATATAAGAGGAAGTATGAAAGTGACACCTGTAGCAGAAAAGATGAAACGACACCGTTTGTCTTGGTATGGACATGTGATGAGAAGGGAAGATGAGCACGTAACGAGAAGAGTCATGGATATGAGTATTGATGGGTGGAGAAGTAGGGGACGACCTAAGAAGAGACGGATGGATTGTGTGAGGAGAGATATGACTGAGAAGGGAGTGAATGACTCAATGACGAGTGACCGGATTGCATGGAAGAGAAAGACATACTGCGCCGACCCCAGATAACCTGGGAACAGGGCAGGCAAATGATTGCTTTTCATGGATTCCGTGAAGGCTACTGTTCCCGTAGAAGCAGGTTTTAGGGGGTCGGGTCGAAAGCAAGTTGTTTACGAGACAAGTCACTTGACACTCGATCTTTATCACTTCACCAAACATAAGAACAACTACTACAAACTACACCAAACTTGCACTCTAAAGTTCTTTAAATGTTTTTAGTTTTTATTTATAACTATTAAAATAGATCGACCATGCTTTTTATTCGACTTCACCGAATCCATCGTTTATAGGGTCGCTGTATAAGTAAGTTGGCACGCTTCAAACTGAATTATTTACTATGATGTTTAGAACATCTGGTTAGCCTGTATAACATAATGTGGAGATTTGTAATTAGTATTGAACCACAGTATATTGTACTAGTTTACTGTATTATTGATCTTAAATAAAAAAACACTAAGTACCAAAAAAAAAAAAATATTGAAACTGTAAATATTCCTAAAATAAAAATAAAATAAAATAAAATAAAATAAAATAAAATAAAATAAAATAAAATAAAATAAAATAAAATAAAATAAAATAAAATAAAATAAAATAAAATAAAATAAAATAAAATAAAATAAAATAAAATAAAATAATGACTTCCCAGTGTGGGCGGCGTAGTACGCAACTACGGCGGGTCGCTGAAGGCGCCCGCTGCCCTGCTGCGCCTACGCTTGTACCACGCCGCCGCCGCGCTCGCGCCGCACGCCGCCGCCGCGCCGCCCGCCGCGCCGCTGCTGCGCCTGCTCGCCGCCGAGCTCGCCGGCTCCGCCGACCCCAGCGGGGCCAATGTGGCCACAGGTACACGCACACGCACACGCACACGCCCACACGCACGCCGCCGCCGCCGAACAGAGCTGAGCTGAGTGTGAGAGAGAGATATATATATACAGCGGGTCACTAATGATGTCTCCTGCTTTACTGTTCGGGTATGTGGTTGTACCAAGCTCCACTGCTGCGCTGGCCCTCGAGATTGCTGGCTCCGCGGACCTCAGCGGGGCTAGTGTAGCTACAGGTACAGAGACTGTGCGCGAGACAGAGATAAGGTGATAGAGATAGAGAGAGATTCATTTAACTACGGCCGGCCATTAAAGGTGCTGCCTGCACTCCTGTGCCTGCTGGCCAGCTCGTACAGATAGAGGAAGGGAGTGGAAGGGAGGGAAGGGAGGGAATCTCTAAATGTGCTGCCGCCGCTACTGCGCCTGCTAGCCGCTGAGATCACTGGCTTTGTTAAAACCTTTTTACGTTTTCTACATCAATCAGTTTTCAAATCGTTTTTAATCGCCTAAAAATAAAATGACTATTTAGTCATTTTACTTCCTTTTAGGATACATAGTAGTGACGATATCATGTATCCTTTTACAAAATCTATAGCATCATTATTGACGGCTCATAACGTATTCAAAGTGCACTTGATAAAGGTTTAAGACTAAGGTTCACTTGCGCATCTCAGGATAAATTTTATCTCGAACTGTCCACTAACATGGTAATAAACATCGTTCTATAACTGTCAGGTTGTATGGCGTTGATAGAGACAGATAGATAACATCATTCTATAACTGTCAGGTTGTATGGCGTTGACAGAGACAGATAGATGTCTTAATCTCGTACTAAACTAATTCGGTGATGCGCAAGTGGACCTAACTCATCTAGTATTGGGCAATATAATTAACGCCATGTTCATGAAATCGTTATGTTTGTTATTTAGGGCTTCTGATGTCAGCAATGCATCCACGGGATACAATATTGCTTGGAGAAGAATGTTGGATCTATGACACAGATCACGCTGAAATTGAAGAGCAGGTATGTATTTTTTAATAATAGTTACTTAATATTGTAATAAATTTAAAATTAAATCCATAAGTTTCTCTCTTTGATTTAAGCTGGGATTGACGACAGAGATTGTATCGCTGTCTATACAAGAGCTGTAGTGATACGGTCGCTCTGGGATCGGTATACATCAGTGCAAATACAAACGCAACAAAATACAGTACGATGCCATTTTGTTGCGTATCACGTGCGGTCTAAACGCGCGACTGCATAAATATAATCCTACTTTTTTATGTGCAGTTAAGGCTACTGTTATTATCCATTTCTCATAGCAGACTTATCGTTCCATAAGAATCATCTTTTTAATTCAACAAAAATATGTGTAAAGTCAGTTTACCAAGGAAAATTGTTTAGAGGCAGCAATAGCATATAATTTTTATCAGATTGGTTTATGTCAGTACTTCAAGGTGTAATTAAATCATCGCCCGATTACTAGCAATTAGTCTTAATTTAATATTTTGTCATTAGATTTTAATGTCATTCTCTCTAGCTCATATCACCGCTAAGCGCCCGAGGGTCAGGCGCCCTAGAACACGATCCTTGCTGCTTGTACCGAGGCACTACGTCGTTGACACCATCGTCTTCGGCGTCCGCGTCGGCTGCGCAACCGTTGGGAGTGGCTGTTATAGACGCGGCTGTGGCCTTGTTCCCGCTGATATTTGCAAGGGCTGCCAACAAACACAGGTTTGATTGATTGATTTGATCTTATTGAATTCAGTTAGAATAAAACGGGAGGTGTGCATAGGTGTGGGGTACTGAAATTGTCTGTGGCCTGCATGTAGACATTTATTATATCCGTTGTTTAGTGGTCACAGTACAGGCTGACATCAAGATTTTTTCTTTTATCTGGTTTTTAATCCAAATGCAATTTTTATTAATATTATTAACATGTCTTATTAAGTACCTTGCCTACCAAAAAATAATAATTACTTAGGTAACTGTATTCCACCACCGACAAAAGACGTTAGGTTCATAAAAACTTTCAACCCCAATTTTGATCCTTTAGAATTGAACGTCAAATGTGACGTAAGTACCCTTTAAAACGTAAAACTGGTCCCAACACATATAACTGTAAAAGATGAACTGCTAGATACATCTAGTTCCACTACCTTTTTAGGAATCACTTTAGATTCCCGTTTGCAATGGGGTGCTCATATTGAGACTCTATCAGGAAGACTTAGTTCAGCTGCTTATGCCGTGAGAAAGATAAGACAATTGACTGATGTTGGAACGGCAAGATTGGTGTACTTTAGCTATTTTCACAGTATAATGTCATATGGAATATTATTATGGGGCTCAGCAGCAGATATTGAATCTATTTTTGTGCTACAAAAGAGAGCTGTACGGGCAATTTACGACCTCAGACCCCGAGACTCGTTGAAGGAACTGTTCAAGGAAATTAATATACTAACAGTGGCTTCTCAATTCATTTATGAAAATGTCATGTATATTCGCAAAAACCTGCATCTATTTCCTAAAAAGAGTGACATGCATAATATTAATACCCGGAATAAAGATAAACTTGCCGTTCCAAATTTCAGACTGCATAAAGTGGGTAATTCGTTTATGGGAAAACGTATTCGCTTTTTTAACAAATTACCACAGTCCATTGCTGAACTGCCTATGTATGAATTTAAATCGCATGTCAAGATGATTTTAATGAAAAAAGGTTATTACACTGTAAATGACTATTTAAATGAAAAAAATGTATGGAATTATATACTGCCGTGCTCGCACAGGTTCATTTTATCTTGTAATGTAAACACACTATTTAAAAAGAGGCTGACAATAGTGACCGAGTTTCTTGCGCTGCTTCTTCTCGGCACTAGCCCACAATATTGTCCCGAAGCAGTGGTAGGGTAAAAAAATATATTGGGACGTGTAAAAGAGCTTTATTTAGAGGCCTATTTACAGAAATAAATTGGTTTTATTGGTTTTTATTGGTTTTAAACTTTGCAGTTTTAGCAGTATTTTCTTCGCGTTGATACGTGAATGAATGAATGAATGAGTCATTCATTCACACCAGTGATGAGTGAATGTATGTCGTTATGAATGAGTCAGAACATCGTTTTGCACAACGACAATGATCATAGGTGTTACCCTGATGTAACATTTTAATTATATTCTTTTAAGATTTAAGTTCATTCTTTTCTTTCAGACAACAGATGCTTGAACACTTTGCGGAATGCATCAAGATGTCCAAAGGTCCCAGACAAGAGGCTATCCAAGTGAACGTGTACACTGCACTGCTGCTTGCATTGAGGACGCTGGCTGAGCAGAAGAGTTCTTTGGGACAGGAAGCCGTGAAGACAGTTGCCACTGATCTAATCATTGTGAGATTTTGTTATTATTCTTATTACATATGTTAGTTCTGACGTTACAGTTCGCTATTGCTATATAAATTATATGGAAGAAGTACGTTTTGAAAGCTCATAAAAAGTATTTTAATTGATTGGCGGAGTCAACTAATCCTATTATAAATACGTTCGTGACCGCGAAAACTGCACTGTAACGATTTGTAATCTGTTGATATTCATAGGAATTCAAAATATATTTAAAAAGCGAAAGATTGGATTCTTGGCGTGATAAAACGCGTTACATGCAGCGTTCATATCGAATTGTAGTTTTACACAGATTTTGAATAAATTCAAAAGGTACGTAAATTGACACTATTACACATGAGAGGCTAAAAAGGTACGTTTAATGTGTAAAATGTATGCTAACGCAACGCTGTCTAAAAGTAATACATAAAATGTCAATAGTTAAAATCTTATCAGATAAAGATAAAAAACATTTATTGCTAAAGGACATCACAACGCCACATAACAATAATTACTCCTTAATATTGGTAAACATTATTACATTTAAATATATTTAACAAAAAATAGTTTTAAAAAAAATGGCCGAACAGTGCCGTCATGCGCGTCGCGTCGCTCATCGCAAAAGGACTTCACTTAGCATAAGTCGTCGCTCACTACATAGACTCCGACGCTGGTTTTCAGTGGGTCCTACTGATTTAGATCACGGACTGTCTGCCATAAAATAATTAATAGATTATTCTAAAGATATATACAACAGACTAGACGATAAATAAAAACTTTAAAAGAGTGATTCAATTTACTATACAAACATGTTACAAAAGAATAGTGAAGTGTGTATGTGTGAGTGCAGTGCAAGGATCACTCATCGAACACTCGTATCGTTACCAGAGCGGCCTCTCGGCCGGCAGCGCGGTGGTCCGCGCGGGCGCCGCGTCGTGCGCGGGCCGGCTGTGCGGCTGCACCCTCGCGGCGGACTCGCAGGCGCTCGCCGAGCGCGTGCTGGCGCTGGCCCGCGCCGCCCCCGCGCGGCACACGCGCGCCGCCGCCGCCGCCGCCGCGGGCTGCGTGCAGCGCGCGCGCGGCGCCGCCTCCAGCGCGCCCGCGCTGCCGGTGCTGCGCGCGCTCGCGCAGGGGGCCGCCAGCGGGGAACTGCAGGTGCGGTGACTCGATGGTGACGGTTTAAAGCTCCGCACGTCAGTACCAGGGGATCGTAGGTGAGCAGTGGGGGTTCGAGTGCGCACAAGGTCGCACTGCCTGTGTTGCCAGGACGCCACCGGCGAGGAACTTCGGGTGCGTCGGTCTCATACTGCTCTATTAACTTTCTACTTTTATGGTGTGCAATAAAAAGTATCTGTCATCTCATAACAGTCGAGAGCTTCGGAATACGAAACCAGGAGATCGTTAGGTCGACGGTGCAGATGCAACCGGTGCGAGGTAGTACAGGACCGGGCCGTATTTAGTGTGGTCGCGCTGCCATTGCTGCCTGCGCTTGCGCAGGGGGCCGCCAGCGGGGAACTGCAGGTGCGTAACTTGAACTCGATGACCTTCGCAGTCTAAAGGTCTAGAGCTTCGAACTACAAAAGCGAGGAATCGTTAGATCAGCAGTGAAGGTACGAGTGGAACAAGGTGGCGCTCCCGGTGTTGAGGACGCTCGCGCAGGTTGCCACCGGCGGTAAACTGCAAATGCGTCGGTTGAACTTGAGTTCGCAGTCTCATAAATGTCTAGAGCTTCGGACTACAAAACCGGATGATCGTTATGTCAACAGTGCAGATGCAACCTTTGCGAGTGTGTGTACAAGACCGCGACCGATGCGACCTTCGCAGTTTAAAGGTCTAGAGCTTCGAACTACAAATCCAGGGAATGCTAGGTCAGCAGTGGAGATACGGCTTATGCGAGTTAGTACAGAACCGGGCCGTATTTAGTGTGGTCGCGCTGCCAGTGCTGCCTGCGCTCGCGCAGGACGCCACCAGCGGGGAACTGCAGGTGCGTAAAGTAAACGCGAAGTGATGATCGTCGCGGTCTGAAGGTTCGTCGAATAAAACAAAACCAGGAGATCGTCAGTCAACAGTGAAGGTGCGTCCAGTGCGGCTGTATTGCTAGTGCTGCGTGCGCTCGCGCATCACGCCACCAGCGGGGAACTGCAGGTTTGTACGGGTCAACTTGATGACCGTCGCGGTCTAAACGTCTGAGCTTCGAACTACAAAACCAGGGGATCGTTAGGTCAGCAATGCAGGTGCGGCAGCACTGTTGACCTTACGATGCGCTGTGCTGCTGTGTGGGCGATCCGAACTCGCAGGCGCTCGCCCGCGCCGCTCCCGCGCGGCACACGTGCGGCTGCGCTGCCGGTTGCGTGCGCTCGCGCAGGACGCCACCAGCAGGAACAGCAGGTATGTACGGTTGAACTTTTGACCGTCTGAGTCTTAAATTCTAAATCTTCGAACTATAAAACCAAGGGATCGTTAGGTCAGCAGTGGAGACACGAGTGGGAACAAGGTCGCGCAGCCGGTGTTAAGGACGCTTGCGCAGGAGGCTATCAACGATAAACTGTAGGTGGTGCGTCGGTGTAATCACTAACGTAGTAATGTTGTCAGGGTTCGCGCAACTATATTCTTGATGCGGCGAGTATAGTCACGCCGCACCGCACTTTGCCTCAGGAAATGTCTCCGTTAAACGGTCAGACAGTATAGTTATACATTTAAAAAGTATGGCTTCAGACCTCAGGCGGTTTCCCCGTTAGGAAAATAATTATCCGTGCTGACTGTCGGCTTACTTTATGTTGCAATATAGATGCAAACTCCGACTCAAACAGTGACGACAAGTAACGAAATGCCGCAAACTAATTACAGTACATGTTGTACTAATGCTCTATCGAAAATATAATCTTTCAGCTGTCGATGAGTAAGGCACAATAAAAAAACTATGGTGTCTGTCTGGTTGCCGATATCTTGCTATCGTAAAAAGCGAGGCAAACATCAGCCCGTGAAAGTCATACGAGGCACAGTTCTATTCCAAAATTTTACCCTCTAAATCAATATAAAAATTTGACTACGTACATTTTTCATCAGGTGTGGTCAATCCATGCGTTATCAGTGCTGGCGGACGCGTCGGGGCCCATGTTCCGGTCCCACGTGGAGTCCACCCTGAACCTCGCGCTGAAGCTGTTGTTCAGCGCACCGCCGTACCTGGAAGACCTGCACAGAAGCATCGGGAGGTTGCTGTCGGCCTTGATCACGGTCGTCGGACCGGAGTTGCAGGGTATGTATCGAATCTGCAAGATTTTGACATGTGTTATTTAGTTCTACAGTATTTTAAAAAAAAACATACCTATTTGGTGAACGTACACTGTAAAACTTTTCTTAAGAAAATGTGCTATTTTGAACACAATTACACTGTTTATTAGACACAATTATTTATTTATTTATTCAATAAGGTACACCAACAGCATATATATAAATACATTCTTAAAAGATATACTTATTTGAGCTAATAAGTTCTTATACATATGCCAATAATAGGCGTACACAGCATTTTTAAATAAACTAAAAAAATTTTTTTTTACGTAATACAATTGCAATTTTAACCGATAAAAACAAACAAAATTAAGGCTACTACCAACCTACGATAAGGTGGATAGGTGGGTGGGTATTATCTTCTGCCGAAACTTAAACAAGGAGTCGTTAAAAATATCCAGACCTGTCCCATGCACCTCATTATATTGCAAAAAACACCTGGCAATAGGAGCGTGGCGACCGAGATTAGTTTTACTTGCAGGCAGAGCAAAAGCCTTCTAAATGGGATAACGAGGTAGGCGAGCCGGTACTGATAGTACTGATTATTTAATAGGGATGACGATCTTCTTTTCTTCTTCTAACAGGCAGATTATCAAAAAACATTGAACACGTTTTTTTTGCACATAATCCCTTCCTCCTTAGTTGTTTCTAACCTGAAGTTTGACGGGAAGAGATAGCTTTCTATGACTATCTTGATCTATTTAAATAAAGTCGAATAACGTTCTGTGTACATAAACAGTTTTTCCATTTTGACTCCTGACCCGAGTATAATAATGCGTACATAACGCACGTAGTGTGCGCGGTGAGCCGGTTCGTGTGCGCGTGCGCCGCGCTGGGCGAGTGCTGCGCGGGCGCGCGCGCGGAGGCGGCGGGCTGCCTGCAGCAGCTGCAGATGTTCGCGCCCGACCACATCAGCCTGCAGCTGCTGGTGCCGCAGCTATGCGTGAGTGTCGACTCAGCATCATCATCATCATTCCAGCCGTAGGACATACACTGCTGAACATAGGTCCCCCCCCTTAAATGACTTCTAGATTAGTCGGTTCGAAACAGCCAATATCCAGCGGCTTCTCGAGTGGAGACCATATCTCGGCAAACGTATACGTAGTATAGGACGCCTTCCAGCTGTGAATCACCGAATTAAGGAAAATAGCTGGCAGTGGCTTGATAAAAAACCCAAGGATCGTGCATTTTGGCGCTCTCTGAAAAGCTTTCGTCCAACAGTGGACCTATTGAAATGAAAATGACAATTATTAAAGGGATCTTCTAAATCAAATAAATTAAAAATGTTTAATAAAAGTCTTTAATTAGGGGTTATTTGATCCCAATTGTAAAAACTCGTGATATTTTAGATTAGATTTTCAATTATAAAACATAATAAACATCTCTTTCTGACATGACTTCTCTCTGTACCATATTTATTGAGTTCACACATCATTAACAAGAATTTTTAATTATTGGCCTATTCCTTAAACAATGTGTATGATTATTTGTTATCGGCTATTGCACAGTAAATGAATAGATACAGAAAACATATTTGTTTTTAGCGTGATTTGTCAAGCTCCGAGCTGGCAGTGCGTCGCGCCGCACTGTGCTGTCTGCGTCAACTTTCACAGAAGGAGGCTACTGAAGTGTGCAAATATGCGCTACTTGCGAGGGAACATGTGCCATCGAGACCCTACAGTGGTAAGATAACTTGATTACTTTTATAATATAATACTAGAATTTAATAATTCTAGTATTATATTATAAAAGTAGTATTATATTATATTAAGTGTCCTAATGGACACTTTGTTAGTCAACAACTTTTTATTCATAATTCAAAAGCTGCAATTTTCAACTACATCTGTTTCTGTTCATGACTGTTTGATGCCAAAATAAATGAAAAAAAAATATATATATAACTTCTGCCTGCCTAGCATGAGCACTAAAACACGATATGATATGATATAGCGAAATATCGACACCAACTGTAAAAATATGATAGATATAGCCGCCATGTTGAATCGCCGTCACATATTAAGATCGCTGTTTCGATAAAAATTCAAAATGGCGGCGAAATCTATCATATTTTTAAAGTTGGTGTCGATATATCGCTATATCATATCATATCATATCGTGTTTTGGTAGACATGTTAGCTAGGGGGAATGAACTATTTTTTTTATGTCTTGTGTGCCTTTTTTATTCAAGTAAAACAGGCAGAAAATTCCACGCATTATTTTACTTTTTACTTTCTTTTGTTCTAACTAGCATCAGAGTATTTTATTATGAATCAGTAATGCTCAGTTTATTCCAAAACTAGATTAAAGGGACAAAGAACTAAATCGAATAGCTATAAATATGAAGTAGCAATGGACTGGTCATATTTTCCGTGGAACTGATAAAGTTTGACCAGAAGCCCTGTACCGCTTCTTAGGGGACACGGGGGTGGGGTAGCTTACATTATTCTTTCACTAGCCGTTTGACGTTTGCGGTGGTAAGATACGTCACTTGCATCGGACTGTGTACGATAAATAATCCAGAGAAAAAAAAACCCGCGTTTCAGCCCTTGTGGTCATACTATAGCCGATGAGTTTGAGTGGAGATCGTGACTTGCCAGACGCAGCGTAAGACGCCCTCCGACAAGATGGGGCAATGATAGACGCAAAGCTGCTGGCTGGCGGGTTAGAGGAAGTGCATTGGGACAGCATTGCCTATGCCTTTCAATAGATTGACGTGCAGTAATTATGATGATGATGGCATTTCATAACGCTTGTTCTTCCAGGTGTGGTGATAACGGAGACAGGTCTTCCAGGAGCCCTATTCTCGTTCCTCGACATGGAGCGTGACAGTACGGCGCTGTCGTACGCGCGAGACACCCTGACGTGCTGCCTGCTGGCCGCCGCCGCGCACCGCGGCCTGCGCGACTGGCTCGCGCTCTGCAAGCGCGTACTCACTGTCACCAGGGGTGAGTATACCTTTATTTTAGTTTTCCGCAGGAGAAATGCCTTACGCATACCCAACGCCTAACATAGTTATCGCTATTTGAAGTAGTAATTTTTTTATTAACACACCTAAATTAGCTTTTTAAGTAACTTTGTGGTAATCTGTGCAATAAAATTTTCGAAGTCGTTTAAATTTACTTCTAGCTGTCGTATTTGAACCTTTAGAAGTATCTCACAGGCGAATAACAATACAATGGGCTAGTTTCCAAAAAAAATCTAATTAGTCCGTCAGTTGGATTAACAGAAGATATTGGACACGTATTTTTTCTTTTCTGAATCAAACAAAAAATTATGAAGATATAGCCCGTTAAAGTTCCGCGTAACGTCACGCCTTGCGACACTTTTTAGCAAGGAGTGACGTCACGTGCCTACTTTGATGCACTTTATCTTCGTCATTTTTTGTTTGATTGACAAAAGACAAAATATGGGCCCAATATTTGTTGATAATCTAGCTGACGGACTAAAAAGAATAATCATTTTTTGACCCAGGAAACTAGCACATTATTTGATACCATCGTGTTGATCTGGTGATATCGTGTTGATCTGGTGATATCGTGTTGATCTGATGATGGATCCCTGAGGTAAATAGTAGAAATCTTCTCTGTCTACTAGTAAAACGTGCCGTTTGGCTCATTTGACTCCTTTCGACAAATCCAATAAAAGTGTAAGATTATATATTATATTTAGTATATTACACATACATACGAACGAGTTACCAAACAGTAGTGTTTCGCAGAGGACAGCAACAACCCCGACACCGATTTGGACGCGGAAGGCGACGATGACCAGGCGGAGTTCCACGCGGACTCCGACCAGTCTACGCACCCCGCCGTCCAGTCCCGGTGGCCTACGAGGGTGAGGACCTATCATCTTCTTCCTAGCGCTATGTATGTCAATAAATCAAATCAAAAAAATAAAGTATCCCATTTCTAGTTGGGGTATGAGGCAAGTCTGGTTATTACTGGAGCGGTTGCAATCAGACCTTCGTAATCGAAGGTTCTTAAACCTATAATAAATAAATTAATATGCGCCATCATCATCATTTCTGCCATAGCACGTCTACTGCTGAACATAGGCCTCCCCTAGTGACTTCCAGATTGGCCGGTTAGAAGCCTGCCTGCATTCATCGGCTTTTCATTTTTTTTAACGAAATTATTGTTAGCTAAACTTATCCAAACCAGAAATCGAATCCTGACCCTGGCCGTGACCCTTTGAGTTACAAGAATCTGCCTGGGTGAAGACATCACAACTAAATACGACGACGTTAAGTCACAGAATACCTAATAGTACTACCGTACAGAAGACTCACTTCCTAACAAAAGTCAGGTTTAGGTATAAAAATATACCTAGACTCGCCAGAGCTACCCGCCTGCAAGCAAAATTGAAACTTATAACCGCGCGCGAACCACGAATTTTCTTTGCGCGCCCCAGTTTTATGACCGAGCTGCGAACGACGCGACAGGGTTGTCACTTGAGAAGTTTTTGTACCTAGTTGATTTATTAATTTTACGATTAAAATAAGTAGATTAAGCATTACAAACGTTGATTCTGTAAACATATAAATTCTATCTGAATGTCGTGTGTTCGATTCCTACGGGTGTAGGTATTACTTTGTAAACATTATCCTATCCTATTCTTAATATTGTTTCTGGGCTAATATAACTAATTAAGGATTTTTATTTTAACTATTACTACTTATTATGGACATGGAATTAAAGAAGAATAAATATTTCAATATGGTGTGAAATTTCACAAAATGTTAGCTCTGATTCACTAATTGTTTTATTCAGACAACCGGTAAACTAACAACATCTTTTATACGCATTATTATATTGACGTTTAGGCTAAGTAGAAGACATTGCGGGTCAATTTGCAAAAGCAAAAAAAAAAATTATCAAGCATGCGCTCGTGCGACGTGACCGCGACTGTCGTGCGAGCCGAGCGACAGCCCACTGGCATACGCCGCGTCGGGCGGCGCGCTGGCCGAATATACCTAAACTGCGGAGTGACACCCCCCTGCTTAAGTCTAATAATGTTAGAAAGATAATATGCATGATATACTTTTCAGGTTTTCGCAATGGAATGTATCCAAAAGATACTGAGTGCGTGTGAGGCTACAGGTGATGGCGCGCACTTCGATCTTGTGAAAGCCAAAGATAAATTACAAATGGATCCCAATGGTATGTTAATTCAATTCTTTATTTACTCTTAAAATTATGTGTGTCACTGACTTAATGTCATCTCTCTAGTCAGGTCTTGGGCAGTAGATGCAGGTTTTGCGAAGTACATAATATTTTTATAAATGTATTGAGAGGCACTTTTAAGCTATGGTTATTATTTCAGGAGACTACCTCTCGGTACACCTATCGGAGTTAGTTCGCATGTCGTTTGTGGGGGCGACAGGCGAGTCAGACGCTTTGCGGCTGTGCGGCCTGAAGACGCTCCACCACCTGATCCATGCGTACGCCCGCGCTCCCGAACCGGACTTCCCCGGCCATCTGCTACTCGAGCAGTATCAGGCACAGGTTGGTTAATACCTTTAATCTGAAGTACAGGCATGTCGACGTGACATTTAGGGCGCCGTCAAATTAGTGGCGTAAGGATTGTGGAAACGCTGATTGCCATACATCAAAAAAGAAGAAGAAGAGATATAGAGACACGTGATATACATACGTGACTACAAATTTCTATACAATATCTAAAACTTTGAAGCTTTGACCACATCAAACATTGGGCAGACCTCTGCTACCGCAAAATCAAAGACCTAGATTAACTGCCCACGATTGTCCAGTAAGTAGGTCGCCAGTTCACCGGATGAGGGAGACATGTCCACGCTGCGTCTCCCAGTTCGTGGTCGCCACTCGAGATCTTTTTTCCCCAACGTTTTTCAGCACTAAGATTAATATATATTTATTTTACCTTAAAAGTAACTCTCAAACACCTTTATATGTACAGACAGCAGCACGTCAACCTACCCAAAAAGTTGAATAAAAAATAAATAATAATATTTTATTTTTATTTTCAGACAATACAAGTCCATACAGGTTTAAAGTTACATAACATGATACTCTTAAAACTATGTTAATGTTGATTCTGACGAGCCCAGTACCCACTAGTCCGACCAAAACTGAGCAACAGCAGACAAGATGAACCCAGCGAGCCCAGAGAGTCTGTAGAACTTGTTAATTTTATGTGTTGTAACATACACATGTCATAGGCATAGAACCGTATATTCTAGGTGTTAAGGTCGATAATCGCTTGCAGGTGGGTGCAGCTGTCCGCGCAGCATTTGCAGGTGAAACTGCATCGCATGTGACAGCAGCTGCTTGTGATGTTTGCTCGGCTTGGATCGGTTGCGGCGTTGCTAGAGACATCAACGATTTGCGCCGGTATGTTTTAAATACATAAACTGTAATATCTACACTTGTCATCCTGGCATAACACAAATGACAGATATGGTATAAAATCGAAGCTAACTACATCTTAATAATAACAGCTGAATCTTACTTTATGTATTATTTCTTGCGAGACTGTACTTATTGTAACTTAATTTTCAGAGTACACCAATTACTGGTATCGAGTTTGGATAAGCTAAATACCAAAGGCAACACTACTCTAATATACAACGAAAGTATGGCAACACTGGAGAAACTATCCATTCTAAAGGCTTGGGCAGAAGTAAGTCTGTTTATTCCTTGTTAGTAATATTTTCAAATCTATTTGGTCCTTTTTCCATTCTTAATTTCATTTGGCAAATTTCGTAATGGGCTAACTCATATTTCAACAAAAACTACTTATGGTCTCATTTGTCTATGGTTTAAATGTCTGTCTTATTATAAATTTGAGCTTATGGGAATGTTTGTGTCAGCTCATTTGACTAAGAGAATTAACTCCTTGTCTGTAATGGTTCTGCTTGCCAAATCATCATCATCATCAGCCTTTGGAATTCCACAGCTGGACATAGGCATCCTCTTTCCCTACCCTATAGACCAGCAATATGAAAATTTTTCTCCAATTTTTCACTTACATTTAGAACATACCAAAACATTACAGAAAAGGATTAAAAATGGCGGAAAATTTTGGCGAAGAAATTATAAGACAGTTCTACGTGCTATGCCTATTGCAACTTTATAATAAAACATATTAGCAATATAAATAAAATATATTTCCTCGCTCAGGTATACATAGTAGCGATGGTAAGTAACGACAGCGCGCCCGGCAGCTACGTCAAACAGCTCGACACTAAACCGTTCAACAACAAGGCAGAGTTAGCCAAGTGGCGGAACACATTGCTCCGAAACAACAACCAAATCGACAACGCCGACGTGGAAGCCGATGAGGACGAGTACGGCGAGTTCGAGTCCAAAGGCGAGAGTCTGTTGAAGTTGGTTGAACCGGAGTTGGAGAGTTTGGGAGAAAATTGGATCGCTGCGTTGAAGGATCACGCGCTTTTAAGTCTGCCGCCGGGTAAGTTTACATTTAGGGCGGTTTCATTTTGTAAGTATTAAAGTGTGTTTGCCCGACCGAACACGAAAAATTGTACGACAACTGCAATAGAAAAAAAATTACAATTACCAAAAAAAAAGCGACAGTGTGTAGTTCTGCATACGTCCGGCTCGAAACCTCTAAAATGAAAGCTGACGTAGTCTATTTTAATTGGTGTTTAAAATTCTTTGATTTATGAGATACCTTATGGTTTTTAATTTAGGTTCTTTATGTTATGATAAAGCACCGCTAAGGTATCAGAAGCGCAATCATTCCTTTTAAATTTTAACTGACTGGGTTTTTGGGTTTCAACTTTTTAATAGCACAATGGAATTAAGTCATCACCATCATCATTCGCCTGCCCTGTTCTCAGGTCATCTAGGGTCGGTGCAGTATGGTTTTCTCTTCCATGCAATCCGGTCACTCGTGATCGAGTCATTTACTCCCTTCGCAGTCATATCGCTCCTCACACAATCCATCCATCGCTTCTTAGGTCATCTTCTACCTCTCCACCCATTAATACTTATACCCTCAATCTCCTCGATATGTGCACCTCTTCCCTTCTCATCACATGTCCATACCAAGACAAACGGTTTCCTTTCATCTATTCTGCAACAGGTGCCACTTTCATACTTCCTCTAATATATTCAATTCTTATCGTGTTTATTCTTCGTTCAGAAGAACAGCTGCATGCAATCGCTTTTGATCTACCTTCTTAACGGCCCAGCATTCAGAGCCATATAGTAAAACAGGTCATAAAACGGTTTTGTAAATTTTGCCATTTAGCTTTAAGGGCTTCCGTGGGTCGTATGTTGTTGCTGTGATCTGTCGCCATTACATCCAACCTGAGTTAATCCGATGCTTAAACCGTCGCTCTGCACGAGAGACTCGAGGTACCGAAAGTCGGAACAGACCGGCAAAGACATTCCGGCAAGTGTTATGGGCAAAGGGCTGGAAAGCCGCCGAAGTCACAGAACAGATATTCTGTTTTAGTTCTACTGAATTTTAGGCCCACGTTATCAAGTCGTTGCCGCCATTCGTTTTGGAACTCTAGGGCTTCTTCTGTAACCAGCACTACGTCGTCGGCGAACAGTATACACCAAGGGATTCGGGATATCGACATTTTTGCGATTTTGATGTTGGTCTTATAGTAAAAGTTGTTGTATTTGAGCAGAAGAATGTAACTTTTAAGGTTCAAGAAGCAAATAAAAATTCACCGTGTCTCTCCCACTTGGAACATATAGAATGTGTATTGCAGAGTTCGCTTCCCAACTGCCGCACGGCGGGGGAGCGTTCTACAGCGCGGAGACGGCGGAGGCGTCGCGGGCGCACTACGCGCGCGCGTGGCCCGCGCTGCTGCTGGCGGCCGCGCTGCGCTACAACGCGCACGTGCGCGGGGTGCACGACGCGCACCACGCGCACGACTCGCACGCGAGCGGTGAGTGCGCTGGGGCAACTGTGTGTGACTGTGTTCCCGACTGCCGCACGGCGGGGGAACGGCGATGTCCGGGACCCGGCATCGCGTGTGTAATTTTTACAATGTACAATTTGTAATTTTTAGATCAAACAAAATGGGTGAAAAAAAAACAGTATAATCGATAAGTTAGTTATTTCAGAAATCAAGATATTTCCAAAAAAAAAACATCTTTTGCTTTATTTATTTTTTCTCTCTAAGTAACGGTGTATTTTCTTTAAATAGTCTTATTTGAAAGCTAGAAAAACTAACTAGCAATAAAAAATTTAAAAAAACTTGATGCCGTTCGTTTCCCATTGTAGATGGCGTTTACCTGACTTACAGAATTTTTTAAATGCAAGCTCTGGGTTGCACATAACCCGCAAACTAGCCATAGTGAACAATTAAACTCAAAATCAATATCAAAGTACAAGTAAACGTTATTATTTTTTGTAAATTGCTATATTAGCTAAAAGGAAGGACGGAGTAGACCAAAGCAGTAAAAGACTGGTGGCCAAGAGAGGGATAAAGGACAGTAGGCAGACCTTCAGCCCGCTGATCCTAGGACATGTGCCAGTGGCGGGGTCATATGGGGAAAGATTTATACAGGACCATGGGAAGTGGCGAGGCAAAAAGGAGGCCTTTACCCAGCTGTCAGTAAATATAGGTTGATTAGATAGATAGCTCAATTCGTTCTACAGTAGTACGAATGGATATTTATTTGTTTAATGATAATAAAATGTATTTTTGTTTCTACTTTTTCTCAGCTAACACTTTATTTATTTTGTTACAGATAATACAGAAACCAAAGTTGACAATAAACCAACAAAGACTGAAAACGGAAACTTTGAATTTTTCGAACCGACTGACGAAAGGTTCCACTTACTATTCGGTAAGTTTATTTACAGGACAAACACACATACACTTATTTAATGTATAACTAGAGTTGAAATCGATTTATTTGTTTTTAGGTATTTGTATGGAAGCACTGTGCGCACAGAGGGACATGAGCACAGAGAACACAATAACTGTGCTACTGTCACTAGTGACCTTATTAGACGCTCCTGAAAACAGAGCTAGATTACTAAAAGATAGGTAAGTGAACTTTTTCAGGCATGATCTAACATTATTAAGTGTTTTTTGGGTGTCAAAAGGTTTGACATTTGATACAAAAACAAATATACAACGGATGAACTGCTGTATAATATTACGCTTGGAAAAATATTTGACTGCCTTAATGGCTTATGTCTTGACACTGGTTTTAAGCAAGTAACCCACTAGTGGCGTTGGTTGCATGTTTCAGTACAAGTGAAAACCATTCAATTCGCAAACTATCAGCTAATGGGACCACACTACACATTTATCACGATAGGTGTCGCATTGACTTTGGTCATGGCTGTAGTGATTAATTGATAAATGGTTCTGTCACGCTGCAACTAATCTAATAATAATGTTGCGATAATTTGTTAAACATGCGTCCATGGATGTACTTCATCATCATCACTGCTGAACAAAGGCCTCCCCCAATGACCGATCATCGGGGGGGATTGCCAATACTCGCCACGCTTGGCAGGCGGGTTGGCGAGCGCAGTTTTTTATAAGATTTTTTTTAAGACACGAAGCACGAAGACGCTGCTGCCCGTCTCGTGCTACAGGAATTAGTCGACTTTTACGACACACCTGTTGGCGGTGGGGAAGTGTATTTTTTACGGCCGTCCCCACACAGCACGGATGTACTTGTGTTATACTAATACTAGCAAGCACAGAAAAAAAACGAACTCTGACATAAGTTGACAACGCGGCGGTTGACAAGCCCAAACACGCTGGCGCCATCTGAGATTTAGCTTTGCCTATGCCTCCCCATTACATCGTATATGACTCATTAGATCGCGCTAAAGGTAAGGTTTTGTTACAGAGCCTTAGCAATAGAGTTGTGCCAAATAATTCACCGCGCGGGTTTGACTCAGGAGAGTATTGAGGCGTTATTGTTAGCGGCTGACGTTCTCAAGCTCATCATTGACGGGGCGAGGGAACAGTTGCAAGCCAGTATGCAGGCGAAGATCAAAGGTACTAACCCATCGGAAATATCTGTTTACATGTGACGTCATTACTCGAGTAAGCGATGCGTCTGGATGAGAGAGTAAGCGAGTTGTATGACTAACGCAAGGCGCACAGCACAGTAACATCCGACTGTTTGTATTTATTTTTGTACGAAAAAGTTTTTTTTCCAGATGCTGCTTAGAATCAGCTATCTTCGATTTTATAGAACGACGCCTAAAAGTTATCTAGTAGTTTTTACAAGATCATTTTTTCTGAGTATAGGCTAAGTTAAAGATTAGCTTGAGTAAAAAAGTGACTGCACTGCTTCAGAGTATCCACGGAACTTGTAATGTTTAAATGTCGGTGTGGTTAAACCATTATACCAAACTAACAAATTCAACCTTTTTTCAGAGCTAGCACCAAACGAACCAGACGGTGCGGTCCCTCAATCCGTCCTTGAAGTGGTCCACACTCTAGGGGAAGGGGGTCCCACAGGAGACCTACCCCCAGGGAAATCCTTGGTCTTCGCGGCATTAGAACTCTGTGTGTGCTTGCTAGTCAGGCGCCTGCCAGCACTGAGTCCTCAGAAGCAAGGTGGCACTGTGGGGGTCATAGGGGTCCCAAGAGGATTGGGGGTCCATGGTGACACGTTATTGGTTAAGAGCTTAGCTGCCATGGCTGAGCTACCAAAACTTACTAGTCCTCAGGGTAAGTAAAAATCAATGTTTAAGATCAGTAAAGATATTTAAAAGCGTAAAGTTCCAATTTTCGTGAGACTTTTGGTCATATATTTATTTATACGAAACTTGGGTGCTACAGCGTCTACAGTCGGCAAGTTGCTTTGGAAAAATATCGTGTCAGAAATTAACACGTTCACAGTACAAGATATCCGAATGGATACCGAAAATGTTGGGTATTCCGAACGTTTAGTTCATGTGTCAGTGTAAAGTTCATGCAATACATTAAACAATAATTATTAGAACAGAATAATTATTAACAGTTCTTACTATATACTAATATTGCAAATGAGAAACCTCGTCTGAGTTCTACCAGTCATCACGTAGTTTTTCAAACACAAATTTTCTTCAGGTGGCCTCTCAGTCCTGCCCACAATCCTATACCTGGCCACGGAGATTCTCAAGGAGTGCGGTGGCGATGGCGTGGTCGCTGAAGCGGGGACACTGCTGCTGCAACAAGCCAGCGCGTGGGCTGCAGGTTAGTAAATCAACATTAATTATTCTAATCATCATCGGCCTTTGGAAGACTACTGCTGGACATACGAGGGGCGTTCAATGTATTCTCGGTATCGGGGTGATTTGATATGGTTGTGGGTAATTAAAATATATCATTAGCTAACAACATTATTTGAGGGTATTCATATAAAATTTCATGTTGATAACTTCATTAGTTTGTTTGCGACCTCCAGTCAAAGACGACGAAAATGACTGACGCGACAATGTTGAAGAAAATCGAGCATCGTGCGGTGATTAAATTTCTCACTAAACAAGGAAAATCTCAAAAAACTATCCATGAAGAAATGGTAGCCGTTTATCAAGAGTCTGCTCCTTCATTATCGACCATACAGAAGTGGTCAAGTGAATTCAAAAGAGGCAGGAAAAGTATCGAAGATGAACCCCGTCCAGGTGGGCCAATCACGGCGGCTACTGAAGAAAATGTAAAAATTATCGAAAAAATTGTATTAGAAGATACACGTGTAAAAATCAAGATGTTGGCAGAAATAACTAAGCTATCCGTTGGTACTATACACACTATACTACATGATTATCTTAACCTTACAAAAGTCAGTGCAAGATGGGTGCCGCGCATGCTCACTGCGCTTCAAAAGCAGGCGCGGGTTGACACTTGTAAGGAGTTTTTAGAGCTGTGTGGCGACGATCCAGCAAGTGTTTTCGAAAGAATAGTTACTGGCGATGAAACGTGGGTTCATCACTATGACCCTGAGAGTAAACAGGAGTCTATGCAGTGGCATAAAAAGGGATCAGACCCTCCGAAGAAGTTCAAAGTCACTTAATCAGCTGGCAAAATCATGGCCACAGTTTTCTGGGATTCTAAAGGAATACTATTGATCGAGTACACAAAAAAAGGTGAAATTATCAACGCAGAAAAATACTCAACTACTTTACGCCGTTTGAGAGAAGCAATAAAAGAAAAAAGAAGAGGAAAGCTGGCAAAGAAAGTGCTGCTTCTTCACGACAACGCACCGGTTCACACTGCGCGGCTCTCCAAGTCTGCTGTACGAGGGTGCGAGTTCGAGGAAATTAACCACCCACCCTACAGTCCAGACCTGGCTCCCAGTGACTACTTTTTATTCTCAAATTCAGAAAAAGACCTTCGGGGAAAGCTATTTGCTGACGATAATGAGCTCAAGTCCGCTGTAAATCAGTATTTTTCGAGCCAAGAAGAAAATTATTTTCGTAAGGGAATAGAAAAACTTATTTCGCGATCAAACAAATGCATTGATATCATGGGAGACTATATTAAAAATTTTTTTTTTTAAGGTTTTATCTTTTTTCTAACATACCGATACCGAGAATACATTGAACGCCCCTCGTAAGCCTTCCTCATACACCGTCACAGCGAACTGCTCTGGGAGTTTTGCATCCAGCCGCTTCCCGCAACCTTGACTAGGTCGTTAGTACACCGGATGGACTGATGACCTAGCTGCCCACGCTGCGTGCTTTCTAGTTTCAGAATAAATCATAAAAATAAATATACGCCAGATAACAAACCAATTGTCATGGTCTCAAAGTAATGACTTAACATTCTTGTGTGACGAGGTACCAGAAGATGAATTTTGCCTGGGGCTCCTCTAAATATTATTGTTCCTAATTCTCAATGCTGTAGTTGAGTTGTGATCAGTATGTAAAATAAAACATTTTAATGCAATGTTGCAATTGCATAAAATAAACAGCAAACAACTATATAGTAGTTGCAGTCGCAGGTTTTGCCGCGTAACATTTTTAACCGTTAAAAATATATATATTAAAGAATATACTTAAATTTATTATTTAAACGTTAAAAATGAGAGTTCACTGTCTACTGATATTAAGTATTAAACTTTAGAAATCAGATTTTTGCGGTTAGGCTGTATGATATTAATGTTTTTTTGCAGCGCGTCGCGACAGTGAACAACACGAACGACTGATACACGCTACGCTTGCCAAGCTCGTCGAACGGGTTAAGAGTGGTAAGAAACACATCTTTTAAATGTTTCATAGTTGTGTAATCCTATAGCTGTAATTCACTAGGGCAAAAATAACCAACCAATTTGTTTGTCAAATTTTTCCTTGCTTCTGGTTGGTTTATTCTAGATTTTGTCAGTAAATCCAATACATTTTATTTAAAAAAAACAATCTAAAAATGCATTGAAACTGTACACGACGGCCTAAATCTTGTTTGTAAATAAGTTGTTTATAGTATTCGTTGTGATAGTTTTTTTAGTTTCGTTTATAGTTATCGTTTATTCCGTTGCTTGTAACTCTGTGTTAGTCAGTAAGTTGCTTTGTTCGTTATAGTTTATGTTTTATGTGTAAATAAAGAAGTATATAGGGCCCGTTAGGGAAATACATAGGAGATCCCGGGCAATACCTTAGTACATAACAGCCATAATAGTGGGCCTAAATTATCGGCTCTCTATAAGGTATTGCCCGAGATCATAAGCCATCCGGAGTGAGGGAGATAGCAATATCTTCCCTCCCGCTCCCACTCCGGGGAGCGGAAGGGGAAATTGCCTCCCAAAATAGTATAAAAACCGCGTGGGTGGTCCCGTTAATCGTCACTCGAATCAAGTCAACCAGAGGAATCACTCGAACAGAAGCAGTCACTCGATCGTCATTCGTGATCACTCCGGAGAGCCACAAAACTCTCAAAGCCATCGCAACTCCTAGCTCCGATATCAACCACAAATACTGGCGTTTTCATTCCGCACCCGCAAGTCCTTCACCGTGAACCTCCGCCCACAGGCCCTACCGGATAACTTCACTGACTCATCATATCCGAGGGCCGGTCGGGAATATTGGTCCTTCGAGCCGGATAAAGAAGAAACAACAGTGGAAAATGCCAGTAACTCGAAGCATGTCGGAGCAACGAGTCACCGTAGCGGGGTGTCAAGAAGATTCTACACATCAAGACGACACTCCCGCAACTGAGCAACCGCCGGCGGTGCCGCCGGGCTACCCCGTCCGTTATGAAAATCCGCCCGGATCTCCGTCGGAAGCTCAGCCACAGAACACCAAACCGAAGTCGATTTCAAACAAGTCGAATCGGGCGCGGCGCCTAGCGCGCGCCAAAGCAGAAATCGCAAAACTGAAGCTGGAGTTGGAACAAGCCAAGCTCGCAGTACTAGAAGAAGAAGACGAAGAATCTGATGATGAAGATTCCGTCGCATCGGGAGAATCGCTGGGGCAAGCACGGGTCGCCGAGTGGCTAGACCAGGTGCCGCCAGTGACCAAAACCTCGGAACAACCTATCAAGACCGCACCTGCGTCGAAGATTATCACCGAAAAACAGCCGCCTGCAACCGCGCCGAGACCCCACCGGTCAGAAGACAATCGTATTCATCTCGGCGAGCTTGCGGCTGCGATCGCGCACGCCGCGCGATCGAACCACACACCGTCCGCAGTTCCGAGGTACATCGGAGAGCTACTTCCGTTCAACGGCTCTCACTTCGAATGGCTCGCATTCCGCGCGGGCTACCAAGAAACCTCCGTATATTTCTCCGACATCGAAAACACAGCAAGACTCCGAAGAGCCCTGAAGGGCAAAGCGAAAGAAGCAGTGAGCAGCCTGCTTATAGTGAACACGAAGCCGGCTGACATTGTGCAAGAACTAGAAACACGTTTCGGTAGACCCGAGACGATCGCCCTCGCCGAGATCGACCGGTTGCGGCACGTGCCCCGCCCAACCGACTCACCTCGTGACATCGTACAGTTTGCCAGCAAAGTCAAGAACAGCGTGGCCACACTCCGCGCGCTGAACCAGGCTCACTACCTATACAATCCCGAGGTAGTGAAGCACATCACCGATAAATTAACTCCGTCGCTGCGCTACAGGTGGTTCGACTTCACACGCGAACAACCTACCGAAGAACCCGACCTACTCCGCCTATACCGGTTCGTGTCAAGAGAAGCCGAAACATGCGGCCGGTACGCCGATCCGGAGAGCGTCGAAAATTTAGAAGAACAACCGCAACGTGCAGCACCGCGTGCGCGCCCTCAACGCGCATACAGTAACAGTCAAGCCGAAGAAAATCAAGAGAGAAGCTGTCCAGTTTGCAAACAGGCAAGTCACGTGACCGCAAACAAGTGTGAACGCTTCAAGAAGGCTACAAGCGACGGACGGTGGGACTTAGCCAAACAACACCGGCTATGTTTCCGCTGCCTCAACCTAAGGAAAGCTTCACACCAGTGCGACACACGACAGTGCGGAGAAAACGACTGCAAGCGGACTCATCACCCCCTCTTGCACTACACACCGAAGAAAGAGGTCGAGACAGTCGCCACTACTCACACAAGCGAGACAGAAACAGTCTCCACCGCTCGCACGCATCGACTGGCAAATACTACAAGCTACCTCAAGATATTGCCAGTAACAGTCGTCGGACCGAAGTCAACCGAGAAGACTTACGCCCTTCTCGACGACGGCTCCACCGTCACCCTCGTCGATGAAGATTTGGCGAGACGCGTCGGCGCCGATGGCCCGATCGATCCGCTAAACATCGAAGCGATCGCCGGGGCCCGAGTAACCCGAACAGACTCGCGGCGCGTCACGCTACGTCTACGAGGCCAAGACGAAGAACATACCTTATGCGGGAGGACTGTCAAAAACCTCAAGCTGGCTGCACAAGAAATAAAGAACATAGAAATCGAAAAATATCGTCACCTTGAAGACATCGCACAGGTCGTCAAGTACGAAGAGGCCCGGCCGACTATACTCATCGGTCAAGACAATTGGGAGCTACTTCTCGCCCAAGAGCTGCGCCGTGGTACTTCAGACGAACCTGTGGCTTCAAGGACTCCGCTAGGCTGGGTGCTCCATGGCTCAGCCAACAGGAGCCTGGGCCACCTAGTCCACCACGTCTACCGCATTACCGAAGTCGAAGATCGACTTGAAGAAGCTGTGAAGAAACACTTCGCCTTAGAATCTCTCGGCGTACAACCTCGACCGACGCGCGCCGATCCAGACGAGCGCGCCCTCCGGATACTCCGAGAGAAAACCACCGCATTACCAGACGTCGGCTACAGCACTGCACTGCTATGGAAGACGGACGTGATCGAACTACCGAATAACTACGACCACGCCCTTACTCGCCTACATAGTACAGAGAAGAAAATAGACAAGAGGCCGGATCTGAAGCAGGCCTACGAGACCCAGATGGAGCAGCTGGTGGAAAAAGGCTACGCTGAGGTAGTCACCACTCCGCCCACCGAGAAGCGCACTTGGTACTTGCCTCACTTCCCAGTACTACACCCCGCTAAACCGGGAAAAGTGCGCCCAGTATTCGACGCTGCAGCCCGAACACGGGGTACCTCGCTCAACGACCACCTGCTATCTGGACCGGACCTCCTACAATCGCTACCGGGCGTGTTGATGCGCTTCAGACAACACCCCATCGCTGTGGCAGCCGACATACAAGAAATGTTCCTGCGCATTCAAATCAACGAAGACGACAGGGACGCGCTCAGGTTCCTCTGGCGATCACACCGGCGGGAGGGACCGCCTACAGAATACCGAATGAAGTCGGTGATTTTCGGAGCAGCAAGCTCACCGTGCACGGCGTTGTACGTCAAAAACCACAACGCCGAGCTACATCGTCACAAATATCCGGATGCGGCCGAGGCTATCGTTCATCATCACTACATGGACGATTACCTACAAAGCTTCACGTCTACAGAAGAAGCCGTCCGCATTACTACCGAAGTGCGAGAAGTGCACGAAAAAGCAAACTTCTACTTGTGCAAGTGGACGTCAAATAACACCGAAGTCTTGAGAGCACACCAAGCCGAACCCGCTACAGTACGAGACGTCACACTAGAACAAGAGAACGAAGAAAAAATCCTAGGCCTCACCTGGCGGCCCAACAGCGACACCCTTGGGTTCAACCTCAACTTCGCCCGGGTGCCGACCGACAAAATAGACGGCAGCCTCACACCGACAAAAAGAGAAGCCCTCCGCACCGTCATGTCGCTGTTTGACCCGTTAGGCCTAGCATCACCGATCACCGTGCAGGCCAAACAACTGCTACAGGAAACCTGGCGGCTGGGCGTAGACTGGGACGAGCGCCTGCCACCGCCTCTAGACGCCCAGTGGAACGACTGGCTGAAACACCTCGCCGAGCTACGTAACATCAACCTGCCGCGCTGCCATCCTACCTTCAGCAGCGCGGTACGAAGAGAACTGCACACATTCGTGGATGCCAGCGAGAAGGCCTACGCAGCCGCCGTCTATTGGCGCACACAAGACGAAGGCGGGCAGGTACAGGTGACCCTAGCCGCCGCCAGAGCCCGAGTAGCGCCCCTTAAGCTCGCATCGATCCCGAGACTCGAACTACAAGCCGCCGTGCTGGGATGTCGACTAGCAAGAACAGCAGTCGAAGAACACCAACACAAACCCGACCGACGATACTACTGGAGTGACTCGAAGACTGTGCTCGCGTGGTTAAGAGCCGGCCCACGCTCCTTTAAACCGTTCGTCGCACATCGGGTGGCCGAGATCGAGGAGGAAACACAAGCAAGTGAGTGGAAGTGGGTGCCTACACAGCACAACGTAGCGGACGACGCTACGCGCGGAGTACCCGCTGACTTCACTCAACATCACAGATGGTTCGTCGGACCCGAGTTTCTATACGAGTCCCACGACCACTGGCCTACCGAGATGAGAGAAGAAGCCCCGAAGACAGGAGAGGAGCGGTCGCACGCCGTTTCACAAACAAACGGCACCCGGCTGACAGAATCGCTCCCCGAAGTACATCGTTTTTCGTCGTGGCTGCGCCTAACCAGAACAACGGCGCGAGTTTTACAGGCACTCGACCTATTCCGCACTCCGGCCCGTAAACTCCGCCTACCTATCGAGCAGCCACGCCCACCGACCGATAAACCACGCCCACCTACAGATAGCGTGCATTACAAAAGAACAACTCGCAACAGCGAAGCGGATCCGACTTGGCGCAACGTCAACAAGAAGACAGCGCCGCCCGCTAAACGCCGCACCGAGAAGACCGAAGATCGCTTCCGACCGCTCACAGCTGATTACATCATCAGAGCGGAACAACTGTGGGTGCGTGCCGTCCAACAAGATTCGTTTCCCGAAGAGACGGCCGCGCTAAAGAAACAAGAAGCAGTACATCGAGATAGCCGACTGCGACAACTAGCAGTCACCTTCGACGACACCGACTCGACTATCAAGATAAAGTCGAGGATCGCAGCAGCAGTCCACATCAACGAGCAGCAGAAACACCCGGTTGTGCTAGACGGCGACCACCCTTACACGCGCCTCTACATAACCTGGGTACACCGGAGACTGCATCATGGAGGTGTGGAAATAGTGATGAACGAGATACGCCAGCGCTTCTGGGTGATACGTGCGCGACCCACTGTGCGCAGCGTAGTGAAAAGCTGCCTACCGTGCCGACATCGACGTGCAGTGGCCGCCGTCCCCCCGACCGGGAATCACCCGGCGAGCCGCCTGGCACATCATCAGAGACCCTTCACATACACCGGGCTCGATTACTTCGGGCCACTCAGCGTGACCGTCGGCCGCCATCATCAAAAAAGATACGTGGCGTTATTTACGTGTCTAACCACAAGGGCCGTACACCTCGAGGTCGCCGCGTCACTCTCTACCGACTCCGCCATCTTTGCCCTGCGCCGCATGATGGCGCGCCGCGGGCAACCCACCGAAATATGGTCCGATAACGGGACCAACCTCCGCGGAGCCGACGCGGAACTGCAGAAGGCCGCCCTCGAAGCCAGCCGCGAGGAGGCCGCCAGCCACACTATCCGGTGGCGCTACATTCCGCCAAGCTCGCCGTTCATGGGAGGGGCCTGGGAAAGGCTCGTCCGCTCAGTCAAGACCGCGCTGACCACAACACTACAGGAGCGACATCCGCACGAAGAAACGCTCACCACGTTGCTCTGTGAGGCGGAGTACACCGTGAACAGCCGCCCACTGACGCACGTCTCCGTGGACCCCGAAGACGCCGAAGCCTTGACCCCCAACCACTTCCTACTCGGGGGGTCGGGCCGTATCCACCAGCCGGGATCCTTCACCGAAGCGGATGTCGCCAGCCGTCACCACTGGAGGCGAGCACAGCGACTAGCCGATGAGTTCTGGGGCCGCTGGGTCCGGGAATACCTGCCGGAGCTTCAAAACCGGCGGGAGCCCCACGGCCGCGGAGCCCCACTGAAGATCGGTGACCTGGTGCTGGTCGCAGACTCGAACCTGCCCCGCAACGTCTGGCCACGAGGAAAGGTGGTCCAGATCTACCCAGGCCAGGATGGCATCGTCAGAGCTGCAGATGTCACCACCCGAACCGGAGTACTGCGGCGCCCCACGAAGAAGCTCATCGTACTACCAGTCAAGGCCATCGAGACCGTCGTGACACCCAGAAGCTGAAGCGACACGTCGCTTCACGGCGGGAGAAATGTACACGACGGCCTAAATCTTGTTTGTAAATAAGTTGTTTATAGTATTCGTTGTGATAGTTTTTTTAGTTTCGTTTATAGTTATCGTTTATTCCGTTGCTTGTAACTCTGTGTTAGTCAGTAAGTTGCTTTGTTCGTTATAGTTTATGTTTTATGTGTAAATAAAGAAGTATATAGGGCCCGTTAGGGAAATACATAGGAGATCCCGGGCAATACCTTAGTACATAACAGCCATAATAGTGGGCCTAAATTATCGGCTCTCTATAAGGTATTGCCCGAGATCATAAGCCATCCGGAGTGAGGGAGATAGCAATATCTTCCCTCCCGCTCCCACTCCGGGGAGCGGAAGGGGAAATTGCCTCCCAAAATAGTATAAAAACCGCGTGGGTGGTCCCGTTAATCGTCACTCGAATCAAGTCAACCAGAGGAATCACTCGAACAGAAGCAGTCACTCGATCGTCATTCGTGATCACTCCGGAGAGCCACAAAACTCTCAAAGCCATCGCAACTCCTAGCTCCGATATCAACCACAAATACTGGCGTTTTCATTCCGCACCCGCAAGTCCTTCACCGTGAACCTCCGCCCACAGGCCCTACCGGATAACTTCACTGACTCATCATATCCGAGGGCCGGTCGGGAATAGAAACAGAAGTTTTTATTTTGAATTTAAGGCTTCTACTAAGTGTATAAAATTCAGGAAGTAACTCATAAATATCTTACTTAGATCTGTTACTCTGATGGGTTCTGCAGGGATGTACCTTAGGTCCTGTTTTATTTGTGATAATTGCAAATCGAAATGAGTAGTTCCTTTTATTGTAATGCATGGGACTTACTAAAAGTTACTATTGAAAAAAAAACTTTGTACATAATAACATTACAATTACAATGTTGCTTCAATATTGGAAGAACTTACAACTTGACGATCGTCTGGCACCAAAACACGATATGGTATGATATGATATAGCGAAATATCGACACCAATTGTAAAAATATGATAGATATAGCCGCCATTTTAATTTTTTTATCGAAACAGTGATCATAATATGTGATGTCACCGGCACGGCGATTCAATATGGCGGCTACATCTATACACATAAATAAAATTAAAGTGTCTGTTTGTAATATCAAAATAACAGCTTTTTACTAAATGCATATGAAAGCATGTACGTTACTTATAATAAAAAAAAAATTTAAAATTTTTTTGTCTATCTGTCTGTCTGTCTGTTTGTTCCGGGTAATCTCCGAAACGGCTGGACCGATTCTTACGTGACTTTCACTGGCCGATAGCTGATGTAATAAGTACTTAGGCTTCTTTTTATATCCCGAAATATTGTATCTTTCCCGAGGGACAGCTGTCATCACTATAGAGGGCGCTGTTCCATTGAACAGCGCCCTCTATAGTGGCGCTCTCATCAGCATGCCCATTGGCAAATAATGCTGATGAGAAAACAATTATGTCACATCATATTTATGGATAGAGCAAGGATTAAAAATTGTAAAAAAGGGTTTTAATTTATCAAATTTTCTAAATATTACCCGACTAAAACGATATAATTTATTTGTAAGATAGAGCTCCATCTGTTGTCGAATAGCTGTGTCAAAAATGACAATCTGCTAAATGCAACAATAAGCTGCCCAATCACTGGCGTCTGTCGGTTGTACATGTTTCGAAAGTTAGTTTTATTACTTTCCGCGGAAGTAGCACGCATGCATCGCATAATAAACAAATAGTTTTTTTAAAAACAATAAGACCATAGTGAATCTAGCCAGTGGCATTCCTTATTGTTTTGGTAGTTATATAGATTACATACCAAAGAAATAAACAGTACACAAAAAAGAATACATCTAAAATGGTACAAATAGGCGGTATTATTGCTAGAATAACATTGAAGATGAATTATACAGTATTGAGTTCGTGCTGAAGCTCGCAGCACCAGCTATAGGAAAACGGTTAGGGTCAGACGCCAGTGTATCGCCAGCTTTAATTATAACTACTACTACTTATCAATAGATGGCGCTAGCAGTCTGAAATCTGAATATCAGAACAACTTGGTTTTTAGGGTTCCATGCCTAAATAAAAGAACCAACAACAACCAATTGATAGAATATTGTGTAGGTGGTATAGACACCGAGTTCAACTAATACTAAGTTAATAGTGTTTAAGGAGGACTAAATAATAGATAGAAAGAATGGATAGCTAGCTTTATTTAAGTTCGCCACGAACCAATCATGAGTAGTCAGCAGCATCATCTTTTAGCCCTAGGGCGTCTACTGCTGAACGTGGGCCTACCCCATTGAATATAATGGTAGAATATAAATATCAAAATAATTTGGTTTTTAAGGTCTATTGCCAAAAGGGTCCAACGTGTTCTATTATCAATTTAAGTTTACAGGTTACTATATACATACTACATTAAAAGGTTAAAAATGTATTTGTTCGTTAATTCTTCTTTCACGCCGAAAGTGAGCAACAAAATATCATTTTTGTGGAATGATACGGAGCCATAGGTGTTCGAGGCCGGTTAGCACTTCTCCAGTTCTCTACTTGGCAATAGGTGGCGTTAATTAGAAGGTTGATTGTAGAATTGTAGAAGAATTGTAAAAATGCTTTATAAAGCATACTTTTTAATTATTTCATACTTCTACTCCCTAAGAGAGGGCGGCAACAACGAAATCGTGAAAGTTTTGAGCATTTACCCAATCAATTTTTTTAATTTGTTGTCGACCTCTAGAGTTGGAGTGCCGATTATCCTGTTACGTAATTCAAGCTTGCCTAACATGTGCAACGGAACTCGGCTAAAGGCAGTAGTAATAGTAGAATGCAACAAAATGTTATTGAAGCGGAATTTTTTACTTAGAGAATAAGTTTTTATCTCGGATGCCCCTTGAGATATCCAATAATTTTCCATTCCGCTTTAAAGGCGAGAAGTTTTCGATGAGTATATGCTTTGCGATGACGATCAACAAGGCGCCAAACAGATCACAATGAGCTGTTTTAGCTATGGACAACTCTATGACGCTCTGTCGAGGGTGAAGTGACGCTGCTTACAATATTAAGTTTGTATGTTGTTCCGACGGCATTACACATAACGTAGTATGCACGGAAGCTGTGTGTATAAAGGTAACACCGTCACAAAAAAGTAACGGACATATCAATGAAATTTTGTACTTAAACAGAGTTAGCAGAAAAAGAAATACGAACAACTTTTAACATACCCTTATTATCTGATGGATAACTTTTGACATTTTGTTGCAATCATTTACTCAATATTATTGCTGGATTATATTTATAGGCATCTACGAAAAAATATAAAACAGTTGAAAAACTCTTGGATTTATTTGCTAACCAGCTAGAGACTATGAATTCAACTGTCAGGCAACAAGGCAAGAGCCTTAAGACGGCAAATCTTGCTTGCTTGCTCTTTAAGATAAAACTCTAAACCTTGAACATCGCCATAATCAGTTTACCTTTGTCTTAACTCCCTGTTTTTACGGCATACATTTCGAAAATAGGCATATATAGCACTGGGTATGTGCTCGATAGTAATAGATGTTTAATATTGTGAATTTAAGTATGTATTTTCGGTATTTAGTTGCAAGTAATTCTTCTGTTTTGTCGTAGGACAAGGTTTTTAAATATTTATTAAGTACTATTTTACAGTTATAATAATTTAGTTCATAGATATTAAGAGCTTTATTTATTCTATTATACAGAAATGAGCTTATATGTAAAAAACCTATTTGTGAAAATATATTGTGACGTTGATTGCGTAATGCAGACTATATCTTTCCGTCTCTTATTAGTAATGTCAGTATTATAAGGAAGCATAGCGTGTCTTTTTAGTAATGTGTGCATTATAAAAAGCTGGCGGACAGTCAATACATTGCAGGCCTTATATAGGAGATGTGTAGGGTAGAAAAAGGGAAGGGAGTTAGCTACTTTTAAAATTGCTCTCTGGGCTCGTTCAAGTGGGATCATAATAGTTTTTAGTGCTCCACCCCATGACGTGATGCAATATTGGATTATTGATTGGCATAGGGCAAGATATACTTGTGTAATTAGTTTAGAATCCGCGATTGATCTATGTTTTTTAAATACGTATATTAATTTACGTACCCTGTTAACCAAATTTTCGATGTGGGGTCTAAAGGAAAGTGTCTCGTCTATTGTAATTTCAAGATATTTTAGGTTATTAGTATTGAGGATAGTAGGACAGTTACATGGATTGACTGCAGGGTTTTGACATTGATGTGCATATAATTGATTAACAACATTATGATGACGGTTGCGCATGCAGAAATAAATGTATTTTGTCTTGTCAGCATTTAATGTTAGTAGGTTGTAGTGAAGCCAGTTATTTACCAAATTAAAGCCTAGCTGTGCATTTTCGTATAACTCCGAGCAGGTTTTATCTGTAAATATTAGCGCCGTATCGTCGGCGTATGTTATGATTTTACCATGTTCTAAATTAAGATTGCACAGGTCGTTAATATACACCAGAAACAGGGAAGGGCCAAAGATACTTAACTAGGTTAGGACTAGGTTTTTAGTTTCGTCACTGGTTTTTGTGGTATCGCTTGGAAAAAATGATACGGAGCTAAAAGTGTTTGGGCGGATAAAATTGTTAGACCCCTTTTTAACCATGTCTGCAAAAGAAGTACATGCCTTCTCTGGTTTCTTGTAGGACTCTTCAATGGTTTGCTTAAGATCTTAAAGAGTATCCATAACGTCTTGTTTTTCCTTTAATGATTGGTAGGCGGTGTGGGTTTGGAGAGCTTTTTGCTTGAGAGACTGGTATTCCACAGCCATTTGCCCAGTTCCATGGCCAACTTTTCGGCAGAGGATATTTATTCTTAGTTTTTGGTCTGAGTTTAGTTTCCCTTCGTTAGCAATATTACATACCTCATTGAGGTGTTGCTCAATCGCAGTCAGCCAGTTCTGGACGTACGGTGTAGAGACCACTTCAGGAGCCTCGTGTTGGTCTTGTTTCGGAATTTCAGATGGCGTCGGAGGAGGAGAGCGGCGTGTAACTCCGCTCCTATTAAAGGGTCTACTGTCTGCTGACATATTTACAAATAGTGTCACTACTAACTACTTTGTGTTCATTATTATACAACAACACGAAATATATTTGCATCAGAGCGTTAGCACACTTAACTAGGTCACTATACTGTCAATTTATGTAAACAATAATTGCGCGATGAGCACGTCTGTACTCGTCGGAGTCGTCTCAGTAAATCAGTAAATCCAATCTCAGATTTGTTTAGTTTGGGGCTTAATAAGGCGCGATTGTTTAAAGAGCTTTATGATTACATTTAATTGTGTACAACAGATGAGCCGGACCAGCGAATGGACCCGGTAGTGGGCGCGCGGGCCATGGCGGTGTTGCTCAGCAAGTCCGCGCCCGCTGCCGTGCACTACCCCTGCATCAACCACTTCAGGCAGTGCCTGGATACGCCTGATAATGAGGTAACTGCGCTTGTCTAAGGCGTTTAGCTATGGTTAACTAATTGTTAGGATAAGTATACTTTTGTGTAGCTGTTGACGTGTTACACACGTAGTCCTGCCCGACTTCAAACGTATATTTTGATACGTAAGATAAACGAAATTAGCATTTATGTCTTTTTATTTGAAGTCTGTTTTAGTTTTTGTTGTAATTTTTAATTTAACGTAATTTAAATCGTCTAGATAACAAGAGTACCTAATCGTTTTAGTTAGTTTAATTTGTATGCAGACCGCTTCCAACTGGCCAATTTGGAAGTCACTGGGGGAGGCCTATGTTCAGTGGACGTCCTACGGTTGGAATGATTGGTAATCGACTATTTACAGGACAGTCCGTATTTTAGTAATCTAGAGTGTTTTGGGAAAAGCTAAGACTATCCGGGCAATATTTTAATGTAAATAAACATGCCATTAAAAAATATAATAAAAAAATACGACTATACTGAAGGCGGCTAATGACGGCGCTCTTCAGTAAACAATTCATTCGCTAATCCTACAAATTATAAATGCGAAAGTTTGTGAGGATGTATGGATCTTTGTTACTCTTTCACGCAAAAACTACTTATTGGATTTTGATGAAATTTGGCATACTGATAAACCATGGCCTGGATTAACACATAGGATACTTTTTATCCGGATAAGGTCAACGCAGACGATGCTGTCGTGGGCGAAAGCTAATCGATAACATTTCGGTGGCAGGTGTTCGCATCCTGCGTGTCAGTGCTGCGCGGGGTGTGGGGCGGGTCCAACGGCGGCGAGGCGGCCGGCTGGTGGGCGCGGGCCCTGGCCGCGCGGGTGGCGGGCCGCGCCGCCGCCGCGCGCCGCCCCGCCGACATGCCGCACACCAGGGCCGCCGTCGCCGCGCTCACCGCGCTCGATGAGCTGGTCGCCGCCGCGCCGGAGGACGAGCGTGAGTTGTGTGTGTGTGTGTGTGTGTGTGTGTGTGTGCGTGCCGCCCCGCCGACATGCCGCACACCAGGGCCGCCGTCGCCGCGCTCACCGCGCTCGATGAGCTGGTCGCCGCCGCGCCGGAGGACGAGCGTGAGTTGTGTGTGTGTGTGTGTGTGTGTGTGTGTGTGCGTGCCGCCCCGCCGACATGCCGCACACCAGGGCCGCCGTCGCCGCGCTCACCGCGCTCGATGAGCTGGTCGCCGCCGCGCCGGAGGACGAGCGTGAGTTGTGTGTGTGTGTGTGTGTGTGTGTGTGTGTGCGTGCCGCCCCGCCGACATGCCGCACACCAGGGCCGCCGTCGCCGCGCTCACCGCGCTCGATGAGCTGGTCGCCGCCGCGCCGGAGGACGAGCGTGAGTTGTGTGTGTGTGTGTGTGTGTGTGTGTGTGTGCGTGCCGCCCCGCCGACATGCCGCACACCAGGGCCGCCGTCGCCGCGCTCACCGCGCTCGATGAGCTGGTCGCCGCCGCGCCGGAGGACGAGCGTGAGTTGTGTGTGTGTGTGTGTGTGTGTGTGTGTGTGCGTGCCGCCCCGCCGACATGCCGCACACCAGGGCCGCCGTCGCCGCGCTCACCGCGCTCGATGAGCTGGTCGCCGCCGCGCCGGAGGACGAGCGTGAGTTGTGTGTGTGTGTGTGTGTGTGTGTGTGTGCGTGCCGCCCCGCCGACATGCCGCACACCAGGGCCGCCGTCGCCGCGCTCACCGCGCTCGATGAGCTGGTCGCCGCCGCGCCGGAGGACGAGCGTGAGTTGTGTGTGTGTGTGTGTGTGTGTGTGTGTGTGCGTGCCGCCCCGCCGACATGCCGCACACCAGGGCCGCCGTCGCCGCGCTCACCGCGCTCGATGAGCTGGTCGCCGCCGCGCCGGAGGACGAGCGTGAGTTGTGTGTGTGTGTGTGTGTGTGTGTGTGTGCGTGCCGCCCCGCCGACATGCCGCACACCAGGGCCGCCGTCGCCGCGCTCACCGCGCTCGATGAGCTGGTCGCCGCCGCGCCGGAGGACGAGCGTGAGTTGTGTGTGTGTGTGTGTGTGTGTGTGTGTGCGTGCCGCCCCGCCGACATGCCGCACACCAGGGCCGCCGTCGCCGCGCTCACCGCGCTCGATGAGCTGGTCGCCGCCGCGCCGGAGGACGAGCGTGAGTTGTGTGTGTGTGTGTGTGTGTGTGTGCGTGCCGCCCCGCCGACATGCCGCACACCAGGGCCGCCGTCGCCGCGCTCACCGCGCTCGATGAGCTGGTCGCCGCCGCGCCGGAGGACGAGCGTGAGTTGTGTGTGTGTGTGTGTGTGTGTGTGTGTGCGTGCCGCCCCGCCGACATGCCGCACACCAGGGCCGCCGTCGCCGCGCTCACCGCGCTCGATGAGCTGGTCGCCGCCGCGCCGGAGGACGAGCGTGAGTTGTGTGTGTGTGTGTGTGTGTGTGTGTGTGCGTGCCGCCCCGCCGACATGCCGCACACCAGGGCCGCCGTCGCCGCGCTCACCGCGCTCGATGAGCTGGTCGCCGCCGCGCCGGAGGACGAGCGTGAGTTGTGTGTGTGTGTGTGTGTGTGTGTGTGTGTGCGTGCCGCCCCGCCGACATGCCGCACACCAGGGCCGCCGTCGCCGCGCTCACCGCGCTCGATGAGCTGGTCGCCGCCGCGCCGGAGGACGAGCGTGAGTTGTGTGTGTGTGTGTGTGTGTGCGTGCCGCCCCGCCGACATGCCGCACACCAGGGCCGCCGTCGCCGCGCTCACCGCGCTCGATGAGCTGGTCGCCGCCGCGCCGGAGGACGAGCGTGAGTTGTGTGTGTGTGTGTGTGTGTGTGTGTGTGCGTGCCGCCCCGCCGACATGCCGCACACCAGGGCCGCCGTCGCCGCGCTCACCGCGCTCGATGAGCTGGTCGCCGCCGCGCCGGAGGACGAGCGTGAGTTGTGTGTGTGTGTGTGTGTGTGTGTGTGTGTGCGTGCCGCCCCGCCGACATGCCGCACACCAGGGCCGCCGTCGCCGCGCTCACCGCGCTCGATGAGCTGGTCGCCGCCGCGCCGGAGGACGAGCGTGAGTTGTGTGTGTGTGTGTGTGTGTGTGTGTGTGTGCGTGCCGCCCCGCCGACATGCCGCACACCAGGGCCGCCGTCGCCGCGCTCACCGCGCTCGATGAGCTGGTCGCCGCCGCGCCGGAGGACGAGCGTGAGTTGTGTGTGTGTGTGCGTGCCGCCCCGCCGACATGCCGCACACCAGGGCCGCCGTCGCCGCGCTCACCGCGCTCGATGAGCTGGTCGCCGCCGCGCCGGAGGACGAGCGTGAGTTGTGTGTGTGTGTGTGTGTGTGTGTGTGTGTGCGTGCCGCCCCGCCGACATGCCGCACACCAGGGCCGCCGTCGCCGCGCTCACCGCGCTCGATGAGCTGGTCGCCGCCGCGCCGGAGGACGAGCGTGAGTTGTGTGTGTGTGTGTGTGTGTGCGTGCCGCCCCGCCGACATGCCGCACACCAGGGCCGCCGTCGCCGCGCTCACCGCGCTCGATGAGCTGGTCGCCGCCGCGCCGGAGGACGAGCGTGAGTTGTGTGTGTGTGTGTGTGTGTGTGTGTGTGTGCGTGCCGCCCCGCCGACATGCCGCACACCAGGGCCGCCGTCGCCGCGCTCACCGCGCTCGATGAGCTGGTCGCCGCCGCGCCGGAGGACGAGCGTGAGTTGTGTGTGTGTGTGTGTGTGTGTGTGTGTGCGTGCCGCCCCGCCGACATGCCGCACACCAGGGCCGCCGTCGCCGCGCTCACCGCGCTCGATGAGCTGGTCGCCGCCGCGCCGGAGGACGAGCGTGAGTTGTGTGTGTGTGTGTGTGTGTGTGTGTGTGCGTGCCGCCCCGCCGACATGCCGCACACCAGGGCCGCCGTCGCCGCGCTCACCGCGCTCGATGAGCTGGTCGCCGCCGCGCCGGAGGACGAGCGTGAGTTTATATCTACTGTGACAGGGGCCAACGGTACTTGACTGAGAGAACAGATGCCGTTGAAATTCATAATTAAAGGCTTGACGCTCGCGGTGACGTAAGCACCACAAACGTAACAATATGTACTGTGAGAGAGAGGGTGTGTGTGTGTAAATGAATGTGAGTGAGTGTGTGTGTGAGAGTAAGAGAGTGAGTGAGTGTGCGTGTGCGTATGTAAGTGAATGTGTGAGTGAGTGTGTGAAAATGTTAGTAAAGTGACTGTCAGTCGTAGGTAGGAGAGAAAAAACTGTATCTAATGTCCTTTCAAGATAAGAAGATACTTATGGCACTTGGCAGTTTCCGTTTCACCCATACTATTTACGAAATTATTTTAATAAATATGTTAATCTTTAATTTATATAATTGCAAAAACTCAATAATCTTTGCCTCTAAGAAACTAAGCAAAAATTGCAAACCAATAATATATCTTAATGATTTAACAAATAAGTTTATAGGATTTCCTTCAAATACTTGATGCATAAAACGAAACGTTTACTTATAGGGATTGACAATACATAATCGGAACTAAATCGATGAATCGGTTCGGTCGTCTTGTGAAAACCTATGCGTTGACGTCAGTAGTACGAGAGAGTACCTTGTATGCGATTTATGTTATCGTAATATTTCGCATAGTTTCTATTTTGACTTTTGTTGCTGTTTTTGTAAAGTTTTCGTTATTCTTTTGCTTTTATTTGGTAAAATGCCAAAAAAAGGGAAAAAATACTTGTCAAAAAGCTGTATACGGCACTCTTGGCAGTAGAACATTGCCGTATATCTCATAATTTAAATAAGTTCATTTGAATAAAAATCGATGAAACATCCTTTATAAACTTTCTCGATTTTCAAAAAGAATCGGTTGGATTTCGTTAGGGCACATCACTATTTGTGCAACAGGGAAGTCACGTGATGTGTCATAAGTTTCTTCTTATCCTGAAAAGGGTATAGGATCACGGTTGACTGACTAGGAAAGGGAAAAGCGTTAAAAAAAAGTAGATAGGATAGACCTTCTTGTTAATGTTGTTGTGGTCTCACATTCATGTTTTTTTTCTGCTGCATTACAGAGGATAACACTAGAGGTAAACAAACTTATAATTGTACAATACTTATAATAATTATTAATTATGAGACGGGCATGTACAGTAACTTAAAAATATTGATGAGACTACACTACGAAACGAGAAAAAGAGATAAGGAGAGAGAGCCGAGTATCAATCGCTCGCAATTTGCAAGATTTGTCTGCCGCAGCAAAATAATGTAAGAGTTGGTTAAATAGGCTTAACGTTATAACTCGACCATCGCTCATCCACGTAACAAACCGAACTTTGGGTTTCGGTAAGCTTCGGCTTTAAATTGAAGTTTCGGTTTCGCCAGAAAACCTTGGGAAACTGCGACCGAAAGCGAATCTACGTTAGTGAGCTATCGTAGAGAGTAGAGACTTACAAAAAAAAACGGATTTCTATTAAGATCGATTAAGAGGCCGTGTACCTAATTTCAGTGCAAAATTTATCAAAAATGTTGATCCTTTACAAGATAATATTGATATGTGGACGTCCTACCTAGGTTTGAAAAACGATCGGTTTTGCGCGCTTGATTTTATAGGTTTACTAGTTAAGTATGTATTTTCTCATAAAAAAATACATTATTTTAAAAGTATACCTAAAGATTATTGTGTAGTATTTAAATCTTATGATAGTTGTTCATAACGACAGAAAAAAAAAGATATTTGAATGGAAATTCTTAAAATTTTATGTTATTTCAGATTTTTTTTCTGCTATATTTTGTAAGGATGTAAAAAAAATGCAACCCATGTGCAAAAAGACCATATCCGAGCTGCTGTAAGAATTGTCAGGATAACTTGTAGTCTCTTGTAAACCGTTGTTCAAACGTAACCCCAACGTAATTTTTCTGAAATAAGAGTAGTTCTTTTGGTGACTTACCTTTATTTTTGAAATGATATGAAAAACCCATTCGCGCCAAATACAAGAATAAGAACTAATCTTTTAAAATCATGTGTTATTTTGTTTCAATTATCATTCACGTCTTTACAATAAGAGAACAAAATGTACGAAAAGACGATTTCTAGGACAGCCTCTTAACATGCTCAGTGCTTGGGCCGTTTGAACTGGCGATAAGTGCAAGGGCAAGTAATAAATTAAAACTCTGTGTATCTCAGAACTTTCCTAATCACCCTTGCTCATATTAATACAAACGTAGTGGTAACTAGCTAAAATAAAAAAAATAAAAAATTGTATTCATTACACCATTGTTGTTAAATTTGAATTTAAAAAGAAAAAAATATAACATTATATTGCGGTGCCCGACAAGGCCCATAAGTAACCTGTACCTAATAAATAACACCGGGTACAGTTATGCAGTAAGGAGTTAAATTAATTGAACCTTGAGATTATACGAAATTATTACAAGGAAGTTTCGGTTTCTGCCAAAACTGAAATTTGGTTTTATTTTTGGTTGTAATAATTAGTAGTTACAGGGTTGATTTTTCAAATCCCAAATAACATAATTCAACGAATAAAATTGACGGTTTGACATATTTTCTATAACTGACAACATGTCAAACTCATTCTTTATACATAAAGTTATCTGGCTATATTAAAGTCGGCCTTCAGTCACAAAAAGGAAATTCCGGTTTCAGCCGAAAATGAAAACGTTAGTACGAAAATGTTGCGTTTGTCCGGAACTTTGAACGTATAAACCTATCAAATCAAAATACCTTTACTTGTGCCAAACTTTTGACAATTTATGAACAATTGAAAATATATATATTTCTTATATTTTTGTTCATATTTTGCCAAGGTTTGACCCTAGTGAACTGTTATATTAATAGGTTTATGCCTCCGAACGAACGAAAGATTTTCGTAGTAGGCATACTGCTTCCCTAGCACGACCACCTAAACAAGAAATGATAAAGCAATTTATCGACACCAACTGTAAAAATTTGATAGATATAGCCGCCATGTTGAATCGCCGAGCCGGTGACTTCACACGTTAAGATCGCTGTTTCGATAAAAATTCAAAATGGCGGCCATAACTATCATATTAAAAAAAAACCGTTAGTCTCGATAAATCGCTATATCATATTGTGCTTTAGTGGTAATTCTAAGTGGGCTGAGGTAGTTGTTTTCGGTGAACAGACACTAGTTATTAATCAATTATGTATCGCAGGGATCCAACTGCTGTGGGTGCTGGTGCCCATCGTGATGTCGTACCTGCGGCCCGGCGACGAGCTGGCGGGCGCGGCGCCGCACGTGCGCGCGCTGCACGAGTTCGCGCTGCACTGGCTCACGCGCGTCGGGCCCAAGTACCCGCAGGTAGGTCACGTGACATCGCGCTCGGGTAGGGCTGCTACACGCATAAGCGGGCCGGCACTGTCGGTTCGTTAGTATTTGTCGAACAAAGCCGACTCGAAGCAATTACTGCATCGTTCGACTTCAATCGGCATGTGCTGATCGGATAGTTCGTTCGGGTCGACACATCATTTGATTCGGCAGTATTTGTGGAACGAAAAACCCCATCCGTAGCAACTACTACATTACGTTCAGTTTCATTCGGCTTCTGTCGATTGGGGATTTATAACGGGGTGTAGACGGAACGATCTTCCAATAGCAGCGGGCGTTTCACGTCAAGGAAAGCTACGTGGGAGCAAAGTCGAGTAATATCAAGAGGAGTCCATCCTCCGTCGTGAGCCCAGGCTATAATAAGCTATTTTACCGATTTTTGAAATTGGGTTTAATTTGTTGGCAATGTCCTAATGAGTCCCCAGAGTTTTTATTTCTTTTTTTAAAGTTGTTTAAAAACTATAAAAATCAATTTCAAACTGTATATTTTAAAAGCCCGCGCGAACGCAGTCGGCCGTGATGCACCAGTTAGTGACGTTACTATAAAGCAAAATATCTTTTGATTTATAAAGTACTAGGAGAATTAATTAATTGTAGTTATAGTAAAATTTGTTACCAGTAAAATAGCCTATTTCGGTAATCACTGTCGTAGCATTGCCACTCAGCTTCATATTGTGTATGTGTCTGGTTTGGAGTTCAAGACGTAGCAGATGTAGCAGTCGCCCGAGCTGCTGTAATCGCTGCTGCAGTCGCTGTCGTAGCATTGCCGCCTAATCTCGCTTCTTGTTGTGTCCGGTTTGGACATCAAGACGATGATGCAGCAGTCTTCCGAACTGCCGGTAATCGCTGTCGTAGCATTGCCGCTCCGAATCTCGTAGCTTCTGTTTCCGGCTAGGAGTTCAAGTCTATGACGCAGCAGTCTTCCAAACTGCCGGTAATCCCTGTCGTAGCATTGCCGCTCCTATTCTCATAGCTTCTGTTTCCGGCTAGGAGTTCAAGACGATGATGCAGCAGTCGTCGGAGCTGCGCGGCAAGCTGGAGGGCGCGCTGAAGGCGGCGCAGGCGGCGCGCCGGCCCGCGCCGCGACAGGTGTTCGCGCCGCCGCGCCGCCCCGCCATACAGCTCAAGACTGACTTCAGCGACTTCAGATAAGCCACCACACACACACACACACACACACATGCCGAGTGCCGCTCACTTACGGGCCCCACTCTTTCAAGTTTTATAGAAACTAATGTTGCCGTTCGATAGCCTACTCTCGATAGCCAAACTATCGATACTACCAATAATATTGATTACAGAAATGGTATTGATTGTTAAATTACAGCAATAGTATTGAGTGTTGCATTACAGCAATAGTATTGAGTGTTACATTACGATGTAGCGACATCTATCTCGCCACATATAAAACTGACGTATCCTACATCGCGATATTAAAAGTTATCGGAGCGATTGAACCATATATACAAGAACCCGACAAACAACCGTCGGGCAGTTGCCCATCAGACACAACACCCGTCTGGTCGGAGGATCCTCCCTTTTCAATGGTGGATGAGGAACTTAACACCCTGTTCCTCACACCCCCAAACTGGTGACCCCGACGTGATCGTCAGCGCATCCTTCGCAGAAAGCTACATCACTCCCCTCCGTGGATGTGGCGAGATAGATGTCGCTACAACAGCAATAGTATTGAAAGTTGCATTACAGCAATAGTATTGAGTGTTGCATTACAGCAATAGTATTGAGTGTTGCATTACAGCAATAGTATTGAGTGTTACATTACAGCAATAGTATTGAGTGTTACATTAAATCAATAGTATATAATGTTAAATTTCAACAATAGACGACTTAAATTACAGTAATAGCATTGATTGAACCCAATACTATTGATAGTATTGCTGCGTATTAATAGTATTGGTATATTTAAGCAATCGATCAATAGAGTAACTGATTTTCATGGTTAACTATCGATACACATCGATAGTTCGGTAACACTAAAAAAAGCCTAGGAGATCGGAAAGTTAATTTAATTTATTCATTATTATCATTAGTTCAAACTAAACTATATAGACAAATAGGGCCTCAGTTCTGAAGTCTAGTTCCGGTGCGGCCAGATTGACCACATAGTACGAATGTGCTTAAGAAAACCTTTGCTACCGATTTTCTCTGAACACGGGATTTTTAATTTCCAAGCGTCTTTCAGACTGACCGATTCAATAAAAAAATGGTCTATTTAAATTATCACTATGAAAGAGCTTACAGTATTTGTTTTGAAAAGAATATTTGTTTTAATTTGTTCCTAAACCATTCATCCAATTGCGATAAAACTTTATAAAGAAATGGAGAACTCAGAGGCAACTATCTAGTCTTATATATTTTACTAAGATTTGACTAAAAAACTACACTTTTCAAAATAGATGCTTGACCTTGCATGCGTAGGAAAGTATGCAATTGGCAATTTCTTATTAGTATTTCTTAATACTAATTCCAGTAAAAGTTATAAGTATGTAGTTATATAAAAGCCGACTACGGTATGACTCTGTGTGCATACTAAAACGAATAGGAAATTCATGTTATGTTTTAGAAAATATGTTGTAAGTGACTCGATATTTTAATCACGTATCGCTACTTATCACAGCTAATCTAAGTTTTAAATGTTTCATAGACAGGCCTTAGTAATATATTAACAATAAATATTTATATATATAAGCGTTTAACGCTAAAACTAGAGGCAATAATAACACATATGTATTTACATAAAATATATTTATCAAAACAATGACGCCTAAAATGCCGCTTTTTATATGCTTTCGTTAAATAGATTTTTTGTGGAATTTCTGTAAATTACAGTATTGAATGTTATCATGCTTTTCAATAATTGGACTGAATATAAAAAGTATTATGGGATTAAATAGTATAAATATTATTGTATGTTCCTATGATCATTATTGGTGTGAATGATCTGTCCAAAATAATAGGTAGTAATTGCTAGAATTTGTTTCCTGATAAGAAAATAAGATTGCCAAGTTTGCAAATAGAAAGTAAAATATTATGTCCCTAATTGTTTAATTACGCATGAACAAAGCACAACTTACTAGCATACATTTTAGACAAAAACAATAATAAAATTATATATATATATATTTAAATGTATAAAATATATTTTACTTTTATAGATCTTAATGATTTACTTTGGTTTTGATAACTTTATTTACACATAATTTAGGTCCTAATCATCTTTAAAAAGAAACGAAATATTGGTGGCGATTCACTAAATTAAACTTAAAATCATTAATAGCTCTTTTTCTCATGTCCTACAATCGTCACGCAGTAGTTTCTGACGGACCGGCTACTTGCGTGTACACTACGGATGCCTTGTCGCGTCACTCTGGCCTTGCGCCGATCCGATGATATCAGAACTCTTCGCGTGCCATTTACCCAATGTAAACCGGAAAATCCATAAAAAAAAAAACGTGGCACACATCATCCCTAACTTTATGAACAGTGATCGGAGTAGGTAGATTGATTTGGGGTCAATGATCTCAAACATTGATGTTAATATGGACATACCTTCGGGATTCCGGAATTTCTTGGTATCAGTTTTTGAAAAAAAAAGGCATATCCATATTATGCTAGCACTACCAAAGTACATCAAATCAATCTACCTACTCTGATCACTGCTTATGAAGTAGTACCCAGTCTCATAGGTAAAAGCGTAAGCGCCCCTGGAAGAATGCTACCCTAAGACTTATTTACTGGGATCCCCAGTGGTCCTCAATTATGCTACTTTATATAAATTATACTAATTTATTCTTATAAAACATAGTTAATCACCACCATTATTTGTCAGTCAATTATTATGTATCAAAGTGAATTATTGTATACGAAATGTTTGAAATAAAAAGAACCAACACCATGCATTTGCTTAAATTTTCATTACAGGAAGGAATGTTATGTGGCTCCTAATTAATGACATGTGTAATGTGTTGCTTCCATAATAAAAGTTGGTGTATGTCAGTAGATTATGTACTTTAAATAACATCATAATTACATTTAACCCTACCGTCTGTTTTAACAGACTTGTAAAATAATTTAACAGGTTGACTGTCGCACTGACAGGTTTTTTTGGAAAGTGAATCTGTTAAAATAGATCCCAAATAAATGAATTGTTAAAAATTAAAAATAAGGTATAAATAAATAATTCAGTTTAGATAGATTTCAAATGAATTATTAACGAAAATACTGATTATAGATTATAAATCGTATCTCTTAAATTAATTAGACGTTATTTATTAATAGATATAGATATTATAGATCTATTAATGATATTAATAATAAGTAAAACACATAATAAACACTCCTAATACGAAAATAATGATATTTTATTACTTTAAAATTATGAGAGTTGTTGGCCAAATTTTATATCAATGTGCTAAATCTTCCCACTGCCTTCAATATTATATAAAAAAAACTTTAAACGGTCGATTCGTCGATTGTTTGAATGTTTTTATTTCTTCCATTCCATATTTTTAAACTAAACATTCACTGACAATCATAACTGCCGAAATAGCGAGTACCAAAAGTTCCTTATTTTCATCATAAATTACAATTACATGCAGAATTAGATTTAGGACGTAACATTTGAAATTTTTGGGTTGCATTTTTAACTAAATCAATTTATTATGTTCGCAAAAAGTAATATATGTTGCATTAATACCCGTATAGGGTATATAATATAGGACTAGCGCATCAATTTTAATCTTCCTTTAACATAAATAATGGATCAAAACGTCTTAATGGACGACCATCTTCATCCAGCAGTTCATGGACTACAAAGCCAGACGGTTGCGCGTTCGAATCCCGCAAGGGGCAGGTGTTTGAGTAATGAGCATGAACATTTGTACGTGTGATATGGATGACATATATGTATGCAAGTATCCGTTATCTAGTCGCCATAGTATAAGCATTGCTTAGTTTGTTGATAGATAGATTTCTCTCTATTTGTAGTCTGCAAGTTGGCCTTAACCGAATATGGTGAACTAAAAAACCATAAAACAACTAAAAGTTTCCATTCATTTAGCATAATATGCTTTTTTGACGTTTTTTTGGAAAATATTACCGTATATTTCCACCACAGATAATAAAAATATTACTATTCCGGCAGGCATGAATGCCAGTGAATATTAGGCCGTTGATTTGTTGTATTTATGATGGCTGCCTTTATACAATAACTATTCTATGTAATTAACTAAAATCGATGCATGTTTTGCGATAAGTAAATAGGTATCCTTGTGTTTATTACAATCGATTAATAAATTGTGTATTTATTTAAGTTTAGTTAAGTTGCCAGTCAATAATGTATTTTGAAAGCTTTTATTTAATAAATTTTAGTAAATCTTAGTCTTTGTTTCATTCAATAAAACCACACTGCAAACTTATTATAACCTTTTATAACCTTAGACGGACAAACTTGTTTTTAATAAATTGAATCATGTCAAATTAAGAAGAAATAAAATAAGTGATACATTGGAAATACTTTAATATCAACAATTCAATTACACATGTAAAACTGAAGTTAATTATCCTCTGTTCCATCAACTGTAATTTTCTCACAGTTTTCGGGGTTAGTTTGTTCTACTCTACTGCATTCAGGTTTGGATACTTTTTTACCTGTAACAATGTTTAACATTTAAAAAATATATAATAAATAAATAATATCAGACACCATCCCATACATAGCTCTGATCCTAAAGTAAGTAGCTAAAGCACTTGTGATACAGATATCATCAACCAACATATCAACAACGACGGTACACCCACCCATATTCGAGAATATATAGAAAAGTTCGTTTCCTACATTGACCTGACCGGAATTCGAACCTCAGAGATGGCAACGCCAAGTCCGGCGTGAGCACGCCTCTCGGCTACGGAGGTCGTCATTTTTGATGTCAAGTCCTACCTACTACTCTTGCATTATGATAAAGGATCCCGATTTATCGGTACGTCTTATGCCGACTCCATCATTCACTCTATTTTAAATGCATAATTGTCAACCGGCGATTGGCGATGAACGTCAAGATGGGAGTCATCGTAAGTCGTAACACGTAGTCGTACTATATCCCATTATAATTTGGAGTGTTCAGTTAATGATCACGCCATTAACTGAATAGACAGTAGTCCCGCAATTCCGATATCAAAATAGTAGGACCACTTTCTTTGTAGAATATTTTGAAATTGTATGAGTGTAGAATTTTACTATGAAAGTGAAATTGTAGAAATATTGAATTAAATCATTCGCATGATATTCGAAAAACCTGGCGGGGTCCCGCCAAGTTGACGTTCATGACCTTTAGTAAGCGTTCTACACTTTAGCTTTCATCATCACTTACCTACCATCAGGGGTTGATGGTAAGTGATTATGAAGTCTATGATGGAGAATGCTTACTCAGTAGAACACCTATATTGCTCTACTACCTGATACACAGAAATCAAAGAGTAATAATGTAATATTTTTTGTAAGACTCGGCTGCAGCGGTGGTAAATGATAAGTCATCATAAGTCTAGATACAGACGAATATGTTTACTGGTGCACCAATATAAATACTTACATAATAAATTTTGACGACCTCCGTAGCCTAGGGGTTCCAGGTTTGATTCTCGGTCGGGTCAATGTAGAAAACGAACTTTTCTAAGTTGGGTCGGGTCTGGGTAAAATCGTTGTTTCTGATTTCTATAATGCAAGTGCTTCAGCTACTTACCTTAGGATCAGAGCAATGTATGTGATGTTGTCCGAAATTCACTTAATTTATTTATTTTGACGACCTCCGTAGCCGATAGCCGAGCATACCGGACTTGGTGTCGCTATCTCTGAGGTTCCGGGTTCGATTCCCGGTCGCTTAATGTAGGAAAATATATTGTCTCGGGTCTAGGTGTTATGGTACCGTCGTTGTTTCTGATTTCTGTAACGCAAGTATATTTATCATAGGATCAGAGCAATGTCTGTGATGTTGTCCAATATTTATTATTATTATTATTTATAAGAAATGATAAATGTGGTTGGGAAGCGTAGCGGCTGGCTGACTGCGAGATTTACATCGCGCGTGTCCCGAAACTGAACACGATGCAAAAATGACAACCTCGAGCCACTACAGTGCCACACAATGTTTCGGAACGATTCCTGCCAACCAAAGAGGTAAATGAACTTACTCCTAGTGAATAGTGGCGGTAAAGTGGCCACAGTCAGGTAGCCGGTGTGTCCGGGCGTGCTGGGCGGCCACGCGCCCACCACGAACGTGGTGTCCCCGCTCGGCTTCTCTTCCACTGGCTTCTCGGAGCTCTGCAACAATATAAAGGTATATCGAATTAAACCACTACGTGTCAATAATAAGCAATACAACTTAAGCTGATTCAGTTGCACGAATACATAAACTTTTAATTGAATGAATATCGAAATTTAAAAGTCCTTTATAAATCTTGTAACTAAATGGTACAGTGGCAAGGGCGATTGCAGTATTTCTCCCAAAACCATGGACTACCTTTAATGCCCTGCTTGTACGGACAGAGGCACATGCGAAGACTTGGATGTCCAATTCCCGTAATTTCAAAACAGCTGTCGCAATCCAATTACGATCTGGCCCACTGTCCCAGTAACATTACTCTCAAAAACGGGATTCTGGTAAACTTATTAATTATTAGGGCTAATAAGCCCTTTTGAGTTTACGAGAATACCGTTTTTGATCTTAATTTTAGGTACTGGATCCGGATCAGAACTGGGTTGTGACTACAAAGCCAAACGGTTTCGGGTTCAAATCAGCAAGAATCCTATGTTTGTGTGATGAGCACGAGCATTTGTATCTAAGTCATAGATGTTTGTAAAAGTATCTAAGTAATATATCCGTCTAGTCACCACAGTACAAGCTTAGTCTGGAGCTAAATAATGGGTGTGTTAGTTAGAAGAACTTATTTCTTATTTATCTCTGTTTATTTAATGGAAGATGCACCGGCACTAACTGGCTGACGTCAGCGCGCTGCGGCGCACGCGCACAACACCTGCGCTGGAGCCGTACGTGTGTGATGGGACGCACCGTCGCGCACAAAACGCTGTCTTTAACTTTTGTTAAATATCTTATCTTAGAGGCCTAGCCAGTTTAGTTCATAAATTTCAAGTATACCGTTAGCCATCTTCTTCTCGTGTTGAAGGCAACTAAATAAATGTTTTTATGTGATCAATACTCTGCCACGCGGACATCGTATTTTCAGTGGCGTGCCGCGTGAAGTACGTTTTATGTGTGTGCGTGTGTCCCGCGTGTCCGGGACATAATAACCAGAGATAGACTCCGCACTCACATCTTTTGTTAAGGTTGTCGTAACCCCACGTAGAAAAGTTGTCCTTGGGTCGACAACTTGGCTGTCTGATGAAGGTTTTCCATGACGGCCACGGCAAATCCTTGCCAGACTTTCTGATGCTAGAAATAATAAGACGGGAGGCTTTTCCTTCCATTGCAAGACTCTTGACTGAGATAGAGCCATAGACAACACTCTGCTTTTGAGTCTTTATAACTCCAGAGCGACTCCATGCAGGGCAAGCACACTTGCCCGCCAAAAGCAGAGCGCCAGCCCAGTCGTCCAGCAGGTTTTGTGGACGTGAGCCGCTGAAGTCTAAGTGGCTATAGCGTTGCCTCTGAGCCAAACATGATGTAAATTTTCGTCAGACAGAAAGGAATAAACAGCGTTGTGTTACGAGGTACCAAATAATGAATATTGTCAGGGATGACTCCCAATACACCCATGATGATTATTATGTAGGCATGGTCTATTTGTTAAATATTATCATTCTTTTTAAGTTAGTTAAAAGCTTTCATACATTCCATCTTTTACCTCTTACAAAATATTTTAAAATCATTTTTGACGGTAGTAATCTGATAATAAAGACCTACCACAGTTAAAAGATTTAGGAGTTTTTAGGTAGGTCCATTAAAGCAATTTTTCATAGTGTACTAATACGAGTCATGTTTTTACTCGACTGCCAAGGACGGGTTATGTTTTTTTGTAAATATTAATAAGTAATTCAGAATTTATATGCTAAGATGCGAACTTGCGAAGCGCGTTATGCTCACCAGTACAGCAAGCGGGTCAGGGCGGAGAGCGCAATTATCGATGTCACGGCTGTAGTCGGCTGTCCTTCGGTGAGCACATCTCTAACACTCGATTGACGCTCGCTTAGCGCGTTTACACGCTTCGTCTTTGGAACTCACGACATAATCTAAGTGCAGGCCACAAGTAGCACACACTAAAAAGCTTCGTACAGTATACGACATGTATCAGAGATTTAGAACTTTAGCCGAATGCAAAACATACACATTCCCGTTATGTCCGAGAAGCCGTCGATCTCATTGTGTCACTTCAGTCGATTGCTGGATATAATTCTCTTATAGATTGATAAATACTCTTTACTGCACATGTTTTGGTCCAACTAAATACATGTAAATAACATTTAGAACTGCATAACTTTAGGTGGAGGATAGTTTAAAAGATTGATTAATGATTTTATCAAGAGGAGACGGCAAAGGGGTGTGTAATCGATCTCAGCGCAGTAATAAAGCCATTTTCGAAATATATTTATCTGTATATATTGCAGTGGACGTATATAGGCTTCAAGGGCGTCGCGGCGTTGCCAGCCAATGGCCCAGAGAGAAGAAGTTGTTAGAAATTAGGAGTGAGAAAAGTCTAAATTGTGGGTATTGAATTGAGCCCATGAAACTTCACACTTGCAGTGCTCTTACCACTACATAAATTGTAATAAGAACGGTACAAATTCCAATGTGTACATTCCACGGGCTTTTAAATTTGAATATCTAGGGGTGAGGGGTGAAAAATCAGGTGGATTTAATACCAAAATCATTCTCTACCAGCCAACGTTTGGGTTATACAGAAAGCAAGTTATGGGCATTGACGAATTCCCTGTCAGTTATTTTGGTTACACAGTACTATGTAAAATAACAGAGGGCGCTCTTAAACCCGTTTATCTGCATCATTAAAAGATCTAATCTTCTAAGCGGAATGGAGGGATACTTTTGTTAGCTTTTAAGATGATTGTAAATAACTAAAATAAAAAAAATATCAAGGAACAAAAATAAGCATAAAAAATGAAAAATAAAAATAATATAAAACTCGAAATGCCGTCTTTTTAATTAACCTGATTTATTACACAGAGTGGTTTGGTTTACAAGCTTCAGCTTACCTATCGAAAGGTGTAAATCTCACCTACCTATGGGAATCTCGCTGTTTTTTCACAACCTTTAATTATTGCCGTTAAATGTAATTTTAAGGCGCTAATTGCATGAATGGACATCGCCGACAGATGATAGGCTAGTAATTTAAATATTTAAATTGTTTCTTGTTCACATTTAATGTCATGTGTGCGCTGGGGATTCTCTCACGTAATTATGTTCATCGATCATGAAGGTTACTATCGTACTTGTTCGGTTATTATAGTGGTTACCCAATTTAGTGCTGGTGCATTAAGTAATAAATTAATAGTAAATATGCGGCAGGATAACACACCAATTGTTATTGTATAGATAGATAGATATTTTATAATGAGCATTCATTTCAGACTAAGTCCATAATTGTTAGTAGACAACGCGGGTCAACCAACCCAATTAGTTAAAGGTCATTGAATTGATTTTAACTTTAAGTTAGAGATCAATATTAATTGAGAAAATTTGACGTTTTAAGGAAGGTTGATAAGCTGTTGTCTGTACATACAAAAACTGAAAACTAGTGTTAGTAATAAACTTAAGACTAAAAACAATTTGAAATTTTTTTAATCACCAGAAGCGCCGCACTTATTGTACCTACGACTCAAAAAAGAAACAAATCACAGGATGAAAAATATATACAGGTGTTTCTAAAATCGCACGCCAGACCGACATAAAAAAACACCTATAGCAAAAATCGCAATTACTCCAAAATTATGCGACTTTTACATTTAGTAGGAGATTATTACTGAACTTTGCGTCTTTTACTGGAAGCATGTTATTTTTATCTGAAAGTTCTGCAGCTAAGCTATCTCCAGTGTATATCTGGCGTGACATTTTTGGGCCATCCTGTATAACTTCTTCATACAAACTGATTTCTGCTGATTAATGGGTTAGTACGAAATTTTTTTCGATGTTGGTCCCATAGAAAAAGTTGTTCGTGTTCATGGTAAAAATATCCTGTAAACGTCTTTAGGAAGGTTAAATAATCACGGTTCCAAAATAGTGGACTCATAAGACTGGGATGGTGTGATGTAGCTATGGAGCACTTACTCTATGGAGTAGAAATGTCACATGATTTGTTCGACAAAAATTTTCGCAATTTTTTAATCTGTATCTGTGCTGTTTTTGTATGGGAGAGAGTTGACAGAACTTGTCATTTCATACTAAATGTAAGTGAAAAATCACTAACTAGCTTCGGAGCAAGATGGGTCATATTACTGCTCTATGGGTGTAGCTTAGCTGTCGCAATAGGAAGCCGCGAAGCCTCGGCAATTACGCGCGATGACAGGCGGCGCGCGCGCTGATTACAGGCCGCTCTTGTCGCGAGATTGCGCGGGCGCCGCTTACGCTTCTCTGTCATTGTTTTGGGGATTGCTGGATTAATGTATGCGGCAATGAAGTAAGTTTTAGAATAAATAAACGCGATTGAGACCGTGTCAAAGGAATTAACGCCCTTGTGTTAAGAGGTAGCAGACAATGAATTTTTCCAGAAGCGTATAAGCCAACACACCCACACTCGAAGTTAGAAAAGTTTGTGGTTTGAGTTAACCCGAACCGGGAATCGAACTTGGGAAACTCTGCGTTTAGTCGAATCACCACGCCACTACGCCAATCGGGCAACGGCCTGACGGGTACGAGAGGCGCTGGAAATTTTAGTGCGCCACACGTGTGTGGGTGGTTTGAGCTTGACAGAATAAACATCAAATAAATAAATAAGAAAAGCATGCCTATGTCTAAAATAAATAAGCAACAAACGTGTTTTAAACATGTGTAGTAATTAATTAATCAAATACAAAATGAATTTGATTCGTATTTCTAGCTACAGCTCATAAAGTGCTTTTTTTTTGGTGAGTTGGACACAAACGTATATGTTGTTTCTCTCTATCTTCTCTCTCTCTTGTCATGTTCTTCAGAGGCACGAAATGCCTCTGAAATACATGTTAAAGTAATAGATAGGGTTAAAAGAGTAAGTATATGGTTAGGTCATAGGTATACATTTTAGATTTTAGTCGTTTTTATCTATACTTGAGTAATATTAACACAGATAAGCGCAGCGTAAGACGACCCAAAAGGTGGAGAGACGACCTAGTACAAGTTGCAGGAAGTCCTGGAGCCGTACGCTTCCAACCGGCCAATCTGGAAGTCATTGGGGGAGGCCTAGTTTACCAGTGGACGGCTGTGGACGTCCTATGGCTGAAATCATAATGATGATATTTAGACGTATTCGGATGTAACGTTTGAGTCGAAAACTAAATCGAAGATTTGCCATTCGGTAGTCTTGTTATTAGACACTCGGATGTAATAAAAGTATATGCCCGCTTTAGAAGTAATCAGTGTTGCCGCAACTGAGCAAAAACAATTTTTGCGCTTTTAAAATTTTAAAGAGAATTTTCTTATGGTGAAAAGTACCATTTTAATGTACATCATCATCGCCCATAACATCGTTTTACACAGATATTGAGTAGGCTCAAAAGGTACGTAAATGAACAACATTACACATTACACATGAGAGGGTAAAACGTACGTCAAATGTGTAAAATGTACGCTAACAGCAACGCTGCAAGTAATCCTACCTAGTTGTGCAGCTGCAAGTTGTATGTGACGCAGTATATCTAATCGCACAGTTGATATACCAAACCGGCACTAAGTAGGAACGTTTTAAATTCTAAATGGCATATTTTTTACGTACCTACGCTAAATACATTGATGACCACACAATTACGCGGGCTCGGCGTTGCGGCCGCGATCACACTAATTTGGGACCGACTCCAGACCGCAACCTGAACTTGAAACTGACCTTCACCTGGCAGGTTGGTAGGTAACTATTAGCATGATGAGTCCAGTGAGCCATTAGGCTATTTAGGCTAAAGTGACGCGCTTTGAGAACTGAATACATAGTTCTAAACTACACACTATGGGCCTTTTTTGTGCTTTGCAACCCCGATCAGTTATCAGAGGCTTGGGAACACTGTTTTTATATGGTGAAATCTGGCAATTGACGTTTATATGGAGTCCACATTGGGTGATCCGAACTGACATGTAGTCCTCTCCTTACATAACAGAATTTAAGGATTTCTCGAGTAAATTATACAATAATCTTCAGCAAAAAGAAAAATTTTTAAAAGCGGATGATAAGGACTCGTTTAATCAGGTGTTTTAGTTTTGAACTATTTAGCCTTCTATTTTGGGTAAAATGAGACATTCACTTTGCAACACCAGGCGAACCACTTTGCAAATCCTGCAAGGGGCAAATGTCACATAACAAAATAATTAAGTATGTTTATTCGTTGTCTAGTCGTCATTGTAAAAGCCCTGCTTAGTTTGGAGTTCTGGATCTAGGACCTAGGACTAAGATAACCTATAGCATCCAATACGGACCTATTTCCGAAACACGCTAGTGATTTTTCACTTACATTAGTATGAAATGACAAGTCATGTCAATCTAAATATTTGTCGGAATTATTGTCTAACAAAATTAATGACATTTCATGCTCCTTAGTTGGAAGAAATATATCTTTATGCAGAAAAATAACCTGTTTGACCAATAGCGTCGGCAAGTATGAATGTCAGGGCAATTGATGAAGATCCTCGTTTTGTAATAAACCCCATACTAATAGAAGTCGGCTAAGTTACGAGGCAATGAATAACCCCTCACTCATTACTACGTCCGTTTGCTTTAGCCCGCAATTCTGTAAAACAAAATTAACGCACCATAATCCAGTATCCAGGGCCATCAGTAAATATTGATAAACTGGCAAAGAGCGAGTTACACTTACAGATTGATGGTATCTGACTTTTATTAACTTCATCTTTGCGCAAGGATACCCAGTAGTGCCAACCTAACAAAAATTGAAATGTAAGTTGCTCTTATTCCAATTCAATAAGTCGGGGCTACAGACGCGTCGTCGGCAATCGGGTGGCAAAACTAAATTAGCAATTGGCAGGAAAAGTATGGCGATAGAGGTGACCAAAAGTTCTCAAGACCGTATGCAGGATGACAAAGTGATAATCAGACGACATATAGAAAGAGGTAGAGCTGTTCTGGTTTAAGAATCGCCGTGCTAAGATCTTGCCGTTCAGAACAGCCGCCTCAAATCGTCATAGTAGGACAGATAGGTTTTTAGAAATGGCAGGGTTAGCGACGAACTTCTCATTGCAACCCCTCGCGTATGTAACCCTGAAAAGTGGCCGGCGTTTTGACATTAACAGAGATATCAAGACATTAAGCGCGGCACAGCGATGCGATCGGCGCGCGCGCACGCACCGCAATTACGTGGCATAAATCTGGCGCTGTGATCGATGCGGTTGTTCGCTATTGATTTATCGCCGCTTTTGTGGGTATCTATCTTTGTTTTAGTGTTTAGACTTACGCCCTGGCGGTGGGAAAGGGTTACCGCTGTTCTTGGATAGCTAAACTAGATGCTCGAAATTCTCATCGCCATTTATCCGTATTGCCTAAGAGATACAAGTGGGTACGGTGATCAACGTGGTTATCCGCTATTTAGATTTATATGGCGAATTTTGTATCAAACTTATTGCGATGAAAAAACGACAATAACGAGAGAAGAGGGAATTATCACGTGGTAAAACCACATCCTGAAGGTATACCTACTACCGTCTTACCGATATCTATCTCTTTATGTACAAAGTACATGATTTAAACTTATTTGTATTTGCATCGCAACAATAAAGCAGTGTACTATACGAAGCCAATCGGGTAACTTGGGTGTTTAATTTATTTACAACATTATAAATATCTCTTAATTGGGCTCTAATACCTGAAATTTTACTTGGCATTAAAGCTGACGTTACACTTTACTATCTTTAAAGTTCGGACAATTTTTTAAATCTTATTGAACTTTTGCAGTATGCAGAAATTTTCATTTCTTTTTAGTATACTTTCCTGAAGTTAAATGGCCGTTTTGAGGTTTTATTTTATTAATTATAATCTAATTATATGCACTATATGATGTTCCTGATATCTTTCTTAATTTAGAGTAGCACTTTTACAGTTAAATTGTTAGTACATCATACGGAACTAAGGCGTTCCTAACTTAACAATGTTTATCAAATGGGTAAATAGTTTTGTAACAAGCCACACAGACACTAATCTCGAACATAAAGACCCAAGTAGCAGGCCAGATAAATTCGCCGTAAAATGTGTTTCGTTTCAACCACAGAAAAGTGCTTACTGGCCAGTAAATATGGGTATTTTATTTCGAGATGTTTACTGTGTACTATAAGATAGAATAAATTAAAACCGTCTCCATAGATTACGTTTACCTCCGTGAATGAACATAAAATAGATAAGCATTCGAAAACATTAAAAGTAAACGAGGGGTTTCTAATACTGGCGATTAAACGCGCATAAAGGCCAGATTAAAACATAAAACCTTCATGCTGTCAACACAGAATTTAACCTCTCTACTGGATGACATAAATAAAAAAAGAATAAAAGTCGAGAAAAAAAGGAATAACGAGCAAAGAGGCGCATTAACAGTCGAGATAAGAGAGATGGACGAGCACTCAGCGCGCGGGCGAGTTTATTATTTATTGACACTTAAAATAATTACTTACCGGTTGGCCCGTGCCGAAATGTGGCCGGCGGCGGAGTCGAAGACCTCCGTAGGCAATGAGCGAAATAATGTGGAGAGTGACACTAGTTTTTTTTTAACGCCATGTTTGTTATGAGGTAGCTTTTTTAATTACCATTAAAAAAAAAATTTTTTTGAAAATGAAAATGCATTGTTGTATAAACTTTAAACAATTTAATGCTGTTACATTTAAAAGGTTAGTTGTTAAGCTCAGGAGTGGGGGGCAAACAATAGACAGGTCACAAAACATGCAGAGCTGTCGACCGTTGGGAAAGAAAGGTTCGATGGCGACCACGTGCTGGAAGACGCAGCGCTTGTAGGACTTCACTTGGTGGACCGATGACTTAGTTGCCGTTGAAGGAAGCCGTTGGATGCCAACGGCCTAGAGTCGCTGCTGTGGAGTTCTAGAGAAATAGTGCCCAGTGGACTTCCATAGACTGACGACGATTCCGAAGGCGTACCAAGGTCCAACTAGCAAGTGTGGATAAATGGAAACAAGGGGATATTAAGCGGCAAAATAGATCAGTTTAAATATTCGACCTCACCATTAAAGCATGAGAACGGTTTCGTTACATCGACCAAATAAACAAATGTATTGACAAAATTTACAACGGCTTCCTACTGCGCGGGCGACGCATTTACGCTATCTCGACACTTTTGGTGTGCGCGGGCGCGGACGTCTACATCCCTGCCATGTCGCGCCGGCATCCGACAGCTACATGTATACTGATAACGATTCGGCCGCTTTTCGGCATTTGCATACGTGTTAAATTGATTTTTTATCGAGGGCAGGCTTGATACATTACTGCCAAAGATTGACAGCTTAATTGGAGTATTGCGCAAGAATATTGTAAAGATTATGTTTTTAGCGAATGTCAATGAAATGAAATTTGTAATGATAGGTGAGATTTATTTAACCTTTCACCCTAGCAAACAAACAACAGGAAATTAATTGTTACGCGGTCTTAAGCGACCGACTGCTCGGCATACAATAAAAGTTTCAAAGTTGAGTAACCTAAGAAGTATTTAAGCCCTGTCAAGGTTTTCTGTAGCAAAAAACATTAGCGATTGGCTATGTAAGATATAATGTCTACGTATTTCACACTTTAACAAGGTATCAATTCCTAATTAACACATGAATTATTGCGAATGCTTATAACTACTTTTTGTTTTGATAGTCTTAAAAAAATGAATAACATTATTCTCCTGTCTAAGGGTTAAAGAGGTCTAATATTCTAAATGGTAAATTACTGAGAGAGAGCTGTATGAGCTTTTTCATAGTTTAAATTTTTCCGTTTCAGCGGTGACCAGCCTCACAATCTTTATATTGTTTATTAAAGGCGCCACAAGCTCTCAAATGAGCTCTACCGAGTTCTCGTATGTAGCGATGGGCGACCCAATACCTATATTGGGTCGCCCATCGCTACATAAAATAAAACCAGATTGCTACCCATTTATGGAAATAAAGGTAAATAAATACCCTCCATCGACCATCGCTACATGGATTACATACTTTATAGCAGCGGTTCTCAATCTTTTTTGGTGACGGAACCCTTTTGGATAGCAAAATACTTGATGGAACCCTACAATAAAACAATGGTTTTTAAGTGTATTTTTTATTAATAAGCATAATTAGAGTACCATGTAACAGTTACTTATTACTTACTTACATAACAAGTATAATAATAAATATAACATTGAAAAAGAAAAAAAATCTAACTAATGGGATGTATGAAACTGTTTTTTATTTTTCATCAATTGGTTGATATCAGGTTTCATAGAGGACAGTTGAAGTCTCATATCAGGTTCGGCGTCCAGTCTATTGCGGTATTTTGTTTTCGTGGCTGCATAGGTTGAGAATCCTGTTTCGCACAAATATGTTGTTGGAAACGGGAGAAGAATATTCAAAGCCATTTTGGCAAGCATTGGATATTCATTTCGGATTCTGCAGCAAAAATCGTTGAGAGGCGTCGTTTTGAACAGTGACTCCATACTTGTGTCAGATGACATTTCTAAAAGAGATTCATATATCTCGTTTGACATACTTTCGGGCTTTTGTAAGTTGGGTAAAAAAGGATTATGAATCCATGAATTCAGTTTCATTTTTGTATTCTGTTCTTCAGGAAAATACTGCTCAAAAGATGCGCGCATCGAAGTGAGATATTGGACCAATTCTTCAAATACATCATCTTGAAATATTTCTGAGTTGTTATCGCCAAGAAACTCACTGAGTGACGTAAAGCTTTCTATTTCTCTATTTCCAACGCAAATAATCCAAAAATCTAATTTTCTTTTGAAGGCAGTTATTTTGTTACAGGCCTGGAACACTGTTGTCTGTTTACCTTGCAATGATAAATTTAATTCGTTCAGTTTCTGAAAGATATCCGCCATAAAAGACAGTCGGAACAACCAAGTTTTATCATACAAACGGTCTTTCAAATTAAAAGAAGTATCTGAAAGAAACATTTGTAACTCGGCTCTAAGTTCAAATAGCCTTGTTAAAGTTTTACCCCGAGACAGCCATCGCACTTCTGTATGGAGCAGCAGTGTTTTATGTGTGCTGCCATAATCTTCACACAATAATGAGAACAATCGGGATTGTAGTGGTCGTGATTTGATAAAATTAATTATTTTTACCGCTTCATCCATAACTAATTTTAGATTGGACGGCATTTGCTTCATCGCAAGTGCTTGTCTATGCAGGATACAATGGCTGGAACTACAATTAGGCGCTTTATTTTTTATTCGTGACACTACTCCTGCTGTTTTACCCGTCATCGCCTTGGCCCCATCTGTACAAATGTCAATGCAATCGTTCCAACTGAGATTATTTTCCTCAAAAAATATATTTATTTTATTAAAAATTTCCTCTCCGGTAGTGTTTGTGGGTAGAGGTGAACACATAAGCATGTCTTCTTCAAAAGAACTTTCACATGGATATCTCACGATAACCAGCAAGATAGCCAGACCAGCGACATCAGTCGACTCATCCATTTGCAAGACGAATTGTGTTTTTTGTAGACGTGTAACTAGTTCTTGTTTAACGTAGCTTGCTAGATCATGAATTCGCCGTGAAACAGTATCGTTAGATAGCGGCACAGTAGAAAGATGCTTTGCAGATTTTTCATCGAGCATGCATTTTGTTATGTCTAATACACATGGTTTTATTAAATTCTCAGCGATAGTGTGCGCTTCTCCTGCTTGTGCAATGCGATAGCTAACTAAATATGATGCCTCCGTGGCCTTTTCATTGATAGTTTGGGTTACATGCATCATTGTTTTTTGACTTTCCAATACCTGTTCTTTTTTACGTACAAAAAATTCTTTATTCTTGTCTTTAGACTCGGGGTGTACAGTTTCTAAATGTCGGCGCAACTTGGCAGGTGCCATGGAACTATTAGGAAGCAGTTTAATATATAACATGCAGAGAGGTGAGCCGTTGGAATCAACAAATCCAAAACTGATATATGATTCATCATACTTCCTTTTTTTCGCCTTTGAAACCGTGGAACTTGACGTCGTTGCATCATCGTCTGGATCGGTAATTGCTGTATACTCCACGCGGACTGCTTTTGAACATTCGGCTTCGTTGGAAGATGTTGTTGCGACACGTTTAACGCCTTTAAGCCAACGTTCCATTCTTTCAGGATGGTGAGGTTAAAATAATGCACGGTCGTTACTGCGTAGAAGAGTTTAGCACTTTAGTCCAAAGAAGAAATGTACAAAACTGATACAATCAGAAAACAGCAGTAGAACAATACACAATTTTTTTCTAGCAGGTAGGTACTTATCGCTCCGAACGCTAATCGACGACTGACTAGTGTCAAGGCTTGATCATCGCTTTTATAGTCCTAGCCTCAATCTCGAACATTCTCAAAAATACTCGAGTCGGCGTCTTTGATAAATAAAAAGCCGATATAAAAATAGAAATTCAAAAAATGTGGTGTAAGCAATCTCGACTTTACGTTTTGAAGTTAGAGCCGAAAGTCGCTTGTTCACAATTATAGCGTCTAATTTCAAAGGCGGCTTTTATCAAAGGGATTGCGCGGTCACAAGTAGGTATCGGCGGTGGCGGCATAGTAAAATTGTTCGTGAATCGTGATACGCCGCGACAGAACGGTCGACCAGAGAGAGGTGTTTTGATTTTTTTTTCTAACTTCTTGCGGAACCCCGACAGGGGTATCGCGGAACCCTAGGGTTCCGCGGAACACACTTAGAGTATGGCTGCTTTATAGAGTTGAAATTTCATTAAAGTACGCCTATATACGTCCCACTGCAGGGCACAGGCCCCACCTCAACTATGAGGTGGTTTGGGCAATACTCCTGCATGCATGTAAAGGGGCCGGCTTTACAGCCAGTGACGAAACCTTACTGTCTGTCTTACTGAAATGTCATTTATTTAAGGAAATTTACCCAACACAGTGTAGAACTGATTTCTGTCCATGTTATTACCTTAAAATAGGAAGAAATCGGGTTTTTACCCATAGGTATTGGATAGGATTTTTGACTCGTGGTCCCACCAATTTTGTCCCACTGGACTCGTATCCCCACCAAGTTAGGATACGTGGTCCCACTACAAGTCCCACCGATGGTGCCATTTAAGATTCATGACTCGTAGTCCCAACCGCTTCCTATATAAAAGTAAGTCGATAAAATAAGTGAATAATAGGAAAACAATTAGTGAACATCGTAAAACCAGGGAACATCTGAAAAACCAGTGAACATCAGAAAAACAAGTGAGCATCGGAAAAACAAGTGAGCATCGGAAAAACAAGTAAACAACGAAAAAAATGTTTTTGTTAAACTTAATTATAAATAAATAAATAATTATACATACACAAACACACACACACACATACATACATACACACAAACACACACCCTTTTAAAAATGGCTTAGATAATATTGATATTTCCACCATGTGTAAAACTAACTTTATTTTACGTAATTTTGTCTGAAGGGATCCTAGTGAACTCCTTCCTGAGATCCTGGTGAACTCACCCGTTTTTTCAACTTGTAATTAAGAAATATTATGGATTATGGTCTTATAAATTAAAAGCAGTAGGTAATATTATAAAATTTATATTTATTATTTTTATGAACTAAACTTTGTTCTTAACCGTATTATTGACTTATTTTTAAATATTCTCTAAGCTTTTTTATATTTTTAAGGGTGTGTGTTTGTGTGTATGTATGTGTGTGTATTTGTGTGTATGTGTGCGTGTGTGTGTTTTGTATATGTATGTATGTGTGTGTGTGTGTGTGTGTTTGTGTATGTATGTTTATTTATTTATTTATAATTAAACTTTAACAAAAATCTTTTTTTCGATGCTCACTTGTTTTTCCGATTCTCACTTGTTTTTCTGATGTTCACTGGTTTTTCAGATGTTCACTGGTTTTGCGATGTTCACTTGTTTTCTTATTATTCACTTATTTTATCGACTTATTTTTATATAGGAAGCGGTTGGGACTACGAGTCATGAATCTTAAATGCCACTATCAGTGGGATTTGTAGCGGGACCACGAATCCTAACTTGGTGGGGATACGAGTCCAGTGGGACAAAATTGGTGAGACCACGAGTCAAAAATCATCATTTTCTATATTTCTATGAATCACATTTTGATGTATAAGCTTCCTGTACAATTATAGTAGTGGGACCACGAACCCTACTTTATTCCTATGACTGGGGGTCCTACTGACTAGTGGGATCACGAACCCTAGTGTCGAAGATTAGTAGGACCACGAGTAACAGTGGGACAAAATTGGTGGGACCACAAGTCAAAAATCTTGGATAGTACCCTGGGTAAATATCACCCATCGCTACTCGTATGTGTGCTCGGCGGGAGGTTCTCGATTACGCAACGATTAAAGCGAGCGGTATCGTAAATCAATCGCGCCATTACGCCGCCATCTGTCAGTAATGAGAGCGCATGAATCAGCGCGCGCGCCGGTGTCCTCGTCGCCCGGTGCGCCCGCGAATAATTGGGCCTTCGGAGAAATACATTTGCATAATAATTTTCGGTACTTTTAAATATTTTGCGTGTCCGATATAATATTTGTAAATCTAGTGATAAATAAATCACTTTGATTCTTTAACTTTTAGCATAAGCACTAATGGGCTAGTTTCCTAAAAAAATCGAATTAGTCGGTCAGTTGGATTAACAGAAAATATTGGACACGTATTTTTTCTTTTCTGAATCAAACAAAAAATGATGAAGATATAGCCCGTTAAAGTTCCGCGTAACGTCACGCCTTGCAACACTTTATAGCAAGACGTGACGTCACATGCTCACTTTGATGCGCTTTATCTTCATTTTTTGTTTGATTGACACAAGACAAAATATGGCTCCAATATTTTTTGATAATCTAACCGACGGACTAAATAGAATAATCATTTTTTCACCCAGGAAGACTAGCCCATTAAGGAAGGACTATTTTTAACACACTTCTATTAGCTTAACTTGTGACGAATTAACTAACTATGTTATCTTGGAAGTCGGGATTGATCTACTTCTAAGGGCCACTTTCACCACTTGCTAATAACTGTTCCGGATAACCTATCTGACACTTGTATTGACAGATAACCCATATAATTAGCTGTCAAAAAAGTTCCAGATAGGTTATCTGGAACTTATCAGCAAGTGGTGAATCTGGCCCTTAGGGCCTTGTCGTATCAATCGTTGTTCATTACAATATTTTGATATCCAACTAATCTGACGATAGAGTCAGGAGGTGGATGGTAGTAGAAGTCTTCAATGACCAGAAGTAAAACCTTCGGGCCAATATGATTAGTTTTGACGAGTATATCGTATACACAGGGTTATTTGTCCAAATATAACATTTTTTTGTATAGAACAAACATCGAAATCGCAAAAAAAAAACACTGTTTCATACAAACGGTTCATGTCAGTTGGTCGGCTGCTTTGTATTGGGAAGTGAATTTATTTTGCAATTTCGATGATCAATCCATACAAAAAGTTATTTTAATTGAGCACCAGAATCAGTCCTTAGGGGGTTGTTGATGTATTAAAAAAAGTCCTGTATAGTGTGACATATAAAAAGTATTTAATACTATAAAGTTTCGAGCCTACACTCTTTCGATTCACAACCACTTGAGGTTATTGAAGACGGGCGTCTTAGGCAGTTAAATAGATAATACAAATATACGCTGTTTATTCCCATGAATAAATCCCACTGCAAAAGCAAGATACACAAAAGCCTACATATCCATAATTTCAGCCATACGAGACGTCCACTGCTAAACATAGGCCTCCCCCAGTGACTTCCAGATTGGCCTGTTGGAAGCGGCCTGCAACCAGCGGCTTCCTGCAACCTTCACTAGGTTGCAATATCAATACAATGTATTTGGATAAAGATGTCTAGGACCAGACATCTTTATCCTTTATCTTTATGCTTTACGATGTTTGCTGAAAAAATATTTTCAATTAAGTAATTTCACGGCTAAGTCAGTGAAGAACCCTGAAGTATTTTCAGGGTTCACATTTAGAAGTAAAATTTTAGATATTTTTCATAGTTAATTAAACAAAATCAAAACCACTGACAATATTTAAAGTTATAGATATTTTAAATAGATCTTTAACAATATCGAGTATTAGCACATTAGGCGAAATTAAATCAATTGGTGGCTTAATGTTCCTCCAATCTAATTAACTACTAGCTTGATTTTAGAGTCGAATTTTTTAATTTAAATGTATTTATTAAGCTATACATGTCTTCGTGTAAGAAAACTTCAAGCTGCATGTAGATATTAATTTTGTAACTGGTACCCTGGTACGGTGCCGTATGCTGACTAAATTCTGCCTTTAAGCGGCACCCAAGCACTCAAAAATCACGAATTTTAAAGAAATTGATCAAAAACCTAGTGGCAGCCCTAATACTCGTATTGTGGTGACTCGATGCGTGTCTGATGTGACATTCCGCGCGAGCCGGCTCGCAACCGGCTACCGGTGACGGCTTTTTCGACACTATCTGCCGTCACCCGCGGCAATCGCTCACTCAGATATGTAAACACGCGTAAAAAAACTACGAGAGTAATGTGTTGAGGCGTTGCTTTTGATAAATTAATGCAAGCTTGTACCTAAAACTTAAATGGGTATGAGTTTTTTTTATTATTTCTTGCTGAATTATTGATTACAGAGACGGCGAAAAATTTACTGACATTGAGTTTAAGATATACCATTCTTTTTCTTTATAAAAAACTTAGTAGGTATTATGAAATACTAAACTTCTCGTATTTTAAGTTATAATTTCGGCGTTTTATTTTCGATAGCCCGATTGGCGTCTTCTGGATTCGATTCCCGGTTTATGTCTATTCAGTTAAAGTTTTTTTCCTAAAATGGCTTAGGTCAGGTGTTCTAGGAAAACAAAGTACCTCGTAACATAATCATCATCATGTCAGCCATAGTACGTCTACTGCTGAACATAGGCCTCCCCCAGTGACTTCCAGATTGACCGGTTGGAAGCGGCCTGCATCCAGCGGCTTCGTGCCAACTTTACCAGGTCGTCTGTCCACCTTGTGCTTCAGCTTGCTAATCCGTTGTGCTGTGTCAGCGATTTTTGTTTGTTTAAGGATCTCCTTATTTCTGATTCGATCTCGCAAAGCAACACCGATCATAGCCCTTTCCATAGCACGCTGTGCGACCTTGAGCTTTCATAAGGCCCATAGTGATAGGCCACGTTTCAGTTCCATGACAAAAGTACAAAAGGAGAAGGAAATTCCCCGTAACAAAAGAATGTTAATTCTTTACACCCAGCCTGACCACCAAAACACGATATGATATGATAGATACATCGACACCAACTGTAAAAATATGATAGATATAGCCGCCATTTTGAATTTTTATCGAAACAGCGATCATAATATGTGACGTCACCGGCACGCGATTGAACATGGCGCTATATCTATCATATTTTTCAGACGGTATATCGTATTTTATATCGCTATATATATCATATCATACCATATCGTGATTTGGTGCTCATACTAGGGCGGCAGGCTATGTATTGTCTCGCGCATATTTTTTATCTTAAAGATGTCGAAATTAAACATAAGTAGGTATTTAAAACATAATGTTTGACTTTAATATGTTTTTGTTTTTAACTTAAGTGCAATCGTGGTTGTTGCGTCCTTAAATCGAAAATCGAACTTAAGGTCAAGTTCGGCCATAAGTAATGGTTTGATTGATTTGGCTTTCGAAATTAGCATGTCATAACGCACACTTAACTACTCATTTACGAATAATTAATTAGGAGTTAAGTCTAGTGCAAGTTAATGCAAGCTTGCGAGATTTACGCTCAACTATAAAACTTATGAGCCCATTTGTTCGTTGTCATGTACATCTAGTTGTGCCATGGAATATCGCATGTCACCCCTTATTTTACTTCCTTAGGAGGTGGATTGAAAAATAGTAGCCTATGTTCTTCTCCAAGGTCCAATCTAAGTCTCTTTATCTAAAATCATCAAATTTATTTACCAGCTTAGGCGTGTAAAAGTAACGCCCACACAGACAACAAAAGTTTGTCCGCACAGTCCACCAGAAACTGGCTTGCAAGTCCGCCCATACAAATTGAATGACCTCATGGTGTCAAAGATTAGTCAACAACTAACTGGCTGTCGTAACGTATTTAACTCATTTCACACCACAGCACACAACTCCTGTGGGTTCTATGATTAATAGTTGTAATTAGTCGCAATCAAAATATAAGGCCTTGATCTGTGCCCGATCAGATAAAAGTGATTAACTTCCACTTTCAAAACGCCGCAATGGTGGTTTCGGTTCCCATTTTTATGATGTCCAAGTTTCTATTAATAATAATAATACAATAATAAATGATTTCATAATGGAATACCAATAGGCTAGTTTCCTAAAAAAAATTAATAAGTCCGTTAGTGGGATTAACAGAAAATATTGGACACGTGTTTTTTCTTATCTCAATCAAACAAAAAATTATAAAGATATAGCCCGTTATAGTTCCGCGTAACGTCACGCCTTGCGACACTTTTTAGCAAGGCGTGACATCACTCCCAAACTTTGATGCACTTTATCTTCGTCATTTTTGTATGATTGACAAAAGACAAAATATGGGTTCAAAATTTTTTGATAATCTAACTGACGGAATAAATAGAATAATATTTTTTGACCCAGGAAACTAGCCTGTTATCTAGCCCCAAACTAAGCAAAGCTTATAATATTATGGCAACTAGGCAAAGGATTAACATACTTAAATGAATGAGGTACAAATGCTCGTGTTCATTACATGCAGATTTGCCCTTTGCGGGATTCGAACCCGCAACCGCCTGGCTTTGTAGTCCGAAGCGCGAACCACCCACCAGACGGTCTTCAGACAGATATTGACTGATGGACTTGGCTCTGACAGGATCCTCTGAGTAACATTGAACAATGAAAAAACTATAAACACGTTTTTTATGGGACTCTTCAAAGCAAAATGTCTAAGATGTGTACATGCCTTGTTACGCCCGAATATTAACAGGACAGAAGTTAAGGCTCCACTTTTTGCCTGTCATCATGACACATGACACGACGAGACCAAAGCATATAGGCAGGTACTTGTTTCCCTGTTAATAAATCAAACATCATCATTCGCCTGCCCTGTTCCCAGGTTACCTGGGGTCGGCGCAGTATGTCTTTCTCTTCCATGCAATCCGGTCACTCGTCATTGAGTCATTAACTCCCTTGTCAGGCATATCTTTCCTCACACCATCCATCCATCTCTTCTTAGGTCGGCCTCTACTTCTCCACCCATCAATACTTATATCCATCACTCTCCTCGTTACGTGCTTCTCTTCCCTTCTCATCACATGTACATACCAGGATAAACGTTGTCCTTTCATCTTTTCTGCTACAGGTGCCACTTTCATACTTCTTCTAATATATTCATTCCTCATCTTGTCCATTCTCGTCACCTCACACATCCACCTTAACATTCTCATTTCTGCTGCATGCAATCTCTTTTCATCTACCTTCTTAATGGCCCAGCATTCAGAGCCATGTGTAAAGCAGGTCTTATAACAATTTTGTAGATTTTCCCTTTAGCTTTAACGGCCTCAAACATCGATATTTAAGTAATCGACGGTTAAAGGGTTTAAAAATAACAAGAACAAACCGTTTCGGAGTTATTCTGATAAAATTTGAATAATTGTTTGTTAGTACATACCTAAGTTTTTCCTCAGATATGTACCTAGTTATTTTAGTCTTCTGGAAATATATTAGGAGTTTCCATCTTGATCAAGACAATACCTGATCTGAATCCATACTTGCCTATATCCTACTAATATTATAAATGCGAAAGTTTGTGAGTATGGATGTTTGTTATTCTTTCACGAAAATACTACTGAATGGATTTTTATGAAATTTGGAATACAGATAGACCATGGCCTGGATTAACACATAGGATACTTTTTATCCGGATAAGATCAACGCAGAAGCTATATTGGAATAATTTTTACTAGGTAATATTATTTGTTGTTGTGTAAGATGACAAATAACATAGATAAATAAATAAAATAATAAACCTATCGTTTGACATTAGGCACATTAGATTGTCGTTTATTTACGGCACAGTAAAGTTAATAATTTTTACACTAAACGGCGATCGGTAACCGCTCGCGTGGTCGCTCCGACTCCCCGCGACGCGTCAGTCAGTTTAATGCGATAATGCGCACCGGTCGATCGATTATACGACTCGCTTTCACCGTGTCACAAATATGTGACATTATAAATCGGCCTGTTCGATTTGTTAATTTTTAAATCCTATTTGTTGCGGTCATTTGTTAAGGAGACTAAGCAATTATTATGATCATCTCGTTTTAATACCATAATGCATTGCGCAGTCTTATCATTATACAATATGCTGAATTGTCATCAAGTCCAGTAAAACTAAATCCGTTTGTATGGGAAAGGTTGCAGTGCGACGTTTGGTGATAGTTTACAAAACGAATGATTGATATATAAAACCGTATTATTCATGATTTTCCCATATATTAACCAACTTTAAAAAAGGTGGAGATTTTTGATTCGTCGGAATCTTTTTTTATGTATGTTCAGCGATAATTCGTTTGATAATCAATTTTGATGATTCTTTTTTTTATTCCAAAGAGAATACTTTCGAAATAGTCTCATATAAATTTGGTCAAGTTTTGATGATGGGCCCTAAAAATCATCAAAATTTGCATGAACTCCATACCACGCCATTTGATATTTGTATCTTATGTGACCCAGTATCTTTGACAAATGTAAACCGATTTAGTTGAATATTTTTCTATTGAATAGCTTATACTTCAAAGATAGTGTATTTAAAATTTGCGGAACAAATTCAAGTTTATTGCTGGAAAAATAGGTAATGAAATATGTGTTCAGCAGTTAATTTTTGTTTGCACTCTTATGATTCGTTTTGATGAGAATTTATCAGTAAATATTTTACTTAAAGAAATAAACCGGCTTTAAAAAACTAAAAATAATATTAACACTTATGTACCAAATCAGTTACTTTTTGAGTTGGTGCCTGCCAACGAGAGTTTAAATGTTTTCGTTTGCACGACTCGGTCGGTTTTTCTTTTTTTTATGTAGGTTTAACGTTTAACGTAGGTTTAACGATTATTAAGCCATTAAAGTATTAAAGTTTTATTAATTGTGAACGAAAATTCCTTGTCAGTTGGTTTTTATGCATAACCGTGTCTTTAATCACGTACAATCATTGTTAAATATCCTGAGATAAACTTATTTACCGAGCAGATATATAATGGTAAATTTTTATTTCATATAATTATACAACGGATAGGCATACTAAATACATACATTATATGACACCAATCATATTAGGCTAATGCTCTGATTATTTAAAAAATGAGTGATAACTGTTTGTTTAAAAATAAATAATCTGACTGATTTACAATTTGTTTTTTGTTTTATTTTTGATTTCACATCAAGCTTTGAACGCACTATTTGAGGTTTTAAGCTGAAGTTCAAAGTACCGTTCAAAGCTTGACGTACACTTGATTGTAAGTTTTAAAAATGATGTAATTTGAAAACAGGCCATTGTGAGAAAGGGACATTTAGAGAAAAGAACATTATGAGAAAAGGACATTTTGAGAAAGGACATTCTGAGAAAGGACATTTCGAGAAAAGGACATTCATTATGCGCTGAGACGGTGTGTTTTTAGGCCTTTACGGCCGTTCAAAAATTGCCATAGCGGACGGTATTTCACGTCCACACGGCGGGGTATTGGTAAAGTTTTCAACTAGCAATAATCGCACCTCGGATTAACCTCATTGGTTACGATATTGCCTCTGCGCAAAGTTAACAAGAACCAAAAAGTCCGGGGCAGATGTACTACTCGAAAAATCCAACTAATTGCGCGAGTTAAGGAGTAGACAGCGCCATCTGTTGGTATGTTTTCTCAACGAAGCGGCGCGGCTTGGTCATACTTTCGTACATTCACACAGCACATAATGGGTTATTGTATATTATATATTGTATTGTATATACTTTTTGACAGAGACCTTTAATTGTTTTATACACTGTTTTATTATAAGTAATCATCATTTAAATTGCTAATAGGTGAGTGATGATAACAGTGCAAATGATTTAAGCGAATGCGATAAGGTAACAACTCGGATAATTTTAAAGTATTGAGTAAGTACTTTTGATTTTTTCAACAAATAAAATAAAAAAACAAAAACCGGAGAATGCGGGTATTCAACAAATACAATAACAATTCGGCCTAGCGACTGGCTCTTTTCTGTATGTCGCGTTGTTTTTTTTTTATAGATGAAACTCCTAAATGATACTACATATTGTATAAATGATCTGTTGCTTAAAGGATTGATGAAAATGATATAATTATGTACATAGTTACCTAGATATTTAACAATCAAAATTAGGGGAAACCTTTTTCCTAGCACAGAGACAGACAGACATACTTGATTTTTACGAACTATAAAATATTTAGACAGCATATAAATTATACGAGTAATTTGGTGAAACGAGTTTTTGTGATGACATTTAAAAAAAACTTTTTTCTCGTCATGGTGAATTGAAATTTTGTCTTCGGAAGATGTTTTCCACAGTTGCCGACTAGCCGAGACAAATCGCGTGGCGAAAACACAGGCACGTCGTCTCTTCTCAGGGGTTGTGAATGACCGGTGTCGGTATTGAAGACTCCGCGGTCACGAGCTGCATTGTGGTAGTTTTTGTGGGGTCGTGACGCTTTACCTTCCGTGTCGGGGTCGGGTGGAAGAGCGCCTGTCCATTGGTGTCGACATTTGAAAGCGGACATTATATTTTGACAACCTTTTTAATCGGTCGATTTGAACTTTAAATAGAAGAAAAAAAATGCAATTAGTAAATAATTCAATAGATTTTTTAAACCTATGATTCCTTAAAGAATTAATACAGACTTTTTGTTTTTGTCATAGTCTGCTTGTATGGAGCTTTTATAATAAGTAAGTTATCAAAATTACAATACATTGTGAATAAATGAGGGTTTCGAAAGCCTGAAAGTTGAGCTCAAGAACCCGTTTTAGTAATCTATTGTAAAAAAAAACTGCTATATAAATATGAAATTACGATGATATATTGTAACGGTATTTATTTAAAGTTTGTTAATCTTTTAGTGCCAAATACTGTAAACTGTCAACATTTGGCATGACTTTATTATTATGTATTATCAATTATTATTAAATAATACATTTATTTGGATGTTAACCTATAAAAAATATCAACAATTCGACCGAATTTATAGCTAGGTGTAAAATATTTTTTACGAGACTAGCATGGTCCATCCGTGCGTGGTCCAATTATGTCGATTTTGACACATTTTACTAAAAGTCCTTTGCCTTTTAGTCCAAGTTTCTTTGCATTTTAGTAAAATATGTCGAAATCGACATCAATGGACCACGCCAGGTCAGCAAGCTCTCGTGACACGCCACGGTCCGTTGGCCACCGGCTCTTCCCTCTGAACTCTTCAATGGAAATTGTTACAACACAAAAAGTCTCATAAAAATATCTTGGAATAATCTAAAAACTGTATCGTCTTTTGTTTATTTCAATCTGAACCGTGCAATCACGAATTTGATGTTATTTTAGGTTTAGGTCTTTTTTTCTCTGGAAGTTTAAAGTTTAGGATTGTCTATTTTAAATAGGGTAGTCACTGGGGGAGGCCTATGTTCAGCAGTGGACGTCCTATGGATGAAATTATATTTTTTTATACAAGGTGTTAATGAAATAACGCAAAACGATTCTATTGGTTAAATACAGCAGCTTTTTCTACGGAGCCAAAATCGAAATCGTAAAAAAAACACACCCATACTAAATCGCGACCAGCTGTCAACGATTTGAACGGAAACGTATTTTTTTTTTAAAGAATACAATGTTTGTCCCATAGAAAAAGTCGTAGTAGTATTTTAGCACTGGAATCAGCCCCTAAGAGGTTAAGTTTTATTTCATTAACATCGTGTATTATATTAGAACTTGTGCATTATTTTTTCATTAAAAAGATTTCAGAGAGAGATTTTCATTAAAGAGGTTCCATAAAAATATAAAAAAAATCAAATTTAACCTGGGTGCAAATAGGAGATCGATCTACAATGGATTTAATGCTCGATTAGTCTTTATGAAAATGTATCACTAATTATTAAGACAAATACAATAACTTTAAAAAACACTATAGAAACCGACTCCATCATTATCGTCACTAATTTGGTACAACACAATAACAGACAGTACAATTCTTGGGGTATGCGATAAAAGGCTGGCTTTATCAAGCCAAAATGCATGCGGACGAATGAACTCAAACTAAAATCGTTTATTTCAATCATGTAAATAAATATAAATACTTATTATAAATAAAAATAAATATTGGACAACATCACATACATTGCTCTGATCCTGTGGAAAGTAGCCAAAGCACTTGTGTTACAGAAATCAGAAACAACATGTGGTGTGAACTGAGATCTACTAGTTTCTTTATCATATTAAATTCATTAATTTCACCGTAATTCGCCGTGTGGGGACGGCCTTAAAGAATACACTTCCCCACCGCCAACAGGAGGCGTGTCGTAAGAGGCGACTAATTCCTGTAGCACGAGACGGGCAGCAGCGTCTGCGTGCGAAATGTTATAAAAAACTGCGCTCGCCAACCCGCCTGCCAAGCGTGGCGAGTTATTTTGGTGTACACCTATGAAACATGCGTTAATCGAAAGAGAAAATAATTACAAACAACAAATACGCCATGACAAAATGCTGTAAATGATATGCTTTTTTCAGAATTTCAATTTGATTAAGTAAATAAAAATAAATATTACATGTTCACCCTGAAACTCTGAAAAAAGCATATCATTTACGACATTTTGTCAAAGAGTATTTGTTGTTTGTAATTATTTTCTCTATCGACTAACATATGTATCATAGGTGTACACCAAAATAACGTTATGTAAGGTTACTACAACTTGAGGTATGCCAATTAGGTTCGATGCCTTTTATATACATATTTATTCATTATTTATATTGTAAACTATGTTGATATTTTTATTCAAATGTACATTGTAGGGCAAAGCTTTATTTTTGGGACGTGTATAAGTGCCCGGAAAAGGGCCTATATTTATACTGAATAAATGACTATTATACATAATATGTGTATTTTACTAAATGTAATGTATTTGATTACGAATATTGTTTCTTTTTATGATCATAAGTATTACAATTTATTTTGGAATTTTACCGCACGCATAACGTACTTTCTGAATGACTTTAAGGTTGGGTGGCATAAAATGCTTTTGGTATTTAGTCTACCTGTTGTACACTTTTAAGTTCGTGGAATAAAGTTTTGAGCACCCAAATAGATGTCTGACAAAGCAGGATCCAACTACTAAAGTAGCTGCTCGGGTCATATAAACCAGCGACGTAACACAACGACATATGACCGTGGCACCCGCAATCAATCAGATTAATCGATAATCGATATAGATCATCCTTCAAGCGATCGATTCGAAATCGAAGATCAATCAGCTCGGGGCCACCCTGAAACAATGGACCCCGCAATGAGCTCATTTACTGGTTGGGCAATGTGGCCTAAGCTTTGTTCTATGGTAATTAATTGAGACTTTGTTAGGAAATCCTTACTTTAATTGCTTTCGTATTAAGTGTGGATGTTCTAACTATTGTGCATTTAATCACGACTTAAATAATAACTATCAAAATATCTAGAGCTGAAACACGAAAAAACTCGAATGTGGGAAACTACATAAAGTTACTATGCTGCCCATAGTGCTTCCTACGAGAGGAGTTATCCCTACACAAATTATTCTGTATTTTAGAAGTTTAGACTTACCAGATTATATTTTACAGTACTATAGAAAGCCAGCATTTTCAACACCTGCAGGATTGTTTTAAAATTTTTACAGGTTGCACCGAACTCTTGATAAGATATTGCATCAACTGAACAATTTATTTTCTAAACATCATGGTATCCTCTGTGTCTCGACCCGTGAAAATCATGGAGATACCGATGTAGGACAGACACCGGAAGGTCAACCTACATAAAAAGTTAAAGGTCATTGAACCAATTTTCAACATTAAGTCCGACTTGTAGAGATCAACATCAATTGAGAAAATTTGACGTTTTGTGGTAGGTTGACGAGCTGTTGCCTGTACCTACTGAACATCGTGTTGTAAAAATAAAAATTGCGAATTATAATAATATATAATACACACCGCGCTCTACAGCTCAATAAAGTTTTATCACAATTGGTTAAATGTTATAGGAATGCATATGGCAAAATTTGCGACATTGGCAACTATTATTCTATCAAACCACAAAATATTGCTGAATATATTATTACCTAGGGGTAATTCAAACAGGTCTCGGCATGAATGACTTGAAACTTATACAGTTGGCCCAAAAACAATCTAAAAAAAATATTGCATTTTTTTCGGATCAGTTACGCAAGTTGTAAGTACTATTAGTAAAATAATTCCAAAAATTCTTTCTAAAACTTATTAGCCAATTGCTCTAAAATATGCCAGCTATTTTAACGTCAAGCTTGCTACACAAGGTATTATTTTGGTTAGTAGCTTTATTCAAAATGTGAATGTGAAAAAATGCAAATGTGTTCATGAATACAAAAGTGCTTCATGAATTATCATCTATTAGTGTGTTCGAGTATGTATCATCTCGGTTTTTTCACGATTTCAACCTAACAGTTATTTGGACTATAACACATTCACCTTCTTAAACATAACTATTTTTTGCGTTTGTGAAATAGAACATACCTATATAACAAAATCTAAGAGGATCTTTATGTCCTCGCGTATTGCAAAACTGTTTCTTTGAAAAGTGAAATTGTCGATTGAGGGTTATGTAACTGCGCACACGCCTGACCTGCCATAGCACTTTTCAATTATAGATACCAGCTTTATCCGTCAGATAACGCTATCACATCTATTCGTGATCCAAGCAATGGGAGAATTGCTATTACTTACCGCTTTACTGCTTCTGTACGATTATTAATTGATAATGTTGATTATTCATATCAAATGAATAATCAACATTATCAATTAATTATCGCTGCTAATTTCCGGACTGAAAGATTTGCAGTCTTTTTCCTGCTCGGTTATCTTCTAATAGTATAAAACATAGCCGTATTTCCATTTTCTCTGGACCACTAACTTTTTATTTGGATTTTTCACCTTCATTTATTACATGTTCATAATTTTGAAATTAGCCAGGTAAAACATGTATAATTGCTCATTTTTGCTCAGTTTTCATTATTAAAGTTATAAAAACCCTGTTCTTAAATAAAACTCGTAAACTTTGTATAAGCTACTCATGATTTGATATTTAATCAGTAAACATTAATCCTAACATGAAATAACAATTTTATCAAACTATTTATTACTAGATTAGGCCCCCTATAACTGCCGCATTTGATAAAAAGTCTTATTCTGGTACAATCCTGGCAGTAGCGACAATGGCACGTCTTATAGCTTTGTCTGTGCTGTTCTTGGCAGGTAATTGTCTTTTAATCTTATTTTCACCTTAGTTACCCGGGTGATATCGGGTTACCATTACAATATATTGTGTTAGGTTCTGTCGGGAGTTCACAGGCTACCCAGAACACCTGGCTGAGGTATAATAAGTTTTCAGCCTTGGTCATTTTTGTCTGTGTGTTTAAGCTTGTCTATAATATGGTAACTCCAAACGGTATACTACTTCTGATGAATCACATTATAGTCGCTTTTTGTGCAATATTACATTTTTTTTTATAAATGACTATAAAATATGAACGTGCATTATTATTTTCAATATCAATGTATTCGATATTGTCTAAAGTCTTGATTAGCGTGAGTAGCTTTTCTACCTATATTTTTTTCCCGCTGCTTGCATCATGTAAATAAAATGTCCAGCACGAAAATCATGATTATCCTAGTAGATAGTATGCAAAGAATCAACTACTTCTTCTGTCGTGTCAATGGTGATTCTAGATGGACTTCGAACAAAACTTGGTGATTTTTCGTCATTTTGCGTCGCTTTGTTTAGGTGAGCCATAGTTTGTGGGTCCGCACTACAGTCACATACACTTTGCTGCTTGGTCCTTACTTTAAAACAGATAATATAAAATTACAGGTGTCTGTAGTGCGTCTGAGAGGATATTTGGAGGCAACCCGAAGACGATTTACGATCACCCCTCAATTGTGCAAGTCGATTTCCGCGGGTACTACACCAGCGGCTGGTACCAACACTGCGCGGCTAGCGTTCTGAATTCTAGATTTGTGTTGTCATCCGCTCAGTGTTTCTATGGACTGTGAGTACCTAATACCTAATAAACCATTTAAAATGTGATGTTATCTTACTATAACTGTCTTAGTGATGTCGTCGTGTCCTGCCGTACTGTTAAACATTTTCACCTGTAGTAGCCAAATTCCCATAGAAAAAAAAAAAAAACCTGAGATTGTAAATTTCCTGGATAAGTTTTAAAATTTTCTGAAAAAAAATCAATCTGCCAAATTGGTCGAGCCGTTATCAATTGATGCTCCGTCATGTGGCAGTTGATTTTTATTGGTATAGATTTAGATAATATCAACATTAAATTATTGGTTTTACTTGTTTTTAAATGCTGTAAGCTGTAATGGGTTCAGAAGCCCTGCGTCAACTGAAATAAATTGTGACAAATTATGTTATAACTAACATAATTTGTCACAATTTATCGGCTCGGAAACTGTAACTACATATATCAACTTTTCAAAAACTTTACTGAACTTTACTAAAACATCATTTTGATCATTTAACACTTTTAAATTCCAGCTACTACGCCCCGGAAAATCGGCGCATCAGAGCTGGTGCCACCTACCGCAATATCGGGGGTACCATCGTCTACGTCGAAAAAGAATACGTCCACCCTAGCTTCTCTCCATTCCAGAATGGAGCTGACGGAGACATTGCCGTCGTAAAGCTGAGCACTTATCTTCCACTATCTGCAGGTGTTCAACAGGCACTGATCAACTACCAGGGTGCTCCTGTCCCTGACAATATTCCCGTTGTACAAGCTGGATGGGGAACGACTGATGTAAGTATAGATGGACACCATCACAATTAGCAAATCGATTACAGCAAATGTATTTGAATAAAAAAATATGTAACCATAATCAAAGCCACAAATGCTCCGTCGCAATTGGTCCGTCTCACATAGGATCAAAGAAGTACTAGTAGCCAATGATTCGATAGACTGTCGATTTTTGGTTGACGATATAGAGGTTTTTGGTGTTTGAAAGTGTTTTATGTTCACCATATGTATACGGAGATCCTTATAAAGTATTAATTGAGACATTGAAGCTTAAAATAATTGATGATACAGCGTAACAAATAAAAAAGGGATATTACTTTTTTCTTTTTGTCGACATTGATTACGGTTATACGGGGTGTTGGTTTTAATAATTTAAAACCTGCTAAAGGTGCTAATGCACCTTGTACATATTTTATCTTAATTATATTTTATCTTGGCTATGAACAACATAAATTTTTAAATTAATTAAATATGTAACTTTAGTGATATTCTTTATCTTCGAATATTATGAGAGAAGTTTTCAGAAATGTATACCTTTTCTATAAGTACTTTTCTTGTATTTAAGTGCACACTGACTAACATACTATTCATTTATATAATATACGTGGATAACTGTTATTGGCTTTCCGTAGAGTTAAGATATTTTATGTAAAATGAAAGCTGTTGTTATCCCTAATACATAAAAATAAAATTGACCAAAAATTGTGTGCGATTAGTTTAAAAATTTATATAATGAATAAAAATTAATAACCGATATTAAATACTAATATAAAAGCGCTCGTATAGGTATTAGCCCCTTCAACATTGTTTCTAATCGTATAAAAACTAATTCTTATAGTTGAAATGTTTATTTCCGACAGGAACAAAGTTATGACCCTTCACCGGTCCTTCTGGACACCCAAGTCTACACCATCAACCGCGATGTCTGCGAAGAACGATACAGGCACAGCGACAATTTTGAGGATTCTCAAGATATCATCACTAAGAATATGATCTGCACCGGTCTCCTTGGCGTGGGAGGACGCGGCTTCTGCATGAGAGATGATGGCGGTCCTCTGTACTTTGGCAATGTCCTTATCGGCATCATGTCCTTCAACAACGAGTGTGGCGACGGCACCTTCCCAGATGTCCATACTAATGTTGCTTCCTACACCAACTGGATCATCGACACTGCCGTTTTGTAAACTGTTAGTTTAATAAAATGTCACAGCTGAGTATTTGGCTATGTTTAAAAAAATATATTTAACCAAAAGAAGCTGGCATATATGCTTAAACAGGTTGCCTTAATCAAGAATAACCTTGTAACCACATGTTCAACTTTTGTTCCATGACTTTTAAAACTATGCATATTTATTTTTTGTTTATAAACAAATTCAATCGACTATTTAGTAATTTTGTATGGGGAGTCGATAATTTTCATGCAAATATACAAAAGTCATAGAACAAAAGTTGTTCACCATGATGAATACAATAAGTGGTTACAAGTTTATTCTTGATTTACGGGAAACCTGTTGTCCGTATCATTGACACGAGATGACGAAACATTTTTGTAGTATTATGAGTAGCTGTTCTTGTTTCACTTGTTTTGTATCCTCTTTACAAAGCCGAATATTTACGCAACATATTCTGATATCTCGATTGTTTCTTGTTATTCGATATATGACTAGAAACCGTACTGAGTGCTATTCGTTTGAGCGTCTACATTGGACCAAGCACTAGCTTGAGACAATGGTTCGGAGCGGTTAGTAGATCGGGGTCAGGGCGGGTCACGCGCTGACGGTGCTGCGGCTGAGCCGGGCGACTAGTAGGCTCCAAGTTTAGCTACTGTCGCGTTGGGTAACTTCGGAAGGGAATATGAAAGTTGATATTTTAATTAGATGACAAATTAATAATAAAAGTAGCACGTAGAACTAACGACCGATGGGGCTAAGGGTTTTGGAATAGAGGCCATGTACCGGCAAGCACAGTGTAGGACATCCACCCACAAGGTGGATAGACGACCTGGTTAAGGTTGCAGAAAGCATGCAAGCATGCAGGCCATTTCTAACCGGCCAATCTGGAAGTCACTGGGGGAGGCCTATGTTCATCAGTGGACGTCCTATGGCTGAAATGATGATGATGACAAATAAATATGCGCCAGACACTAATTGTCATGGTCTCGAAGTCAGAAATTGATATTTTTGTGTTACAACATACCAGACAATGGATTTTTTCAGTGGCGTCACCCAGTGCACACAGATCCAAGCCAATTTAGAAAAGAGCGTGTTCTAGATTTACCTAAGCCAGGAATTGAACCAAGGCTGCGTTCAAAGTGAATCATCATGCCACCCTGCTTATAGGGTCGTCATATTTTCAACGGACGACTGAAAGCCATGTAACGGTTTAGAAACCTTGTTCTTAATAGACTAGGAAAAAGCCAGCAGGACGCAGTACATTCGCACAATTTAGTATAAAAAACATGTCGAACGTATTTCAAAGATTCAATTTTGTGAGCTACTCGTATTTTGACTGCCTTAGGTGGAGGTGACTCATGCTCATGCACTTTGGTAACTATTGACTATTGAGGAGTTTCGTACACAGTATTAACTTGCTGTTGAATTTAGAAGTCCGTGGGTGTATTCATATTAGTTCTGAACTGGTTATGACAAAATTTGGTTCGAAGAAAGCTTGAACCCAGGATTTCCATTGTTAGTACTCTTTTTACACTGGTGGATTTGTCACTTGTAACATTAGGGGGTAGTTTAATAGGTAGTGACAAGCCGTATTTATGGCGAGCAAAGATCATAGCTAGTTTTTTTTTAAATCTCGCCAGCATGTTCGATGCTTGAATGTTTTTGGCTTTGGCTCTGCTATATTTTTTACAAGTTAAAATTTCTTTCAATCAAGCATCAGATCAATGTTATCCCTCTCACGTCAAGGGTACCGGCTCCCAGAGCCATTGTTTTAGCGGACAGCCCATCAATCACCATTACGGATGTGGTGCTTGATCATATTTATTCAATTAATTAATTCTAATTGGCCCAAGGTGAAGTGCATTGTCCGTTTGTCTAGTGATTTGGAATGCGAATGGTAGAGGTGAAGGCGTTTTAACTCTTATAAAGTGATCTATTTGATTCTACCTTATTTGAGGAGTTAGAAGAGACCTTAATAGCATCAATATGATTTGAATACCAATACTTTCCATGTTGAAATTATAAATTAGATTATTTTCCATATTTTCCGAGAATATTTGCAAGATAAGACCCGAAATGTACAAGAACCAAAGTCACCGACATAGCTTTTCGAATTGCAAAGCTAAAGGGCAGATCACATCGCTGGCGGAGTTAACAACCGTTGTGGAAGAATGGTTCTCTATAGTGGCGACCACGAACTGGCAGACGCAACTCCCTATCCGGGAGACAAACGACCTAGTCAAGGTTGCGGGAAGCTACACGATGCAAACGGCCCAAAGCCGCTCGCTGGAGCTCTATAGGGAAGACCTATGACCTTAATTGGTGGCTAGGTTTTATGCTTAGTCATGCTGAATGTTATAAAAGGGGCCATCCATAAATTACGTCACACGAGTTTCATGATTGATTGACCCTCCGGTGATATTTACAGCTGGTCACATTTGTGAGACCCCCCTAGTCTGATTATCTAAGTACATAAAAATCATTTTTTAAGTACTTAGATAAAATTTTATAATAAAATTTAGGTCACCTCCCACCCCTTATCACACTTCGTCGACTCCTCCCCCCCCTAATGTGTGGCGTAATTTATGGATGGCCCTTTAGTTAACGTGCGTGTGGAGCCGCGGCATAGGCCTCATTAACTCGACAAAAACAATGGTATTGTTCTATAAAAAAATGCTACGGACTACGGTTGATAAAATGAAAAAATAAGATCATTTCATAGAAAGAAAAACGCGGATGTTGCTTTATGATTACACAATTTCGCGGTTTGTTTTAATTATCTACTTTCTTCTGGGCTAACATTAGTGTAAAGTAGGATTAAGTTTAGTTAAAAACTCGCTCACGACGACTTTAGAAACTCCGAAGACTTTGAAAATGGACTAAAAACTTTTTGAATATAATAAATGTTGTTTTTTATTACTGATCTGATCTGACTGATCAGAAATAGTTATAATTGAAGATAATAATAATTTCAAGTGTGTATAATAATTATCTTCCATGTTTACCAAACCTGTAAACAGTGTTTTGTGTGAGCATTTTCCGGATTATAACGGTATCCAAAGAGACTGCTATAAATTTAAAAAATCCATGGTATCTGTTCGTCCATATGGCACCCTAGAGTGGCCCACACAGTGTAATTTTTTTTTTATTTGTACCCCTATTGTACCGAGATCTATCCGTATCACCCTTTAGGCCCATGTATGTTTCCATGTTTTTGGGACATGCCGTAGTTTGCAGGTTAGTATAATTGATTTCTTTTTATGTGTTTTTTTCATCGTACTTATTTTTGTTTGTTATTTCGATCGCTACGAAGAAGAAAAAATCATCTTGAATTTGACACTAAATCATTTATAGCAATCAAAATAACAAAAAAACACATGTAATAAATATTTTATCTTTGAAACTACAAAATATAGTTAAACAACATACATGTATGATTCTAAGGACTTAGCTTAGTAAGAGGAACCAAAAATATATTTTTCACGACACTGTTTGGGCCACTATGTATATTCCTCTTTTTCAGGTTCACTAAAAAGGTTTTACGGTGAAAATGACTTCATTTATTTGATCAGTTGTAATAACGCTGCCACCCTTACCTCCGTTTCTCTTAACTTGAATGCAGTATTGCAAAAGCCTAAGACAATCCGTCGAATTCTTGGTCAGAAATTGAACTGTGGTTCACAATGGCATTAAATGTCAACCATTTCGTTACCTGCAGAATCTCATCTCGATCAGCGTTTATCGTGTTCTATTGAAAGGACATATAATCAGAATGTCAGGAAGGCAATATTCGCATTATTTATCGAGTTATTATAATAAGCCTTTGGCTTGGTACGCGTAGCTTGTTATTTTAGATACACGCGGTTACTATTGTGTGTATGTTTTATATGTTTTGCGTCTCATTTAATTGGTAACATTGAGAGAACAGTAGTTAAAATTAATATTTAACTAGGTGAAGGACAAATTGACATATTTGTCGAATCAATACATCAAAAAGATTGTCAAAAATATCAAAACAAATTTATTTTTGCAAATAGGCCTGTATTAAGCTCTTCCACACGTCCTTATATATTTTTTACCCTCTGCATTAGTAAAATATTGTATTGCTTCTTTTCAGCGCTACCGAGAAGAAGCTGCGCCAAAAATTAGGTCACCAAAAAGACAACCCAAATAAGCACGATTTTTTATGTTTCATTAATTGAAGCAATATCATCCATAGCAGATTTATAAGCACCTTTTACTTTTAGATTTGATGACAGATGAAATATGTTATTAAAAATTGGTTTTTGAAATAGTTTATATTTAAATTATTTTTAACAAACTTTACGAATGTGTAAATCACAAATATACCATAAAGTTGCGTCGCACATAATATCTAGCTAGCTTCGTAGTCCTGACATTTGCAAAACAATATCTCCGCCCGCTCGAACGCACCAAGTGGTGAATGTAAAAATATGAGTTTTCGAGGCAACATTTCTCCGAACGACTTATAAACTAGCCCATTGCAGTCGCAATACAATGTGTATCGGGCATAAATTTCCGCTGCGCGAGCGCAACGCGAGTGTGAGGAGTGACAGCTAACAAAACGTAACAAAATGTCGCGCGAAATAAATCGAGAGGGAAAATAATGCATTTCGCAGGTAGGGATGGGATGGCGCAGGCAAGATATAGGTTCAGTTTAAATTAAAAAATCGAAACTACAAAACTTTAAATTCTTTCTACTATCAAACCAATCCAAACTAGACAAAGCTTGGGTTCGATTTCCGCTTGAGGCGGTGGCAATCACATTACAAACAAGATAACGGATAAACTTATGAAAAGACATGAACATCCATGCCTTAGCGTAACCGTATAGCGTATCCGTATTCGTACTAACAACCTTCTGGCTTTGTATTCCAGTCTTTTGTTCTTAGTACCTACTGTTGATAGCGATTGAAAATTTCGAAATTGTTGATGTAATTGAATTACAAAAGTCAAGGCCTAAAGAAATAAGATTAAGCCCACAATGATTTGAATAAAATCACAAGGATAAGAAAGTTTAAATAACATATTTTGACGAAATATCTATACAAGTTTTAACTTACAATGAAGTTCATCAATGAAAATCATACAATTACAGATATGTTGAGGGTATTCACTGTTAGAATTAAATTTACAATGAAAAGATTTAAAAAAACCTGAAATAAAAAAAAATTTAAAAAGGGTTAAATAACAACGATGACTTTATTATAACTAAATCGAAGCTAAGGTATAACAAGACCAGCTCTAAGTTCGCAGTTAGACCTATAGCCCGCACATCACTAGCCCCCATTCCCTGGGCAGGCAATCTTGATAGTGCGCGCGCCGTGGGAACACTCCCCGAGGAACTAATTTATTGGCCAGCGCTGCACTACATGTGACGACTCTATCCAGAGTGCTGTAAATCCGCCACGCAAATGAGCCCGAATCTACGGCGCGACAGCGACAAGTGTTCATAAATGTTTATTTTATGTACCTTATATACTTATGCAGACAAACAAACAAGCATAGCACCACCGATTTGCGTAGTGGTGCGGTGAAACGCCTTTAACCCAAGGGGGTTCGACGATGCTCGATTTTGGTGAATTCGGACGTTTTTTTCTTAATATTGGCTGTGTTGGGAGAGTTGTGTGTGTCTCAAGCGAAATTAAACGTCGGGTACTTCGCAACACTAAGGATGTTAATTTCTTAATTCGAGGCCTAGTGTGTAGTTTGGCGGATATTTATTTATTTATAGCATCTATAAAATTTCGCACTAAATACTTCATTCTCGTGACAAATCATTCCTGATTTATCTTTGACAGCGCACAATTTATTATTATCCAATTACAAGATTATGTCAAGAGCTAATCTCCTTTTTCTTTCATTTTACACTAGATCATCAGTTCGCATGTCTTCTTTACATAAAAAGTCTACATTTACACAGAGCCGTCCTAGGCCGCCTTCTGTTATATCGAACGTCTACTACTAATTTGAAAACATTAAAAAATATTTTTTCATTTAAAATCGGTTAACAAAGAGATAAATAAATATCAAAAATTCTGAAATACAATAGCATCCACTTTTTTATTTATTTGCGCAAGAACTACAATCCTAAAACATAATCCTATCTTCATTAACTTCAAAGAACTAATGTTTCACTTGCAAGTGACATTTTGGCTTTAGATTCAAGTGAGTAAACTTTAGTCTACGTTTTCGAATACGTTTACTCAGTCAACTGCTGTACATAGACCTCTTCCTAGCTCGCCCCTCAGCCTTATTCTCGGTTATTCTTCTCTATTTGTCGCGATGCCAACTTTGTCTAACATCCCATGTAAACATAACTAAATAATCCAACAAATTTCCAGTTACCTAAGCACTTTATCACAGGTACAATGCTGCTATCTAAACAGTTGCCATCGCTGCATAAAACACAGCGATAACTTTTGAAGCAATATTTATGTATGTAAATTCAACAAAACGACCTTTTATTTACTTCTGTAACTAATGCAATTAATAGGTAAATCGTGATGAAAATATACAATTAAATAATTCAACTGCATTGAGTATTGGGTGTAGCTGTGACATTAATTTGGAATTTACGCTAATATGAAGACCGAAAATATAATTGAAATAATACCTACATAAACAAAAGCGCTGTGAAAACGTGGCAACATGTGTAAAACGAATGACTTAAAAAAACATTAACGATTGTTACTAGTGGTAACAAAAAGTTAAGATGACGGTAAATTACTGTTCTGCTTATAAACTAAAAGTAGAATTGCTATGATTGCGTAGCTTGTTAAAATTACTTAAACTTCGTCGAAAACAGCTAAGTAGTTTCCGAATGCTTCCAGTGTCCATTATATCCTAAATTGATTTAAAAAAAAACATCTAAACGCTAAAGAGAGCTTAATAGAATGTAAACGCGGGCAAGACGACGAGTTGCGCAAGAGTCGGCGCATCGCCATTCTTCATCCAGATGGCGTTAGCTGTAAATCAGATCGGTGGATTGAATGTAACCACTCACTAACTGGTAGCGTAAAGGCGGTTTTACATGATAAATACAAATTATCTTCTATATTAGAACTCTTGGCTATGCAAATAGGTAGAGCAAGTCTTTCACCGAATGGTGGCCACAAATGGGAAAGAAGTCCGGGGCGTCCACCTGCAGCCTATCTAGGCAGCTGATATTACAATATCGATGGGAATCACCTGGACAGGATTAGCACAGGACCGTAGTACATGACGCTCTAAAGATGAGGCGTAAACCCACAGTGGGAATAAAGTAGCTGAAATGAAGATGATGATTGCTTCTTAACTGTCAGAATCAGAAGTATTTTGTTAACAGACTGCCACTAAGTAGAAGGGAACGGATATCATCAAGTCAATTAAGTTTCTCCAGACGATTCCGCCCTCAAAACTATTTGCCCACGAAGTTATTTTATGTTTTGGACTGTTGTCATTAAATATGGTCTATTTATTGTTCAGAGCAAAATACGTCATATTTTCCTGCTAAAACAACGTTTTATGGGGCAGAATCTTTTAAAAAATCTAAGCAATTCAAATCGTAACAGCTCAGTTATTTAGTCATCATCATCATCATTTCAGCCATAGGACCTCCACTGCTAAACATAGGCCACCCCTAGTGACTTCCAGATTGGCCGGTTGGAAACGGCTTGCACCTGTCCACCTTGTGAATGGACGTCCTACGCTGCGCTCGCCGGTACGTGGCCTCCATTCCAAAACCTTTCTGCCCCATCGGCCGTCGGTTTTATGTGTTATGTGCCACGCCCACTGTAACTTCAGCTTGCTAATCCGTGTTCCGTGTCTGTGTGTGTAGGTTATTTAGTATGGGAAAGTATTTTTTTTTTTAGATTTAGATTTTGGTCCCGTAAAAAAAAGTAGTATATTTGAAGAGGAGAATCAGTATTTTAAACAACAATGACAACTTCTAACTATGACGATGGGACCAAGAGTGAAATCAAGAAAAAGAAATGAGTTGCGTAGCACTTGGGTTTAACTATGAAACAACTGTTTTTTACTTGATTTCACTATTGATCCGATAATAATAGTATAAAATGCCGTATTAATATTTGGATGATGGTAATGTAATAATATAATGTGTCGTGTCGGGACGGCTGTAAAGAATGCACTTCCCCACCATCAACAGGAGGCGTGTCGTAAGAGGCGACTAATTCCTGTAGCACGAGACGGACAGCAGCGTCTGCGTGCGAAATGTTATAAAAATCTGCGCTCGCCAACCCGCTTGCAAAGCATGGCGAGTATTGGCAATCCCCCCCGATGAAAGTCATTGGGGGAGGCCTGTGTTCAGCTGTGGGCGTCCCATGGCTGAAATGATGAATTGTTCCCAGATGTAGCATGTATAGGCTATAAGAAATTATATCGAAAAGCTATATATCGAAAAGGCTGCGGCATATTGTATGCCGCAGCCTTAAACAAACACGGACGTGTGGGATCATGCACGAAGTGTAGCTCTTCATTTGCACAATAACGAGACGGAGCGTTTTGAAATCAATATACTTTGCTTTTGATACAGGGTGAAAATAGCGTATCGCGCATTGAAAGTAGTTACATTAATTTACTGATGATATAATGTACACACACATAACTACTGTCGTAACATTATATTAATCTACTTCGATAATTGAAGAGCACAAGTATTTTTTTTATTGCCATTCCATTGTTTGGTTTCGTAAAAGTTGCTGTTTATTAGCAGCAATTTCATATTCACCCTGTATGCAATATGCAAGAGGCTGCACTAGATAGCGGAGCGAGGCATTCGCAGGATTTATTATTTGGCACGATTTTAGAAATATTTTAAACATAACTCTAGGAATACACGCTACAACTCCTAGGTTTTTGATTATGAAATTCATGATACGCGAGCATGCGGTTTCTAGTTAAACCAATGAATCTGTCCGTAAATAACGAATAACTTGTGTGTAATAACTGTATCCTATCCCTAAGGAGCTCATTCTGCTGCTCAAATATAACTTTCTTATCGTAACAACATTGAAATCGCAAAAACACACTTTTTACAAAATTGTAATAGCTTAACAATCTGCAAGTTTTTTTTCGGAATAACGATGTAAGTCCAATGATATAAATCGTTGTATTTGATCAGAAAACTCTCAATACTTGCTCCATACAGGGTGTAAGTTATAATGCGAGACATACTTCTACAGGTTGTTCTTCTATAAAATCCTGACCTTAGCATTCAGATCGCCGTACATGCGAAATAATAAAAAACTTAAGACTGTCACAAGTTAGCATATGAGTTTCATAAAAAAAAAGATGAACGGGCATGGAATTTCTTTTCTAATCGTCACTAATTAGATTTTCTAATGAAACTCCTTCATCTATACGGTCAATCCCAGTTGCGTCCAAAGCCATTGCTTTGGAGCCCAGGGTCCGCTTTCCTTGATTTACTCCTCCACGCGCGGTCTTTAGCGTCTCTAGTTGTGAGATCATTGGCACGCATGTCAGCCCTCACGACGTCAAGCCAGCATTCCTTAGGTCTACCCCTTTTGCCAGGTCCTGGCGGTGGCAGCATGGTCAGACATTTGGTTCTTACGTAGCTTGCCGGTTTCCGCAAAACATGGCCGTACCAGCGTAGGCGACTCTTCTGAAGTTTGTCTGCAATATCACGGACACGAAGGCTATCGCGGATGGGCGAGTTCCTCACGCGGTCCTTTCGGCCTTCTCTATTGTAACTGATTCTAGTTTTCCAATTATAAATACACTAAGTAAGTACTTACAATTTGACAGGAAGTGGCCAAAAAGACACAACTTTTCAAGAAAATAATGCAACCAATAAATAATATCGCACTATACAGCTGAGGCCTAAAAATACCTACATGACAAATCTGCAAGCCATAAAATACGTGTGCAGAAGTTATTTGTCGACAAACAAATTGTTACGATCGCGTGTGAGTGTAAATAAAACAGACAGAAATATATTTTTAAAATAATGACCCAATATGCGAGTGCAGGTGTTAAAGTCACACACTGCCTAGAGAAATAAAGTCTTGGATTCCGTCAGAGATTTAATTGAGATATTAATTCTGAAGGTTGGATAGTGTGAAAGGAGTAATAATTTAATGTTTATTTTAGTACGAATAAAAAAGGTGTCTTTATTTTGAAGTGGCATAAAGATGATCGGGGTTGTGGGAAGTTTATACTGTATTGAAATGTCACCTGTCATTGTAAATTAGATGGAAAGAGCCATAATAATATGTAGAAATAACCGTTCTAATAAACGCACATAACAGAAAACTTGCCTTTTACTTAGAAGTATGTTTTTTTACAGCTCCAAGGGATTGCTTAACTGATTATTTGATATTAATTTCAACCTGAGAAGGTAACTCCACGTTTTCCTGTTGAAAAGGGTTTTGACAGACAGACAAACAGATGGACAGACAAAGTGATTCTATAAATTAAAATTAGTTTTTTCGCGATATTTTGATAGTGATGATGACCATATAAAAATTATGTAGATGCAATTTTTTGGCAGGTTTTTTAGTACACTTTTTATTCACTTATGAGAAAAAGATATATAGGTACCTACCTACTGACTTTTATTTTAGTAGGGTAGTGCCACCAAATCGCCATCAATATGAACTTAAACTAAGACGAGTGAGTATAAAAATCCTTACACGGCTATAAATCAAACACAAGTCGTTATTATTTACTCTCCTAGATAATACCTGTGTAATACATTGGCAACGCAGTCATTAAGACCGCTAATGAAACTCTCGGTATAAATTGCCGGCTAGAAATTTCTATTACAAGCCAGCAGGTTGTATTAAAACATCTATCTGATTGAGCTAGGCCCAATATATCTTCGAGGCGTTAATAGCTAGAATAACGTCTCGCCTATTATTTTGTCAAGGTGTCGATTTATAGATCGTATTTCTAACGGTAAAGCTTTGTCGGAGTCGAATGTAGACTGCAGATGGTATATAGGGCGTGGATGCTGGCGATAGGATCGGTGGCTTGGCAAGGATAGACCGTAGTCAGATAATACCAGCCATATCACTACAAACATATGACTGACGCAGTGTTAAAAGCGGAACAACACTACCAAAAATAAGAACTCTTCAAACTCAAAAAATAAGAGGTCTTCAAGACAGTTCTTGTACTTCTGAGTAAGCTCAATAGATCATAAGGTCTAGTTTAAAAAAACAATATATTTACGTAAATAGGGCTAAATTAAGTACTAACTCTACAATATTTGGGTTAGAGCAGAGAAGAAGCAGCGCAAGAAGAGTTTATTTTATAGATGATTTGGACTCTATTTTCTTGGATAAAGCAGTTCGAGTCAAATTATGATTTCGAGTAAACCCGTAGGTAACAGATAACATAACATCACTCTGAATATTTAAATTAATTCAACACCATTTAATATAATTTCAGTGTTTAACTATGTATGAGGCTACGTTAATAACTATTTCGCAAAACAGCAGAATGAATTCCACTTGTGTTGTTTTTGAGCGAAACTGAAATCTTAAATCCTGCGTACATACGAGTATTACAAAATATCATCAGACAAGGATATTTCCTTTTTTAGGCTGTGGATAGGCTCAGAAAGGTTAGCCGTGTTAGACGAAACAATTTGAAGAGATAGCGTTACGGTTGGTATTAAAAGGGAATTGAAAACGATGTTGCGAGATAATGGTATTGATTTACAAAGCTATATAGATCACTATATTATAAGTAGAGTGGGGACCTATTAAGCCGGAGTGTAGTTAGTGGCTTCAATGTGTATTTTGGATAGCAATTAATTTCAGATTGCTTTAGTAATTCTTCGTAAATGAAAGGTCTAGCTAAAAACGACTGCCTGATCTAATGGTTGTGGATTAGAATTCTGCAAGGGGCAAATGTTTGATAAGCACAAGTAAACATTTGCCCCTTGCAGGAGCATTTATGTTTAACAAGTCGCCATAGAACAAGCCTCACTTATTTAGGGCTAAATAATTGACGTGATTGTTAAAAAAACAAATTTATTTAAATATGTGGGTTCTTACAGTACGCGTCATGGCGGGAGTAAGGGTATTTGGTATTTCGGCACTGGGTCTGATAGACAAATGCAACGAGCTCGGGCGGGGTCCTAACTTAGACTCTACCGGTACCCTCGTCTCTGCTTGTTACCAACACTGACTTGAAATAGACTGGTGGCTTATATACGGGTGTTTTAATTATTATGGCGCCTTTAGGCGTGTTATGTCCCCTACTATATTTTACCCAACATAGAAGAAAATTTGAATTGAGAGCACACCAAAACTGAGAGCAACCGCCAAAGGTCCAATATTTTAGTGTTCAAACGAGACAAATGATAATTGCTGTCTATCACAATCTCATTAGTCAGACAGCACCATCATAAATAGCACTAAATATCATCTGTAGAGCGTGGAGGGGTTGAAAAACGGCGCGCAGTGAGACCTCTTATTTATTTTTCGTGAAACTTAATTGTAGATTCACGTATGCATGATTTTGGAGAAGACAATAAATGTTATGTTTATCAATACCATTTTCTCATCACTTTGTTGTGATGAGAAGACTGATCGCTACTTATATTCTGCTAGCTAGAGACTCTGAGATTAGGACCGAGATCTGTCTGTCAATGCTTCAATATACGGATCACCTTGAAGAACTAGAGCTTTCAAAGTCCAATTTAGGCGTTTATCAAAGCGCACAAGCGCCGTAACGAGCGATTTCACGGCGCGCGCGCATCCTTTCGCCACGGCTGTCGATCGTTGCGCATTGCGTCATGCGCGACACTCGCGACCAGCAGTGGTGTTACACTGACATGATTTGCTTTGTTTCGTTAGTATTGGCAAATGTTGAACTATATTGGTGACTTTGATTAAGTGACCGCTCCTAAATTGATCGGATTTTTTTCTTGATGATTTGACGAAATAAAGTAGCAATTTAATATTGCGTTCCACAAGGCGTTCAGACGGGCGCAGGATCGTAATGGCGGGAGACGGCTCATCATCGAAGCGACAAGTAGGCGGGGTCACGATCTGGATCGTGATCAGATCTGGATCTCATTAGGAGGAGGATAAGAAGAAATATCTTGATTCTTCTAAAAGTTTAAGTGATTTAAGAACATTTGCCATGAAACGTAATGGAACCTGGTCTAGATTATTGAGTGAAATTTTGGCTTTCGTCATAATAACCTCCTCGAAACCCATTCAGACCTCCGTAACATTCGAACAAAAGAAACTATCTAGATCATTCTCTGACATCTAGTTTATGTAAAGACGTGGGTGTCTTCTTATCTTCACCGCTGCCGCTGCGCTAGTATTAATTTGTGTATAGATATCGTATAAATGAAATGCCGAGTTTTAAAATCAAAACCCGAATGTTAAGTAAAGCACAGAAGAACAAAGTTTTTTGTTTTAGCTTATCAAATTATGTACCTATACGAGCTAGCTAAAGAACAGCAATACCCTCCTGCTTCTAGATAACTCGCGTAGAAAGAGCAAAAATTGTTTAATGGCACTATCTTCCCGGCGATCTGGGAAGCCCGTGACCCTTAGTAAAAAGTACGAGATTCAATAGAGCCGATCGTGGACCGATAGCTGGGCGATCGGCTGTCCGACAATGAGACGTCATGTCATTCCCGTAAAATAACTGTGCTCGACTGTAATTGGAACGGTCTTGAGTTATTTGGGTTTTTATTTCTAACAATTAGGTATTGGGTAGAGCATAAAAAATTATATAAAAAATTTGGATGTTGCTAATTAGAAAATCTCTTTATCATTCTATTCATCTACAGACACAAAGCATACATTGCCCGCAGTAGGTTCTATTACAGCACTTATCATAAATATCCTATGAGATAGTATGATATAATGTAAATAAATTAGGGAAATATTAAAAAAAAAAACAATACAATGTCTATTGTAAGTGTTTTGTTTCTCTTTGTGTGTAAATGAAAGTTTGTGTTAGAGGTTAATAAGTAATTGAAGTAAGGTATGTTTAAGGACATGTTTGGACTATAGGAGAACTGGGTTTATCCGCTAAAAACCAGCTGGAGACCATGGATTTAGCTGAGAGGCCAGCGGCTCAAGAGGGAAAAGAAAAAAACTCTAAATCTAAAACCTGGAACATCGCCGCAATCAGTCTGTCTTTGTCCTTATTATCCTGTTTTAAACCACTTCAAAAATGGAAGAGGATACATTTCGGGCACTGTGCAATGGAACTGCTCAATTCAATCGATTTTCGTTGCACCATTAAACAAGAAGAGCCTCGGTAAAAAGACATTGCTTTATTACAGTCGAAATAAAAAAAACAGAGTACTTTGCTTCAACATTTATTGTGCGAACCGCGAAGGAACTCTCTGCCTGAGTTAATTTCTTTTGATAAATACAACCTGGGAGTTTCAAATCAAAGTAAAAGGCTCATTTCTTGAAGAGAGTGCTTCTCTCCGTCCACAGCGTTGGTTAATATGAGACATATCAAATATCTTGTAGTCCACGCGAACGAGTTAGCGGGCACAGCTAGTCGTACTAGTGACTTTAAAATCCAGTAACACTAACATGAATAATACGTAAGCGAAATGTGGCGGTAAATAATTTCATTTGTACCTAACGTAATATCTTTTACTATAATCAAAGAAGATACAATAAAACTTTTTGTACAATGTTTTGACTATCCCGCCGTATTTGGCGGGTACACCACTACAAAGGTGGTCCGTCGATCACTCACGCGGTAAGTAATGTGGGAACGCGCGCGCTTTGTGGCCTGCGTCTGCGCAAGATAAATCATATTCGTAATTGGTGCGGCTGGATTTGGAGCTGGTTTTGTTTAGGGTTAGTCTGAAGGCGTGTTAATCCGTGGTATACTAATAAATATAGGAGAACAAAGCTAACTTTCTAGATTTTTCCAATAAACATATTCGTTACTTAAAAGTGACTGGTTCATTACGAAATTTCTAGACAGAGATTAAAATGTTAAAGGTGATTTTTTTATTCAGTATTTTAAACAACAATGACAACTTTTAACTATGACGATGGGACCAAGAGTGAAATCAAGAAAAAGAAATGAGTTGAGTAGCACTTGGGTTTAAGTATGAAACAACTGTTTTTTTCTTGATTTCACTATTAATCCGATGATAATAGTATAAAATGCCGTATTAAAATTTGGACGATGATAATGTAATAATATAATGTGTCGTCTAGGGACGGCCTTAAAGAATGCACTTCCCCACTGTCAACAGGAGGCGTGTCGTAAGAGGCGACTAATTCCTGTAGCACGAGACGGACAGCAGCGTCTGCGTGCGAAATCTTATAAAAAACTGCGCTGGCCAACCAGCCTGCCAAGCGGGGCGAGTATTGGCAATCCCCCCCAATGAAAGTCATTGGGGGAGGCCTTTGTTCAGCAGTGGACGTCCTATGGCTGAAATGATGATGAATGATGATGATAATGTAATTTATAGGGAAAGGCATAACTTACGCGGGTTGTTTTAGTCATCGCTGCCTCGTGCTGCCAGTCGCGCTGTTCCGAAAAACTGAAAACGATTTTAGACACGCGCATGAGAATATTTGTTCTCACTTTTATCACTAAATAATTCACTTTTAATTTCTAGTTCATGTCAACTGACTGCCGAATACTGAAAGAATACTAAAAGTTAAGACTGTTATTACGTCTATCATCGCGGCATAAGATAATGTGACCGTAAGATGATGTGTTTTATTTACTGGAAGACAAGTCTGTCACATTAATTTTTGGTCACGATGACAAGGGAAATAATTCATCTTTATCTTTAAGTATGGTATAAATTATAGGGCGTGAGTTTCTTAATCAGTTTCAGCTAGGGTTAAACTCGTCTTGCACTGTGATGATATTCTCAGCTAAACTATCACTATTCTAAGTTATCTCACTAAGTTGCAGCGCCGCGTTCTAAGTCAATTAATGACAGCTCTTTATCTTGCAGTCATAACACCTATTTCAGTACTGACACTCGTACATCAAAAGTAAATGGTGTATCTTAACTCTGTGGTAAGGTATACCAGGACATTGCGAAATTCCAGTTTTCGCAACCAAAAAAAAAAAAGGATTTTATACGATATTTATTATTTACTTTTGTCTCTTAGACGGAAAATCCATAAATGTTATAAAAATAAATAGGATTTTAGTAAAGATTTCGGATTTTGCAATATAATGAATGAAAATATAATTCCGAATCAATAGCAATGAAATCATGACTTTTTCTTGACGACTCGATTAGCGTCGCTGGCAAAATTTGGCATTATCTTGTAAAGTAGTAACACCATGTATACAGCTTCCCATACCCATGACAGGCTATTATCCAACTCTTATGATTTGCGGCCTCGTGCACTAGTGCGCGTCTATCGCAGAATTTGCGGAGTTCGAGGTTTGACTCCGTATTCGGTTATCAGTCTAGGTTAGAGTTCGGAGGATTTATTTGGGTATGTTTTTTGATGTAACATGGAGCAGTAACCTGTTGATTGATACCGTGGGAGAGGGATGTTATCGCATTTAGACCTATAAATTGGTCCCACAACCTACTTTTACCGTCGAATTTATACAGCGATCAGTGCTCAAGAGATTTTGCACAGGGTTTAGCGCACGTATAGTATGACCACACGTACCTCATATTTGGGACAACATCACAATGGATTGTATAGAGCGCTGTAAAAGTAAAGTATGCCTTTAAACGTTCCACTGCAGGGCACAACCCTCACTACAACTACGAGGTGGTTTGGGCCATACTGTATTACGCGGGTCCAGTGCACTGCTGTGTTGTAAGGCTAGTGACTTAACCTTACTGCCAGATGTTATTAAACCGCCATAAGGCCTCTAACTTGGATTCACGACTAGTATCAAGATATTAGCCGGCACCAACTTTTAACGGGCCTTCCGAAGCACGGAGATGCTTGTGATAAATGTCACTAAATATGGTTGGAATGGTCACCCTTCCATTCAACAGTGGCGTAGGTGGTTTAACTTTGGTAATCACTGCCAAAGCGCAGCCACCACTGAGCTACGAGTACAAGCACCTCGCACCCCGCACCTCGGGCGCTGTATTCGAAATTAATTTTGGTACCAAATCCATAAATGGTATAAAACAAAGTTGCTATCCATCGGTCTATTTGTGCGGTTATTTCAATTGACTATACAAATAATTTCAATAGGGTTTTCACTATGTTATAAATAGTAGGTACCAGTGCTTCGGATCGATACTTTTTTGGGGTGTAACAATAAGTTTAAGTTATTGTGAAATAGAAAGGTAATGTGAATAAAACTAATTTGTGTGCTAGTGATAAAAGTAGTAAAAGTGACAAACATGTGTACAAAATGAAATTTGGTTTGTTTTATGAAAATTTCATATCAATTTTAGAGTAAGTAGGTATATGAATGTCATAGGAAATATATTTATTAAAATGAATGCATGATGTACCAACCCTACGCAATTAGTGTTTAGAAGTCCAGACAGAGAATGGGCTAGTTTCCTGGGTCAAAAAATGATTATTCTATTTAGTCCATCAGTTAGATTATCAAAAAATATTGAACCCATATTTTGTCTTTTGTCAATCAAACAAAAAATGGCGAAGATCAAGCGCACGCACGCACGTCTTGCTAATAAGTGTCGCAAGGCGTGACGTTACGCGGAACTTTAACGGGCTATATCTTCATCACATTTTGTTTGATTGAGAAAATAAAAAATACGTGTCCAATAATTAGATTTTTTTAGGAAACTAGCCCATTGTGCCTAAGTTATGTTAACAATGTATTAGTTTATCAGTTACCTACTCACCATAGTACAGCATTGCTTAGTTTGAGGTAAGATGGTGTAATCATCATCATCATTTTAGCCATAGGACGTCTACTGGTAAACGTAGGTCTCTCCCAAAGACATCTAGATTAGCCGGTTGGAAGCGGCCAGCTTCCAGCAGCTTCCTGCAACCTTGTGGGTGGACGTCATATGCTGCGCTTGCCGGTACGTTTGATGGTGTATTAGGCTAGTTTTCTGGGTCAAAAAAAAATTCTATTTAGTCCGTCAAATAGATTATCAAAAATTATTGGACCCATAATTTGTCTTTTGTCAATCAAACAACAAATTACGAAGATAAAGCGCATCAAAGTGAGCATGTGACGTCACGCCTTGCTAAAAAGTGTCGCAAGGCGTGACGTTATGCGGAACTTTAACGGGCTATATCTTCATCATGTTTTGTTTGATTGAGAAAAGAAAAAATACGTGTCCAATATTTTCTGTTAATCCAACTGACGGACTAATTAGATTTTTTTAGGAAACTAGCCCATTGTTGGAAGAATTTACCTTTTTAATTGGAATTTCCTTTCAATATCAAAGTTATCACAATGTAATAGGTCACTTTAACTTACAGTACTAAAGGTATAGGCGGATAATTGAGTTACATAAGACAACAGAGAAATTGAGTAATTACGTGGTTTATAATACATATCCGAGCTATTTTGTGCTGAGGCGAAATTACCGGAGAGAGCACTTAATAGCTTGTAACTAGTTGCGTAGTTCCTTGGAATAGCTGACGCTATAAAAGCGATATGAACGTTCAGTTACAGAATCTACTCGAAAAACTTTTTTGCAAATAAATCAAGCATCAAAATTATTTAAAAAAATAACTAAAAATGTAGTAGGTATACCAGCCCCCCTAGCATGACCACGAAACACCATATGATAATTATAGCGTTTTATCGACATCAACAGTATTTTTAAAAAAAGATAGATATAAGTATGTATCTAGTATGTACAACTGTATATATTCATCTAGTTTGTTTTAGTTTTGTATGATTTAATTTAACACAATTTGTTTTTTTTGTTGCACCGCCTATACCATCTCTGTATGGCCTTATGGTTGACTGGTAGAGAATGCTTTTGGCATTAAGTCCGCCATTTGTCCACCTTTTTTTTAAATGTCTGTGCAATAAAGTTTAAATAAATAAATAAATAGATATAGTCGACATGTTAATTTGTTATCGAAACAGCGATCATAACATGTGATGTCACCAGCTCTATCTATCATATTTTTACAGTTGGTGTCGATAAATCGCTATATCATATCGTGTTTTGTGGTCATGCTAGGGACGCAGAGGGCCAGTTTGGTTTGGTGGTTTACTGTATAAAGGTTTGCAGACATTTAGGGCCTTACTACAAAAAAGACTAGGTTAAAACACTGCCTAAAGATTAGCCAACCAATTAAAAAGTATGGTAACATAACCGAGACATGTGTGATGTGTCAATATTCCAAATTGTATGGCTATTCTTTAGACACGGTTTAAACCTTGTCTATCTTTTTTGTACTATGGCCATTATTATGATATCAGTGTAGGAAAATAAATTGCAACTCTTTTGAAAACTAGCTATTATTTTAACAACTCATTTTGTTCCTGCACCTGAGGATAAACTTAATATGGCGACACAAAATGCCGTAGAAGGTGTCACATTTTGGTCAGAGTCTGTCTAGTACATGAGTGACTAGTATATGGAGATGAAGAAGAATAATATTACAAATCGATCGGCGTAGTAGCGAAGAGATCAGACTTTCAGGGTACGATTTCCAGTTCGGGTCAATTCAGAAAATTTTATCAAATTAAATATATCAAATATGCTATTCGGGGTGAATACAAATTCAACAAAACGAAAATCATAAAAATCGGTCTAGCCGTTCTTGATTTATAAATGGTGTAACTAACCCGACTTTTTTATATTATATATAGAAGATTTTCAACAATGCACCAGTCCATTAATAACATCAATATGTATGGAAACCCTACTCATTTCAAAGTCTCACTTCAAAATATCGAATAATATTCACATTTTCGGATTGACATTTCTACTGATAGTCGATCTAAACACGGTTCGAGTAACCCATTGATTTATACAGTTTGCCACACACAAGATAACCTAACCAAAACAATGCTTAATCATGTTCGAAATCAATGTATCATGGCTGCCGAAATAGGCAAAGGCACTTTTACGGCGCGGGCGCAGGTAATCTAATAATGGACCCTTAAATATATGAGCGGAGCACACCAGCTCGGCTTTCAGATAGATTTTAAAAAGCCTTTACAGATTTTCCCACGGGTTCCTAAGGCTTTGTTGGTAGGGATGTGTAATACTTTAGAGTATATCGATAGTTTTCATCGCGTGTTACTTTATTTAGGCAGAGTTTTGAAATAAATGATTTTGAATGGCAATATGACGTTATTGCGGATATTCTTCTTTGGTTGATTGACACGTTGATTTTTATAATATTTCTGAATGTCAAGCTAGGATTAGGATTTGTTCCCTGAATATATCAAATGTATTCAGAGAACTTATTTTTAAATATAAAACAAAGTCGGGTTACTTACACCATTTATAAGTCAAGAACGGCTAAATCGATTTTTATGATCTTTGGTTTGTTGAATTTCGAATAGCAGAATAACTACAAAAACAAAGAAAAATTAACGAAAACAAAATTTATTAAAAGGGCGGTACGAAGTTCGCCGGGACAGCTAGTACATACTAAATAAGTGAAATAAATATGTTGAATTATCTTTTATACATTTACATTAAGTCTTTTCGATGATACCTGTCTTTGCTAAACGTATTGCAAGTATTGCACGCCATTTAGACGTGTTACTAAATTTAATGCTTTGTAAATAATATCGACAAACAAACGAAATCTTCATCCCTCGGCTACCGTCCGCAAAACGTGACCGCTCGCGACAAACGGCGCGCGTGACGTATCCACCGGCCGATATGTCGCTGATACCAACTGACGTCACTCGGAATTATACTCTATGACGTCACACGTAGCGCACACAATTGCCTAACATTTTAGCATTGCGAAATTGAAAACTTATCATATTGAGGAGTTCAGGCGATACTACCAAGTATTCGCACTGGACTAAGAACTCTAGACCAGTACAAATAAAGTCTAAAATGAAGATAGGTAAACTGTAAATCGGATCATATCAATAGTTCAATGGTGAATAGTGAACATCAGGATGCTCTCTACGATTATTGCAATTTGAACTGACACCGGCACTGCCGATGGCAAACATACTCGCTTACTGGATCATTGCAATCTTCAGAGATTCTTATTATAAAAATTGGGCAACATCACATCATTGCTCAGATTCTAAGTTAAGTAGCTATAACACTTAGAACATAACTTAGTGCCGCGTGGGGACGGCCGTAAAGAATATTCTTCCCCACTGCCAACAGGAGGCGTGTCGTAAGAAGCGACTAATTCCTGTAGCACGAGACGGGCAGCAGCGTCTGTGTGCAAAACCTTAAAAAAACTTCGCTTGCCAACCTGCCTGCCAAGCGTGGCGAGTATTGCTAATTCACCCCAATGATAAGTCATTGGGGAGGCCTTTGTTCAGCAGTTGACGTCCTATGGCTGAAATGATGATGACGATGAACACTTAGAAACAACGACGGTACCACAACACCGAAAGAGATGAACCATTTTTTTTTCAGAAGGTTGTTATGCATTTATTAACAATAATTAATAAGCTATCCGTTTAATAGAAATCCCCTAGGGGAGGTAATGATGAATGAGGATTAATAAATCAAGTTATATTACAAAATTACAATCGATTGCACCAATTTAATTTGAAACCTCATCTCACCCATCACATTAATGGGCTTTTGTAATCACCATTGGAATATGTAGTTCGAAAAAGGACAGTTCGCATCCATATGAAGTTTACAAGTTCAATCTACGTCTGTCGGGTGAGATGAACGGGCGCATTCAGTACAGTCTGCCACCGGTCCACATATCCGCAAATACCCAATTATCCGTCGGATCAGCCCTATATCCGCGTGTTCGGCCATTCATATCCCATGCGCCATTCATGGTTGACGGCAAGACGTGTTGCCCTTTGATTGATACTTTCCATTTGTAACGTGGGATTTTTACCAATTTTGGGATCAATTTGAGTTTCTTTAAATCTTTCATCATGATTAGTTACCAACATTATTTTTAAATAAATCAAAATATAAACCCTTCTTAATAATTTCTGAGCATACAATGTGCCGAAATATCGGGGACTCGATAAAAAACATGGTAGTAATCCCGATTCAATTAATTGAGAGATCAAAGCTTGAGTGTGATCTTAACAGCGCAAAAGCAGTTGTCAATAGGTTTGATATGTATGGATTAGCATTAGATAGATAGATAGATGCTCTTTATTGCACACCATACATAATAAATTACACATTAAAATTAATTAGATTATCATTTATTAAGTATTTAATTTATAATTAACTCGTCAACATCCAAGCGGTCTCATGAAACCAGTTGCATAACAATGGAATTTCTATTGTGTCTCGATTACGCATGGCATGAGTTTATTGGCCTCTGACCCGATGGACTGACTGACGATCTAGTCAAAGTTGTAGGAAGCTGCTGGATGTAAACGGCCCAGAGCCGCTAGTTGTTCTATGGGGGAGTCCTATGTCCAGCGGTCCACCACTTCCACGTTCCAAAAGCTGACGATTTACGTAATTGGAGAAATATTTAGTGTACGCCCAGAAGGAGATTATAAACAATAAAAAAGATTATGGTAGTACTGATGTCAAAAATTACTTTACAATAATGAATCTTTTGCCGGAAAGTTACATGTCACTTTAGTAAAATCGATAAACGTTATTCTCGAAATTAAAATTTTCGGGTCAAAGTAGAGCACACCAGTTTAAATTCAGAAGAATCTGCAAAATCGTCTCATTCAGTACAAACGATGAGCCTCTTCTGGAATTTATTGGTTTTACATAGTCGGATAGTTAGTTTCAATGAATTTTCTATAATATGGTTTAGTTTATTTATTACATAGAGGTACATTTAGTTAATAGCAAATGGAATGTTGCTGGTCAGTTATTTATTTAATAGTTTAGGTACATTGTACTTACTTGTTTATTTTGTTAAATAGTTGTTTGGACCTGAAAGGTGGGTGAGTCCTTTGCCCAGCAGTGGGACACCACAGGTTATAAAAAAATATTGAACTATAGATTATGTTGATATGGGATCTACGAAACAATTCACTATTTAGATTTAATTGACATTTTCCAGTGATGATTTATTACTTCATATATATGTAATCCCGATTTACCTATTTGGTTAATCAAGAAATAATAAAAAAACAATTAAAACGTTCGCCGGAGCGGCTAATTTTGTAATTATCACGGGTTTAACACAGCTTTTTCTTTTACAATAGTCGCAGCGTGTGTTTAGCCGCTCTCTGGCTGTCAATTATCAACTTGTTACAGCCTGATGGATCCGCGACGCGTTCGCAAGCTAGACCATAACTTAGTAAGTAATGAGGGGTATACCCGAGGTCATACGGGCCTCAATCCTGGACCCACATTATCTTCAGAACGCCCCATCCTTTTCACCTAAAGTTGTTCCGCCAAACGTGCGAGCAAGACAGCTAAAGATTAGGATTCAAAGTAACCGCACCAGAATTAAGACCATCAGCGGTTGCGTTCTTTACGGTAATTTCGCATGGTGCTAAAGGGACCGCAATTTTCATACGTGACCCATTGTTAAAGGTCAGGTACAGTTAGGATCATGGAACTTCCCCACATGACCTTTGTTCTACGTTTAAAAAATATAACTGGAATTTCCGGGTAAATACCTAAAAACTGAGCTGTAGGCAACTCATAAATTTAGACAAAACTAGCAGGAATGATATACGGCTAACTTGCATTTAGAGCGCTCGCATTCTTTACCGTCATTCTGAATAGCACTTAGGGAATTGCCGTTCTACTCAAGTACCATAAGTGAACTACGTTTCTTGGCACTTCGTGTAATTGTTTCAATTTCCAGAAAAGTTATGGTTAATCCTTTAAATTGTTCGTTGTATTTCGTTGGAGTAAATTGGAGGTAAATAGTGTTTCTGAAGAATGTCTCATAGCTAACACCAGGAATCAACAATTGCAAAAAGAGACCTTACTTTTTTGTGATTTCTCACGGCATTATTCAGAGTGTTAGGTTATGACAATATAAAGCTGAAAAAGGTATGTGATGTTGTCCAGTATTTATCATTAAAAATATTTTTTCATACAAAACGGCTTCTAAGAATTAAGTTTTGTATGAAAAAAAATCATCATCATTTCAGCCATAGGACGTCAACTGCTGAGAATATCCTCCCCCAGTGACTTCCAGATTGGCGAATCTACCGGCCGGTTGGAAGCGGCTTCCTGCAACCTTTACCGGGTCATCTGTCCAACTTGTGAGTGGATGTCCTACGCTGTGCTTGGCGGTACGAGGCCGCCATTCTTGAGAGTTTTTCACTTTTCAGCCGTCAATAGTACGTGCTTTGTGCCCCGCCTACTATCACTTTAGCTTGCTAATCCTTTGGGCTATGTCAGCGACTTTTGTTCGATTACGGATCTCCTCATTTACGATTCGATCTTGCAAAGAAATACCGAGCTATATACGCAATCACTATATAATTTACATACCTTTTTCGGCTTTATAGGGTCATAACATAACACCCTGTATAATGTATGTTATGTATAGACACTACGTCTACAGACACGTCTTTATCTTAAGGTTTTTTCGGTGCCAGTCATGACACGAGTTTTATAGATAACTGCTATGTTAAAATAACAGCATGAAAACCTTAGAATTTTTGCAGTATTCATAACTCTATGTACTTAAAGTTGTAACAGAGTTATTTCTTAGTCAATAGAAACTTATGGTGACTGACCTTATGTCTCAGGAATGATAGGTCCCTGACTGGAACGGTTCTCCTCGTGACTTTGAGTTCTGTCTGCAACACCTCCATGGTAGTCAGCTCTTCGAAACCATGCTCTTGGAGCGCCAAACATGTTCTCTGCACTTGTTCTATGCAGGGAGAGAAAGAGCAGAATCGACCACCTGGTGACAAAGAAAATAATGTAATTATAAGCCGTCTGGTTTAGTGGTTCGTGCTCCGGACTAAAATGCCAGGTGGTTGCGGGTTCGAATCCCGCAGTGGCCAATGTATGTGTGATGAGCACGAGCATTTAAACCTAAGTAGGGGGGAGACTGGGGATAGTTGATACATGGGTAGGCTGACTAAGTGTCAAAAACTAGACTTATTCGAAAGTATTGCGTCATTCAACTAAGGGCGAGAATGCAATGTCTTGTGCTCGGTGATTGGGCGGGAAGAAGAAACGGATTTTCGGGCCCAGTTAGTCCGTTATCTAGTCGCCATAGTACAAATTTTGCTTAGTTTATGGCCCAATTAATTGGTGTGACTGTTGGATATATTGTTATAAACTAATTAGCGAAAAAAATATTTGAAACTGGAAATAGTAAGCAGAATTTGAGTGTACACTAAACGACATTTGAGCAAAAATTTAAAGACATTTTTGTGCCATAGTTGGAAATTGAGATACGATAGTTAAACGACACTATTAACGGCATGGTGTTAATATGCAGGTTTTCTCATGATGTGATGCAGAGCAGATTATCCTAGCAGCCGAACAAGTATAAATCAGAACATTTAATTAAATTAAGGTCAGTGCCGGGACTTGAACTGCCGACCCACGTATATAAGGCGACACACCGACCACTAAGCTACCACTACTTTAGTTAATAAACTGCCCTACATATAACTCATTACAGTGCCATTTGAATAAGTTTTATTTACTTAATAGAGTAACCAACAAATCTTACACCAATACTTAATACATTTAACAAGCAATAACTATAATATGAGCTAAGTGTAGATTCAGTTACAGGCTGCCACGACTTGCAAATGTGAGTTTTAAGTTTTTTATTTTAAAAAAAACCAGGTAATTTATTTTGCCAGGTGCGCCTTCCAGAATACCCAAAATGGAGCCAATTTTCTTAGAAAAAGATCGTTTTATATATTGACTCGAACTGGGAATTGATTTCGGGACCTTCTACGTGCAACGCGAATTATCGCGCCACTACACCAATCGGGTCGTCATACTCGCGTTGATGTCGAAAGAAACTTTAAGTACTATAAAATACCAAATTAAATTTTAAAAATGTATTGTAGTCTGACACAGCATTGCACTGCACAACAATGTAGATTTACACTTTTAATTGGAAGTAGTTTGACGAAATTCACGTTTACGAACCAATATTCACCAAGTGCCACAAAGGGGTACAATCAATAAATTAATATCAATAAATTAATATTAGACAACGTCACATACATTACTCTGATCCTAAGGTAAGTAGCTGAAGCACTTGTGTTATAGAAATCAGAAACAACACCCAGACCCGAGACAACATAGAAAAGATCGTTTTCTACATTGACTTGACCGGGAAGCGAACCCCGGACCTCAGAGATGGCGACCCCAAGTCTTTGCGGCGTATTTGCCTCTCGGCCTCGGAGGTCGTCAATTGAACTCTGAATTGCAATTAAGCGACAGAATTTGTAAAACACAACCGAACTGTCAGAGAAGTTACAGCATTCCTAGATCCTCTGGAAAATCGTTGATAAGCGACTCGTAAAATGTAAATGAAACAATAGAAGGCAATAGGTTAAGGCATACATTGCCCCGATGCCAAATTAGGCGACGCTGTTGCCTTTCTGTATGTGGCTGGAGATTAAATAAAAGCTAGACTTTACTACTAGACCATTTTGGTTTGAATTTAGACTTTTCGAAATAGCGGAGAGATATAATGAGTAGACAGTAAAGAGATTTTTATGAATTGTTATCTGTGTATGTGTTTGTGTGTATATTTCATCTCATTTATGTTATAAACCCGGATACTCCTGATTAGTGATTGTTACTCGCTACTACCAAAAGACTAGCATTATTAGGCGTATTCTGGACCATAATTTAAGCAAGATATTATAGTGTAAAGACGGCTACTTATTTATGACAAATCTTTTTTTTTGTATCACAACAAGCATCAAATCTTTCGACTGTTATTTATCTAATTGATTACAAATTTGCTAATTTTAAAAGTAGCCCCGAAAACATGATGGCAAATTATATTTTGCACCTACAGTTTAACAAATAATACAAGTGACTGTCAACTGTTTTATCTTTACGATCTTTCAGCTAAGGCAAACCACTACATTAATATTGTACTTATAGCATATCTTAATTATATATTATTTTAGAACACTTTAACATAAGATCATAATTATAGCTTACTGGAATATTATTTATTAGGGGGCAAACGTTGGATGTTATTTTTCCTATTACAAAAAATACATGCAGCCTTCAGAATGTGTTATAGATATATAATAAAAACGTCGTCAGTAATTAATTAAGTTTAATTAAGAATTTAAAACTATGTACAATTGGGAACACCATATTTTAACATTTTTGATAGGATACATATTGCCAAAAATTCACTACGACAAAATATTGAATTTATTTTTGTTTACCAAAGCAATTTTTAAAATTTGATCAAAGTAATCTATGGTCAGTCTTTAAATTTTGTTGTTTAACTATTATATATCTTAATATTCATTTTGCATCGCCAGTACCTATTTTGTACAACTAAACAAATTAATTCAAATGTTAAGTCCGCAAACGCTATCTTAGCTTGTCGTGTTTGGAAATCAAAGGGATGGGAAACAGGTTGTCCACTGTCGAGTACATTTGTCTGAATGCTAAGCGAATCCTCTTACAACCATGGTCAGTAAAATGTAAACAATGTGATTCTTGAGTCGTTTGAATAGGGATTATATTTGAGTGCATCGGTTTATGTTTTTGGGTTTCAGTAGATTTGTGGACTGTACAACCGTCGGACTGTCAGCACAATATACGCGGTGTGGCATTGTGCCACGAGATCGGCTGAGAGCCGGTAGGTTTGACTGACCTTAAAACACAATTACAAAGAATGCAAATACAAAATTACCTCTAAGCTCGAGCTTTGATTCAAATGCTTAGATAATACTTCAGGTTAATCAAAAAATAATAACAATAATTGATAAAGCCTATGATTGATGAAAGAGAATATACTTAGCTTAAAACAAAAATGTAGCAGTGAGACGGCCAAATCTGTTCCAGAACCGATGAAAGGCGGTGTAAACAGGTTCTCGAGTGGAGACTACGTCTCCGCAAACGGTAGTGTAGGACGCCCCACAGCTTAGGAAGATGGCTGACGAGTTGGCTGGATGAAAAAGACGTGCTCTTTGGCGTTTTTAAGTTTTATGTATCTTTTCATACGGATTTTTTTAAAACTCAGCTTTGGGGACGCTTACGTCCAGAAGTGGATTTGACTAGGTTGAGTTGAGATGATGCTGACTTTAACTTAAATTCGTTCATTTAAACAACCTTTGTAAAGATCAATATATATGAAACAATGAAAGATTAAACTTATGTATTGCAAATATTTCAATGTATACAAATTTAACATTTTTAAAACATATTTTTGCAGACTATTCTTGTAAATTATACCGGGCTTTCGATTTCATCCTGTATGTATGTGTCGCAGTGTGGTCACCGTACAGACATACGGATGCTGAATACTGTTGACAGTTCTGCCGCCGATCGGCACGGTCCCACGACGTGACTGGCGATGCATTAAGATACCGCATTACATATTTTGCCACCTACACGTAGAGTTAGACACATTGCAATTTACAAGTAGGGTGCACACCATTCATGGTTATATTAACACCTACAACTGAGATCAATAGCAGTAGTGGTTTTATGGGGAAACCAATTTATTGGCAGATATATTATGTCTAAATAGGTGCGGTAGATAGAAGGCATGTCTTAAAAAAAAGTTAAGAACTTATGTATACAAATGATGATACACACTAATGATTAGTTTAAAAGCCTAATACTATTAGTATTATATTATTAGTATGCGTGTCCTTGCATTTTTCAATAACCTATTCAAATATTATTTCTCGTTGTAAATAGTTTACTCTACAGATTGCAATTACATGTTTATTAGATATGTAATTTAAATAGTGACACACATGAAATGTGTAACAATAAATTGAAATGTCAATTCTGTCTGTGTCCATTAAAATAAAAGCTGATGGCGACCTCGCGCATAATAGCTTCATTACCCGCTAGTAGGTTACTTTATGCTAATATAGTCTGTCTTATATCAAACGGGCACGCGATACGTTTTAAAAATGGAACGCTCGGTTCCGCCTCCCGCGGAGATGCGCCCGCGCATAGTCGGCCAGTGACTGACGTCCGCTGTCCTTATTGCTAGATAAGATGCCACAGATAATAAAGCGGGCCACATGAAAGACTATATGTCGTTTCCGACTTGTAAAAATTTATCGGAATAACAAAAAGGCACTCTATCTCGTTACTATCACATGGGAATGAAAACATCTGTCGACATTCGTCTCGTCTTTTTTGGGTGCGCGCGCGCATTATGATGTAAGACAAGTTTTTGTTCGAGGTCGATCGCCCGTCGGTCAAACATCGTTAGGGATGAACGGTCCGAGACGTCCTCCTGGACATTATCGGAATTGACCATTACAATCTATAATTCTATCGTCTGATATAATAAGTCCGGGTATTGAACTTTGGATCAAGGATTTTCGACTACGAAATAACCATTCCTTCCACTGATTAAAATGTAGACAGTGCAATTTGTTTTAAACGGAATTGAAACGAAAGAAAGAAAAAAAACGAAGGAAACGATTGAAAAATCTAAAGATCAAAATAATGGGAACTTAGACCCTATTTGCTCAAGTTAATTAGTTAATTCTGTATGTCACTGGGGGAGGCCAATGTGCAACAGTGAACGTGAAAATGAATTGATGACGATGAGAATACTAGGATAGTTGACAATTGTGAACAGTGGTGTGCGATGCATTCCTTGCTTTGCCTTGCCTTGAAGTGCACAGATATTAGTTGACGTTGATGATATTGATGGAGTCACTATCAATATCATCCACGTCGCGCTTTAGGAAAGTTAAGTGCAACTAATACAAAGTTTATTATTTGGAAACTGCACAGAAATTTTCGCCAGTGCGGTATTAGGACATAAAACAGCTAACAATGGGCGTCACTGCGTCAGTCATGTGCTCGGGTGGCCGCGCGCGCAGGTCAGGGCACAGGAATGCCGGCTAATTGAAGGACCGGCGAGGACAACTGCGCTTGCGTCGCTGAGCGGCTTGCGTTTTGGGGATAAGTTGGACATAACTAATACGTTACAGATTAAGAAAATTCACAAAGAATTCAATCTACTTATCTACAGCCAATCTGTGAGGTTATCCGTTTTTGCGAACGTTCAATAATATATATCCGTCGACGAAACTGACATGGAAAGGATGTATTAGCGAAATTCAATAATTATTACAGACGAATTTATTTGGTGAAAACGCGCCGATCCATTAGGTAGCCAGATGGGCAGGAGACAGTAAATATATCGCAGGAGAACACTACACGCGATTAGCATAAAACAGAAGTGGCTCTTGAGAAAAAGCCTAGGCTTACGCCCAGCAATAGGCCGATAAAGTTGCAGATGTTGGTGGCTTTTTAACCAATCAAGACAACAGTATGGCCGCATATAAAATAATAGTACTTTATTGCGACTACATTCAGGATATAATTACTTATATAGGTTTAAGTCCGTAACTCAGTCCGTCCGTATATCACGCACAAAGATTTGCTCCTTGCGAGATTTAGCTGCAATCTCTGCCCTGGCTTTGCGAGCTTCTGACCAGCGCTTAGCACTTTGGGCAATCACGCATAAAAATAAGTCAATGTTTAATCTAAACACTTTGAAACAAGAACAAGATTTACATAATAAATCCCAACATATGTAGTAATACGCTAAGTCAAAATCCTTATGATACTCCGGTAGTATTGTATACAACGTCGTCGCTGTCTGAAACCTTTTACTTACTTTGTCAAAAATCATCAATGAACAGAACCTTCGAGGTTTGACACTAATCAAGTAATACTTATTCAATATTGGCATGTTATTTCAATGTAGTGTTTATTTATTATAACACTTGAGCATCGATACCACGACAGCGAGTGGGGTATGCGAGTGTCGACGTCGAGAGGTATCGACGGCCTGTCCTGTCCTGCCCGATAGATTTTGTAACTATTTAACGAAACGTTACGTAACAAGGGCTTTGTGCTATGAGTATCTCATTCACTAACAATAAGTAGTGCTGGGAGATAGCCTTGCTAAGCTTGTATCGATATTGACACTTTTTTCTACGTTGGCAAGGCGGACGACTCAGTGAAGTTAGTCCCTTTAAGAGGACTTTACATCTTTTAAACTCTGACTTAAAGGTATTAATTTAATCGCTAGATATGAAAATATTTTTGGATTTATGATTTTTGAGTATATATAGTACATACAATACCGAAACAGTTTTGTTTTGTAACAAAACTTTTGGTCGTCAAATAAATAAGACGTAGTTAGACCAAAAATATAGAAAATATGAATTAATATTTTCTTTTAACGTTTAAAACAAAGTCTCCAGGAGGTATGTCATAATGTCTTTCTATGTGGATACCATGACAGCGTGTCCGCAGGTAATTGTTATTCAGTTAAAAACATATTTCCTATTAATGAAATCATCGATATTGTATCAAGACCAACACTACACGTGTCGATGCAACCAAACATCACAATAGCGTCTCGACGCGTCACTAACAACACTGGACAAGCCATTGATGCATTAGCCAAGATAAAGAGGTGAAATCACATGTGGCCTAATGAGAGCACGCGGCATTGTTTCCGATGATCCGATTGATATTTAATCGTATCAGTACTGGTTTATGGAGCTAAGAGAACAAACGGCAGTAATGTTGAAACAATTGTTGATCAATTTTGTAATAATTGGCATACCAAAGATATTTATTTTATCAACTGTTGTTACAATAAAAATGATATTGTAGTGGTACATGTATTGTTGATCTTAGGGTTATTGCAGTACAGATTTTAGTACAAATGCTCATGCTCATCTCGCAAATATTTGCTATTTGCGAGATTCGAACCCGCAACCGCCTGGCTTTGTAGTCTGGAGTGCTTATCTATCTGTGCGCAAGTCCACCTAAGTGTATTTAATGGTAAACATTATTTAGTCGAATAAGGTCAAATTATCAGACCTTTAGCAACATAGTAAGACTAACGAACGCACACAATTTGCGAATTCAGGCCATGGAGCACATCAAACTGAAATCGCGATAAAGCTACTACGTTAATAAATTGACATTTAAGTAGTCTATGTAGTAGGCAAGGTAACTTATTGGTGTCCGCTATAATAATTGCAATTAATGACACAGACTAAAGTGTTATTAGAAAAACATGTTTCCAAAAAAAGAAGGTATACTTATTATGGTCGGCACTTAATGCTTCTTGTGAATAGCAAGGAATTTTTCGTAACTGTTAACCAATTAACCAGGACGTTCACTAGTGAACATAGGCCTCCCCATTGACTTTCAGATTGGTTGGAAGCGGCCTGCATTCAGTGGCTTCCTGCGACCTTCACCAGGGCGTCTGTCCACCTTGTGGATGGACGTCACTTATACCAAACATTAATAAGTAAAGTTGCAGACTAGTTTAGATGCAGATGTAAGGGATGAGGTTATAAATAAGTTGATTCGTCAATTTAATTAATAAGTAAAATAAGTATTGGTCTTCTCTAAGTGACTTCTGGAATAAAATATAAAATAAACATACATTAAATACTTAGATAGGTATGGTTGATCTTGAACATTCATGCCGATACTCTTGCTAGTCATAGAAACACTTGATCTTTCCGGGATTCGACCCGTCGTGACCGCGGGCTTCACATTCATTCAAAAACGCCTAAGCACTAGACCAGACGTTTAATTGCTAAATTAATTGAATATTAGCTGGGCTAAATCATAATTTATATCATAAAAATAAATAAGTAAATACGTACTAGACACACCAATGATGTCTAACTAATCACACTAAAGTTTTCCAGCACTCCCAGACTCGAGCAAAATAAGTAAAGTTATGCGGGAATCTTGCACTCAACGCAATTAAACCACTGCGAAGCTGCCACAGCCTGGTTGTCACTATAGGAATATAGGAAGGATATAGGAAGAAGAAAAATTAGAAAACTTCTAGGCAACACTGCCTACGTCATTTAGTTTATGAGACTGTCGCTTAGGGTAATAGTTAGGTTATTTTCACGAAACAGCCAAGGCTAACCTAGCCATCGGAGCTGTCATTTGTCTACGTGTCATTGACCCGCGTGCAAAAACATTCGGTATGTTATTAAGGCAGACAATAAAGCCGTCTAGGGCCCCGCGTAGGGCGTTTCGCCGGGGTGGCCGAGCTCGCTTCGCCCCGCCCCCGCCGGCGGCGCTGTATACGCTCCGTAGGGTAACCAGCGCAGTTTTAATTTCTACCACACACCTAGCGGGTAGGGCTTTCTAAAAATGCGGGTAGGTTGCAAATAACTTTAGATATAGTCTGGTTTCCCTGTGTTAAGGGGGATCGTTTAAAGCAGACCACGATTTTAAAAAAAACTTTTTAGTTACTTTTTAATAGCTACTCTGATTTACATTGTATACTGATTAAAATGTAATTCGAGGCTGTAGTAATGATATTTCTACTGAATAATAATCACTTGAAAAATCAAGTTACCTTATTGACTCATATTTGGTCAAAAATTTCCTTTTTTAATAATCTGTACCATCCCACTGCTAGGCAAAAGTCTTCCCCCAAAATCTTCCAACAATTTTTGTCTAGCGCCAAAGTTTCCGAGTTCCCTGCAAGGCTGGTCAAATCGTTACACAGTTTTATGGGTCTACCTCTTCATGTTTTAATTAATTAATTATATTTATGACCAAATCCATCCATCCATGTAGGACGTCCACCTTCAAGGTGGAAAGACGACCTGGTAAAGGTTGCAGGAAGCCGCTGGATGCGGGCCGCCTCCAACCGGCCAATCTGGAAGTCGCTAGGGGAGGACTATGTTTAGCAGTGGACGTCATCATTATTTTAGCCATAGCTCGTCCACTGCTGAACATAGGCCTCTCCCAGTGACTTCAAAGATTGGCCGGTTGGAAGCAGCCTGCATCCAGCGGCTTCCTGCAACCTTTATCAGGTCGTCTGTCTACCTTGTAATGTAAAAACTGACATGGCTTTGGGTGTGCTAGGAGTGTTTCGTAGCAAAAATAAACATTATCTGGTAGTTCGTTACACAAAATAATGTTTTTTGCTCCGGGACCAAGTGTTTTCTGGCGCAAATAATAAAATATAATTGAAAAAATGAAGTTACAAATAATTGAAATAAATAACCGCATTCATGATTTTTTTGTGATATTCTCTTTCCATTCAAAGCTTATTAACTATAGTTCACTAAAATAACTTATCATAAAATTGATAACGTAGGGTAAAAGACATCAACGACATAGGGAAGTAGTACATTTTGGAAGAGCAATTTATTTTGGCTCAAACAGGCATTAAATAAGCAGTGTCATTTCTTCTTCTTTTTTATGACGATGAACGTCTTACATGATTCAAATATCGAATGACAATGACATGAAACTTTGTCTAAAAAAAAATGAAATTAAAAATTACGCGTAGACGATTTGGCTGTCCTAACTAAATGTTTATTTCTCTTTTATTTTAATAAAACCAATAATTTGAAAATTAGAACCAGTCATTTTCAAATTATTGTTAAATAAAATTGAATATATGGCATTTTATTTAAATGAAAAGACACAGCTTACAGCTGTTAAGTCGAAGAGTTGTCTAACATAGCATCCATAGATCATTTAAGGAGGCAAACCCATCATATTGCGAAAAGATAGAGCAAATAACTATTTCTGAGAGTCCTCTATTAAGAAAATTCTTGATAGTCAGTCACTTTTATTTTTCAAAGGATATACTAGAATCAACAATCGGATCGCCACCATCTCATACATAATGTATGGTAATAGTAACTACTGCCTTGTTTCCAATTCTATAAAAACGTTAGCTAATTGGATCAAAAGCTTAATAGTAACAAAAAATAAGGTCACAAACTCCCCAAATCTACACTTATTTATCAAATGGCAACCCTGTATTGTATTATGAAATACCACCTATAAATGAATGTGGTAATTTAATGTAAACAATCCTGGGAAACAGAGGATTGTGCTGTCATGTGTGCGGGTTGATATTAGTTACATTGGGTATGATTCTCTGAAGCCACTCTCTAACCTTTATTTTAGTTCACCTGACTCTTTCTCTTCCACATGAAAAAAAAAAAAGACTGTTAAATGTAAAGTCGTCAAAATCTCTTAATTTTACATAGACATTTTCAAAAGACAAATTACTTAACTCTTATAAAGTTTTAAAATGTACAGTTCGTTTCATTTAATTAATTAATGAGAAAGACAGAGGTAAGAGAACCAAAATTAATTTAAGGGAGTGGCGGTAGAGAATTAGGCACAAGGTCTGTAAAATTTGCCTCACGCGAGACTATACTTGTCAGTCAGTGTCAGTATCTATGCAAGTCAGATGCAAGTAGCATAAATACATATGTTTAATTGTTATGTAATTGTACTTTATTCAAATGGTCAGATTACACCTTTTTATACACAGTGAAGGAAGTTGAGTTTGCAAAACGATGGAGTTTGTAAAGTTAACAGAATGTGGTCGTCCATCACACTGTTCGTTTTTTGCTTTGCTATTTTTTTATGCACCTGATGGATTCTAAGAAGTGATAAAAGTGTTTGTCTAGTGTGTTTTCGTATTTTTTTACATCTAAGTACGTATAGCGCTATTTACTATAATCACGCATTTTTCGGGTAACGTGCAGTTTTTTGGGAAGAAAAGTCGCCTATGTCCATCCAGAAGGTGTATTACAAATATTGGTCGAATAATTAATAATCGAATGAGTACTTAGTTCCGAAGATTAGGTACTCCTACAACTAAGATAATATAAAATAAGATTAATCATTATTTACATTAAACATGGTAGTACAGAGTATTCATGTTTAATCGATTTATCGATATTATAATATTTTGTCATCGTCATGCAATCAAATTACATAATTAAATAAATAATAATTACAATAAAATTAATACAAGACACAATAATACAGAATGTTAGCATTTGAAAATAAAATGTCAAGAACTATAAATAAATAAAACAATGCTATATAGGCAATTTGTAATACATACAGAACAATGTCAAACAAAACACCATGTTGTGATGAAACAACAAGATACCTACATCAACAACATAGCATACCATTTTAAAAATATATTAATAATTATTCATTTTAACATGTATGGATACCTCCTTTGAACATACTCGTTTCGTGTTTTTTTGTAAAATTATTTATATTTTTAACAACAACAAATATAAAAATTTCAATAATATACAGGGATGGCAGTGTAGTATATTCAGTTGTTTAAAAAGAGGTCTACCCGATTGTAACTGCCCAGCACCATAAGTAGATCTTAGGCACTTCTTTTGTAAAATAAAGGCACGATTTATGTCCGCTAAATTTCCCCACACAGTTAAACAAACAAGTATACTTTTTTTAATATTATTGATTTAAAGGCACAACTACAGAATAAAATTCGTCACATTTTTACGAAATTTTAATATTTATATATTGTAATATTTGTAGTTTTGAAGCATAAGCATATTATGTCATGCACTAGTCATCTGTAACACGTAACTCATCTTTTAATTTATCTTTCTCACACATTTAGCCACAAAATCTTGCAATACCATAAAGTCAGTCTTACCTATCCAACAGTATTCATTTAGGTGATTAATTCAATAAAATGTTAACGAAACTAATCGGTCGGTTGCATCGAAGTTTGCTCCGGGTGCCCTTTTAAATCGCAAATGCTAACAAAGTTCAAGTATCGGAACGTCGGGGAAAGAGTAAAAATACACCGCTGCGGTGAAGTTAACATTTGAAGCTGTCGAAATGTGCTGTGTCTATTGTTGGGGAATAGGGTCGAAGCAGGAATGATTAATTGAAGCGTACCTACGCTTACATTAATTACGCTTAAATTAAAACAACAATTAGGAAAAGTTATTTAAATATCTCCGCTAATACCTACATCATCATGTCAGCCCCATAAGGTCCACTGCTGAACAAAGGCCTCCCTCAATGACATATCATCGGGGGATTACCAATACTCGCCACGCTTGGCAGGCGGGTTGGCAAGCGCAGTTTTTTATAAGATATGCTAATACACCGCGGTGAAAATGAAATTGATCAATTACGTTTAAGTGCGTACTAGTTGATAGCAACTTGATTTAAAGAACGTTTGTTAATATATCCACTTTCTAAATACAAACATAAATTAATTATAAAACAGTAACAATATACTGTAAAAATTGAACGTAAACAATTTTCTTTACTAGGTACGTTATTATTATTTGAAAATACTGATTAACTGTGGTCCAGATACGCTTTATAGATTTTCTTGGTAGAATCTTCAGGCGACGTTAAAGGAGCAGTACCTGGAAGCTATCTGAACTATCTGATACATGATAACAGTTTCCAAGTACGACGCGCTCAATTAATTTAAAAGGCATTCGTTAATTTTATTAATGCTGGCGCGCCTAAATCTACGATCACCGAAGATGTGATCGCGAGCGCCTTCTCATTTTCGAAATTAGCAAATGAATAAAAAACAAAAACGCGGGTAACCGCCAAGAGAGAGGACAAGATAAACGGATATACGGAGAGGTGCTGCGTTCGGGGTAAAGATAACACCATTAACGCCGGGGAGACTACTCAGCAAAACAATAGAGCGAGACAACTACATGAAATAGTAGATCCTAAAAGTCTAATATCACACACCTACTCAAAGAATAAATAACCTTAACAAAATATAGATGAAGTTGAAAATCCAACAACAGAAGCTGAAATTTTAAGTCTCAAAGGTTCAGAAGACGTTGCAGAGATAGTCGAAGGAACAACAAGGACAGCAGACGATGGTAGTGATACAGAAATGAGTGGAGTAAAGTTTTTCTCAGCCACCCAGCCAGCAACATAATTAATGACGTTCGTGTCGCAGACGAATTTATAAATTGGCTTCATTCCCTCTTAACAAAGGACACGCGTGATACGACAGATTGTATCGCGACGCAACGTAATTATAAATGCGTATTGATTTAGCGGATTGTTAACACTTTTGAAAGTAGTAAGAAAGGGTTTTCCTTGTAAATTAGTCCATGTCCAATTAGTCCACCAATGACTCTTTACGGTATTATGAACCTAATAATAGCTCACGGTTTCTTTTAATTAGGTCAATATTACTACCAGTTGTCTTCATCCTTTAAGCGTTTTGCCCTGTGCCTTGTTGGGGTACTTGGCCATGATCCTAAATACGGCATTTTTCTTCAGCGTCATTTTAATGCTATTACTAACGAAAATTAAAGGTTTTCTGAATGCAACACAGTCCAATTATCTGATGCCTTGGAAGTATGTTAGCATCGATGGCATAGTGTTTGGCTAAATTAACCTAAGATTTGATCTCTTTCAAACTAGTTATCCATTGCACATCAGTATTTTGCCTTATAATAAAGAGGACAATATTTTTAGAATATTGGATGGTTTGGTTTTGTTCGTCTAAGGGTTAAGATCTGGAAAACAGTCCACACTTAACACTCCAATAGATGCACTGAAATAAAGTGCTTGCGGGAAACGTCCATGTTTTACTTTAATACTTCAGAATGTAATTAGCCACATTAGAACTAATGTCATAACAGAGATACCGACCCCCATAAACTCATCTTGAATTCCATTCTCAGCCATAAATAAACGAAGCCGTGGCTGTGAGAGAGCATTATTTGTTTCGCATATAATAATGGCATATTTAGTGGCCGATATCAGTTAATACGGAGAGGTTGGCATAAATCGACGCGGGCGCAATCTCGCATCGCCCGCCCCGCCCCCCCACAGTAACTCTCTGCTATCTACCCCGAATATTGTTAATCAGTGTATCATTAGCCCTCGACCGGTGCACACTACACGTAACATTTGTAATTTAATAATTCATAAATTGTAGATGGAATAAGGTGGTTTGGGTGCTGGAGCTAACCAATGAATCGAGAGACATTAAATCGTAATATCTTTTGATTTGTATGTCCACGAAGGATAACATAGCTCTTGTACTGAAACCTAGCCCTTTATCTTGCTTCTAGTCAGGGATGTGGTCAAGAAATTGTGATTATCACAATTTAAATTTACCTGCAAATTCTCTTTTCGATAATTTCTCTCACTGCACTCACACTACACTTAATATACTCCGAACAATTGTATTATATATATTAATAGGATTCGGGTTGGGATTTGAACTGATGGTGCAAGGGTGTGAGGGACGTTTTCGCCTTTATTACTATTGGTCTTTAACATAACTGCGCATTTCAGTTACATCATGCAACCTGAATATAACTGGACTGTCTTAGTATTAGATGTGTAAAAAACTATGTGGACTTAATTAATGAGCGTTTACATTCATCATCATCGACTACAGAGGTTATAAATAAGCTAGAAAATAATATTTTAAACCTTCGTTTAGAGCCAGCGTCTACATTGTATATGATAAATCAAAGGTTTGAAAAAGCAGAGCGTGTATCTTTAGCGCACAAAACGCGTAGATAGCGTCTCATCACAGACATCGCACTGTGTAAGAGCCGGCCAGTCATTGCATCGATGATTTTATCGAATCTCTCAAAGGCCCAAGTTTTGGTACTCTAAACCACCCCGTGTGCACAGTGCAGAGCTAACGCAGGCAAAGACTGCGCGATGCTGCCATAGCGCACCGATACAGATAAAGCTAACGGAGAGCCGCTGCTATAAATCCGAGAACGTAGCGCCGTCTCACTTGCGCTAAGGAAAAACTAACCCCTAGAGAAGCGTCTGTCTCGTTTGATGTAGTGGAGATGATTTGAATTGGTATTTGAAGAAAAGCATAAGCGTTCACATAAAAAAAATGTACTGTTGCCTGGAAAATATTTATAGGAAGGAGGTTACCGTTTGCCTATGTAATATGTGCTAAGTTACGCCTATGTAAATACCTATTAAAACCATTTAAAACAAAAATCTCCAAAAACGTTTATTGATTTACATTTAGACGTTACGGGATTCAATGCAAAGTCATTAAAATGGCAAGACTTCACTTGCTATGGTATTAAAATTTAAACTAGCTACAGAAATAGTTTTAAAATTGTAATTTTACTGGCGACAGCTATAATAATGTAGGTCTCTGATAATGTTTTTGCCTAAAAGAGTGGTTTTGCAAATAAATATTCTTATTTTTACTTTTAAGATTTCAAGCTCAAGATTTAGAAACTTTACCGTCCATCAGGAATGTTATGTAATAAATTAATTATAAAAAAAAGGTCGTACGCAAAAATATATTTTTATTAGGTTTAATCTCAGTATCAAAGGCCAATGCAGACCATTCCGAGTACAGCGCAATAAAGTATTTTACAAGTGATACAAGAATGTAAGGCAATCGGCAAGCCGGATCTCCCTCGTTGCTTTTACATTATAAATACTGCGCTATTTATTTCTGGAAATCAGCTGGCCATCATCAATATTGGTTCGGATATTGTTGTGGTCCACTTAGATGTTTCCCAAGACTTTACGTGGTAAATAAACGTAGCAAGACTTTCTATTGAGCTATTGCATAGGAATTTGGCTGTAATTTTAATTCTTCGTCTATCATAACATCGTTAATGATAGTCGATGGAATAAATATTTTATTAGGTATTTTTTAATAATGTCATCAGATCTGAAATTAAAATAAGTAAAATTATATTACGTCATTCCTAACAGCATTTTTCTAGAAGGTATTTCTGCAGCGGCAATTTCATTTCTAACAACTTGCGAAAAATTACAGACATTCAGAATTTCCATAGTAACTAAAAAACTCTCAATACGACTATTACGCATCCGTAAAATCTACACTCGGGATTCTTAGTTATTAAATTAAGTTTCAAGCTTGAAAAGCTACAAAATCATAACATTATTTCTATTTCATTAATAAGTCATATTTTGGTGAAATGTGTGATGTATTATACAATTTTACTATATTTTATGTAGTCAAACGAAATTTCTGCATTAATAAATAATAATTTATAATTCGGCACGTACACTGAATCGACAGTGGCTCATCTCCCTACCTCCTTTACATTAAAAGCGTGATTTCCGTACTGCCCAGTGTGCAACTACATTTAAGGGATACCGAGTTCATAATTAATTGCAAAACGCACAGTAGTTGGACTCACTTTCACACTTTTCTTTACGCAGTGCGCAATGTCGCGCGTCGCTGTGACCGCGACACGCGCGCGCGCACCCACTACCGTTCACGGCTTATAAGGGCGCGTTGCGTGTCGCCGACTAAAACGGAATACGGTGTAATTAGTGGCTTTGCTTTATCTTCAGTTTAATTTATAGCGTTAATTCAATTTATACGTTTGTTCATAGTTTGCGTTATTTATTGGATTATAAATACAGGGTTTAAATGCCAGTCGGTTTACGCATGTAGCGAAGTTTATTCGGAACTTAATATTGAGGTATAATGCAACATTGTTGCCTCTAACACAGAATACAAACTATTACTTTGTGCAAATATTTATTTTTTCAAGTGTCAAAACATTGGTTACTACAGATTTGTCGTTTGCCAGTATCGACACTAAATATAAGAAAAATATTACACTGACCTTACATTTCATAAACGCTAAACAGTACTTAGGTTAGCGGTGTACACAGAAAATACTATATTTTACTTTTATCACATCTTGATTAGACTTAAGTATTATACAAACCAATTCAAAAAGGTATTTTTATAGTATTTCCTAATAACAACTACATTAATAAGTTAGGTACGGTCAGCATCAAAAGTCGTTGACTATATTCAGATTTTTGAAATCGCATTAAACCATATTAAATTGCTCAACATGACATGCGCCTGAATTGGCCTTATATAGTAAATTATCCAATTCTGTCATGTTGAACGATTTAGGTATAACATGGTGTATAGCGTTTTTAAAAATCTGAATGTGGTCATCGTCTTTTGATGCTAACCATACCAAACCATTAACTTTGCTTTGCTAAGGTCCTAAAATTAAATTATATTTTATTTATTAAAGAACAGCAAACAGCTACAAAATACAAACTAACACTATAAAATAACAAAAGGAAGCTAACAATAATGTAGCCCACAACGCTATCCACATGTTACTTACAATATTAATGAATTGTCGCGAACTGCTGTAAATTATTAAAAACATTGGTCTTAACTAAAAATAGAAACTAATAATAATATATATACGACAACAAAATAATAACAAAAGAAATAAATTTTACATAGCAAGCTTCTCAAAGATTAAACTACTAACATTACATTCAAACAGCTTCAAGATATTTGCGCCTAGTCTCAAGTCAATACCAAACTGACTCAGCAATGGGGCACGGGACAAGTAGGATTTATAGCATCTAAATACATGGCACGTAAAAAAAATCTGTTCTGAACCTTTATAATTGCTTCCTAGTGTAGACTTTGTAGTAGGGGTTCCATATATGTATAGCATATTTAAGTTGGGGACGTACGAATGTCTTGTATAAGTACATATAAATATGTGGAAGTGCGCTTGAAATCATATATAATATATATTGATTAGGAACCACAAGTTTTACGCTGAAAGCTATATGCTAAACATCTATTCGCACCCTACATCAGTGACACAGATGAAGCGCTTCAAATAAATTAAAACTAACTAAATCTTTGTAAACGATCCAACATTGTTGCATCGCACGACGCAAAGACAAATGCCCACCTGCCATCAGGTCAACATGATTCGAACTGAGCGCTGCTTGTACCTTGAGCAGACAACTCTTTCTAGCGATCAGTTCTCGCCGACAATCGTGTCGGACATCGGTCCGACACCCGACAATCGATTCGGTACAAGTTTAAAGGCGACTAATGTAATAAACTTGTTCCATACACAACGATATTCAAGTATACCACAGGAGATAGGACAACGGCCAGCTAAGCTATTCTCTAGGTTAACTTTCATGACTTCGCGACTTTGCCTCATAGTGATGCAAAACTGTCGATATTATTGTAATATCCATAGTCCGATATACTGCGTCATTGTTGCCTTTTGATAAAAGTTTATGTAGAAAGTGTTATTGACTAACACTAACTTATCAATGACAACAATATTGATATACATATATTCCTAATTATTTCTTGTCTAGGTACTTTTTCCATTAAAAAAAAATTCTCTCGGCAAGAACAGTGTGATTTAAAACTAATAATAGTTGAATCGATTTGTTTTTCTTAGTACTGGGTTTATTTCAGAACAGTATCAAATGTGTCTCTCCGAGTGACTTCAGTTCAATCGAATTAAAAACACCAAATTATCTTAACGACGAGACGAGATAAATTAATTCCTAAGAAAAGTTTAGTCGATCGATCGATTCGATTTGTAATTTATGGGCTTAGGATACTGATGTAATAAGGCTCTATGGGTTTGATGTTTCTTAGGCCTTATTAATGACCTGGCTGCTTTCTCCAGGCCATGCCTCAACTTCGACGCTGTCATTAACTATTTATAACCAGCGTTTTAACTACAGGCGTTTGTAGTTTGTACTTAAATGGTTTACGCACAAACGCGCAGGCTTTCAGTATATCATTAAAGGACATGCGAATGCCTCTCGCCTAACCACTGTACGCATAAGGCAATAAAACTCATTCACACGTTTGTCAATTTAATAGATGCCTTATTAAAAGTGCGGGCTGAATCGATTTACTCGATTTATTTTCCGATGTTCCGAATTCGATTTGCGTTGGCAGCACTGGCAGTTGCGTTTACGCAGATGTAGATTTAGGTGCTCTGTTCTATATTTAAATTTATTCGTGTTCCATTTTGTGTGTATTTATTTCTAATGTAAAACTTCACTGTGCTATGATTTATATTGTTCTGAATAACTGTGTGTAGACACTTTATCGATTTATTAAGTTAATCGATTAACGATTATTTAGGAAATCGGTATTAATTTATGGTTTGTAGTCACAAAACGTAGACTACAGGCGTGCTTTGGCATAAGCTTTGTTAACATTTTAAGAGTTTCGTAGTAAGGATAATATTAACAAAGTTACTGTGGATGGAGAATGGTAGTTTATAAATCAATGAAAATAATTACCAATTTTACAAGCAGATTTAGTAAGTATTTTGCGGTAGTCTACATAAGTAAGGGTTCTAGATTTATTTTCGCCTATAAACAAGAAAGAGTCTACAAGAAATAGATAATGGTCATCAATCACCGAATATTTTTATTTTATTAAAAAAATTAAATACTTAACAAATAAAATACAATATTTTTCATTATTTATCAGTGATGATGATCAAACATACTCGTACTTATGGAAAAACTCATCAATGATTATACGCTATAATTATGTGCATTATCAGTATTTAGCATAAACACTATAGAGCCAACGTTTGTTTAATACGGCTTAGTCATCACGACAAAACCAATTACAAGAAAATTGTTCAATGACCTCAGTATCGCAAGATTCATTATTATTTAAATACACTTGCCGTGTTTGTATGTTGTCTGTCTTGAAAATCCGTCTGTACGGCATTGATTTTTTTTAAAATTACCCACAAGGTGGACAGACGACCAGGTAAAGGTTGCAGGAAGCCGCTAGTTGCAGGTCGCTTCCAACCGGTCAATCGGGGGGGGAGGGGGCTATATTCAGCAGTAGACGTCCTATGGCTAAAATGATGAAGTGGTGAACTAGGGAAGTTGAGTACTTTTCTCTTTACAAATACGTAATGTTATACAAAAGAAAAGAATAAAACATTTAATTAGTTCATAGCACAAATACGTAGTTCTATGACTGAAATGATGATGATCAATACGTTATGCCTAAACGTGTCGCAATGAACAAATTATGGGGTTTTAGTTATATATCTTAATCTACTTATATGTAAATAATTACTTACGTAATACGTAAATTCAATTACTGACTTTAGTGTACAATATACCTGTAATGAAGATAACACTTAGCTTGATATATTAGCATGTATAATGTTGTTCAAAATAGTACATGTCTTGTTGGTGTTAATATCTATATATTTTATCAACCTTTTCAATCCCACTGCTGGGCAAAGGTCTCCCCCAGACTCTTCCATCGATCTCTATCTATTGCCAATGACTCCCAATCCCTCGTTAAGTTAACCAAGTCGTCACACCATCTTTTTTTGGGTCTACCTCTTCGGCGACCGCCGTCTATAGGTACCCATCGGGTGACGATTTGGGCCCAACTTTCTGGATGCATTCTGCATGTTAATATATAAAAGAAATATTTTTATTAAAATGAATTAGCATTTGATTTGACTTAAAACATAAATCTGTAAAATCTACTTACTAGTACTTCTGGGTGTTTGATTTTTTAAAGACACACGAATGTATGTAAATATATCATTAGCGGGCCTTGAATGATACATGACCTAAAACTTCTTAGTGCTTAATTAAGATCAGGCTGGCGTCTATTCAGTTGTATCGGCAAGCTGTCACTATAAAATCCGTTGTGCCAATAACTTTGCACTTTTGAACTCGCCCTTAAACCAGATCGTAGGTCGGGTTACGGATCCGCGCGTGGGAAACGTGCCTAATTACCTCGTTCTATATCACAAGCTTTATGAAATAGGATATAGTAGATATTAACAAATCTATTAAACGTTTATTCTTAATGTTAATATGTTTTATAAGCCGAATTTGTGATTCAAATAGGAAAATCAATCTAAAGCAACAGCATGTTTTTATATATTTAACTTATGTTTCAATAGGACACTTCGGAGATGAAAATCGATCTAATAAAACGATACCGCATAAGACGATATTCATCCTCAAAAATTTGACCTTCTAAACTAACTATAAAATTCATAGGCGCGGCTCGGGTTACACTCAATCAGTGAACACGTGGTTCGGTCGTTAAAATATGAATCCTTCCAGTTAAACAAAGCTTGAGCAAATAAAATCGCCAAGAATCCGGATTCTGATGTGTTTTTGGTTTTGCAAGACAATCCAGATGAATTTATTATTGTAAGCCTTGTTCTTGATTAAAATATCATACAGGGGTTTAGCTATGATCTATATCGTGGAGCAAGCTTACCCAAAAGATAAGCCTACTGTCTCACATGACACGTCTAAGGTTGTTTGATTTCGGAAACACGGACGCAAGCAAGGAGGTTTCCCACTAGCTTCAATACAAACACAACCAACGGTGCGCCCTCAAAAGTGGGATGAATTGACGAAAAACAGTCCTCATATAAGCTCGGATGTAGGACTTAGGGTGCATTTCCACTGAGGCGGAGAGGAGAAGAAGAGCTGTGTTGTCAAGTATGAAAACAAAAATTGTTTTCAAAAGTACGAATGGACCCCCGTAGCCCAAACCACCCATGAGGTTATACAATTTTATAACCGTTACTTTTTTAGGTACCCTTTTCTAAATAAAGAGCTGGACTCACTGTCTTATATTTTTGGGGCAAGTAGTAGTTGAAATTTTAGAGGTCCCTCTAAGAATTCTGAGTCGTTCTAATAATTTGCACTCCTGAACCGGCCTTTAAACCCGCAGGTGCGGCCGGGGTCCGAGCGGACCCGTACCCTCGTGGGAACCGTTCCTAATTACCCCGCTCCACATAACGAGCCTAATTCGCGACTGCGTGCGCCGGCGCCGCGCTCTCACGCACGCATTGTCTTCGGTAATTGCCGATCCTGTTCAATTTGTTGCCTTCCCGCACTGTGATTCCTTTAAGTGGCCACTTTCAATTGCTAAATAAATCGTATGCGTGCTTAGGCGCCTAAGCGTTCCGAGAAAATTTTGCTGGCAACATTGTGGTATTTGCATCTGGGGCTGATGAAGATGTAAATGGGTAGATTTAGATTCGCCAGATGACCGTTGCGGTTAATGACCAGAGAACAAGATCGAATGCCATACTAAACACAGAAAAGTACTTACTTAATCCGTTGTAAAACATTTATACTATGCTCTCTAGTCTTTTGTATTCAAACGGAGCCCATGTCTGTCAATCGTGTGAAATAATTCAAGGAATAAACAATATTGAAACTATTTCTATAAATATTGGAAGAGTCGGCGACTATGGTTATTTACAGATATCCATATTGCGGATTTTGTCAAACAAAGAGACGCCAAGAAGTCTTTCTCTCAGGCAGGCAAGCCATATCGCTCGTTAAACTGACAACCAATTAGGAAGAAAGATCACGAACTGGAAGACAACCATACACACAAGGTAGGCCTCTCACCCCGTGGATCGATGATCTAGTTAAGGTTACTGATTAAAGCCGGTGGATGCGAACTGCTCATATAACCGCTCGTTGTGGCAAATTGGAAATCTATGGGAGAGGCCTCTAAGCTAAGCTGATGATGATGATTCTAAATACTTACTTGAAAGCTAATACTCTTAGCTATAAGTAGAAATTCACCCTATATTTAATAGGGTGGATTTCTACAGTTCTTTGACATTACATTTTTATGATAATGCATACGACGAAAAGAAAAAATCTTTATGGCAATTTTTTTTCAAGATAGTGTAACCAAATACTATAGCTAATTTCTTAGAAACCACAATGGATACCCAGGACGAGCACAAAGTTCCGAGGTTAGGTGCGCAGGCGCAAGGCGTTACGCCCCCGGGCGGCTGATGAAGACATCACGCGGCACGTCAATTGATTAGTCGCGCGACGGCCGACGGGGAGAGCGGACGTGTTATTATGCGACGTTAGACACGCGTCCCGGTTACAGATAGGTGAATGTAGACATATAAATTCTACGAAACAAGATTTTGTTATATCTGTACTATTTTAATAGATATACACTTTTATTGCAACACATTATTCTAACGTTAGAGTAATTATAACTGCATTTAATATTCATCGCCTCTTAAATATACACAATACGGTATAGTAAAATTTGTGTATTTCCAACAATATACATAAATTAAATTTTCGCAAACCTTACCTTAGAGAAGCAGCAATAAAGACGAGACCTCTACTATCTTACAGACGTAGACAGGAAATCTCATTGATTTTCCGTTTTAGTAATAACTTTAACCACAAATTCAAACAACTTTAGTGAGCTAACGACAGATATAAACTTATTTAATAGACTCTAATGACGGTAACAGTTCAATAGCGAATTATAGCTCTAAATGCATTCTCTAATCGATGGTCTCATGCATTCATTGCACAGCAATTGGAACTATGTCAAAGCTCAAAGAAAAAAGATAGCCAACTCATTCCACTCACATTTTGTACCTACAGCGAATAATCCAAATTTAACAAAACGGAATTTCAGACTCTTTAATACCTGTTTTCTTTATTAAATCATGCTCCAAATGTCAAACTTTTAATACAAACTGTCATACCTCGTTTTAGATTTTCGTAAAATCTTTTGTAAGGTGCTTTTTAAGGAATACATAGTCCGAATTATATTCTTTATCGTTTTATGCTTTGCAATATCTGACGGTTAGTCAGTTACTGTATTAAAGATATGGATATTTAGAAAAACGTAGGACACTGGAGAAATCCATACCTACCCATATAATATAGTTACAGTAGCAATCTTAATTTTACTAAACATCATTTTATTTATTAGTATTATTACAGGTTTTATTATTTTTGGAGAAATTTTAATATTTCAATTCGCAATCAAGGCAACAGTTCTTTTTTTAAAGATCCAGATTTTGCTGTTTATAGCGAGCTGGCTGTTTTTTTTTGGATTATGTAATGCTTTTATCAGGATTCCTAAGTATCAATCGGACAATTAACCTTTAAAGGATGAAGATATAGGGTCGTAATTAAGTCAGAAAGTACTAATACTACCGATATTAAGCGTGAAGAATGTGGTTTGCGATTCGCGATAACTGTCGACTTTAATTGCTCACTTAGAGCCTATTTCATTAGGCAACTTGTAGTTACTTGTAAGGATATTTTACAAAGCACTATGGCAACGCAACATAGTATCATATAATAGCATTTTAAGGGCCACTAATTGCACAACTTTCTTAATTTGTTCAACATTGTTCTGACCCTATCAACTTAACTGACAGTCAAAGTGATATAACGATGTCCTAAACCCGATTAGCCTGTGCTGATAAAATGTTATTGTGCGAGTCGATAGACCCTAAAAAATTGTATGACAAGACTAGTATTGTGTGCTAAAACATTATTCCGTTTAGCGCATACCACCTTCATATCACATTCATAACAAAAAAAATCGTTGCAATATCATTAACTTGTAATATATGTAGGTATTAGATATAAACATAAAGTTTTACCATGTCCGTCTGTCTGTTTGTCAGCGGCTTGGTTCACAGTTCGCTTAGTACTAGAAAGCCGTAATTTCCCAAGGGTAATATTAATCACGCTCACTAAAAAAATTGCATTTAAAAATGTTTTGAAATTCACGACAGTAGACAATATATAACGAAGTGAAAAGGAAAACGATCACAGATAGGTAGGCTCTACAATTACCGAGTTAACTTGTAAAATGTACTCGGTAAAAAAAATACTTTCATGACGTTGTTAATTATACAAAACACGAAGCAAATACCGCATATTATGACGGGAAATTGCGCGTGGCCCGATAAATATAATAATGAATGAAATAATTTAATAAAAGTCAGTTAGCAAGTCCTGAGCGGATTACTTAACCAGCTTCTATCCAACCAATAACATCTATCTTAATACGATTGAACATAAAAATAAATCCAAAAGGCACCGTTAACATCCGATGTAGTTACAGCTGTGTGACAGATAGGCTCGACAATCGGGATCGGAGTCGATTCTTATCGAATCAGAGCGAGACACAATAAAGGAACATATCTTTACGATTCCATCAACAACAGTCACCGATCGATCAGGGCCGCGGAACGAGTACTGTTATCAAGGCATTTGGATTGGAGTGTACCTTATGGGAAAGCAGATTATTTTATAAAGCGGTGGCCTGTAATATTTGCCTATTCAGAAACTGCCTCGCTGTCAAATATAGAGGTAATTCTATATTTGACAGCGGGGCAGTCAGGGGATTCGATCTCTTAGTCGAAGTCGAAGCCTGGTATACCCACCAAAACTGCATTGTGACCATCTAACGCTATGGTTATGAAAGGCCTAAGGATAACTAGGTTAGAAGTTGGATTGCGCTTAGAAGGGTGGACTAGACTTCAATATGTCTTACAGCAACGAGATACAGCGCGCCTAGACCTAAAATATGGATTATATAATACTACCTACCTATACTATATGTCAAGATCAGTTTTCCAGATGTATTTCGCATCGCGAAAGTTAGTTTTGCAGCGTACAAACATAAAGTGTTACTTTCTGCTTTTCAGACTAAATTTGAAGTCCAAAAATCTTTAAAACCTATAAATGAAAAGACGACCTCGTATACCGACGTCATATTTGCGGTCCCGGGTCCGATCGGTCGGGGCGATGTATAGAAAACGAACTTCTACATATTATCTTGGGTCTAAGTGTTGTGGTACCGTCGTTGTTTCTGATTTTTATAACATTAGTATCAGAGCAATAATAACATTATTGCGCTTGACTAAGGTCCGCGTACTACCCAGTAGTAGTTACCCAGTCTTTTTACTAAAAAGAATAGAGAAAATCGAACAAAATAATAACGTATTTTTTAAATTTGTGAATAACTGCTTATCACGACAAATAGCAACCATGATAAATCATTCAGTATGTACTAGAATAGATTCCCACATGCAGCGTTACCAATTTGTACATCGCATACGTAGCGTGCTCGCTTGCATTTGCGCGCGCGCAGGCACACGTACCCGGAGGCGCTGCTCCGGATAGTTCGGCAACATTACCGCCGTATTAATTGCCGACATAAATGATTTTAATGCTAAACATTTGTTAGCTTTCTGCTTGATATAACAGTATTAATATACGAGACAATTTGTTTTTAATTCATTTTTAAAGCGGCTGTCTGTGAGAGCAAAACAGAATAAAGATTGTTTGACAAATTGCGGTTTGTTTATCGACCATAACTATGTACAGTCAACGGCAGGTAAACCTACCTAAGAAGTTTAAGTTACTAAACCGATTTTCATATTCGACCGATATCCATAAAGAAAATTTTACGGTTTGTGGTAGGTTGACGAGCTGTTGACTGTACCTAGGTACCGCACACTGATCCATATATATGATTATATATCTTTCAAAAGCCTAGTAAAACATACAATTACAAAACATGCAATCGTATTTTGTAACATTTCTGTGGCCACGAGACTTTTTGTTTAAATAAAACTCCGACAGACCAAAAAAAATACTGTTTAGTTTGACAAATTGAACAGTAAATGGATAAGTCTGTAAAATACAATGTTTTGTAGCAAGCAAGACATTATGAGTTCAAGCTTCATTCAGTGTATTAATTAGGTAAAGGTTTACGCAATTAATCTATCTGCATCGCAAATCAAGGCTTAAACGCGCAGTCTTTGACGGTAGACTAAGGCCATAACTCAGTGTTTACATATGGCCCGATTGTAATATAAACCATGCAAAAGCACCAAGTTTATTACATAAGCAGCAAATAATAAACAAGCCCAATAGGTATAAATTATTCCCGCGGACAGCACCGTTTACTGCGACGTCTGCGCATATTGAAAGTAAATCATTTCAACGTGACCGAACCAGAACAGAAAATACAAATAACAACACTAATGAAGTTTGATTAAAAACTGATTTATTATTTTTGGGGCAACGTATCCGGCGCGGGCGCAGTGTTAATCGTAATTCCGTTTGATTTAGCTATCACGCCCGCGAGATTTAATTAAAACTATTACGATTGTATAATTGGAGCTGATTAAATATAAATCAATGGGTTTTCATGTTGATTATACTTGAAGGGTTTAATATAGAACTTTCAGATTTATTAAATTATGTCATTCGATTATAGAATATTCGTTCAATCGCTTACTTATTTACCAGCAACTTTCTTAAGCTCTAACTAATAAATCAATAAGGTATTAAAATGCATATATTAGTTTAAAAAAATATGAAATATACAAATTCCAGCTTAAACTTACATTACAGCTTAAACATACACAATACTTTAAAAACTTACAACTGAGTTGTTACTCATACTCGTGTTATGAGTGTGAGTTAAAGAAAGTTTCAAATGTTATAATTTCAGTTTGTTTCTAACTATACCATTAGCTAGATTATTGTAGGAATGTTTAAGCCTTATGACTATCTACAGGCTAATATCTCCTGTTCACCGTAGCCAGGACATTTCTTAGTTTAATAACCAAACAATTTTGAGCAAATTGCGGCTGAACTTTGACATTTTAAGTGTAATGAGGGCTCGGGCATTTAAATATTCGTGGAAACCATGGGTATAATAGAGTATTATGACAAAATAATAACCGAGGCCATTCAGGTTGACCTGATTCCAGGTTTTATGGTCCGTCTGAGGGTACTAAACATTATTTACAATTAACTACCTACATAAGTAAGACTTAAAGCAGATATCTTAATACGCACTTGATATTCAAATTACACTCATACATTACTGTTGTTTGTTTGCCGAGAGAACATTTTTTAAAAATCGTATTAAAGCCATAGCAAACTACAGACTTTTGATCGGCCAATAGGCTAGTTTCCTGGGTCAAAAAATAGACCGTCAGTTAGATAATCAAAAAAAATTTTACCCATATTTTGTCTTTTGTCAATCAAATAAAAAAATACGAAGATAAAGCGCATTAAAGTGATCAAGTGACATCACGCCTTGTTAAAAAGTCTTGCAAGGCGTGACGTTACGCGGAACTTTAACATAGCCCGTTAATATGTCTTCTTCAATCTTCATCATTTTTTGTTTGATTGAGAAAAGAAAAAACACGTGTCCAATATTTTCTGTTAATGCAACTGACGGACTAATTAGATTTTTTTAGGAAATTTGCCCATTATTGGGTTGATTGTTATTGCAATCAAACGCAACACATACTTACAGTACTTACAGTGTGCGCGTTCACAGATGCATTCAAAATAATTAAAAGATCGATCCAACTATCGGTCAACAAAAAAGTCTCAAGTGAGGGCTCTTAGGGCTAGGATAAATGGCATCAGCTCTCTTTTTAATCAAGGGCCGTGTGGTGTCCGTATCATGTCGTGCTGTACTACAAAATATCTAGATTTTTCTTCTTCTTCTTCTTCTCTGGGCTTCTAAAAATATAATACTATAAGTTGGTTGTCTGGAAGAGATCGCTATTAGCGATAAGACCGCCTAAATTGTACATCTTTCTGTAAAAATAATGTGTATTTTACTTGTATGGTGTGCAATAAAGAGTATCTATCTATATTTTTTATCTGGATATAATAAACGTTTAATATAACAAGGATTACTATCTTTTGAAATTTATATTGTAATCTCGAAAGTTAAAGTATAGTACTTCAGACGGGAAGAATTATGTAATTATGGTAAAAAATAAATAACAAAAAGTTTTTGTTTTTAAATAAGACTCTTTTATATTTGCCGCATTCTCTTTGACATGCGTCTTAATTATTAGAACTTTACGCATGCAAATAGTGCCTAAATATCTATAGTTAGATAATGGATAAAACAAGCTTCAATCTTTTAAGCTCGCTATGCTCAAAATGCTAATTAACCTACTAAAACCACAGTCAACATAATGGTGCTTTACTTTATACCTGGCAACAAGAACTCTGTTGTTCGTGTCGGTCAAAGACAGGCGTGGGCTTCCGAACAAAATATCTACTATCATCATCATCATCATTTCAGCCATAAGACGCCCACTGCTGAACACAGGCCTCCCCCAATAACTTTCATCGGGGGGGATTGCCAATACTCGACAAGCTTGGCAGGCGGGTTGGCGAGCGCAGTTTTTTATAACATTTCGCACGCAGACGCTGCTGCCCTTCTCGTGCTACAGGAATTAGTGTATTCTTTACGGCCGTCCCCACACGACAATAAATAATATCTACTAGGTTCGCATTAAAGTTTTTTGTTATTTCGTACGTAATTAAATACATAATGAAATACTATATTTTGTTTTATTAAACTTTTGACAGTTTCAACTACAATTGTAAAATATAATTACGGCTGTTCAAATTTGTCAAAGGTCTGAAACAATTAAGTAATAGCATTTAAATGTTTTATGTCTTTAAAAAAAAACATGGGAGCCCTTTTAATTTGTCAAGTGCAAGTTGAGCTACTGACTACTAACAATATGTTTACTGTGACCTACCCAACCAACTAAATACCAGTTTAACGAAATTACAGAAACATTACTAGATGCAAGTGAGATAATAGATTGTATCTACATTGATAATAATTAATTTACAAGCAGTTAATTTCCTGTTAATTAATCGTGAGATAAATACAACTTCAGCCGAGTTTTCGTTTCCTAAACTAATAATTTTAATGTTTGTTGTAACAGCTAGTTACTTACTTATCATTTGAAAATAGGATGCTACACAAGAAACGACAAAAACATATTCGATTCTATCAAAATGAGAGAGAATATACATTGCTAGATTTGCTAGCACGTCTTTGATACAAATTCTTCGTGCGTATGTATTACGTGCATAATATCATTTGCGATTTTGATTTGATTTTATTATATTATTTAACCACTGGGCATATCTAAGACATAAAAAATGATTTTTTTTTTTCATAGGTATGTGTCCAAGGATTTACATTGCGTATTTTCGATCACAGCATAGATAATAGTGCTGACGTACGATTGCCAGTATGACCATTGTATAACGGGGAGAATGCCAATTGATGTTTCAGTGCCATCTCAATTTTCAATCTGGTCATCAAAATTTTGAGAGAATTGCGATCGACACGAGAAGAAGAATACCGTTAAGGTATACACCACAAGATTTAAGTAGGTAGGATATAGCTTTTAGCGCCACCACTCGCCAAGAGAAATACTTCTCCTCTCCGAAAGTGACAGGAGGTGTGCGATGTGATGAGTATTAAAGTCATTTCCCCGCAAAGACTCTTAAACAGCCAAGCCAGCGGTTGTCAAAGCTTCCATTAACTCTGACATAACTTAACCCCATCAGTTGCTAGTTAACATAATGATAGTACTATCCGCACAAATATAATGATGTCGGTAGTGACGTATCCGCGGAATGGTATGCGACGCGGGCGCGGCGAGTCAAGGCGAAGGGTCATAGAGAGAAAGGCAGGCCTAACGTCTGTATTAATTTAGTAGTTTAGTTATGGCCACTGCAGTCGATTGATTGCTGTAATTAAAATATCTACATTGTGCGTATGATGCGTTGTTAACTGTTTTGGAGTTTAAGGATTTGTCACACTGAATTCGTCCTGCTGCGGTCCGGTCAAAACGAATGCAGTCCGCATCATGTGTGAATATCGTTTCATGTTTCTATTCATCATTTGAGCCACTAAACATAGGCCTCCCCAATGACTTTCTGATTTGCCGGTTGGGAGCGGCCTGCATTCAGCGGCTTCTTGCTTCATCAGGTCGTCTATACACGTTGTTGTTTCTTTTCATCGGGTGCGATTTGAACGTGGGGTACGTGGGTGAAAAAAAACGCACATAATGCACCGTGTAGGCGGTCAGGGAGAGAAGGACAAGCGGAAAAGGCTGTCTAACTCGGAAAAGCAAGAAGCGCATTGACTGTTCCCTGCTCGTACTTATGACTGACAAGCTTAAATCACCTAGATGTGGCCGCGTGACAATAAAATTTCAATTTTGTCATGTTTCCGTGGCCTGAGGGTTAATAGCAATCAAGTTCAGCGTGAAAGTATGGAAAGGCTCTTCTTATTCTTCAGGCTCGGTAATGCCAGTAATTACTGTTACAATATAATATACACAGTGTAAGTAGTAACTGAAGTCATGGTAATCACCATAGGCTAAATAATGAAAGACTAACTAAGTAACTAATATTTGGGTATAACATTATAATAACAATAACTGGCGCATATTTAATTATTCTGTATAATACTTCATGCTCCGCCTTATTTGATTTACCTCAAATTCGAATAGTAGCGAATACTGTAATGCAATCAATTACTCAAGAAATAAATTAAGGAAACGGTTAATTTTTTGTTAAGAAAATAACTTTTACTTTGTAAAGGATCAAATGTTTGATCATTGGGTTTCTAATCTATTACAAGAATTAGTAGGAGTTTACACAAGTAACGTGATCAGCCTTTGTTACAGCTTTACTTAGATCGCTACCATTATTAGGCTTAGTAACCTCTCAGGAATTTCGTCGGGCTATACCTACACGCTTGTATGGGTCTGTTGACATTGTGCTTTGATCCACATAGGACCAGTTTCAGTGCTCCACAAGCACTAGTATACAAACATAAACTAATAATACGTGCTATGGTTAAATGACCAATATTTGGGACCAAGCGGGCCACATCTAAATTTAACAAGTCAAATACTCGTAGGGATGACGACGAAAGAAAATAAAATTCTATTTAGTCCGTCAGTTAGATTATCAAAAATAATGGACACCTATTTTTTCTTTTGTCAATCTACCAAAAAATGACAAACATAATGCGCGTCAAAGTTCGGGAGTGGGGGCTCGTGACTTCACTTTATGTAAAAATTTTACCAAGGCGTGACGTCATGCGACATTTCAAATCAATATATCTCTGTAATATTTTGATTAAATGAAAAAAAGAAATGATGGTATGACGATTTAGTTAACCTGACGAGGGATTGGGAGTCATTGGCGATAGATAGAGACCGATGGAAGTGTCTGGGGTAAACCTTTGCCCAACAGTAGGATTAAATAGGTTGAAAAAAAGTGTCCAATAGTTTTTGATAATCTACCTATTAACGAAGAGTTTAAGGTTTGTCGTCGTCCCTATTGTGTATACGTAAATACCCAGAGCCGCACACTTTCAAAACACCTTTGAAGCAGATAGATATATTATTATAGATAGTTACATCATTTATTATTTATTTTCTGAGTTGACTCGGGTCTGAGTGTGTTGGGAGACGCCTCTGGCAAAATTAGTGAGCTGCGCTGTGCCTAAATTATGAGTTGCCATTAAAGCATTAAAAATATCCAATGGAAATGAGACTCTTTACGATAATGTTTCCTCTTAGGAATTTCGTCAGCCTTTAAAGTACTCGTACGGTCTGTTGACATTGTGCTTTGATCTACATAAGGACCAGTTTCAGTGGCTCGCATAAGCGTTGTAACTACGTACCTAAACCTAATGTACATGCTACTGCTTCGAAGCTATGCCCCACATATCATCAAGATAAGTACTATGGTCGGTTTATAGTTTTATGTACTTGGTGACTAATTTATAGAAAAGGGCTCATTGATGGACCATTTGCTAAGAGCTCTACTAAATTATGTATGTAAAAGAATAAAAAAATTAATAAATAATCAATTGTTTTTACAATCACACCAATCATCTAGCCCCAAACTAAGCAAAGCTTGTACTATGGCGACTAGATAAGGAATATACGTATACATAAGTACTTAAATACTTTTTTAAACATCCATGACTTAGGTACAAACGCTCGTGCTCATCACACAAACATTTGCTCCTTGCGGGATTCGAACCCGCAACTACTGGCTTTATAGTCCGGAGTGCGAATCACTACACCAGACGGTCGTCAAATATAAAATTAAGTATTTTATTAAATTGAAACCAAGTGGGATAGTAAGTACCTATTTTACCGTTTTTAAGGAAGGAACCCTTAAGTCACATATCCTTTTAGAACGCTCAACCGCATTAATCATCATCATCTGCCATAAGACGTCCCCTGTTGAACATAGGCCTCCCTAGTGACTTCCAGATTGGCCAGTTGGAAGCGTCTGAATCCAGCGGTTTCCTGCAACCTTTACCAGGTCGTTTGTCCACCTTGTGGGTGGACGTCTTACGCTGCGTTTGCCGGTAAGTGGCCTCCATTCCAGAACCTTTCCGCCTCATGGGCCGTCAGTTCTCCGGTCAGGCCGCATTAATATAATACACTCATATAATTTAACTCTTTGCTTATCGCGGCCTCCCTGCGATAGGTCGTGGGATCCCTAGGGGACCGCACCCCAAGTTAAGAAACAAAGGGGTAGTACCTACAATCATTTAAAATTCTGAGGAAAATTACATTATGTAACTCATTTCATTACACTCTCACTCATGCATATAACATACTGATTACAATACTTATTTTTATGCTTCGGTCAAATACTAACTAAAAAGTCCCGAAAAGGACATATATATATTTTTTAAAGTAAAATATTGTTTTTAAAAGTAGGTAATTTATAAACACTTACATAATATGTAAGTCGCGGCAACCTGTAATTGAATCTACACTTAGCTTATATACGTGTTCAATGTATTATTGGTGTAAGTTTAGTTGGTTGCTCTTATTTAATAAATAAATACGAGTAACTTGTTCCTTCAGTACTAGGTTTAGATTTTTTTTTTAATTACAAGTCTTAACCGTGACTTAATCTATCACACATGTATATAACTTTTGGATTAAATTTTACAGCTTTGCGTAATGTATGTGTAGGTATCAGTTATTTATAGGTCATTAAGTCACAGTGGGCCATAAATTTTCTACAGCCTATGTTATACTAGATTTCTTAGATAGTTGGATGCTGAAACCTTGACATAGTTGAAAACGACATAAACTCCTACATTCACGGATGCATTCTGCTTTTAGATAGATAGATAGATAGATACTCTTTATTGCACACCATACAAGTAAAACACACATGTTTTTTACAGAAAGATGTACAATTTAGACGGTCTTATCGCTAATAGCGATCTCTTCCAGACAACCTTTAGGTAGAGGACAACCATTAAAGAAAGGGGAAGGTGTTGCAGAGTTCTTAAAATTCTTACCTGATACAAATAGGATTGCATAAATTTATGGCATAGACGTATACATACAGTAATAAATCAATAAATAAAAAAAAAATACATAACAATAATTATACATACATACAATAAACATGCATACTACTTGATATATGCGAGGAGATGTCGAGACTAACAGTGACCAGTAATATTCTAAGATATAAAGGCAGTTTGTCTCAAGAAGAAAGTGTGCTAAAAGCTTTTATTACTAGCTATTTGAAGTTATTTTCAGAGTTATTGACAAAAAGCCTTTCTGTAAATTGATGTCGATATTGGTACCATTGTTAACGTTTTGTATGGGCAGTTAAAATAATAACTAATACTAGAAAAGATACGACAAGTAATGAAGACACAATTTTTACTAGAAAAAGCAACTTTGAGTATGGCTGCAAAAACGCTATTGTGTAAAAAGCGGTTGATTACACATAATAATCTATATATATAAAAGAAAGTCGGGTTAGTTACACCATTTATAAGTCGAGAACGGCTGGACCGATTTTTATGATCTTTGATTTGTTGAATTTGGCTCCGGACCGAATAGCAGAATAACTATGAGAAACATGGAAAAAATCGCAAAAAAAAATGTATGAAGGTGCGGTACGAAGTTCGCCAGGACAGCTAGTTTATAAATAAAATTCAATGCTGGTATGTATGGAGAAACTCTTTTTTGTTAATGCTGTCGTTTAGACGTCTCTATCCTGACTCTAAACAGATAAGCTTTGCGATTCTAGTCCGAGTAAAGTCCTGAGTAAATAGGTCTATGGTCTCAACTAATTCGAATTGGAGGCCATATTGAATTCTCCATTTCTGTAGCTTATCATTGATGGAATCTTTAGCCCACTTGTATGGATCTATCGCACGCAAACATAGGAATTCGATCCAATTACAAGGATTGCAAACGTCAATGCTGAGATCCTGCAAATTTATTCGCGCATTAATGAGCCGGTGACCTTAAAGACAATAGAGACACAACTGGCCATGGGGCACTGACTGTTGCTTTGTGTACTGAACGGATTTGGAGCGATTCCATGAAATAAGTAAATAGTTATTGGTATTAATATCCTGTCACATTGGCTTGCAAATATTTGAATATTTAGAAGAGAATGACGCCTCAAGATTAGGAAAGCCGACCCCGCGTAACAGGATAAGGCGAGGACAAAGAAGAAGCCAATATTTGAGTATTTTAGTTGTAATATTGACTAAATAGTAGAGTTCTGAAGCGATTCTATAAGGTGTTTTTACTATTAATAATTTACAAAGTTTGTATAAATTGAATTAAAAAAAAGGTTAATAATTCAAACAACCTTTTATTAACTTGCCCTAGAAAATAGGTGTAAAAGACATGTTAATGAATAAAAGATTAAATAAATAATGTAAACAAGATACGGAGTTAGTGTTTCATATATCATTTTGTAATAAAAATTAAATCAGACGCAATAAATAAGACAAACGTGTTAATATACGCGCGTCGTATTCTTAGTTTTGACCGTAAAATATCCGACTTTTTTCAAAGTTAGTCTTCGGTCTGCAGTACCTATTTGAGAGGAGGTAGGTAGTAGGGCTCCCTCCGACAAGGTGAAGCGGTGATATAGGCATAGCTGCTGGCAGATAGAACATGCCGAGGATCAGGCTTAGGGCGTGGATCGAGCGGCGCATGACTAGCAGTAGGCTGACGTAGGCTGATAGTGATGACTCAATAGATTTGTAGAAAGCACTAAGGAAACAAAAATAGTAAATTGTAATTTAAATACATGAAGGTTCATTTTGCCTTCGTCGTCTAAATGTATCTACGGCCAACGATTTAAAATATTGTCTGATTAAAAAGTCTCCAATCTTTTAGAAACCAGCCATTAACGAGAAAAAACGTAACCACTTTTCCATCAGGATCCAGGATCAGGCGGATCCAGGTTTTTAGGATTTCATAAAATTATTGTTATACAGAAGGAATTCCATTGAATTTCCATAGTTGCAAAGGAATTAACATTTGCAACTTAGCGTAAGCGAACTGAGCAATGAGACCTACTGCTATATTATATGCTATCTGATTAGTGCAGACTAGACAATGGCTCTGATCTGGCAATTAATAAAAAAGAGAACCATCAAATAGAAACTCATCAGAAGGTCGGATACTAAACAGACAAGCTATGCACATAATTCATATTAGGCAGTATATTAAGCTTCGATCACACAAATCAATGTTTATCTATGAAATTAATAGGATTGACTTAATCAGCTTATCAACTTGCGTCGGGTTTTCACTCAATTAATCTCAGGCGTGTCGACTAATTAAAGTCAGATTATAATTAAAACTCTAAATGATCCGGATAGAGACAGACCGACTGCATAATGTAATATTAGTTATGCATAATTTATTATACCTAACTGGAGTTTACTGAATGTAATGTTTAGCCAATATTCACTTATAAATGCAAAAACATGAAGTCAGTGAAGGTGATGAATAACATAATTTGTAACAATTTATATTATTTAGGTACTTAATGTCCATTCGACAGATAATTTGTAAAAGAGGACTTAGTGTAAGATTTAATCTTTAGCTTTTGACAAGCGCGAAAACGCCGATTTGCATTAATAAAAGTGTTACATACATATACAGGGTTATTTGTAAAACATCAAAATTCTCCTAGGGGCTATTTTTGGTGCTCAAATACAACAACTTTTTCAATGGGACCAACATTGAAATAAAATAAAAAATTCACTGCTCCATACAAACTGATGTCAGCTAGTCGGCGGCTTAGTATTGGTAAGTTTTTTTTTTTGTGATCTCGATGTTGATCCCATAGAAAAATTTGTTGTATTTGAGCACCAGAATCAGCCCCTAGGAGGTTGTTGATGTTTATACAAATAGCCCTGTATATAAAGCTAGGTGGCACCTGCCCCGAATCCCATACACATTCCTATAGGGAAGATGGTAAGAAACTACATATTTGAATGTCTTTTTTGTCTGATAGACGTTATCCTTTTAATACTACCAATTGATTTATCATCTATGTGTACCTACTTCGTATTTATATGGAGAAATGAAACAACTTTGAAATAGTTTAGTTTCACATGAACGATCTCATAAATATCAAGACAAAGAACTTTATATGCAATATTATGTTCGATTGTGAATATTTTAAATGGGCCTATATAATAGATTTATTACGTGCGTGTGGACAGTTCACTATCTGTAATGCAAGCTTGGTTTGCTTAAGGGCCGTATTGAAGGGACCCAGGGCCCCAGGGCCCCAGGGCCTTAGGGCCTTAGCAATAGGCTCTCAGATCAGCAAAAAAAACTGATTTGACATTCTATGGGAAGACTTGATAATAAGTTAGGTAAGCTGAGCAAGTTAGGTAATAATATATTAAGTGAATATCTATATAAATATGTATATAAATATATAGCTATATCACGACTTAGTATAGGTAGAAACTATATAGAAGCAACGCGGCTAGAAGCAGTTAAAAGGCAACCCAAATCGCACTACCCTCGTAGTGTCATTGGAAGATTTTTGTTCAACACTGGAATGTCACGGACATTGTCGTAAATAGAGATGACAACGACTGAAAAAACAAGATGTCACATCGACCAAACAGAGCAGCAATACGGACGGTAATCTTTCTACATGTAGGTAATTTTTCACTCACATTTTGTATGAAATGATAAGTCCTGTCAACCATCGCCAATACAACAGTACTGTCATAGATTAAATAATAATAGCGGGATTTTTGTGGAACAAAATAAATGTAATTTTTCCATGTTTTGTCTAAACAAGGTCTACTTTTCTCAGCTGCCTCATCGATAATTACGGCCCTGATCAGCATTGATATGGTTATATTAATGGGAATTCTATTCACAGCGGTCGCGCCATTGTAATTCAGTTAGCCAAACAAAACGTTGTATTAGTCATATGCTCTATTGTCCATAGCTGTCGTTCTGCGCGCTTTATCTTAATTGACTGGGATTTGATTTAGTAGCGCAACCATTCACAAATCTAATGCTACTGGAGCCACGACATCTAATATAGTATCGACTTCTTCGTTATCTGTTTTATGGTTTGTATTGAATTGCAAAGCGGTTTCGCTGGCTGCATAAATAACATTGTCTTTTAGGTGTCCGACAAATTTACTTTGGACAATAAGAAAAGAAATCTCAATTGCACTTTCGATCTTATCACAAAGACTATTAGATGTTTTTTTCTTTGACTCGGTAGTAGCATTATATTTGTTATTAGTTATTGTGCGAGTAACGCCTAAGGGGACAGGTTATGTCACACAACTATTTCTTACAACATATCGGATAGGAAAGTAACAAGGATATCAGATTGTAATCAGATATTAGGAATGTGATTGAAGTTCAAAAGTTTGTGTGTCAGAAACATGAGTGACTGAAAGGCACCATGTTCCTTGATCTGTATCATGTGGAATATACGAACGAAACTTGTCAGTACGTAGAAAAGTAACAGCTGTTAGCCATACCGTTTAACCTTGGGTTAATTTTAATGTTAAGACGAGACATTGCAAAATGTAATTCTGCCTAACACGGTTAAAGGAATCACTGAAGTAGTCATAATAACACACGAATATTATAAAAAAAATCAAATCAGACTATTATAGTCTTTTGACACTGACCTATAATTGACATAAGCCTCTCCTGAGCTAAGAATGAGCTCTTTTCTTTTTATCTCAAAAGTGATTACAGGTCTTTTATCCTTCCGTAAAACTTAGGCAGATTTTTTTTTTAAATTAATTGTTAATAACAAGTTTATTCACAGAATAAAACAATAAAGCAAAGATCTTTAGTACTAATACTTGAAAGATCATCACAGGCAGGGTGTCAAACTGTTTAATTGTGAGATTTATTTAAATGTCAACATTTTTAAAGGTCGTTTTTTTTATAACAGACTACGTGTCCAATCGTTTTTCTGGCTTGCCGTTGATTTTTAGGACACTTTATATTATTTATTAGTACTTCTAGTATTTTCATGAACAACGTTACACAATGATAACATTTGCTTCAGATAGCCATTTCACAATTGGTCAATTGATATCTGAGAGTTGTACGAATTTATTGAATCGTGTTAATGTAATTAATTAGATCAGCAGAGCGAGATTGGTTTTTAAATCAGAATATGTTTAATTTATCGCAAACTTGGGTCAATGTATAGTAATTTGTTTAACTATATTTTTATTTTTATTGAACTACGAGTATATTCAAGCCTGCAAAGCGTGGCGAGTATTGCAAACCCCCCGATGAAAGTCATTTAGGGAGGCCTGTGTTCAGCAGTGGACGTCCATTGCTAAAATGATGATGATAATGATATTTATTTAGCTAAGACTCAGATCTAAATGCCTGATTATATTTTTATTTATTTATATTTATATAATAGGCACATATTATATAATAGCCGAGCCCGTGGCTTCGCCTTCAAGTACAGAAAAGCGACGTTGCTGCAGTTTGTGCAACGCATATGCGCTGTATGCGTTGCACAAATTATTATTGACCATAATTATTGTGGACTAATTAGTGGGTTAATTAGTGACCATAATTATTGTGGACTTAAGATCTCTCAAATTATGGCAACTGGATAGTTTGAGAATGATTTTCGGATTGTTTATCTTCGAAATTAGATAAAAATATCTAAAAAGTTTGTGCATATAAGTGACTTTTTTACTTGAACTAAAATATGAATGTTATGATACTTACCTTAATTGAATCGATACAACATGATATAACTTTTCAACCTCAAACTGTGCAAAAAGGGGAAAAAATTGTATTAGCACAGCATCTGAGAGACGTTAAAGAGCATAGAACCAACAGACAAAGCTACTTAATAAGAGCTGTGGTTATAAGACAAACGTCTGTGACACAAACCCCCTACAAACTTTTTTCTTTTTACAGTAGCTATTCATTTATTTCTTTGCTCCAATTTCCATTTTGATGTTGGAAACGAATAAAACATACCTACACTAACTGTTTTTCCTATTGTTTCTACACTTTATAACACGACACGTACTGTGACCCATATCGCGAATTTTAACGTTTTTACTCAAAAATACTGAATAACGTTAGTATGGAATTCTATGGAAATATAGCAATTTATATTAATAATATAGCAATTAGCATGACAGTCCAGAGTTATTTCACATTTCTGTCACATTTTAGTCACATTGCGTGCTGCGATCGATTTGACGGCCCCTACATTACATAGTACATACATACATACATACCCTTTGCACATAGCGAATACTCTAGTTTCTATTCTGCATTACGATTTTGGTTCTATACCGCCTGTATAGAACCAAAATCGTATTTTGAATTTAATAATATAAAAAAAGTTTGGACGCTATAGTAGTGCGGATTAACGGGAACGCCTTTCGTTAATTAACAAACAGTATATTTGGAAGTACTGAGCACACAAACAGACAAACTCAAAAAGCGACTTTGTGTTATACTATAATATAATAAGATACAAGTAGGTTTCAAATGCGGATTCAGCTAAGATACTGACATCATGCCAATCATAAGTATTAAGCAAATTAAAAGCTCTCAAAAACATTTACTTTGATTGCATGGCTACCATTTGTTTCAACTTCAATCTTTATAATAACCTTACAAAGGTTCCCCAGTGGATTAGTTACCTTTGACCTCATCGACATTAAACTCTACATTACGAAAGAGTTAAAAGTCACTAATTGATAATAACACTTAAATAAATTACGCAGTATAACTCACTGTAATGTTTTGAGATGAATTAATTATAAGTGCCATTTTTTACCTTTGGTTAGTAAAGCTATAAATCGTAAATGTTTATTATTTCTATGGTGTAAACCAAATGACATATATAACTCAGTATCTGCAATAAGGTCACGGTTTAATATAGCCCAGTAATGGCGAGATTCGATGTCGAGTTTAATTGATTAAATTATCGAGTTAATCTTAAAATGTTTGTTCAAACAAACGGAAAAGACATTGAAAACACATTTTTAATGTTACGCGTCCACGTATGGGTAGTTTGTTCTTGACAAAAATAATTGTGCAATTATCGTTATATAGTACTGATTAACAATACAAGGGTCTGGTTAGTTAGGGACCTTAGATTCATAAACAAATAAAAAGATAAAAACAGTTTAGACCAAAACTATACAGGTGATTGGTTAGTCAAGGGGATTGCTTTAACAGGATATTATTTATTCATTTAAACGGCCAATCTGGAAGTTAATGCAGGACGTCCACTGCTAAACATAGGCCATGTTTAGCAGTGGACGTCCTATGGCTAAAATGATGATGATGATGATGAAAATATTAACTTTTACTACAGCACTAATATCGAATTGGGCCGAAAAGTTTTATTTTCCATACAAAATAGTCATTTACCCTGCGAAAGTGTTTAGACCATTAGTATTTTTATGGTGATGAGACGTAGCCGCATAATATGGCTGTTTTACTTTAATGAGAAGAACGTCATTTTAAAGAGATTTTCTCGATCAACCTATCAACCTGTATAAGTGCTATATTTTTAGTTAAGAACCAACATTTGTTAGTTGTATTCGTTACTTATATTCATTGCAACTCAAAAAGAGCCACAAGTAATTAGTAGACGTCTAAATAAGCCGATTCCACTGACCTACAATTAACTGGACTAACTGTCCCATGCAAATGAGAGATAATTTTGTGTGCCCATTTGAAACGCCACCAGTGAGACCGAGACCTAATTTATCGAGAACTAATATTGACGTATACAGTATAATATGACAGCCCATCTTGCGGCCATTACTAAGTTTGTTCCATGGAACGCTCGCATCTGCCTATTAAAGTTGCCTAAAGCGCCAAAATGGCTATAATCAAACAGGAAGTTTAGTTTGACAGAAGCCTGTCTAGACTAGTAGAGGTTACTGGCCGATTTCAATAAAATTGCTAGAAAACCTGAAAACTACTATAGTGGTGTGCGTGGGCTTTACTACACTCCGAGACTATCAGAAGGTTTTAGGGAATTAACGGAAACCACAGAGTCAGTTCACGAATGTCCGGATATATTATTTCTCAATTTGGAGATTACACAGTCCGAAAATAACATATGTTACGTGCCTAGTAAGTATACCTAGGTGTGTCTAGATTCGGGAGCGAGCGGGAGACGACTGAGCTGTGATCGCTGCGCGCCCGCCTCGGTATTGTTTTTGCTTACAACGCAGTAATGTAACCCTACACTACTATGAATATGCACTCTAGTAAGGCACAGCCATCAAGAACATATACATAGAGTAGCAATACAAACCATCTTTCTCCGTAACTAACAAACTGTGATTTTTCACTTACATTTATTATGAAATGACAACTGTCATCGCTCGCCTATACAAAAACAGCACAGATATAGATTAAACAATGGCGGAAAATGTCGAACAAATGATATGACATTTCTACTTTATAGGGTATGTTCTCCATGGGCACAGCATAGCTGGTTCAACTTAGCTCGTCGTAATGTCATTAATCACTAGTGGGCAGTGTTAACTCTATCAAATTAAATGCTTCGTTAAGATGCTCGATAGAACTTACCTACACGTATGGCCACAGTGCAGAAATATAATCAGTAAACCAGTGTACAAAGATTAACGCGACTAATAAACGCGTCTATGTACTGAAAGAACCAAATTTTATTATTTTTTAGGGTTCCGTAATTCAAAAGGAAAAAACGGAACCCATAGGATTACTTTGTTCTCCGTATGTCTGTCGAGACCCTCTCGGGAAAACGTGGAGGTATCGACACACACACTTCCTTGAAGCTGTAAAAAATTAAATATCTAAGTTAAAGTAAAAAAAAAGATACCGATAAGATACCTTTTATGCCGCAAAAACCTAAGTAAACCTCTTTGTACGTCATAAGCATCACATGATTGCAATAAATGATTTGACTTTGGGTTTATAGCTTATTTATGAGAGATAATTAAGATTCTATTTTTTCTATCCTGTAGAACAATTCTTCGTGAAATCACTTTTATCTACTAAGGCGATATGACACAGAAATAAAATTTCCGATTCATCAAAGATAACTTACTGTTCATATTTTACAGTATGTGATACAAGATAAAGGCGCGCGTCCAAACAATCAAGTTATTTGGAACCGGGTGCGCACGAGTTGATAATATTGTCAACTGTCGCGTCGACATAATCTATGATATGAGAATATGTTTATTCAGTTTAATATTCAGTCAAATAAGTACTTAGTGCCGAAAACTGCAATGACACTATAAGTAAGGGTTTGTTATTTCGTCTGCTACTTCACTATGTGTTACCATGTAATATTTTACACATAAACGTAACTCCTCGTACTTCATTTCAAATTCAAGCTAAATCACACACATAATATTTTTATTTTTTTTAAATTGGACAACATCACATACATTGCTCTGATCCTAAGGTAGGTGCACCTTTCGAGTCTAGTAAGACAATGATGATACAGATACTTTTTAATATTTGATATTTAAGGATTTGTAAGTGTAGAAATACAATATTACAACAATATTCCTTATCGAGCCCAAATAGAATGTACAGTCGGCATGAAATACCTACTTGGTGACAGTCAAAATATTCAAATTGATAGATACTATACCAAAGTGCTCATCAATAATTATCGGCACAACAGTTAAGCTAGCAAGATGTTACTTGAATTGTTGACAACAACTTAATAACCTAACGGAGGATTAAGTTTTTCATTTACAAATAGAGGTTTTATATAACGCCATATTTTTAACACTTTGGTTGTATTTATGAATATGGAAATTTGACTGTCTGTCACCAACTATTTAATGCTGTCTGTACTTTCGACACCTCAACACCATAGCTAACAAACCCAATCACACAATTTCATAGTTCTATGGCCTTATTTATTACACGTCAGAGCTCGTCCAAATATGTCCTATTAATAAATGGCGTTCATACTCCGGCCGACGACAATGCGTGTTACAAATGTATGAGAAATGCACTCTTTTTGTCCGGACTTTGAAACTGTGCGCTCTATGGTCTATTCTACTCTGTATTGGAATGTTTATTAAGATAAATAACATACATAACAGTGTATCTGTGGTGTGTTGACTGTTGTGTTTGACGGAGACTGTGTATTAGTAAAGATGGTGACCATCATTAAGTACAGACAGCTCGTCAACCTACTACAAAACGTCAAATTTTCTCAATTGATATTGATCTCTAATCGGTTTGAAAATCGGTTTAATGACCTTTTATCTTTTTGGGAAGGTTGACTTGCCGTTGACTGTAAATAATGACCCATCACAGTTGTTTTAACGCAGTTTGTTAAGCGGTTACCAATAAGAGTTATGTATAAAAAATACAGTAAACATTATATTCCAATTATTTATTTTTGGAGTCGCTTCCATCCAAGGCAAGTTTGATATAATATCGAAAGAAAGAGAGGAAAGGTAAGTTGGAGTTTTTTTTATTCGTCATTCATTCAGAGTTCATTCAGAATTCTTTTCTTTTTTCGATACAGTAAAAAAGGAGTTATAGTCATTTTAAAGCATTTTGTTTACTTTGATACTACGATAAATCCGTGTTTACACTGTGTGTGCACTTGACAAAACACAGTAGTCCTATTATTTTTCAAACGTTCCAGCAAATCATGTTCACGTAATTTGACGTATGCACAATACACTATGAAAATACAGACAGGATTCCGTACATTAAATTTTTGACACGACGCAACTTTCTACGTTGCTTTCTCGTGCTTTCCGCTAATGGCACAAAGGGCAGCTATTCTTCACGGGGCGATAGTGTCTCGTCGGACAGGCGGAGTAAAGCGCTGTCGTATTAGCGGTGCCCGGCGGACCACCGGCGGTCCCGGCTGATACCGCGCGTGTGACGCCCCGCATTTGTTATTGTTTTAACTGCAGTGATTATGAGAGGTTGCACTTATAACTACATGGTTTTAGCTCTCTAGAACGCTATAATCCCGCTTCTTCATCCGATGCTAAATTGGTAGACAATAGGCTAGTTTCCTGATATATTTCAGATTAACAGATATTTTCATCATTTTAGTTAAGTAATACTTAACTTTATGTGTTTAAATTTTACATCGCGCTGTTATTGAGTCTAAAAAGTTGGAACATGGTTCAATAGAAATGTGAAAATAGAACTATTTTTTTAAATAATTTGACAGTTCTCAGTTGAAAACGATTCTCCCTAGGGCTGAAATTACTTTCAACCCGCTCCTTTGGCAACTTCAGACCTACTTTTCGAATACGAGTAAAAAAATACTAAGTAGTCTCGGGAATTAGTCAACAAATATCCTAGACAATCATTATCAGTCGGTGATTTTTAATATAAGTAATTCCCTCTCGGTTGATGCACTCAACCAGACACTGGATTGCCACGTTGAGCTATGCCAAAAACATAGATGTAGATCTATGCAAGAAAAAAAAGGAAGGCATACGAAAGTTAAGGAAGATAAGACTGCGAGGCGTCGAGACTAAGAAGTGGATGATTATTATTAAGCTTTGATTTTTTAAGATTGAAATACCTACTTATGCAGAGTGTACTAAAGAATAGGACACTCCTTAAAACCACGTAATCGCATGCTCATATGCCAGGGATCGGAAACCAGTTATTTTACTATGGAACCTTAACCGGAATAATAAAGGTTTTTGCTAAATTAACTATCACATACTCCAAATACAGAAATGGGTATATCAAATATTAGAAATTGGTCTTATACTGAAAAAACTTATTATTCTGAAATAAATATTAACCGGTTTCGATCCTTGTCATATACAGCAAGTTTTATTGTAGAAGCAACATTGAAATCGTGTTTTGTTTTTCAGGTGCAGCATACATTATCTATCATCGAGGTAGCGCGTTAGTTTGTATGGAGTATAAAAAAAATGATTTTTCGATTTCGACGTGGATCCCGTAGGAAAAGTTATTGTGTATTACGTGGTTTTAAGGAGTGTCCTATTCTTTTGTACACCATGTAATTTTTTAATGAAACATAAATAATTTAATCGTGCTTTTTGAGGGAGGCTGTCTATCAGTTGACTGCAATAGGCTGATATGACGATGACGATAAATACATTTTGACAACAACGCAGTCCTCTACATTACTTAAACAAACCAGTCCAAAATTTGACACACAAAGATAATGATCGTATAATTAATTCCGTAACGTCTTTTAGCGACACAAAGGACTACAATAGGGCTCTTAGCCTCAATGGTCTCAAGGGTAAACTGTCGCTGTATCGTTTGTCGCAGTTCGATTAGATGGGTATCACCACTTAGTTATAACGTAGGTACTAATTAGCAAAATAGGAAGGGTTGTCAATCAATGTTATATTCACGTTTTTAATTTAGTAAAATATCACACATTGTTATCATACATAATAAATTTGGTTCTTGGAGCCGGATTACAGAAAGAAATAGCAGAAAAAGCCAATTAGAAAACAATGTTATATGTATAAGTAACGTAAGAAAGCTGAAATACACATTACATATAAATTCAATGCACATTTGATGATTTAAAGTTTTTTTTTATGTAATGTAAATGTATATTGACATAGCAGAAGTAGAAGATAGCCGGGATATAGGGATAACTAGAATCATATAATAAATTATAGTGATCCTAAACCCATAAAACAATTTCAAACTAACTCTCGACAAGACAACCCTAAACAATGCGAAGCACTTTCGAATCGATGAATCGACTCCGAACGTGTTATCTAGTTAGCCACAGATTAATGAATAGAATCGGATAACTTACAAGTGCATCTGAATAATCGACACCAGCGATCAGATCGTTATCTATCGATTTATAAGGATCTATCGAGTTTCCTGCTTTGTGCGCAAACGAATGGTTATCGAGCCGAGCATTTATAAACGCGGTTTGTTTTAGCACAATGAGGACGGGTGAAAACCAGGGTAATGTAAATGACCTTTAGCGACAATTAATAAGCATCTCTCATTTATCTTGAGGTTAATTTCCTGTAAGATCCTTCAGAAGACTTTGCCTCACACTTATTTATTTAATGAAATGCCTACATCAACAGCAAACCAAACAACTTTACTTATCGCGTACTATACAACAGTCGTATATGTGCAGTTGGAGTATGACCTGTGCCCGATCCGATGTTGGCTTTAGAGTCTCTTTTGGACGACTGCATGGATATTTCGAGTTATTTTAGACTGACGGCATCGTCAACTCAGGCCTTTAACTACAGGATTCGCGGAAAAAATTCTATCATATAAAATCGCATCCATATCTGTAGCGGGACGAAAAGACGTTTCTTGATTCTGTAAAACCATTGCAACGTTGAGGCGAGTGGCATAAAAGTTGTCAATGGATTTCGGCAAAAGGGGGAACATGCGCAAAGTCCGTTTATATGTTTCATGCTTTAGGCTCTCAGACAGAGAAAAAATATTTGTAGTGATCCTCTTGTAGTTGTTGCTAATACTAGTTATACCATAGAATGTAAAATTTTGTATCTGAATATATATTTGTTACATACACCACTACTTTTTAACTATATCTAAAAAAGTAAAGGGCGTATCTCTACCCTTAACTAACTATATATGTGCAGTTAAAAGTAAAAAATTTACATATGTAATTAAGTTATTAAGGTTTATTTGTGTCCCATAATTTGGACAAAATTTTAGACTGTGCGTTTGAATACTTTGAATCTCATTCATTAGTCGCGCGTAAAATTACCGCGATAGCGTACATACATGCTCCCTCGCTCACACCCTTGCCCCTCCCACAATAGTTAAAATAAGTTCCTTAAAAAAATTTTAGGACATTTTTTTTAAAACTTTTAACTGCACAGATATGTTTAGTAACGTGTTCTGATACCCCCATTTTTTTTTTATACTATACATGAGGCCTATATTCAGCAATGGATGTCCTGTTGCTGAAATGATAATGATGCTGATGATACAATAAATATAAGTTTACAATTACAGTTTTAACATTTATTATTTATATTTATAAAATTAAGATCACTAACCTTCATCCTTCATAGCTGCTACAGCGTGAGGAACGCCAGACCAAGGACTTGGGAGGTCGAGGAACACAGCATCCGCCTTGCCTTTGAGGTCGTCGCCAAAGCCGTCTGCCAAGACGTCTCTATGCTGCGCCTGATTATATAAACAAACGTGTGAAAACATACCAAAAGGGATGACGACTAACTTATTTTTCTTGGACTATCAGGTAGTTTTTTTTCACATAGTCAAAATATTGCATTTATGATATGAAATTTCGCATGACGTCACGTCTTGGTACAATTTTTACTTAGAAGTGACGTCACGAGCCCCCACTCCCGAACTTTGACGCACTTTATCTTTGAAAAAATAAGAGGTCATTATTTGTTGATAATCTAACTGACGGACTAAATGGAATTTTATTAACTTTACCCAGTCGTCATTTATATTGTCGTGGTCTCGAAGTAACAATTTAACATCCTTATTTTACGAGGTAATAAACAAATATTTTTTTTTGGCAGGAGGGTGGGGTAGCACACCAAGACCTGAGCCAATTTAGAAAAGTTGGTTTCTAAATTAAAACGAAACGGGAATCAAACCGCGTTCAAAGCGACCAGAGGCCTAATTCCCGTAATTAAACAGTAGACGAAATCCTGTGTCGATCCGGTTTCGGTAACGGTATAAAACTAAACCAAAAACGGTATTCTCGTAAACTCAAAATGCAATTATAGTTTGTAATGCGACTAAAAATTGAAGAAACCAAAATAATATTTTTTTGTCCTACTTTCAGACGCATTACGAACTCTTAAGTCACATTATAAGTTAACGAGAATACCGTTTTTGATTTTTATGTTACAGGGACCGGATCGAAAATGAAATGCGACTATTGTTAAATTACGGGTATTGAACTTCTGGTCACTATGCCTAGGGTTGCCAGGCCCAAAAATTAAAAGCCGGACTTTGATGCTTATTTAGCCGGACATTTTAAGCTGAAAGCCTGACACCAAAAAAAACTGTTACTTACTAGCTTTCAAAGGGTAGGGGTCCCCCCCCCGTCTCGCCGTAGGGCCCAAAAAATAAGGAGACATGTTCTGCCCCATATTGGCCAATTATGTTATTATTGACGTTCATAAGTGGCAGTTTTCTGCCCTAAACTGAATAAATGATTTTTGACTTTGACTTAACTGACGGACTAAATGCGACTGTTTTTGGCGTATTTGACCCCCTTATTGTATAGGCCCTTGACACTGGCCAAAAGCCTAACAACAGCCGGACAGGCCGGATTTGTATTTATTTGGCCGGACACGCAATCAAAAAGCCTAACTATGCCCGGCTTTATCCGGACGCCTGGCAACGCTAAATGCCGATTAGGTCGTCAAATGCGAAATAGAAGCACTCGTATTGTTAAGATTAGTAAGAGGTCATCCATTAATCACGTGATGTTTTAGCAACTTTTTGTATGCCCTTAACACCCCCTTGTGTTACATAGAGAGATTTTAGAATTAACTGCCTTGAAATCAAACCGTATGAACCATAATCAATCATACTCACAGTGACAAATTCAGCAATTCCATGAGCTTCAAACTCTTCCCTAGCCACTTTGGCTCTGTGTTCGTGGAAGTCAAAAGTGTAGACATGTCCGTGGGGCCGAACTCGACGGATGAGGGCATGACTCAGCGAACCGCTGCCAGTACCTATTAATAATAACAAATAATTAATTTTATAAAAAAAAACCGACTTCAAAAAACTAAAACAAAAAAACTAAAACTAAAAATAATTTTAACACTTAAGTATCTATATAGATACTTAAGTGTTAAAATTATTTTTAGCGTTTTTATTGGCGTGGTACGGAGTTCATGCAATGTTTGATGATTTTCTTATAGATCCCATCATCAGAATTTAACCAAATTTACATGGGACCATTCTGAAAGTATTACCTTTCAAACAAAAAAATAACTATCGAAATCGGTCAACGCAGTAACGAATAATCGCTGAACATACAAAATAACTTTTCTATATTGTCTGGTCTGGTCTGGGTGTTGCGGTACTGCCGTTGTTTCTGATTTCTGTAACACAAGTGCTTAAGCTACTTATCATAGGATCAGAGCAATGTTTGTGATGTCCAATATTTGAAAAATGAGAATGAAAATGTTTATTCAGTATCTTTTACAAAGGTACACGACAAGTTGCTGGAGTCTCCATTTAAGTATATTTTGAGCAATAACATGATCTATGTGTTCGTTCTAATTCTAGAAAATTGGATTTGGTAGAACCACCCTATATTGTGATACAATAAATTAGGATTGATTAGGCTAGTGATATGTATATTTGTTTTAATAAATTTATTTATTACCTAATTTGAGTCTCCATACCCCTGCAAAGACTTAATTCATCAGGCAGACATAATTAAATTCCGCTGTTATGTGGTAGACTGCATGGATGTTGTCGAGTTAATAACTGTCTTAGATTAGCTTATGATTAATTTATTTTGTCTGTTTGTTAAAAAATATTTAGACTTTATTCTTTACATGGAAATGGCAAAGGCAATTCACCATCATCATCATCTAAATGGTCAATCCCGGTTGTGCCCAGGGTCTGCTGAATTGAAAAGGCAATTCACCATACATCCCAAAAACTTCAGCCTTAGTTATTATTTATAAAGAACTCTAAACCTTATGTTAACTTTGAGAGACCATTTATGTTAACCTGTCCTCCACAATAAATATTTTATGTTTATTGATTCAAATCCATTTGTAAACTGTTTTTAGTATTACAGTAGAATCCGTTTAGTATGACTCTGCCTATATTGACCAAGCGCTTATTATGAAGTAATTACACAGCGAAGTTTGGTTTTCGTATAAAATTCGTTTCGTTCATTCGTTTATCAAAGTCGGTTATGATGACTTTGCTTCTTGTGACTCATTTTTAATAAATTGTTCCCGGTAATAGTAACCGACATGATTCCTAAAACCTTCGGCAGTGTGTCAACAAAACAAAAGCAAACAAGCAATACTGATTTCTTATGTAAAAAATGATTAAATATACAGATGTGTGTACTTATTACGTACAATTTTTATTTCGATTTATCTCTATTTTGTTTCTTTCTATTAAAATAAATACATACTAACAAAAGCATCAGATCGTTTATTATCTACAAAATGCTTTGTATGATGTCCACTTAGTATGACGTGTTTGTGATTTATCTTTGATATCATTATAAACGGATTCCACTGTACTCTCATTCAAACAAGTGATATATTTTACACAGCTTTCGATACATTCTACTTAGTAATTCTCTGCAATTTTTCTTTTCATAACAATCCTATTACACTATAAGCCTAGTTTTGCAGGGCTTTCATGGATTGATTCAACTGAAATTGTTTAATATACCTGCTTCAATAACTACACTGCCTGGCACCAAATCCAACTGCAACATGATCATACTTATGTCCGGTGAGTAAATGATCTGAGTCCGATGGGGAAGCGTGAGCGACCATAACTCGGGAGTGGGCTGCAGGACGTGACCCCAGCCTTTTGACAGTTCCACCTATTTGAAAAATTTACCTTTCTGATTATTGATAATGGATACAGTAGGTATTTTTATTATTGTGTTAGGTTACCACTGCTAATAATTAAAGAAAAGAAGGATAAGTAACAAAAATCTTATGATCTTTCAACAGTCTAAAACTGATATTGTCTTTGTTTTAGATGAATACCTCAGAAAAATTAATATCTTGGAACACAAAAACATAACCTACAACCTTTTTACAAACTTAAGTGTTGTTTATGTAAAACTTGCCCAGAGTTATTTATTGAGTAACATATACTTAGGAATAATAAAACAACATACCCTGCTTCCGAAATCTACACCAATTAGATTTCTAACCTTCAAGGCACCGAAAGGTGTTTGAAAAACATTTTCAACCATTTCACCCTTTTTGTTTTTAATCTCACGCAGTACATCAATAGCGTACAAGTTGTTACTCAAATATAAAATCACTGTATCACCCTCATCAATTTTATCTTTATAATTTTTAAAACTCATTTTGAATTATAAAATATTTGCCCTAAAAGTTTGTAAACAAACACAAAGTACAAAACAAACATGCTGCGGGGAAAATTTGACGTTAGCTGCGTTTCGAACTCGGTCTTTCGAACTTTAAGCGAGAAAACTTTTCTTTTTTTTAAAGTAAATTATTATGAACCTAATAGGAACATAACATAATAGGTTAACTTTAAATTTTAAAGAGTTAATTTTAATTAATGTGCTTTCCTTCTTTTGAATTTTCATTCACCTGTCTAAATGAATCTCTGTAAAAACAAAACGTTGCTATGATCGGCGAGCATTGTTTTCTATTACAGAACGTGAGATTATTTTATTGGTCGTTTCTCTCCAACCACCAATTAATTCATTCCATGCTATGGAGAAATGCTTGAACGACAGCTGGTTGTGTTTGACACTTTTTTTTTTAATTAAATGAAAACGTCATTCGTCCATACTCTATCTAATCTGTGATTCGTCCTCAATCAAGTCCAGTTGATTGAACTTGTGTGTGATAATAATTAAGAAAACCTGATTATTAAATATAAAATGTGCTTTTAAAACCGCATAAAAACAAGACAATATAAACATTTTACATGAACTGTTTCAAAATGAAGTGTTAATAATATTACTTTTCTACATGGTGAAAATGGATGCCTCAAAAATAACAAGTAAAACAAGCTCCCTGAAGGCATTGATTCTAAAAGCTTGGAGAGAGCGATGGACAGATATTCAATGGGGTATAAATATAAAGACGATCCTGCCTAGAGGCGTTAGCGGAGACCTGTATAACCTCGCCGATTGTATACTACAGCAGGCCATGGTAGGATGCGGTGCAAATCAGCTGGTAATATCTTACTTGAAACATTCTCTAGCGTCACATTTGGTCTCCTACGCGGCGGTTCTTCAGAGGATCTCCAAGTTCGACGCATTTCACAAGCCTCACTGCATAATCGCATTATTAGAATTTCTCGAAGGTTTCCTCGACAGTGTAACATGCCGAGGCAAAATGGAGGAAGAAGTTCTCGCTTACTCCGTGTCTTCTATCATACTATGGCTGCTGCAAGTATATCATTACTCGCTAAGTAAGTATCCATCATCAAACCCTATTCAAAGTCAAGAACTCCTTGAGAAGTCCACCTCACTGCTGAACTCTATTGTCAATACAGACTTTCTACTTGCAATGTTCTATTTGGCCAAACAAAATGACCCTGAGGAGTACAATGAGGTGACTAAGAAGTGCCAAGAGATCACAACTTACATGATGATGAATACACAATTTAAAGCTCCGGTGACTATTCATGAGACATTACAGAAGATTTGTAACATGGACATTGATAAAATTGCTCCGTTGAATAACAAGCCAGAGAATGTTGCCCATTGTTTACAAGCTTTGATTGCTATTAATGTATTGGCGAACCCTAGTGCCGATATGCAACAACTTTCAAGTCAGTTGTTAATGGTGCAAAGGATTAAAGGTTATTCTCTGGCCCGACTTTATTGTGAATTGATTAGGGCATGTTTCATCTCCCTGAATGACTCCAGCAAGGATGCGTCGAAGCAAGCTCTTTGGGCTGCATTTACGTTCCTCAAAATACCACAAGTTATGCATTACCTTCACAACATGTGTGGAACTACGAGCAAAGAAGGTGAATTTTCAATAGAATTGGTTGAATCATTTGAAATGCTGCTGCAATCTACTCCATTGCTAGATGTTGTTGATACAAAAAATTCCTGCAATAGTATTATATCATTGATCGAGCCTTTAGTGAAATTAAATGTGTTGTCTGATACACATTTGTCATACTTTAATCAGAAGCGAGAAAGTAAAGATGTAAAACTTCAAAAGCTAGAGCCTACAGGCCTACAAGGCTCTGTCCCTACATTTATAACAAGAGCTGAACCAACACTGACTGGAATCCTGAAGACAATGGGTGGTGATTTCTACAAGACTCAAGAATCTTTGTACACAATGCTCTGTCAAATTGTTGGTGGAGCTACTTTGGATACTATTTTGGCTGTGGCCACTGTGGAAGGAAAGCTGAAGCTATTAGTTTCTAGACTGATCAAGTTCAATGAATTTGCACTGCATGCTGCAAGTGAGAAAGGTGCCAATCAATCAAAGGTATACATTTTTGATATTTCCTTCTTAATCTTATGTTCAATAGTCCAAGATTACGGTGCTGATGCAGTTCTAGACGATAATGGTGACTCATTTTTTGAGCAATGGGTAAAGGAATGTATGGTACACAAAGGAGTCCATAAATCACCTGAACAGATCCTGCAAAAGTGTGACCAACAACTTGTGGACATCTTCATTCACCATTTAAGTGCTCCAGACTTTGACTTTAAGAACACTAACATGAAACCTCATGATCTGGCTGTAAATGTAAGTGGTGCAGTAAAAGAAATCCTATTTGCATGGGAGCAAGGTTCACTCTCTGCTGCAGATGTGAAGCGTATGTTAGATTCATTGAGGCAGAAAATGGCGTCATTAGCTGTCTGTGCCTCAGTGTGGTTATGTTCTTATATCAATGTTGTGCACCAAGATGCATTCTTGAAACCAATAAACATGGTTCAGCAGTTTCTTACACCCCCAACTGAGGTTGAATTAGCTCAAATTGACAATTTCAAAGAGAGAGCCATATTAATGTGTCAGATCATAAGGAAAATGCAGTATGACATACATCCTACTATTGTGCCTAAAACAAAAGCTATTGGTCTTTCTAGAAATATAATTTCACGTCAGCCTATTTTGGAACAGCTGCAAACTGTGTGGGATGATATCAAATCTAGAGGGTACCTCCATATTGATGCTACTCACGTTATTGAAAGTTTACTCAACACCACTGGTCCTGTTTGGTTTGTTACATACTTGGTCAAAGAGACACTTAAATTCAGGTATCAGGATGACCTTGATAGGTCAGTGGATATTGTTCTTGCTATGTTCCATTTGGATATAGAAAAATGCACTGAAGCTCTGTTACTACATGTCTTACCTCAGTATTTGTACAATGCTAAATTATGTGAGGAGTTAGTGGAACCTCAATCAGCTATATTGGCCAAGTTGGCTGTGTATTGCCTTTATGCAGCTCTAGAGCACAGTAATTCGAATAACAAAGTGCATAACTCTAGGAAACGTCGCCACGATGACTCTGAAGATTTGGATACTATGTGCTCCTCAAGCAAAGTCAGGAGATTGAATGATAACACATCTGATAGCAATAGTATGTATTTTGCTCAGGGCTCTGTTTCTGGTGTTGTGTTGAAAGAACCACTGCAATCAGCTTTGGAGGCTTTATACAAGTCCTTCTCACAATTAGCTGGAAAGAATGGTGAGGTGACTCCACAAACACATTTTATTTTGGAGTTTCTGGTGTATGTTGTGCAATGTGGACAAGATCGAGCACAAATTGTTCTTCAGAAAATGCCCAGTGAACTCGTTCCTACTCTGATAAAGGCATTACCTGATAGCTTTAGTATAAGTCTAATACTTAGATTGTATGATTTGTCTACTGCCTATGGAAGGAAGGATACAGCCCGAGACTTATGTTTGTTGAGGAATATGAGGCTGAGGCCTGATTAATATTAAGTATTTTGCTGTGTAGTAAATGAATGCTGGGTGAAGACATTTTCTGAAAATAGTAGATTTTTGTGTTCTATAAGGTAGCAGTTTCTAAGAATTAATTTTGAAATTTAATTATAAGTAATGAAAGATATAAGTTTACTCATTTTAATCATTGAAATACAGAACATATTGAAATTATATTTTGCATTTTATTTAATTTTGGAAATGGTTAGGGATTGTAGTAAATAAAGTGAACAAAAGTCTCGATTATTAACTTTACTTTTCAAAACTGAAACAACAAGATAGCAATTATAAATTAATACTAAAAATATTCCTAACTATTCAGGAATTCCTGCTGCATATAGTACAATAGAATAAAATATTTGTACAAGTGTATAACCCTCTTAACTTCTAAGAAGTAAAATTATACAAATTAGGAAAGATTTAATCACTTCAGACTTAACATTGGACGGATTATATTTATTTTGACAATACTGATATCTGGTATTATGTACATATTATAATTACAGTATTAAATACAGTACAGTTGGTAAAATATCTAGTAGTTATTAAATTCAAAATGTTTATTGTTTCATATCATGACCATCATGACACTTAACTTTATCAGCTTTTATTTAAAGTATGAATTGCCAATTGCCTTCTATACACAAATATACAGGGTTATTTTTGGAACATCAACAACCTCCTAGGGCCTGATTCTGGTTCTCAAATACAACAAGTTTTTCTATGGGACCAATATATTATATAGTAATCAAAAAAAAATTTCACTGCTTCATACAAACTGATGTCGGCGGCTTAGTAAATCAAGTCAAATGAAATCATTTATTTGCAGAACAAATGTTACAGTAATACAGGTATTCAGTATTAGAGTCAGTTTCAATTTTATTCTACCGGGAGTTGTCATCATCATCATCATCATTTCAGCCATAGGACGTCCACTGCTGAACATAGGCATCCCCCAGTGACTTCCATATTGTCCGGTTGGAAGCGGCCCGCATCCAGCGGCTTCCTGCAACCTTTACCAGGTCGTCTGTCCACCTTGTAGGTGGACATCCTACGCTGCGCTAGCCGGTACGTGGCCTCCATTCCAGAACCTTTCTGCCCCATCGGCCGTCAGTTCTACGTGCCGTGCCGTTCTACGTGGAGTTGTGCCGGTGTGCAAATGTATTTAATAACAACAAATCATTAAATAGAAAGAAGATAAAATTATAATAGAGGAGGTTTTTTTTGGGATTTCGATGTTGGTCCCATAGAAAAAGTTGTTGTATTTGAGCACCAGATTCAACCCTTAGGCGGTAGTTGATGTTTTTAAAATAACCCTGTACATGTAACGTCGGTCGATTCCACTAGATAGGTATGATTAAACTAAAAATCCAGTTTGGGATTGAACCGTTAATGGCGCTCGACAAATCGCCAAGCCATTATTTTGTTGCCCAATATAAAATATTGAGTTCAATACTGAAACGCCTACGTGCTACAAAAACTCGGAAATGTTCTTTATTCGGCGACAAAATAATCGCTCCGAGGTTGTCGCTTGTTGGCGAATGAACGGCCCTAACCAATATTATGCGACTTCGGGTCAAATCACATTGCCACGGTAATTGTTGTAGCATACATTAAGTAGTATCATATGTGTATGACCAAACACAAGTAGGGCAACAGCTCGTCAACCTACCAAATTTTCTCAATAACTATTGATCTCTGCGTGCCGGACTTAAAGTTAAAAATCGGTTTAATGACTCAACTTTTTGGGTAGGTTGACCTGCCGCGATGCCGTTGACTGTACATTTATACGTGTTCGTATTTTATCATCGGACAATATTGCCCACGACACGTGTCGCCAGACATGTCGTGTGACGTTAGGCAACGTCGGCCGACAACTTGTCTGGGCACGTCGACGGCGTGTCTTTCGCCCTAAAGGTCACGAGAGAATGTGTCTGGGGCACGTTAGGCAACCACGCCCGACATCGAACGACATCTCTAGAGCGACACATGTCTCGGAACATTAGTCCGTTAGTGAGTAAGGCTTTCATGTCATATTAAAAAATGACCAAAATGCTGTTTCTAAAAAAAAAACGTTTCTTATGTTCAAACGTTTCCTTTCTCTTCCGCGACAATGTGAATTGACCCTAAGTGTAGTCGTAAGGACTTGATCGTTGTCCCTTGTACTTATTGCTTCTATATTCCAAGTATGAGCCTAAACTCCGCTGCTAAACGCCATACCTATTCCCTCTAAACAAGTCCGTGTAATGTAACACTAAAGTAATTCCTGTTCTTTTACTATACAGGGTTATTTTGAAACATCAACAACCCCCTAGGAACTGATTCTGGTGCTCAAATACAATAACCTTTTCTATAGGACCAACATCGTAATATTAAAAAAAAACCTACTTCATACAAACTGATGTCAGCTGGTCGTGGCTTAGTATGGAATTCCAGTGTTGGTCCTATGGAAACATTTTCGTATTTGAGCACCAGATCAGACCCTAGCAGGTTGTTGATGTTTTATCAACCCCGTACCTATACTTACATAACATCGTATACGCTGAAGATCACATTCAATGTGATGCTTTATTGCATTTATTACCTAAAGAGTGAACCTAGTTTGTACAACTTTGACAATACAATATACAATTTATAATAGCTAATGTACAAAACTTATCAACACAAAGATCACAGGAGAGTTCCAGAGCTTGTTTCTACCTATATAAAATAAAATTTATTATTATAGGGTAACAAATAATTAACTACTATTTTTATAAGCTACATGCTATAGTTATAATGCTGGTTTTTTGGCGTCCGGTGAATCTGGATGCGGACGATCTAAAACAATAAGAAAAAGAGACATTAGTCTTTCTGTAATAAGTATTCTCAGACACAGATACTTAAATCCTTAAGGTTTGATTAAATCGTCACTTAATTAATTACTTTATTGAACATAAGAATAGACTGTCTGAAAAATTGAGTATAATCAAGATGGAAACTGAAGTGGCAAGATTGAGTTGATTGACTATTTATTGCTTAGACTTACCTATTTGTCTCCTAAGTATATTATCTCCATCTCTATTCGCGTTATACGCTGGCGGTGGATTACTGACCCTCATTGGTAAGCTTAATCTATTAGGATTGCAGTTTTCATCAACTGAATTTTCTCCAGCGGCGTACGAAGCCCTCTGATTTCTGGTCCACGTCTGCTGATAGGAACTTTCTGTCGTTACTGTGTTACATCTATTATTAGTGTGAGGAACATATTGCTCTGGTGACCAGTCGAACACAAAGGTATGGCTACAGTTATGGGTGTAAGCAGAAGGAGTGCCTGATGGCGTTGGTGGCGTCGTCGTGACGTATGGACTCAAGTCTTGATGACAAACATCAGGTACTTTTTGTAATGCTGATTCCGACCACGTCGGGCTTGGATTCCATTGGTCAACCAATTCCGTTTCTGTTATGTTGAAGTTTTTTGACCCTGGTCTTCTGCTCGTGATAGATCCGGCTTGGACAGCGACTAAAGTGTCTCCAGAAGTGACTGTGGAGGGGGTGCAGCGTGGGGACATGTTGGGGACTGGGGTGATTGGCTTCTCGTCTGTATTCTTCGCTTTCCGTTTCGCGTTAGGTTGGATTCTAGTATCCTCTATCCGAATATTGTGGTACCTGGAAGAGGAAGCTAAAGTTACACATGCGGTTTTTCTATGATGCTGGCTATCATAATATGTAACTTTCTTTAAGACATTCTGCGCAAGGATAGCATACTGAAGCAAGCCATCAAGATCAAGTTTTGTAATAAAGAGTTCTAACGAGCTCCGATAATATTATCGGAACATGAACGAGGTAGGTAAATAAGTATAACGAGGACTACGCGACCGCATCAATTAGGCGGATGACTTGCTGTTTGGATAACGTTTACGTTTGCGTTTTTGTATACTTGGCATAACTCGGGCTGCTAGATCAACCAACCGTGGAGCTAGCCTGCAGCCCGAGTTCAGTCGTTAGAACTACACGCCAACTGCTAGCAGATTGCGCATTTGGTTTGCAGTTTCGATTTATTTTGCAGTTCGCTTGCAGCACTAAGTGCAACTCGTCTGTAATGGCCCTAATTGTTGTGATCGAGCAGTAGGTAGGTCTTTGTTGTTAAGTATTTATTTATTGAATGTTTTTGAAGTTAGTAGGTAGTGAATAGAAGATACCTACCTGTTTTCCTGCAACGATACTGAGTAATCCACCGGCCCGTTGTCTGTTCTTTCATAGGCATAGTGCATCGGGGCTATATGAGGGGGGACATGTGGTATATGTGGCTGTACAGGGTTTGGCATCATCACCGCCTGGTTCCCGTTGATGCAGACAGGAGGAGTTGTGTACTGCATCGTAGGCGGGTACACTTGCACATCAGGTCCTGGGGGAGGTCCGTACATCCTCGAAGCTGCTTCGTAGGCCAATCCATAGTGGAGCTTGGACTGGACCGCATAGTAGTGGTACAACCAGGGGTTGGCTTTCATGACTGCTGCTTCTTGTTCACTGTTGACAACGTGTTTTTGAATTAGCCAAAAATATTTTAGGTAGTAGGTACCTAAGTGGTAAACAATCTCAGTTTTATGGTAATCTAGTAATTACCTAATACATAATTTTGCGAAAGTCTTAGATTTACATAATTACTTTTACTTTGAAGTTTTGATCTATTTTATTTGCATAGTAGTTGTAAATAATTAGTGTGATTCGATTAAACAATTTTGTAAGTCATGTAATAAGCATAAAAGCAATTAAAACCAGTTTTATAGTTGGTCATTTCTTAGGGGGAAGAATCGGTTTTATTGTATAGGGACATTGTTACATGCTTTGCCCATTAGCAAACTGGAATAGGACACTACTAAAGTTGAATGTTTATACTAATGATTATATTTGTGGTCATGAACTTTGTCAAGCTACATTAGTGTAATAGAAATTGCGGTCATTTCTCGTTATTGCATTGCAGCATTTCTTTTTGGTTGGACTGTTATTTATCTAACTTGTAACTATCCACTGCAGCCCCCTAAAACACGATATGATATAGCGATTTATCAACGCCAACTGTCAATATTTTTAAAACATGAGATATAGCCGCTATGTTGAATTTTTAGCAAAACAGCAATCATAACATGTGACGTCACCGGCACGACGAGTCAAAAAGCGGCTATATATCTTTCATATTAAAAATTTTATTTAAAAAAATAAAACCGACTTCAAAACACTGAAATGCTAAAAATAATCCTAACACTTAAGTACCTAATCAGATACTTTTGGAGTCGGTGCCAGCCGATGAGAGATTCAATGTTTTTGTATGCACCGACTCCAAAAGTATCTGATTAGGTACTTAAGTGTTAGGATTATTTTTAGCATTTCAGTGTTTTGAAGTCGGTTTTATTTTTTTAAATAAAATTTACTTATTTCATCTATTTTTAGTGATAAATCCTAATCTAACTGCTGTACACCGATTTCATCCCCTATTTTCCTACCCTTAGGGGTGATTTTTATTTTTCAAACTTTTATCATAGCATCTTTGAAGTATAAGCTATTCAATAAAAAAAATCATCAAAATCGGCTCATATTTGTCGAAGATAGGTAACAAGAACCACAACCAAAATATTATCTGGGTATATATTTGTTGATTTTCTCAAAAAGTTCTAAATCAATTTCGATAAAATTTATATGGGACCACCTCTGAAGTATGATCTACCAAACAAAAAAAGAATCATTAAAATCGATTCATAATTGGCGGAGTAATCGCGTAACAATCATACAAAAAAAAAAAACATACAGTCGAATTGAGAACCTCCTCCTTTTTTGAAGTCGGTTGAAAAATATATAAGTAGTTACAGTGATGGTGTCGATAAATCGCTAAATCATATCGTGTTTTGGTGGTTAGGTTATGCTAGGATGCCTCCCTAGCATAACCTAACTCTTTACTCTGCTACAAGTACCTAGGTAAACTTTACCCACAGGAGATGACACGCTACGCTCCGATTCAGTGACTTCACCGATTCCTCGCTGGGTAGTACGTCATCCAGGCCACCAATTGATTTGACTAAAAGTGAGCGTTCAGAATGTATTATGGCTAAATAAGTAAGTACCTATTAGAGTGCCTAGTAAGCTATGATTTAATTCGTTTTAGTTGAAATGTAAGATGCGATTTCTCAAAATCACGTCTCATTTGTCCCTCTCACAGAACAATGGTACAAACAAACACATCTACAGGTAGCTCAATCAGTTAGATGCCTAGTATAAATTTGTAAGCGTAACCTTTCGCGCTGGCTCGGGCTGCGCGCAACCTTTAAGATAGTGGATGCGGGGAAATGTCACATAGTTGGACTCAGCCCTGGACCTACATAGGGACAGTCAAAGGGAAAATGGTTTTAGAAAGTTTTTTTAAATTACCTTTAAAAAATTCACCAATTTTTTGTTATGTTGAAAAGTTCACATGAAAGCTTTCTGTTAAACTCTAATGGCAGAGATAATAACATGCCAGGCATTAAGTTGACCTTATATGTAGACTTTTAGTTTGTGCAATCATAATCAGAAAAATTAGTACTTAGATAGAACAAGGTTGATACACCTATAAATAGGTTATTACTCGTAATACCTACATATTGCTTAATACAATAAAGGAAAAAAATAATAGTTTTCGACAGAATAAGAATCTAAGTTACTTACTCAACGCAGTCAGTTAAGGGGGATCGTTCAAGGCAGCCCGCGAAACAAAAAAAAACACTACTTTGGTTTACATTGTATTACCTACTGATCAAAATGTGATTCGCGGCTGTATTTATACAATTATCTTTAACAATCAATTCACCTCACTAAGTCGGATTTGGTCGAAAATGACATGTTTAAATCAATCAGTCAAAAAGCATCAAACCTTATTGACATAGATACATAAAGTGCAAGTAAAGAGCTAAATTTAAAAAAAATGTGAGAATTTAATTGTTAATAAGATAAACAAAGTAAGGTGGGTACAAATGACACAGGCATGTCATAATAGTCAAAGGGCCTGCGCGAACGCATCATACTTGTCATCAGTGACACGGCGACGTTTATCATTTAGATTCGACATTGACATAGTAAGTTACAAATTTACCTAAACACTTGTGTTGCAATATTTGATCGAAGGTACGAAGAACACAGGTTGGGCAAATAAGAATCAAAATAAGTACCAAATAAATGGTTATAACCTTTTGATTCATGATAAATTTCCATCTGTCGATATTAAGGATGTACTTGGGTAGTTGTAATGATACTTCTTTATGAGTTTTTATCGTAACCGCGTAGACTAATAAAAAAAAACTGTTTGAAATATGTTGATAATTCACCTAAGTGAGTACCTATCTTATGAAATCCATGTCTCGTAACTTTACGCGTACCTATTCTTACTTGTATTTTAAAACCTCTCTTAGTCTCCCACTCTCTGCGTACCTACGCAGTAAGATCGCAGAAAGTATTAGGTAGGTACCTAGTTATGTAACTATATAGTTATAGTTATGAATATTCGGTGCTACATTCCATTGAATAAAGTTTATTTAGCACAGTTTAAAAAGAGCACAAGATCATACACCGCATTAGGTAGACATCGATCAAGTTTAAAAAAGAAATTCTTGATTGAAACATCTTTCTAAAATAACAGTTTAGGCCGCGAGCATACATCAAGTTTAGATATATGTTGGACGGCGACAAATCGTTTTAGCATTCACATTGGGAAAGAGCAGATAGGATAGGAGCCGTCTGAATTAAAGGGTAAATGTGTCCCGTGTTTACACTTGACCCGTCTGCCGGAGATGTATTGAGATAAAAGCCTTTTAGGTTAATTTTAGCAACACTTGAAATAATATGGAACTTGAAAAAAATTTCTGCAGACCAGTGCAGTATCCTTAGCTCTAGATCAACGTCAGTCCCTTGTCCTGCTTCTCGTAGTCATCTAAGTATTATCTAAGTAAGTACTCTTCATTGCATTTCGGTCAGTTGTCGAGTCATTCACTCTGTTCTCAGTCTTAACATCCCCTCAAACAACCCATCCATCAGTCTGTCAACTCTGGATCGATAAAAAATTTTAAAACGTGATTCCAGATTGCTAGCAAAATATTTCTTGATAATGCATAGCCGTAGTTATCCTATTATATTCTGTGGCCGTAGGTAGGACGTCTTTTAACTTTCACATGGCAATAAGGAGTATTTTAAAGCAAAAGCGAGATACGGATTATTTAAATTTATTGTAGTTGGTAGATGTAAGGCAACCCAAGGTCAAGGAAGAATTTGTATGATTCATCCTACGGGAATTCAATAACGTGATAGTACACAATACCTATGTTTGACATATTTTAGCTAATAGGCTATAGTTTCCTGGGTCAAAAAAAGATTGTTCTATTTAGTCCGTCAGTTAGATTATCACAACTATTGGCCCCATATTTTGTCTTTTGTCAATCAAACAAAAAATGACGAAGATAAAGCGCATCAAAGTGAGCACGTGACATCACACCTTGCCTAAAAGTGCCGCAAGGCGTGACGTTACGCGGAAATTTAACGGGCTATATCTTCTATTTTTATTTGATTGAGAAAAGTAAAAATACGTGTCCAATATTTTCTTTTAATGAAACTGACGGACTAATACCATATTTTTAGGAAACTAGCTTATTCCATCCAAACATAGGGACCTACTTACGAACTTTCACATTTAGTCGAGTGATTTTTGATATCCATAAACGAATTTTTCACTAAGTAAGTAAGTACCTAGTACCTACCAACTTACCTACTCCAATGGGCCTATCGTTCCGAAAGTGATATCATTAATAGGCTTCTCTCTATACATCTATCTCACTTTTATACCTACACAAATACGGTAACAGTGAACGACAACAAATTGTCAACATGTCCGCCGCCTACGTCGCGTCCGCACGATTTATGTGGTGTGCGCAAACGCACAAATTGGACGGCGCTCTCAAACATTCCATTAACTCGGTTATGCATAACCGGAGTAACGAGGTGAAATATTAAAAGCCTTTTTGTTGCGTCTGGAAGCTTTGATAGTCGTATGGAGTCCTCTTAGTTGGTTGAGGCCAACAGTTTACATAAATGCTAAGGTACGCTAACTAGATTCAGAAGTGGGATCTTGGAACCGTAGCAGAAATGTTTTGATTAAGTCATTCTGCTAATGAGATCCAATCAGTTTTTTTTAAAATATAATCATATCATATTTATTTATTATCAACATAGTCGAGAATTTGATTTTCAAATATATAATCCGGACTATAATAGGTTTACCCCTTTGTTTTCAGATATTATGTAAGTACCTAAGTAACCACCTGTCAACATTGTGCATAATTATGTAAACATCAATTGTAACTTACTTATTTGTACGGTGTACAATAAAGAGTAGGTATCTATCTAAAGGTTACAACTTATAGTCTATAGATTCTTTATAGATCTTTTTTGTGTCTAACTCTCTGGTTGTGGCATTCTATAGCAATCTGTAGCATTGGACTTCCAAAGGCTGACGACAATTTTAATAATGATTGTAGTTTTGTTACTTATTATGACTGGTCACACTGACCAGTTGCAACTACCTACTTTCAAATAAAAAATTCAGTACCGATTTAGATAAAAACACACCAATAGAGATAGGTTTTAGTTAGTCTCAGATTATTGGCTTACACCTAAACGCAAATGTTTCGGCTGACCCACAAAATAAAGCTAGTCATAAAATAGCGAAGTAAGGACACCATTAAATCCTCTGTTCACGTAAGCCGGTCTCATTATTAAAGGGTACAGTTTGTCGGTGGAAAGCACGAAGTACTTAACATGAGTTGAGCAAGAGTGCTCGACGTGACAAATCGCGCAATCCGCCGAACAATGTGAGCGCTAGAGCACCAGAATTATAACCGAGGATAGTGACAATTATAAAAAGGGTCATAGATTTCCTAATACCTACTGAAGACGTTATGTAAGTAGGATCTGGATTAGTATGGAAGACGCCTTGCCCACAAGATGTTGCTACCCAAAGTACCTAACCCAATTAGAATTTAAGACAGGGCTTATAAAGTGGTTACAGTCACATTGCCTCTATTCGGAATACATACCTACTTTCAATGGAAAAACAATAAAATGTGAAAATCTGCTCTACTGTAGGTAATACTGTTTAATGTGTATTGTTTGTAAATACTTACTATTAAGATTATTTTACCACATTTATGTAAATAAATATTTATATTCTGTTCTATTCTTAGGAACGGGGCGATCGAAATTATAGCAGCTAGATAGAAAGCGCCAAAGCGGACAAAATATCAAACTATGCTTATTATTATGTACGACTTAAGTATTGCAATAAAGGCTCGAGGTCATCACACAAATATTTGCGGGATTCGAACCAGCGACTGCTGGATTTATAGTCAGTTTCGAGCACCACAAGACCAGACAGACGACTTAATACCTATTATCTGATCGTAAGTACTAAGAAAGTCTTCGCCCACTCTCTTCAAGTTAATTTAGATTAACAACACCTACGAAGATTTAGAGTTTATCAAGTTTGATTAACAAGGTTATCGTTAAGACCAAGTTAAAGGGCAGGGTGCCAGATGACAACTATTTTATTAACCGTCAAAAAACTTACATAAAAAACATAAATAAAACCAACAATATGCCATACATAAAATATCTAAGTAGGTACCTATCTACAGTTAGCCACATCGTGATTCTGCGGCAATACCTACAGTTAAAAAAACAGATCTAAAATGAAAGAAAAAAAAGTTTAATAATTTTTAATAATTACATTTTAGCAATAAAGAACCTGGGGCAGGCCTATGTTCAGCAGTGGACGTCCTATGGCTGGAATGATAATGATGATTAAAGAAGTTAGGAATATTATAGAAGTGTCGCTGGGTAAAACTTTGTTTAAGAATCTTTAAATCGGAAAATCTTTAAATCTGGGCCCTATTAACAAAGCGGTGACAAGTTTTTTGTGCGGGTTCTACTCATCACCAACCGAAATGTAGTCCCTGGAGAACTAAATAGTAGGGTAAAGCTATTAATTAGTAGTATTTTGATTTATTATAACCTTCCAACCGGCCAATCTGGAAATAACTATGGAAGCCTATGTTCAGCAGTGGACGTCATAATTATGGCTGAAATGATGATTATGATGATTTTAGAAGTGCCTGAAATAGCTCATGCGACTAAAAGCTGTTTGTGTAAATATCGTGCATAATAATATGAAGGGTCTTAATAAAACGATTGATGCAAATGTCATAGAGCCACTCTCAGTGGCATTTTATTTTATTCCCAATAGTGGACTTCCTAAGGCTGATGATTCAAGTGAAATAAATAAATATAAGTAGGTAGGTCGTGGGTTCGAATCCCACCAGAGGTAGTTGAAAATTGTAATTCAAGTGAAAATATTATTCCATAAAGTAAAAAACGGAAAAATAAAGTTTAAATGATTATGCTGTTTCATCATAACTGTTTGTTAAATATTTGCAATAATATTTCTTTCGGATGTTTGTGGGTATAAAATCCAAGATATTGATGAAACAACGCTGGCTTACTAACAGCTATAAACACTTAAATAAATTCGTTTACATGACTATGTTCTCCGTAGCTCACTTGGAAGAGCAGTTGGCCGGTTAGCGAAAGGTGGGTTCGAATCCCACCAGAGGCAGTTGAGTTTTTTTAAGTGACAATATTATCCTTGGTAAGGTAGGTACTAATTAATACATTAGCAAAACTATTCTTCAGGGGCCTAACTATAAAAGATAAACAGTATGTTAGCAGTGTTGTTGAAAAAAGATTTTCATGAAGTCTTTACGTCAAATTAATACAGAAAATACAAAATAAGATTGAAATCAGTAAATTTTTTATAAGAGCTCATAGTAAGCCCCCTGGCTTACAGAACTCTTATAAAACGCTTACGCCGAGCGTAAAAATTGCAGCAAATGTTAGTCAGAGGTCCATAAACTCCAAAACTTGCAACACTTAAACAAAGCCTTTCCCCAACAATTATACCCGCAAATCGTCCTAAACACCGGACTGGCACTACTAATTGGCTCGAAGCGGTACTATTAACTCCGATAATGTTCAGCGAGCCGACGCGCTCGGACTTTGAAAAATGGCGGCTATAACTTAACTCGGTCACTTACAGACTTCCCTATTGAGATATCAATATTAAATGACGCGACGTAGACACGGCCAGTACTATCGTTTCACGAGGTTTATAATTTCACTACCTTACTAAATGTATACTGGAATATCTATCACGTTACCCGTAAGTTTACCCTTTTTTTTAATCACATAGGTACATTGTAATCGAAATCAGAAACAAAGACGCACCCTAACACCCAGTCCCGGGACAACATAAAAAAGTTCTACCGATACACGAATAATATCACTCAATCGAATACTTCGTAAACCTACCAAATATTGGTAAAGATAAAACTTGATAATACGGATAGATAAAAATTTATTATACTGCTAACACACTTGCCAAATGCTTCGCGAACCCGTAGTGGGGCCCTCCCGACGAATAAATATTGTAAAGGGGTGATTTATTAAGTTCTGGCGAGCTGCGATCGCCCAGTCTATCGGGATAGCTTGAAATATGCCCCCAACGACCATTGTACTGATGTGAGAAACGGTGTATAACAAGCACCAAGCTTGAACGATGGCGGCGGAGGTATGCTCGTATTTTATACAAAATGGGCGAAAATGTGGCTAATTTCACGGCGTTTTGCTGTTAGCATATTTTTTAAACTGCGACAGAGAAACAATGGCCGTGATATAGAAACTTATTATGTACGAAGGCTGATTAAGACTAGTGCCTTCGCTTATTTTTTAAGGCAGCTTAAACAGGATGTGTAGCCAGAGAGAGTTTCTTGATTCTGTTTTGGTATTTTTTTTAATGACAATTATTTTAAAAAAATATTTGTAAAAAGGTATTTTGCTAATATCAGAAAAATATTTTTCTAAAGGAACAACATTAAAATCGTATTTTTTATAACTTTTACATACAAAATTAGACCCTACCTAGACAATATTGTTTAGAACATCTGATTTTATGTGCTTTTTTGTATTCATCCTTACAGATCACGGTTATTAAGTATGTCTTTTTTTAAACATTTTTCAAATAAGTTTTTGTAATCTTTTCTCAAATCATATAAAATTTTATGTTAAATTCAATGCCTCCATCGGATGATGTAAAATGCAATAGTGACCTAAGAATTGCTCACTAAATGGCCTATCACACGATTTGTTACGTTATAACGACGGTACAGCAAACATTACTTGGTTTTATGTGAACATTCTATTTAACGTTTTATTTTTATTGATTTTGATCTGCGCTAGTTAAGATGTTACATAGAGGTTAGTGGAGTGTTTGTCTGTAACTATCTTGTTCCCGTGAAGTAATGATATCTACCTGTACAACGTGTAACGCCTAATACGTTTTTACGTAAGCCTCTAAGGGGCTGATTCTGGTGCTTAAATACGACAGCTTTTTTATGGTACCTATGTATGGGATATAGTTTTTTTTTTCTTACTGGTTCCATAGAAAAAAAAAAATATTTGAGCTCCTAAATCAGACTTTAAGAGTCCCATTTCAACTGTCCTTTTCTTCTTGACGTATGGAATCGAAAACAAAGTAAGTATTTCTGTGTGACCAATTCTTTGCTACTCAGATATCATTGGCACAAACGTCTTTGAGTTAGCAGAAATATGAAAACGGGTCGGTACGATATTAAAGTGTAAATCAATCCGATAATTCAACAATCTAAGGCCTGTCGAAGGATTTCAGAGGATTAGACGTTCTATAAGGTAACCTAAGCACTATCACTGATCGTTTCCAAATTATTTCACACTACGATTTAAATACCAATCTTCTAATTAAAACGCATCTATTTCCCACATCTAAACTTTGTTTATCTTATCGCTTATCGTCACATTAGCATTAGCTGTCATGACAGACAAATGACTCTATAGACTGCGTCTAATGAGCTCAAAATGAAATCAAATCAATTATTGCATAATTGATTCATGCATAGAAGCTTTTATAGCTTGTGGACCAAAAAAAAAAACATTGAAAAAGATTGCCAGAGGACCATGAGAGGTAGCACGATTATAGACCTATATTCAAATAAGGTAAATGTAGGCTGATTAAATAAAGGTTTATTTAAATAAACTTTATTGCACTAGTTAAAAAAAAACGTTCAAAGAGTATACCATGCCATTAGCCATTCTCTGCCAGTTGACCAAAGGGCTATACAAAAACTTACGCAAACTTATGCTATTTATAACTTGATGCCAGTAGCTGGTCTCAGTGGTGACACCATATATATTTTGTCTGCTAGTCTGAAATGGCTCAAAAGCGTGCATACGGAGCCACCATAGCAACAATAGTGCCACTAGTCTTACTGGCGTTCTTAGTGTAAATCTATCTTTAATTTTATATTTAGACGTTTTATAAAGATTTTTTTAAAAATTAATCTGAAACGGGAATCGATCCATGGGTTCAGCGGTCGCGAATGGCCCAAATAACATAAGATTAACAAGATTATGACTATTAATATTTATAACTTCATTTGCTTTAAGCTCTTTGTATGGTGCCTTGTTGATCATGTAGGTACCCGTCATCCATGAATTAAATGTTGCAACATAGGTAGTCCAACATAAGTATGTTTATCCTTTAAGTTTGCATGTTATAATCGAGTTTTTTATATCAATAAAACTCAAAATTAGGTGTCTATTTGCCAAAGTTGTCTGTAGCTGGTAAATATTTCTCAGTTGGGCGAACTGTAGGCGAAAACATGGAGCGCGGACACTATAAATTATACCATTAGCATTCGAAGCTTGGGTAATTTGTTGGCGTTTACTTAAAATTGAATGAAATTGATTGCTTTGACAACAACACAGGGATATTCAAATGTTATAACGTGCAGAAATCGAATCAATAATCTATTTATAATTTCAAACAACTAACTAAATATCTTTATGGTTTGAATACAATATTTTTAATGAACCCGAAGCCTTAAGATGCCTGAGCGTTGAGTTCTTAAAACAGTAGTATTTTAACGTTATTGAAATGAAATGAAATGAAATTTATTTATTTGTCCTTGAAGAAGGTACATTTTAGTTGTTAGTTAGGTACATAGAGTTACGATCCTCTTCTTCAGCTAACCAGTGCTGCATACAAATATTATTATGTTCAATTTAACTACAATACATAATTACTTATTTAATTCAATATTTTTTTTAAAACATGCATTATTTATATTAGATTTTATTATTAGATTATGTATGTAAATAAATGTCAATTTTATAAAATCAATCAATCATGCTTAATGTCAATATTTTGTGGTTTCTGTATTAAGTTTGAAGTTAAAACAACACTGCTTAATTACTATTTAGATTTAATGGTTAGGCCTCTGAAACGGAAACGAATAGTTAGGCCCCTGAGGCAAAGAAAGCACAATATCTAGGTTTTTTTAGGATAATTTTGTTGTTCCGATATCATCATAATATCATCATAACTGAACATAGGTCTATCCCAATGACTTCCAGATTGGTTAAAAGCAGTCTCCATCCAGCGGCTTCCTGTAAACCTTTACCATTTGTAGGTATTCTTGTTTGTAAGAAAGAAAAGTGCTGAGTAAAGAAGCTTATCGCAAATCAAATGTCTGTTTATGCTGACACGATAAAAGAATTAGAAGATCTACTGACCTCAAAACCTGGTTAGTGCACACGATGACAGGCCGCTGGGAGTTCTCCAGGTTATCCTTGAGTTGCAGTACAGCATGCACCCATAGGAACTGCCCGCATCTCCGCTGCAGCCTCAGCAGGGCTATGCACGACCGCTCTTGCTCTGACTGCGTTACTGTTGGTAAAAATAATTTGTGAGAAATTATTCATATTTTAATGCGATGTTACATTACGCTACAATAGCGCGGCTCTCAGGCCTTAACCACGTCATGCCACGAAAACGAAACACAATAGAATTTTGTTTTTACGCGGCCGTATGTGGTTTGAGCTTGAAAGAATATACAGGGTGTATAAAAGAATAAAAGACAAAAAAATACCATAAGAGCAACATCTAAATCGTGTTTTTTTAAATCTCATAGATACTAAAGCTTCGCCTGACTGATGATAGTGCAAAAATTGTTTTTCTTTTAGGAAAAAGCGTGGGCACAATTATTGGTAGATATAATTATTATTAAATCTCAAAGATACTAAAACTTCGCCTGACTGACGACAGTGCAAAAATTGTTTTTCTTTTACGAAAAAGCGTGGGCACAATTGGTAGATTTAATTATTATCAAAAACCTAAAAATATACAGATTCTAGTTCATTTATTAAAATCAATATTGTTTTTATTGATTTTTGTACTTTATCAGACTGGGTACAATTTTAAAACCCCAAAACATTTAAAGGTTAACTGATACATCCACTTTTTGCTTAACACCATGATTAATAAAATGTAATATTAGATTGGGTTAGATGTCCTATCATGATGACTAAAGGTCATTTTTTTAGCACATTGTATCATAATACATATTTTTTTGTCGACATTAATGATTTTATTAATAACCTCTTATACGATTTTTTATTAAGTACCTAAGTAGGAACTTTTATTAACTTAGTCAACAAAAAAGCTATTGTTCGAATTGATTTACTAACAACCAATCATCATTGACACCTAAGTGGTAATAATCGAATCAAATGGAGCTAGTAATGTGGAGATTATCGAGAAAAAACAATCCAGTAGACTCCTATATACGATATTGTACCTTATTGTATATACAATTACTGTTTCTTTTTTGGTTAAGGTCGTTTGACAACGATGTTTCGATAGTAATTTACATACTCCAGGAATGGGCTAGCAGACGCGTGCGCATCTCCATATACGGATTCTGCTTTAGTCGTCATAAATGGTCAGTTTGTTAGTTTGTCGATTCGTTTAGATAAGCCTTTTAGTAGGTGTGATTTGATTATGAAGTTTGGTTAATGTTTATCTAACGATTATGTAAGCAAATGGGAAGGGGGATCCTTTTTGGATGGCAGAGACACCTGTCTTCGTGAATTGTTAAAAATTGTTAAAAATACAGTGCGTACATTTAGGTCAAGTAAGTTTTGTTGCATGTAAAAACTTTGATATACGAGATAGATAGATACTCTTTTTCAAACCTTTCAAAGAAGTTACAGTTGATGTCAACAGAAAGATGCACAATGGGCTAGTTTCCTAAAAAAATCTAATTGGATCTAGTTGGATTAACAGAAAATATTAGACACATATTTTTTCTTTCCTTAATTTAACAAAAGAATATGAAGATAAAGTCCGTTAAAGTTCCGCATAACGTCACGCCTTGCGACACTTTTTAACAAGGCGTGACGTCACGTACTCACTTTGATGCGCTTTATCTTCGTAATTATTTGTTTGATTGACAAAAGACAAAATATGTGTCTAATATTTTTTGATAATCTATCTGGCGGACTAAATAGAATAATCTTTTTTTGACCTAGGAAACTAGCCTATTTATAGATGTCAAGGTCGTTGAGAGAAGGAGGGCATGAGAAGATTGAGTGCCAAAAAAAATTATGGTTAAAATCAGTTATTACGTAACTCTATTTTAAAACTATAGTTAAAAGTGTATATAAAGTACAAATATAAAAAGTACTTAAAATATAAAAAATATAAATAAAATGTAAGTTTATTAAAGCGTAACATCACACATTCCCACAAAAAAAAAAACATAAAAGATCTATGCAACAGTAAACCTGTGTTCATTTAGTTTCTAAAAGTATGTAAAAATTAAAGAAGCATAAATGTACTAAAAAAGAGGTCTAACTGTAAGATTTTTTTAATTGTTTTTTTAACTCTTAACTGTATCTAAATTGTTTTGTAACAAAACCAATTACTTTTAATATCAAAACCAGTGTAGTCGCGTGCGCATACAGATTTCAATATTTATAAGCCGATGACATAAACTAAAGTTATACTACTAACCAAGTAAGATTTACGCGCGGAAAAGACGGATCTACTAACGACTGGCATAGTAAACACTGCACTATTAATATTACATGTATAAATTATATTAGCAAGTGGTGGCTCTGAGACAAGGCTTTGGACTGCCCAAGGATGGCACTTGTGTGAAGCACATAGAATTTATGACGTAGGTACTTTGGTTTAAACCCATTCAGGTAATGATATAAACATAAATTATTATTGTATTGACTAATAATAATACTGAACTATTCAGTGTTATTATATAGTGTATTATTTTAATCAATGTTTTTACAGCAGGGTCTTGGCACGCACACACACACACACACATGCATATACACACGCAAACACGCATACACACACACACACATACTACCAAAAACAAGTAAATATTATACTACATCACATACAGGGTGGTCCAAAAGGTGACGTTCAAAAAATTTTTTTTTTGTTTCTTACATCCATGGCTTTCCAAATATTATACCCTATACATTTGACTTGATTTTTTGTAGATTTTTCGAGTGTTTTCGTTCCAATCAGCTTTAAAAAAAAGTTTCTCCGTAATTAGACTTACTTAGATAAAATTATCAGTTAGCAAAGACTAGGGTTCCGTTCCGAAAAGGTTAAAACGGGACCTTATTACTAAGAATCTACTGTCCGTCGGTCTGTCTGTCACCAAGCTTTAATCATGAACCGTGGTAGCTAGACAGTTGAAATTTTCACAGATGATAAATAGATAGATGGAGAGAGAGAGAGAGAGACTCTTTATTGCATACCACACAAAACAAACAGTACAGAGAAACAGAAGATAATGTATTTCTGTTGTCGCTATAACAACAAATACTAAACACAGAATAAAATAAAAAGTGGAGCTCCCATAAAACAAACGTGATTTTTTGCCGTTTTTTGTTCATTAATAACAAAAAGGTTATAATATATGTAGTGTTTAATGTAGTATAGATAACGATACGGAACCCTTCGTGCGCAAGTCCGACTCGAACTTGGGCGGTTTTTTTAATCTTGTAAACACACCTTAACAAGTCTTTAGTTTGTAATTAAACGCATACTAATTGCCGTACATCCGTGTTGAGACTGGCGTGATTTATATTTTATAGTGCCGCAAGCGTAGGTCTTGTGGAAGGCCAGGTTTTATTTGTTGCAATTTAATATAATGTAATAAAATAATATAATGTAAACTTTTTAGATATTTGATTAATCAGAAACATAAATAAATAAATATTAGACAACATCACATACATTGCTCTGATCCTACGAAAAGTAGCCAAAGCACTTGTGTTACAAAAATAGAAACAACGACGGTACCACAACACCAAGACCTACGACAGTATAGAAAAGTAATTTTTCTATATTGATTGACACGGAATCACAGAGATAGCGACACCAAGTCCGGTATGCTCGCCTCTCGGCTACGGTGGTCGCTACCCTAAGGTTGAAAATCATTCGCGCGTCATAGAACACTTAGACAAAATAATCTGACAGCTACTAATGCTCTCTTTATGACATATTTATTTACAAATGAATAATACGTCATAATTGTGCATCTACGTGCTATGTGTGTATGTATAGCACGTAGAACTGACGGCCGATGGGGCAGAAAGGTTCTAGAATGGAGGCCGCGTACCGGCAAGCGCAGCGTAGGACGTCCACTCACAAGGTGGTCAGACGACCTGGTAAAGGTCGCAGGAAGACGCTGGATGCAGGACGCTTCCAACCGGCCAATCTGGAAGTCAATGGGGGAGGCCTATGTTCTGCAGTGGACGTCCTATGGCTGAAATGATGATGACGAATTTTGCATCTCTTTCATTGTTAAAAAAGTAAAAGTCCGTGAGTTCAACCTTACTGCAATTTTACTTACATATTAAATTTTGACAAAACTGGTAGACCACTTTCTTGGCCGACTGTACCTATGTAGGTAAACTGCTGTATTTGGCAAGTAGGTAATGTTAATTTATTTATTTAGCGTCTAATCTATGTATGTATATTTTAATTTAAATCTTTCATTTTGCATATTGCCTTAAGCGATCAACTTTGATATCTTGATATCTTGTTTATCTGATTGGGAGATGAAATAAATTTACCAGTCATTTGACACATGATAGACAAAGAATAGAAGAAAATGCTAATGATCTAGATAATTGTAATTACGTATTACCATAAACTATTAAATTACTTCAGTAAAGGCAGCTATAATTGTAAACTTTATGGGTTCTCGCTGATCGGTTGAGTTATAGAAATAACGGTCATAGTTTTGACGTGTCTATAGTGTGATCTATTTGTTTGATTATATTAGTTTTGTTTACAAAGCTATCCTCCAAGTCTGAAGTCATAATTATATACGTGTCTAAGTAAGTAGGTAAAACATAAAATACCCAATTTTTACCAAAACTGTTATTCGTAACTGCCTATTTTATTTAATCAAACGTAACATGCTTATATGAAAGACACGTCCACCGCAAAGTTAAATGAAAGTGAAAACAATGTAGATAGCTTAGCTCTATATAAAGAGTTAGTTAAAAGGCTAACCCAAGCCACTGGTGATCCAAAGGATGAGCATCGCTATTCAGAGAGGTAATGCTGCTGCAGCCTTTTGGGCACCCTCCCTCTGGCAGCGCTGGGGCTGATATCTTTTACAGTTTATATTTTCTATAATTATGTTTATTATTATTTTCAATGTAAAGTTATTTATTCAAGTGTAGATTAATTGATTATATTATTTTGTAAATATATTAGGTGATAGATAGGTACTCTTTATTGCACAATCTACCCAAAGAGTATAAGGTCATTAAACCGATTTTCAACTTTAAGTCCGACATATAGAGTTCAATATAAACTGCGAAAATATTACGTTTTGTGGTAGGTTGACGAGCTCTTGTCTGTACAAAAGAAAAATACATCTTTAATAGTACTCTTTATAGAAAGTACTACTTAAGTCTTGTATAGTTTTATGTAAATCTGTAACATAAAAACTTTCCGTGATGTTAAACACCAGCTTTTAAATAAAGTTTTTTTTTTTTTGTTATTTATTTATTTATTGTGTTCAACAAGAATGAAATAAATTAATTAAGGAGTCTAAAAGTTAAAAATCGGTACCAGAATTCATTCTTAATATAAATATTAAATTGTACGTTTTTCTGTAAAAATCGTGTGTAATTTTTTGTATTGTGTGCAATAAAGAGTATCTGGGTCGTTCTTTTCAACCGACTTCAAAATAGGAGGAGGTTCTCAATTCGACTCTATGTTTTTTTTTTTTTTTTGTATGTTTGTTACGCGATTACTCCGCCAATTATGAATCGATTTTAATGATTCTTTTTTTGTTTGGTAGATCATACTTTAGAGGTGGTCCCATATAAATTTTATCGAAATTGATTTAGTACTTTTTGAGAAAATCAACAAATATATACCCAGATAATATTTTGGTTGTGGTTCTTGTTACCTATCTTCGACAAATATGAGCCGATTTTGATGATTTTTGTTTTATTGAATAGCTTATACTTCAAAGATAATATGATAAAAGTTTGCAAAATAAAAATCACCCCTAAGGGTAGGAAAATAGGGGATGAAATCGGTGTTCAGCAGTTAGATTAGGATTTATCACTAAAAATTGATGAAATAAGTAAATTTTATTAAAAAAAATAAAACCGACTTCAAAATACTAAAATGATAAAAATAATCCTAACACTTAAGTACCTAATCAGTTACTTTTGGAGTCGGTGCAAACAAAAACATTGAATCTCTCATCGGCTGGCACCGACTCCAAAAGTAACTGATTAGGTACTTAAGTGTTAGGATTATTTTTAGCATTTTAGTATTTTGAAGTCGGTTTTATTTTTTTTAATAAATTTTTTTTATACCGATAACACCTGTGTCACGCTTTTTGGATACTATTTCATAATCTCTAGGTATATATAACACAAAATCGGGTTATTGATACCGTTTATCTCATGGAAGCCTGGACCAATTTTTATGATCTAGTTTGTCAGATTTGTCTCCTACGCCTTCATGCTCTGCCCTGAATAGCAGTATAACTATTTAGAGATCGGAATTTTTAAAAAAAATATATATTAAAAGGCGGTACAAAGTTCACCGGGTCAGATGAAGCAGAAAATATAGTGTTTAAAAGACACTTTTTTTTTCGGAGGGGACATGTCATCGTTGGACAACATCTCGATGTTTTAAAACAAAAAAATATGGATGCGGCTGAGGAAATGAGACGGAACCTGCGAACTTTTGTTGTGAAAAGTAATTTAAGAAAAAGAATGAGAATGTGTGTAAGAAATAATGGCGGACATGTGTAACACGAATTATGTTCCATAATCTCGTCCTCATTGTGTACAATGTAGTACGCACTTTTTGCTACTGCACTGATTACAATCTTCAAAGTTAGGCGCGTGCTTGAACGCGTCAATAAACTAAAAAATAAATAACCGGAACGTGCCCGCACCGTCACCTATCAATGTCATCTGTCACCTGTCAATGTCATTGTACTTTTTTGTACACAGCACTGAAGACATAAATATTTAGAATAAATTAGTTTTTTAACTAATTAGTGATTTATAGCTTACATACAAATGCAAAAAACCAAGAAGAAAATACGGTGATGTTTGTGTAAAAGTATGGTGGCTGGAAAACAAAACTTGTCAGTTGAATTTGTGAAATTGTTGGACCGATACCTCGGCTCAATTATTACGATTATTACGATTTCTATCACCACCACAGCACACTAAAATATAATATCATCACCATCACCATCATCCCAGCCTATTACAGCCCACTGCTGGATGTAAGGGAAGGACGCAAAGAGCGCCAAGGAGTACGATCTCCTGCTTTGATACAAATGTATCCAGCCATATTCCTGAGTTCGTCGGCCCATCGAATTGAGAAGCGTCCTACACTACGTTCGCCGAGACGTGGCCTCCACTCCAACAACATAATCAGCCAGAAATTAATCATAAAAACAAGGAGTGTGTGTGACAGAGTGGCGTTATTCTTCAGCCCGCAAACGAGACAGAATGAATGACATCGGAGCTTTCACGGGAGGTTGGCCGTGGTGATCATTAAGTTCATTCTAGTTGTCTCTCATGTCTCAGAATGAATGACATCGGAGCCTTCACGGGAGGTTGGCCGTTGGTGATCATTATGTTCATTCTAGTTGTCTGTCATGTCTCCGAATGACTCCACAGAAACTGATCTGTACAGAAGCACTGGCCTTTACGATGGAGTGGCCAGTGGGTTTTTGTTCAGTCTGAAGCGTCTCCTCGAGGGATTCCTCCTGAGACGTAACATTATGGCTCTAGTCTTCATGAAGAGTTGACCATGAGACCGATATAATGTTGCACCAGAAATATACTACAAAGGATCTGTAATGGCATAAGGTAAGATATTAATATTACAAATTTATTCTAGCGCATCATATGTACCGAGAGAACAATTATTCCTCTTGTCTGTCTCGCAGCAGAATTATAACACTTCCACTTGCTTTCACGAGGGGTTAGCCTGTGGCTTAAAATTTTTGTTATAATATTGCGGGTCTGCAAATCATCTTATAAGGTTGACCAGAGACCGACTTCATCAATTGAAGTTGAAAATATAGTCGAACACAAAGGTATCAAGGCGATACATATCTTCGAATGCCACTGAAGAAAAAAAGAGAGGAGGGAGAATATGGTTACCGAGACCATGAGGTAATAATGCCCTCCGTCTTAGTAATTTTTTCAACTTAACACTTTGACTCTAAGGAGGCTATGAAAGAAGCTCCTTTGCCTGCTGATATTGAAGGCTTAAGGAATTCTGAGTACTTGTGTAAACAAGTCACATACTTACCTAGACAATTTCAGTCTGTTTATAAAGATTTTAAGTTTTTAATAATTTCATCAGTTGTTACTATGAAATTGGGCCTTTGGCAACCATTAATGGTACCAAGACAATCTGTTGGTCTCAGATCTGCTTGTCTTATTCTGCTCCATTTATATACATACAAGTCAATGATAAATAGCGCTTTTACAAATTATGGTTTATCTCAGTGTGGATTTCCACAAGTATATAATTGAGGTACTTCTTGATGTTGGCCCAAGAGGGCAAGACTTTATAAAGCTTACCATAGAAAACAACCTGTTTACTCCAATAGTTCATGTAGTTATGACCATATTAAGTTTTTTTTTTTCTCTTATATTTTACTAAAAAGCTTAAATAAATAAATAAACATTACTTGAAATTGCTAATTGATATCTGTGACTTAAAGATCATTAGTCCACTTGATTCGTGAAGTGCCTTAACGTAAAAGGTCCCAGGTTCGATACTCTGTTCGAATGACCCTGGCGAGATACATTGTCTTGTACCTCGTAGTACAGGGAAGTTGACTCCTTGTTTGGAGACCATGACAAATTGATATTGGCTGGTGCATGTTTGTATGTTCCTATACAACTGATATGGTATCCCATTTGTGTAACTTATAATATTAGATCTGGTCACAACCGGGTAAACCTTAAATTCTCATAGTATCAAGCTTAATTTTCAAGATTCTATAATAATCTATGTAAGCAATTAAAATTTAACACTGTTACTGACTTAAGGTTATTATTCTAGCTGATCGCCATGGCTAGTTAAATTATTTCTAGTCTTCATCAAGTGTGAATAATTTCTCAGAAAATTTATAAATAAAGACTCACTCAAGATGAGTGTTACTTACAAATAATGTGAGTGAAGATCACTGTTACAGATATGGAAAAATAATTCTCCTTGTTATTAACAAGATAAAAATTACCAAAATTAAAAACTTTTTTAACTGTAACTATATGTTATATTCTAATATTTTCAGTCAGTAAAAACCCATGGAAAGATTTATGCAGCTTTATATACAGGCAAAAATGTCGCACCATAATTGATCCTTATGTACTTGTCATAAGGTCGAAAACCAATTATTTTAATTTTAAAGTAGGTACCTGCTACCTTTGGAAAAGTAAGAGAAATTCAAAACTAGACACAAAGTTCCAATGATAACTTGAATTTTCAAATCTGACCTAAATATATTTTTAATATATTTTTGTTATAAACCATATATGTCTAGACATTTTATCATTTGTGAAAATGTTTGATACCTAAAATTGAAGACAAAGATAAATAATCATCCAATCATTAAATTATCAAGATACTAAAGATAATAAATAAACTGAATTATCCCAGGTGGATAACAAAGGTTCATATTTAAATAGATGATTATAATAAAATATGATTTATTAAAACATAATTAGAAAATTAAAATTGTATCCATGAAACTATAAACTTCATAAAAAATATACTTACTACTGACTTAAAATTATTATTTAAATTAAGGCATGAATCTTACAATTATAATTGAAGATTGTCAAGTACCTATGTAAGTCTATGTATAAATAATTTTACTAGATATTAAATTACCATGTAAAGCAAAAATGGAGATGATAAATAATGACAGAAAATTTCTAATGAACATAATTTAAAAAAAAAAAAAGGATGATACGATAGAGGCATTGATCAGTGGCAATAATTAAGGCAATGCAGGCAATAAATGTTGCCTTACCTTGTTATTGGACTAAGGCTGTAAGGCTGCTACAAGTATTTTGAGCCGGAGTAAACTTTCTATCTTATCCGATGTGATGTATTGGTAAATTATTACTTATTTTTTTATTTTTTTTTATTAGCTTTACAAGAATTGACCAGTCATTGAATCTTTTTCTAAATAAGTATTCACTGTTTTATTAACTTATTAATATACCCTACCAGGGATCCACACATAAAGTGCAGGAGTCTCATACTGATTTCCAGCCATATAAGTGTAACACATATAACGGTTTTCTATGAAGATGAGTAAAAATAATTCTCAGTAAAATAATGTTGAAACTATTGTCAACAAAATAGGATCCCTACTGGAACAATACTGGTAGTAGTTGTATATAATTTCCTTATTTATAACATATAATTAATGAAAGATTTGCCATAGTAAACATCCATATTATTTATTTTAGTTTCCTTTACTTTGGAACTACACCTTGAACAGGAGTTATTAAGAATAAGACTAATTTATTTGCATAAAAAATTGTATTACAGACAATGATAACTTAAAAAGTTACTAGATTTTCTTATTATATAAAATAAAATAAATCTTTTCAGAATAAATACTAGCTTAACTACCTACTTGCACATCGATAAATTTACCTTGTTAGGTAACCATGTACTAAGTATGTACTACATACTACTGGATAAATGAGACGGATATTAATAGTTCAAAGCATTGGCTCCATTTCCATGACAACTTATTAAACTAGCTGTTGCCCCGCGATTTCGTTTGCGTGATCTCTAGTTTATTCTTAAAGAATATACCTACTTAATAGCGAGGGGTAATTAATTAAAACTTTATTGCACAAACTTAAAAGTGTACAACAGGTGGATTATCAGTCTCAGTCCCAGCAAATCTATAAATTCATAAAGACTTACAGTTTTAACAAAAATAAAAGAGTATTGCAATTAAAGCAAAATTTGCTATTTTCGATTTTATAGAATTCCTACACATTTTTTGGTCCACCTGTATGGTATAAAATTGGTACAGGTTTGTGTCATCAAATGGGATGGGACTGTATCAATATACATGGTTGTATTAGCATACGGGGTTATATCATCATACAGGGTTGTATTATCATACAGGGTGTATCATCATACAGGGTGTATCATCACACAGGATGTATCATCATACAGGATTGTATCGATATACAGGGTTGTATCGATATACAGGGTTGTATCGATATACAGGGTTGTATCGATATACAGGGTTGTATCGATATACAGGGTTGTATCGCTATACAGGGTTGTATCGATATACAGGGTTGTATCGATACACAGGGTTGTATCGGTATACAGGGTTGGTTGATTAATTCTAATGAATTAATCAAACAACTATATCCTTGTTAGATAAAACTTGAATTAAGCATCTACCAATAGATAGTTAATAAAATAAAGTTTTATCATGTACTAAGACTTTAGTAAATCATATAAATGATCATAATAAATGTTTATATTGTTTTGTTGACACAACTTTCCTCTTTGAACATCTACATTGTACACAATGAGGACGAGATTATGGAACATAATTTATATGATCGGACTAACTTACCTAGTGACGTCCGATCCTCAATTATGTGAAGTAATCTCGTCCTCATCCTATCCCCAGCCCGACCCAGTTAGTATGTATTTATCAATCCTTAAAGTACAAAAAAGATTATATGCTATAAATACCTACCTACTACTTAGTTTCCCTTCTTTTTGAAAGTTGTGTCCAGTTTTATCCTTTGAAAGAATGACATTGACAGGTGACAGATGACATTGATAGGTGACGGTGCGGGCACGTTCCGGTTATTTATTTTTTAGTTTATTGACGCGTTCAAGCACGCGCCTAACTTTGAAGATTGTAATCAGTGCAGTAGCAAAAAGTGCGTACTACATTGTACACAATGAGGACGAGATTACTTCACATAATTGAGGATCGGACGTCACTAGGTAAGTTAGTCCGATCATATAAATTATAAAAGTATTACTGTATTTTTTTGTTTTATTTACCATTTTAGCTATTTTTACCTCAAACTAAAAATGTACCCTCTGCTACCTTAACTGTTATTTTGTCAATGTTTGGCCTATTTAATAGCAAGTGTTATACCTTTTTTAATAGCTAAAAAGACGCAGAAGTTTTAAAATTACTTGCAGGATAAATACCATAATTACATTTTATTTTTAAAAAAGGTCTTCAAAGTTAAAAACAATTAGTGAAAATTCTTTAATTTCAACCGTTGTCGAGCAGTTTTTTGAAGCTGTTAGTAATAGGTTCAGTTTTTGTTGATCATTTTTATTAATTGACATGTCTTATAACTGGAAACATAAAAAAACCGGGCCCTAGTAGCTCCAACCGCAAAAAAATCGATAGAAAAGCCAAAAGAAAAAGATTATAAAAAATATCTTTAAAATTAAATATCTCCATAGCGGCTAGGTTTCGGATACCATATTATAGGATCAATTCAATCAGAAATGACCTGAATAATAACGTCCTTCAATATTCTGTACGACTTTCCCTGTAACTATCAGTGTTAAAACTTCTCTTCCAGAAGAGCGAAACGTAGAAACTGAAAAGTCTAGTTAGATAAATACCTATTTCGTAGTTTTAAACGAAATATATGTAATTGCTTCTCTAAAAACTTGGCCTTCATAAAAATAAGTGATCGTCTATCAATGATCGAATGTATTGTACTGTTCTATTTTTTAAACAATCCCTAGTCACATCACTAAAAGGTCAATGCACGTGGCCTCGTCCTTGCCTTTCCGATTATCGAATCATTCGAATGATGACTCCATACTTTGCGATTTGCAATCGACAATTCTTTACTTTTTAAAAACAATCTCGCAAAGGAATATCCGTCTTATGTCGTCGTATGAAGTCGACGGATTGACATTCGAAATCGTTGAAATACGTTGTCGAGAGTAATGGGGGTTAATGTTGGTCGATTATTCGTGCAATTTCGTTCTCGACTGTTGGTTTTAGAGTCGGGGAGATTGACGATGCTGTGATTGTGCTGAGGCTGGCTAACGGGATAGCCCAAGGAGAGCAACCTGCTCAAAAAGGTTCTTAGTCGACTCTAGAACAGTAGAACTGGAGACGAGATAAGTTAAGATTTTTTTTCTTTCTGGTGTTTCTACACGGGGTACGTACTCTCGATTCGGCATGTACGGTTAGGTATCAAATTTTAGAGCGATTCGAATTATACGCAACCTTTGGAAAGGTAAACCAGACCAATCCATTTCAGATTCAATCATGGCTATACATCCAGTGTTATTCAAACGTGCAGGTTGCACACAATGTAATCTATCATTCGTCGAGCAAATGGTATAGATCCGAACATAAATTCCTAAAAAATCTAATAGGTTTTGACTTTGTGACAGTCTGAGGTGAGGAGAGACTTAGCTACCACACTTTTTCTTGAGTTACTGCAACTACTACAGTTAAAACAAATGATCTCCAAAATACAGTTCAATTTTTTTGTAAGTACTGAAGTTGCTTTATGAAACAAACACTGAGTTTAACCTTAGGGGTGTGTTTTGTTAGGTACCTACTTACTACAATGCAATTTAGCTTTGTATTCATTGTTTATATATCTCTAGATATACGATTTCCGTGTGAGTAAGTGCTGCTTTTCATTGAACTGACTTCAATGAGAACTGCTCATGGCATTAACACAGAATTACAAATAAGTCAAAATTAATGTAGATAGGTATAGCATACGCAGCGTGGCTAAACTAGCTGGCCTCTTTGCGCTGTGCTAACAGCCCGTACGTTTATCGTAGAGCGGTTATTTTGTTTGTCCGTGTGTAAAGTGGGTTTGATTTGTGAGCGCGTTTACTGTGCTCTGCCTACGCTCAGCTCAAACGAATGATATAATGATACCAATGTAAATAGAAATAATTAATTCTTGTGTGAAATCTAATATCTCAAACTGTTCTGATTTGATAACTAAAATTGTATTTTAGATTTCAAAAACTCTACAACCTTTTAACATGATACGATTTGACGATTCAAGAGTATTTTGTATTTCAAAATGTTTAAAGCTCATGAATATTTACTGTTGTAATATTAACGAGCAATGACAGCGAAATAGCAGTTGACAATAATGAGAATTTAGTCAATTTATTACCCATCCAATTGCTCAATTTTGGCGTCATTATATTCCTAGCTTCGCTATTCTATAATTAATTTAGAAGTTATTCTGAAATCGTAAACGTGACAAATAAATATCCACCATCACGGTCCGACAGTGCTTTATCCCATTGTGGGTAGTATCACACATGCAATCTCCATGTCACCCGTCACTCGTGCCATCTTCACACGGCTTCATTCGAAAGTGTTCCAATTTTGAATTTGTCCATAGCACTAAATTCCCGCCACACCGAGTCACGACACACGTTCTGAATTTCAAATTTAGAATTTCGCGCCTCCGACGAATAAAGTTTAGATTTGTTTGTCTATAGTTTGACAGTTAGTGTTGCGAACTTGCGAGTACTCGATTCGCTCGATTTAATCGCTCACGTAGTTGGTAAAGCGTCTACACACGGACGTCACGTTTGATCATCATGTAAACTTTCTCTAGAACGTGTCAAAAGCGTTTATGTTGTCGTAGGTTATCGGGATGATCGTAAGTGTTGATGTCTTAATCTTAGCGCGTTTTATTTGCAGTACCTTTGTTATTTTGCAATGCATTACACGATTGTTTATGGTTAAAACATTATGGTGTGTTTTATAGTAGTTAAATTGTTATGGCAGCGAAGTGCAGATTCCTATCATCGTGAGAATTAGTAAGTTGTAAGTAAAAGTGAATGACCGCAGTTTCAAATCAAAAACATAGACCTACGAGAAAATGAAATAATTATGAAAATCATCTAAGTATAAATTGATCGGTATTGGTAGCCTAGCTACATGAATGATAAAAGAACAGAATTAAGAGTTATTATGACGCAGCTTGGATTAGTTGCATCCATGAATTGGTGCAACTGCTATCTACAGCCGTAGATCTGTAGAGCAAGGGTCTAACTATGAACTTTACACACTGTAAGCAACAGACCTGAAATAAACATGGACTGGCTGTCGCAAACAATTGACAGAAAATGTTGTGTTTTCATTTGAAGCGCCACAAGTGAGAGTTGCGAGAACTAATTTTGACGTATACTGCATATGACTATTTCGCAGTTATTACTAATTTAGTTCCCTGTTCTCCATGGCATCTGCCTATACAGTGGCCTACAGCACCAAAATGGCGATAATCAAATAGACATCATTTTTATTTGCTAGCAGCCAATCAATACTTATTTCAGTTCAGTGACTTAAGCAGTGATGATTATACCTTAAACTATTTACAGAAAAGTTTAATATTCATATTAAGTTTAGTTTAAGCACAGTAGTAATTTATCGAGTTTACAATCATGCGCCTAGTTTATAAAGTATATATAAACTAGGCGCATGATTGTAAACTCTAAAATATAATCTGTAATATATATAGGATACTTTGCAAGATAGTGCCAAATTTTGACAATAAGGTCTTAATTTATCGTAATTAATTTTAGTCTTCGTATTTTTAGAATAAAATATGCGTCGTCATTCATCAGCTAACACAGGCTTACGTCGACGCCGCGGCGCTTAAACAAGGACGTCTTATTTAATGGTGTGCACATACGGTGCAATTTAATCGACTAATCGTAAATTTTCCACGAATTCTATTTTTCAAACGCAGATAGGAATGCAAAAAGAAAAAAATATGTGTTTTTTTCTTTACGTAGATTGATTAAGTTACTGATTCTGGTTATTCTTGAAAATTTGGCACTTTGTTGCAAAGTAACCCTGTATAGACGAGTTAAAATATGTTTTCATTTATTGTCATTGATCGTCTTATGCTACTGAATGCACGAGTACTTTCTACGTTTTTAAATCAATTAAGTTATGTTATTACTGATTCTAAGTCGCCCTCTGAAAATTTGGCACTATTTTTAAAAGTAACTAGTAAAAACTATGTTTTCATTTATTGACAATCGTCTCTACCATGAATACTAAATAAATAAGTACTATTGTGTAGTTAGATACTGAGATATTTGTAACTTACTTAACCGGTGTTTGCTCTGGGCCTCCTTGCAGCAGTCCGGGTGCAGCAGGTGGTACCAGCTGACGCCGTGAAGCGAGCTCCGCTCCCAGCCCAGGTGCCACTCGCTACTGGACAAACAGACAGCCAGTTTTTATTGCTATTCTTATTCGGACCGATTTTTCAGAAATCAGATAACTTTTATCCGAATATGGGCCGATTTTTTCAATGCACATAACTTTTATCCGACGAATAAAATTGACGCTTTGACACATTTCCTATGCGAAAACTGACAACATGTCAAACTTATTCTTCAAATAAATTTTATCTGGCTCTGGCTGTTGAAAAATCGGCCCTAATAAATTTGACGCTTGACACATTGTCTATTATACGAAAACTGTCAACATGTCAAGCTTATATTCTTCAAATAAAAGTTATCAGAGTATTGAAAAATCGGTTTTTAATAAAGTAAAACAGTTGGTTAAATCTGAAATTAACTAACAAGCAACGCATTGAATGAAAAAATTAATGATCAGAATGAGAACAGCTAAACTACCGTTATATAAACTTTCATCTATGTCAGTTTGGTTTTAATAAAAAAGGGTTATTACACTGTCTTACCTATATAAATTATTAAAATGTGTAGACTTAAAAAGAACACACAAGAACTTTTGACCATGACTTATTCATAAGAGGTTGACAATAGTGACTTAGTGATCCACCGTTTCTTGCGCTGCTTCTTCTATGAAAAATTTAATTTAAAAAGTCAACAGATTTTTTAAGTCAAAACCAAATTTATGTATTTTTTCACGATGCTGGTCAATTAAGGTATGAGCATAGTGGAACAATTTTTTAATTTTAAGTCTATGCTTAAACTCCGTCCGCTTTATGAGATCGTCGCGCCGCAATGTGGAAACATTCTAGGATGATTCCAAACAAAAGTTTCATTTCAAAACATAATTAACCTTGATCTGATTCTGCACAATAATCAGAATAATGATTAATGTAATTAAGTGAACTTGACATAAACAAACACTGTGCCATAGGCGCCATTAATCATGGCACGATAGACCTTGCTTTTCACATTTGGTAACTGTCTTAAATTTATAGTTGAGAAAGTTTGATTTTGTAGCGGGAGTTATTTATTGCAAAATCTAAGGATTTCAAACATCTAAACTACAATACAGGGTGATAAACTAACTAATTGTCAAAAATGATTATTCAGCATGTAACAGCATGTAATTAACAAAACAAAATTGACTACTGTTGGCGGATTTGCATCATTTGGATAGTTCACGTTAAGTTGTATTGCGACTATTGTGACAATCGAAGCCAAATCCTTTTGAAACGAAATCGTTTGGCATTTTAATAAAAACCATGGTCGCCCTACCCAGCAAAACACAAGTGTGTAATGTACTCGGCTGTAATTCTAAAGACAGAGGCAAAGAAAACAATTACAAGTAGATTAGCCAATTTTTATCGACACTTAATAACCACTTTAGAAGCCGGTAAATGCTTCCAGGGTCAGCTGTTGAGTGTGAATGACGCGTGCCTGTTTTTTTAATGATAAAAAATCGACTAGGTTATAGTCGGACTTGCACACCGAGTGTCCGTGTCGTCGTATTTAAATTAGTTCAGATTGAGATCCTTAACAGGTTAACGAGTCAAACTTGACCGGATTTCATTATTTGTTGTTTTACTTCAGTCTATGAGTAGGCTGCAGGAACCGTTTAAAGTAACTTATTCCTTAATATAAAATTAAATGTGTTTATACAGGATGAATTTTTATTAGTGTCAAATACTTAAGGGTTTGCATATACTCATGATAACGATCTACTTTGCCCAAGAAACTAGTAACCTACCTTAATTTAATTTTGTTTATTTACGTTTATAACCATGTTAAGAAATAATTTCCGACACTAACGAATTTAAGTTGAGATAGGTTACTAGTTTCTTGGGCAAATTTGTTTGTTATCATGAGTTTATACAAACTATTTAAGTAGGTATATTGCACTAATAAAATTTCGCTCTATAATACATCCTGTCAACTTGTATATCACAGAAAAACAGTTTTTAAGAAGTTTAATCAACCGTAATAACACAGTATTCTCTGTTAATGCATTAAATAAGCATTCTTCTTGACATAGAATAAGTAATAGTCCAATTATTCGTTCATTCGAATATTCCTATAATTCGTGTGTTCGTAAAATCTTCTCTTGCATTCCGTCTGTACCTAGCTAAATTGATGTCATCATAAACTGTTATCTGTCTTATCAAAAACGCTGGTTTCTGAGCCATCCATCTTTCGGGTAACCGCCTGGTTAGGCGACTGTCTTTACACGTGCCGACTTTATCAAGCAATGAAGTAAATTAGTACGTAGAAAGAAGTTATTGAAAAATAAATTAATAGCAGTTTGCGCATATAGTGATCGCGTTATCACTGATGACTTTATTTATTCGTTTATATTATAACAAGGGCCTACCACATCTGTCGCAGAACCGATGAAGGATGAAGTAAGCAGGACGCCCCTCAACTCGATGGACCGACAACCTTAGGAAGATAGCTAGCAGTGGTTGGATGACAAAAGCGGGAGATCGTGCGTGTGGCGCTCCTTGGAGGAGGCTTATTGCCCGCAGTGGACTGCAATAGGCTGACATGATGATGATGATGATTATGACACCCGTTGTTCCCCGTATGTGGTGTACCGCCAGAGCTGTTGATCATAAAAAGGCTCAACGATACATTGCCTAATTGCTTATTATAATTTTGAAAAGCCTAAATATCGTCTTGTGTAATGGCTTTACACATTGATCTTTCACCCGGTAGGAGTCTGATATCAACCATTGGCTTCTTGGTGACACGTCCGATAGCGATGGCATTAATCCTTGCTGCTTGTAGGACAATAAATATGGTAGATATTGCCTACTCCCACGGTTTTGAGTCATTTAACTCAACCTCTAAGTAACTCCAAGATGTCTAAAATAATTTTTGTAAGTAATTATTAGTTATAAGAAAAAAGATCAGGGAATTGGATATATAAATAATAATAATCCTCCCCTTTATTTGAAATGCTGTGGCTGTAGAAGGAGAAATATCCCATAGACCCATACATAGAGCAGTCAGAGCGACTCCTTCCTGGATGTGATCTACCTTGGGCAACTTGGAAGTCCTTATAGACTACGGACCCAAGTAGGCCGAAGCAAAGAGAACATGCACAGGTGGGGCTACAGCTTAGAGAGCGCATGTCTATGTGGTATTTCCCCCCAGACAATGGCACATCTTCTGTCATGCCCTGCGTGTCCCTACACCTGCACGCGCAAGGAACTTTACAAGGCCACCAATAGTTCTATATCGGCATATATGAAAGCCTGAGTCGATACGCAAAGAAGAAGAAGAAGAATGAAATAAAATGTAGATTTAAAAAGTTGTGTAAGTAGCTTAAATTAACATATCTTTACAGATATCGTAAATAAAAGCAATATATCTACACGGGTTATTCCATCTTGTATAATCTAAGCGTTGGAGCGAATGTATTTGTAGTCCATACAACAATAAACAATGGGTATTGATGTAAACTGTCGCCAGAGGCACCGTATATCAAAAGCAGATGGAACGTCTCTATTGAACGCATTTCATATTCATACAACGCGTCAGGGTGACAAAAAGATCACAAAAATGTATGGTTAGGGTTCTGTGGCGTTATGACAAAACCGTAAGGTAAGACGCATTTTAAACGACTTGATTGGAGTAGCAGTGGTGATTTGATTTGTTGTGCCGTGGGTTTGTTTTCCCGTCTGGTCAATCCGAACTTCTGTAAATTGGAGACGCCTCATATCGTTTTTATGACAAAATAATATTAATTCCTAACATCAAGACAATGTTTACTGGTGTGCCGTCTGAAGCATTATTTCACTCGAATAAATAGTCAGCGACAAGGAAACATAGTGTAAAGAAATATTTTATTTATATGGATACTGTTTATTGTACACCACACAAAAGAAACAAATCGCAGAAAAAATACATTTAGCACAATTTAGGCGGTCTTATAGTTCATCATCATCAACAGCCCGTTATAGTCCACTGCTGGGCTTTGAGCCTCCTCCACATTAGTGGAGGGTTTTGCCATTATCTCCACGCTTGGCAGGCGGGTTGGAGATCGCAGTTTAAAAGTTGATGTTTAACAGAGAGCGCTGCTGCTCGTACTCTGTTGAATGTGTAGTCCCTAAGTCGCCTCTTACGACACCCACGGGATGAGTAGGAGCGGTGACATATGTATTCTACTCTGCCGTCACCATAGGTCTTATAGTTATATAGCTTTTATTGTAGGTGGTAGAGATTCACCTACTATGCACTACTTCCACCAAACAGAAATGCTAAGGTCATTAAAAGGGCAATTAGGCATTGTATTTACTGAGTAAGATAACGCCACTTTAGACTCCAATCCGGAAAAATTTGAACAATTGAAGTGAAGGTAGCAAAAAAAACTGCACCAAATAAGACAAAATTAGTAATGTTTTTGTAATTTACGAGCGCGCTTGACTTTTAGGTAGTTTGCTTATAGGACTTTTGGATTACCAAGCCAAGTTTGTTCAAATTAAGGCATTTTCGGTATCAACTTTTTCGGAATTGTTTTCTGAATGATTGAATGATAAATTGAAAAAGGTAGTCTGCCAAACTACCTTTGCCATTTTAGAGAAAACAATTCCAAGTAAATAAACATATTTTAAATAGATACAGAACCATAACTTTTGAACTGTCATACAGCCTTTTCTGAACCCCAATGAAGAGAAAATAAGACGTTCATTGTAAAGCTGTATCCGAAAGATATGGAGACGTAAGAAGATATAAGTTGCAGTCATTAATATAAGTTTTGAAAGAGGGAATAATAATAAATACTGAATGTTTATCATGTTACAATGTTGCCCGAATATATCCGCAATAATGTACTGTTTAATATGATTTAGTATGACGGAGCATTCGTGTGTTATTGACGACTTTGTCTCACAAGTATGTTATGTTAAGTAAGCGATTTATAACAATTTGTATGAGTCAAAAGTTATTCATTTTAATGTCTTTTTTGCAATTTCACCTAACGGAGACAGTCGAATCATTTCAAGTTTAATGCTATTTTAAATCGATGGAAATTATCCCAATAGCCACAGTAGCAACAGGGTAAATTGTTTTAATCTTTTTTCAAAGGATGGCTTTATCTTCCATATTTAAAAGTCACTAAAATTTAAAAAAATGTTCAAATGCAGCACTCCATACTCGGCATACTTCAATCCGTCAACAACTGCTACATTCATACCATACTCTTTGCCTATACGCTAGCGCCATTTTAGAGGGTTTGGAACTGTTATTAACTGTTTTAGCTGGTCACTTTTTTAACTTTTTGCCCGTAAGAGATAGTACTCCTTACCTCTACTCTCCATACTCACAATGCAACGTATCTGTAAGTGGTATTTTAGAATACAGAAAAAAATTGCCGTAGCTAGCAGGAGTCGTCTCCGTCAACTCAAGGTAGAAAAGATTGTGCCACTGTAAATTTTGATGTCCACCTCCCATCTAGTGGATAATATGTCTGTGGTAACAACTCGTCACCTGGTCGGAAGCCGGCTTTGCATACAATGACAGACATACGAGCTACCGGCCGCCTTTATATTTATAGCCCGGGTTTGTACGAATTTATGAATAGATCAAACTTTCTATAGTTACCTATCTCGAATAAAATTAAGAATATATTTTATGTAGGACCTACATTAATATTGTAATTTAAAAAAAGTTTTTATTTTCTGTGTAAAAGTGATGCTAGCTGTGGTTACACTAAAAATAGGTAAATAGGTAAAAATATATTTTTTAGGGTAGGGTTCCGTATCTCAAAAGAACCCTTATGGGATACTTCGTTGTTAGTCTGAATGTCAAGACCCTTTTTGTCAGAAACGCGTGGAAGTTTCAAATTTAAATTAATATTAAATACTCCGATCTGCAAATTCTTTAGCCAACGCAATCGCCACTCGCAAAGAAATCAAAATTCCCGTTGATCTAGAATGAAGAAATTTGGCAAGAAGCAATGTTTTATAGTGTGCTAACTGCTTTGTGTGTGTAAAAACCGTACAGTAGTTACATTACAAAAAAAAAACAATTTCGTGATAGACGAACTGTTTCTATTATTTCATTATAATAATAATAAATAATTCTTTATTTGCAATTAAACATGGTATTACACAGGTGTTATTAATCTATATATATAAAAGAAGAAACTGATTGACTGACTGACATATCAACGCACAGCCCAAACCGCTGGTGCTAGAGATTACAAATTTGGCATGTAGGTTTCTTATAAGGTCTAGGGGTGCACTAAGAAAGGATTTTTCAAAATTCACCCTCTAAAGGGGTGAAATGGGGGCCCAAAGTTTGTATGGGGAAACAAGATTAGTTAGACTATTTTATTCGAAACCTCACAGGAGTATTCCTAACAATAAATGATTAAACACGTGTTTCAGGTTTTTTGCGAAATCCACCCCTAAAGGGGGTAAAAGGGGTGCCAAAGTCTGAAAATCAACATGGGTATTGTTTCTATGGTTTATCGGGTCGCTGATTACGAAAACAACAACAATTCTAAAATACAACTTTGCGGACGTGAAATGTCTAAATATCAATATGGGTGTCGATTTTATGGTTTTTTGGGATGTTAATTACGAAAATGACATCGATTTGGAAATTTAATATTGTGGACATAAAAAAATCTTGAATTTCAACCCTTAAGTAGGTGAAAAGGGGAAAGAAACTTTGTATTTCAGTTATCTATTTATATAAAATGGTAAACTGACTAATTGTTGATATATCAACGCACAGCCTTACCTTATACAGTGTAGACATCCATTAAGAAAGAGTTTTTTGGAAATTATAGCCCTAAGGGGGTAAAATAGGGGATGAAAATTTAATGAAAGCATATCAGTTTCAAATAATAATTTTAAAATTTTGTGTTTACCTATGGTGACGATTGAAAATAAATTTATGTATTACAGCGTTCTTGATTATTCAACCCCTGAAGGGGTGACAAAGGATATTTAGTTGTGTCTTGAAAGTCCTTCATTTTTAAAGTTATAATCACTAAACTTATGTTTATTGTAAACTTACACAACTTAAATAGGGTGTTAGAATTTTAAAAGGGATACAATTTTGTAATTGTCTAATTAATAATCACCAAATATATTATCTCGGCTTATGGTTGCAAACTAACCCAACATACATTGTTATTTTCACTCGGCTGCCGTAGGAGGGTTATGTTTTTCGAGCGTATGTATGTGTGTTTATAATTTTTTGGCACGCTCTACCTACAGCCTAAGCCGTTACAAATGTATTTCATCATATGAGATTATTCTCAGTTGTGGAAGTGACATAAAGTATATCGTTTTCCAGAATTCCCATAGGACATAGGAATTACGCGGGGAACTCTGATCTCTAATGCTACTTACCTGATTTCAACCCTCGATGAAGGTCTGCTTTAGGTTATTTTAATTCCTGTTAAGTGTTCCAGAGACGTCGCCTGGGGTCAACATTTTGTTTATTTTGAGCTAGGACGCACCGTTTTTGAGATATCAAGGCGCTGCGTACACGACGTAGCAGGGCAGGCCGGATAATTTCGCCGCGAACAATAGACCAAAGGGAATTGTATACTGCAACGCACACGGTGGTAAATAAGACCGCGCCGCCAGTGCCCGCCCCGCACCGTGGCATGTTCGTGGCTGCCCGCCGTGGATCGCACAAACCAGTTTGTATACACTAACGCAGACGGCGTCAAAAAGACCGCACCACTGCGTTGTATGCGCAGCACCTTACTCCATTCTATATTAATTAATCTATACAGGGTGTAACGAAAAGGTGAAATAAAACTTTACGGGGTTATTCTACGGCTAAATTACATCAACTTTTTCTATGGGACCAACATCGAATTCGCAAAAAAAAAAACACTTTCCCATACTAAAACGCGACCAGCTGGCATCAGTTTGTATGGAAACGTCAATTTTTTTTTTGAGATTTCGATGTTGGTCTCATAGAAACAGTTGATGTAATTTAGCCGTAGAATAACCTGACTGATGTACTGATAACATTGACTGATGTATCAACGCACAGCCCAAACCGCGGGTTCTAGAGATTCCAAATTTGACACGAAGGTTTCTTATAAAATCTAGGGGTCACTAAGAAATAAATTTTAAAAATCATGCCCTAAAGGGGTGAAATGGGGGTCCAAGGTTTGTATGGGTAAACAAGATTAGTAAGACTCTTTTATCCGAAACCTCACAGGAGTAAGTTATCCTTACGATAAATGAGTAAACATGTGTTTCAGATTTTTTGAAAAATCAACCCCTAAAAAGGGGAAGGGGGCTGACAAAGTCTGAAAATCAACATGGGTATTGTTTCTATAGTTTATCGGGTCGCTGATTACGAAAACAACATCCATCTCCCCTGTTGGGATGCGATGGGGTTGAAATGTCTATCAATATGGGTGTAGATTTTATGGTTTTTTGGAACTTTGATTTTAAAATTTAATATTGTGAACATAAAAATTCTTGAAATTATTTGTACCAAATTGCAATTCAATCGGTCCAATAATTTCGGAGCTAATCGGTTGTAACAGACGAACTAACAGACAGCCACACGTGATCCCAACACAAAGGTTCTATTTTTGCATTTGATGTATAGAACGAGACCCGCGTTATCCTAAAGTTGATAAATCGCTATAATAGTATAATAATAGCTTTTATAACTAAGGTATTCTTTTACATTATAGAAGTTTTTCTCATTAAGTCATGGATGAAGTTTTATTTTAATTTGGCCGGTTTTTATTGTTAGCTTAACTCTTGCAGATTGAATCCAAGAATTTAGTCATTAGTTAAAGTTGGTTTCTGGTTGGAAAGATGGGTTCGCCCAAAATGCAGGCAACGTTTATTTCTGAGAAATACCTATACACTTGCATTAGTTTATATATTTTTAAGACAGCTTATCCTTAATATTGATAAAAAGTCAAATCTTTGTTACAATTTGCTATCGCAATAAAATCCCATTTGGCTTGCACTTAAAACGTCCTTGACATAACAACATTTTTGCAAGTCTTTCTGATAGAATTAGTTCAAGTAAGTCACAGGACCACAGGCTAACAAAAACAAACAACTCATTTGTTTGTTAAAACCGAGACGAAATATGAATAGGACTGTGAATAATCGTATGTAGGCTCAAGGGTTGGCGATAGACTGACTAAATTGTTCGCATAATGAGCCATGATTGTCTTTGCTGAGAACGTTAACGATGCAAAAGGTTTTTTTTGTTGTTTAATTTTGATGGAAGTAATGTTTCGTCATTTGTGTGTGATGTCCAAATAATAATAAATGTTTTTTCTTTTTTTCTCTCTAAATTGTTTTTTAAAAGTTTACATTTTGTGCATATTATTTTATTGGGTATATTTAAAGCGGAAAGCTATCGTTGTATTTGATTTGAAAATGGGATTTTCACTTATTTTTTAAATAATAGAAGTCACTATGGGTGGCTTATCCACAGCCTATGGCTGATATGATGATGATGATGATAAAAAATGTAGTAAACCCGCTGTCTTTGTAAAGTTTTTGTATCTAGTAATACAAATTGTATACGCCAGAGAACAAACCAATCGTGTAATTGAAAATAAGAACAAGTTAGTGGTACGAGGTACCAGACAACGTTTTATCATTTGCCGAGCACGTCTCCCAGCACACTCGGACTAGAGCCAATTCAAAAATAGAAAAGTTTTCTAATTTGGCCCGATCGAGATTCAACCCGGGACAACTTCTTCTAAAAGCCAAACCACTGCGTCACTGTGCCAACCAGCTTGTCTATGACTACTAATGGTAGAATACCGAGGAAAAAGTAACTAACTCCCTATTTTGGCAAAATGTGACTTCCCACACCTTTTCCACTGTAATCCCTAACGAGTTCTTAGGCTATGTAAAATAGATCAATTGTGTTAAAGGTAAGCTGTGTGAAATGCTGGCTGTTCTATTTTTGTAAAATCGCCAAGTCGAGTTTAAACGAGATCAAAACTGAGTAATGGTTAAAGTGACCTTTGTACTTGCACCGCAACATTACCGGTTTGCAAGTATCCGAGCCCAGTATCGAGAAATTAAGAATGTTTTGACTCCACTTTGAGAGGTTATAGCTTGCGGCCTTAGAATGAGTTAGCGGGTTTCAAATTTTATATATCAGCTGTCTTGTTACAAAAAATACTGGTTAAAAATATTTAACAGAATTAAACCTATTAGTAAGTATGTATAGACTTTACATAAGAGTATAGACACTAGCCAGGGTCAATTCTTGATAACCTTTACAATAAGCAATTTATTTTATATTTAACAATTTACCAGCAGAGTCAGACGTTACAGGTCTGGACTTATCTGGACCTATTACATGTTTTTTTCTGATCAACATACTTAATTAGTTTAGATGTGGTGTAATAACGGAGTGAGATATTTAATTTTAAAGTACAGAAACATTATGTTCATTAACATTATCGTTGCAGCTTCTAAACGTTTAATGCTGAATATGATCCTTCACCATTAATCTGTAGGGAGAAAGGTGGATATAGGTATATAGCGGCCTGCATCTAAGGTTGTTGCACGACTTGGTGCTGCATATTAGATCGTCTCTAAACGAAGGAATTCTTCAATAGTTAACAGCACTGCCTAGCCATTTTGTATATTTTTTAATTTTGTTGATGGACAGAGCCACAAGCGACTGAATTCAGAACTAAAATCTACAATCTGACATTTCATTTTATGTTGTTTTCAACCGATTTCATACTTAAAGCGTTTTCTAAGTCTATGTTTTACATAACCTCGTTGACTCGCCTGTATTGATAAAATAATGCAAAACGTTTATGCAATTTTACGTGGTATCATTAAGTAGAACTTACTTAGAACATGCAGAAAATGACTGTATCGTTGCCAAGCACAGGGAGATTATGGAATTCTCGTTCAGTCATAAATGGCGACGTAATGTGGAGTCAGGTAGACATATCTGGCTTACTTGGCGTCGATGTGTAGGATCTTCATGTCGACGGCGTGCACGGTGGTGAAGACGTTGGTGGCGCCGTGCACCACGCACTCGCGCGTCTCGGGCATGGCGAGCGGCGTGCACACCGCCAAGAAGACCGGCTCGTTGCGGCTGCACAGCGGCAGGTACGACACGTAGTGACCTCGGACTAGAACTACCTGAAACAATGGTATTTATCATTAGTTTGTTAGTAAGAAGGTAGAGTGGTATGAAATTTCCTGACTGATGAAGAAACTACTCTTCTTTTTATTCGATTTGTAAATTCTCTTAGAAGAAGGCGACTTGAAGGAAAAACTGGTAAGGAATTGGTAGTAGTATAATAATGGTATTTTTTCCAAAGACAGACCCAGCATGCTTTTTTTGGAAAGATTGGCATAGAAAGCTTTCACTACAACTTTCAGCTGTTTATTGTCCTGTGTTGAGTTAATTTTTAATGAAGTATTTATGAACTTTATGTTAACACATGTAATATTGTGATTATTTTCTACGAACTGTAAATTTATTTAAATAAAGAATCAATGCCTTATCAATTTGAAGCACAGAATATATTACAGGATAAATCGTTAAGGGCCAATGACTACCTTACATGCAGGACGCTTCGCTTCCACTATAGTCCGGCTCAGCCTTCTTATAGATACGTATTAACTACCATATAATGAAGTTGGGTTTCACTAAAGCCACAGCACAAAAAATGGTTTGAACGAATGGTAAATACAGCATTTTTTGAATACGTACTACTAAATCATATGAAGAAATACCTTTAACAAAGCTTGCCAGTAAAGTAACTGCTTATTAATATAGTATTAGTCAACCCTAGTGCAAGACTATAGGACAAGATGCAAATTTCCTTCGCATTTGAGAAGCTGCCTCATAGCCTCCGAGTTATTCTATACAAAATAAAGTTATTTAATATTCAAATAAACTAAAGATAGTTCGCAAGTAGGAATATTATAATGAGGAGAATTAATGCATATGACTTATTTAGTTTTATTGCTTATAATTACAGAGTATACGGCGCAGTTTTAGATTAGTTATGCATTGGTATTCAATAGCTATTTTCTGTGTCTAAAGTTTGGCACGTGAAGAGATAAACATGATTTTATAAGGCAATAACTTTTACTTTATCTCTTCTGAGATAAATTATTGTTAGTGCCAAAATTTTCATAATTAGGTACTTATTTAGGACGTCAAGGAATTTAAGGTGCTTCAAGATGACTGAAATGTATTTCAAAATAAATATTACCATGGTAGGTATTTCTAAACTTTTAGCTATTCAGTTTCTCACCAGACAATCATATTGGTCAATACTTATATTTGACAATCCGATTCGCCCTAAATTCAAAAGGATTTTAGAGTTCTGGGTCAATTCAGAAAATGAACATTGCTGCATTGGCAAGAGTCTAGGTTCTAGTAGACGCCACTGGAAAACTTCTAGGTTTATTACATTATATATATGACAGATTATATATTATCTGTTCCCTCTTCTTGACACAACCATGACAATAAATTGGTGTGTTGCCAGACAATTTTTATTTTTGTAAATTATTTCAGGGTTTGTTAATTCTCATAATAACAAACAACTTTGCCTATCTCAACATGATTTTGTTAGTGTACGTTTGACTTCCGCGTTTTTGTTAAGAAATAGTTTCGTACACTAGATGGGTAAATAGTTTCATGAGCAAAATTGTTTGATAACATGAGTACCTATGAACAATCCCTTAAGTATTTTACACTAATGTCTAACGTTAGGATTAACGAATCTACGAGAACAAAGTTGCGAGCCAACGCTATTATTATCATCATCATTTCACCTATCCACGTCCTAGGGACATCCACTGCTAAACATAGGCCTCCCTCTAAGAAGTAAGTAAGACAAAATCTTTTATAATAAAAATAAACTTTACTATCTTACATCTTGCTCTACATTAAGCGCTAAGGCCCTAACAAGTCAAGTTTCGACTCAACTCTGACACAAAATATGACACAGGCGTGGCCCATTGACATTCTTTATGTTTTACAATAGAAAGATAAGCGTTCGACACAATAGTTCACAGTTCGCTCGCTGGCTGCGCGCGCGCAATCTTCAATCCGGATCCATACGACCTTGGACGATATTTTAATGTATTGAACGATCGTATTCATAGTATCGGTGTCTGAAGCGCGTTTACAAGGATTGACTTTCAATGTCTCTCGAAAAGTCAATGTAAAGAATGGTTTTCTGACTACATGCGATGTAACAATACCTATCTATTATCAATAAAATACTATGTGGCTATGTATTTGAATACTTATGTAGATTAAGGCATCTATAGAAATCTGTGGTATATATATATATATATATTTACTACACTTTTAATAGCTTTACATGTAACTAATTGAATGTGTAATAAAATTTTAGAAGTCGATTTTAACCTAGAAGTTGGTTATAAACCTAGAACCTATGGGTTGGATTTAAAACTGTGTTAGAATATGATATAAAATATGAGATCATCGAGCTGATCTGATGATGGAGACAGGATGTAGATAGTGGAACTTATCAATGGGTACTTTCTGATGTTCAAATTTTTTTTTAACAAAAAGGATTCACGACAGACGTCGCCCAGTGGAAACCCCACTTTGCACCTCTCGTGTAAAACAAAGATGTAAGTGCCCATAAAATGGTGTGAAATCATGTTTATTCGCAGTTTAATTCATGCATCCGATGTGCTGGATAAGTTATCCGCCAGTTTGTTTAGCGAGCGAAATTCGCGAGTTATATCTCGGCAACTTTATTCAGGACAAGATAATTCTGTACGGTAATTTGTAACATAATAGTGCTATTTGTATTTAAAGCGTATTTTTGAGTTGTAAAGTTTGGATTGCGTTTTGTGAAATCGAAAATTTATGAGTTGAATCAAAGTAATGCGACTTTATTCATATGGGGTACTAAAAAGTGTTGTAATTACGTGTGAAAAAGAAAATTAAAAATTGGTCCAATTTTAGTGTAATTTTTTTTACAAACTTTTTAAACATAAGTATGCTGCTTGTAAGTTTCATTAAACATATTTATTCATTCAGAAGTTTGAGGACTTGAACGTTTGAAAGGAAAAGCCAATCGGCATTATCACTTCTTAGTAGTGTATAGTATGTATGTGTATTTCAGTAACTTTTCTTTTAAATGTCGGATACTTTATACTCCGCCTCTGGATACATTATCTGCATTATCTCAAGGTTGACTTAAAGATAATTCTGTAGGTATATCATTAATTCCGCCAATTGTGGTCACCTTAGCAATATATTTTAAACTAATAAAATAAATTACCATACCATTAACAATCAGAAAATCCGAATCGAATGCTATTTGTAAAAATCGGCTTAAAGCACACTTTCTTTCTTCTTGACACAAACTGCCTTCATATCTTAGAATATTACTGGTCACTGTTGGTCTCGACATCTCCTCGCATTTATCAAGTAGTATTAAGTATGTTTAGTAAGTATTATGTATGTATAATTATTGTTATGTATTTATTTTATTTTATTTTTATTTATTTATTACTGTATGTATACGTCTATGCCATACATTTTTGCAATCCATTTGTATTAGGTAAATTTAAGAATTTTAAGAACTCTGCAACACCTTCCCCTTTCTCTAATGGTTGTCCTCTATCTGAAGGTTGTCTGGAAGAGATCGCTATTAGCGATAAGACCGCCTAAATTGTACATCTTTCTGTAAAAATCATGTGTAATTTACTTGTATGGTGTGCAATACAGAGTATCTATCTATCTATCTATAAATATTGAATTCCTTGGCTAAGCCTTTTGTCGAGTCGTATCAAAAATTCTAATCCAAAACGTAAATAAATGAAAAACAGCCTGCATTATAGATACGGGCGAAAACAATAAGTTGTATGGAATATAATATAGCAATGTAACTCATGTAAAAAAGCTTAATCTACTTAACAAGGCATTCAAATGATGCGATCCGTGTGGGCCTTATCATATCTCCTGTAAAACAGCCACCCCATACTTTAAAACAGCAATTTCACCTGGCTTTTGCACGAAGCACAGTGGTCTAATTAAACATTTTAAACTGTACCAAAGTAGTATTGTGGCAAACTTTTCTAAGAAAACATAAAACGTGATTGAAGTAATGTTTTGAGACTTCATCGTTAGGCCTTTTTGGTTGGTTTCTATTCTTCTTAATAGAGATTCGTTTAAATATCTTTAGCAGTGGGTTTTAAAGTTTATAATGCAAAATGCGTACAAATGTATCTGGTTTAACATTATTACTTAATTACGCATGTGTTAAATATATGTAAATATGGTACCATTAGATGGCATGTACAGACATGTGTAGAAATTATAATCTATTAAATCATTTCAATTACATGTATTTGCTAAAGGAATGATGAAAAATGTAATGTATCTAAATATATTAACAACCTGGCGAACAAAAATATACCCTAAATGCGAAGTATATTTTTACTTAGATCTAAAAAAAGGTTTAAGGTTAAGCATGTCATTGCAAAAATCAGGGACATATTTATGATTAATGGTACACATTCATATTAAATGTTAGTAAAACATATATTTATGTAACGATTCTTTAAATAAATTTATAAACTTACTGTTAAACTAGTTATATAATATTACTAAAACATATGACAAATTACTGATATATCCTGACCTTCCTCATTTGATAGTTGGTCTCAAAACTAAAGTAAACTTTTAAAGGTAGTACATATAAATCTGAGTTGCCACGATTGTCCATTATGGATCCTAATGTCGGAGTTCTTTCAGTGCCCATTTCAAATTTTGCTTTGGAGTCAACGAACTGAACTATTTGGGCTGTGGCAACGCTTTGTCAGCGGTATAAATAGACCAGTCGCGACATCACTCGTATACGACTGCGTTTTAAATCCTGGAAGTAGTGACTGGATCGGTTACCATTACAAAGTTATGCGGTCTGGTGTTTCCGCGTGGAAGGTTAAGGTTTTTTATTTAAATACAATATGTGTTCGTGATTGTGTTACGTACTTAATGTGTTATTGAATAATGGATTAAAGGTAAAAAAATAAAAACCACGCGCTTTATTTAAGACCTAGGTATTGGCATTGAGGTCAGTTTTGACGACCGTCTTGTCTAGATTTGTCGTTCGCGCTCTGGACTACAAAGCCCCTGGCATGAACGTTTGTATCATCAATAGTCATATCAGTCAGTATCATCATCAGTCATGGATGTTTATAAATGTATTTAAGTATGAAGGTTGCCAGGAAGTGATCGCTTCTAGTGATAAGACCGCCTAAATTGTGGTATTCGATGACTTTTGTAGCCGAGAGGCGAGTACACTTGACTGAGCGGCGCCATTTCTGAGGTCCCGGGTTCGATTCCCGGTCGGGTCACTGTAGAAAACGAACTTTTCTATGTTGTCTGGGTGTTCTGTTAAGCTACTTACCTTAGAATCAGAGCAATAATAGGTATGTTTGTAAAGTTGTCTAATATTTATTACAAATAAATTTTATTAAAAAAAATAAAACCGACTTCAAAACACTAAAATACTAAAAATAGTCCTAACACTTAAGTACCTAATCAGTTACTTTTGGAGTCGGTGCCAGCCGATGAGAGATTTAATGTTTTTGTTTGCACCGACTCCAAAAGTAACTGATTAGGTACTTAAGTGTTAGGATTATTTTTAGTATTTTAGTGTTTTGAAGTCGGTTTTATTTTTTTAAATAAAATTTACTTATTTCATCAATTTTTTGTGATAAATCCTAATCTAACTGCTGAACACCGATTTCATCCCCTATTTTCCTACCCTTAGGGGTGATTTTTATTTTGCAAACTATTATCATATTATCTTTGAAGTATAAGCTATTCAATAAAACAAAAATTATCAAAATCGGCTCATATTTGTCGAAGATAGGTAACAAGAACCACAACCAAAATATTATCTGGGTATATATTTGTTGATTTTCTCAAAAAGTTCTAAATCAATTTCGATAAAATTTATATGGGATCACCTCTGAAGTATGATCTACCAAACAAAAAAAGAATCATTAAAATCGATTCATAATTGGCGGAGTAATCGCGTAACAAACATACAAAAAAAAAAAAAAAAACATACAGTCGAATTGAGAACCTCCTCCTTTTTTGAAGTCGGTTGAAAAAACGTAATGTACGTTTTTCTGTTACTTCACAAAATACCTAAACCTAGTCAACCCACCATGATTACCGGGTATAATAATAAATAAATATCGTAATGAGTGCGCAAGCGACCCGCCCACAGAGCTTGAATGTAATGACGATAGATAAACCGGATACTGCGATAGATTATCATATTAGACCAATGGTGGATCAGGCAACATATTGCACCCATTGTGGCGTGGTCCAAGGTGTAATAAGTCAATTTTGTTCGCTTTGGAGCCATCGACATAATATTAGGCTTTGGAATCTTTTTGGACCTCCGCCCCCGTATGTCACGCTTTTTCACACACTGTCATGTTTCGGTATGGACGGTAATAGGACGACCCCTTTGCATCGATCAAAGTTATGGTTTGCTTGGACCATGACCCTAGATCAGACATCCGTTTTTGGACCATGGCTTCACATCCAATGTTATCTAAATGTTTAAAAGAATAATTTATGCCATCAAAAACATAACTTGTAACAAAACAACTCTCGCAACTCAGTTCTTCTACCGTAAAAAGTTGTGGGATCCATGTAATACCAAGTCGGTTAATTTATTCAGTCCCTACACAAGGGGCCTTCTGTCTTAAGTTATTACGTAATGAGCTAACCTAACAATATCTCGTAGTGACCATATCAATATAAAAAATCTTGTATGTTTTAAATAAATATATTGACATTCAGGGTGATTTTGATGCTCATGTACGTCCAGTTTTAGCAATAGGTAGAACAACATCAGATAGAAAAAAAAAACACTTTCGTTGATTAAATAGCTGATAAGCTGTTAAGAGTAACCGACATTCTTTTTTTAATAATTCGTTGTTTATCCTTTAGTAAAAGTTGATGGACATGAGCAGTAAGCTCACCCTCTTATAGGAAGTTATCTATTAGGTAATTAGTACCATAAATTCATCTTATAATTTCCTTTCTTTTGCTTCGTGTTTTATATGTGCGTATATTATGTATGGTAGCGAGAGTTGGAGTTTAAAATTTGGACCACCGATTTAAACTTACAGATCCATATGAAAGTACAGTGATCAATCGTGACTTATTATCTAAGTTGCCTACTGATTAAGATATTCTCATTTTAGTCTCTATTCCTAAGGAATTAAGAGCATTAATGTCCTGCAGAAGTTTGGTCTCGAATCTATCAAACTTGTCATGTGTGAAGTCAACAATGGTCCGCTTTCTACCTTTAAAATTAGTCGTGACCGATTTGACATACTCGGGAGTACTTACTGAATTATCCCGTTGATATAGTTGACAATGGTGCATGTTGTCATAGTAATTATCTCTTTCGGCATATGATAAATATTTCTTATATTTGACCACCGGACTCTTGGAAACTTATTATTCAAGATACCACTGGGGATGCCATAGGCTCTGTGTGTCTACTGTCATCTCAACGAGTTTACTTCTTAAAACGATTTCGATATACCGCTTCGAATTGATGTCTCGCCCACTTATCTTTTTCAAACGCCAGATAACTTGTATCCAAGAAATAAAATTGACAATTTGACAGATTTTCTATACAAAAACTGTCAAAATTCTTCTTCATATAAAAGTTATCTGGCTTTTGAAAAAAAAGCCCTATTAGTATTATAGGATAAATAAAAGAGTCAAGGTAAGGACAGAGGTACAATTGCTTTGCAGATTATGGTTTGCCTCAAACTATCAAAATGATGCGGAACCGCTAAAAGATCGATTTTCGTCGATAACTTTGACGTTTTATGTGGTTTGTCGATCAACAAGATAAAGCCACAGGTATTTCAATACGACTTTGGTTAAGCTTAAGAGATATGACCAAATTTAAGTTCTTTCCTAAATTATCTTGTCGACAAAGCTGACAATGGCGCTAGTTGTCATACTAATTGTTACATACGAGATTAGTTTAGAATTTCGCCACTGGACTTATCTTAACGTGTCAACTCATGATATGAAACAATAAGACGTCAACAATAGCATAATGAATAAACTAGTGCTACATTATTTCTCTAATCAAAAACGCTAAAGCGCATAAAGACTATATTTGATTATTCTCCATGACAGCTCTGAATGGTCTGTTATAATGGTTAAAATATTACAAGCTTTGGAGTGCAGATTTTGCTATAAGATATTGTGAAATGCAACGAAAGAGATTAGTTGGCCGGCTTATGTACGGTCGGCAGAGAAAGCTGGCAACTGTTCTGTTTATGGGGTATTTGAATTGGTGACAAGTTCTAGTTATGAATTCAGAAATAATTGCCCTGAAATTGTAATCTTACAACACGTCTGAGTCTAACAATTATATTAAATGTATAGCGTATAGCGTCTGTATGTATAGCGTCTTATGGTAAATAGGCAGCTTGCAAAATCGGTTTCCTTAACTACCCTTGACTGTTTATTTTTATGTGTTATGTTAATTCCTATAGAGCATTGCATGATTACATTTGATGGACGAGTGCTTCTTTTAATTGATTTCTTTGGAATCTCCCTACAGACTTTCTGATTCTGATTGTATTGTGCTTTGCACGGTGTTTCTTTGCAAGCAAACAAAGCTTTACTATGAAACTACTTCTACTACCTCTTATGAAAGAGTATGAAAGTTCATACTTCTAGCATTATTTGATTTATCCTCATTTTATTATAACAATCATACAAATTATCTAGCTATAAAATTATACTCTGGTGACTAAGTAACGGATCGACAAACGTAAATACACTAAATGAAATCCGTGACTCAGGTACAAATACTCGTTCTCATTACACAAACACTTGCCTTGTGGGATTTGAAACCGCGACATCTTTATGTCACGTCTTTTCCAAAATCCGAACCGGTAACATCTGAATTGGTTTCAATAACCTCCATAAGACACCCACACGCTTGAGAAGTCAAAGCCGTGACGTAGAAATCGACCGTCAATCCCCCCAGCATTTGGTCAGAAGAGTCACGCTCGTAAGTCACGAGCTGTGACGTCACACAGGACACACCTCTGTTTTTTCACGTATCCCTAACGGCGCGGCGCGCGCGCACCGGTCAATCACGATGTCGTGCGGCGATTTATAGTTTCACACACGGTTTCTGTTTTTTTTAGTTTTACTCGAAAGGCTCACGACCTGATTGTTTTGTATCCTTTTTTGTTTTATGTTTATTTAAGAGGCGTTTGCCCTTACTAAAGAAGCCAATATCAATACTAATTATTTTGACAAACCACAGATTTAAGTATTTCTTTCTTAATTTTAGACGTATGATTGCAAGAGGATTTTTCTACGATTTCCAGAAGCCAATCTTTACACCTCATTTTAAGTTTACCTGTCTCTTTATGTTCATGAAGTAAAAACAGACAAGACTGTAAAAAACAAGAAACGTCAAACTGAAAATTGTTGAAACTTGGCATGCATAGATTATGGACTGGGGCATTAGTCCCTCACGATTAGAATTAAAAAACGGAAAATTTTCATAGTTCATCATCATCAAAGTGCCTTTGCTGCTTTTAAAACAAAACTTATTTTGATGTAAGTTTCAAAAAATATATTTACAGGTTACTATGTCGTCGAAGAAATTAAAAATAGTAATATTATAATACGCTGCGCTTGCCGGTACACAAGGTGGACAGACGAGCTGGTAAAGGTTGCAGGAAGCCGCTGGATGCGGGCCGTTTCCAACCGGCCAATCTGGAAGACACTGGGGGAGGCCTATGTTCAGCAGTGGACGTCCTATGGCTGAAATGATGATGATGATGATGAATATTATAATAGCTGAACATAATTACCTGATCAGGCACACATTAAGAAATTGATAGCTTAACACAGGATTTTATATCCCTTTTCATAATATTATCTCCTGGGATGACTGTTTATACATTATTGGCATCAGTAATACAATGCAATCTACGCAGACGACGTCGCGGGCAGCAACTAGTATTAATTAAATATACCAATTTGCTAGGCTGAGTCGAGTCGAGCTTGTTCTGGCCACTAGATAACGGATAAATGAAGTCAAAGATAATGTTCTTATTGAACAAAGATGTCAGGCAGGTGTGATGTTGGTCAGTGCGCGCCGCACGTGTTGCGGTCACGAGACGTCAAGAGCGCGTCCAGCCGAATCACGTAGGGAAATGAATGATCTTCTTGAGTAAACACAGCGTGGTAGTTGCAATTCATAAAATAGCGTAGGCTTTATTTTTGCTTAGACTTATGTCTTAGGCAATATGTATAATCCAGTATTATTTAGATATTATATAAATAGATTAAGTATTCGGCATTCTATAAAATGCCAAAAATGGTATGAACTATGAAGTATCAATTACTATTTGACCCGGCGAACTTCGTACCGCCACTTCATATATTTTTCTCACGAGATTTAGAATCAGCAACTTAATCGACCTACGTAAAGAACAAAACAGTTTTTTTTTTAAATTAGCGTTTTAAAAAATAAAACTCTTGGATTGATTAAATTACACCGTATGTGCACTCCATAAGGTTCTTGTTGGAGCGGCGTTGGCGTTTGCCTGTGATCTCTAACGACGGCCCGCCTTCGTTTTTTTTTGGAAAATTTTCAATATTTTATTTAAAAAAAACGACCATAAAAATGTATTACGATAAAGTCGTATTTTTATATTGTTCTATAGACCTTATTATTAAAATTTGGTAGTTACTATGTTGCAAAGCAAACTTATATACTTTAATACCCTTATTTTAGAGGACAAATTATAATACAGGTTTGGTCTTATTTTTGGTCTTCCTTTTAGGTGATGATTTTAATGATCAAACATATACAAAAAAAAAAAAACTATTACAGGACCAACCTTTAAACCACATGTTTTTCCATTTTTTTTAGATTTTGATGTTGGTCCCGCGTTTAAATTGGTTGTATTTGAGAAGTAGATAAACGTAAACCGCACGAATTAGTTGTAACTTGTATGATAAAAGGCATCGAATCTAATTGTTATACGTATAGTTGCAAGTACCTAAAATAACGTTATTTTGGTGTATACCTATGAAACATACGCCAATCGATTGAGAAAATAATTACAAATAACGAATACTCTTTGACAAAATACCGTAAATGATATACTTTGTTCAGAATTTCAGTTTGAATACGTAATCATTATTTTTAATTTCATGTTAAAATTCATATGTGTACACTAAAATTACGTTATTTTTGGTTACTTGGAACTTTAGGTATACCAGGCTCCATACAAAAAACTTCGAAGTCTTTTATTAAATGATGCGAATTACGGTCAATAATGAGGTTTAAGAAAATAAACCAGATTTTCTGAATGGTTACTAATATAACATTTTATTTATTTATTTTAATAATCAATTTTCATTGCTGCAGTTGAAGTCATAAGAAAGGGGGTATAGATAGCAAAACAACGCAAGTCAACAAATCTCATAAAAAATAAAGAAAAACTATATTAAATAGTTTCTTGTTTTAAAACTATGCCAGATATATTTTATTTGATTAAAATAAATATTGATATTACTAGCATACCCAACAGACGTCATCGTACAGTCAAATTTGGCTTAATTTACAATTTAACTATTAGCTGACAACGACACGCACCACAAATTGCGCATGTAGTTGCAAAAATCTTATAGAACAAAGCACTAAGTTTTTATCGGAATTAAAACATATCTATATATTTAAAAAAATATGTTTAAATTTCGAGCTATTATAACATAAAAAGTAGCTAAATCGGTCCAGTCGTTGTCAATTTTTCCACTTTGTAACGAATAACATTTTATGTTTATTTTAAGGTAGATAGAATAGATGTTACTATTTTAATAGCATCACTATCTGCTGAAGTACACACCACGTTTTATTTGCCTGTGGTAATACACGGTCACACGTTCTCACAGTTCACAGTATGCAAATAATACATCTTAATATAGAGAGCAGTGGCTCGCAGTTTTGTTATTACAATCAGACGAATTTACATTTCATAAATAAATGCATCCCCGGCACAGGCTAACGACGCCACGTTGTATGTTTTTGCTGAACATAAAGTGTATGAGTGGCTTAATTTAAATAAGCCACCGTGCTCCTTCGGCCCGTGCTCGGAGTGTGAATCTTAGATAGGTGTTACCCAGGGTACTCTTCTCAGTCCCACATTATTCCTTGTCAGCAAAACCCATCTGGCCTCCAATATAGCTACCGTATTCTTATAATGAAAGGTTTGAATTTACAAAAGAGAGCGCTTTAGTGTAATTGAAATATAAATACGCCTCATTAAAAAAATGAATACCAAATGAAAATGTTGAATGTTTGCGCAGTGTCGTAATTCTTTAACTACATATAATATGCAACCTACAATGATGCAAACATTGCAAAAGCCATATGTAGGTAATATGATCGTACGAGTATTAACAATAAAAAGCTCTATAAAATTTCACTAGTTGTCTAACTCTAATATCACGGTTATATTATCGGCAATATCAATTACAATCAAAGGGAAATTCGTATTGAATGATATCATAAAACGAATTAACCTATTGAGCAAAAAGTTACATACAGAGACATATCATTTGGTCATGTTCTCACGGACACTATAAAAATCGAGTACCGATCATTATATGGAACCTCTTGAACTGACACGTAGGTATATTAATTCGAGTAATGACCAGCCGAATAGGCTTCTTTCGTCACAGAGCGTATAGAAAACATCAAATACATATAATTAGAGGCATCTATAAACTACGGTAATTGTGAACCGTCTTCTTTAATTATGAAGGCCGATCGAAGGTTAGACGAGACGTACCTTGTGAAATAACTGCGTGTTTTCCATTTGACGGTGAGGTTTGTATGATGGCACTATGCAGTTATTTATTCAATTTGAGATTTTGCATCCTTAATGTTGTTTTGCTATGTTATTTCATTTTAAACTTGACCTTAATATTTAAATAGGCATGAAATTACAAGAGGAATGTACCTAGATTTGTATGTAGTCTTAAGGCGAAATAAAATACGTAATACAATTATATTTATGTCCTAAATTTAACATTTTCCAAAATTAGAAGCATATTTTGAGCTATTAGTCTACATGATAACGTACCTAAAGTATCTATCTGATAAAAATACCTAATTTTTAAACTTCTCACTACACTAAATCTTTTAAAAACTTGATATTCCTATGTTTACTTTCCTACCATGAGATTTTACGATCCAAATCATCATCAAAGCAATAATTCTGCTCATTCTGATTTCTCAGAATTATTCAAAATTGGACACTAATGAGGTAATTATTTCTAGTGAGTAATGAGTATTGACTTCACCTGTATCGGCGTTAATGACTAATGATGATTAGATGATAGTTTTAGTTTGTTTATGAGATCATATAAACTCAAAATACTTTTCAAAGGAAGCGTTGAACCAATCGAATAGACATTCGGTAAAATTCTGTCCTGTGTGTGTGTCTGTGTCCCTGACAGAGCATGAGTTGTATAGAAGAGTAGGATCGGAAGACTAAACCACGAAATATTTAAATAGATTTTACCGCCATTAATAAGTCTAATTCATAGACCCATGATTTTGGTTTAGCTTACGTCATGCTACTTATTTATATTTAGTTAAAAGGCAATGTAAAGGTCAATGTTCGACAGATATTGAGATAAAAATATCTTAGATGCTTTTTTATTTGTAAAATAAACATGTATTCCTGAGCCGCGGGACTTACAGAATATAAAATAACATTTTAGAGTATGAAATTCTCAGTACTCAGATGATTCATTCAGTTCTGCCCATGAACTAAAAGCAATAACCTATTTTGAATCTTTGAATTATTCATAACTCTTAATAAATAAATGTCTAACAAACTGTAGGTAGTAGGATAATGTATAAAAACTAGGATATACAAGACAGATCAAGCGTAGCAAATGTAGAAATTATACCCATAGAAGTAAAGTCAGTAGAATTAGAAAAGCTTACAATTATCATTGTAACCAACCAATAATAAGTTATTACAGTTTTGTTTGGGAATGTGTTTATTTTTGTTATTGTGACATTGTATATGTTCTTTAAAATTCAAAACAAAATTTTATTAAGTGTTAAGAATTCATAAGTTTTGTTAAGTCTGGTAATAATGGACAAGACATTTTACAGCAACCCAGAAATGATTCACGGTTCTAATAAACTAAAAATAAGTACTATGATATATTTTACCCGATAAAGCTGAAAAATATCTATACAAAAAGGAGATGTTCGATACCACACTTGAGGATAATGTAGATACGTTATTATCCGATGCTAAATATCATAATACAGTATTTAGAAGACGTTGTAATGTCAGTATGATTGCAAGGAATGTTTTGCCGCTAAGAAATGATCTAAGCCATTTGAATGTTGCTACACAGACACTGGAACCGATCGGTACCGTCCGCAAAAACATCTAGAGCATACCATTACAATGAAATAAAAATGAATTTTAATAGCAGCAAAAAATAGAACGTAATGTGTTTTAAACGTTTCAAAAAGGATATTCTCGGAGTTAAGCGACGGTTAATTGCAAAATTACGTCATAAAGGTAACTCGCGACCATAATGTGTTTATAAAAACTGTTTATTAATATTTAATTTTTAAGATCAGGATTATTTATACAGTATCTTTGATGTCCATTGTAATAGTATAGTATTAGTGTCTATTTTATATGTTATAACATTATCGACTTGTACTTAAATACCTAATATTTTTCTCATTGGGTTGGTTATTATTTATTATAAAAGTACTTTATAATTAGAAAAAGTATTTTTACCAAATTAATTGTTTCAAATATTTTCTTCTATCTCTACCTAAGCGTACATTTTAAATAGTTGCACAAGCTTCTTTTGTCATTGTAAATGATGTTCAGTTGTGATGTTCTGTCGCGGAATGCGAAGCGATTACAGCTATTTGCCATGTGGTAATGGATTAGCATTAACGTCGTGTTTTACCGTCTTTCCAATATTTAAGTTGAAGTCATGTTTCTGCTATGTCATTGTAACACTTTGTGATAAGGTTTATTTTTATTATTTTGATTTTGTCTTGTTTGATTATGATTTGTTTATTGAGTCATTTGCTTTCTTCTTTTTCGTTTAATTGAAAATGCTTCTTATTATTAAAGTTTTGCAAGAATCTATTTAATCATCAGTAGGCAAAATATTTGTTAAACGCAAAATTATATTGAAAATATTATTTTTAAATTTTCAGTAATATATAACGTCCAAATAAAAAGAACACTGAACGCTAAGAATTGTTTTGTTATGGTTTTCATCAGAGACATAACTTTGGGTTTCTCCGAGTATGACAGAAAATTGTTCTGGAACCCTTGGTGTGCGGGTCCGACTCCCACTTGGCCGGTTTTTTTCAAAAAACAGACTCTGAGTAGACAAAAAATGTGGTTAACAGTGATCGATGATTTGGTGATAGTACGAGTACAATACTTAGTATAATGCGCGTTTTCATTTATAATTGATGAGAAGAAAGTTTTGTTTTGATTAATTGCAACATGATTACTTGTTGATTTCACAAAGACATTTATACTTATATGATCTAAGCATTTATAGTAAGGTAAGATACTTAAGTGAGTATTTCCTTGATTGGTTTAAAAACATAAACTGACATGTTGTCAACATCTAGCATTGACACTCTATTATCCTAAAAAATTAAAATATTGTGGCATTTCAAGTCAACTAGAAGAAATGGATTACATGGATTTTAGTAGGTTTATCAATTCATTGATCGTTTACTCTTGAACTACAGAATAACAATACCGAGTATAGTGTAGCTCGAAAAACGTAATCGAAGTTATCCAAGGGTAAATTCAAGGTGTAAAAATATACCCGTAATAGTTATTCTGGTATAGATTTGTGTTTGGTCGAATCGGCCCTTAGAATACGCTACGCTAAATCTATTAGTTTTACTTGATCAGTGGATACAAAGAAGGAAACCCCTGTTCCATTATTTTACACTTCAGTTTTCCTTGTAGTTTTTATCATTATTTAACATTTTAACATAAAATTTACTTGTGCAAACTTGATGACAATATTAACATTAATTTAAGAACGCAGCCCGTTGACATAATGACAAATGTCACGCGAAGCCTTGTTTGAATACAATGCGATCCTGCGGCGCGTTTTCGATAATATTTCTCGAATTTCTGTCCGTTACATGTACAATCGACATGCATATACCGGAGCTTGAATACATCGCCAACCATCTGACCTCACAGGAATGTTGGCTTCTCGTCGCTTCTTTGCATTTCTCCGAGCCACAGCAAAAAGTCAGTAAAGATGTACCTTGTATTACGCTACTGATAAAATGGAATAATGCCAAAGACAAAGACACAACTCATGAAGTTGTAGCTCTTGAACTGAGACGTATGGGAAAAAGAGAATTAGCTGATTGGCTAGGTGCAACTGTATTTCATAAACTAGCTGAAGATCTCGATAAAGCATTGACTGGCCCATATTTTATTACAAATAGTAAGTACGAAGACGTTAACTTTTCTGTTTTCAAGGACAACGACATTACGGACGAAAGCGTCGAATGGAATATCCTAGATGCAATATTATTCATGGTCTTAATAGGATTTATTGGTGCAATTTTGTTTACTTGTTGGAGAATACTCGTCTTGAATTTTACTAAAGTTAGTGAACCGATTACTGAAGAAGAGGAAATGGGCAATCTTCTGAGCCATGCAGTTGATGATGAACCTGATATTTATGAAGAAGAGAGTCAATGTATGAATGCTGTGGTAAAGTAAAAACTTTTAATGTTTTCTCTTCTGTTTTCTTTCAATATTCAATAAACGAATACCTCAACCATTAGACTGTTAAGAAGCCTCATTATAAGCCTCTTATAAGGGATTTTAAATAATGACAACAGGGTGAAATTAAGATAATTAAATTTGTCTCGTTTTCGATATATATACATAAATTTTAATATATTTTCCTCCTTAGAAACCTCTAAATTTAAATAGGTCCCAAATTACTCTCTAATCCACTGTGGTCCAAGCTCCTTTGCAAGCGCGTATCGTTGATGAAGTTAAGGAGGGCGGGCCTAATGAGGCTTATCGCGCGCGCGCCGATGACACGCCAGATGGCTGCGTGTGCGCATTGCCTACACACGCCTTGTTAGCGGCTGGACGCTACGACTGATTCTGTTAAGATCGACTGGAATCACGAGTAGAATTGCTACTCGTGATGTCTTCAAAAATGGTTTTGATAATGAATTTGAATTTGAATTTGGTTTTACTGAGATCAAATAGGACAATCGCATCTCCACATCTGCTCACGATAGACGGATTTTGCGCCACTGTAAAAAACGTTGTCCAAGTGGTGGAGTAAATTCGTCGCACAATAATTTGCCTTTAAGACAAAAATAACAAGAAAAGGATAAATCTTTTTTCTTACCCTCTGGTACCAAATGGAATATACATAATACTAGCTGTTGCCCGCGACTTCGTCGGCGTGGTCTTTAGGGGTATGAAAAATAGATGTTGGCCGATTCTCAGACCTATTCAATATGCTCACAAAATTTCATGAGAATCGGTCAAGCCGTTTCGGAGGAGTACGGGAACGAACATTGTGACACGAGAATTTTATATATTAGATGTATGTTATTGTCAATGAAGCCAGAGGTTGAGAAACTAAAAATAAAACTTATGAGTTCAGTTGAGATGTTTTGGCAGAAATATCTACTGCCATTTAGAAATAAAGATAAATTTTACGGTCTAGTTATAATAGGCTTCCGGGCACTTATACACGTCCCAAAAATACAACTTTGCTTTGTCACCGCTTCGAGACTACATATCGGCTGGTAATGAGAAGAAAAGGCGCAACAAACTCAGTCACCTTTGTCAGTCTTTTTTATAGGAAATACATTTATAAGATATGAAGTAAGTACGAGCTAGGCAGGTTATAAGGTCCACACTTGTAGATTAAATAATCGTCTACTTTATAATATCCTTTTTATATATATTATTATATTATATTATATATATAAGGATCATTTTAATGGGGATAGCTAGAGCTATCTTATTTTAACCAAAACTTACAATACAAAATTGCGTAGGTTACATCTATAGTATGTTAGATATTAGGTTTACCGTGTTCAACAAACTTTATGTAACTTTTATAAGTCTTTATTGGCGTTTATACGATCATCAAATCGAAAGCCAATTTTAACTTATGTCATAAGCGCCATATCTCCATTAGACCACACAGATTTTATAGATTTAAATACATTCGTATAGTAATTTGTGTCATTTAAAACATATGCGCGATGAGTATCGCCGCAGGCTTCTGCGCAACTAAATAAATATTATTTTAATATGCAACTAAATAAATATGATTCGTTATGCGCTGTTGTGATAATTAAAATAGTATTGAGCAGTTCATCAGTTCCCATTTTGTTGGGATTACGTTCGTTGAATTTGATTAATGGGTAAGTAAATACCTACCTCTGTTAACAAAATTTAATAAAATCACGGTACGTGATGAAAGTCTCAGTAATTTTTATTCAAGTAATGATTCATTTCAATTTTTACGTATTTTGTATTTTATTTTCCAACCAAATAATATTTGAGTGGCGTAAAGTGATTAACGAAAACTGCACTGTTTGTTCTTGTTTTTAAATCATTTCTGCGTGCATTTTATTTTATTGTATTTATTTAACAAAATCCACAGCTCTTAATTAACATAGTTTGGATATTACATGTTGACCTTACAGCCAATAACGGATTTACATTATAAAAGTTAATCATCAATAAACGGTCTATAGGAACATCACGATATAACATAAGATATAATATATAACTTATCTATTCACGTTACAGTAAGTAATCAGGTAAATAAATTAAATCTAGTGTGTGTGTGTGTGTGTGTGTAGTGTGTGTGTGTGTGTGTGTGTGTGTGTGTGTGTGTGTGTGTGTGTGTGTGTGTGCGTGTGTGTGTGTGTGTGTGTGTGTGTGTGTGCATGCGTGCGTGCTTGTGCTTATGCTTAACCATACATAGTATCACCACCAATCACCCTCTGAATTTCTTGCTTAAAAACACTTTTAGACGTATTAAAAATGTCAACGGACTCATATTTCTTATTATAATTTCTGTGCAGTCTACTAACAAGTGAGTTTTGAGCATAATTAGTAGATGTATGTGTAGCTGCAAACAGCTTTGTGTGCCTCGTACGAGTTTTTGGGCAGCAGAAGCTTAGAACTCTAGATGAGAGTTCCGGGCAGTCAATATAGCCGTTTCAAATTTCATGTAGGAAGGACATGTTCGAAAGAGCCCGCCGGCTCTCCAATGTTGATAGATGAAAATGATGACAGGAGTCTACATAGTCACCACTTGCGCGAAAACTGCGAAAGTTCAAGGTTTTCACAAATTTAGCTTGGATGCGTTCCAGTTCCTGGGAATAAGTAATGTAATGCGGGTAATGTAATGTAAGCATTGTTTTTATTTTTTGCTGCTGCTAGGTAGAAGTTATGTCCTTTATAATAAACTAGCTGTAGCCCGCGATTTCGTTCGCGTGGTCTTTAGTTTATTCTTAAAGGATTTTGTCCGCAACTTTCTTAATTTGTAATTAACACTACAAAAAAAGAATTAGCGAAATTGTTCCATCCGTTTACGCGTGATGTGACGACCAAGGGAAATAGAGAATCATTTTTACATGTTTAAAGATGTATTTTCTATCGAAACATATTTGAGAAGTTGTAGTTAAGAAGCGAGTAATAAACAGACCGATTTCAGATTTTTTAAAATTTTGTATTGTCCCATAATATTATTAGCCTGTTGCATAAACAGGCAAACTTACATTAAACACTGAGGGCAATGTATACCTATAATAATTAGGTAACAAACATGCAGTACTTGCACAAACATTTGCTTACATTTTATAAATTTACAATTAAAATGCCATACTTCAATAAAATAATGTAGCAAAGATACACTAGGAAAGCAGTTAGATTACTTTTTTTTAAATTAGTCAAATTATCAGCGAACAATTAAAAGGCCAGAATATTAATAAGATATCCAATCAACATTATCTTGTTAAGCATTATAATGTAAATTTCCGAAATAATACAACTATCTAAAACATAACGGCAGGTTCACACCGACGACCTTTCGACAATCAATTGAACAGCGAGTCGGAACAAATAATTAACGTTTCAGTTAGCCACTGCCTGGCTCAGCCATTAATTAGGAACAGATGACATTTCAAATAAAGCTACGCCATTCAGCTTTATTTTTAGTTTGGGTTATGGAGGCTTATTGAAACGTGGTACAAGTTAATTAAGTATACAAGTTAAGATTTACCGGCGCAAGTGAAAATCAAGATCATTGTAGATGATGCTCCTAGTTAGCTTGTTATAAAGGAAAGGATATAATATATTTTTATATGTATTATAGTATTGTTTATTTATATAATCATTCTAATAAAATCAAATTTAAATTTCCCAAAAGCTTTTACTTTGGTAGACATGCTTTGCGATTTTTAACTTAGGGTGGTAAATATGTAGCTTATTTATATGTACCTTTGTAGTACATATAAGTAAGTTACAGGGTTTTTACAATAATAATGGAAAATATTTTAAATATCCAGGGTGAAAGGAAGCCTTGATATGGAATACAAAATTACGTACGCGTAAGTACGCGTTCGAAGTCGATTGATAAAAAAAAACAATTATTTCTGTACATAAACGCTCTTAAACTCTTATCCGCCACTGCAAGTGGTCGGCCTGAACTGTCAGCTGACAAGCAAAGCACGTGCCGGCTTTTATTAATAGTTGCCAATAAAACCGCAGATTACTAACATTTGTTGTCTCGATAGTGTGGGTGTAACGAACAGGGATCGACAACATTTGGCGACATTACATTTTAAAATTAAAAAATAAACTTAAAGTTGCAGTCTTGCACCTTCTTCACATGTGCACAGATAACATGTAACCATGTAAGTATTTAATAAAAAAAATATTTTTATTTTCACTCGAACATTTTTGTCAGATTTCTTTAAAAAGTACTGCGACATTGGGTGAAGTTTTACACCAGGTAGTAACTATTTACTTGTTATTTCCTCCCTCTAAACTAACCGAAATTTATAATTCGTAATGTATAACTAACACTTTAGAACTTGGTTCTGAATTAAATTATTTAAATTTGAATTTTAAATTTCTTTGGAATACTACCACACCATATTTAGAACATTCTTTGTTTCGTTTCGTAGTCAAAACAGGCTCCCAATTCAGAACCTTTTGGTAACAAATTGTCGACCGGAATACCACGTGACACTATAGGATATAACATTCGTGTCATGTGATTCACCGGGTTGACAACTCGTTATCGAAACGTTCTGAATCGGAGGCCTGAACGCGTATTGTTTTGACATGTTTGTCTATCTGCGGCTTAGTTCAGACTATTGGTAGGTACTAGAAGCTGTAATTTTGCAATTTAATCACGACGAGAAAGTGGTAGACTAATCTTGAAAAAAAATTTTTTTAAGGTTTCTCCCCTACACGTATAGTGGGGATGTTTTTTTTTCAATCGCACAGTGTGGAGTGTCGTTGGATAGGTCGTTGAAAAATATTGTGGGTTTGCGAACATATTTTTTGATTTAGGGATCTGTTTGAGTAATATTAGACTTTAAAGTGCAAATTTTTGTTAGAGTCATGTGTCCCTCCACTCTGCCAGCAAAATGGTTGCTTTAAAAAATGTAAAAAAAATCACGAGCTTTACAAGTTTCCGAATTAACTTATAAAATGTACTTGGAGAAGATAATTACTTAGTTAATGTTGGTGTTTTTTTAAATGTTACTAAAGTGTTTATTTCATCCAGATCGTCGTTTCCTAAATTTATAATTCAAAAATGTTTAGTTCCTCTGAAATGGAGTAATCTTAATTTATGTACCCCAGTTCCAGGCACATGCCCATAAACAATCCGCGAGTGTTTGCAGAAAGGTGTCTCTGTTGACAATGTTTGGTATAACCAGGTAAAGCACAAAAGGCGAGCTGAATACCTGTTACTCTAAGCCACAGCTTCAGGAAAGGTTGCAAATACTTAGATATTGGTAAATGCTTTATGAAAATAACTATTAGACCTATGACGAGGGAACATAGAAAACAGAGGCTTACAGTAAAGAATAAAGATAGACCCAGCGTCGATGGAGACGAACTTAAAACAGGGCTAAATTATAAATATTGGATAACATCACATATATTGCTCTGATTCTGTGATAAATAGCTTTAGCACTTGTGTTAAAGAAATCAGAAACAACGGCCACTACAGCCAGACCCAGAATATAGGAAACTTATTTTTCTACATTGAACGACCGGGAATCGAACCCGGGACCTCAGAGATAGCGACACCAAGTTTGGTATGCTCACCTCTCAGCTACGGAGGTCATCTCTTAGTAATCGTCGATTAGTATCAAATTTCATTTTATGTGTCTCCTTACCAATAATCAGCCCACGACGGCGGCCTCTCCCAATGCACGCTTATGAGCACGATCCTAGGTTCATCATCATCATAATCAGCCCACGTCAGTCCATTGCAGGGCAAAGGCCTCTCCTAATGCAAGCCACTGAGCATGATCCTCGGCCATTCTATTCCATCCACTGCTAGCAGCCTTGCGTGTATCATCACTATACGTTGTCGGAGGGCGCCCCACGCTGCTTTTGCCTAGTCGCGGTCTCAACTCAAGATCCTAGGTTAATATTTTCTATTTGCTGCTAGCATCTTTACTTATACGGTTTCATTGCTTCATCTTCAAGTGTGTAACTAGCCTCTTTTGCTTGGCTTTGGTCGCCTACTCGCCTCTGGCATGTTTTCCTAAGGTTCGGGAACTCATAGAATTGAGATGGGAAAATACACCTTTTAACATTATATTAAGAACAAATAAATATGATAATTTCAGCAGTGACGAGGGCTTTGTCAAAACTGCCGTAATATTATTACACTTTGATTGGAATATAACAGACAGTAAATTAAAACTAATAACAAGTTTTACTTTATTAGTCAAGAGGTTTTATAGAAACATAGTATGAAATTAGCACTCTTGGTTGGAGCAAAGATTACTTACTGAATCGATATCAAATGTAAATTAAAACAAACTGGTACTAAACGCGTTCGTTAAATTATTAAAGTCGTCGATATCAATCTTGAAATCTAGATTATTGCTGAATGTAATGAAATGAATATTAGCGTCATAAAACTGGTAGAGTTACTACCATCGTAAACAAATAAGTCAATCGGCAATAGCGTTAGCGTTTTCTCACGGTCAACCCACGCAATGTTTGAGCCTATTTTGGTTAGAACTGAGCCAGTGATTGTCAACATTTTTTTTTGAGCAGCCTTTTGCAGAGAAAACATCAGCAACACAATACAGTAGTAGGATCTAAGTTATAACATACGAAAGAGCCTGTGGTCTATATTTCGAGTCTCGAGAGAGAGAGTTTTAAAAGAGCTAGCTGGCTGACTGATTGAAATACCCTGATTGAGTTGAAATCAGAAGGTTTGAAGGATTTGCGGATTACAGTACTGTGTCTCTTTTTACATATTTTTTAAACGAAATATTGGGCAACATCACATACATTGCACTGATCCTATGGTAAGTAGCCAAAGCACTTGTGTTACAGAAATCAGAAACAACGACGGGTACCACAACACCTAGACCTGAGATAATATAGAAATGTTATTTTTCTACAGGACCGACCGGCAATCGAACTCGGGCCCTCAGAGATAGTGCCACCAAGTCCGGTATGTTACCTCTCAGCTACGGAGGTCGTCAGATACTCTCTCTCTCTCCTTATCCATCTTCTGAATCGAATCTGTACTCATCATCAAATTAAATAAAATTATTATGTTTAACATGTTGAAAACCACTGTTCCAACCCGTCAGATAAAGGCTGATTAACACTGATCACCAATTTCTCCAGGGGATAATTACACAAACTGGCCAGTTGTGAACCCACTACACTTTGGAGCGCGTGAGCTTTCAATTATGTGTAATAACTTGACTATATCGAAGCCTATCAATTTGTCAGTCAGTGCTAGGGCTGCCACTGCTCTAAAATAGAGTAATGTCACAGAATAAATAATAGTTTTAGGTACGAGAAGTTAAGCTTCATACAATCCGCGGTAGAGCAACACACACATAAACATCGCTTACGCACACGAAATCTAAGAACACTCTAAAACAGTAGTTCGAGCCCAAGTGTTCCGAGAAATTATTTATTCTGTGGTAAATTATTTATAATGTTTTTTTTTTATCTGCAACACCAATAAAGTGCGCTGAAATAGTCTATTTACATAACTTTGACCGTTACTGGATAAGACACTAAGGGCCGATTTATAATAGCCAGATAACTTTTAAGTGAAGGATAAGTTTGACATGTTGACAGTTTTCATGTAGAAAATGTGTCAAACTGTTAATTTTATTCGTCTAAAAAAGTTATCTGGTTGGTGGTTATTGGTGTGATAATCGGATATACCTCATTGATATTACTATTCAAAAACATTATGAATATATTTCTTAGATCCAATTTCACCGAGTTATGTTATCCTGTTATTTGACGGACTATTAGTAATCCTGAATAACAATTTAATCCGTTGTTAAATGGATGCAGACAGACATTGAAAAAGTTGCTTTTAAAATAACCTTTTTTACCGCCCTAAAATATATTTTAATATTTCTTTAGCTTATTTTATCTGTTGTCTCTATAAAGCCGTATGAATCAGTAAATCTACGCTTATAGTCAAAAATCCCCTTTCTTCCGTAAGCAGAAATAATTAAAAAAAAAAAACAGGTCTTAACGCTATCGTTTTATATTCACTTAAATCTTTCGAAAGTAAACTTGTTAATTATGCTCGCATCAATTTTGTTTATGATATTTCAAGATTGCTCTCGTGTTTGACTGACGTTACAATTTTGATTCTGTGATCCTATGATTGAAGACGAAAGATCACTAGTTCACTTGTAATATTGACGATTATTTTAAGCATTAATTAACTTTCAAAGTTATTGCCACTAACTAATTATTTTTCGGAGGTGTGTCAATAATCACATATTGCTCGTTCTCTATGGTTTAGTCATAAAGTAAGATCGTACAGTAGACCCTTATCTACTTGATTACTCATTACACTACACCTATAGACCGACGTGTTACCCTCGCAACTTACGTCTTTAGTTACAGTTTGAATGGGTACCTACTGTACCTAAATCATATTTTATTCCCTTTTTGCATTAGAAGTGTTCGCGGGATATCAATTGATGTGTTAACACTATAAGCTTCTCACACTACAGCTGTCACTGTCATGAGGTGTCGTCTTAACAAATAACTTCGCGTTTTTCGTATCATTATTATTTATTATTTAAAAATTGTTTTTTTTTGTGGAGACTGATAGAAAAAAGTTCGGCTTGGGACTGCTACGCAATCATCACTTTTATCTCCATACAAAACGGCTCCAGGCAAGCCCGGATTCAATCCGTTTTGTATGGGGTTCTGAAAAATTCCGGATGCATGTAGTCCGAGCCTTAAAGACCAAGATAAGATCAACGGTGATATTATTACATATTTTTATTGCCTCAGGTGTAAATCAGTACGTTCTTATGATATTATTAGCATTGTGATAATTTGAAAAATAACATTTAAACTCAAGATAAGATCGTAGTATTGATCATGGAATTTAATTATGCATGCATGCTATTGTAAATAAGTGAAATAAAACCTCAATTACTACGTTTCTGAAAAATAAAGACTATTTAATACGGATTTACATCTGATGTATTACTTGTTTCGCGCGTAGGAAGTAGACCTTCTGTAGCTTTCTTTATTGTGGCTTAGTGAAGAAATCCTAATTGAGTTTGTCGTATACTTGCGCAATTTAGTTTCACTTTTGAACTTTTTATGAAGCATCTCTTTAAAATTGCTTTTATTGCATCTCTAAATTAGCTAAAACGTTGTACGTCTGGGCGATGTACTGCAATTATTGTTAATTTAGATTACTTATGTTGTCTTATCTTTAATAGCAGTGATTATAAACTAGTTGGGTGGTGAGGTTTTTGATATCTGTAATTAATTTTACACATCATTTACACCTACGTAACGTGGTTCTGCTAGTTAGATGAAGTACTTACAGGTCTTATCAACCTCTACTAACAATTTCCGAATTCGTATGTTTTAGTGTTAAAATGAGACTAAAATGAGTATTAAAACTTGACGTGGTTAATAATTCCTGCTTAAATAAAGTCATTAATTGACAAAATGATTTTTTTCCATATATTAATCATTTTTGGGAAAAGGTATTTCTAAATTCAAACGAGAGAGACTAAATGAAAACTTAGTGATTGCCAAATTTTATATGAAACGGATGTTGATAGATTTCCAGTTTAGGTAATACTAAAAGAAAAAAAATGGTCAAGTTCATGTCGGGTTCCGTAGTTGCCGTTAGCAAACCATTGCTTATTTATAAGTATTCTGATACTATGATATTAACGCTTTCCGTGATACTGACCTAGACACAATAGAAGTTTTGTTGTTATCACGGCTACAGCCGTTTACTGTCGCGAAAAGGGTTAAGTGAGTTCGCGGTTTAATATACATATTTTTTTAATTGGTGCCGTCGTTGTTTTCGATTTCTGTAACACAAGTGCTTTGGCTACTTACCACAGAATCAGAGCAATGTATGTGATGTTGTCCAATATTTATTATTATTATTATTTGTACGCTCTAGGAGTTCACGGGCCAAAAGTGACCCGGTCCTTTATAAGGCTTGCGTGGGGATACTGATCCAACACGTAGAGGCCGTTTTAAGCGCAAATAATCAAACCTGGAAGTGTTACACTGCTGGATCCAATCTCTGACTACATCATGGGATGTAATCAGAGATTATACCCAGCATGTGTACAGGAACTATTGCAGCTGAAGACAAATTAATTTTAATTAGGGCTATTGAAAGAAGATGGAGGGACTGGGTTCTGGGCTATTGATGGAGACTACCGGTCACCTGCCTGGTTCATAGTCTCGGACTGAAAAAATTGGCAGGTGGTGACTCGCCGCCAACTGAATGGGCCCCCCCTGGCGTCGTAGGTCATGCAAGACCGGACTGAGGAGCAACACTGTTGTTGGCGGCTAAGAGTGGAGAGGTGGCTCTGGACTTTAAACGACGATCACTTGCTCCCCCCTGAGGGTCCGGCATCACGTGCCCACTCGCCACTTACGAACCACATCCACCCTTCGAGCATTATGCTCTAGCGACTCCACTCTGGCCGGCCGGTTAAGGCAAGCCAGAGGCGAGAGTCCTGCAGACCCCCTTGGGTTCCACTTCGGCAAGCCGAAGACGAGGGTCTTGGCCGACTCTCGGGAGCACTCGGATTAACAACTGACCCCGTGGTGTCGCTACTCACCACAGCTCGCCACAAAGCTGCCCTGCGGGGTTTATTATTATTATTATTATAATTTTTTTAATTAAGTAAATGGCCTCGAAGTAAAAAATTTACTCTCTTGTGTTATGAGGTTCCAGACAATGTATTTTGCCAGAGATGTCTCCGAACACCCATCCCCGAGCCAATTTATAAAATACCGTTTTCTGAATTGACTCGCACCGGGACTCGAACCCCCTTTGCAGTTAAGTCAAACTACCGCGCCACCCGATCGGGTCGTCTAAGTTCCTATAATGTTCCACTTACTTTCTGATCACCGAACCGCATCTGTCGCCTCGCGTTCCTGGCTACGTTCATCCGACAGAGGAAGACCCTGTCCTCTCCGTCTGTCGGTGCCCTGGCCAGCTCCGTCCTGACTGACTGCTGATCTTGTTTGTCGATCACGTCGTACACGCTGTCGCCGTGAATGAGCAGGTCCTCCTGGTAAACGAGACAAGGTTGTTAGTGTTGAAGAAAATATAGTTTCAGTAAATGTAGCGACACACGTTTACTTTCGGTGGCTTTACGCGTCACATATGGCGCTTGTTATGTAAAATATATCGCGGAAAGGCCGTTAGATGAAAGGTTTGGCACTACACTGAACTGATGTAGTGTCATGGGTGACTTAGAAACACTGCGAGCGTATTTAGCCAAACTTTTGGCGCCGTACCCTCTTTTAGCAGGTGTCACTATGGCTTAAGAATTACATACACGGAAGATCACAACACAATTGTGTTGTTTATCTCACTTATCCAGCAACGAAAGAAGGTTATAACATATTGATTTCTATGTTATCTAAGGAAAGATTCTGCGATTGAAATCGGTGCAGTGGTTAATGGCTTTTTCTATAAATAAAAATCAAACATCAATAGATTAGTCTTTATTGTGAGTGATTATCATCGTCATTATCTTTTCAGCCATATAACCTGCACCGCTGAACAAAGGCCTCCTCCAATTTGATTGGCTGGTTAGAAGCGGCCCGCATCCAGCGGCTTTACCAGGTCGTCCGCCTTCCTTGTTGGTGGACATCCTACGCTGCGCTTTCCGGTAAGTGGCCTCCATCCTAGAACCTCTTTGCTTGTTTAGGAGGAAGTAATCTGGCTTCAGTGAACATTTAAATTAGCAGTTTGTAGATCTTACAACAACTGTAAGTTCCATTCGTTTAACAGCACCCGCTCGGCTTAAAAGCAGCTGCGATTAGTGCAGCAAACGCTAGAACAGCACTTGTGCAGAACAAAAGAAAGGCTCAGAATGATAATTGCGAAACGGAATCGTTTCGTCGCCGCAGAGAGTGCGTTTACACCCGACAACCTTTGTCTAAGATTTGAAATTCTTGTTTTTTAAACCATCCTTATCCTTTGCTGGAATTTGCTTGGGATTATTGCCAATTATAGTTATTTCCGTAAAACAAATGATAAGAATTGATCTTTATTCTTAAGTCTGAAGTCAAAACATTTCACATTTTGTAAGGGTGCGTACAAAACTGGCGAACGAAGCAAACTTGCACGCACCCTAATTCTTTATAATAAATTGTTTATTATAAATTCATTTGTGTCACACACAATTGAGGGGGAATGACACACCCCCAAATACTGAAAGTTGAGGCTCTTTTCTTAACGTTATTTCTCTATATTTAGGTAGTATAAAATTGTTAATTATGGACAGGGAGATAAGTATTTATCGGTCACATTCAATTTGGTCGTTGCAACGCAATAACAGCGAAGTAATGGAATTCAGGATTCGGCCAATCTTTTGCTGTGTTATTCATCCAGTATTTTCGGTCAACGATCATAGTCGTCGCATATAAAGTCCCAGCACAATATAGACGCTTTTATTTTTAAAGAGGCGTGTACTTAAGGCAGATTACGTCGAAATTTTCATCAGTGAGCCGACCGCAGAGTATTATTTTAATCGCGACGCCACCTCTGGTGCGTACCGTTGCAGGCTAAATGCTGGCCATTAACGTTTTAGAATTAAAAAGAAATGTAATAGTTACGACTTCTTGATTAAAAGCGCCGTCTTGCGAACAAATCTACAACTTACTGCGTAGCGTAAAGTCTATGGTTCACACACACAGCAATTAGGTATGTGTTTTTGAAAAAAGAAAATACCTAACTGGCTATTTCTTATCTGTTCATATACAAAAATATGTTTTTTTACAAGAATTATTGTTTATAAGTTATAAGTATAATATGATTCGATGGAAGGCTGTCAACAAACAGCGTTCAACAGATGCATATTGTAATTGACTCTTAAAAACGCATAATCGTTACCTTAAAGTTAATGGTTGATAAGACCATGAAGTTATTAGTAAAACTTTAGTCGTAGACACATCATTGTTCCAATACCCTCCCAGTGTTAAATCTGCAAAATAAGCTCCATTTTTCAATTTTTCCCATCACATTTCATATGTCTCGCCCCCCGCGCGGCACGTTGGCTGCGCGCGCGCATTAAGTCTTAACGCGGGGGTTCGCGACAGGTGGGCGGGGCCGCGTGACGTCATGCCAGGGGTGCCACGAGCGAGACATGCTATAGTGAATATGATTTTGCAGGTATGTTAAGAACGTTGTTTATTTTGAATTTATTAGATAAAGACTGCAGTCCGACAAGGTTACGTTTGCTGACTTGAGAGTAGGTCCACAATAAAATTGTTATTGTAATTGTGTGTCTTTGACGTACCTTCCGACTATCAGACCGGATTGTTTCATGCAAATATTACAGTAATCTTTTGACAATTAGTACTCAGGTGAAAATTCAACTAAACGGTGCGTAACTGAATATTTCGGGTCTTAAAATTTTCGTACTTATCAACTAGAAACCCCAAATGAAAAAGAGAGCAGCTTTGACAACCAATGGGGAAGAGAGGTTCTCAAATGGAAACCACGAACGACGATGCATCATAGGAAGGCCGTTGCGGGAAGCCATTAGATGCAAACTGTCCAGAGCCGCTCGCTGTGGCGTTCTATAAGGGAGACCTATGACCAGTAGTGCACGTTCAAAAAATATTAATTATAAACCACGACTGCCAATAATAAAAGGAAAGAAAATCGTTTGCCGTCGGGGGACCTTTAAAACATTATGTTACACCTATATACTAAAAGTCCCCTGACTGCAAACAATTTACTACTGTATTTACTAACTTTTTTTGGTTCGCTTAAGGCATTCGTGTTTTAAAAATTTTTGATAATTTATTAAACTTCATACTTTTTAAACAATTCATCGTACATTTAAGAATATTAGGTGTACATATTTTTGTATTTACCTTTCAAAAACCATTATTTTGATACCCCACTCGAAAAAGTTGGAAGTTTTTTTTTATCGGGTCGCACATTGTTCAGTATATAATTCGCCGTATTGTTTTATTATGAAATATGATATAACACAGCCTATGTTACCCGGAATGAAAGGATTCTAACGGTACCTCATACATTAAAATTATAATCGTAATCCTATCGTCGAAAATAGAAATACACACACATATTCGTACACACATACATGAATCCTAAAAACATTACACTCCTTAAGCAGTCTGATGATGATGATGACATGACATGATAAAGAAAGACAAAGAAAGGCGCAGGTGAGTTAATTCAACATTTACTGTCCAACCCTAGAACATAACACAAAACATTAGCAAACTAAGAAAGCCTTACTCTACATGCAAGAAGGATAATTTAATTAAAGTTATTAAAGCAAACGTGGGTTAATTGAAATTTGTTTTATTAGAAAGCAAAGAAAATTACGGCACAATTTTATTGACCCACGGGTCAGGCGCCCGGCGGTCCGGGTTCGAACCCGCAATTATCTTTAATGTGTGTTTAATTCAGGTTCAACGAGATAATCCAATGGTTTTGAAGGAACTTTTTTCATCGAGTCTATTCTGTCTTGATCAATCGAATTTGGACCATATTTTGATCGACTGTGTAGTGTGATGTCTTTTGTACTGCAATCATGGAATACATACCCCATAGAGTAGAAATGTCATTTATTTTGTTTCACAAAAAATTTGCCATTATTTAATCTGTGGCTGTACTGTATTGGTATGGGCAAAAGTTGACAACTTACGTTTATACTAAATGTAAGTAAAAAATCACTAACGTGTTTCAGAGAAAGATGGTCCGTATTGCTGCTCTGTAGAGCAAGTAATAAATAAATATATATTGGACAACATCACATACATTGCTCTGATCCTATGGTAAGTAGCTAAAGCACTTGTGTTACAAAAATCAGCAACAACGACCGTACCACAACACCCAGACCCGAGACAATATAGTAAAGAAAGTTTTCTACATTGACCGACCGGGAATCGAACCCGGGCAGAGATAGCGACACCAAGTCCGGTATGCTCGCCTCTCGGCTACGGCGGTCGTCAAAGTCAAGTCAAGTGCTCCATGATTGTAATATACACAGGTTTGTGGTTCGCACTTTCTTCAGTTTAGAGTCTAACACAAAGTTCGACATTGTCTTTTGACTTTGCCTACCAAACAAAATATTGAACTATTGAATTGATATGACTGTGTTTGAATTTAGTTTTTTTAGTCTTTTTTTATTTATAAAAACCTCTGGCTGTGCTAGTTAGTTTAATAAATAAACGTTTGTATTCAAGCTAACACAAACTGAAGATAAATGATGTGTGGATGCTCAGATTAATATTAGCATTGAGTAACCTTAATTAAATATAACTGTCGTTCTTAATTATATATTGTATTTCATTGATCAATCTATCAGACTATAAACTAGGTTTCATGATCTGCAAAAAGTAGGTAATTAATCACAGAAAATTTTAAGCAAGAAAATGGGGCTAATGGGGATACGACTGAAAATCTGTTTGAGGAGGTACTCATTATTTTGTGATGTGCTATGTCATATGTGTCTTAATATCAAATTAAATGATAAATATCTATGTAGGATCGGATCGGGGCATAAAATTAGAACTTCCTATGGCTGAAATGATGATAATGATTATTCGTTTATAATATTTAAATTATCTTTTTAACTCTTTTACTCTTTAGAGTTCAGTCATTCATCATCCCACATCTATGACGACGATGAGAGAGACGACCCGATATGCCGATAGTAAAAAATATACTCCTAAAAATATTAAACAGCACAACTAATAAAAGAGCATCTTAAATAGTTTATGAATCTAAAATGAGAAATATAAAGAAAATGTACCATATTAAAACTATGCCTCGACATGAATAGACCTTGAACGTAAGAATTTATTTTGTAAATAATAATTGGTACAGACAGCCTAATTGCTCTGGGCCAGACCGACGCATGATGATTATGCTAGGAATGTGAATATCTACGTATGTAAAGCAAAAAGCAGAGCTATGGATTTCCATCATAAGCTGGTCTCCAATTATAGGGACCGCCTGTACAATGAAATTTCAGCTAATAATGGAAAACGAGCTAGACTTGTCGCCGCGTAGCACTATCTATATACAAAATTATATTATGAAATGTGAGCATTTATTCTCATGTGAATCTTCAATTCTCATAAGCAGTCAATGTGAAGTTCCTACGGCCGTGGTAAGATATGATTATATTTAGGGGTATGTTTATAAAATAAATAAAAAAAACATTTTAGACAACACACAACATTGCTCTGATCCTAAGGTAGGTAGTTTAAGCACTTGTTATAAAAATCAGAAACAACCACGGTACTACAACACCCAGACCCGAGACAATATAGAAAAGTTCGTTTTCTATTTTGACCCGACCGAGAATCGGACCCAGGAGCGCAGAGAGAGAGAGAGCAGGCGAAGCCAAGTCAAAAAGTCAAAGTCAAAAATTCTTTATTTTATTTGTAAGAGACACAAAACAGGATACAGTCATTACAAATACATTTTACATGAGTAGAAATTAATTGCTAAACTGTAGCCGAAAACATGCGTCTATGGCTAGATTTTAAAATTAATTAAATTGAATTTAACAATAAAGCAAAGTAAAAAAGTTCCACAAAAATAAAACTAACAAAAATAATGAGTAACAATAAACTAAATTGTAAACTACTTACTTAATAATCAAATTAATCTGCCTTTTGAAGATATTTGGATTGAAGTTCAGGATGTCTATGTCTTTGCAACCTTGCAACATATCATTGTAAAGACGACACATGCGAACTATTGGGTTGTAAACAGATGTATTCAGTTTAGGACAGACTACTAGCGCTTCGAGACAATATACAGACAATCTGGCAAGTGCTAAGAAGAAACGCCGGAACAAACTCACTCCGTCCAAACACAAGTCCGGCTTATTCGCCTCTCGGCTACGGAGGTCATCAATGTAAGAGTCTGAAAGAGGGCTTTTATACAAAAAAATATTAGCATAGGTATTTAGGCCCTCTACAGTTTAAGTAAGTATTATTAATACTTATTCTGACTTTAGAGTTGCTTTAGCTCAGCTGTGGCAGCGCTTTGGTAGTGATATCTAAGGTTAACGAAAATGAAATAATCAAAATCATAAACACTTTGAATAATACGACAGGTTATTCACATGCGATATGTACCAGAGTAGTTAAGACTTGTGCAGGTGAGTTGGCACCATTGCTAGCACAATTTGTGAATAGATGCTTTGAGGAGGGTACGTTTCCAAGCACTCTTAAGATGTCCATTGTCAAGCCACTATTTAAGCGCGGAGAGAGGCAAAATTTGAGCAACTACAGACCCATTGCCCTTATTCCAGTTTTGTCAAAGGTTTTTGAAAAGGTCATGCAGGTCAGACTAATTCATTTTTTTTTTCCAAAAAAATTCATTAATTCATTTAATTTTTTACAAAAAAATCCATAATCAGGGATGAACAATTTGGGTTTCGCAAGGGAAGGTCAACAGCATTGGCCTGTTACTCCCTTATAAAAAAATATAACATTCCACATGGGTAGGAGGATTCCCGTATCCACCGTCCTCTTCGACATGAGTAAGGCATTTGACTTTGTCAATCATAAGACTCTCCTGTCTAAGCTCGTGCGTTATGGAGTGCGAGGACCTGCGTATAATTGGATAAGGAGCTATCTCGATGAAAGAACTCAGTTTGTGGAAATACCAATGCTGGATGATAAGCTCCAGAGTGTGACATCTAGATCAGATATTAGAGTGAATGGCTCGGGTGTCCCACAGGGTAGTATATTGGGACCATTACTCTTCATTATACATATCAATGACCTTTTCAAATGTACGCAGTATCCAGTAACACTATTTGCTGATGATATTTCAGTGACAATACACAAAAAACCTGACATTAACTATAATGATGAAATAAATAATGTAATTAAAAATATAACAAATTGGCTAGAATATAATGATTTAAAAATTAATACAAGTAAAACAAATTATACATACACATAATTATATAATTAATTTATATATTATATAATATACATACAATTTCACAACAAAAATGGAAAAACTCAACAATTATCAGTACACAACAACAGCGATCCCATTGCCATGACTGCGTCAGCGACTTTCCTCGGTATTGTGATCGATTCCGAACTCACATGGCAAAATCATGTTGAAATTGTATGCCAGAGAATAAACAGGTTTGTGTTCGCTCTGTATCGTCTCTCAAAGTTAGCTAACCTTAAGACAGCTCTGATGGCGGTCCATGGTTACGTTGGTTCTATACTGAGGTATGGGCTGATTCTGTGGGGTAACTCGACGCACATTAGCCGTGTTTTTATCCTGCAGAAGAAATGTATAAGATCCATTTGCGATATGGGACAGATGGAATCATGAAGACCTCTCTTTAAAAAGTTGAAAATTCTCACATTACCATCTCTTTACATATTTGAAATCCTAACATTTACAAAGAAACATGCCAACCTTTTCACAAAACAAAAGGATGACGGTAATCGTGGTAGTACAAGGAGGTACCCATGGAGGTTATCCGTGCCCCAAGCAGGCACAGCTTGTATTTCGAGAAATTGTTACAGCATGTGCGTTACATTATTTAATTTACTTCCAAACCACATTCAACATTTGCAACTTAATGTTTTTAAAAGAATTATTCTCTGTGTTCTAATTGATAACTGTTTTTATGACATAAATGAATTTATACAATTTTGTCGTGATGGTCACTTTAAGCAAATTGTAATCGATTTCTGAGTTCTTCTGACATATTAAATTGTCAATTTGCTTATTTACAAATCATTATTAATTTTTGGGTTGACATGATTATTATTACTATTCTGACATTCTGCATTATTATGACACCAGTAAAGTTTTATATAATCCATTGTCATCGCACTGTTTTATTTAATGATTGAAATGCTTGTAATTATAAGGTTGATGAGATTATTTTGTTACTCATTTGACATTTTGCATTTTGACTTTGCCTGTATAATTTGTATACCTCTCATTGTCGTTGACATCTTACTGTTTGATACTAAAATGCTGTAATTGTAATTTTGTAGACCTAATTTGATATGATATTTTGTTTATAAGGAAGATTCAATTGCACGACGACGAAATGTTTGCATATCGATAAATCGGTAAAACATGTTTGTTCATATTATACATATTATAAAATATATTATTATTATTCAGCCACCTACGCTGCGGTTCTAATTGGATGGGTGACCATTAATTGGATGGGTGACCATTCCATCCATATTTAGTGAATTTAATCACAAGCATCTCCGTGCTCCGGAAGGCACCTTAAAAGTAGGTCCCGGCTAATAATGATATTATCGGCCTCAGGGCGGCTTAATAACATCTGACAGTAAGGTTAAGTCACTGGCCTTACAACACCTCTCCACCCGTACTGGGCCCGCGTGGTGAAATATGGCCCAAACCACCTCATGGTTGAGGTGAGGCCTGCGTCTTTCAGTGGAATGTATATGTATTCACTTTACTTCATAATCTTACTTTAGGGGGTTATTTTACTTCTCAAATACAATATTTTTCATCACGAACTTCCCTAACTAGTACAGCAAAGCAGTTGTTATGGACAATTTTTAGTTCACCCAAAGTTCATACTAAATAAATTATATACACTTTAAAATATTCCGGAATATCAAAACTTTGGCCAATTGATATACCTATTTATTGTGTAAATAGCACTCAGTTATTATATATACTTTGTCTGTCGTACAACTAATAATTGTATAGTCATAGTTGACCATGGCTGCAGGGTTTCGCAACATGGCAAATGTCTGTCACTGTCAGAATGATATTTGATTAAAAGGAATTGGCCAAGCGGCATTTTTATCAAGGCTTTGAACTTTTATTGACTAAGCTAACTCATTTAACACCTAGAGCTAGGTTTGGTAACATTAAAATATATATCACAGTATATGTATCACTAAAACCACGTTATTGGAATTTCAAATTGAAATTGATTAAGGTTATTACATATCAAATGTGGTCGATCTTTAGTATTAATATGTTTTTTCAGAACTTTCCATGTTGGCCCTGTAAAGAAAGTTGTTGTATGTTCGTAAACGAATTGGACCTTATGTTTATTACTAATTTTATTAAGTAAATAAAAGTAACCTTTTATTGGATAAAGCTACAACATACATTACGAGTGTAACTAATACAAACAAGACCATTCTAGGTAATTTACTATTGTAAAACCATTTCATCACTTCAGTCATAGGACGTCCACTGCTGAACACAGGCCTCCACCAATGATTTTTTTTCAAAGATTGCCAATACTCGCCAGGATTGGCAGGCGTGTTGACGAGCGCAGTTTTTTATAAGATTTTGCACGCAGACGCTGCTGCCTGTCTCGTGCTACAAGAATTAGTCGTTAACCTATAAAACTAATTTATTTCTGCAAATAGGTTTAAACTAAGTTCTTTTACACGTCCCAATAATTATTTTTTACCCTACCACTGCTTCGGGACAATATTGTGGACTAGCGCCGAAAAAACTTATAATCGTCGTTGGTAATACGTAATACTTAACTCATAACATCTTTAAGATTTCATGCACTCATGTCCTATTTAGACCCTTGTCAACCTTTATGTGAAATTTGCCATCCCGATTTGTCAAAATGATCTACTCCAACGAAGCACAAAGTTATTATGATTTATATTCACTATACACCCGGTGGAGTCGTGACGGGGAGATTTATATGATTTACAGTTAGAGACACCTGCCGAATTTGATTTATATCTTCGTTGTTCTGTTGTGTTATAAACGTTTGCGCATCGTTGCTAAATAGATCAATAAATTAACCTATTATTAACTACAAATGACACAAAAATACTGCATTTGACAACTTTAACTTAGTTTGTGGCCACCAGAAACGCACACAGCTAAAGTTTAATTTAAAATGACAAATATAAAACGTTCTATACCTGTAAATATGTTTTTAGTCACTTACTTATTAGGTATAGTGTTACCTTTTAGTTCAGTGTAGGCATGGTAAATGCCGTGTAAACAATTAAAAAAAACGTAATAATTATGTGGTTAGTAACCTGACCCCTGATGCAGAGAGCATCGATAACAAATTGACAACCGGTAAATCACCTGACACTAATGCTAAACCCTATAATGTCACGTGGTTTTCTGATCGATAATTTGCTATCGAATGGTTCTGAATCAGGGGTCTGGTTAGATTACTAACCATTTGGGATTACCCAGACTGGAAAAGTTCTACCAATTAAATGATTAAGTATTTCTTCAGTCTTCTTTCTAAGGTCAGTTCAGTTTATATACCCATTCACTAAAGTACTTACAATGTTGAATCGATTGCATCTATATGATCATCATGCGTACTGACCTGCCTCATATTAGGCATAGTGAATTCAATGCACTTAGTGTAAAGTACACTTTGATTTCGATGCAGTCTATAAAATGAGCACTCAAAACAAAAAACGCAAACTCCAAACAATAGCCAACTGTAAAATCATTCCCAAAATCTCGACATAACTGGACTGATAATTTGCTATATCATCTAACGGTACAAAGGTTTTATACAAAAATAATATCAATTGAAGCAAATGAAGTAAATATTTCAATAGATTTCAATAGGCCTACCGCGCGATAATGCTGCAAAATAAACAGTTGTAGTAAGTAATGAAGGCTTCGGGATATTTATTGTGTTTACTCATAGAAAGCGAGTGTATTTGTAATACGAATAGCTTTATTGGGTGCGCTAAAATACAAACAAAATAGAACAAACAGGTTTGTTTTGGAATTATTTAAAATGTTTTATTATAAATAAAACGATGATTTTTATTAGAAGAAGAATTATCTACATTTGTGAATTTAAAGCATGTTAGTTAAATCAAGAGACATAAATAAATATTCGCCACACAAACACACCGATTGTAATGGTGTCGAAGCAAGGTTCGAACCTCCTTGTGATACCTGACCTAATAAACTCTAAACTGACGCAACCAGGGATCTAACCTGAGGCATTAAAGGCAAAATACTGGGCCACTACACCAGTCGAGTTGTCAAATACATACATCTACAAGTTGCTTTTCTCGTGCATTGCATTTTAGGGTACGTGGTTTTAGGACGAAGTTCAGGTCATTTTTCTTCCATCAACAGTAATTTCCGCGTTTCCTCGGAGGCATTAATGATAAAATACGTATATCTTAATCACTACGTAAATTAAATTATATGAATTTAATCATTTGTTTCTGGTAGGTAAATTATGCAACACTGTACTGTTTATTTGTGTTTTCAGCGTGGGTACTTTATGAAGTGATTGTACAACGTTGTATACCTACTAGTTAGATAATTTACGTTATTTTCCAACAATAATATTTTCATGCATGTCGTGATTGCCTTAAATTAGGGCAACACTTTGTTATTTTTTTATTTTTAAGGTCTGTCTGTCAATTGATGTTGTATGCTTTGTTAGTTGTCCTTGAATAAATATACCTATAATTAGAATAGCAACCTGTAGAAATATGTCCCACGTTCAACCTAGCCTGCCTGCAAAAAAATACGAGTCAAAAATGTATAGAAGTTTGAGCAGATACCGGATAGCCGAATTTACGGCGAAGTAGACAAAACTCAATAAAAATAGATATAGAATCTAAAAACTGCATAGTCATGTGTAAATATTATAACTGTGCTTATGAAGATTGTAATGTTTTTTATTTTAAATAAATATAAATAAAAATAAATATTGGACACATTGCTCTGATCCCGTGGTAAGTAACCAAAGCACTTGTGGTACAGAAATCAGAAACAACGACGGTACCACAAAACCCAGACCCGAGACAATATAGAAAAGTTATTTTTCTACATTGACCCGACCGAGAATCGAACCCAGGACCTCAGAGATAGCGACACCAAGTCCGGTATGCTCGCCTCTCGGCTACGGAGGTCGTAAAAAAATTTAAAAAGTTAAGAAATATATGTTTTCTGTGTTGGCTTTCCTTTTTGTGCTACGGTAGAGGTTTACGTCTGCGGTGTGTTGCGATCGCGTATACAAGTTATTGTTCGGCTTGGAATAAAGCTCAAAGCTACAAAATTTGATATTAATTTCAAAACAAATATGATATTCTATTTTACAACCCGCTTCAATAGATTTGTCTGTGAATATGTTTATAGAATAACGTAGAACAAAGTTTTATAGTAAAGCCATTCTTAATATAAAGATAAAAATCAACTATAAATTTTCGGCTTCAATACACACGCACATCACACAATAACACATAAACTATTATTATTATTATATTGATATTCTAAAATTTAGAGTATTTATTATTTATTTAAGATCAAAATAAATAATAACTAAATACTTTTATGAATCTTACATCCCAACAAAAAATCGAAAATAAGAAAAGTTAGTATTGTAGAAAATTGATAACGGATAAACCTAGTTAAATGACAGTGACATTCAAGACTTAGGTGCAAATGCTCGTGCTTACCACACATTTGCGGGATTCGAACCCGACCACTATACTACACCGGACAGGCTCTATAAACACTTTATCGCACATAACAACTAGTAATTTATTTCAAATAGTAATAATCAGTTACTTTAAATCACCGAATCATATATTCAATTAAAAAAAGAATCATAAAAATCGGTTCCCTTTTGTCAAAGGTAACATGATACAAAATCAGTTGTTGTGTTGTATGGAGTTCATGCAATATTTGATATTTTTCTTAAAGATCCCATCATCAGAACTTGACCAAATTTATACGGGACCATTCTAAAATTATCTTTCGAACAAAAAAGAATCATCTAAATCATTCAACGTGGTAACGAACGATCACTGAACATACACAAAAATCCGACGAATTGAGAACCTCCTCCTTTTTAGAAGTCGGTTAAAAAGTTGATATTTATTCCAACAAAATAAAAGCAACAAACTGTTTACTATACTTATCACCTCCAGCAGTGCAGCGTTAATCTCGTATAAATCTTCGTTATCAACATTAGAGCATGTTGTAATATATTTTGTACTTTTCAAACGTCATAAATCATTATAGTAACACAGCTTAAGTATTAACTTATTACACTGCATGTCAATTACAGTCAAAGGTATCAAAGGCAGAAAATCGGGACATAGTGATGAGACATAGAAATCGGGACACGAACAAAATACTTGTTTATAGTTGTGCAACTTTACAAAAATGTTCTTTTAAATAAATATGTATTTTTTACACAAAAAAATAGTCTAGGTGTTTCATTTTTAACATGTTTTTGGTTATCTTTATTAGTCCAAAATGTTTTTAGGCTTACTCTTCTTCTTCCTAGCGTTTTGACTTATTAACTTTGTCTTGTATTAATCCTAATTTACTCTAAATACGGCAATTAAGAGTTTTATAAAATTCCTGATCAATTAAGGAACGCTAACAACATCAACTTTATGATTAGACAAGTAAAAAATACTTGAAAATCGGGACGTCCCGTAAAAAACAAAAACCTTTTGGCAACACTACTCACAGCTCAAACTCTGCACCGCACAATATGTTAGACAAACAAACAAACAAGCCCCCGGATATGTAGATTAATGAGCCTGTATACGTTGTTCCTAATTGCGTTACAAATGAACGTATGTCTTGTTTGATTAATGTAGCGTAATTTGTAACAACACTGATACATGTCAGTGAGGTCGTTTGATTCGGCTCGTCCGAATGTGTTTCTGGTTCACTTTATCTTGATTTGGAGTGTGTCAAATCGGTTGTAGAAAAAGTGGGTCACATACTCGCTATAGCAACAGCGGTATGGCTTACGCGGATCGTGGAAGCTAAGTGAGGTCCTTTTACCTTGGACATCAAGGGCATTTAGTGGCACTGCTCACATTTCGTAGCACGCAGAATTTTCCATGTATGTTAAAAAATAATTTAAAACACCTGTCTTGACCTCTTGAGCGCCTATAAATTTAATTTATATTGCAAATTCATAATTTTCCAGATATCATTTGCATTTTCTTTGCTCAGTCAGTATAACTATCGTCGATTCTAGTCTAAAAAGAACACACAAAAAGCCTTCAGACAACTTTAAGAACAGTTTTGATACAGACAACTGCTTTTAAAATTAATTTTTAAGCTATATAATTCCACTGCTGGACAAAGGTCTTCCCAGACTCTTCCACAGATCTCTATCCATCGCCAATGACCTTCAAATTCTCGTCAGTATAAACAAATTGTTGCACCATCTTATCTTGGGCCTACCTCTACGACGATAGGTATAGATGTCCTATCGTGAGATAATTTGATCCCACCTATCCTGATGCTCGGATTACCGAAGTCAACTGTATAAATATGTTTAAAAGAGCTCAACTTCTAATTAGATACCTTCTTTGAATGGATTTAATTCTGCCTTCGAGATTTCTATTCATAAATAGGATGCATAGATAACAGGATAATATTTTATTATCTTTACCGTTAACTCTAACAACAATGACACATCAACACCTAAGTTCCTCTTCCTTCAGCGCAAAAGGGCGCAGCCACACAATGATAAATACCACATCGCCTCAGGCGCAACTCCACTACGTACCTTACTTCGGCCACCCCGCCAATTAATGACGACCTCCCCTGCCCTTATATTTCGGTGTATTTAATAAAGATACAACGGAGATTATTAAAGATGAAGAGGTCTTAAAATTCTGGTTGGTTTTATTACAAAGGTAGGTATTTAATAATGAACATCAATAAATCGGCACGGTGGTTAGCGACGAAAGAGCATTGTCTATGGGGTTATCATTACATTGTTCGGTTTGCATATTGAATTGTGCGTTCTCTATTGTTTATGATCTCAATGTTTGTGGCTACGTGTGTGGCGGCATAGTTTTGCCGGCTCGTTGGTGATATACTGACTTATTTTGCAACAAAGTAACGATTTCAGGTAAATATAAAGGTAGTATTAGTAAAGTTATAGGTTAAAGAGGTTCCTCTAGAACAATCGTTTTTAACCTTTTAGTAAAGAACCATTTGACAAAATTGGTCTTGCCAAGGACCACCAACTGGTTGGAGCTAATATGAAGTAAATGGAAATAAATAAAGCGTTGCTCTATTTATAATTTAGGATCGCTTCGCAGTCCATTTCTCATGCTCCCACTACTAGTGGTCTGCAGACCACCGGTCCAGAAATACTGCTATAATTTTAGTTTCAAAGATCTTATTGAAGGTTTTATAGACAATTTAAAGTATCTATATCTATCTATTTTATATTTTTTTCTCTAATTTATTGTGTATTAACGAAGATTAATTTCAGCTAACAAGATCATAATATTTTTAGTAGTGTAAATTCGTACACAGATTTTAAAAATCCAGAGAGTACGTTTTGGTGCTCGAACTAACAATCTGCAAATGTGAAGCAAGACTAATCGCTAAGCTACATCGCTCAAACAAAACATTGACGTTATCTTAAACTAATCATTCCACAATGACCCGCGTCTTCTTAAATATGCGTTTATCAAACTGGCGGTAAGAAAAATACCTGGTTTTGCAAACATCGTCTCTAGCAAGCGACCTACTGCCGCCCTGCAGCCGACGTTACCATACAAACCAGCAGAAACCAATCACACTCGATCGATACCGACATGTTTATCGTCGTTTCCGAGGGAGATTGCCGGCTGACACCACCAGAACAGCAGTACGAAGCCATAACAACAATTAAATTATAAGTGTAAGGGAGACAAGCCCAAAATGGGTGACCGGCCTAAAACGGTAAGCATTTAAAATTTCGTATTTTCACATTAGTTTCCACGTTTTCTTCAACGTGTTAAAGTGCGTGTTACAGGCATAGAATTTAAAGCTACCCCTATTGGGCTTGTCTCCCCTAACATGCATTATTGTATATGTTAGTCTGTAAGGTATTTGTTATTATAATTATAGTCCTAAGAATATCCTGGAATGAACGATTAGGTAATGACCAGTGATCGGAGTAGGTAGATTGATTTGGAGTCAATGATCTTAAACATTGATGTTCATATGGACATACCTCAGGGATTCTGGAATTTCTTCGTATCAGTTTTTGAAAAAAAAAGGCATATCCATATTATGCTAGCACTACCAAAGTACTATTAGAGGGGATCCTCTAACTAAATACTCGTATTAACTTATTAAAATATATTGATACGGAAAACGCGCGAAAGCACAATTACGACGCATAGATGAAGTACGCTCCGATGACAGCTGACAGTCAGACAGCTAGTGCCGGAACCGCTCATAGGGATGTTCCCAGGAATCGATTCCCCGCTAACAGTACATCAAATCAATCTACCTACTCCGATCACTGGTAATGATAGTGAAAGACCGTAAACCTTTATTTATACCATGTTTGCTTTGGCTAAGCTGCCTCTCAGAACCGTTTGACGCTGTCTGGTGTATTGGTTCGCGTTTCGGACTACAAAGCCTGGCGGTTGAGGGTTCAAATCCTGCAAAAGGCAACTGTTTGTGTGATGAGCACGAGCATAATATTTCTGAGTCGTTGATGTTTATAAATGTATATCCATTATCTAGTCGCCATAGTACAAGCTTTGCTTAGTTTGGAGCTGTTAAAAGTTGTGTGATTGTTCAAAGTATTTATTATAGTTTCGGAAAACCCTGTATAAGCAGTGCGTTATGATATTGCTTCATAATCTACGAACGCAACTATAAAGTCCGGTTTTTCAATAAATTACAGCAACAAGGTACTGTTATGTCTAATAAGCCACTCCCACACACCAATTTGATCTTATAAACGGGCATTAACCACCGCCACATTGTTTTTAACAAGATATTTGGATTAAGTACTTACCTCCAAAATCTTATCATTAATCTTAATTGCAAAATAACAATAAAATATCGCTCTACTATCACTCATCTCATTAAAAACTAGACTTTATTACCAGCAATTATGGTTTAATTTAGCGTTTTAGAGATAATTCTATGTTAGGGTCATTACATGGACGGGCTATAAGAACGGTATCGTGGGAATTGTCTATGGATGAGTTATGGATGGCTGTGGTACAGAAATGTCTATGGTATGGAGGTATCGTGTTTGTCTTTGTGATAGATTAAGCTGGGATGTATGAATTAAATTATTTGAGTTATAAAACAAATAAAAGATAATTTTAATTGATTACCTACAAGTGTGTTTCTTAGTAAATAATGACGTTTTTAGTAAAACTTAACATGTCGGAACCTAGCTAAGAACTCACACAATTCAAGCTATTGTTATTGTGAATGTTATTGTGAACTAAATCAAGTCAGTGCGGTCATTGAGAAATGAGCTTCCAATGTTATTTTTAAGGCGATTTCTACGGCTTGCTAAACTACAATAACTTACGTATTTCTTTATTTAATAAACTTTGCACTAAACAAAAACAAAATCTACTAAAGTTGGACTACTCGCTATGTGACATTCTTTACTAGTCAATGAGGGTAAGTTGTTGTATAACTCACTAAAAAGATCAGTTCTATAAAATCAAAATAATTGGATGAGATACCTATCTAAAGGTATTTTTCATTACACCTACATAGTAGTATTATGTATTAATTTTATTAAAAAAATAAAAACCGACTTCAAAAAACTAAAACGCTAAAAATAATCTTAACACTTAAGTACCTAATCAGTTACTTTTGGAGTCAGTGCAAACGAAAACATCGAATCTCTCATCGACTGGCACCGACTCCAAAAGTAACTGATTAGGTACATAAGTGTTAAGATTATTTTTAGCGTTTTAGTTTTTTGAAGTCGGTTTTTATTTTTTTTATAAAATTAACTTATTTCATCCATTTTAGTGATAAATCCTAATCAAAACAAATCTTACGAGTGCAAACATAATTTAACTGCTGAATAACGATTTCATTTCCTATTTTTCCACCCTTAGGGGTGACATTTTTTCCAAAAATGTTTTATTATAGTATCTTTGAAGTATAAGCTATTCATTAAAAAAAGAATCATCAAAATCGGTCCACATTTGGCAGAGATATAGGTAAGATAGATACTAAAATCAGTTGGCGTGGTACGGAGTTTATGCAATGTTTGATGATTTTCTTATAGATCCCATCATCAGAATTTAACCAAATTTATATGGGACCATTCTGAAAGTATTACCTTTCAAACAAAAAAATAATTATCGAAATCGGTCAACGCAGTAACGAATGATCGCTGAACATACATAAAAAAAAAAAAAAAAAAAAAAAGAAAAAGATACCGACGAATTGAGAACCTCCTCCTTTTTTGAAGTCGGTTGAAAAAGAGAGTATTATTTAAAAAACCTGAAATCAGTTATGTATGAAGTAACAATAAATGAATAGTTAATGTATTTCCTTCTAGGAAAGTCCCCGTAGCCATTTCTATTGAAGCTTAAGAGCTTTTGCGGACCCAAAATACATAATTCAAAGCAACTTTGTAGAGGCAACCACAAGTTTCTGAACTAAATTGTCTATTGCCTTATAGTAACCAACGATTTCGATGTTATGGAGTATCTATGAGTAAGATAAGATATAACTCGCACTATGAAGTTATCACGTTGAAAGTAAAATGAGCATTTATGTATTCATAGAAAATGTGTGTCTGTTATTTAGGTGTTGCATGTACCTCGTACTTTATAAAGCCTTTATCGCTTGTAGAATCTTCATTATTATATTTGTAGTTTCATTTTTGAGTAAAGGATGTACAGACAACAGCTCGTCAACCCACCACAAAACGTCAAATTTTCTCAATTGATATTGATCTCTACATGTCAGACTTAAAGTTGAAAATCGGTTCAATAACCATTAACTTTTAGGGTAGCAGACCTGCCATTGACTGTACCTATCTAAACATAAGCAAAAACCTTGCTTGTGCAAAAAAATGTTGTATTGTGTCTTAATGTATTTGTCTTTTTACAACTTTAAATGTGGGTTTTAAAAACCGTTTATAAAAACTGACTAGGTATAAACTTGGAGTACCTGCAGAATAGCAAAACATTATAAAATGATGGTACATTCTGAGATCGGAATAAGGTGACTATATTTGACGACAATCTGGTGTAGTGGTTCGCGTTCCGGACTACAAAGCCAGTGGTTGCAGGTTTGATTCCCGCAAGAGGCAAATGTTTGTGTGATGATAAATGTATTTAAGTATGTTTATCCGTTATCTAGTCGCCATAGTACAAGCTTTGCTTAGTTTCATCTCTTCTTCATCTTTGGAGCCATAGGACGTCCACTGCTGAACAAAGGCCTCCCCCAATGACATTCATTGGGGGGGATTGCCAATACTCGCCATGCTTGGCAGGCGGGTTGGCGTGCGCAGTTTTTTATAAGATTTCGCACGCAGACGCTGCTGCCCGTCTCGTGCTACAGGAATTAGTCTTAGTCTTAGTTGCTTAGTTTGGTGCTAGATAATTGGTGTTATTGTGGAAACAATTTTATTGATTTATTTACCTAAACTTAGTGATGAGACATAACATAGAGTCGTTAAAATCACATAATTTCAAGGTTTTGGTACCCGAAAATAAAATAAAATAATGTTTGTAATATCTAATCACCCAATTCCGAGCACTGTTACACATGTGCTAACAATGGTAAAATACGATTTCATTAATCATAGCGCCATATTCCTTAACATACGGTTTCCACTGAAAACCAGAGCAATGGCTACGCCATTCGCCTACGCCATAGCACATGCTGAGTGGAAACAATTTGGTTTTAGGTATCGCATATCACTTACGTTCCAAACTAGGCGTTAGGTCATGTCTAATAATTATATAGTATATGATTAAGGATCAATAAAAAAAAAACTATTTAAACATATCCTGATTCACTTTCCCAACACGCACGGTCCCGCATTTGATTTCCGGTGTCTATTATAAATTGGCTATAGTGGGAAACGTCCCTAGAAAAACGTTGTCTGGTATGACGTAGTAATACAAGGATTTTCATTCCTTACTTAGAGACCATGACATTTAGTGTGTTGTTTGCCTTATTATATCTATTTACTTTTACTGTAGAAACTTACATTATTTGTGCTTTCAGGTACGTTGTGGTTAACTGTGCCATACTTAACTGTACTTAAATATGAGATTAAGTACTTTACGCTGGTAATAGTTATTAATCTATTGTTTATCACTCCAAAACCCGGACCTGACATTCGGTTCAGCTATCTTTGACATCTGACAAACCGCCCACTCGGCCAATCACAACAAAGTCAGCCGAAAGTTTGGCTGGAAACTATGAAGCAAATCAAGATTCACCCGAATCTTTAAACCAATCTTAGTTTGGAGATTTTCGTAAAGTTTATAGCTCTGTAATCACTCATTGTTTTATACTAACAAATCTAAAATATACCCATCATATCGTATTGCATGTAGCTGCTTAGATCTTAATTTAAGTGCTAGCTGGCGTAAACAATTTTCAGCGGCTAAAGTGACAAGATTAAGTTCCCGTCAGGCCACCAAGAAAACGCGATTACCAGCATTTTCTTGGTGGCCTTGGTGGTTGGTGGTGGTGGTGAGGTGCGCCAGGGTCAAATATATTTAACGTGTTGAGGATATATTAACTAACTACCGGCAGTTTGCTTGCTTCAAACTACTTTAAAAGGCAACGAATTTATTGCACCTCAAACATTACTATAGTTGCTGTTTTTTTTACAACTGTAAATCATTATGTCTGGTTTTTATTAAGATATCTGCAATTATTATTTTACTAATGTGTTTTATTTTTAAACTGATCTCTAATTAATACATCTATTCGTTTTGTAAAACCAATATCTCTACTTTCTGAGTTTTGGTAAAATTAATGGCTTGTTTACTGCATTTGACAGCTAAGATAAAACAGACTTTTAGTTACAGTTAACAGATTTTTTATCTTATCAGGCATTGTCAGCAAATAAGTTTAAGTAAGCATTAAGTAACTGGCTTCTACAAAAATGTTTTTACTTAATTAGTGAATATAAAGAGCTTGAAATAAAATATATCTAATATATATAACGTCCATACATACATATACATAACGTCGTGGACGTCCATGGCTGAAATGATGATAATATATATAATATTATTGACTACTTCATGACGACTAGAGAGATAAATAATTTATTAACATTGACATTATATAATACAAAATTGAATTGAATTGAAATGTTGTAATTAATTGTTTGTGTTATTTATATTTTAACGCCAAAACTGGCAGAATATGTAGAATATTGATAATAGCTAAGACCTTAATGTTACCATATTATCTGATATAAATGATTTGATTTAGCTATCATGAAAACATTTAAAAGTAAAAAAACAAAGATTAACTTATGGTATTCAATAGCACTGTTTCCATAAAAAATATCGTTTTATTAATACGGGCCTACGAAAGAGATCAAGATTAGGGCGCGCACAGACGATGCAGCGATAAATTCAATCTACTCGTTTAGCGTTCGTTATCCAATATTGACGTATTTGGTCTATAGGCATGATGGCCGACTTTTATGCGGTACATTTTTGAGCTGGTTTATTGTTGGGCTGTCAAGTGATAATAGATAAAATAGAATTATTAGACAATAAATACATTGTACCAAAGTTACGGGAATGGTTTTGAATATTTACCTATCGAACTTTGATTTTCAACCGACTTCAAAAAAGGAGGAGGTTCTCAATTCGACTGTAAGTTTTTTTTTTTTTTGTATGTTTGTTACGCGATTACTCCGCCAATTATGAATCGATTTTAATGATTCTTTTTTTGTTTGGTAGATCATACTTCAGAGGTGGTCCCATATAAATTTTATCGAAATTGATTTAGAACTTTTTGAGAAAATCAACAAATATATACCCAGATAATATTTTGGTTGTGGTTCTTGTTACCTATCTTCGACAAATATGAGCCGATTTTGATGATTTTTGTTTTATTGAATAGCTTATACTTCAAAGATGCTATGATAAAAGTTTTAAAAATAAAAATCACCCCTAAGGGTAGGAAAATAGGGGATGAAATCGGTTTTCAGCTGTTAGATTAGGATTTATCACTAAAAATAGATGAAATAAGTAAATTTTATTAAAAAAAAAAAAACGACTTCAAAACACTAAAATGCTAAAAATAATCCTAACACTTAAGTACCTAATCAGTTACTTTTGGAGTCGGTGCAAACAAAAACATTGAATCTCTCATCGGCTGGCACCGACTCCAAAAGTAACTGATTAGGTACTTAAGTGTTAGGATTATTTTTAGCATTTTAGTGTTTTGAAGTCGGTTTTATTTTTTTTAATAAAATTTACTTATTAGACTGTAAGGTTTAGATTTTTAATGTTACGGATTTTTTTAAAATATTTCCTGTTTTTTCAGTTTAGGTATCTAGTGTTTGTTCAAATTACTTGCCGACCTTTGAATATTATTATTATTATTTTTAAATATTTATTTATTTAGACTTTATTGCAAGACTGATACAGCATTCTCTACCAGTCAATACTGTAAGAAAAAACACTTAAACTACACAATACATTCAAACACTTTGTGAAGTAAATATCAATGAGTCTTAAAAGTAGTCCAGTTTTTGATATAGTCCATTTTTCTTTGCTTGTTTAATATTGTCAACAATCTTGACATTGCTTTTTATCAAAATGCTATATATTTTTGTAAATATTTTAATTAATTTAATTTTTATAAAGTAGACACACAAAGAATGACTTGTTTATTAATCATTAAACACAAAATTTATTTTTATTCTTACAGTTAGATGATTTTATACACTGATATTTTTATAAAAAGACATGGTAAGATTGTTGACAATTGGACAAGGAAAGAAAAAACGAACTTTAAGTTAGTCCAGTTTTGATAGAAGCATTGTGCTAACACTATGCCGCCATTAATCATAATTTGAACATATTGACTGGTATCATTAGCTACATCTGTGGTAGCGGCGGTTCACACGGGCCGACAACGCTAAAACCTATATCTACAGGTTGATTTAAAATCAGTCTAACTTAAGTTGGCAAAGTTGTTATGAATACGGGTAATTTTGTAACTAGTTTATGGCTGCCGATTAACTTCTACCATTTGCTTATTACAAATGATTTCCAGGTTGACATGATATCTTATCATGAGTTTTTTTAAACGAAGTTTGTAGCCTGAACATGATTAAAAGTATCTAAGAACTAAAGTGAAAAAGTAAATTTGTCTTAAGATTTAAAAAAAAAAAAACCCTGATAGCAGTTTCTTTCCCATATTCAGTACTGAATATCCAGATGGACAGATAAGTAAGTTTTAAGTCCTGTTACATATATTTAATGGCAAAAAAACTATTTAATGGGAAACAAACTATTTGTATACTACCACGCGACTAGGCACAGGCAGCGTAGGGTGCCCTCCGATAAGGTGGATCACCACTGCCAGGTTGCTGCTTTGCTGCAAACTTAAATCTTTACCAACGTAGTTAATATCAACCTGTAGCTCATATCTCGCGGCGGCGAACAATAAAACACAGTGATTAATTCCCCGGCGCGGGCGCACGTAACGAGCGACTATTCGGGGTCAGGCCCACCGGAGTGATAGGTGATACTATACCTTTTTTTTGGAGTTTTAGTTTTCCATTTGATACATTTAAGACTTTCATTTGCATATTTTTTATTTTAATAAATATTTTGTATACAACGTTTATGGGCTTAACGTAGAAATCTCAAAAATTACCTTTCCGTACTAAATAGCCGATCAGCTGTTACGGGTTGGATGGGAAAATCAATAATTATTCAATTTTTTTCTATGGATTCCCAGTTGTCAGTCGATCCCATAGTTAAATTTGTTATAATAGAGCATTATAATTACCCCTAAAAGAATTTTACTAATAAATTTGAATTTTAGGCAACAACAGCCGTGTTCAATTCTATTAAAGTTTTGATGTTAATGAGTTAATATGGTCGGTGGTGGCTTACCATAGACTTGGATTTTAAATGATTTAGTTACTGATCGCTTTGCGACCACAAATTAAAAAATAATAATTTGATACTAATAATGGATAGCAATAGATAAATAACAAATAAAACCCATACAGTTTAGAATTTGATGTTTACTATTGTACTGTTGGTGTAGGTAGGTACTTAAATAAAAAATATAAAAAACATATAGTCCACACATTTTGTTATGCTAATGCTAGTATATCCATGCACAGTCGTTGTTTATCTCTCATGTCAGTGTACAGTTTTTATCCTAAATGAGAGAATGCTAGAGAAAAAATACACTATAGACGTTCAGTTTGCCATGGTTCCAGAGGAAATTATTGAGAATATGTGTGACTCACCATCGAATGGCCGAGGTACTCCGCCGCGTTGTCAGATATGTAGAGCAGTTTGCCGTTTTGCGTCATCATCATGAGGAATCCGTTGAGAGCCTGAACACAGAACACAAAATAATATTAAATTGATTAACTCTCAGTAACGTTTTTAAAGAAATTGGAAGGAAGGGGTAGTTTATAAAAGTTTAAAGACATATATCTAAGGGTGATATTAGACTGAAATAACATGAAAAAAAAAAACCATAAGATCATTAGATGACACTTATTCGTACGTATTTTTTTAGTTTCATAATACATTGATTTTAATTTGAAAGTTAAATAAATGAGTATTATCAAACTAGTTGCCCAGAGGAAACTAGAAAGGAAACTCGTAGAGATTCTGAGAGACCGCAAGACAAACACCTGGCTTCTAGGGCCAAGTAAGGTCACCGACGCCATCAAACGAGTGGGAATTCTAAAGTGGTAGTGGGCTGGACACATAGCCCGAAAACATGGCTCGTGGGGCAAAAAAGTCCTAGAATGGAAGCCTTAGGGAGAAAAGAGACTGGATTAAAGTGCGCAACCTAAAGGAGGCCTACACTAAACTGGCCGAAAAGAAGAAGACAAAAAATCTAAATGCGATTAAAATATGTATTTTTTACATTTAGAAATTAGTTAAAATAGCATAGTCATTTTAAGAACTCTGCAACACCTTCCCCTTTCTTTAATGGTTGTCCTTTACTTAAAGGTTGTCTGGAAGAGATCGCTATTAGCGATAAGACCGCCTAAATTGTACATCTTTCTGTAAAAAACATGTGTATTTTACTTGTATGGTGTGCAATAAAGAGTATCTATCTATCTATCATAGTCAAATAAGACCTAACGCAGATTTTACTCTAGTTTATTTTTTATGCGGTGATCTGAATACAGAATGTAAGTAGAACTTTTTTTGTAAGGAAATATCTATTTGCTATTAAAATATTTCACCCGTTTGACTGTAGTCGAAAACACCTTCTAACTCTGAATTATCTGTTTGCAAAGGTAAAACTTTAATACCCTACTACTCTCACCGATAAAACAATGGTCAACAAATAGACCCCTTGACGTCTCATTACTTAAATGCGGCAGTTAATAAGTTAATACTTATTTATAGGCTGGCAATACAACACCGCTCGCGATGCCGCGCTTGTCACATAAACAACATCGGCTCTCTGTTGTTTTCCGAAAGGCAATCAGACAATCCTTTAAAGGGATAATTTCATTTCAGCAATAGGGCTGATTCTGGTGATTAAATACATCAACTTTTTCTATAGAACTAACATCGAAAACTGAAACTTCTCCAAATAGGCTAGTTTCCTGGGTCAAAAAAAGATTATTTTATTTAGTCCGTCAGTTAGATTAATAAAAAATATTGGACCCATATTTTATCTTTTGTCAATCAAACAAAAAATGACGAAGATAAAGCGCAGCTAAGTGAGCACATGACGTCACGCCTTGCTAAAAAGTGTCGCAAGGTGTGACGTTACGCGGAACTTTAACGTGCTATATCTTCATTATTGTTTGTTTGATTGAGAAAAGAAAAAATAAGTGTCTAATATTTTTGTTAATCCAACTGACGGACTAATTATATTTTTTTCCATTATTCGTTACAGGTGACCGGTCATTTAATATAAAAAGTGTTTTACATCTAAAAACTTTAACTATAGAGTACCTTTAAGTAAATTAGAAATAATAACCATATTCTGTCTGCAAAAGATTGTGATGTGAAATAGTGTTTAAGTATGGTAAATCACCTTGTGGATCGTTCATAATTTTCATTTGCATGATGATAAGTGAATGTACAATTTAAAAAACGTATTGTCAAACGAAGGACATATAGTATTCATCATCATCATCATTTCAGCCATAGGACATCCACTGCTGAACTTAGGCCTCCCCCAATGACCTATCATCTGGGGGGGTTTGCCATTACTCGCCACGCTTGGCAGGTGGGTTGGCGAGTGCCGTGTGACGACGGCCGTAAAGAATACACTTCCCATCCGCCAACAGGACGCGTGTCGTAAGAGGCGACTAATGTCGTAGTACGAGATGGACAGCAGCATCTGCGTGCTAAATCTTATAAAAAACATATGGTATTATTTGTTAGTAAAAAAGCATAAATTCTAACTCTCTTAACCGCGCCTAATTATTTATACGGCTTTAGGTATATTTTTTTGAACAATTTATTATTGTCTAATAAAGTTGTATAACTTTGTCTGATGATTGTTAAAGCAAAACTATGTTTACACTATCAAATGCTTGAATTGAATGTATAATAAATCGAATATAACGATATATTCGGTATATAAATATCATATATATTATTGAAATAAATATATCGAACTGGCTTCAAACTGCAGCAAATTAGAATAATTCTCACGCTCTTTAAAAAGTTGTATTTTTTCCACGAATTCATTTTGTACTGGCGAGAAAGAGATGGATATATTCACTAATTCTGGTGGTTAGTGGAGGTTATATTTAAGAGGGTGTGGTTAGAAAACCCTCTTATTAACTTTAATTCTGGAGTATTTAATCATAAGTTGGAAGCGATTTTTCATAACCGGGTATATTCATTATAACTCGTCTATTTGTTAATTGTAAATTAAAATAATTATGATGTAGCATTAATTAAATTTTTTGAAAAAACCTTACAGTATTTTAATGATTGATATTTTTTTAAATGACACTCTTGTTCGACGAAATTTGTTCTAACATACTGATTATCGACTGAAAGGAAGGTCTAAGGTACTTATAAATGTGTAAATGCACTTTGTTGTGCAAAAATAATCAGAAAATGAATGAGATAGTTTATTAGTTAAGGGTTATGGCTCTTAGCCTTATACCTACTACCTCATCTAATATTATAGTTACGGAAAAAAAGGATTAAATTAAATTAAAACGTGTATTTACTTACTTTTGAAAATCCAATATTTGGTGGCGTTGATGAGTGCAGGTTGATGTCAAATCTTTTGAAAACTGCAAAAGAAAAATAACGTAAAGTACTAAAATTTATGAATGTTATTAACATGATAAGGATGAAAAGGGGAACGTAGTCCAACAGGTAACCATAGTAACCTGTTGTAATGATAACAGTTTATAATAATATAACTAATAATGAAAGCCACAAAGTAGTAGTAAAAACTTATGGTTAAAACGGTAATACACACGATCTTTATACTTGATGTGAGATAGCACCTACCTAACAGACTTAAAAATAGAATAATCTATCTTCTATAATATAAAAATGAATCTCTATTTCCCTTGGTCATCGCATCGCGCATGAACGGATGGAACAATTTTGGTAATTCTTTTTTTGTTGTGTTACCTATTGCCAGGAGAAGGTTCTTTAGAAAGTAAAAATTAAAAAAGTTGTGACGAAAATTATTTATGAATAAACTGAAGATCACGCGAACGAAGTCGCAAGCAACAGCTAAGTATACATACTAAAAACCGGCCAAGTATGAGTCGGGACCGCGTTAAAAATCTCGAATCCCAGAAACTTGCGCTAAAGATCAAGAATCGGTGTGCAAGTTTGAATTGGGCTAGGCCGGTTTGTAATATTGGCAAGCAAAATTTAGGTTATAGGTACATGTAGGAGTACCTAGGTCAACTAATTTAAAAATTACCTAATAAGCCTGTTGAGTTTGTGCGCAATACTAATAAGGGGCAACAGACGTTGCCGGGGACGTGGTGCACTGTATCAGAAGTGGCACGCTGGGAAGCGAAGCACTTTTATTATCATTATCATTTAAGCCGTCCACTGCTGAACATTTAAGTATATAAGGCCTCAATCACTTCCATATTGGCCGGTTGGAAGCGGCCTGCAACCAGTGCTATGGAAAGGGCTATGTTAGGTGTGTCTTTGAAAATAGGGAGATCCGTAAACGAACAAGTCGCTGACATAGCCCGGCGGATTAGCAAGCTAAGCATTTTGCTACCTACTTGTACCTTATAATATGATAGTACCTAGCCTATGTCCTTACAACCAATGCCTGTTGCAAACGAACAACGAGCTACAAAAACATTAGACTACACAAAATTGTCAGTTAGACCCATCATAACCCTTTGCCGGGCGACGTAAGGCTATAGACGTGAAAACGATATAAATTCTATTGTATCTGTAATACTGTCCGCAAATGTGTTAAGGATCTCATTTAATACAGTTTAAGTCATATTATTCTCAATCGTCTGTATCATCTAGCTTATGTTCCCCATTAGAAGAAGTACCAACATTACCAACTTGATCACATATCAGTTAGATCCAACTGTATTGTATCTCGATTACACATACATTATGTTATACAAAACAGTTAATACGAGAGTATAATGTGTTAGCGGTCATATCTGACGACAAGAAATCGAGCATTGCCACAATGAGAAATGCCGACTTCACGGCTGGGTGTACACCGAGTCGAATAGACTTGAAATAACGTTACTGCAGATAATAGTTTTGAAATAACATTACAGCAGACTACATATTTAAATATAATACTGCGTTAATAATAGGAATTGCACTTGTCAGAGTTAGCGAAGCGAAAAATCGGAGGTTTCAGTTTTTGTGTATTTGTAGGTAACCATAATCGTAATGTATAGAAAGATCAAAAACAAAATTAAGTAACCAGTTGAAAGAATTAAATTTTGTTAACTTTAGAAAGTTTTCTCCCTCTTAGCGCTTTGTCATGTTCCTAGTCTGGGGGGGGGGGGGGGGCGTACAAAAAGTCTAGTTAATACTGGTAATTATTTTAAAAGCATGTAATCAATCTTAAGTTTGAAATTTTTTAGCTTGTTTTCCTAAAATATAGTTTATTTACGATTAAATTGTGCTGCTTAAACCGGTTTTTCGGATTGCAATCCCGAATTTATAATATTAACGCAGCTGTAGCTGCAGTATGAATATAATCATTAAATTAAGCTATAGTGGTTTTGGAAAGTGGTATCAAATTGTTCCGTGTGTATACCCACCCTAACACCAAATCGCTCGATATACGAACAATCGATAATTTAGCCCAGCCTCCTCGATGCTATCTGTCCCAAGTGTTGTCTTGCTCAACTCTCCCGAAACTCGAGACGTAATCGATAGACGTTCTGTCTCTTGAATAAGTGTTTGACAATAGTATTCGAGTGTCAGACATCGTAAAAATTATCTTAGGGCGAACAACACAAAATCAACAACAAGCCATTTAATTGATTTAATATACCTAATGGTATTACGTACTGATAGACAAACGTTTGTTTTAAGTCATGTGTTTTACTAACTTTTTAGTGTATCTTGCTTTTGCGAAGTAAGTACTGTAAAAATAGTTTTTGGTAGGTTTTTTCATTTATAAGACTGATGTGCTTCGAATTTTGTTTAAAAGGCTGTTCGGCATTTACGTTCTTAATTCATAAAGCAGTGATTTTCTTGGTCTTCTCTGTGTCACTTAATACCTAGGTACATAGCCAAAACAAACAAACAATTAATAGTGTGTGTTTGCTTTTGCGTATAGGCAAATAGGCCAGTTTCCTGGGTTAAAAAAAGATTATTCTATTTAGTTCGTCAGTTAGATTATCAAAAAATGGACCCATATTTTGTTTTTTGTCAATCAAGCAAAAAATGACGAAGATTACGCGCATCAAACTGAGCACGTGACGTCACGTCTTGCTAAAAAATGTCGCAAGGCGTGACGTTACGCAGAACTTTAACGGGCTAAATCTTCATCATTTCTTGTTTGATTGAGAAAATAAAAAATATGTGTCCAATATTTTCTATTAATCCAACTGACAGACAAATTTTTTTTTTTTAGGAAACTAGCCCATTGTATGCCTATTTAAAACCAAAGATGTTTAGTATGCAAAGATTTTCCTTATCATTTTCAAAAGAACAAAGCCAATAATGTTTTGAGAGAGAGAACCAACAAGATTTAAACATTTCACACAACCAACAATAAATCAACGTTAGCGCTAATATATTTAAGTTGATAACCATCTAATGAAACACTAATCTAACAACAATGACCTTTTTGGCAACAACAGGATCGAACAAATCCGGACTTAACCTACGATCGCCCACAGTACGAGATCGATGTCAATGCAGCACTTATGGGGACAATCGCTAGCGTAATTAATCGATACTATCTGTCGATACTAAGTGACGAGTAGACATTCCGAATTAGGTAGGTATTTAATTATGGCTATCAGGGGCATAATATGATGATGATAGGGCACATTTGGAGATTTGTTTTGGCTACGTCTAGTCCATGTTTCATCATCATCATCATCAGCCTCTAGAAGTCCACTGCTGGACATAGGCCTCCCCTATAGAACGCCGCAGCGAGCGGCTCTGGGCTGTTTGCATCCAGCGGCTGCCCGCAATCTTGACAATATCGTCAGTCCACCGCGTGGCAGGCCTGCCCACGCGTCGCGTTGTGGGTCCATGTTTAGTCTCCTTAAAACATAAATAAATGCTTGTAATATTCATGAACTTAGTAGTAGATACAGTTTTGGTAGACGATTGAGGTGATGTTAACTTGACGTATGTGTTGTGAGAGTAGCTACACAGTTAAAGGACCTCTAAAAGAAGAAGGAATTATAAAATACAATACAACCATATGCAAATCAAAAAAAGTAAATATAATCGACACGATAGAAAAAGTGTTTTGATTCTGGTCTAGCCTTGACTTGTTAGTTTAATAGTTCATCATCATCATTTTAGCCATAGGATATCTACTACTGAACATAGGCCTCCCCCATTGACTTCTAGATTGGCCGGCTGGAAGCGGCCTGCATCCAGCGTCTTCCTGCGACTTTTACCAGGTCGTCTGTCCACCTTGTGGGTGGACGTCCTAAGCTGCGCTTAGCGGTACGTGGCCTCCATTTTATAACCGAACCTAGAATTTTGGATAGAACTATAAGAATGAGAAAAGGAAGGAAGATGATTAAAGACACGATCGCAGAGTATCCTCCTTTGGAGGACTGCAGAAATAGATAACGTTCATTGAGGTAATGGTGGATATCACAGGTAAATTGCATCAAGTTTAACAAAGTGAGGATAAAAACAATACACCAAAGACTAATTAGGGGTCAAATGTATGGTTAGTTTAGTAAACAGCATTCAAAAAAATTTTTACTCGAGTGATTGATACTAGAAAGATATTCGCCAAAAAGTGATACACTTAGGATTAATGAAATACTAAACCGACGAAAGTGGTTGCTTAATTTTTACATACTAGGCTTTGATTTTTTAGTACATCTAAATAGATTAGGTCATTATCCTGGTTTGTTTAAACCAGGATAATGACCTAATCTATTTAGAGTTCATTAATGTTCAAAGATAAATGTTACGAAACCCACAATTTACCTCGCAAACATTTTGCAATCGCATGTTAAAACAAAAAAAAAACACGAATACGTGTTGTTTGAATCGTTGCATATTCTTTTTAGTTGTAACCAAAGTGCTCCGCAGACTTTCCGACATATCAGATCCAGACCGACTATCCGATTAATCGGAAGGTGTGCAAGCACTCTAGGGCGAACTCGATAAACAATAAGCGAGCGGCTCGATTATCGATAAGTTATCGATGGAATAGTCTAGTCTAATGGGTCTACCACTGAGGGATTTACACTTTCTAAACTGACTTAAAGGGCTCGGATGGATTGGGATATCGATAAGTTATTCGATTTAGAATTTCTGATAGGGTTCAATTTGAATTAAGCTTTGTTTTGCTTCACTTTAAAATATTACAGATATATTGTTATTTGTTTTAATATGTTTGCTATCTTTTTTATGGTTTTAATAATAATAATAATAAATCCCAGTCACATTAGGTGTACACCTGAAAAGACTGGGATTGGTCGGCGGCTCGTACATACCCATATGCATTCGTAAGAAAAAAAAGCCTATAAAATATTTTGCACAGACGAAGCCGCAGCCATTACTAGTGTTATAAATTATAACAGTTTTAAAACCAAAATATTACACCACTTAGTTACATACTCAATTTGTAAACATCGATATTCCTAATGTAATCTCTCCAACTCGAATCTGGTACCTACGTCCAGTGAAATTCCAGGTACGCCGATAAATATCACTAGTACGGAGCTAGTACTGAGCTTGGGAACAGATACTGATACTAGCTGATATTCCCTATTAATAATGCATTGCTTGCCTTTCCAGTCGAATTGGGAGTACGAGATATGACAGTTATCTGATTGTCTAATTGTTTGTCGTAAATTGCAATAGATAGTTTCTCTTATATATTGTGTTATCTAAAGTTGGCCTGAATATCTGAGACCACCCTGTAGTTTGTAACAGTTATAACCATAATGGTAAAGAATCAGTAAATATCGGATAGTAAAGCAAATCAGTACCAATATAATAATATGACGGCTACTTTGATCGAGTGGTTTGCGACCCACACTACGAAACATACAGTCACGGGTTTGAATCCCGTAAGGGACAAAACTGAGTGCTTGTACGACGAGGTTTTTACCTGAGTCATAAATATTAATTATGTCTGGCTGATAATGAATTTCATTATTTTTACTTAAGAAAATTATTTATTTATTTTTTTAAACTTGATTGCATCAAATATAAGAGCATAAAGTTGGTTTCACTGTCTCTACCAGTTAACCTTTGCGCTTAACAAGAATACTTTGCGTTCGTTGCGACAAAAGGAAAAAAACTGATTCAAACAAAAAATCGATTCAAATGATTTGAACTCAAATAAAACCACTATAAAGTACAAACACTAAATATAAAATTAACAATTTAATCTACATATAAAAATACATAAACTAAATTCAGAATGTAAATACGATAGACGAATCAGAGAACGAATCACAGACAATGTATGTGATGTTGTCCAATATTTATTTATTATTAGCTGTTGCCCGCGACTTCGTCTGCGTGGTCTTTAGGGGTATGAAAAATAGATGTTGGCCGATTCTCAGACCTACTCAATATGCTTACAAAATTTCATGAGAATCGGTCAAGCCGTTTCGGAGGAGTACGGGAACGAACATTGTGACACGAGAATTTTATATATAAGGCTAGGTGTTGCCCGCGACTTCGTCTGCGTGGTCTTTAGGGGTATGAAAAATAGATGTTGGCCGATTCTCAGACCTACTCAATATGCTCACAAAATTTCATGAGAATCGGTCAAGCCGTTTCGGAGGAGTACGGGAACGAACATTGTGACACGAGAATTTTATATATAAGATTGATTTATTACTGCAATTGCCTCCTAAGAGATCGGTTCTCAAACTACTATGTGAACCTTCGCCTAATAAATAAATCTAAAATATACATTTAGTAAATTAATTGCATCCATTACTGTACCGAGTGGAACATCATTTCGCCAAATGAAGTTATGAAACTATGATTATTGCATTATTTACGACTAACCGATCACCTATGTAGAAGTACTAATGGGTTATTGAAGTGTCTAGATTATATCTGGGTATAAATGCGCGAAGACTTGATTAGTAGTTGGTATTTCAACTCTCGGTTTTAAAACAAATCTGTGTGTTAAATTTTGTTTTTGAAATGTTCATGCTGAGACATGCTAAGATCTAAGATAATATTACACTTAAAAAATTTTCTTTGCTTTGCTGATAGCAAACAGCGTATTTCACGTTATCAAAACTCAAGGTACCTACCTACACCATTTCATTTTCAATTTAATTTGTTCAGTGAACCGATTTCACCGGAACTTATAATGTAGTTAAATAAATTTTCTACCATAGCAATTTTTTTTTGTTTTATTAACAGCTGATTTAAGGAAATTTAAATAAAAAAAAACGAGTTCCAAAAACCAAAAAAGCTAAAAAATAATCTTAACACGTAAGGTACCTAATCAGTTACTTTTGGTGTCGGTGCAAACCAAAACATTGTATCTCTCATTGGCTGGCACCGACTCCAAAAGTAACTGATTAGGTACCTTACGTGTTAAGGTTATATTTAGCTTTTTAGTTTTATAAAGTCAGTTTTTTTAAATACAATTTACTTATTTCATCTAATTTTAGTGATAAATCCTAATCAAAACAGAATTTAAATGAGTGCAAACAAAATTTAACTGCTGAACACCGATATCATTTTCTATTATTCCACTCTTGGGGGTAAAAAAAATATCCGCAAATTTGTGTTATTGTATCTTTGAAGTATAAACTATTTAATAAAAAAAGAATCATTAAAATTGGTTCACATTTGTCAAAGATATTGGGTAACATAGATACAAAAATCAGTTGGCGCGGTATGGAGTTCATGCAATGTTTGATGATTTTCTTATAGATCCCATCATCAGAATTTGACCAAATTTATATGGGACCATTCTGAAAGCATTACCTTTCGAATTCCGACGAATTAAGAACTTTCTCCTTTTTTGAAGTCGGTTAAAAAGCGGTTCTAAGAAGCGTCCTATTCTTTTGTATATGGAAATTGTGGTATTATTAGAACAGACAGCAACAGTCTCAAAATCAATATTTGTTTTCGGTACTGGTTGTAGATTGGTAACCAGTATTCCTTATTTACTAACTATGTAATCAAATCTTGAAAGTAGTTTTAACTTTCTTCTAACTGACGTACGGTTTGAAACTTTGTAAGTAATTAATAAATAAACTTTGTAAGTATTTGACATTCGGGTAACAATACAATAATTTGACACCACCGTGATGATCTACTGATGGAGCTAAAAGATGGATTGTGAAACATTTCAATGTCTACTGGTAAAACCCTCGTGTTTGGGCTCATTTGATTCGTCTTGAAGAGTCCAATATTCATAAAAAAAATCTTACTCCAAAACTACGAAAAATCATAGAACATCATAGGGGTGATTCAGATACCTCTCAACACAAGGCACCTAAAAGAAATTTTTGGAAGTCACTTTTTTGGCCACCCATTAAAGTGTGTTTTATAGTATTTAAACTTTAGGGGTGATTCAGATACCTCTCAACACGAGGCACCTAAAAGAAATTTTGGAAAGTCACTTTTCTGGCCACCCATGAAAGTGTGGTTTATAGTATTTAAACTTCGATGTAGGTACTTTTTTTTCCAACGTATCTGTCATACAATTTTCCGTTTATGGTTCTGCAAACTCAACACTGATGTTCTGCCTAAAACGTCGTATTTTAAAGAGCCCTTAAGCTTACACAATATCAATAAGCGTTCTCTAGCAATATTCGATCGCTGTTACTACAGTTTTCCGTGTTAACATTAAGTTTAATGTAACAAAATAATTTTCTGTTACCAGTCGATGGGATGGGGCGGAATAAATAGTTGTGCCATTAGAATTAGTTAGAATGCTAGCAGGGCGATTAATTCTGACTTATACTAATGCTTGGGGCAAGCCAGCTATTATATTTGACTTGTTTGCTTAAGGGTACAGTTTAGCTAATAGTAATAAAATTACGAAAGTAGAGAAAACTTCTGCATTTTAGTTAGCAGAGATTTGCTAATAAACATTATTAAAGATTGTAGTTTTAAAACTTACAATTCATCATCATCATCATTTCAGCCATAGGACGTCCACTGCTGAACATAGGCCTCCCCCTAGGAGTGGCCGGTTGGAAGCTTACAATTATAGGTTTAATAATAATTATAACCAAGCCATATTCTTATTATTTTTTTGCTAACTATGGTACAAGGGCATGGTTTTTATTAAAGTTAGCGCAAAGTGTTCTATGTTTGATCCAGTCAAATATACTTTTGTAAATTAGCTCGGAGGTTTGGTAGCAAAGACAATTTCAGGGATTACTTTTTGGATGTTCACATTTTTTACTTAGTTTTCAGCGCTAATTTATTTATATGTATTTTTTTTTTAAATATAACACTTATTTAATTCTATTTTTCGTATAACTTTCGAAGCCTTCTTAAATACAAAGTGTATACAGTATCAGTATTTTTAAGTGTAATTTGTTTTTGTAGGTATGTAAATGTACATACGACCTCCGTAGCCGAGAGGCGAACATACCGTACTTGGTGTCCCTATCTTTGAGGCCCCGGGTTCGATTCCCGGTCGGTCAATGTAGAAAAAATTTTTTCTATATTGTCTCGGGTCTGGGTGTTGTGGTACCGACGTTGTTTCTGATTTCTGTAACACCAGTGCTTAAGCTACTTATCATAGCATCAGAGCAATGTATGTGATGTTGTCCAATATTTATTATATTTATTTATTTATACATACATACGTAATGTAAGTAAACTGTTAAACAATGTTGTACACTGATAATATGTTAAATCTAGATTTCAATTCGTGATAACAACAACCTATAGAAGTATATGTACTGCCGAAGCAAGTACATATACTTCTATAGGTTGTAATCTCTCGTTAAACCGAACACTCTGTATACAAATATAAATAATAAATAAGTAAGTCATCAGAATATCAGTCTATTAAAAGCAACAACTTTCGTTAGTTGGCTAGACTACAAGTGGGAAATATACAAATAAAGAAACTGTAAGTTCACATCGAAGTTACCTAACCAGAATGTTACAACTTAACCATGTTTGATTAGACTTATAATAAATACCAATAACCCGACATCTGCTTTCACACAAGTCCAGTTAACATAATACATGGCGTTTATGCCCCATAAATCCACGATCAGTTAGCGGCGTGTTAACTTAACCACACTAATAATAATTGAGCAACACGATGCCTCGGGGGCAACGATAAACTCTGACGTCTCCATCATAAAAATACAAACAATTTGACACCACGTACAGACGGGGACAAAATATATATATTTTTAAATATAAGACAACATCACATACATTGCTCTGATCCTACTTAGACTAGTAGCCAAAGAAATTAGTAACAACGATGGTACTACAACACCCAGACCCGAGACAATATAGGAAAGCTATTTTTCTACATTAACCGACCGGGAATAAGAGCTACGAGATAGCGGCATCAAGTCCGGTATGCTCGCCTCTTGGCTATGGAGGTCGCCAATTAAAAATAATATTACCGTTTTTCAAGAATAGGAAATAAAATCACGCAATCAGCTGCAGCAGGATAGAATATGTGAAAAAAAACCTGCATCATTAAAACTATTGCGCCATATTAGTATTTATTCTGTGATGTTATCAATGATAATGTATGAAGTATCTTTTTTTTCACGACTTCGATAACAATCCATGGTAAAAATATCAGCAGTGAATTACGTGGTTTTAAAGAGTATCCTATTTGTTTGTACACCCTTTAAAATAATACCTCTAGGTTTGAGGGTGTATCCAATTAGATCGAAACGTCGTGAAAATCAATTTCGTAAAAAGAGGTATCTGTTGCATTAATACCCGTATAGCGTTAGTTTAAAAATGCAACAAGAAAGTTTAAATGTTAAATACCTCTAGGTTTAAATAAATTCTAACAATTACTGTTGCTGTAATTAAGTAAATTTTGTATTAAAATTCTTAAATAAAGTTACGTCAACTGACACTGTCGCCGACTGTACACAAATAATCGCCCGCGCACACCGTCGTTAAACTAATCAATTAGAGAGCGGCGATCGTTCTAAAATGTGCGCACACGCAAATAATCAATTCCTATGCGCCGTGCATTAATTTAGTGCAGTTTAGTTTTGTATTTTAAATTGTATGTTCATATTTTTTTGTGAAATTATAGCGTTTTTCCGAATAAGGCTAAGGTAACCGATAGACAAAATAGACTTTCAGTGGTTAATAAATATGGGCCGTGTATAAATTACTCATTCTACATCAATGAAATAAACAAATTTTTGACCAGATTATGATTAAGAGCAAGCCCATTCTATACAAAATTTCTGTACTTAATATTCCTGGGAAATGACAGATGTGCCTCAACTAGCATTTTACATTAGTTATCCGTACTAAATAGGCAGTACCTTATTAAAAAAAAAAAAAAAAATTATAAGTTATTTTTATTTAAGTGTGCTCAAAACCGTTATTGAGGAAAGTGGAAAAAGATAATTAATAAAAAAAAACCCTACCCATTTATAAGTGTTACACAAAGCACGGCAAAGCCAGTCATCATCCTGATAAAATATATAAAACTAATAAAGTAAGGAGGTAGACCTACATTAAAAATTAGTCTATGCAGGAACACCATTCCTGTCATATAAATAATCCAAAGAAACTAGTGTGAACTACCTCATACTTCCAGACTAATATATCTTGACGCAACTGTCGGTATAAAACTCTAAAAACATCCAATAATGATTTAAAATATCTTGATACCAAGCGAAAAGTCCAATTACGCAACCGAGATAAAGAATAAAATGTTTTTTGCGGACTCCGGAGCGACGCTAGCGCCAAATTCCAGAGAAATATCTCTTTATTTAAGCTGCAGCGCAGGTGGCTAGCTAAATTGAGATGTTCGTTAAGTCCTAATGGTATGTATCAGTCAATCTTGGAGCCAGTTATTTCTGCCGCCCGCAAAACAGACCTTTAGAGGCCGGTGTCCATTGACTCGTCATATGAGGGAGACATTTCTCGTTCGAAGCCTTGTGAGTAGCGACAAAGAAATAATCTCTAAAACATTTTTTGAAAATAGTTTTGACGAAATGTACGTAAGGCTGGCTGTTTTTTCAGTCAGGGACTATTAAAACTACAATTCTTTCAGAGTCATCTTAAATTAGTGCACAGGTTATGTTTAAAACAATAGATAGATAGATAGAAATTTTATTTCGTAAAACAAACAAATACACACAAAAACAAGACAGAAAATAATAAAATATAGATTAACAACAACCAAAACGCGAAAATAAAAACAAACATTGCCAAAAACTTCTTAAATTAAACCGAGTAGGTAGTGTGTGTACTGTGTACCGCTGCATTACGAAAGGGAGGTAATAAACGGTGACCTTAGTTTTCTAGATTTAGAATAACAAAATAGAGATCTAACTAAAAATACTCATTAAATAATCGAATTTTGATATAACATAATTATGAAGTGACCTCGCTGTTAATTGTAAGCTTTAAAAAATAAAGTTAAATATTTTCTTTATATAAATTCACATCTATTCAGCGGAATACCGGAATCACTTCTAATCATTATACTTTTTATCACATTAAAATTAATCCCATTAATCCCTAAAGTTTATAATGTAGTAAGCTGTATGTAATAAATCTCAAATATCAGCCCTAAAAACGAAATAACCTATTTATAAACAAAACAAACTAAGCCAATGCGTTCACACAACCCAACTATAATGGAATTACGATCCAGTAGGTTTACTTCCTCCTACTGAGTAATCATCATCATCATGTCAGCCTATTGCAGTCCACTGCTGGACGTAAACCTCCCCCAAAAAGCGCCAAAAAGCACGATCTCTGGCTTTTTTATATTTCACTTCTAGTCATTTTTATAAGGTCGTCGGTCCAACAAGCTGGGCTGGCCAAGGCGTGATCTCCACTCGGGAACGCGTTTACTCCACCTTTCATATCTGATTGATGGATAGGTATGTACCTACTACTTTTTTACACACCGTAAAAAGTAGTAACAGTTGATATTTTACAGAATAATGCACAATTTAGGCAGTCTTATCATTAAAGACACGCAGAGGACCAGAAAAAAGAAACAGAAATAACATTAATCCTTAAGAGAAATCCCGGTTATAACTCTCTTTATTGGTAACCCCCAAAAATGTAAAGAAATGGCATACAAAAAACTACAGCCAGCGAATGGGAAATAATTATCGAGGATTGGGCGTATATAGTGGCGTGCATTGGATGATACGATGGTCTAGTCGTATGACTGACGTGGGCTGAGTATGCATGCAATAGGCTAGTTTCTTGGGTCAAATTATAAAAAAAATAAAAACCGACTTCAAAAAACTAAAACGCTAAAAATAATCTTAACACTTAAGTACCTAATCAGTTACTTTTGGAGTCGGTGCAAACGAAAACATTGGTCTCTCATTGACTGGCACCGACTCCAAAAGTAACTGATTAGGTACTTAAGTGTTAAGATTATTTTTAGTGTTTTAGTTTTTTGAAGTCGGTTTTTATTTTTTTTATAAAATTAACTTATTTCATCCATTTTAGTGATAAATCCTAATCAAAACAAATCTTACGAGTGCAAACATAATTTAACTGCTGAACACCGATTTCATTTCCTATTTTTCCACCCTTAGGGGTGAAATTTTTTCCGAAAATTTTTATTATAGTATCTTTGAAGTATAAGCTATTCATTAAAAAAAGAATCATCAAAATCGGTCTACATTTGGCAGAGATATAGGTAAGATAGATACTAAAATCAGTTGGCGTGGTACGGAGTTTATGCAATGTTTGATGATTTTCTTATAGATCCCATCATCAGAATTTAACCAAATTTATATGGGACCATTCTGAAAGTAATACGTTTCAAACAAAAAAATAATTATCGAAATCGGTCAACGCAGTAACGAATGATAGCTGAACATACATAAAAAAAAAAAAAAAAAAAAAAAGATACCGACGAATTGAGAACCTCCTCCTTTTTTGAAGTCGGTTGAAAAAGATTATTCTATTTAGTCCGTCAAATAGATTATCAAAAATTATTGGACGCATATTTCGTCTTTTGTCAATAAAACAAAAAATTACGAAGATAAAGCGCATCAAATTGAGAATGTGACGTCACGCCTTGCTAGAAAGTGTCGCAAGGCGTGACGTTACGCGGAACTTTAACGGGCTATATCTTCATCATTTTTAGTTTGATTGAGAAAAGAAAAAATACTTACGTGTCCAATATTTTCTGTTAATCCAACTAACGGACTTATTATATTTTTTTAGGAAACTAGCCCATTCGCTTCGGTCGGTACTCGTGTCTTTTCTGCTCAGGACGATCTCAGATCAAAGGAGATCATACTCTACTAAGTGGCTTAAATCACCAAATGACATGGGTTGATTATATTGAAGTGAAGACTTGCGATTCGCTTCGGTGGTAACTCGTATCTTCTCTGCCCTTAGCAACCACAAATCAGAGAATATCATACTCCACTCTACTCCACTAAGTGGTTAATACCTATTACCAAAGAAAATCTCTACCCATTATAATTACACCGATCGGCTAGTATGTTTTCCGCGCAGAATGGGCTAGTTTCCTAAAAAAAATCTGAATAGACCGTCAGTTGGATTAACAGAAAATATTGGTGCTTACTTTAATGCGCTTTATCTTCGTAATTTTTTGTTTGATTGACATAAGACAAAATAAGGGTCCAATATTTTTTGATAATCTAACTGACGGACTAAATAGAATAATCTTTTTTTGATCCAGGAAACTTGCCAATTGTCTTATTACAGCTAGCCTCTCTGTGTGGTAACTTAGGATGGGTTTTCTCACGGAGTGAGGTTACTGTATCTTTATTATAGTTCGACTGACAGACAATAGACTTATTTAAGAGTTAGAACCAAAAAAGGCAGTCCACGACCTGAACCTCGTGAGAGCAGAACCGTTTCTTTTGTGGTAATTGCAGCAGGATTTGCTTATGTAGAGTTTGATGGCTCGTGAGTTGGGTAACAGTTTACAGGGTCTGTTTATTAATTGGACGCAATATATACCTATAAATAAATCGGTCCGAATCGGTTGTCAGCTTGGTTTTAGATTAGGACAGATTAGGACACAATTCATTTTGGTTATTATTTAAAGAATCAGTAGACTTTATAAAGGGGGACACCTTTATAAAATCTACTGGTAACTCAAGGATAGCCACATTTTCTATACATTTTGTTCTATGACTTTTATATGTATGCATATATTTTTTAGTTTTTCTATACAAAGTCAATCGGCTGTTTGGTAATATTGTATGGGACGGGGATCAATTTTCATGCTAATTTGCAAAAGACATAGAACAAAACTTGTTCACCATGATGTTACCACCATGTGTAAGAATAAGATAAGTTACGGGACACCCTGTATACAATTAAGATAAATATTTTCTTACATATACTAGAAATGTGTAAAACTAGCATATATTATTATGTAATAATTAAACCGAAATTTAACATGAATCGGAAATTACGCAACAAACTTAACGGTTTTTAAAACATTATAATTGCTTATAATAGATTTAAGATTATAATTCTGATCATTTTTTAAAATACTATTAAAATAGCATCTATATCCCATCTTCTCTTTCGATGTCTATCTTGTAATTATAGTATAGGAGAGAAAAAGAGACTATGAAAATTTGATATTTGATGATAAATGTAAAATATTTTTACTTTTGCACTCAATTTACTGACGGTATTAAGTCAATAAAAATAAAGAGTTAAATTAATAAAAATATTTTATCTGACTTTTATATGGTTTTCGTTTATGTGATTTCGAACAACCAAATCTAGTAGGATCTTCGTAAGTAGGTAACGTAACACCATAGCCAACAAGCCTGTCAGTTTCAACATAGGACGGGCTCATTTGTTGAGGTCGCTGATAGGTCCGACTTTAGCTGCAATTAACTTTTCACACGCGTCAACTAAATAAGCTTGTCATGGTTTTAACGTTAGGCTTGGGGCTAGGATAGTTACAAGTGTTATTACTACAGTACTGTAGTATATTTGCGTAGTAGCAGATGTGCGCGGTGGCAGAAAACGAAACTTTTTTAATTGGCTTGTATCTAGGCGTGCTGGGAAAGATTATGACAATTGTCGTGTTGCTTGGCGCATATTGATTTAACATGTCAAACTACGTCCCGGGTTCGATATCCGTTTTGGGTCAATTCATAAAATGATCTTTTCTAAATTGACTCGAGTATGGGTGTGCTGGGAGACTAGTAAATCTTTTTTTGTCTGGTACCTCGTGAATTCTAATTCCCTCCTTCGAGACCATGACAATTAGTGTGTTTGTCATTTGGATTATAAATTATTTAAGTTTGACCAAGTAATGTGACTAAGGGTAGGTTATTATCGTCATACTGCTGATTATTTTACTGTACTGACGAAGTCTAAATACATTCTTTTAAATTTACTTATTTAATATTATTCTGGAAAATATTTCAAATGGTTGAGTTAATAACAAAATACTTTATCATTAATGCCACCTTGGCTTCTGGAGTCTAGTCACGAGCTCTTAAAAATACAAGGTTTCAGTACTACTATTTGAAGTTAAAGCAGTATAGTCCAGGCAACAATGATTATTGATGGAAAGACGAACAGCATACAAAATATATTTGAAAGCAGGAAGTTTGACTTCGGAACTTTGTTTGGACTATTTAAAAAAAGACTTTTCCATCTAAACCCCTTTGTGAGCACTCATTTATTAAGCTAGTAGTACTAAAACCTTGTTTTTTTCTGTAAGTTTAAAGTGTGACGTGTAAAAGCAACACGGCTAAGTACTGTTTCGAGTTCATGGTTAGGCCCTTGGCCTATATTGCATTAACGTCAACCTTAGGCGTTGATAGTTCATCAAGAAAGGGTCAATTGGGCTTCCAATGTCAAAAAATGTATCAAACAAAAAATAAATAATACCTATCTATAAATTATTCGAGTAACGGCACAGTAAAAAATATTTCACGAATGAAATTAGGTAGGTAAATCTTCATCTAAATAACAGATTACAAAAAAATATTTGACTAAATATTTTAAAATTAATTATGCAAAACGTCGTAAGATAATTTGACTGTTAACAACTTGCTAAAAATTTTATCGTAAAAATAAAATAATTAATTCTAATCAATTTCAATTTAGTTCGCCATTTGTTAAATTATTTGCAATAAAGTTTAAATAAATAAAAACGAATTATAATTTAAAATGCTTATAAATTTTTACATTTTAGCAAATTGCACTGTAAATGAATGAATAAACATAATTTTTTAGACATAGGTAACGTATATTTAAGGTGCATCTTGATTCATTTATTGAGGCAATAATTTCGAAGATTACATTTAGATCCGGTATTAAAAATTCGTTTCATTGCATCTAAAAATAATAAACTAAACTTCAATTACCAAATTTTACAAGCTATAATCTATGAGAATCGCCTTGACATTTCACTTTAACTTAATAATTACACACAACAACTTAAAATAACCACCTGTTTTAAAATAAAGATAGAAAACGATAACCGAGTGTCAAAACAAATCACCAAAACGGAGCGGAAACGTACGTGTTATTTTTAATCGATATAATATATTCGATTCGATTGCCCGCGTAAATACAGGTCATTCGATATATAAATCAAGTTTCAAATCGATTTCAACAAGTGCCTATTAATTAAGTTGTAGTCGGGTTGGAAATTAGTTATAGTTGCGGCAGGGCGGCGATCTCTCGCCTGATTTATTGTTATCTTCGCGTTAGAAATTATCTAGATAACGCTATGCTTGATACGAGTAGACTGGAAGATAAGACTTATGTCGTTAGAATGTTTAAATTAAAATCAAGCATTTTTTTTTTATTCTGGCTTTTTCAAGATTGAACATCTTAATCCCACGAGTTGGCAACGCGGCTGTCAGCCCCCCCCCCCCTCCCCCAAAGAGCGCCAAAGAGCACGATCTCCCGCTTTTTTCATCCAGCCACTTCAAGCCATCTTCATCAATGGTCGTCGGTCCATCGAGCTGGGGAGAGTCCTACACTATTTAGCTGTCAGCTGAAATTTATTAATTTAGAACCATGACAACATATTACCAAAAACTTTGCTTACTACTCTGAGAACATTACTTTAAAAAAGTTTCTGTTGGTAATTTGGAATTTTTTCAGAAGACGTGTAGTGTAGTACAGCCTTCATCGTTGTACTTTCTTTTGTAGTTTTTGAAAACAAATCGATGTCAATTAATATGATTAGAATTATAAACGAATTAATTATGTAATTATTATCACAGCATAAATTGTGCACTTTTCTGTTAACAATTGTAACTTCTTTATATGGTGTGCTTCTAATTAGTATCTATCTATCTATTTGAAAAACAGTTTTATGTTTTTAAAGTTGATACTTAAACTTAGACAAAAAAAAAACAATACTTAAATAAATTGTTATGTACAAAATTGTTAATAATTTTACGGTTCATACTTTATTTTTAAAAAATGGAAAAATACAGGTAGGTACTTACTTAGTTTTTGATGATTTCAGGTATTTTATGGTATTTTCCTTTGACATTTAGGCAGTTGATAAGCTGTTTACTGTACCTACATAAAGGCGTTTATCAACTACAATTTTGATTAATAATGATAGTAATACTTTATTTGTGTAAAAATGTTTAACGTATTTATCCATTCATGGTTGGTCACAGAATATTTCACGGACGAATTACGAAATTAGCAATCAACACATACCTAAATCATAAATTACAACGCATCGGCTGTCAGTATCGACAAATAAAAATTACTGAGCGTAAATGAATGAATTATTGTTTAATTTTATCATTCCTTCTGTCAATAATTACCAATAACATAGTTATTGAGTCATCAGTTTTAATTAAAAGTTATGTCAATGTCAGTACCAAAAGTATTAGTGCTATCAGCGATCAAGGATGTTCCAGACAAAAGGTTAAGAGATGATGGTACTACTCGTAACATAATACCTAACACTAAAGGACAATGTGTTTGCAATTGTTGTAGTTAATACCAACATTACAATAAACATGAGATTGCATTTGTATCCGTTTGTTTGAATACTATTAACATTTTGTTTTGGATTAACATGTATGTAATATTTTTATACTTTACAATAAGGCTGCGATCACATGAAATGTAGTATCTGCCGCCGTCTGCGAGCAGGCTGACTGACGGCCCCAGTGTGAATTGGAACTCAGACTGCGTTTTTTTCTGAACTATGTAGAGTTATTTAATCAATAAACTATGCAAAGGAAACTTTCCTAACTAGCTGACCCGACACACGGTGTCCTGTCTATATTTCAATAATTTCAATTTGTCAAAATCTGTCAATTACATTTACATCCGAAAGCAAACATCCCATAGTTAGAACATTGAATTTTCCGTCACCTCTTGAATTTTTCTTTCACTGTTGGGAAAAAATACCTACTTATATCGGGCCACGTGTGCTCAAGTAATGCGCTTACCAACGAACAGCATTTATTTTTATGTATAAAATTAAATGTTAAACACACTTCAATAACCAATTCCTGTAGGTTGTAGGTACCTACACATGTTTTTGTACCTCCGCAATTGTAGCTATGAAATCATCGATACTACCGGTTTCTACGTGACCTTTCGCCAGAAAACGCTTTGTGCTTCATTTTTTACTAAAACAATCGAAAGTGAGAACTTACTGAGGTCATATTTGAGGTGAGTTATTGTACAAAATGTTTGAATGAAAAGAATCGATGAGTGAGCAATAAGTTTGTTTTATTTACCGTGCTTATGATACGACCTTGCACTCGTCGCATAGTACCTACTTGATTTTAAGTTGCGTGCTTGTGTGTGCAACTGACAACCATTTTAATCGTAAGTTTAATTATTTTTTACAATGAAAATAGGTAAATAATTAGGTATAGCTGAATAATCTAACCATTAAATTAAGGCGACATTTAAAATTACCAAGACAATCCAACAAAATTACCAACGTCAACTCGTCTTCTAATAATGACAACAGATCGTAAAGAATGTTTGCAATACTTCGTAAGTAAAAGTTAATTAACTTTTATGTCCTCATATACTGCTAACGCCAATTTTATGTGCACTTAAGAAGAAAATTTTCTTACCTAGCATTTACAGATCATCACTTGCAAATCACTGTTTTAAGATACACATCTATTTACTGCTGAACCCAAAATTATTTTTTACGACTTCTCATTTGGGGTCATCTGTGGGTGGTCGACCACGCGCAAGCGCATAGACATTCAGTAGTTTATTTCTGTTGCCTAGAGGTATCAGTTGATCAATATGGAAATATAACTAGTTATTTTACAAAATTACACGTTGGCATTGATTTTAGATTTTAGGCTGGTGTCATAAACATTTTGCAGAAAGCAAGTTTTTTAATTATTGCAATAAATTGCATATTGCAATTATTTCGATATACACAACTAAAAATAATTTAGATTTATGCAAAAAATTGCGTCATTTTCAAAATCGAATGTGATTGAGTGATCATTTTACATTGAGTTTGTTCGATTTGAGGGCCAATTTTATACAGGTTTTTTAAATCAACAACGGTCCGTAAAAATATGTGTAACAATACATAGATAGATAGATACTCTTTATTGCACACCATGCAAGTAAAATACACATGATTTTTACCGAAAGATGTACAATTATAGAGGTTTTAAAGTTATAGAATTTTTTAGGGTAAACTTTAAAGATCTTTGAGTGAATTATTGTAATCACATCAGGAGTATCAGGACCTATCTCCATGGTATGGTTTAAAGTGACGCACCGCTACCTTCTTCTATTATATCGAAGCACCCCAACATCAGCAAAGAGTTTGGTTCTGGGCAGAGGATAGGTAGTTACAATTACAAGTGCAAGCATACAAGGCAAGTGTCCTAAGGCAATGGTATTTTAAACAGTGTACGGAAGATTTGGCAGAGTACACTTTCTGACTATTGAGTAGTAAGATACCTTCATGTGGATCAAATGATTGCTATTGCCGTGAAATACGAGACTAGGGAAGGGGGGAACTGGCATATCCATACTCCATCTTCACAGTCATGCATATTACTTTGCTGTAGTTACATACGATTTATCAACGTCATTAAGAAGATTAAACTTTAAGTTACAAATAGTATTACTTTAGAATTTAATTACAATGAAAGAAAGAAAGAAATAAGTATTAACTAAAAGGATTCTAAGACCACTTAAGTTTCGAAGTAACAGAACTTTTGTCGGTGCCTAAAATAGATCAGTCTGTAGAGCTTAGGTGTTAATTTCTATCTCGTAAACGCACAAAAAAACAATAATGTAGATTTGACAGCATATAAATCTTATCGCTTTGAAGCCAGGAAACAGTGCAAGTAGTGATTGATTGAAACTCTTAGCATTAACAATAGGACATAATAAACGAAAATAAAGCTGTACGTTAATCGACCAACATCGCTCATCGAATCGAATCGTTTATTGTGTCGAATCGCAATCGCGTGTCTTAATCGATATGAAAAAATAATTATTTCCGACCTTACACAAGGAGATAATTGTTGTTAGAATAGCTCACTGACAATTAATTTAATTAAAAATGTTGTAAAATTGTTGCTAGTTACATAAAATGTTTAGGACTACCGAACCCGGAGGTCAATTGGGCTAATAAAAATAATAAGAGTCAATAAAATATTATTTAAGTTTAACAGCGACCTCTAAGCTACTACATAATAACCCTCAAGATAAGTACTAAAATCAACAATGAATTTGCAAATGAAAATGCTTTAAAGCGATAATTTCATTTACACTTCTCGCAATTTCAAAAAACTGATTATCAATAACTCACCACTGCATGCTATTGTGCCAAACATTCGTTAATTTTGTTTTTACTTTATAATATACAGTACAGCGTCCGAGACACTGGAGTATTAGTATATTTCCTGAAAAGATTTCAGTTAACCCAAACCCATGCATTACACACAATAAGAATGTAAAGTTACGATTCTTATTCAGTGTAAGTATTATTGCAAAACAATATTATCGCTAACGTCGTCAATGTCATGTCAAAGAGACGTTCTTAGTAGCTCCGAATAAGTACGATACAAAATGAACTCAAACGATAGAGTTGAGCGGAACTATTGCATTGAATTTACGATTAAGTTTGTGAGAGAAATATTAAAAAGTTAAGTTTTAAAAATTTAATTAATTGGGACCAAAGTGGTTCAATTAGTAGTGGCCTATAGAGTCTCTGTTTTCAATATTATACCCGGTTGTAGGCCACACACTGTATTTGGTAAAAACTTAAACTTACTACCTATCTAAAAGTATTTAAAAGTAGCTTTAGCGCTGTATTTCTAAGTAGCAAATACAGCACCAAAGCAATTCTTCGTAATATATTTTCCGTACCAAGAAACACTTACAAAGAATTGTTTGAAATAACGTGCAGAAGACTATCATAAATATTATCTACGATCTATTGGTTTTTAATATGATCTAACAAAGCAACATCTGTACAAAATTATTCATCTATTAATTAATTACTGTTATAAATTTTCCTCATCCGATACGGTTATTCATAATATTTACAACTTATTTCTGTATTGAAACTCTTAAATAGCAATACGCTTTACAGTATTTATAATAGCTCATATTAAATCACATTTCTTGTTAATTTAATTTTACCTAGCAATTATTCTTAGAGTTATTAATTCAAGGTCCATAGATATACGAGTAAGTTGCATGTAGGGACGCATTTAAATAATACAATAAGTCGAGGTATAGAACAAAAAAGTAATAAATCTCTTTGGCTTGTGTGTAGATAAATAAGGGGCCTATCAACATAGTTTATAAAGAACAGCCTCATCACTTGACAAAGATACAAATAAATAGGCTTAATAATAATCTTTTGTATCAATATTCAAATTATATAAATAAAACGGAAATATTTTTTTATCAAACACATAAGGGTACAAAAAAAGGTGGCTTGCTTTAAACACAAACAAAACATGGGTTTTGATAAGTGATTACTACCTGTTTGTCCTACCTATAATAGATTTGTTACAATAACCTCCTTATTACAATATGTAAGTTTATTTCAATGTGTATATTGTATATTCAATGTGAGATAGCCGTTTAATTTAGACTGTGCTACCGATCAAGCCAATAGACCTTGACCGACAAGACTTACATATAATCCAATACAAGTTGCTATTGCATATTGCTCACAACATTGGAAGGTTTAAATAATTTGCGAATCAATAGTTGACCGTTTGACCCCGTATAAGCTTTAGAGTAACTCCATCATGTAAAGAAAGAACTTGTTTAGCCTGTGTATTACAAATTGCGACATCTAATTGATAGATAAATAGTATTCTTAGTAACCATTATATAAAATTTGTTTAAAACACATTACTATGCTTATGTTCATTTTTAAGGGGTCACTCAAGGGGCTGTATTGGGTCAGACACATTTCCTTGTTGATCTTTTAGACCATAGACAATTCATTTATATGTTATTATACAGATTTAATCGTAGCTATTAGTTAAATGTAGCCATCTGCACCTGTCTCTGATTCTTGTAACTGGGCGCTAAGTGATTTTCTACCTGTTTTAAAATTCAAATTTATGTAAATGTGACACTGCGCAATGGATACTAATTGGATTAACGTATACACGCATAAATTACGAGCCGATACTGTAGTGTTAACTGGACGATGTAAGGTTTAAAGGGATTAGATACATCGGTAATGTTTACGAAGAAATTGTGGTACGCAGGATAAAACCGGCCTCTTTTGCAAGATGTAATATTGACTATCCAGCAAAATGAAATGATGAACGGATAAAAAGCCGTAAATTTTTCGAAGCCAACAGCTAGTATTCAATATAATAATGATAGGTTAAAGAAGTTTTAAGTATTTTTACGGGACTGCTGGAATCGAGACCTAATCGTAGCATCTTATATTTGCAGATTTTCTAGATCACCTGCCTTATACCCACATAAAAATATTGAAGCCCACGAAGTCTCTACGATTTTATACAAACGCCTATATAATTAGGTCGTCCAATATAAACATTGCGCAACAGGCACATTACGAGGCAATTATATCTAATTACGATGGATCTCAAACAAACGATTGCGATAGGCCGATAATAGCGCGCTAAGTGCGCGCGCCGCTCCCCGCGTAATGATACGTTGATGCGCAGCGCAAGCGTCGATCACGTTTGCGTATTCTAGGTTATTTGTAAACGGTTCGATGTGTGTAAATGGTAGGTGGGACTAAATAGTAAAGTATTAAAAAAAGCTTAAGTGTTCAATTGGTATATTGAAGGACGTCTGTACGCCAATTGGCTTATTAAGAATTCTCGATCTTGACGAAACGATATTACTGCGTTTTTAGGGTTGCGTAGTCAAAATCGTTTGCTGTCTGTTAGCTCAGAGATTCTAAGTACTAGAAAGCCGTAATTTCGCAAGGGTATACATATTAATCACAACGACTAGGTGGTAGAATAAAATTTGGAAAATATCTTCCTTAACACGTACCGTACAGTGGGCATTTTTTTTTCTCGTCTATCGTATGGTGTGGGGTGTAGTTAAATAAGTCGTTTAAAAATATTTTAGGTATGCAAACACCATTCTTCGGTCCAGGGATCCGTTTGCGTAGTGTAGTAGATTCAAAAGTCTGCTTCTTCTGCAGCGAATTTGTTGAAATGTAAAAAAGTTCACTACAGAAGCATATTATATAACGAAGTTATACAGGGTGTAACGAAACGGTGAAATAAAACTTTAAGGGGTTATTCTACGGCTAAATTACATCAACTTTTTCTATGGGACCAACATCGAAATCGCAACAAAAACACTTTCCATACTAAAACGCGACCAGCTGGCATCAGTTTGTATGGAAACGTCAATTTTTTTTTTGAGATTTTGATGTTGGTCCCATAGTAAAAGTTGATGTAATTTAGCCGTAGAATAACCCCTTAAAGTTTTTCACCTTTTCGTTACACTCTGTATAGGCTATTATATATATAGGCTTTACAAGTTTGGTAACTTAGTAGTTAACTTGTAAAATGTACTTGGAGAAGACAAATACTTAGATGATGTTGTTAATTATGCAAATACCGCATATAAGTAGTAACGTGAAAATACGGAACTCTACATTGCGCGTGGATCGACACGCACTTGGCTAGTTTTTAAAACGAAATAGCTGTTGCCCGCAACGACATCCGCGTGGTTATAAATTCGATTCAGATGTCTTTTCCAGCGTGTGCACAACTCACCAAACTTTTATCGTAAAAGGACGAATAGATATTATAGAATTCATACTTTACGTGGCAAACAAACAAACATTCAGTTCAATTATACAGACAACTGTTGTCGAATATTCCAATCAAAAACAAACTCACGGAAATGAAAATATATTTTTTTACAATCTTCATCATTTTATAAAAATTTTAACTATAGTTTTTTTTTTTACTAGTATAACATTATTTAAACTCTATTTATAATGTATATCTTTGAAATAATCTTTAAACTCAAAAGTAGCACTTTATAGTAACAGTTAACAATTTTTGTCAAACTTTTAAAACATGCGAATCCATAAGTCTCCATCTCCATCCATTTTATTAATCGCATCAATTTATAATTTCTGCTCGTCCTGAATTTATCAAGAACATTGATGGATTTAAATCACGCAAAGCAAACAGAAACACTCACAAATTATATATTATTAATCTAAAATTATACTTATCTAGGTTAACATCAGGTGTTGCTCGCACGAGCTAGACTAATGGCTGAAAACAGTTTATAATCGGTCTACTGAACGATATTAAGCTGTGATCATCAATTCATGTAGCTTAGAGGCGTAATGTTTTTCAAATGAACTAATAAAGCACAGGTGAAGTGAATAAACTGTGATTAAACTTAGATTAGTTGTCAATGTTATATTAAAGTCTTTTTAAAATAAGAAAGTCTCTAAGTTGGTTTAAAATTAACTGAACGTTGTTCACTAATTTAAAAACATTGACGACCCCGCTTCTCGATTTAGAGCTCTTCGACTACGAATTGACAACCGATAAGTCTCGTGACACCAATGCTAAATCATGTTGTCTCACGTGGTTCACAATTTGATATCGAACGGTTCAGAATCACGATCCTGGCCCCCGATTCAGAACTTTTCGATAACGAGTTGTCGACCGGTGAATTCCGTGACACTAATGTTAAATCCTATAGTGTCACGTGGTTTTTCGGTCGACAATTTGTTTTTGAAGGGATCTGAATCGCGGTCCTGATTGGTGTAGTTGTAGCGCGTGTTCGATATCAGTAGGCTTACGACGAAAATGTTTTGTTTAAATAAACCTAATAAATTCAAATAGCCCTTTACTTGTTTGAAACCTTTTATAATTTAAGAGCAATTAAAAACAGCCATGTTTTGTACACGGCTAGTTTCAGTTGTTCATATTTTGTCAAAGGATTGACAAAAATGAATGGCCTTTTGTGTTTATTAGGTTTATACGTCCGAACGTAAGAAAAATTTTCGTAGTAGGCCTTGTTCTGATAATAAGTATATTAAGAAAACTAACTCGGATCTGGATATTCTGGGTGTTCTGAGAGACGCCCCTGGAAAAATTAATTATCTGATACCTTGTACATAAGGATGTTATTATTTTATCATGCCAATTGCTATGCCTGGAACGTTTATTTATATGTAACATACTCATATGCCAGGCAACTTTTTAGTTTCTCGTTTTTTTGTTCAGCACAAAAAATAGGAATTTTTACCGGCGAGACACTAACCGTTAATAAATGTTTTTCATTTAAACAAAAAGTTTTACAACCTTTTTGTGTCAACATTTAAAAACAAGGCAGCTCTGAATACCACTTCAACTTCTTTTCAAATCAATACCCAATCTCACTTTCGTTACACCGATCTGATTCACGGTTCCCACTCATACAGGTTTAAATGGTGGAATTACGCGAATTATGCGCACACGCACGCCGAATGCTTTCTCAGCAATTTCTGCATACCGGCCTGGGAGCTAGCGGGATGGATCTAATTAGGCCTTATGGACTTGTATTGTCCGATTCTTAATGTACGACTACGATATCTTATTATGCATTTTTGATTTCTTCGATTGATGGTTTTTGGACTGTATAATCGCCTCCTTTATCTTTGTAATTTTTAAATGTAATTACTATAAATACTTACATTTAAAATGGTAGGTTTTTGTCAAAAATTTTGATCTACACGAGGAGTGTACACGTTTTAAATTATTTTATTCCAACTAAAAGATTGTAGGTTATTTGAAACATTAAAATTCAAATTCAAATATATTTATTTGCGTCAAACATGGTATAAATAGTTATTATTATAGTTACGTACATTGCTGAGTCACATGTTAGGCTACTTGAATTAGTATGCAAATGTCTTAATAAATATTGGTGATGAAAATATGAAACAATTTAAAAATTAAAATTAATTTAAAAAAAAAATCAAAACTTAATATTTCGGTTAATTTATCAATTTTTAAATAATGTCTATAGACACGGTGATTTCTTAATGGTAAAAGTACAGACAACAGCACGTAAACCTAACACAAATCGTCAAATTTTCTCAATTGATATTGATCTCTATGTGTCGGACTTACAAGTTTTAAATCCGTTCAATGACCTTTAACTTTTTGGGTAGGTTGACTGCTGTTGAATGATTAATAAATGTCTTGAAGTAAGAAAAACTTGTGTTACAAGATTATTAGAAAATTAATTTTGCCAGAGACGTCTCCCATCACGCCCAGACCCGAAGCCAACTTAGAAAAACTTGTTCCATGAATTGTCCTGAACTCAGAACTACGCCTACTGAATTGTCAAAATCATAATAGAAATAAAGGTAACTAACTATCTTAAACGTGTAATATGCTTTCTAATAGCCGTATCTACTTTGTATATAACTTTGTAACCTATCCCCCATCAAAAACCCGTTCCTTAGTGAAATAAGACAACAAGGGAGCTCAGAGGCCGTCATCAGATTTGAAATCATATGCAAACGGCGTTTCCCACGATCGAGCACAATTGAACGTTTATCGGCTCCTGACGGCCTATTCTGGAAATCTTTTCCTTGAATACTTAGAAAGGGGTATTCCGTATCTCTTATTCAAACTCCTTGTTCCTTGTTTTTGTTCGAGTAAACAGTTATTTAAGAAAGGCATTTTGGGTGTGAATGGAAAAATAAATAAATAAATATTAATACTAGACATATACATACACACACACACACACATACACACACACACACACACACATACATACACACACACATATTATTTTGTATGGTGTAAGTTCACGATCCCCTCTTTAACACGTATTTTATAAAATGTAACAAAATGTAAATCCAATACTGGCTGTCTGCTTTGTCACCAAGAAAATGTATTCTGTACTTAAGAGCTGTGGATTTTGTAAAAAAAAAAAAAAACTACAACTCTACTAAACTATTTTTCTAATTCTAATTTATAAAATCAAATTCTTCTCTTCTAAAATTAATTGTAAGTATGTTTGTCATCAAGGCGTTCCTAAACTAGTGACCAGATGAAACTTGAATACGGTCTTCTGAGGATGCTATCCGCCAGACAACACACAATAAGAAAAACTTATGGATAGATAAAAAAAAATAACTTCACTTGACACGTTGTATTGTGACCGGTAACTATGGACACACGCACTGCGCGTGACCCGACAGGCAATACGGATGACGAATGGGTAAAAAAATTATTTAGTCCATCAGCTAGATTATCAAAAAATAATGAACACTTTATTTTGAACTTTGAACCAAAAAATTACAAAGATAAAGCGCGTCAAAGTTCGGGAGTAGGGGCTCGTGACGTTACTTCTAAGTAAAAATTGTACCATAGTAATATTTTGATTATGTAAAAAAAAAAGTCCAATACTTTTTGATAATCTACCAGACCTAAGAAAAAAAAGTTAGTCGTCATCCCTATTGGACGGTTTTGTAATTTTAAAACTATGCTTAATGTAAGCATCAGAATAGGTTTCCCGATGGAGACTGAAGAGTATCGTGCGATACGCGCCAGCGCTGTCCCTCGGGAATGTTAGCGAAATGTGCACAAGGTGGGCTCACATCAAGACAAATAAAATAAAATAAAACTGCTCATTTTCTTTGAGGTTAAGAATAAATAAGCTAGGTTAAAATTAATAAGCAAGGTATATTAAAATGTTTAGATGATAAATTAATCAATATATTTTAGTTTTGTTAAAATTAACCATTTACTTGTCATTAAATAATTATCACAAATTACAAATTAACCCATTTACAAATGGGTGCAATAAAATATGCGGAACAAGTTAAACATCTCTATAATCGTTTAGGTGACAACCTTATACATTTAACAAAAATGTTTGTTTTTACAAAAAAATCATCAAATGTATGTGACTGTCACCTACACAAATTGATCTAAGGTAAGCAAAATCTAAAGTATATGTATACCTAATAATAAAAGGAACATTTTAAATGATATACGTATCAATTGTGATATCATCAAAAAAACCTGACAAAAAGCATAAATAATTTGACTCCTCCCGCCCCATGTGAACCCGACCGATGGCGTGCGGCTCCGGCGTGACACGGCCGGGTTCGATTCCCTGCAGGCACCATTAGGGCCAATAACCATCAGTCGGTAGCACTGCTCGGCCCGCTAATTTTCTCTAATTTTCCTATCAAAAACGATACGGCATTTTTTGCAACGGTAGCCACGTCAGATCGTGGGAACGGCTTTGTTACGTAATTATGAATTTTTGCACGCTTTTTTGTTTTCAAGGCTGACCTGTTTGGGCCTGTCTGTGGATGTTTGCATGTTTTTTGTAGTAAACTGGTCAAAATGAAGTCATTTTATATTTCCTTGATAGTCTCTTCAACGGTTAATTTCTTAAAAACTTTTACTTATCTATTAGTGATAACTTATCACAATTGAAATATCGATTTATTTTTGTCTAGCGTCCCCTGTTTTATTTGCGATTTCGTTGTTACTGATTACGAACTGGTAATACATGATTATCTTATCTCTTATTATCTTATCTTTATCTTATTTATGCATAGAGCTAAAACATCACAGTTTATTACACGTCCTACGGTAATTTTGAAAACTAATAGTAATGCATAGGAACAGTAATAAGTACTTTAAAATGTCAGAATTTAACTAAAAATTAATTTAAATGATATTACCATTTTTCGCCGTGCCGGGTGGGGACGGCCGTAAAGAATAGACTTCCCCAGCGCCAACAGAAGGCGTGTCATAAAAGGCGACTAATTCCTGTAGCACGAGACGGACAAAACTGCGCTCGCCAACCCGCCTGCCAAGCGGGGCGAGTATTGGCAATCCCCCCCAATTAAAGTCATTGATGATAATGATGATGATGATCTATTTTTAGAATACCTCATAATAGCAATGAATTGATGCTATTAAAGTACATGGTGTTATTTTTTCGGATTTTAGCTGGTTCGATGCCCGGGTCAATTTTAAGCTAATATCATACAAACTATTTTAAAACATATTTATAGTGTTAGTAATATTATTAGTATAAGTTCGTTTTATCAATTAATCATTTGAAACGCAGTTCTTTTATCTAGTAAACACACACGCACCGTAATAAAATGTATTAACTTTTAAAAGGTTATTTTTTGTGTGCACACACGTTTGGTGTGAAATCCGACCTTGTGTTGACGCGGCAAATTGGTATGAATGCTGATCGAACCATTGTCGTTAGCGCTAGGGATGGAATGTAGATTTCTTTTTTTATCGAGAGTTCTGTGTGTACCTATTGTTAATTCCGTCTTTACCTACCATAAATGCTCACGGGGATTATGCCCAGGGCCCCAAAGCACTAAAACATGTTTGTAAACTAAGAAACACTGTTAACTAAAAAGATAGAAATGGGGGTTAAAGTCTAGAAAAAAAAGAAAAAATTTAAAGCTATCCTTTTTAGGATTTTTTTTTTTGGGATTTATAAATTTAAACAACAGTAATTTATTTTTACTTTGCAATAGGGCCCCCGAATCTTTGTGTGCCCCAGGGCCCTGAGATATGTTAAGAAGGCCCAGCCTATTGCCGTCACGCCAGTAAGGCGCGGGACATAAACAAGAGGCGTCGGGTAGCATGATTGAGGCGCGGGCACGACGTTGATCCGTCGTTTTGTTTTGTATTTTATACAAAATAAGTATACAAGGTGTTAATGAAATAACTTGAAACCTCAGCCAATGATTCTGGTGCTCAGATAAAAAAATAATTCTATGGGACCGACATCGATTTCTCAAAAACGTTTTTTTATTTTCCATACAAACTATGATATCAGTTGGTCGCGGTTTAACATGGAAAAGTGATTTTTAAAGATAAAGTTTCTGCATTTGAGCAGAAAAATCACCCCCTACAAGGTTTTTTTTTATGTTATTTTATTAACACTATGTACCTAGAAGCGACAGGGTTCGAGATATATAAACAAGCGGCACAACGCGGGAGCGGCGCGGGCGAGGCGCGAAGGAAGCACAGGCACACTTTTATATACATTTTGTTTCTTTTCTCGCGCTTATGGCAGTCAGTTTGGTAAACAGATTGTATTAATAAACAGATCACTGGAAGCTGTAACGTCAGTCTCACCTCATAATGTGGGTTGTGAGTTCGTATCAGACATATTATTATGATTTTTTAACATAAAAGTAAAGGTGTGATTTACCCCACTTAAAATAAAACATACGTCATAAAAGTATAGAATTAGATAAATGCCTAGATACTCTCTATTGCACACCATACAAAGAAGATACAGTTGATATCAACTTTCTGTAAATGTTTACAGAAAGATGTAACATTTTGTATGTTAAGTTGTGTAAATCATTAAAAAATATACATGTTTTATTGTATATAGAGGTAGATAGATACTCTATAATGTACACCACGCAAAAGAAACCAATCTAAGGTAAAAATACATTGTAATAAACATTTAAAACATTCTAATTTCAAAACTTATCGACGCATGCACATCCCTAAACAAGTATGAAGCTGTTGAAGCTATCACCAGACAAGATGGATCAAAGTTATTGCATCCAACCTTGACACTGTTGACTTGCGAGTGACGGCTGTCAAGTGGTTAAACGCATGATAAGTTGACGTGCTACGTAGTTTATTAACCATCTTCTGGGGTTTCTCAACTTGTTGGAAGGCCTAATAAAGACATGATAGGTTGTCTAGTAAGCTTGTTTGTGGTCATTAGGTAGAACTCCATTCTGGTTACTTAAATGCACAATTTTACTGAATAAATAAATTAAAAAATATGTATTGGACATTAGTCATTACACACAAATATACATTTTCCATTTCTAACAACAAAAAAAAAATAAAATGCTAACTACATTATCCGGCGTGATAAACTATATATTATTTTATGCGAAATTACAGATTTCTAGTACGACGCTAAGAGACTGAGCTAAGTCGCGAACAGTCTGTCTGTTGTCCCAAAACCGAAGGACACGGACATGGCGAAACTATATAAATTCCGTGTTGACTACGGAATCCTAAAAATGAGTATCAGCTGCATATTACATAGTATCATCATCATCATTTCAGCCATAGGACGTCCACTGCTGAAAATAGGCCTCCCTCATTGACTTTCAGATTGACCGATTGGAAGCGGCCTGCATCCAGCGTCTTCCTGCGACCCTTACCAGGTCGTCTGACTACCTTGTGAGTGGACGTCCTACGCTGCGCTTGCCGGTACGCGGCCTCCATTCTAGAACCTTTCTGACCCATCGGCCGTCAGTTCTACGTGCTATGTGCCCCGCCCACTGCCACTTCAGCTTGTTAATCAATTGGGCTATGTCAGCGACTTTTGTTCGTTTACGGATCTCCTCATTTCTGATTCGATCTTCCAAGGAAACACCGAGCATAGCCCTTTCCATAGTTCCCTTTACATGGTATGAACGAGTGTCCTATTCTTTCTTTTGTACCTGTAGATTTCAAACCAAACTAACCTTGTTGAAAATAGTTGGACTTCCTGACATACACGCAGACTAGAGCCATGAGCTGCAGCTGTGACAGCCTCTGCCTGGTGGAGGGGGGCAGGGGGAGGAGGTCACGAAGGTTCGCGATCTCGGCGTTGATCAGGTCTCGGCGGAGTTTGCTGGCGCCTTTCGTCGATTTGCCTTGGTCGAACCTGAGAAATGAAACATGGCTTAAGAAACAAATTAGAACATATTTTTAGAATTGTTATGAGTTTGGGTCAATTAGAAAAGAGTTACTTAAATCCTGGGCCCCTCTTATTAGCACTTATTACAATAAAACTTTTGTTGTTTTCGCCCCAAAGTATCGCGTTAACTCGACAAGCCATATTTAGTGGATATAGTTGATATAGGAGTGCCATAGTTAGTATTAGACTTGGTGTCTTGTCTTGCCTTGGTATCTCTGAGGTCCTATGCTCGATTCCTAGTCAATCAATGTAAAAAAATAACTTCTGTATTCTCTCGGGTCTGGGTGTTATGGTACCTTCGTTGTTTCTGATTTCTGTAACACGAGTGCTTAAGCTACTTATCATAGGATCAGAGCAATGTATGTGATGTTGTCCAATAATAATAATTTATTTGTTCATCTATACTTTGTTAGGAATAAATAATGTAATGTTAGTAATAACAAGACACAAGTTCATAAAATAACTAAAACAAGTAAGACTTTATCGAAATGCACCTGCACTGCCACGTGCTTTTAAGACTATTTCACAAATATTCTGAATTCGCACAAGCTTGTAGCAACAGCTAAACGACCACGTTATCTTAATTTTGGAGCTTATATAAGTAAATTACCACTCAATTTAGTTATAATGTTCGTATAAAATTTGTTCCACATTTTCGAACAGATGCCTTCACCATTGGAACAATTAACACAAATCGCCCAATAAAAATGGTTTTAAACGCGAATTATTTTCGAAAACTCGCAAAATAACCTTGGTTTGTTATGAGAATTGTGCTTCGTAATTGTACCAAAGGTCGGGGAGCAAATTGGTCGATATGTAATTTTCGATAATTTCGGAAGTGTACAATAAAGTTTTAGATGCAATTGCAAACATAACAGAGGATTTTTAATTGAAAATTTAGAAACATGGCACGTAAATGATCAGTTTAAATGTGTAATAGATAAATACCTATGGTAGGACGCGAAATTAACGGTAAAATATAAATATATAACTCAAAATGATCTAGGGGTAACAGAAGTATGATGACTGTTGTGGGTTTAAGGCGACGGGTAAGGCAAGTCACCTTGAGCATTAAGCGTCGACTAATGCGACTTCTATTACGTGCCTAAGATAATACAAATGCTCCTCGCAGACTAAACATCCATCCGTCGCGCTTCTGTACAAATAGATTATCATTGCGAGCAAAATATCCGCTCATGGAAAAGTAAGTGTAAAATCCATTAAAAAGCCTTATAATTCTTAATTGGTTGACTATTTGAAAAAAAAACTTCATCACAAAGGCACAAATGTTTTAAATGTTTCTCCTTACCCTTCGCCCTAATAGGGATGACGAATGTGTAAAGAAAATGAAATTCTATTTAGTGCGTCAGTAGAATATCAAAAAATAATAGACACGCATTTTTTCTTGTGTCAATCAACCAAAAAATGACAAAGATAAAGCGCGTCAAAGTTCAGGAGTGGAGGCTCGTGACGTCACTTCTAAGTAAAAATTGTACCAAGACGTGCCGTCGTGCGAATTGAAAAAAAATATGTATTCAATACTCTTTGATAGTCTACCTGATAGACGAAAAAAAAAAAGTTAGTCGTCATTCTTATTGTACTAACTAGCCGTTTCAATTTTACCCGCGTACCCTGATTTGCGCGAACGGGAAAAATCGCTAACAGGAAGACTTTTGGTAAATATTTCCATTAATATTATATACAATAATTTTAATTTAAAACAAAGTCGGGATACTTGCACCATTTTTAAGTCATGAACGGCTAAATCGATTTTTATGATCTTTGATTTGTTGAATTTGCCTCCGACCCAAATAGCAGAATACACTAAACCCCCAGGAAACACGGAAAAAAAAATGAATAAAGGGACGGTACGAAGTTCACCGGGACAGTTAGTTATCATTAAAAGAAAAGTATGTACCAATTCGTTCTGTAGTAATAGGTTAACCTCAACTTATTGATAGCAAAAATATTGACTACTGGGGCCTAACTGTAAGCTTAGTATAATAAATAAAATATAACTATTAGACAACATCACATACATTGCTCTGATCCTATAGTAAGTAGCCAAAACACTTGTGTTATAGAAATCAGAAACAACGACGGTACCACAACACCCAGACCCGAGACAATATAGAAATATTATTTTTCTACATTGACCGATCGGGAATCGAGCCCCGGACCTCAGAGAGAGCGACACCAAGTCCGGTATGCTCGCCTCTCGGCTACGGAGGTCGTCGTCGATAAAACAAGGCTATTAGGGCTCTTAAAACAGTATTACTTCAACCTTGTTTTGTTTTTCTTTGTAGAGTTAGTATAACAACAATACAGGTACTGTTTAGAGTTCATGGTTATACCCTTAGGACGTCGTACAAAACATTGCCATAAAAAAAAAATTACAATGTTTAACTACTTGACATAGACAAATTATATATAATATTTAATAATTATTAAAAGCAAATAATAGCAATCGTAAGGTGTTGATGTGTCACCGTTCCTCTGTAATTAATGGATTTATTTGTTTAAAAGCATTTAATTAATGTATTTACACTTTGACATTTGGTATATTAAATTATTGTTCGCTACCTAAGTATTAGCGTCTATTAATATGTCTATGCATAGTCAATAAGTCAGCAATAAGTCTATGCATGAATCGTATATTTTGTTGTAAGTTATTAATATTATATGTTTTGATTGAACAGAGAAACTAAAAATGTTAGATATTATGATTCCAAATACCTCGTTTTTTAAGAAACATTTACAATACTTGGCAAAACGAAAATGAATTGAAAATACTTTTTATGAGATATAATACTGTTTTTATAGAATAGGTAAGCCTCGAAATCGGGAAAAACATAAAACTTCTCTAACTAAACTAACTTTCTCAACTAGAATGTATGGAGTAGTTTCGTTTTATTGTAGAATTTATGATGTCATTTTATTTATTTATTTATTTATTTATACTTTATTGCACATTTAAAAATAATTGTACAAATGGCGGACTTAATGCCAAGAAGCATTCTCTACCAGTCAACCAGTGATCAAACAGAAAAAAATATATAAAGTGCTGTAAAAGTATCTGCAACGGCTGAAATTGGTTAAAGTATTGCTTATATAGATTACGATAGTAAAGAAATTTTATGTCCAGAACATCATTAATTTTTTAATTAAAAAATATATATTAAATAAAGATAAGGCTTTATTCTGTCTCAAACCGTCCACACCTGTCCAAAAATGCTAACGTTTCACATTATACCGCCCGGCGGCTAAGTCAAGGGCGGATGACGAAGTGTGTTATGCAAATTGAAGCAAGTAACCATTTATTTACTGTCTTTTCGCAAGTAATTAATTACCGATCCGGGGCACGTAATTCCTTCACTATCGTAATCTATATAAGCAATACTTTTACCTATTTCGGCCGTTGCAGATATTTATGAAGCACCTTATATACACGTATTAGTACAGGAGAGTGTTTAACTGGTTATGTCATATAAATAGTCTGATAATTATGACGAAAACTAAAATACTATACTATTCTCTTAAGCAGCAGGTATTTATCCAAGATCATAAACGGTTTTCTGATGATTTTTCCTAACCTCACTCTTAATAGTAAGTTTCTACTTTTCAAAGTCACCAACATAACTCTTCGAATTGTAAAGCAGAGTGGTAATGGGCAGATCAGATCGTTTGCAGAGCTGAAAACTGTCGAGAAAGAAAGGCTCTCGATTGGCGACCACAAACTGGAAGACGCAACGTGGGCAGGCATTCTGCCCGGTGGACTGACGACCTAGGCAAGGTTGCGGGTAGGCGCTGGATGCAAACGGCCCAGCCAGCCGTACTAAATACTATCAATAGCGTGTTTTTTTAATACTATTATATTATATAAATTCACATTCTGCTAAATTACCTACCCATCTCAGATGTTTTTCTGTCTTCAGTTACGTCAATTCAAGAAACCTAGGTTCTAGGCCTTTGTTCTCGGCTTTCTCCAAAGACATGGACTAGTGAACTATAGCCTTACATAAAATAGGTTAAAGTCAGTACGTTCGTCTAAAGCGGTAATGCATCTCGTTCCCACGGTACACATACCTGGTGTGCTCCACTTGGCCCTTTATGAAATTAACCATTAATAAAAAGTCCAGTAAAAATATTTTTAAATGACTTGGAAAATATGAAATGAAAACAAAATAAGTAGCAAAAAAACATAAAATATTTGTTTTTTATGTGGCTTCTAGCAATGAACTGCCTTTCCTGTTAAATTGTGTCTTTTGTGTGGTGTACAAGAAAGAATATCTATCCATCTTATTTTAGGGATTTATTCTTTTATTTATTAGGGCATGAGTCGTTTTTTTTTTATTCACCTCTTGGTGATGTTTTTTACGTTATTTATTAATGTACTTTATCGCTTATAACATTGTTACAAAATGAAATGACGTTTTTTGTTTTTTTCGATATTCTAAGCACTCCAAACTATATGTGTTTATGTTTAATAATTTAAGTATATTAGTAGTCACATTAACATCAGTATAAAAATATTTTTAAATATTGTTTTGCATTTACAGTGCTAGAAATTATTTACTTAATTTATCTTTGCAAAAGCCATTCCTGAACAGCAAAAAAACGTAGGATCGATTAGGAAATCGGAGCTGGATTAGTGGATTAGAAAATAAGTTAGATTAGGGAAAATCGCTTTAAGAGTGCCTAAGGCACTCGATTTTTGTTTCAATGAAATTTCATGTAATATGAAAACAGTTTCCTTTTTACCTATTGTATTTTCCTTTACAGGGACATCACAGAGACACTACCCAAGTTTTGGTCGGATTATATTTTATGCCATTGAGACGAAAGAAGAAGAAGAAATATACAGGAACTTCGGATGGGAGCAAATGCACGGGTCGCAAGAGGAACCTACGCTCACGCAGATCGCGTGCTCCACTATATTAGCTAATAAGAGGGCCCACTCACTCATTGATTCTCGCCCCTTTGTGCCACTGATTGAGGACCTCTCTCCAATCCCACGGGATATCGGGAATGCAAAACGTGCGGAACGCGAGTATTGTACAAATTCGTGTGAATCTGTTGAATGTAATCTTTATGGTATTCATAATGTCAGGTATGTATGAAGTTATTAAATCTGTTAACCCAAGTGAAAAGCAGAGCAATTTTGAAGATACTTAAAAAATTGATTATTTTATCATTTCTTTCGAATTAACTACCTTCGCTCAAGTATATTAATTAATATCTAGACGGACAGTCGAGGCAGCGAACGCTACAACAAAAATTGTTCCAGACACTGGTCGTTAAATCGCTTCCCAGCATGTGTTCCATCACTGAAGACTTACATGCCTTTAGGCAAAATTGAGGTGTCGGAAATGGCGATTTGTCCTAATAAAGTGTGAAGAAACTATAAAAGAAGACAAGACAAATAAAAAAGTAAAATGCTATCGCTGAGTACCTAATTTTTTACCAAAGTTGGCCTGTTTGTTTTAGTACGATTCAAGCAGTATGCTCAATCTAAACAATATAACATCATTATAAACAACAAAGGAAATATTTACGGCTAACGGATAATACGGCTGTTTGTGCTATATTTTTGGTACTCGCAAGGGAATTAAAACCTGGAAAAGCGAAGAAAATCTTTGAGACTCGATACTAACGTACGAAACCCGCGATGCGCGAGTCCGTCTCACACTTGACCGGTTTTTTAAGTACCAAAAGACTCGTGACGTAGACCCTTCTTTTAAGAACAGCTGACTTGCATTTGGATATTTTTTTCAGTAAATACTGTTTCATAAGGTAAAGGCTTCCTCCCTTTCTTTTAAATGCAGATTTACAAATGACAAGTGTGAAAGCAGTTACTAATTCGTATTAATACGAATCCGTGCATATCCTCATCTCAGTTCTAATAAGCAGTAAGTGACACCTTGATGCTGCGGAACTAATAGAGCCGATTACTACCGCTGTGCCCTGGGCAGAGGGCATGCTTTTAACCCTTCATGATCTTGATACGTGTAGTACCTCACTAAAACGAAAGCAGTAAACTGTTACTTAGCTACACAAATCTCCAGATTAGAAACTCCAGTAGTTGTTATGACGATGATGAAAACGATGAAGATAGTGGTAGACTGGGATCAATAATAAGAACTACTGCAGATACGTTAAGCATAATAAAAAATGACGACTGTCTGGTGTAGTGGTTCGCGCTCCGGACTACAAAGCCAGCGGTTGCGGGTTCGAATCCCGCAAGGGGCAAATGTTTGTGTGATGAGCACGAGCATTTGTACCTAAGTCATGGATGTTTATAAAAGTATTAGGTATATTTATTCGTTATCTAGTCGCCATAGTACAAGCTTTGCTTAGTTTGGGGCTAGACAATTGGTGTGATTGTGAAAAACTATTTATTTATTTACTTATTACCTATAGACAGGTAGAAATCTTGATCTATATTGCACAACACAAACCAAAAAAATACTAGAAAAAAAAACATTTATAATCCCATAACTGGAGCATTTTCTTCTTAATTTGACAATAGAAAGCTTGTTCTGTCAGAATATAATTCTTTCTAATTCCTTTTCGGCATATTTTATTTAAGCTACGTTTCAGAAATAAAATTAATACAGCAAATAGTGACACCAAAATTCACAAGTTTGAAATATTGTTATACACACTTATTCATCAAGTGACTTTATACGGAACACTGAGATATGAGCTACAATCACCTTTTATAGTAGTATGTATATTTTGGCTACACTGCAGTGCACTAACAATGTCTAGCTATTATTACTAGTGGTAGGAAACCCTGTTTTCCCACGCTACAAGCCGTTACAAAGGCAACTAATAATTTAGACAATTTTCCAATATCAGGTTCAGGTTGGACCGATCCATAAGTGGCAGCGGTTTTAATGGCATTTTTAAAAGAATAAAACGTAATACTGTTTAATAAGATTTCAAATAATGTAGAAAAAAAACTTGGCTAAACATGATAATAATATGAGTAAATTGTATTTCGTTTCTTCATCACATCGTTTTTCTCGTCTTGTTCTAGAGTTATTCCTTTGCGCATCGTTAAATTAAAACAAAAACGATTCATAACAATAGGACGTCCTAAGTAAATCGAACTAATTAATATATGTTGCGATAAAATTAACTATAAAACGTATGCTGTAAAATTCTTCTAGTTCAGCTATAAGGCGAGTAAGAAGGTATAAATTAGCAATAACTTTGAGTTAAGGGTAATTTAAATGTTGTTGTTTGAAAATCGGTTGTACTAAACTAAACTACGTGTATATTTGCAATAAAATACTCCTTGATTAACACACACGCCAATGCTTGATTTAATGCGCGTAGTATCGTTCACAGTTAAGGACAAGACTCGCAATTGCTTTTAACTTGGACCACACCCCAAGGGTAGTCCACACAAACCGCAACAGCGTATCAGCGTGTGCGGAACACGGCCCAAGCATTAGGAACATAGGGAGTTCCTTCGCTCTAAAACGGGGTCTATAAATCCCAATACCATGTTCCGCGGAAAGCTTTATTACTACTGCATGTTTATACTGTGCATCTAGATTTCACAGATTTATTTGCAAGAGTGTACAGTCAATATGTTAATGGTTCTATTGTCTTTTACAAGTATATTCTTATATTTTCATAGCTGGAGTGTATTTAACTGGTGATTCTCAAGAGGAAGCATCGTGAGATCGCGTAACAAGAAAAAATAAATTTGGAAAAAAAAAACTGCTTGTAAATCAAATAATATTATATTATGACAAACAATCTTGCATAATGTATGTGACTCGTTTTGCTGGGCTAAGCAGTTAAGAAATGACTAGATATATTCTAGGAACGTAATAGATAGATAGATACTCTTTATTGTACACCATACAAAGAAGTTACAATTTAATCATTAATAAGTAATCATCATTAGAAAGTTAAGTTCTACGTTCTTGTTCGTAAGGTTTTTCCATTCTGCTCCATTTCATGCTATCATCCTTCTAGATACCAAACTTGACCATCCGGGTCTTCCTCTCTTTCTTTTTTTGTCTTCTATAATACCTCAATGATTGTCATTGTAAGGTCATCGTGACGCATAAAGTACCTAAGCATTTTTTCTCTCCTATTTCAGTGGGTTGGAGTTGGAGTATAGTTAAGCATTTTAAATAATTAGATAGATACTTTATTACACAAAAAAAGGCTTTTACACACAAGACATAGATAAATTCAATCAGACGACCTTATCGCCAAAAGCGGTCTCTTTTAGATGATATGTTAGGTATGATACTCGTAAATATCATCAGAGTGTTGCTGGATCTTTCTGTTTATTAGAAGTTTGATTCACTAAATAAATAATTTGTTTCCTCAAACACACATTATCTAGCCCCAAACTCAGCAAAGCTTGTACTATGGCGACTAGATAACGGATAAACATACTTATATACTTTTACAAACATCCCTTAAGTAAAAATGCTCTTACTAATGACATAAAAACTTGCCTCTTGCGGGATTCGAACTCGTAACCGCTAGCTTTGTAGTCCGAAACGCGAACCACTACACCAGATGGTCGTCGAGTTATACATTTTGCGTAACAGCCGGTTATGTTTAACTTCTAACGTCATCTTAAGACATTATTTACTTATTGCGAGCCCCAATTGTATCAAAACCCGCCAGGAATTTCGTTCGGTTTGATTTCTGACACTTCTTTAGTCAGTTGTTTTTTTAAATAATTCGTGTTAAAAAACGACAACGGCTAAAAATGTCCATATGTCTTTGTAAGTGACTGTACGATGATACCATTTGTTGTTTCGGATAAATGACGTTGTGGTTGGTTGTCTTTGGTGGTAAACGTTTGTGGTGCTATTGTAACTGCGTAGCTTTGCGTAATGGTGAAATTATTATTTAGAATGTTGGTATCTTTTGTCGTTTGCAAAACTTGATTAATTTAGTGTAGTGGTTTAGTTCGTTTTGGTGTCAAATACTTTTGGATGAGACCTTTACATTGATAATCGTCGTGGTATATTAAGTTTGTTTAGTGTATGTATGTATATTATTGTTAAGCCATAGATTTTGCAATCTTATTTGTAGCAGGTAAATTTAGAATTATAAGAACTCTGCACCACCTTCCCCTTTCTCTAATGGTTTTAATCTACCTGAAGTTTGCCTGGAAGAGATCGCTATTAGCCAAAATTGTACGTCTTTCTGTAAAAATCATGTGTAATTTACTTGTATGGTGTGTGATAAAGAGTATCTATCTATTCGTCCGCAGCTGAAAGCCAAACACGCGGGACTTGGCGTCGCCATGTCTGGGGTCCGGGGTTCGATTTCCAGTCACAATTTAAAAAACGAAATTTTCTGTATTGTCTCTGGTCTGGGTGGTGTAGTAGCTAAAAGTAAAAATATAAATATTGGACAACGTGTATATGATTTCATCCAATATTTAATTTTTTTATATAAATATTTATATTCCAGTTTATAGGATCATATAATACAAGTTTATTGGACGACTTCACCATCGTATTTATATACATAAATTATGTTAACATAGTCTAGTTTTGATATTTATTTGAGCTAGACTTGATATACCAATTACCAAACACCCTGTAGGTATATCAATGGCTCATCAACAACATGGACAGAAAATTGTCTATACACACTTATTATTAGAATACCACAATAATCATGTATTTGACAAAACTTACAGCGGATGATATAACTATAGTTAGCGATAATAGCGGACTGTGGGTAACAATCGGTTGGCCGTGGAAAGTGGTCTAAACGCACGCCCTGAAGGCTGTGCAATTTCGCTTCATATCACACGCTGCCTGCCATAGTGATGATATGTATCGATTAATAATTCCTTTTATCGATATCGATAGCTAGTAGAAGGTGTAGTCTTTATTGCACACCGCACAAAATAAACAAAGCACGAGTAATAACTATTTAAAACTGTACAGTTTTGTCGTTCTCATTATTTTAGTTAAATACTGACCAGTTTTGTTCATTTTATTCTAAAAAGAAATGTGCATGTTAATAATACTGTAAGATGTTTCTAATTGAAGGACGAAATTATAAATACCAAAAATGTTATGTGAAAATGTTAACAGTAGGTACTTGATACCTTTTTCTAGCTTGTACTATAACCAAAATCAGCTTATTCATCGCCAACAATAGGTTTTTCTCAAGCAGCGCCCGATCATGTCTTCATTTAATTATTTATCCATCTTCAGTATGCCACTATCTTTAGATCGCTTGGCCATCGGATTAGAAGGCAGTATGTACACATATTTTGCTAACTTTATTAACGAGTTATTATAAACGTCTATTAGCTACTACTTCTCACTATATGACCAGCGGTTGCTGGTTAGGATCACGCAAAGGAAGAAGGTTTGTATGCCTTAAACTCATTAAAAAGTTTGTAGACGATAAAAAACTTGGTTACCAATATATTGTTGTGTTGAAATAGGATTGTTGAAAAACTGCATTTTTTTACTGAACACTACTTAATTATACAATTTTCATCAACTATACGCATCGACGCAAGTACAACCATCGATACAATTTCAACGAAATTTCCCATCACTAATTGATGACTTCTCTCATAGGTATTCATATTACGATCCTATTATCGTGGTATAAACTACAGAATTTCCTTCACTTCATGGAATCTTGTTACGAGTGGATAAAGTGTGTGAGAGTTGTGACATTCAATGTATAGCATTTATCCTTCAAAATAGTCTGATACTAGTTCCAAATAGCTCAATAATAAGATAGAACAGATCAATAGTAAGGTGATATTATGGTCTATAAGTTTTTTTTCTGCTAATATTTAAATAAATTTAAAAAAGCGGTGGTAGCTCAATCACTCAGGTAGCTCGTCTAAGTCTCGCCTCATCGCCTCTATATTTTTACCAACTTCTAGATTATTTTATGTTCTGGTTCCTCTGGGCAAGGGTTCCAAAGGACTTGCTGAATCTATTAACACAGTTAAAGGTCGATTAGTCATTAGTACTTACGTATTATTTAATGGAGTTTAAAATGTACTTCTTAGCCAAAATGTGTTTTTTAAATCAGATCATTAGATTTATTTCAGCTATAGAACGTCCACTGTTAAGCATAGACCTCCCCCAATGATTTCCAGATTAGACGGTTGCAAGCGGCTTATTAGATAAAGTAGTAGAATTTGACATATATTTGAATTTTTTAAAAGTCACTTGATTCCAAAATAAATGAAAAACCTTACAAGACTGCATAAGCAGGCAAACAAATAAATATATTTTTACATTCAGAAAATAATACTTTACAGTGTAACCCAAGTTCAGCCTATTAGTGTCGATATTTAAAACCTAACCCACATAATATTTAGCGTAACACCCGATATCCGAAAGTGCATTCGCCAGAATAAGCTCGGCCGACATGATAAGTGGACATTTAAAGTACCGTCAGTTGCAAAAATATGTACCAAATAACTCAAAGAAAAAGACAGGGCAAGGTGAAAAGTAGGTATGACACGCTGAAATCATGTGTTTTGCTTATGCGCTCGCCAACCCGCCTGCCAAGCGTGGCGAGTATTGGCAATCCCCCCACAGTGAAAGGCATTGGGGGAGGCCTATGTTCAGCAGTGGACGTCCTATGACTGAAATGATGATGATGATGATGATTTATCTATTAAAACACTTACAACTTAAAATATTTATAGTTACGGGTACAGTAGGTCTTGTGCTTTTTCATTTCGGCAACCAATTTTTATCTTTCTTTATGTAGTTAAACAATCTTTGAAGATCTAATGTTCATTTTTAAAGGTCGGGCTTGAGAGACTTTTGAAGCAACATGTTAGACACGTTTTCGCGGCCGAGTGTACAAACTATTACAATGCGGCGCGGGCGCATTATATTAAGCCGGCCACGCCCCAATAATTTGTACTGTGAAAGTTGCTGTTTCTATTGCCATTTGATGGTTGAAAGGATATTTTTAGCGTAAACTATGAGCCCAGAATTTCAGGGAGTTATTAAAATAAATTGTTTTAATAAATTAATAAGTAGTTATTTTCTATTTTATGTTTATTAATTATTGACTCACTTTAGTCAAAACGATGTATCTCATTATTACAGGCCGGCTATTTGTGCTATTGTGGCAAGAAGTTTTAATTATAAGAATCTCGTAACTAAAACAGGATTTGATTTTAAAGAGTAATTAATTAATTATGAGTATTATAATACTCTGCACGTTGGCTGGCTAGGCTGCAGCGTTAGGGAAACTACCCAACGTTTGTTCATCCAAGATCAGTGCGTGCAAAGACGCAAGTCTACAACCAGTGTGTGAGTGATGTGACCTATGGAACTGAAACGTGGCCTCTCTTGGGCCTTAAGGGCTATTCTCAGTGTTTTTTTTGCTAGTTCGAATTAGAAATGAGGTTATCCGTAAACGAACAAAAGTCGCTGACATAGCCCTACGGATTAGCAAGCTAAAGTGGCAGTGGGCGATCAGGCAGAAAAGTCTTAGAATGGAGGCCACGTACTAGCAAGCGCAGCGTAGGATGCCAACCATAAGGTGGACAGACAAACTGGTAAAGGTTGCAGGAAGCTGCTAGGTGCAGGAAGGTTTTAACCGGCTAATTTCTAAGTCATTGGGAGAGGCCTATGCTCAGTTCAGCAGTGGACGTCCTATGGCTAAAATGATATAGATAATTATTACACTTACTTACATAATCGTTGTTACAAAAATCAAAACATAGCAAACATACTTACAAACATTTAAAACCTAAATGGGCATTTTTTTCGGACCTGTGACCCAACAGTTACCCACCAGTGACCACTAACGAAACTAGTTGAAGTATGTTAAAGACCATGAATTACTACCCAATGAGATAAATCGCATTCCTCAAAAGCATGGATTATATTTTTTTTTTAGCAAAACAATTAATATCAGAAAACCTAATTTTCGTATATTCCATAATGCTTCTGAAATTATGAAATGCTTAAAAAATGCACAATATTTTCCTAAAAAGGTACACGAATGTTTAGGAGCTTTTCTATCTTGTTCCCCAAAATTTCGCTCTCGTCATTCCAAGCGCGGGCGCGGGCAAGCTTTTCCGAATGATTGATCGTGGCAAGCCAGCGCATATTATTTGAAATACAGTCCTCTAAACTCATTATTGTAATGTGGATTGCGCCTTACGAGCACGAAAGAACGTATCACAGTAAGTAACAATGATTCAAAATCAATATTTAGGAAAAATATACGTTTTGCGTTGAAGCACATAATTTTTTTTTCGACGGGCATTTGGATCAAAATAAAACATAAAATGTTAATCCTTAAAAATAAAAAGCATTTCAATAATATAATTAAAATAAACAACAAAAAAAAATATTGGGCAATTGTCACTTTGGTCTTAACTAAAGTGGTGCCAAACAAAAGACTAAGGGCCTCTTGCACCACTTGCTGATAAGTTCCAGATAACCTATCTGGCACTTGTTTTGACAGATAACCCATACAATTAGCTGTCAAAAAAGTGCCAGATAGGTTATCTGGAACTTATCAGCAAGTGGTGCAAGAGGCCCTAATAATCCCAACGTATTCACCTACTTTACTTTTTAAATACAACTTTTAAAAACAGAACAAGAAGTCAGGTCAACGCACGCGCCGGTTCAATAGTGCACTCATTAGCAGGCTATTTGCATGCACTAATTGTGGCGACACGCACGTTGCCCGACATTGTGCACTGTCCAGGGTGACACATGCACCTGACATCTTGGGTGAATGGACATTACTTAGGTTTTAAATATTATTATCTATATTTCTACCTTGTTTTTTCAGTATATAGTTTGATATAAAAACAACACTGCTGAAGTATTTTTAGGGTTCCGTAGCCAAATGGAAAAAAACGGAATCCTTATGGATTCGTCATATCTGTTTGTCTGTCTGTCCGTCCGTATGTCACAGCCACTTTTTTTCAAAACTATAAGAACAGCTATACTGTTGAAACTTGGTAAGTAGATGTATTCTGTGAACCGCATTAAGATTTTTACACAAAAATAAAACAATAAATTTTGGGGGGTTCCCCATACTTAGAACTGGAACTCAAAAATTTTTTTTTCATTAAACCATTTTCTATGGATAGGTCTTCAAAAATGATATTAAGGTTTTTAATTTCATTTTTTCCTAAACTGAATACTTTGCCGTAGATATACTTTCAAAGTGGTAAATTGTGTGTCCCCCTCCCCCTGTAACTTCTAAAATAAAAGAATGTTAAAACTAAAAAAAATATATTTTAATGTACATTACCATGCAAACTTCTACCGAAAATTAGTTTGAACGAGATCAAGTAAGTCGTTTTTTTAAATACGTCATAAATCGTAAACCGCAGTTTACCTTTTGTAATGTTATGGATTTCATTTTGCAATAAAAATACTATAACTATGACTCGATTGTCGTGATGGGAGAACTTTTACTTATACCTACATGTTTGTGCGGAACCCTCGGTGCGCGAGTCGGACTCGCACTTGGCAGGTTTTTTTAAGATTAATTTTAATGGTTTTTATTTATCAGAGCTTTAGAGTGCAAGTTTGGTGTAGTTTGTGTTCTAATGTTTGGTAAAGTGATAAACATCTGATACTATTGAAATACAGGGTGTAACGAAAAGGTGAAATAAAACTTTAAGGGGTTAATCTACAGCTAAATTACATCAACTTTTTCTATGAGACCAACATCAAAATCTCAAAAAAAAAATGACGTTTCCATACAAACTGATGCCAGCTGGGCGCATTTTAGTATGGGAAAGTGTTTTATTTTTTGCGATTTCGATGTTGGTCCCATAGATGTAATTTAGCCGTAGAATAACCCCTTAAAGTTTTATTTCACCTTTTCGTTACACCCTGTATAATTGTATTCAACGCCGCATCGAGTGTCAAGTGACATGTTTCAAGACAACTAGCTTTAGACCCGATAGCGTCTTGAAACCGGCTTGTACGGGAAGAGTAGCGTTCTCTGAATCCAAGAAAAGCGATAAAAACTAAACACCCGTTTTTATTGTGAACACATTATCAAGAAACACTCGACATTGGCAGAATCACTGCTCTACTTAAAGAGCGGAATTAAGTCCATAATTAAAAAAAAAGATTAATGGTTATGCTCCTGGTTTGAGAATTATATGTTACATCTAGGTTAACTTTTACACAGACCTAAGTAGTCTCTATAGCACTCCATAGTAATTAAAATTTACAAAAAAATACGGTTTAAACGATTTGTTCGTACATAAAAAACTATTTCTTCTAGACAATCGGGAAGGTTTTCTAACACTTTTTTTTTCTATTATGTACATATATTAAATTATAAACCTCTTACGACTGACATGAACGATCTGCTCTTACAAATTGTATTTGAGAACTGGTTTTCTCTTTAAGTTTTTAACGTTGGTCCATTTTTTTTCATTGAGTGATTGCTTGTAAAATGTAGTAAATCCCAAACATATTAATATGAGCCTCTGTGTAAAAGAAAGTGTTTTAAGTAAAGAAAAAAAAAACATACACTCTCTAATGATCTGTACTCTAAGATCTATATCATGCTTTCTTCTTACACTTAATCGCAAATCGTCTAATCTACAACTAAACTTTTTACGTCCTAACGTCGCCCGCGGCGATACTATTTAAACAAATACCCATCACTTGACAGGTGAAGGCTAATGCATCTAATATGAGCCATTTTCGTTCTCATAGTGTCGGATCATTAGTCATATGCGCATGATTCACAGTGTCAGCCGTTTAATTGACGTTCACACGGTTAACTATGGTGTGTGTATTGCGAATTGATTTAAATAAACATTATGGATTTAAGACAAAATTCTTGCACTGTTTTAAAATCATTATCATAACTCTCACTTACTTGCAAATATTTCGTTATTTAAATTACCGAAAAACAACCATTATAATAATATTTTTTGAATATATAGCATTGAAACAAGTATTTGATTATAGCTTAAATCATATCACAGTAGATTAACTTTCCTAAAAATAATAATAAAATTGTACTAAAACAATTAAAAAATGTCAATGAGATTTTTAGTATGACTGTACTGTTTTGGACTTAAGTATGGGCAGGAGGGTACTGTGACAGGAAAAAGAAGAAGACAGGAAAAATATAAGGGGCGATCGGGTTGGAGAACATAATAAGTTATATTGACAAAATCATGTTTTGTTAAAAGGTACGAGTACAATATTAAAATACTCCTTACTTAAATTTAATCATTTCTTGTTCCCGGTTCGGGTCAATTTATAAAGAAACTTTTCTGAATTGGCTGGGTGACACATCTGTTCAAACTCGTTGTCTGGTACCTCGTAACATAAGATAATTCTTTACTTACTTTGAAACCATGTCAATTTGTTTGAAATCTGGGTGTCTGATGTGAGTGCCACAAAACAATCGCTTCGCGTAAATCGATCGAAAAGTAATACAAATTTACGTTTACAATTCGATTAATGTATGCAAAGCTATTAAATTTGTCACACACTAGGCACTCTGGAGTAAATAGAACTTGAGCTAAACTTTGATGCTTATGGCAACAACATAATCCTTCAGTTTGATTGTTGTTTCTAGAGGATTTCACAATGTGGTATGGTAAAATGTTGGCCTTCAGAATACCACACGAAGATGGGAGCTACCGACCATGACCCAACCCATATTGACATCGTCCCAAAGCCGCAATAATTATTGCGGATATGAATCGAGCCAAATAAAAGACCACCATACAACACTAATCGCATCACACAATAGATGAGGTAATGAGCGCTCATATGGTAAAATGATTTAATACATTATGCGACGGTGTCGGAGAAAAAATGATGTTTGTTGATGAAGGTCGTTCTTTAAGATTGTATGTTATAATGCAATAGAATAAAATAGTCTTAGAAGTGCCAACACTGGGTTCTGATAGAAACTTTTATTGGCGCTATAAAAAGCAGAAAATACAAATACCAGTTTAAAATCATTTAAAAACAGACAAAAATGGTTTAGTTTCAATTCAGTCTTTTTTCAGAAAACAAAGAGTACCTGGGTTGTCCACTGAAACACAACGTAAAGGGTTCTTACCGGCGCCCGTACGGGGCGTACTATAACATTTATACAAAGCGAGCATCCATGCGGGTTCGTACCTACAGGGAAACAAGCGGGCAACGATTTTAGTTTACAGCCACTCAAGGGTAACAAAACATGCTCGCTGCGAATGTTACATTACGCCCCATATCCCCCCCCCCCCCAATCAGTGCCTATAAGGTATTCTGATCTTGGCAGTCGCAGATTTGTAGAGATATGCTGGCCTGAACACCACGCCCCCCTGGCAGCGTGACTCAGCCGCCGACATCGGAAAGCACTGCATTCAAATCCCCACATATGCGTTGCGTCGCGACCCGGCTGCCGCTACCTGGTCGCCACCATCTAAATCATACCTTTAGAAGCATAGACTTACCCAAGAGCGCTTAGACACAACATTTATTTAAACTTATTTTGTTTTTTGTAGAGTGTTTTGTTTTCACAACACAACACTGCTTAAGTATTGTTTAAAGTTCATCCTATGAAACGATTCGAAGCAATGTTGTTTCATTGATATGTTAAAAATAAAGGAGGATACAATTGATTGGATCTATAATACCTATAGCAACAATGACACGAGTACATTTGAATCACAATGCCACCATCGTCGCTGATTGTAGCAACAATCAGGCGGTAATGTATTGGAGGCTGCTGCCACCACTTCCTGATAATTTACTCAAGGTCGAGACGATGTACGACACGTACGTGTCTCAGAACGAACTCAGACGGGTTCAGTGGATGTTTTTTTTTATTAAGTCTCATCTTTAAATAGAAATATTAATAAACTAAAGTTTTAAAGTATTTCAAAACAAGAAAAGCTTTGGCATGTGACGCCTTTGATCACCGAATCTTCTTTTTTTACGTCTAGTCTATTTACAATCGTCATCGTTGTGATCGTTTCAAACTCGCATATAAAATACTTAGTACCGCTTTTGGAAATAAATTATTAAACCAGCAAAGAAAACATTTCACTATATTTAAAACACTCTTAGCCTAAAAACACGTAAAACTATGGTCTTAGTTTTAGTAAAAGAAACACTTTTGAGCTCCTATTTTGTATTAAAAGACATTCTCAGAGAAAATGTCACGAACGTCACTAAAGTTCAGTACTACAGTACATACTACAGTAATGTCATTCTGCACACACACATACACACTTCACTTTACACTTTTATAACATGTTTGTTTAGTATATTAAATCACTATTTAATAGCATTTATTTATCATCTTTGTAACTGTAGTCTATGTGTATATATCTATTAATTATTTTATGTCGGGTAGTCCGTCATCTCACTCAGCAGGCCCACTGAAAACCAGCGTCGTGGCCTATGTAGTGGGCAACGACTTATGCCGAGTGAGGTCCTTTTGCGACGGGCGTCGCGACGCGCGTAACGGCACTGTTCGGTCATTAATATTTTTTATTTTATTTTATTTTTTATATATACGTATTACCACTTTTGTTGTTGTTGATAATTTATGTTCAAATTTTATAATGTTACCAGTAATTATTATTTGTGTGCTGTTCTGTTATGTGTCGTTGTGATGTCCTTTAGCGATAAATATTTTTATCTTATCTTATCTTATCTACACAAATTTAATACTGTTCATTATAAAGAAGAATAAATTAACACTTAAGTACCTAATCAGTTACTTTTGGAGTCGGTGCCAGTCGATGAGAGATTCTATGTTTTCGTTTGCACCGACCCCAAAAGTAACTGATTAGGTACTTTAGTGTTAAGTTTATTTTAGCGTTTCAGTTGTTTGAAGTCGTTTTTATTTTTTTATAATGATATTAACTGTATGGAAATCGGTTAAATATCAAAAACTATTAAAGTATTAAACTATTAAAGCTGCGAAGGTTCTCTAAAATAAGGCGTGCTACTCGCGTTATCTCCAATCAGTTTTAGTCGTAATTATTGCTACCCTTTCACAGCTGACCTTTTTAACTCTGTACCTATTTGAAACGTTTAAACGTGAACCAAAAAACTGTAAGACAACACTTAATGCGTTGTCAGTTTGTCTGTCACTTAGAAAGGCGGAGTTGGATCAACATCTAGGTGTTTTGCGAAATACGTAATAGTTTCATAATTAGTTAAGTGCATTGTATTTGTTGAGTAATTTGGAGTTGCGCTGGGTTTTTTCATGATGTATGAAATAAAGAATAATTTTAGATCGATAAAGTAATTACCGGTCAATCTGGAAGTCACCGGTGGAAGCCTATGTTCAGCAGTGGACGTCCTATGGCTGAAATGATGATGATGATGATGAATGATGATACTTAAATAGCGGTAACATGATAACATTAAATTATATCTTACTTCAGACTACTATGGCAACCAGATAACGGATATAAACATACTTAAATTTATTTAAAAAATGGCTGTCCCAGCGAACTTCGTACCGCCTCATTTTTTGTGTATTTTTCTGATGTTTCTGCTATTCGGGGCGGAGACAAATTTAACAAATCAAAGATCATACAAATCGGTCCAGCCGTTCTTGATTTATAATATAAATGGTGTAACTAACCCGACTTTGTTTTATATATATACATAGATATCCATGACTTATGTACCTACAAATGCTCGTGCTCAGCATATTAACATTTGCCCTTTGCGGGATTCGAACCCGCCGCTTTGTATTCCGGAGCGCGGACCACTCTATTCATCATAAAACTTTTAGTAAATAATCGAAATACTTTTAGTTAAAATCTATGAACAATTAATTTGAAACCAAAAATCACTCTTAACCCTACTCATCCCTGTAACTAATATAGAACCTCAGAACAGGTCTCACCTACTTTACAATCAATAATGCACAACAAAATAAATATCGACCGAGAGATTTATTTCAATTACTTCAAATGAGCGTGAAAAACAATTACAATACGACTGGCAGATGCGAGCACAAAGCGGCGCCTGCAGTTCATTAGGCCGCAGGTATTTATTTATTTATTGCTAATTTTAATTTTCGATTAAGTGCGAGAATGACAGCGCTAAATGAGATACGATAGGCCTAGGACATGAGCAGTGATCGGAGACTGATTTGGGGTCAATGATCTCAAACATTAATGTTAATATGGACATACCTCCGGGATTCCGGAATTTCTTTGTATCAGTGTTTAAAAAAGAGGCATATCCGTATTATGCTAGCCCTACCAAAGTACACTAAATCGATCTACCTATTCCGATCACTGGACATGAGTCAAAACGCACATGCTGGCAAGGTTTGAAAAAAATGTCCTACTTAGGTTCTAAGTCCAAGTTCTATGAGCAGAAAGAATCATGTTTTTTGGTACTAATTTAATGTATGAAATTCACCCTTATGGCTAACGTTACACAAATTGTCCCGGTGCGGATTGGTGGAGAGGAGAAGACAATAATAATAATAAATAAATAAAATCATTTACTTGCCAGAATATGGTTACACAGTGTTCTTAAAAATTTACCAACATATTCTATCGCCAGCGACGTGCAAATTTTGATAAAGAGATCTCTACATCATTTTTAATAACCATTAATTTACTTTAATTTTAGAGAAGAAAGATGACATGGTCCTTGGTTACAGAGTTCAAAATACAAAAAAATCATAATATAATACTTAAATAGTTTACCATGTCAACATAGTATTATATTGCAAATGTCAAATCTTATCATTGAAAAAATCATTAATTGTATAATACATCTTTTCCATTAAAAAAATAAATAATTTATTCCTAAATTTAGTAAACGGCAATTCTTTTAGATCGTTCGGAAACTTATTAAATATTTTTATGGTCATACAATAAGCATTTTTTGAGAAGAGCACCAATCTTTGTGGTGGAATTGCCAGGTTATCTGGTTTTCTGCCTCTGTATCCCAAAAAGTGATCCCAAAAGACCAGTGACTTATCATTACTGACAGATGTAATCAAGCCGCCATAAGACTAGGCTTGACGACTAGGACGGGCTAGGATAAGCCGGGGCCAACTTTTAACGTGCTTTCCGAATCACGTAGATTATTAAATGATAAATGTCACTAAAAATCTTCGGAATGGTCACCCATCCCAACCGCGGCGTGGGTTGCTTGTCTTTGGTAATTACTACAACTACTTACTACTAAAGAGCACTAAAGAGCACAAACTTAAGTTTTTTTTATCCAGCCACTGCCAGCCATCCTTCTAAGGTCGTCAGTCCATCGAGCGGGAGGTTTCTTTTACTACGTTTGCCAAGGCGTCGATTCCACTCGCGAGCCAGTTTACTTCACCTTTAATCGGTTCTGCGACAGATGTGATTGGCCCACTGCCACTTTAGCTTTCTTCATTTTTGGACTATGTTCATTACTTTTGTCTTTTGCCGGATGACCTTAATTCAGATTTTAACCCCTAACGAGATCCCAAGCATCGACCTGTCCATAGATCGCTGCAGAGTGACGTGAAGTTGGTAGGCCAGCTTTACTGTCATGTTCTACGTTTCAGCTCCGCAGGTCATGACTTATCGAATACCTTGCTCTACAGGCATTTTGGCAGTAGCGACGCGAAAATATGACGCAATTTCCCAATTGCTGCCCAGCCAAGCTACACTCGCCTAGCAAATTTCCGCTCAAAACTGTCTCTAATTGCAGCACTTGTCCGAGGTAGACATACTACTTGACAACTTTGAGCGACGCTTTCGACAGAAACAGATGTTTAATTAATAATTTATAAAAAAGAATACAGTTTAAAACGCTACTGTATTCAGTGATTTTGCGAAGTTAGGTCTTAAACTTTGTAAATTTTAGTGGGCCGGTATAATCTTACCCCATTAATCTTCCTTACTATTATCACTTCAACCATTTCAGCCGGCCCCGTTCTCAGCCCGGCTTAAATGGGCCGCATTAAATATGATTCAGTTTCAGCCGTTGCCGGAACTTGATTTAATATAGTCAATGTTATTGGATCTCAATAATTTATTGCGATCTGCCTCGTGGGAACGCCTCGTACTATGAACTAGGGTGGATGTTACACCGAAGTGTACCTAGTGATAGGATTAATAGCTGTTTGTTGTTTTTATATTTATATGTTTAAAAAAATACTAGCCAAAGTTTAGTGTAGTTCAGAGTCGGGCCTGGAATACAGGAAAAATATTTAAAAAAATCCATTGTATATAATAATACACCTTGTTTATAATTTTTGTTGTAGTAATTGATTTATCGTAAGTAATAAATAGTTTTCCGAACCAAAAATGTTTTTTTTATGTATAATTATTTGCTAGATCTGTACCTACTTTCTATTGTTGCAAAACAAAGTCTGGTTGTTGTAAAAAGAAACAGTGTGGTCTGCCCTAAATAAAGACGTACAATGCTAAGAGCATTTAAAATAACACATAAACATATTTTTATAAATAGTTACTATTGTGTAGACTTGCGACTGAGTTATTTGAGTTCTCACTCCTAAACTAAGTAAGTATATTTTTATTTAATATCTATAAAACTTTTGAGATAATTGAGAAGTTTTTTTTAACAAGAAAAAAAGTTGATGATTCCTCAACTTAGTTTAGTTTTTAGCTTTAGCTTAAGTTAGTTTACTTAAAGTTTTGTTTTATTAATTGTTAAATTTAAAATAGAAACCTATATTTACAGAATGTTTTTAATATTGAGAATAGTAGAGAAAATTTTCATATAAAAAATCAAACATATAATTTGATAGTCTATTAAATTTTCTAAAAAAATAAAAGACGGTGTAACCTGCAGCTCACTTCATACAAAAGTACAATAACCACAGTTAACCTAGGAAACGTCATAAGTTATTAGCAATTATAGTCAACCATAGCCAGCATCTATTCAAGGCTGAAACAAGAAGAATAGCCTTGTGTAGCCTACCTACACACTTATCAAAAAACCGGACAAGTGCGAGTTGGACTCGCCCATTGAGGGTTTATTATAAATAGTTCGGGAATCGAGTCTCGTAGTTTAAGTAAAAATAAAAATAATAACAAATGTATAGTTTTTGTAGGTATTTGTAGTATAAAACGATATTACTTTGGAAACATAGTTTCAGGTCAACGGAAAGTATTCCATAAATTTTGATTCCCTTGTGATTGTCATATTTTTTTTTTTTGCGGTATGTACGGCCGTGTCTTTTTTTACGTTATCTTAGATGTTTGTTTTTTCACAACTTCAAGGGACAGATAGATAGTTTTAATCTTAACTTAACTTAACCTTCACGCGTTCCTGAGATAAAGCGTCTTGACAGAAGGACAGACAGACAGACGGACAACAAAGTAATCTTATAAGGGTCTCTTTTTTTTGAGGTACCGAGGTTTTATTCCTAAAAATATTAAAGAAAGAAAGTCTTCATACAAATCATAACAACTAATTTGTCAAGTAATCTACTTAAATTTTTCTGGAATTCTTGTAAGGATTTATACTACTTACTCGAGGGTAAGGGAAAAAGTATGGAAAAAAGCTGAAGAGTTATTTTTTTGGCTGAACGCGCTAATCTCAAAAATTAATTAATTCGAATTTAAAAAAAAAATTATAGATAGACCATTTATTGAGGAAGGATAGGCTAAATTAAAATCACGCTACAACCAAGTGACAGACTGAACTCCACGCAGGCAAAGCCGCGGGCGGATGCTAGTTATTAATAAACCTGCACATTCAGATAATAATGTTCGTGGTCCTAGAATAGTCTGGTGCTCCTACGTTAGGGTTCCGGAGGCTTTAACTCATCAGCCATTCGTAATCGAGACACAATAGAGAATCCAATGTAGATAGTATTAGCGGGGAATCGATTGCTGGGAACATCCCTATAAGCGGTTCCCGGCACTAGGTGTCAGCTGTCATCGGAGCGTACTTCTTCATGCGTCGTAATTATTATTGTGATTTCGCGCGTTTTTCATATCAATATATTTTAATAATCTAATACACCGTTTTATTTAGAGGATCCTCTCTATTAATAGATAGAAATCTAGACACTTTATTGCACAAAAACATTTAAGCTTATTACAAACAAGTATGTACACAGTTATGTACAATTAGGCGGCCGCCAAAAGCGATCGCTGTATGCGGTCTCATGAGACCATTTGGATGTTGATGAGTTCAATGGTTTGGTTGCGACATTTATCAAGGTCAAGTGTACTTTGCAGGTTATTAAGGTTTAAGAAGCCGCTGGATGCAGGCCGCTTCAACCCGGCCAATCTGGAAGTCATTGAGGGAGGCCTATGTTCAGTAATGGACGTCCTATGGCTGAACTGATGATGAAGCGTAACTTGAAAACGAAATAGACAAAGATAAGACAAAAAAATAAATTCTAAATTTATTGTTTCTCTGTACTGTTTTTTTTTGTGTGGTGTGCAATAAAGAGTATCTATCTATCTACATTGCTCTGATCCTGTGGTAAGTAGCCAAAGCACATGTGTTACAGAAATCAGAATTAACTTTTTAAAATGTAACATTTTTATACCATGTACCATGCAAATAAAATATTATGATTATGAGACTATTAAAGGAGGGAGGGATTACTTTTATCAGCATAATAAAAAATATGTAACGTAATATGAGCATTGAAGAATAAGTAACACAATCAAATAAAGTACTCGTAATTAGTAGCAGTTGTACTGCATTAAAAATAAATTATGATGTAATTGAAACAAACGAAGCCACTAATAGTAGCTTTTAAATGCATATTTACAACAACACAATAGATTTATTATTTATTGCGTCATCATCAGACGATATACAGGTAGATTAGACACTCCTAAGATTACACACTCTTAAAACCACTCAATGAAATATTGTAATATTTTTAATTTGTGATTTTTTGCAGTAAAAATTACTTAATACTGATTTTTTGCAGTAAAAATTACTTAATACGTAATAGTGTTGTACCTATTTCTTGCTTTTATGTTGTGTTAATTTATATATATTTTAATTTGAAATGTTTATTTCACAATTTTTGATTTATTTTTATTTATTATTAAAAATTAGAGATTTGCAACACATGTTAAGTTAGCAAAACATGCTTGGAATCAATTTTAAAACTTTTATGTACTTTGTTTCTTGTCAATTCATAAATAAATCTGAATCATTTATCCTTAAAATAAAAAAATAAACTAATGAATTGACCTTCTTCGTTATTCTTCTCCAATGCTGTGATCTGATAAAATCGTCATCGTGAACCCTTGACTCTCTACTTTCCAGTTAAAGTCATCATATTTATGTATGTATGTATTTTATCTATGTAGTCTATGTATTATATTATTTAGTTTATAATATTTGACATAGATACTGTGTGTAGTTTATGCTGTGATTATATAATAATCATTTTTGTAACGTCATATGCACCGCCCACAAAACATTTCTGTTTAGCCTAATGGTCGACTGGTAGAGAATGCCATATGGCATTAAGTCCACCTTTTGTACGATTTTATTTTGTGCAATAAAGTTTAAATAAAAATCTTTTAAAAATACGATCACTTCTCTACAATACGCGTATCAGCCCGCCCAAGCACCGCCTGACAGCTGTAGAAAACGTACAATTAACGCATGCGTACAACCTTAATGGATTTATGTACTTATTGATGCATCAATCAAAAGTCTCCACGTAATTGATGGGTCCATTTCTAAGCGATCGGTTTTTGTTTCCATTGTTTTTGCGCTATAATGAGTTAGTCGGGAGCTCAGTTGCAGTGGATGTAAGGATGGTATTAATAAGACAACTTCATGGCTGAGTGCTTCTCAAATTCGTTTTAAATGTACACGTTAAGCTTTTATAGAAGTTGTGGAGTGCTATTATCTATTCTGTGGTTTTAGATTAAGCCTTTATATGTAATATGCATTACATAAAATACAACTATTATTAATAAAAATCAATTGCCGAATGTATTTAAGCGCATCACTTCAGAACGGCTGCACCTATTTGGTTAATTCTTTTTTTTTGTGTTCGAGATTGTCAGGAAAAGATTTGTGTGAAAATAAAAACAGTTTTTTTTTAAATTTGGGAAAAACTGAGCCTCCTTTTTCTATAAGATTTTTGCTACTACGGGCGCAAATGTTGTTTTGCACTGTCAAATTTGAACAAGACAACGTCTGTTGGGGCAGCTAGTTATCTAATCTATAATATTATCTTAAACTATAATAATATATTTAGAGGCAATTTGGTTGTATCTAATTTATTATTTATCTAAATCTTGGAAAAGTTCGACCGCACTTTAATAGTCGAATCGATATGAAACTTTGTAATCATGTGTGATCCGATTGACATACAATAATTTGATATCATTGAGCTAATCGGATACTGGAATGACCGAGTAGCTTTTCTTTAGTTTTGATGTTAAAAATTATAAAAATAACAAAAAAAGATTTACTTATTTAAATATAAAAATAAACACAAACTACTCCGATCTTCTACTACTTATTTCTGTGTTATTTGTTTTTCTTTTACTACCTATAAATGTAAAAAAATACATTTTGATCATACTCCAATCTCAAATTTCCAATTTAACCTGTTATAATCGGCATGCGTATGCTAATTAAAGCGTTCATTATCCGTTAATGAGTTTAGGAGCATACAATGGATTAATTAGAGCTGTACGGATCATTAGCATATGATTGTGTCAAAACATCCCGCGGTATCAGCTGTCAACTGAGCGTCAAGGTGTCACGTGTCGTGTAGTTGGACGGGTGCAGACGCGACGAAAAGTGTTCTAGTTTCGTCTATCTTTATTTCTAAACGTAATTATTTGCTTCGAAAAAAGGAGCAAGACCATTAAAGTGAACCAGAACAGCTCAGAACAGAGATATACGGAGACAGTTGGGAGAGGCCTTTGCCAAAGGTCAAACAGATATTTAGATAAAAAAAATATAATTACTGGGTTAAGATCTTTTTATCTGAATAAAGGAAAATATTATTATTATTTCTAAAGACTAAAACATTAAAAAGGAAGGTGTAAGGCTGATAGCCACTGGCAAAGTCAAAGGCAAGAGACCGAGAGAAAGAAGCCTGATGTGTTGAACAGACAGACAGACTCTAGACACTGTCAGCTATGAAAGCACGCTAGGCACTTTGCGACTGACCGAAGCAGATGGCAGATTGAGGCAGTCACGTTCGACCTTCAGCATTGAGGATGATGCGAGAAGAATAAGGATTTCTAAGCACACTTTTATTAGCTTAAGTTGTCACTAATAAACAACTAATTTTGTAATCAAATTTTGGCACTTGTTTTTAACCTTTTTCTAACCGTCGTCTCGATTTAAAACATTGTACTTAAGTATTAGACATTTGGATGACTGATAAATTATTAAACAATCGTCAGACAACACACCATTGGGCTTGGTCTTGAAGTTAGGAATTAACGTCTAGTTGTGACAAGATAAGTACCTACCAAACAAAATCATTGCTTAGAAGCAAAATATCCTATTATTTTTTATTTAATTGTGTATAGGACTGCTGCAAGATCCCAGCAGACATGGGTCTGTCGCGCATGGGCCTGAGTTAATTTAGAGCCATATCTTTCATAGGCCTATTTTCATAAATAAATTAGTTTTAAAAGGTTTTGACCGATATATCGTGAAATGGGGAATATGCATGTTTTTTTATTTGGTCCTAAAAGAAATAATACTTAATTATAATTATTAAAACTTTAAGAATTATCAAAAAACATTGATAAATACCTGACTTACAGCCCATTAAAGTCGAGTGTTAGACAATGAGATCCGATATGTACCGTGACGTCACATTACACGTCCGCCATACATTTTTCATAATAAAAGTTGTTTTAGAAAGAGATAGGTATGACTTAATTTCTAATTACTATATTACGGTTATTTTTTACCTAAAATCTATTTCGTTTTCACTATTAGCACTATAATTTCGTATATTTTCAAATATAGTAAAAACAATATATTTTTTTCATGCATATTCCCTATTGTTTTCAATGTTTTGCCACTGATTTTAAAATCAGCATTCACAAAGTATTATTATTATAATTCATTAATAACAGTGTATATAGGCACGTGTTACAAAATATATTTAACAACAAACACTTTTCTTCCCACGTTCACTCGCGGACAAACAAACCTGCGCGCGCGCTGATCGGCTTACGTCCTATCAACTGGTCCATCTGTCCACGTGCCATGATGGCTGACTGTACACCCAGCCACAACAGAATTAATTGTCAACTTTCAAGTTTAAAGTCAGAGTGGTAAAGTCTAAAATTTTAAACACTTGTGTGGGAGACTATACAATTATTTGTACCGACAAATGATTTATGGACAAGCAACGGATTTGGTACTGAGGAATGTTTGGACAAATGCTTGGCGGGAACTAGTTTGTGATGGTTTGATTTGAGAATATAAAATGAAAATCATTTTTAGTGTGGTAGGAAAAATAGTATTACCGTATCGAAGCAATGATAACATAACACTCATAGTTATGTAAGTCTCTGTTATTTTGCTTGTTATCGTTATTTAACATCATGTGCGTCGGAAGAGAGGTGCAAGGGGTAGATCCTGCAGTAATCTCATCCATTGACGTCTAGCTACCATCAGGAAATATTTCTAAGGCAGTGCCATAGTACATAGTAGACATTAAACTTTAAAATTTAATTATAATAAACCCGAAAGCCAGTGATACGTTTTATCAGGTTAAGACTTAAATAGGGTAATCAGAATGTACAAAATTTGTTTCATGTCTTACTTAATATTGCAAAGTTTTATTTTAAAATCAGGGTAACTAATTCTACAGTCACTGCTTTAGATAGTATATTTGAAAAATACAAAAAGACCTAATCACTTAGGTAGGTCCATCAATTTTTTCCACTCTCCATAATGGATGTCGTCCAATATTTCGGAATGTGTTAGTAAAACTAGCTGCTTTTTAGCTGAGGAATAAAAGCAAGTCATCTCCCGCCCTAATATAAATAGCCAGCATTAAGTTAAGGCCAGTCTACACTGGTTTGGTAGTGCTTATATTGTTATCAGAAAATAGACCATGGAACTAACTATCCATGCACCTCGAACACAGTATTACATTATTATTTTTTGTTTAATGTTTGACTTATAAGCAACACTATTTTGGTACGTTTGAAGTAATACTAATTTCAGAGGTACCCTGGGAGAAACCGAATACAGAAAAAACAAAATCAGATTGGAGTAATATTAATACTTTTAAGAGCTCATTTGTGAGGCTCTTCTGGTAGAAGTAGTTTTTTACTTCTACCAGAGGCTGAGCAATGAATTCTTACTATACTGTAGTACTGTAGAATCATTTTAATAATTAATATTTGTACTAAAAATAATTGTAAATAAAGGGCAATTACAAAGTATTTCTAGTAAATTCGCATTTACATATAAATGCTTGTAAAATACTGAAATTGTGCTATGTTATTCATTCTTATTTGACATAATAATATTATTTTAATGAAATATTTTGACGCATAATAAACTACCACCTATATGTCTAACCAACTGCTGTTTTTATTAGCGGTTTTCTGAAAATACCAAGGAAACCCGAAGAAACCTTAAAAACGATGGTGTGACAATTTGACTAGTATCGAAGGTGATTGGGAAACTTCGACCTTGAAATTGGTGTAGGGTTTTGGGGCAAAGTTAAGCCCAGCCTTGGGGTAGTGTAGGTTAAGCATAATGTTACATTTAACCAGAATATATTATTTCTATCAAGCTAAGCTAAGCTAGTAAGTTCGTCTTTGTAGGACAGGCAGAATTAAGTATTAAGGTATTGCATTTATTCATATTCCACTAATATTACAGTCGTGTGTACTCGCCTTTAATTCCGTAATGGTCTTACGCGCATTACGTTATTTTGAGTGGTTTGCGGCCGACAAAAAATGTTGACGATTTTAGTTATGTTACTAGACGTTGCCTTCATCTCTTCGGTTCAGAGAATTGTTATACATGTTACTACGTTGTTACTAACTGGATAAATAATATTTAAACAATAGGGAATAACGCTATAAAATCCCGGCCAAGTGCATCAGGCCACGTGCAATGTAGAGTTTCGTAGTTTCCCGTCACAATATGCTGTATTTGTTACCTCTTTTACATGATTAACAAAATCTTCGAATTTTTTTTTTCTGCAACTACATTTTATAAGTTTACTCTTGTATCTTGAAAAGCCTAACTAGCTGTGATAGTTTTCGTTTTAGTTACTACTGTTGTGATTTTTTTACATTTCTTAAAGCAAGCATTTAGCTGATAGAGGCTCTCTCCTTCAGCTAAAATAATTGCTTTGATTTGCTGAAAATCAGCCAAGCGTGAGTCGGCCTCGAGCATCACGAGTTCTATACAATTCTGTAGGTATGCAAATAGTAGTAGATTCAAATCTCGAAGATTTTTACCGCTTTTTTCGAGTTTGTTGTGATTTAACTACTTTACAGTTATTCAAGTTTTTCCTTTACTTGTTCTTTATAACATTGCTTCTTGCCTAATTTCATCAGTACAGTACCATATCAGCACCCTAGAAAATATGCAACATAACCGGCCGTACCTTTGGATTGCGTTGACTTCGAAGTTTGATTTTTTCACAGCTCCAATTAATTGCAGACCATTCGATATTAATTTCAACTTATCAAGTTCTTGCGTTCCTTCATGCGTTCCTGATGTAAAGGTCTTGACAGACAGACGGATGGACAACAAAGTGATTTTAAATTGGTTCCTTTTTTTTGATGAACTGAACCCTAAAAAATAGCACTTAATAGAAAAATGGTTTTCACACTTGGTGGTAACAACAAAAAAAGCGTTTTTGTTCTAAACTTTTAACTACCTTGATAAATGTTAAGGTATGCTTTGCACATACCTACTTCCAAACCTTTTAAGTTAAACTGACACAATGATTGAACTTTGTTGGTTATTAAAGGAAAGCTACCGAAAATATGCTTCAAAACGTCATACAGTTAACATATATTTCGTCACACAACGACTATATTCCTTTTATTGCCTAATATTGATCTAACACCTACGCAATATTGCATCATATATAATATTTTTATCACAAATGTAGCACTCAATTTAAACTGTACTTTGTTACCAATTTTTTTATTACGAAATACGTCATAAAGCGTTGGTGTGAACTTGTGAAATATATTAACAAGAATATTTTTTGAATACATAAAACGTAATGTGTGAATTAAATACAGTTATTACATCACAAGCGATAATAAATCTAATTTCTTTTGTAATAAGATCTTACATAGGTATGTACTACGCATGGTGATAAAGTTAGCATCGTACGTCACAAATTGGAAGAATAATGTACTGGTTTCTTAGAAGTGTTTGGTTTTTGTTAGATTTTATGTGTTATATATATTAAATCGTACTAAGTTAGGTATTTTATTTTCAAATGTTTTGCAGAATCTATATTTCATTACTTCTTGAGATGAACCGATAGAGGTAGTAGCAGAGAGGGAGCGAGAGGCCTCGGCTGATGCCCCAATAATCCGCTGCCGACTCACTGGGCGCCGCTGGAAGCAGTATAACCTCCTAATGCCACTTCTCTATGGGCCTCGGACGACCGACTCAGGGATGTCGGCTATCCGCTGAAGGGGGCCCTGCGGCGGGGTTGGGCATGGTCCCCGCACCGATTTGCTAGAGACCGGGGGGGGTGGAGACCACCTTCCTTCCTAAAGCCGGGTGACGCTCGCTATTCAGCGAGCCACAGCCAGAGGCGGAACTGCAGACGATTGCCCAGGGCTTGCCTGAGGCGATCACCCGCAGTTCCTACTTACTCAATGGAACCGGAGGATAACGTTAGGTTTTAAGTGGCTAGACGGGTCTCACTCTGAGGTCCGGAGTCCCACATAACCCCCGGTCGCCCCCGCGGCTAGTGTGGTATGCAGAACAGCATTTTCCTAACGTAAAAAAATGTTGCAGTGGAACGTAAAGGGTTCGGTTTATTCAGGAGGAACAGTTTTCTAAATTGACTCAGGTCTGGATATGTTGGGAGACCACCTGGTAAAAGTATTTTAACAATTTATTTATTCCTACTAACAACGATCCAAACACAAAACCAACTACTTGCAACCTGTACCAATAATGTTTCGTGTTGGCAACAGATTTAGCAACCCAGTTGCTGGAAGTCTTTTGATGTTAACCTGACACTGCCTAAAGAATTCTGAAGTACCGTAACACCTAATAAAATATGACTAAACCTTGCTGTTAGATGTAATCAAGCCACCCTAAAGCTTCTGACTAGGCTCCACAATTAAAATCAAGCAATATTAACCGAGACAAAATTTTACGTTCCTTCTGAGGCACGGAGATGCTTTTGATAAATGTCACTAATTATGTTCGGAATGGTCACCCATACACTAAACCGCGGTGTGGTTTTCATAACTTTAGTTGTCACTACCAAAGCGCTGTCACCCAGTGGCTCTGTAGCCCTCACAAATAAATTACTTAAAAAAATGTGAAGAGGCTAAACTCTTCTTGCGATGATGCCTAGAATATAAAACAATAATTCGATATTCATACCATCCGAACATGTACAAATTCTTCCACAATGATAAGTCAGAACACAGAATTAAATTAACACCCTTTGCGTAGACATGTAACGGTAATGACGATTGGAATCCCTGAATCACATGCCACGTGATCGTGACGTAGCATGTGAATTGTAGCAACTGTACACTGGTGTTAAATTTCAGTCAGTGGACCAGGATTTTACATTGTTATTTATTATGTAGGTAATTTATAAAAAAAGTTTCACGTGACATTACGCGGAACTTTAGCGGGCTATACCTTTATCATTTTTTTGTTTGATTGAGAAAAGAAAAAATATGTGTCCAATATTTTCTGTTAATCCAACTGACGGACTATTTAGATGTTTTAGGAAACTAGCCCATTAGATAGCGGAGCATAGCGTGTTATCTCTGTTCTGTGGTAAGTAATACGCTAGTTACTATTCCACTTAACGATTTGTTTTAAACAGGCGTTACGAAATTTTTTAGGATTTGGAAATTTTTGTGCTTACATTTGTAAAAAAAATCATATCTATCTATTAATGATATAGATAAACTGGCCGAAGGGAACACCCTTTGTTATTTTATATACTATATTTAAAAAAAACTTTTAAACACATTTAAAATAAGCAAAAGAGTTTCTTTTAATAGTATATAAAATAACAAACTAACTCAAATATGTTTTTTCAGTAAGTAAATATTAAATATTTTTAAAAGAAATAATAAAGTTTATAAACCATTTAAATAAATACCTGGTGAACATGTTTGCAGCTCGCTGGGTGTAGTGGCACGCTCTGAGTGGCGTCCCCGGGCGCCTGGGCCGTTCTCATCATTAGCACTGCGCTCGCTCCACCTCACTCCACTCCACTCACACCTACAACAAATATATCAAACCGGTCAATCAATGTTATCATCCATTGCTTCTTCTTTACTTTAGTGGTTGAAGCTCAGTGGCGGCAGCGCTTTGGTAGTTAATAATCATTACCAAAGTTTCAAGATTACCAAAATTAAGTCACCTACGCCGCGGTTGTGATTGGATGGGTGACCATACCAACCATACTCAGTGACATTTATCATAAGCATCTCCGTGTTGTGGGAGATACGATACGAGCGATAGATATGATGGCTAATATCGCTTGTCGTGAAGTCTAGTCAGAGGCCTAGGCCTAGGCCTAACATCTGACAGTAAGATATAAGTCACTGACACACTCACACACAGCAATCGGTCCGCATGGTGGAGTGTGCCCAAACCACCTCATAATTGAGGTGAGGCCTGTGTGCCCTGCAGTGGGACGTATATGGGCATAGTTTACTTTTCTTGATTTCGTGTTGACAAAAAAATTCTTCTCAAAAAATTTTTTTTTTAGTATACAACATCACCACGTTTCTTCCAAGCAGGGATATTCAGCGGTATAAAATATCTTTATAGTACCAGTAAAAATATCAATACTGATATTTTATACGAAGCCAATTTCTATGCCGATTTATTATCTCTTTCTACAGTTATTTAACCCTTAATGTATTTCTGTACTGAAATGTGTATAACTGAAGTGAACCTGAGCATGGGGTGCGGGAGGGGGTGGCGAGCAAATGTAGTACTTTAATAAATCAATAATATCTGTACTAAAATTTAACCCTTTGCGTGTCACAAAAAAAAATCTCTTTTGTTTTCCATTGTTCTTCTGGTCTACCGTGGGTAAGTGGAACGCGAAGGGGTAACGTTATTAAAATATAAATGTATGACGTTACAAAATAATACATTATGTGTACTTGAAAATTTCTGTTACCTAAATATAAAGGTATCGTCATAAAGAAAGAAACTGTACCCATATTAATAACGGTACACAGTCCCTGCTTCAAATACACAAAAGCGTTTCGGGACTGATTCTGAAGCTCGAATACAACAACTTTGTCTAATGCAAAATAAAACTATGTGTAATTCTAACTTCTAGGTCACGTGATTATCATGTGTATCATGGGAATTATTTATGTTGATCTCATATAAAAAGTTGATGTTTTTAAACTCTGTCTGTCTATGTTAGGTATGTTTTCACGCCTAAGCCGCTAAACCAATTTTGATGATTTTAGGAAAGATTGGACCTTGGAGAAGGACATAAGCTTCTATTTTTTAATCCACCTTCTAATGGACTTAAATGGGGGGTGACATGCCGTATTCCATGCGGACGAAGCCGCGGGAACACTAGTAACAATTATGATTTCAAACAATTGAGAACCTCTTCCTCTTTATAGTTATACTAAGTGAAATCAATAAATAATACAGTAGGCAAGTAACTACTCATATTCCCGGCTCTTTATTGGCTTAAGCGCAGTACAGCGTAACCCAAAAATGGTATGCTAAATTTTTTCATTAGGATTCACATCGCTTACTCCAATCGTCTGACAATCTGAGTTAAAATGCACATGGGTGGAGCATTAACATTGCCTGTGATTGTGGGTCTTATCTCAAACCTCGTAAGGTCCAAAATTTTGTAGAAAAAATGGCAATAAAAACTGCCGGACTTATTTGGAAGGCTCTATGTAGCCATAAAGCCGTAAAGTGATGTGTGAACTTTTTTGTTTCCACAAATCAACATACAGTAGGTATTTAGTGAAACATGTATATTTCTTTGTGAATTTAGTGTCCGACTTATAAGTTATTAAATAAAACACACGGTTTGGAAATAATAGAAAGTAATGTATTTTTTAAGTTAAAGCCATCTGTAAAGATGGATCTTCTGAGGACGCCAGACAGGATTTCGGAACTAAATTGAAGACCAAGGGAAAGAAGTCGAGGGTAGCACCTAGTACTTTATAAAAATAGACAATTAGTGGTACGCATGCAAAGCCAGAGCGATTGCTTGTAAATACAAAACAACTTATAAATCTCAACTCGAAGGCACGTTGATCGATGTCATCCCATAATCGATAAGTATGATAGACATCATTACACACATCGATTCTACGGTATTTACAAGCAATATTTTGTTCGCCTTTAACTTTTACAAACAAAAATTACAGCTTTCAACGCTACGATAATTTTCGTCATATCAGGCCATAACATACCATAAGCTTACAACATTATTTCATTCAAAAATGACCCTTAACTTCAAAATATAAGGCTCTTACATAAAACCACTTAAAGGTGCACTGTACTAAGGACGTATATTAAAGTGATTAAGTCCACTCTTCGACAGTGATTGTACGCATTTTGATGTATAATTTTTTCGGCTATTATTGGTAAAAGCAATGTAATTGGTATTAGTTAAAGGCCTTGTTTCGACGTACAAATATTTTTCTTTTGTGCATATTTTTTTGTCATTTAGAAAGTACAAAATAAAAATATTTTTAATAGTGCCTTAGAAAAAACTTTTATAAGTGGAATACAAGTTTTATTATGTATTGTGGATACCTACTAGGTGCTAGCCTTTAAAGATCCTTTAAGTAGTACATAGCTTTCTCATAAAATACTTAAAGAAACCCCTTTTAGAAAATATTACCTACGGCAAGAATAGTGCTATATGAGAAACCGAAATAGACACTGAACGCTACGCCACATGAAAATCAAGTAAAACAAACTGATATTCTATTATGGCGATGCTTTGTCCTTTTCCTACTCAGGGAAACAGATAGAGATGGGGACCGATTGAAAAGTCGTAGGTCATTAGGTCCGAGCCATATAAGGGCTACAATATGCCAATATGGTAGCAGCCGTGACTGTTGTGGACATAGGCCAAGGAAAACCGCCTCACGTATTATCATACCTTTGGACGAATTTGTATTAACTTAAAAAAGCTACAGATATGACATGCCAAACTTATAAGTGGTTATTTGTACCAAGATGATAATTTAGTCAATTCAAAAGATAGGCCTGACTTTATAACTATCTGTACTTCATTTATAATTTTCACGAAAAAAAAAAAAAACTTCCAATTGTTGCACCAACACCTAACCCAAAAGTAAACTGATTTTATTTAGGTGACTAGAGTAGGAGATAAACATTTGTATGATGATGATGATAATTAATGAATCCATGACTCTAGTACAAATACTCTTGATCACTACACAAGCATTTTCCCCTTACGGGATGCAAATCGGCGATCGCTAACCTTGTAGACAGAGGTGCTGAACGTTCAAATTTGTTGACTTTACTGTTATTAACTTAGTACAGCCTTATAAAGAAGTCACCAAAAAGTATTGATTTTAAATAAATTGTTTGTTCTCTTTGGGCTATTATTATACTGCTGGCTTCGTATGTGGTTAAAACAATAGGTCATCGGTTCTGATTTAAGCTGCGTAGGTGACCTGCACTGACACCAGATGGCTCTAGAGATTTGGTTTTGATGTTAATTGTTTCAGGCGTAGCGATTTCATGGTACGAATATATTATTGACGACTGGAATGGCGTAGTGGTACGGTTATTTCATATAAATCAAGAGGATTTTAGGTTCGATTTCCACTCCAGGCTAATTCAGATCATTGTTTAGGATCAGGTCTGGATTTGCTGGCAGAAGCCCCTAGCAAAATTCACTGTCTGGTACCCTGTAACAAGGAAGGTAATCCCTCACCATAACAATATGTATTTATTATATGTCCTTTAGGTAGGACAAACGAAGTTTTAGATCTTTTAAATAAATAATACCTTCTATAAAAGCAAACTCCATAGCTCGTTTAATGATCCACCAAGCGACAGTACTGTTACTATGAAATTAATAACCGTATAAGAAAACAGAGGTTTGTCATACAAAACTCATACAGAATGTCGATTCAAATTATGATAAGGCGGTCGAAATTAGTTCTGGTAGGTCGTAATGGCCCTCGATTAGGTTTGTAGGTTACACCGAGTTCAGAAGGTGTTTAGTGATGAGTAGATATGGTACTATAAGGTACGTTTTTCTTTGCTTTGCGAACATCTTCATCATCATCATCTTGACACTTTTTTTTTTAATAAGATAGACACAAAAATAATAACCAATGATAATAGTTTCTCATTTAACACAAAACTCTTTTTATTCTAACAGTTCGTTAATGTTGTTACACTGATAATTTTGTTTTAGCTGCCAAGATTGTTTATAATATTTGCTAACCTAAGATGAACAAACTTTTTTTTGATCCTATGGTAAGTAGCCAAATTATTTAAGTCACAAAAATCAAAAATAAGGTCGGTTCCACAGAATCCAGACCTGAGATAATAATAAATCTAACAAGGCTAGGACACATTTTTTTTTTCTTTAATATTTTTAAAAAACGGTAAAATTAGGTAAATTTAGTGATGTTTGTTGACTACACGTTTTAGTGCTGGCTGAAAAAAACATTGCCAACAACCACACGATGGCTTAAAATAAATATGAATAGTTAAAAATATGTATAGGTTTTTTGGTTTTTTGTTTTAATTTTTCGGTTCCTTTATACGTATATTACAGTCCGTAGTCCAAAACGCACGCAGTATTTTTTTTAAAGCTATAATATATCAAACTAAGTTAAAGTTAATAGAGAATATGCAGAAAAGAACATATTGTTTTTACCATATTATAAGAAACTATATGAAATATTAGAGCTAATCGTGAAAACAACATTGATTTTAGGTAATAAAAATAACCGTAATAGAGTAATTATAAGTTGTGATATACCTGTCTCTTTCTAAAACAACTTACGAAAAATGTATGGCGGATGTGTACTGTGACATCACGGTACATGTCGGATCTCCTTGCCTATCACGCGATTTTAATGGGTTGTAAGTCAGGTAATCAATATTTTTCGTTTTTTTAAGCTTTATTAATTTTAATTAAGAACTTAGTTATTTTAAGACCCAATAAAAATATATGCATATTCCCTATTGTACTTTAAATGATGTACCTACTTAAATGTTTAAAAAGTACACGACCTACAAAAGCTGTAAATTTTGATATATTTATCAGTACATAGTTAAAAAAAACACATCCACCTCAATCCTTTTCCTAGATCAATGTAACAATAGAAATAGGATGAACGACATGCCTCAGCCGCGGCACAAACGCGCCACTCTGCCTTACGAAATACTTAACTCCACGTCGCATTCATTGACTTTTAGAATACACTGCGATTCTCCAATTTTATTCGATTGACGAACTCATTGATCACGTTTAATGAAGTCAAGACGTGATTTAAGAACTTTGAGATTCACTTAGGAGACGTGACGCAATAAACAGCACGTACCTTCGAAATTGTGCAAAAAAGTTATGTACCTACTTTATACATTTTTCGTCAAGGTGATGTTAATTTGAATTAAAAAGAGACTAACTTGACGACAAACTCATGTTATTGCAAGCATTAAACAAATTATTATTCAGTACAACTTTAATGAAACGTTGATATTTTAGGCATTTTATGTTTTATGACAGTACAAAAAATATTCTGGTGATTTTACGTCCTGCATTAAGAGCTGTCGTATACAGAGTGTAACGAAAAGGTGAAATAAAACTTTAAGGGGTTATTCTACGGCTAAATTACATCAACTTTTTCTATGGGACTAACATCGAAATCTCAAAAAAAATATGACGTTTCCATACAAACTGATACCAGCTGGTCGCGTTTTAGTATGGGAAAGTGTTTTTTGCGAATTCGATGTTGGTCCCATAGAAAAAGTTGATGTACTTTAGCCGTAGAATAACCCCTTAAAGTTTTATTTCGCCTTTTCGTTACACTCTGTATAGCAGCTGATAAAATAATTTCAGTACTCAATACATTTGTCGTCAAGCTTATGTTTGTTTTGTATGAAAATGCAAAAACCAATATGGTTATTTTAACGTTAATCCCTTAGTAAAAGTAACTGATTACTACTTTCACATCAACCTTTTTTTCCCATTCATTAAAATGCCATATATTGAATCATACATCTAGGTATGTTTATAAACAGTCTCTACAAACAAAATATACAGCAAATAAAACTATATAATGCTACCTTTTCAACTGCTTAAAAGTGGTTTAAACAAAGACCACCTGGATCCAACCCCATAAGTAAGTAAGCGCTAAGTGGTGGTGTTAATTTGGGTCTTAAGGACCCAGGCTACCTGGTCTGTGGATAGCCAAGTGAAAACAGTCATTCCATTTTTGAAATAAACGGTACCTAACTATATAGAGATACATACCTAATCTCCGCCCCCTACGTTGAATACCTACACAAAAACGTCGCATAAAAATGACTGAAATTCCCTTTTCCAATTGACCGATAAGTTAAGATGTTACGATTTGCACGGGAAAGTTATTTATTTTCGATTGCAATGTGATTAATCATAAAAGATGTTGTATGAAAATCTGAGCAGGAGTAAGTGTCATATTTGGATTATATATTTATGTGTATCTGTAGCATTGATACTATAATACAGTTATTTAAGGCTACAATGTGACTTAAAAGTACTTAATAAGTTAACTTGTTTATATTGCTTGCCGTGGCAGCCTATAATTAAGACATCACTTTGCAATGTAACCTTTAACCTTATATTGGTAAATCATGTATTAAGTGAGTGTTTTCTTGGTTGTCCTAAATAAATTAAAAAAAAATACATATATATGTGAGTTTTTCTAAAGCTTAGGAAGTAATGTTAACAAACTCTAATTATTATCTGCGTGAAAGAGACATTAAAATGATGAGTAATTAAACCTTTAAATAAAGGTTTGTAAATAAAATTCTACATCAACTTGATGCGTTATAACTGGCCGATTTTTTTGTCTCATGTTTAAGGAAACCCAACTGTGGTCCTAAGGCCACGTGCTAATGTACGTAGGTGTTAAAAATCCAACCTAAATATTTGAACGATATATTTTTCGGCTACACTGAAAGACAAAGCTGGTAAATAAATATATATATGGTTCATTGTTTTGGAAAGGTATAACATTTTGATTAGCAAAAACAATGGTTTAGCCAGGTTTGGGTCAAATATTTTTTTTTCTAAATTGACTAGGTTCTGAGTGTGCTGTCTCCTGGCAAATACACTGTCTGGATACCTCAGAATGAGAATTATTCGTACTTTGGACCTAAGACAATTGGTGTATTGGGTGCTTTTAGAATTTTTAAGAAGCAAGCCCAGAGAAAAAAATCTTGAATTGTATTCACTTTTGATTAATAATCAATAAATCTAATAATATAAATAAACTTGTTTAAATTTGTTAGCTTTCTAAAAATAATAACATTGAGAAGGTCGAATAAAAAGCAAATAATATTCGTAGCCAGTTTTTACTTCGCAAAAAACAATTTTATTTAAGTGTTAAAAGAATAGCAAGCAAAAACCATGATAAAATGGCTATCATTAATTTAATGAGTTATCAATACATGATTTTATAATAATGTAGGGGACAGGAATAGATGTAGGTACTGCGACAGCGAATATAAAACTATTAAATGGTTATATTATTGAATACAACAAATACAATGTGTTAATTTTACACTTGATCAAACTTTCAGGGAGTGCTCTACTCATGGTTGTGAACAACTTTTACTATGGGACCAGTACCCTCAAAGAGAAAAAAAAAACAGCTGTTCCATACAAAATGGTTGAACCAAAAGCAAGTTTAGTATGGAACAGCTGATTTTTTTTCTCTTTGAGAGTATTAGTCCCATAGTAAAAGTTGTTCACAACCATGAGTAGAGCACTCCCTGAAAGTTTGATCAAGTGTAAAATTAACACATTGTATATTACAAATGCATCGCGAATTTGATGGTTTGTGAAAAAAAAGGCGTTGTTCCACGTATATCATCTCCTGAGATAAATGATTAGGTAAATTAGTAATCCTTCATGCCGCTGACTTTTCTAAGATTATTTTTTAATTTATTTTAATATTAAACGTTCTTCTATTAAATCTGTAGCTTTTATTTACAAATCACAAAATGCATTGAACAAATTAATACATTCATTTGTTTCTGATGTCTTCGCTAGCAGAATAGTTGACTCATTGTAGCTTGATGAGTAATCTTGGGTTCAAATCCTGTTCCTACGAATAACAATATTTTCCCATACTCCTAGTGATGTCACGATTCACATAATTATTAAATATCGATAGTAATTGATAGTCTTAAAATGTTTGACAAGTACGCATCGATAAGACTATCGAAAAAGCTAAATACTACTTTTTATTAATAGTAAATGTAACGTTTGCATTTTTTCATATTTGGCATTCAATTACGCTTGTCGTCTTGTCGAATGCCCATGTTGCGCCCTACCCAGTATCAATTGGGAGCTTTACTCTCGAAATTGTTGACAAATATGTCTACTTGGGACAAGTGATCCAGTTGGGTAGGTCAAATTTTGAGAAGGAGGTCAATTGTCGAATCCTACTTGGCTAGGCAGCGTTTGAAAAACTCCGCAACGTCTTCTCGTCCAAAATACCTCAGTGCCTAAAGACGAAAGTCTACAACCAGTATGTGTTAAAACGTGGCCTTTTACTATGGGCCTCATAAGAAAGCTCAAGGTTGCACAGCGTGCTATGGAAAGGGCTAACCTCGGTGTTTCCTTGCGAGATCGAATCAGGAATGAGAAGATTCGTAAACGACCAAAAGTCGCTAACATAGCCTAACGGATAAGCAAGCTAAAGTGGCAGTGGGTGGGATACATAGCACGTAGAACTGACGGCCGAAGGGGCAGAAAGGTTCTGGAATGGAGGCCGCGTACCGGCAAGCGCAGCGTAGGACGTCCACCTAAAAGGTGGAAAGACGACCTTGTAAAGGTTGCAGGAAGACGCTGGATGCGGGCCGCTTTCAACCGGCCAATTTTGAAGTCAATGGGGGAGGCCTATGTATAGCAGTGGACGTCCTATGGCTGAAATGATAAAGAAAAACGATGAATCACGCTTGAACAGTTAAAAACAAATAGACTTGGATGGGTACAGTAAAAGTTGTTATAGCATAAGTTCATTTTATCCTACAAAAGCAACAATTCCAAAAAGGTAAAGTGTGCACGCTTAATTAATGTTATAGCGATAATTTTAGTCGTCGATGTTGGCAAAAGTTTAAGAAAACATCTGATAGTAATAACTAGTATAACTCGATATTACAACCTATCGATACTTTCACGTCACTACAAACTCTAACTTAAGAAGCTGATCTAATCGCTGATTATGATTATAACTCGTTAATACTACAGATATAGTTAATTACGACGTAGATAGTAATTATGGGAATAAAACATTGATCAAGCGCCTCTTATTTTCGAATGAAATTAAATAGATGTCTGAGATGTATAATTAGTGTTGGAACGATGTAATAAATTGGGTGTAACTTTATGACAAAATGCCAAAATACTCGACCTATTAATAAAAAAAAGAAAATGAAGTGTTGATAAAAATTAAAATAGTACTGAATTTAAAAGAAAGGTTATACATAATATATAATATTGCAGATACCTACAATGCTTAGAGTAGGTAAAAACAACACTAATAAGAAAGAGATGGTGAATTGGCTATTGATTGTAGCGTAGTCTAATTTTAAACCTAACAAAATACGTGTTGGCGATTATTTATAAATTTCCTCAATCACCTCATAAAGTTGAGGTTAGGCCTGTGCCCTGCTCTGTGTGGGCTATGGGCTAATTTCCTGGGTCAAAAAAATATTATTCTATTCAGTCCGTCAGTTAGATTATCAAAAAATATTAGACCCATATTTTGTCTTTTGTCAATCAAACAAAAAATGACGAAGATAAAGCGCATCAAAGTTTGGGAATAAAACGAAACGTGACGTTACGCAGAACTTTAACGGGCTATACCTTCATAATTTTTTTTTGATTGAGAAATTTAAAAAATACGTGTCCAATATTTTCTGTTACTCCAACTGACGGACTAATTTGATTTTTTTAGGAAACTAGCCTATTGCTATAATAACACCTGTGTGCTGACACTACATGCATTTTCGGTTTAAGATTGTTACTTTGGTAGAATACTTTATACCTATTTAATCAATTTTTCTTTACCATATTAGAGTTTAATAGTAGTAGCCATTGCAATTTTAGGTATTGCAATGTAAAAGAGCCCTTAAATATACTAAACTGCTAATATAAAAACTTCTACATTATTTAAATTGAAGCAAACATTTTAATCGATTGCACCCCACAATAAGTCACAAAATCGCCCATCGATACAACTTCGTAATTATTTCAAAGAAGCTATTGACGTCCGGTCTCATTGTGATGCATCAGAGAAAAGGAATCACATGGATGCAAAAGAAAAACAAACAAAAACAAAAGAGATGCGACCGCGTACGCGCAGATCTCGGTCAGGCCCGCTCCGACTTCTTTTGTTCTCGAATCAGCCAGTGTTTCGAATCTAGATGCCGTTTTTTCCATTTCTTCTTTTTAAGAGTTTTTTTCTTTACTGTCCCACAGCGGCCAGACTTTTTATGAAAAAATAAAACCCCGGTGGCTTATGGCTCCCCATTGATATGCGACGTTCGAATTGAAATTCAAATATTTGCTTGCGCGGATTCTTGTCTTGATTTCTTTTTGTAACCATATTTATTATGTTATTCAAAAAAGTTTCGATGCTTATATTCTGCGCGATGTCCTCATAGACCGTAATGATACGGTACGTCTAATTTATCTGTGGTAACGGCGTAAATGTGCCTTGATAAATGTTGAAGGGAACCTGTTTAAAAAGACGAGCGAGTATTTGGTCCACAAAAATTTAATTGCGTTTCACGGAACTGGGGTCAGGGGGCAGAATCGGATATTTATTTGTAGCCGTTCCGATGAGTGGCCACGACCAGTTTTTTAATTGAACTAAGACGAAATGGTATCGAGACATGAATTGAACTGGAATAGACTGGCAGCTCCATTAATATAGTTGTGTTAGTTGCTTTACTTAAAAGCGTGCATGTTTGGTCTATTTTAACCAAAATAGACCAAAGAGCGATAGATATACACTTTATTGCACAAAATAAAAAGGTTTTCAAACAAGATATTATCATAATAAATCAGGTGGTTTTATGAGCAATAAGGTCATCCGAAGGAAGACTAAAGTAACAGATATAGATCAAATTACAACCTGATTTAACCATGCTTGTCTGATTTGTCGTAGAACCGATAGCCGATGGGGTAGACGTGTTCTTGAGTGGAGACCGTGACTTGGCAAGTGCATCGTAGAGCGTCCTCCGAAAAGGAGACGAGGTGACATAAGTAGACAACGCTGCTAGCAGTGTATGGAAAACAATAACTGAGGGTTGGGCTCAGAAGGCTTGTTTCCTGGATCAAAAAAAGATTATTCTATTTAGTCCGCCAGTTAGATTATCTAAAAATATTGGACCCATATTTTGTCTTTTGCCAATCAAACAAATAATGATGAAGATAAAGCGCATCAAATTGAGCATGTAACGTCACGCCTTGCTAAAAAGTGTCGCAAGGCGTGACGTTACTTTAACGGGCTATATCTTCACCATTTATTGTTTCATTGAAAAAAGAAAAAATACGTATCCAATATTTTCTGTTAATCCAACCGACGGACTAATTAGATTTTTTTTGGAAACTAGCCCATTCAGCCTAAATCAGAAACTGCGACGGCACCACAACACCCAGACCCGAGACAATATAGAAAAGTATTTTTTCTACATTGACCGACAAGGAATCGAACCCGGAACCTCAGAGATGGAGACACCAAGTCCGGTATGCTCGCCTCTTGGCTACGGAGGTCGTGAAGGAAGAGGTCGAGTTGTTGGTTTTCTAAATAAACTGAACAAAACTTATTTAGGGTGAATTCTTATTAGTGTGTGTGTTTAAGGGTTTGTTTTAAATACTGAAATGAAAAATGAAAATGTTTTATTCAGTATCTTTTACAAATGTACACGACAAGTGGCTGGAGTCTCCATGTAAGTATAATACCTGTGTTTGGAGACCCCGCTCTTTCCTAAAATTAACAAAAGATACATTACAATTAAGTTATGAGTACTTTACAGTTTAAAACAAATTGTTACAGTGTTACCACTGTAACAATTTCATTTAATAAGGTTCTCTATCTCATTGTAATTTCTGTCTCGAAGCCAATTTTGTAGTGTGTACTTGCATGTATGTGTCGTTGTGGGGTAAAAGTTAAGAATTTTATTTATTTTGTTGTAGATATGTGCTGATTCTCCTGTAAATTGTCTCCTGGCATAGGCAGTTTTAAATAGGGTTACAAGTGCAACATTTTGTATTTTCCCTTTTTTTAATTTGTTTAGTAGGGTTGTATGGCAGACTAATATGAAGTTTTAGAATCGCATGTAGAACGTAAAGTTTCCACACAGAAAGTAGGCCACATTGAGAATATAGAGTGTCAGTTGGAAACCTATACTGAAGATAAGAAACAACTTTGCTTAAGTAACTAGTTACCTATGTTAACTTAATTTTGTAAGAGTATAAGACTATTTCTTAACATTGACGCAAAATTAAGTTGAGATAGGTAACTAGTTGATTGGTCAAAGCTTATTGTTATCTTGAATATACTAACTTGCGGGATAACTCAAGGATAACATTTTAAACACATATTCTATACATAATAGTGAATAACTTTTGTTGACTAAGCTATGACTTTTGCAAATTTGCATGAAAATTTATCGACCATACAAAATTCACAAGGTGGACGACACGGTAAAGGTTGCAGGAAGCCGCTGGATGCGAGCCGCTTCCAACCAGCCAATCTGGAAATCACTGGGGTCTATGTTCATCAGTGTACGTCTTATGGCTGAAATGATGATGACGATGACACAAAATTACCAAACAACCTATTGAATTTGTATAAAATGACAAAAAAGCGCATATTTTTTTAGGTCATGGAACAAAAGTTGTTCATCATCATCATCATCATTTCAGCCATAGGACGTCCACTGCTGAACACAGGCCCCCCCCAATTGACTATAATGTAAAGAATATAATATGTGGTTACAATATTATTTATACCTGACTTACTGGGAACCCTGTATATCCATGATAAGAAACAACTTTGCTCAACAAACTAGTTACCTATCTCAACTTAATTTTGTTAGAGTACAAATACTATTTCTTTACATATAAACGCAAGCGGCAAACAAACAGTAACAAAATTAAGTTTATATAACTAGTTTTTTGCCCAAAATGGCTTCTTATCATGAGCATATACAAACCCTAAAGCATTTAAGAGCCGATTTTTCAATAGTCAGATAACTTTAATTTGAAGAATAAGTTTGACATGTGACGGTTTTCTTATGAAATTGTGTCAAAACGTCAATTTTATTCGTCGAATAAAGTTATCTGGCGATTGAAAAATCGGCCCTTAGTCTAATAATACATCATTATAAATATATTTACGCATTATTTCTCATTTATATCGTTACATAGAAAGTAAAATCACCACCACATGCCCAGTGTTGCCTCATCGCTTTTAGTTATCAACAAAAGGTCTCCGGCACAACGAGACGACAAATGGCTACATTTACATCCTTGACGTCATGTCCCACGAACCATACAAAGGTGCTATTCATACACGTCATACACTGCTCTAGTATGAAACAGTTAATACAATAATACATTGAGTTTATCCTTGTACGCCGTAATAACATGGCTGATCGTTAAGATTGTAAATAACGAGTAAGGAATAGAATATTCCTTTTTTTATGCGTTAGACCATCTCAAATTAAAGAACTAACATCCTTGTATTACGAAGTACCATATTATACGTTCTTCAAGGGTCCCAGTACACACATACCCAATTTAAAAAAAGTACGATTAAGAAGAAAGAAAAGTTAATAAACGAAATAAAGACTGAAGTCATGATTTCATAAAATAAATAAGATGCAACATTAACCACCATCTCTCGAGCAAATAAATCAATTTGCATATGATTTTAAAAATATAAATCCATACAAATTTTATAAATGCGAAAGTCACTTAACTGAGGAAACTGAACCGATTTTTATGATGATCTTATGAGGTGAGGACTTTCCCTAGGGGGAAGGACATAGGCTGATAATTATGTTTCAATGTCACCTCCTAAGGGAGTAGATGGGGGTTGGCTTCACCCTTATTCAACGCTGGCGAAGCCGCGGGCACAACCATTAGTTTATTCTTCCTTTTAAAAGTAACAAACAGCCAGTCAAAAGAATCACCTCCCGAAAGAATACATTCAAAAAAGAAAACTATATTAATAAATTCTTGTTTTTTCTTCATAAGGCTTGTATGAGCGTAGCCAGTATCAATTTTTTTTATTTTTTTTATTTACACCTAATTAGGTGTAAAAAAAAGTTTGTCATGTTTACCCATGGAATTAGCACTCTTCTAAATCCATGTGTTTACCGCACATTACGCAATTGTTAAAAAAAAATTAAAACAAAAATACTTTTATGAGCTATTTGTCACTGGCCAATGTTGAAATTTCAGCTTGTGAAAATACATCTCTACTTTGCTAATAACTGATGGTTAAGCTTAATAACAGTTATCGGTTGAATCTATATCCGGTTAGCAACCGGTTCGTACTGATTTTGGCTAAGCGCTCCAGTTTTTATACAAGTAATTCACGATACTTATGAGTATGACTAATTTATTTGAGTTTTTGATGTAGCTATTGATACTTAATAGCGCTAAAGTTATTATTAAAGCTATATTTAACTAGAAGTATATTAGTCAATATCATATACATTGCTCTGATCCTATGATAAGTATCCAAAGCACTTGTGTAAGAGAAATCAGAAACAATGAGACCCGAGACAGTATAGAAAAGTTATTTTTCTACATCGATCGACCGGGAATTGAACCCGGCACCTCAGTGATAGACACCAAGTCCGGTATACTTGCCTCACGGCTAAGGAGGTCGTAAGATACTTGATTACATCATCAGGTCTTATTATAAATAAATAAGTTCTTCCAATGACCACACTAATTCATCATCATCATCATCATTTCAGCCATAGGACGTCCATTGCTAAGCATAAGCCTCCCCCATTGACTTCCAGATTGTTCAGTTGGAAGCGGCCTGCATCTAGCGTCTTTTTGCGACCCTTACCAGGTCATCTGACCATCATGTGAGTGAACGTCCACACTAATTAACTATAACGCGTACTAAGCAAAGCTTGAACTGGCAACTAGATAACGGATAAAATAAATAAATAAATTGTTTTTACAATAACACCTTGTTATGACGACTAGATACTTAGATACGTTTTATAAACATCCATGGCGAACAAACGCCTGTACTCAGTACACAAACATTTGGTCTTAGCGAGATTTGAACCTGCAACCGCCGACAAATGTAGTTGCTATTTTATTAAAGTGCCTTTTCAGTTTCTTAATGCGGCATGTGCTGCGTTAAACGCATTGCTGTTGACGTGCAATATTTAATTTCAAATAAAGTATAAGTTTCTTCATTTATACGTACGTGTATTCAATAAATTTTTACGTGGACCAAGCCAATCGCGGCATAAGAGCACCAAAAGCGTGAGGAAAAGTAAGCGTTTGACGCATGTTAGCGAATTCTAGCTACATAAAGGAACGTTGCTCTTTAGTTTTATCTCACCACTATATTTGACAAAGCAAAAAAACATGCAAAAGTCCCAATGCGTCAGATTTGACCTATAAAAGAAACGACCTCCTAAAAACTAACCTGCAATATTTACAGTAGGTATTATATTCCTTTGCATGTGATTTATAGGGCCGATTTTTCAATCGCCAGAAAAATTTTATTCAACGAATAAAATTAACGGTTTGACACATTTCCTATACGAAAGCTGTCAATATGTTGAACTTATTCTCCACATAAAACATAAAAAGACAGAGTAGTTAAATAAAATTATTAAATAATATATAAATATTCGCCAAACAAGTAGTCGTTGTCTCTCAGCAAAAAAAATTACATCCTAATATTACGAGGTAGTTAACAATTAATTTTACCAGTGGCGTCTCTGAGCAAATTAATTTTAAAAATTATTTTTTTGTCTGTTAGGGCAGAGCAACGGGTAACTAAATCCATAAAAAAATCTTAGTCTAATTAGTTCTATAGGTGCGTTAGTTCTATAATACTTAGCTGCTTACCGACTGTAGGTAATTGACATAGAAATGCAATTAAATTACGTTTTATAAATTAATTAATAAGTTCTGTTTTATCATGTACTCGTTTTAGAAAAAAATATAGTAATCGTATGAGCTCTCAATCAAACTGAGCTGCCATCCTATAAAATAGAATAGTTTAAGTTGTTTCATGACCGTTTTCGTCGTTAAATAAGTCGAAAACGAGAATCGTTGCAAAAAATATTGGGCGCTTTTTTATAATACGGTCAGTAGTAAAAAAGGTACTAGGTGGCAAAGTAAAAGAGATTAGTATGTCGTACTCGTAATCCATAAAGACCGATTATTTCTAAAAAGTCAAATTCTTTTGTATGTAAACTATACATAGCTATTAGTAAATAATAACGTTTTCAAGTTACAGTTACTCAAAGTTAAACGCATTAATTGACGAATCTCAATCTATCATGTGATCGGGTCAACGATAGTTTGCAGAAATTGTAGGATGTAATCCTACAATTTTGTCAAACAATGTTATGATAGTTGGAAGAAAAATGTTTTATTCTGATGTTTTTTTATAAAAAAGTTTTCGTCACTCAATATTAAAAAACTCAGGCTCGTAAGTATAAATATTAGACAATATCACTTACATTGCTCTGACTTAGAGTAAGTAGCTAAAGCACTTATGTTTTTTAGATCAGAAACAACAACAGTACCACAATACCCAGACAGGTCAGAGGATAATATAGAAAAGTTTGGTATTACTCGTATTATCCAACATTTCCTGCAAAGTCGGTCATTGTGTCCCACTCGATTATATGAAGAGATGATCTACCCAGTTCACTGTAGACATTAATTCATCCAATCACCTCTTACATTACTAGGAAACTCAACATTACAAATATTATCCTCTTTCTCCCGTTCCTGGGATACGCTCGACTGATCAAGTCTGGTCACATATGGAGCGATTGCTGTCAGACCTCCGTGATCCTTAGACAGTGAAACACAGACAACTTTGGACCATGGTTACATCTAAAGTAGAAGCATTGTGAGGAAACCCCTTGCAATATTTTCCCCCACCGCCCTGGGAGTGGTCTAAATTCACACATAGATTCCAAACAATCCAGGTGCAGTATTGGGACTCAACTCAATATGACCTAGATGTAAGGCAATAAATAATGGGACTACTGTTTTTTTTTCTATACAGCTCAGCTTAGCTTAGTTCAACCTCGCCTCAATACAGGCTCAACCTAAGGCCATAAAGTCACCAAGACTTGCCCTGCAGTACCCCTACACAAATCTGCACTGGGCCAGCTCAAGCTAACACCGTCCTTTACTTTATCAATAAATAAATAAGTACGTTCCACAATCACACCAATTCCCTAGCTCCAAAATAAGCAAAAGTTGAACTATAGTGACTAGATAACAGAAAAAGATACGTAAATACGTATATAAACATTCATGGTCTAGGTATTCGGGATTCGAACCCATAACCTTTCTGGCTTTGTAGTCCGGAGCGCCAACCATTAAGCTAGACGGTCAACAAATAACTCATTTACTTTATTTATATTTAGAGTATTTTGCAAGAAATCTAACCTACCATCAACTAACAAGTAGAGTAGATTAAAGTAAAAATATATTTATTTTAGACAAAATTATTATTTGAAAACAAAAATTTAAAAATTCAAATTGGTAATATTATTTGATATAGACAGAAATAATGAATTCAAAACTATTCTGTAAATGTCTTCTTATACACGTAATTTATAGTAAACTGACTTTGAGGATACAAATACAGCTGTCTAAATAAACAACCAAGCCAATAGAGGATTCGAACGCGCGACCCTTCGCCTTTTAGGGCCAACCTCAACCTTCAGGTCAAATGGGCAGTCATTACTCATTATTAGATATACGGATATATGTACTTACAATGCGCAACTTATTAGTACTTATATGCCTACAATGTGGTATATCGATATAAAACTTACCGTATGAAATATTATGACCAATCCTTTCCAACAAATATAGCACCTATGTTCTATGAACCAACTAAAATACAATTCACTACCAAGACATGTAGTTCACACCTTTTCAGTTCACACTAGTATCGAGTCAAAATTCACGCCCTTGTAGCCACTGTAAAATCAGACCTTAAAAAACATTTAGCACTATATTTGGAACACACTAATACGCTATATAAATTGTCACCTCATTACTTTTTTAAAATACAAAAAAAAAAGAAAAAACTGTCTACAAAAAGTTAGGTCAAGTCAACGGAAAAGAGGTCGGGCATCGGTTCCATTTTTTTTAAAAAAGTCGTTCCGAATTCGATTTCGGTTTGACAGCTCGCGTGGCACGTGCGCACGCGTCTCGCGTCTGTGAGCGTGCAATGCGCGCGGCAACCGGCGCTACACTGCCTTCGCGCGCTTTTCGACCGCAGCCTCCGTATACGATGTATTACAGCTTACAGCTGTCGATACGAGAGATTTTCTCACGGAAAGGACCAAAGAGATATACGAATACGACGTCTAACGGGCCAAGGCATCATCGCTGACTGCCTGACTGATGTTGATGACTCGACGTAGTTTTGTTTTGATTCTGACGGGTGTTACAGAGTTGGTTTATTTTTTTAAACGGGATTATTCTATCGGTTATGAATGCGGCTTATGGGCCGTGGTGAATCGCCAGAGTTTTTGTGTTAAGTAGTTCTGTCATTGAAAAAACTTAAGTGTTGAAATGCTGGAGCGGTCTGTCTGAAGTCTTGCTTCCATTAAAAGCCATTTGGTTTGCAAAAGTTAAGATTTTCGTGCTACTTTGTTCAATTGGCTAGTCGAACAAATTGTTATAAAAGATTAATTTTCGGTTTCAATCATAATAATAGTGAATTGCATAATCATCATTCACCCGATGTAATGATCAAGAAAATTATTTTAGTCTTTTTTGATTTTTCCTTGTTATTGACTATATTCTCATTAGTAAATTTCAAATTGGTTTACAATTGGAATCATTTTAAAATTTATTAATACAATAGCAATATTCCTTTTTTTAAAAAGGCAATATCTTTAATTTTATTGAAAAAGGAAATAATTGATTAGGCTTGAAAAGAGAACGTTGCTTGGGCAGCCCAGTTTTGAAACTGGGAAGTTATAGATCTAGGGAATATTAATATTTATAGGCATTGATGTAAATTATTATAATAACGAAAAGTCAAATCTATGGCTGAATTACAAAACTCATTTCTCATACTAAGTTGCCAACTTGTTTTAGTAAACAAAAACAGTTATTAACGTTTAATTGTAATTTAAATTGTAGTAAACGACCTCCGTAGCCGAAAGGTGACCATACCGGATTTGGTGTCGCTATCTCTGAGGTCCCGGGTTGGATTCCCGGTCGGTCAATGTAGAAAAATCACTTTTCTATATTGTCTCGGGTCTGGGTGTTGTGGTACCGTCGTTGTTTCTGATTTCTGTAACACAAGTGCTTTGGCTTAGGATTAGAGCAATGAATGTGATGTCCAATATTCATTTATTAAATTAAACTATTCATAACTTTACCCAATGCCAAGTTTAAAGCTTAGTTTGAAAAATTACTAAAACCATCTCAGTACAAAAGACATCAACGCTCAACACATCTGCTTTGCAACAAATATTAATTTGTTCAATAATGTTTTCATCAATGATAACAAATCATTATTAAAATGAAACTCCAAATTCTTTAGTCTTTGCGTTATTTACTTGTTACAGTAAACAAGATTTTTTTTTTCATAATCCTAATGTAAATTTATTCAAATCCAAAAAAAATGGCACCAGTAAAAATGTCTAGAAAAAATGTTTGGCGCCTTGTTAGCAGTAACTATCCGATAATCATAGCCTTGATAACATTGCATCACAGCCTGTCAACATTCTCGCGTCAGAAAAAAAAACGCTGCGAGTGAAAGGGACGGCAACACCCACTCAGTACGCATCTAAATATCGCTCCCGCTTCAAACCGAACAGACGTCACGGTTCGTCGCTACAGACTGCCCACTTTATCACCGCGCCGAGAAACTATAACCATCTCGCTCTGACACGAGAAAGTTTCATATCAATTTGGCATAGAAAAAGACGGGGAATCATGCGTTTTTTGGGCAAATTGTTAAGTTTTTTTGTGAAATATAGACCAACGTTTAAAATAATGTGTCATTGACCTGAGTTTCTGATAAACGCTAGTTTAGATGAACTACGTGAAGCTGTATAATTTATTAGTTCAGCCTTTTACTTTAAGAATAAACAAGTAACATAAGCAAATTTATGAAATTACATAAAAATAATATATTCCCAGTTATTTATTTTAACTTTTTTGGAGCTATGATTATGATGTCATGTAGACTAGTAAGAATTCAAAATTCATTTTTTTTTATTGTCTGGGCCGGTTTTTCAATAACCAGATAACTTTTGTAAGACCAATAAGTGTGACACGTTGCCAGTTTTCATATGGAAAATGTGTCAAAATGTCACTTTTATTCGTCAGATAAAAATTTTCTGGCGTTTGAAAAATTTGCCCTTATTCTAATTGTTTTGCTTTATCCAGTACTTAAATTATATTTCGTATTTTCTTTACTAGTAGTACCTATCATAAGTACTAACTTAATCAGTAACAGTATTTAATTAGTATAACTTATTAGTATTATGTTAACAAAATAAACTATTTGAATTTGAACTATTTTGAAACAGTTTGTTTTGTTACTTTTGAATAATCTCTATTTTGTTGAAAATATTTTGTAAACATAAGCATGCTGAAATGTTTAGTGCATTAGAAAATCAAAGTTGACTTACTTTAAAAACTTTAACTTTAACTAGACGATGGTCTGGTGTAGTGGTTCGCGCTCCGGACTACAAAGCCAGCGGTTGCGGGTTCGGATCCCGCAAGGGGCAAATGTTTGTGTGATGAGTGTTGTGATGAATCCATGACTTAGGTACAAGCATGTGTACCTAAGTCATGGATATTTATAAAAGTATTTAAGTATGTTTAATCCGTTATCTAGTCGCCATAGTACAAGCTTTGCTTAGTTTGAGGCTAGATAATTGTTGTGATTGTGAAAACCAATTTATTATTTATTTATTACTAGATGTCCCCGGCAAACTTCGTACCGTCAATAAAAGTTGTCACAAGATTCATTACTAGACGCATCCTGTATGACAGGTTCAAACAGTTTGTATGGGTAAATAAAATTGTTGTTTTTACTAATTTCCTTGCATTTTTTTAAATATATTCTCACCTTTCCACCTTCCCAGAACATCCACAAATATTTCAAGATTAAAATTAGCCAAATTGGTCGGATTCCGAGCCATTCTCGAGTTTTAGCGAGACAAACGAACAGCAATTCATTTTTATACAGGGTGTAACGAAAAGGTGAAATAAAACTTTAAGGGGTTATTCTACGGCTAAATTACATCAACTTTTTCTATGGGACCAACATCGAAATCGCAAAAAAAAAACACTTTCCCATACTAAAACGCGACCAGCTGGCATCAGTTTGTATGGAAACGTCAATATTTTTTTTTGAGATTTTGACGTTGGTCCTATACAAAAAGTTGATGTAATTTAGCCGTAGAATAACCCCTTAAAGTTTTATTTCACCTTTTCGTTACACACTGTATATATATATAGAGAAGGTTTGGTTAAGTAGGACTCTTATATACTAATATTTTTTTATGTATTTGCAATAAGACAGAGCCTATTGCCACATTGTCCCGCGACCATTTATCTACACTTAAATTAAGGCCATGGTTATACAATTAGGTCCCTCTTTTAGTTTATAAAACTAAACTTAGAGCCAGATATGTTTATAGGGTTCCGTAGTAAAACAAGAAGCACTTACTGTTTCAAATTCAAATTCAAATATTTTTATTGCAGAATATAGGTACATACAGAGATCTTAAAAACAGTTTTGGGTCAGCTACATCTTACCTTATAGGCATGTAACATTATTTAATACAACGAAATAGGTTATTTGAATTGTTTATTTTAACAATTCAAATAATAAAATTACCTACTTAATTAGTGTCACAGTTTTTTCATTTTTATAATACCTACTTAGTATACGTTATTACTATAAATTAGTCAATGTCAATATCATTTCATTATAATTTGTGTCAGAATTGCTATTTTGTTGTTGCTAATTGTTTTGCCGTTCGTCTATCTGTGGTTTGATAACTCATACGAGTAATACTCTTGGCACTAAAATCAGTCATTTGGCGAGGTTCTACACATCAATTACCTAGCCCTAAAGATTTGAAATAAAATTTAAAAAATCTTTTTTTTGGGTCCTTCCTTACGCGTAAAGCAAGGATGTTTTTCATATTTTTCTTTTGTTTTATCGCCTAAGACATTAGGTATAACCTTACTGTCACATTTAATTCTTTAAAAAAATATTTACCTGCTGTAACGTAAATTATGACATTTGTAGTTTTTTAGATTGTCTATTTTATGTTATAGTAAAAACTTACATAACTGATTTTGTGCTATTTTATTGAGCGTTGCGTGTGTTTCATGACCAGTGATCGGAGTAGGTAGATTGATTTGGGGTCAATGATCTCAAACATTGATGTTAATGTGGACATGCTTTCGGGATTCCGGCATTTCTTGGTATCAGTTTTTAAAAAAAAAGGCATATCCATATTATGATTTTTGTTTTCTTATTGATGATAAAAATAAAATACTTGTGATTTTGGAGATCAAAATGCGAAACCAATTCATAAAATGTACCTGAAAAAGTAAAAATTCCATAAACAATGACTTAAATGGCGTGTGACTACACGCCATACAGATTTAAATAGGATGTCCCAATAAAAACAAATCGATAAAAAAAAACCTCCTACGTGTCGAAATTAAATCACAATCGAAACTGAGTAAAAGCTAGTTTAATTTGGAATTAGAACAGGTACAATACTCCTACTTATCAGACTAACAATCCCTGTCGTTTTTGCAATCTGACCGCTTATACGTAGTCATGATCAAAGTGAACTTCTAGCTAGAATGAACCGAATTTTCGACGATATAACGAATAACGACAACCTCCGTAGCTGAGAGGCGAGCATACCGGACTTGGTGTCGCTATCTCTGAGGTTCGATTCCCGGTCGGGTCAATGTAGAAAAATAACTTTTCTATATTGTCTCGGGTCTGGGTGTTGTGGTACCGTCGTTGATTCTGATTTCTGTAACACAAGTGCTTCAGCTACTTATCATAGGAACAGAGCAATGTATGTGATGTTGTCCAATATTGATTATTATTATTATTATTTTGTATGTTGTAATGATCGAAGTGAACCTCTAGAAAGAACCGAATATTTGGTCCGTATAGTCAGTATCGAAGTGAACTCTAGAAAGAACCGAATATTTTGTAGCTAGTCAAGATCGAAGTTAACCTCCTTAATGCTTACTTTGTTCTGTAATGTATCTACGGCCTTACAACCACTAAACCAGCTCCACTTTTCCCGGTAAAAGCAGGTGGTATCTCAGGTGCAGTAAATCTCCGCACACCACGAGGCTCACAAATTACACTCAATACCAGTGATATGGTTGCTACGGCAACCGTGAGAAACGCGAGCCATTATGACCCTGAGATAGATCTATATATATTTAGGGTTATGTGATAAGGCAAATAAAAAGCCTAGTAATTTAAAGTCAATTGACGTAATTTTTTTTTTGTGAATTCAAGGCAACGGAATTTACTAATGTGATTTTTATAGAACAATGACAATCATTTAAAAAATATCAAACCGTATTTTTATATTATACAGCTGGTTGTTAGGTAATGGTTAAGATATCATCATTTGAAAAAAAAAAAGGTTTTCATACAAGATGTGTCCTTAAAATAATAATTGAGTTTAGTAGATGTACCTATGAAAATAAAAAATATCCAAAATGATTACATCTTTCTGACTTCATCAGAGCATTTATGTTTTTTGGCTTTGGTCATAACCTATCACCTTGAAAGTTATTAAACTTAATGTTTTTACTCAAGGAACATTATTATCATCAAATTTCGGCCCTTCGTTTCTTTTCACAAACAAAAACATTGATTTCGTATAATAAATCGGACAAGTGTGAGTCAGACTCACGCAACGAAGGGTTCCGTACAAAAAGGCATTTACAGGATCAGTGTCAGTCAGTTTATAAACAAATTGGAAAATAGTGTAATCTAAAAAAAAAAAATACACAAATTGGCATGGTTTCGAAGTAAGTACCTTTGTATTACAAAAATCAACAAACAGGGAATGTGAGACAATTAATTTTGTCAGCCCCCCTAGTATTTATTTATTTATTTAGACTTTATTGCACAGATTAAAAAATCATACAAAAGGTGGACTTAATGCCATGAGGCATTCTCTACCAGTCGACCATTAGGCTAAACAGAGACGATTTGCGGGCGGTGTGTGGAAGTATGACCACCAAAACACGATATGATATAGCGATTTATCGACACCAACTGTAAAAATATGATTGATATAGCCGCCATGTTGAATCGTCTTGCCGGTGAAGTCACATATTATGATCGCTGTATCGTTAAAAAATTAAAATGGCGGCTATATCTATCATATTTTTTACAGTTGGTGTCGAAAAATCGCTATATCATATCATATCATATCGTGTTTTGGTGATCATGCTAGGGAGGCTGAGGCCCCTCCCAGCATATCCAGATTCCAATTTGGTAATTCCAGATTCCAAATACTACGCCAATCGGGTCGCCAATAAAATGAAAGCACTAAACATTGCTATAACTTAAAGAAAGTCGAATCAATGTAATAAGATATTTTTCAAAGTTTTTTTCCTTTTCAAAGAACCCTAAAAATAAAAATAAACCTTAACAAAATAAACTGAGTGTTTCTTTTTTTGTTTTAATATTAATTCCTTATTTAATTTTACGCTCAAATTAAAAAATAATTTAGAAAAATATTAACACATTATTTCAATTACCTGCTCGTTAAATCGTGTGACGTAAATCAAATTAAAATCATGCTATCGACTATCAACTATTAATATAACTCAAAACTTAATGAATCTATTTAAATTTCATTACTAACACAATTAAACTGTAGTAAAAACTCATCGCGTTGACTCCGCGTGAAATTAATTAAAACGTTAAAGAAATTATTCGACCACACTGAAATCATTTATTCTAATTACATCTTTATTCTCTACACGATATAGTCCACTAAAATGCAGGAATGGTTTGTAGTCAATGTCCTACGTGCCCTTGTACTATTAAAGATGAGTTCGAAATTCGACTCTGTGACCTTAAACTTAAAGTCTACTGAAAGTTTAAAAGAGGTTCGTCATAAATGCCCTACATGCCTCTTTGCCATCGGAGTGTGACGGTGGCATGCCACAGACGCTTGACATGCCTTTTTGGGATGGTTGCGTTAAAGCCTTAATTTGTCGTCAGTTTTGATTAAATATTAATAAAATTTGACTTTATTAGTTGAAAAATCTAGTGCCCTAGGAACATTATAAATATTACATGACATAAAACAATAAATATCTAATTATACAGGTTTATTTTTATAACATCAACAAACCCCTAGGGGCTGATTTTGGTGCTCAAATACAACAACTTTTTCTATAGGTGCCAACATCGAAATCGCAAAAAACAAAATACTTCCCCACACTAAGCTGTCGACCAGCTGACATCAGTTTGTATGAAGCAATAATTTTTTTTTTAGATTACGATGTTGGTCCCATAAAAATATAATGTTGTATTTAAGCACTAAAACACATCCAATTCACTGTGATGAAAAATAATTCCCATTGGACATAAGTCCCTAAACATTCCAAGATAGTTTAGAATTAGTTAAGGGCAGATGTATTGACTGTCACGTACATAAAAACAGTTCAATTCCGCCACGGGTCAGCGCCCACGGTGTATTACGAGTACACCAGAAAAACCTCACTTCCGAAATAACACAAATTCTTAGGCGTTCCCTCTCTAAATCGATGCGATCCGACTCAAAAACTAATTTATATCGACCTTCAATACCCCCTTATCTTCCTACAAAATTCAACCTTCCTTCTTGTAATTGAGGGTCAAGAGAAATTGGTTGAAAGGATAAGGATTCAGTTGTTATGCTCAATCAGCGTGTAAAAAAGGCGAAAGGCATTTTTGAAATTGCTCGTCACAGTCTAAATTTCTATTGGAATGATTCATTGCTCAGAAATTTACTTTTTATATTCTTTGCTTTTTTAGTTACATTTAATAAAATTTTAGTTAAATTCAAATTAAAGTTACTAATTTCAGGTCACACTAAAAACTTTTTTTAGTTTTTACAGTCGTTCTATGAACTATTGGGCTGGCTTATTGAAGAAATAATCAAAAACAGTAACATATTATTCTATCAGTCAGTTCTCTTTGATGTATTCGCCGACATAACTCAACCAGACCGAACATTGAACAAGGCTTTTATATTATTCAATCTAACCTCATCTTCCACTAAAGTAATCGGTAATCACACAAAAATAACGCATTATGTCTAGTCAAACCACAGCTCACGTTAAACAGCATAACCACGTAAACTCTTCAATATCAAAACAAAAAATATAGTATTTAAAAAATATGGTCTAGGTAGATATTAGTTTTATTCATTCGCGATTTTTACATCATTATATTGAGTTTCTGCTGGACATAAGCCTATTCCAATACCTTTTTAATACTATCCTACTTATTAGGTAGGTATAGCAGTTTCGATAAATATTAGTAAGTTTATAGTTGTTACCTCTTAAAAGAGGAATAACACAGCGTTTCTACTTATATCTTCTTAAATGTTTGGGAGCGTTAAGCGTTAACATTTTGACTTTTTCTCGTTTCTATAAATATGGTTATTGATGTCATTTCACTCATTCGGTAACAAAAAGATGTTTAGCTTGTTTAACTTGTATCACCATTATCTGTAGGAACCAACCATAATTACCACACCTTAATAAATACTTAACTATTTCATTTCAAAAGCCCGATCTCACACAAAGAAATAGGGTGTTTAATCATATCACAAATAAGGTATACAGAATAAACTGGCTTTTATATTTGAGCTAAGCCTAAGGCACGCGCACATAGGATTGTTTTATACCACGAGAAGTATTCGACGCACATTGCGCATCTCACATCCAAATAAAACGTATGAGATAGACTAGTGATGCGAAAGATATCGATATCGACTTAATATGCTTGTTAATCTAACCTCCAAACTATGTACTTCTAAGAAAACTTTTAAATAATACAAAATCTTGTAGCTATCTTATGTTTTTTTTTTGGTGCTAGGACAACGTTACTGATGAAAAACAATCTAGATATGTTAGCTTTCTTTACGCTTAGATATCAGACCGAAAGAGCTAATAATGGCTGTTAGATTAACGGCTGATTCACTTCACTCGTCTATTCCTAAGTGTGATATTACAATCCTGTAAAGTTTTTCAGTCCAATGGAGAGTCCAATTTCACTGAGGCTGGAATGGATTGAGTAGAGAAGGCTGAAATATGATTAGAACTGACTACGAATATATTAAGGCTGAACCTGTATGTATGACATAAACTACTATGTGTACACTAATGTAACATGTAATAAATGATTGATAATTATGTGATCAATATCTGATTACCGCATATTAGAGCTAATCATGTATGACCTATACAGAATGGAGTTTTTTAACGACACCTCGAGGGAAAGTACTCTAAATACTGGAGAAAATATCTAGTGTAAGAAAACGATTACATATAAAAAATGAAGCCAGTCGGCACCGCAAATGCGTTTACTTTTTGATTACTCATCATCACCAGCCTTTGAATATTTACTGCTAAATATATGCCTCCCCGAAAAAACGCCACAGTGAGCGGAATGGCATTTAGCCGTTTGCATCCTGCAGTTTTCCACCACCTTCTAGTGAAGCCTTTGGTTATGACCTAGTGGTCATAATCAAAGTTTAAATAAAAATACAAATGTGTCCTTACTACATCGATACTTTTTAGTATAAGTTGGCACATCACTAGCTTATAGAATTGTGCATAGCGACGCGTACCCGGGAACCTCGCGTTACGCAGCCTGCCACTTTCCATTTCCCATATTACATGCACAATATATCGCGATAGCTTTTGTATCGCGTTCGAAGACAATGCGCGCACCCAGGGAATTTTATCATTTTATAAAATACAGTATAAAATATATGCGCGGAGTATCTTTTTTTTTCCAAACGCCCAAGAATTCATCTGGCTGGAAATCGTTTGAATTTTTTCGAAAACCAATGACAATCAAAATTGACGCTCACTCAGTTCTTTCGCCTGTCAATGTAATATAATTTGACGATCGTATGGTGTAGTGTTTGCGGGTTCGAATCCCGCAAGGGGAAAATGTTTTTGAGACGAGCACGAGCATTTGTACCCAAGTCAAGGATTGGATGAAACGTATTTAGGTATGTTGTTCCGTTATCTAGTTGCCATAGTACAAGTTTTGCATAGTTTGAGATAATTGGTGTGATTGTTAAAAAAACATGGTGATTGTGGAAATATATTGAACAATTACAGATGTTATTTGACGTGTGTGCGGTATGGGGCGAAGTGCCACACACAATGTGTGGAGTGTTTATGTGTTTGTTTGTTTATTTGCACACGTGTACTACTTCACTCCATAATTAGCTAGGTGACTATCAACACCAATATATCTGGATCGCATGTTCTTAATTTTTAGTAAGTATTAGGTATTAATGGTGTAAGAATAATATTAAGACTATTTAAAAGGACTATTCACAATTAACTTAATGTGATAGTATATTTATATCTATATCTATATGTATTTATGTATATAAACTTAAAATATATATTCTATTAAAATGAATAATAATGGTATAATTATATTATAGTGTTTTAATAAATAAATAAAATAAAAATAAATATATTAGTTTATTTTTTCAAAATCAATTATCAACTTGCCTCATTCAATAACTGCTGCCAACTCAACCTCAAACTTAAAACTTAAAATTTGTATTTAAAATAAATTTAACACTCATAATATGCTAATCACTGCACTATTAGTATACCTATATATCTAGTACAGTTACACCTCGTAAACATAATCAACGTTGTGAAACTCTGTCTGTTATTGGCTAAATGTTTTTTGTAAGATTTTTATTTATTCATGATTGTTAAAATAAAGCTGTTGAGTTTCCTAATAAATAAAATAAAAATACATTAAGTGTTATGCGAACCATTTTATCGAATCATAATAATTATTTATCGAAGTAAGGAATTAACATCCCTGTCTAACAAAATACTTAACAATTTTATTGCTGGAGGCGTGTCCCAGCGCACCTAGGAAAGATGCTGCGGACCGCGGACCAGTAATCGAACTTTACACAAACTCGCAAACTTCTTACAATATCAACCTGCTTTTATTATAAGCATCGTAACGTTCACAATAAACATCTCTTCTCTGCTTCATTGACCTTTAGTTTCTAAACTGTAGACCTCACCTAACACGTCACAGCTAATAAAATTCTCCGAAGCTGATCATTCCATAACTCTAAGTGAATGTTTTTGACGCGCATTTGTCCAAGGTAATTTTGCTGTGCCCCGCGACCATCCGCCCCCATTTTCTCTCCTACAACAAGTTGATAAGACGAAATTACTAATATTATTGAAGTTAAGAACCACCTACGGATGAGTGGAGTTAGCCGGGTACGAAAACATACGGGAGGAAATACGACTACAAATTTTTAGTTTTGTTTTCCGCAAAAATACAGTACTTATGCTCTTAATTCATTTGTTTACTAACACTGCAGAAAACAATTTTAGTTCAGTCAGAGACAAAAATTTTATAATCTAATCAAAAACTAAAAAAGTACTACCACTTTTAAGTAGTTATTTTGTCTGACTATTGAGATGTGCTTGAAAATTATGCAATGCGTTTTTTTTAAATTCAGATTATTATCATCATCATTTCAGCCATAGGACGTCAACTACTGAACATAGACCTCCCCTATTCAGAGAGAAAATTCAATTTATACTATGCTACTATTGATTTTGACTGTAGTACACTCGTCAACATTCCTATAACCATAATGACACACTACCACAGATAGATCACACATACTACATTTGAATTTCTTCTGACGCATCGCCTACAAAACATTTTCTATGAGTTTTCAAATCTATGCAATAAAGTTTTTCAGGTTTAAATTAATAAAAAAACAATAAATGTTTAAAATCAACGATACTATCGTTGGTGCAGGCAGATTATTAGAATGTATATACAAGGTGTAAATAAAATAACGCTGAAGCTCTTAGGGGCTGATTATAATGCTCAAATATACTTTCTTTTTAGGGAACCAACGTAAAAACTCAACAAAAAAAACATTTCCCTATTCAAATAACAGGTAAACAGGTCATTTAGTATGGAAAAGTAAAAATATTTTTTGAGATTTTGAAATTAGTACATGGGGCACACTAAAAGTTTTGCACTTCTAGCTAATCGGAACTATTTGAATTTCGAATGTTATATATTTTGAAACGTGGCAACCTTCTTAGTAATAATAAAAAACCATTGGCGGGAAATGATTTGTCAATTGTTTTTTATCACACATCAAAGTTATACGTACGCAATAAAAATGGAATTAAATCGAAAAGATTTTAGAGCGATATTTTTTTATGATTTTAAAAGTTCTCTCTCTCCGCAACACTGTGCCGCTCGTCTTCAAAATGCTTTTGGGAGAAAAGCACCTTGTTTAAGCACCGTGAGGCGATGGTTTGCTGAATTTGAGAGAGGTCGAGTTTCTTTACATGACGAATTTCGTGAAGGGCGGCCTTCAACTGCCGTCAACGAAAATAATGTGGCTACTGTTAAGCGGCTAATTGAAGAAAACCCGCGGATTACCTATAAGACAATTCGAGGACTATTGGGGATTGGTATGAGCCAAATTCAGAAAATTTTACACGAAGAATTGAAAGTTCGGAAACTTTGCTGTCGTTGGATCCCTCATGAACTGACAGCGGAGAAGAAGCGGGCTCGCGTGGAATGGTGCTCACAGATGCTACTGAAGTACGACCACGGAAATTATAATGCTGTTTATGACATTGTCACAGGAGATCAAACGTGGATTTAGTGTTTTGAACCCGAAAAAAAACAGCAATCTTATAAATGGGGGTTTGAAAATGAGAACAAGCCAACAAAAGTGAGGCAGGCGAGAAACGTTGGTAAAAAAATGATCGCGTTTTTTTTCTCAGAACTCTTCACTTGAAGATCAAAAGAGTGTTAATGCCGAGTGGTATTCTACCATTTGTTTACCCAGGGTGTTAGAAAAAGTTCGCGAAAGACGACCCAAAAGCCGCGATCTCCTACATCATGACAACGCTTCTTCACACACGGCCAACAAAACAAAGTCATGTTGACCTTCCGAAAAAGTACAACTCGTCACCCATCCTTGATGAGAGATTTTTCTTTTACCAACTCCGAAGAGGCAGTGATAGCGTTCAATCAGCACGTAGAAAACATGCCTTCAGATCTGTTGTCCTGTGGTTCGATCGCATGATTTCGCATGATCGCATTTCAATTATAAATATTAATAAATATTGGACAAAATCACTACGTTTGTGGGAAATTCTTGATGGAAAAATTTAAAAACATACTTACCGTCTGCTATAATAGCAGCTTGTCAATACCACCGTCCCTAAAGCTAGTATCCTTGGTGTCCTGGGAGCAGCAGGACCTATCCTGCGCTCTATAGCCCACGATGCAGCCACTCTGTACCTATCCTAGGCTCAACACGTAAGCGGTGTATTTATAACAAATTCATCGCTAAGGTTCGCCTGATTTAGAACCATTGCTAAATCATACACGGCACATTTCCGTTGGCTTTTTTACCGTAAACAACTATTACTATGGTAACAGCATCGAAATCAAAAAAGAGAAAAAGCTTTTATAAACAAATGATGTCAACTGGTTGACAGTTTAGTATGGGAAGAGTTTTTTTTTGCAATTTCAATGTTTATCCCATCGTAAAAGCTCTAAAACCAAATTTCACTGTACAGTGTCACGTATTTTATCGGTTGACAATACGCTATCGGATGTTTTTTTTTCGTCAGGAAAATGCGTTCCGTATACCACACCAACCGCGGGGGCGGCCGGGGGCTATGTGAGACTCCGGACCTGAAGCCCGCATACCCACCAAAAACCTGACTGTGTCCCTTCGGTGCCATATGAGGTGCAGTTTGGAAGCCTGGTTTGCCTTTACCCATCCATTTGTATGCATAAAACTCGCTAACCGGAGTTCTTTCTTCCCGTGTGTTTTCGCGTCTTGACCGGCGTTAGCTAAAAGAGCGCGACTAACATCGCAGCTATTGAAAATTTGAAATAAACGCCTTTCTCGTCCAGCACATACCTAAGTGAATGCGCCGTGAACTATAATAGGGTGTGGATTTCTGTATAATGCGGGTACTTTGCTTCGAGCTAGTGTTCTGGCAAAAACATTTTGACATAGGTACGCGTGTTATTATTTCCATGTAAACAGGGTGTACAAAGAAATAGTCCTATACTTTGGAGTGTCCATTCCTTGTAACATTATCAGCTGTTAAAATTCTAATAACATTTATTGGGAACGTAACACCGAAATCGTATTTTTTTGTTTTTGCTCCATAGAAACTAACCCGCTACTCGTACCTCGATGATGATGTCTAAAGTTTTTTTTTCTTGGTTTTGATATTAGCCTTTTAGTAAAAGATAGAGTATCTATTTGTAAATAGCAACAAAATGGACGCCAGGGAGGATATTAAAATTTTCTTATTAACACAGTAAGTCTAAGTAACATTGTTAAAGTATGTAATTAAAAAAACAATAAGTCAGCCATGAAGTGTTTGAATGTTTTTGTTTGCACCGACTCCAAAAATAACTGATGGATATATTTGTGACAATTTTACTTTTACTTTTTAGGCTTTTAAAGTCAGTTTTTTTTTATATAAAAATTTACTTAACTCGTCATTTGTTTTGGAAAAAATACTCTAAATATTTTTTTTTTATTCAGTATAATAAAACAAACAATCATATCCGCTATACATGTATTTAGTTATTAATTTTCCCACTTTAAATGGTGACATTTGTTGTAAGTTTTGTACAAGTAATTATAGCTAAAGTGCATCTCACGACGTCCAAACACGGATCTGATATATTATTTCATTACGGTCCCTACCTTCCGCCTTCGCCATCAAATTAAGTACGATTTTCACCCAAAAATCATTTTAAAAAAGTTGTATTTTAGCAGTACAATCACCTCATTCTTGATCGAACTAGTTTAAACTGGTTATTAATATAAGTATATCTTACAAATAGCTTTGAAGACTACTAAGTAAAACTAAGTTAAAGAGTCTAATTTTTCAATCACAAGCGCTTACTTAACCAGTTCCCAGGTTATCTCGAAAGAAATCAACATCCACAAATTCGAAGCCTAGCAAATACAAACCAAAATAGACCGAACAAAAAGGTCTAAAACAAAAATAACAATGCACACCACATGGCTGGCTGACCGGGGAATCGAACCTCGTTACGCATCCGCTAATGAGTGAGCGCGGCACTTCATTAGGCCACAAAAACCGACTCCTCCGCATCGCGTCTATGCATCTTGTATGAGACACCCGGCGAGCGGGGTTATTCTGCAACTGGTTTAGTATTTTGGACAATGTCTTTTTGGGTTTTTTGAGTTTTTTTTTAAAGACAGCTACCTAATCAAAGCTGTATCATTTTGTGTTTTATGCTCTTCACTTTAAGATTATGACAATAACTATGTTTATTTTTTGTTGTATACTGGTGGCCAGAAAAGTGACGCCCAAAAATTTTTTTTAGGTGCCTCGTGTTGAGATGGATCTGAATCACCCCTATGTATGTTCTACGATTTTTCCTAGTTTTCGAGTTACGATTATTTAAATAGCCTATGAAGCCTATGAAGTACTACTTTTTTATTATTATTAGAAAAACTTAAGAGTCTAGCGCATTCTCTGAAGCTACTTAGAAACTAAGAAATTATCAGTTTAGATTTTTAATTTTAAGTTGAAAATTTAAATGATAACTCACTTAACATAAATTCTCAACTTTAGGTCAATTTTGTAGTAATTTCCATTAAAGTTATGAGGCTGTTTATTTTATGCATAAATGCACAGTTTATAGAGATTTAGCTACAAGAAAAAAAAAACGAAGAAACTTTCTTTTTTTTTTTGAAAATTTTTATACTGATTCGGTTGCAAAAATTCATTAGACGTCATTTTTCTGGCCACCTGTATAATTATTGTTGTAAATGTTTCTTTGATTATTATTATCTTTTAAACTGATTTACTTACATTTCGTAAAAAAACATTAGAGAATAAAGTGGAAGCAGGGGCGTGCATGTCATATAGGCAATTATGCAGAGCCTCCCTTCATAAAAAATCGACAGAACAGCTAACCATAATTATTAATTACGTATTAAACAATAAACAATAAATATTCTGTAACCATTTTGTCGTCTATCTGTACTTATTCCTTACTAAAGCGCGCAGCTTAGATCGTTACTGTGCAATTTAACCGATGTTAGGCTGCCGCGAGATCGCCTACTATTTCACGCAAGCTTACTCAATTTTCACTCACAGCCTACCCCCATCTGAAACCAATGCACGCCCCTGAGTGGAAGCAAAGTAAAGAAAACAGAGGAGAAAATTAGATCCTGTCTTATAATGGGAACGAAAGAGATATAGGTACGCCTCGAAGAAGAAGAAAACTTGAAGTTGACTCTTTAAGAAACAGAGTGAGGGCTGTATAAAAAATTCATAATCAATGTGAATGTATCCTCTGTAACAATTAAAACAGTATTTTTAAGTAAACTAATACTAAAAATTTTTCGTTATGTTTTATTCATTGCGTAGAAAACTTTTGTACCTAAATCAATTAATACCAATTTTTCTTTTGTTTTTTATTCTTACACAGAATTACCCTCTCTCGGTGTGAGCCAGTTACTCCTCAACGATGTATTGCGTATTGTGGTACAACAAATTGATTGGTACGTATCACCCCACAGAGGTGCCGACTGCGCGCCTGTCGCCTCGTCACACCATACACGTAAACTGTTCCAAACTTAACTTTTTCCGCACCACAAACAAATTTCAACCCAAACACCGACAGATAAGACTGAAATTCTAAATTATCATCAGCAAAAATCCCTTGCAAAGCAACAACTTTTCATTTGCGCGAGCGCACGCCAGTTTCAATAGCAGAATGTATGTGGGAAAGAGTTTGATCGACAGAAAATGTTTATTGGTTGATTGTCAATAATAATGAATGGCGACAAAAATAAACTTCAAGTGTTGCAAGGCAGGTTTTCGCGTAACATCGGTAACGGTTGGCAACAGTGTTGGAGCGTTGATTACTATGGCCATCATTAGAGCCTCACTAATGAAAGCTGGAAGATACATTTGTGGGCGAATCGAATTTGAATGTCGAATTATTTCACTATTATTCTACGATTTAAAAAAAAGTTAAGTCTATCTATGGTTATATTCAACTTATAAAATCAATTTTTTATAGCTGACGCAAACTTTGATCTAGGCATTTGCATATTTTAATCCTCATGCACCTCCATTTCAGTATGTTTATCCGTTATCTAACTGCCATAATACAAACTGGTAAAAGCTATGAACTCTAAATACTTAGATAAATTGTTTTTACGGCAAATTTACGGCAATTGTATACAGAAAAAACAAAACAAGGTTGAAGCAACGACTGTTTTTAAACATAATAGGGGTTAGGCCTTTGTTATGTTTGGGCATATTATTTTTATCTATTCTGTAGTTTCGGTCTAGATTTATTTAATAATTTTTGGAAAAAATAATACTGTTATAATTGACTGCGCAGAAGATATTAAAGATAAATTTGATCATTCCGATCCATTGAATAGTACGTTTTATTCGCAAGAACCCGTAATGAATCATCCACGTACACGCTACTAAAGCATTTTATTTCGAAACGTCAGCAGTACTAAAAAGAGGAATAATACAATGGTAGCATACATCCAATAAATACCAGAACAAAAGGGGCTTGGACAAAAATGATCGGGATTGTTGTAGACGAAAGATACGCCGTCGAACCTGCGACCCCGGGCTACCGTGCCGGCTACGGTGGTCCGACAAGCACCACAGTGCGCATCCATGATGATAAAATAATATTTCATTTACTGAAACGTAAAAAAAAAGGCAATGAGTTAAGAAACTGATTCAACTGCTCACGTACAGTAACTTTTCTGTGGGAATGTATGGTGAAGTAAAACATTGTTAACATTACCTTTAGTAAAACTTATGGCAAATTTGATTAGTAAATTATCCTACATATATGTCTTATGTATGTCATTTTACTGTAGTCGGCTTATCTGCTTTTAGTTTTTACAAGATTCTTCAAGCGGGGTTTTTCTTTAAAATTTAATGCCATTTATCTGATTTAAAAAACCAAGCCTACTTCTTAGTACATTTTGTCAGGTATACTAACGCTTAATACACAATAATATAATATTCGTAAGCTAAGTAAATTAAGAAAAGGTTACGTGTGATAATAACTAATTATACGTAAACATATTAACATTTAGTAACTCGAATAGGAAAATTAAGTACTTATAGATACGAAGATGACTGATATTCATTGAAATGTTTTTTTTGACGCAATAAGGTTGTATGATATCATTGTACGGTACGAGTACTGAAAGTACGTAACAGATGATCCGCTTATTTTTCGAATGAATTCAAACAGCGTCATCGGTAAATATCAATACTCATTGGAAGAGGAACTCAGCAAATGCATAGAGGAAAACAATAATATTTTTTGCTGCTGATATTAAGGCGGATACATTAAATGCATTGTCATATTTTTGTCGTCGTTTTTTGCTTGGGTAAAACTTAAAAACGTAAGTAATGTTTATTTGTAATAATCCCACAGTGTTTCTATAACACTCAATGAAATCCCAATATTTGTCTTTAACAGCCAGCTAATAAATCAATATTATTCAAAGTTATTAGATAAAAAATCGGAAAAATCGGGTAATGAAGAAATAATTTTACAAACAAGGTGTAAATTCAATTTCTCACGTCCTTTTAAGGGCTAACCATTGTCCTCATTTTTTTTGTTTTGTACCAACATCAAAATTTAAAAAAAAACCTCAAAAATGGGTTTCTCACCCTTCGCCCATATGTTTCAACCTTCATACCTTAAACAAATCTATTCAAACATTGCATTTCAAAGTGTTCTAGTTTTTTGTCCCTGTGGCAAGGGGTGAGGAACACTTTTGGGCAATGGGGGCGAACCAAACGGGGCAAATAAGTGCAAGGCAAAAATGTTCCATCAACTGTGACCACATAAAAAATAACAATTACATTACAATTATTCCTTTAGTGTATGGGCGACTAACTTTACTGCTCACAAGTGCATCATATCATCCAGGGTAATATGGTATTTCTAGACCACAAACCCATAAATTCAACTGTGAATGCATTCAGAAGCAGTTCGGAGGTCAGGCAGTGTAAAAAGAGAGGTCAACTTTGCTCGCATTGTTTTAAATAAAACATGTATTTGTATGAAAGGCAAAATAATGACCACAATGTACACAAATTCAAAATAGATCGATTTTTTATAAATAAAAATTGTAAACGACGTTTAAATTTACAATTATCATAATTTCAAAGAGGGTTTTTTACCTAATACTGCAACACATTTGGATGAATAACTCGGTAGAGCAGTAGCTCGGATAGTAAAAGGATGTGGGTTCCATTCCCACCTGAGGTTGTCAAATTTTGTCAAGTAAATACCTAACTAGATATTGTTACAAACTACGCTGCCATCACAAAGTTTTACTTAACCCTTAAAGGAAATAATAATTCAAGAATATTATATCCACAAAAGGAATTAAGTATACTTCGATGAGCTTCAAACCTTGTTTTAACTTTTGCATGCAATACATTACAAACTGCAATGTAGAGTGTAACCACAGAGTAATTCAGAAACAGAAACTCAGATATTATCTGAGTTCTAGGTAAGTTTACAAAACTATTTTAAGTGCGGAGAGGACCGTGTCGGTGATGTCTTGTCAAAGGACCACGTCGAGACTACGTCAGTCAAGAGGTTCACATCGGTGCTGTGCTGCATCAGTACTGCGTCACACAAGAGGGCTACGTCGGAACTCTGACCTTTGACCCTCATGGGGCTACATCTTGTATATTTGGCATCTGCAAAGCTTGTGAAAAGGCAGGCAATAAAGCGTCTTTCTTGCAGAATCATCGTTTCTTTTTAAACCCATACCCACTTCCATAGGTCCTATCGTAATTGTAAGCTTTTGGTATTAAAATTAAGCACTAAAGTAATTGAGTCCGATAAAGTCCTTACTCGAATAATTAATTGACGACCATCTAATCTAATCTCACTAGATTAAACCGCCTAGCCTGGTTTGTGCTTCGCCAAACCAGGCTAGGCGGTTTCATCAAGAATCAACCCCATAAAAGGTTTTGAGTGTTTGGAGTCACACGTCGCATATCAAGCCAATCTTGTAACAGTGATCCAAGGTGCAATATGCATGCACTTGAATCATCTAGATTCGCACTAATCTACGTCTAATCCGATGCAGCGCCAGCGGCGGACTATAACTCGGTGCATATTTATTATGGTATGCGTTCACCATTAGACAGATTAGATTAGAGGCTGCGTATCGCACACACCCGCCGGCTGCGCAGTAAATAATTACCAATGTATGTATTCTGGGGCGCAATGCATTCCTCGGAGAACTGAACGAAACCGACGAATATTTAAGTTGGCCTCTAATATTAACACTGGCTAGCCAATGTTCGTTTTCATTGTGGTATGAGGAGCTCCAAATTCAATATAAAATGTTTTTATTGTAATTTTTCTTTCGAAGTCTAGTCATCGTCTTATTTTTTGCATTCACAATAATGTGCCAAATAAATATTTCGTTCAACTACTAAATCATGATTGAGGGACAATCATCCAAACTTTTACATTAAAAATAATATTAATAATGAAATTTAAATGTCACTTAAGAGCCTACATAAAAAAAAACAACAGATAAAACAGGATCTGGTCATAAGATCTTCGCTATAATAAACGTTAACTGAATTTTTACCCATAATTTGGGTTTATGCCTTATAAAAAAGAACGTACTCTTGGAAAGTAAAAATAACCTATTTAATTGATGTTTTTTATTTATGGTGTGATAATTTAAAGTATTGGGGGCATAACATATACCTAGCTATAACACTTCTTAACACAGTAAACTGCAAACAATCAGATAAACACAATGAATAATTACATTGCTTATAAAATTAGATTTATCACCGACTTAATTACTGGAATATCAAAGGTTAGCAATACTTACTCACGATGCAACCTTGAGCAGATCAGTCCGCTGATTTTGAGCTGGGATCGATAATTATGCAGTGATACTGATCAATGATCGTACTAAGTACTGTGGGACTATTGACTAGTGTTATTTAAATATTAAAAACTATTTACTAAGATGTAAAGTGTGAACTGGATGAACTTCAAAATAAAAAAGAAATTACAAAAATTATTAAAAAAATTAGGACACGGTAACTAATAGTATGTACATACATTTTAAGTGAAAATAAATACGTTAAATATTGTTTTTTTTTCATTTCTTCTAATGATTACCAATTACCTAAGTTCCAAACAAATCTTGATTAAGATCTTGTTATCTGTTACGGACTTTTTGGATGCTGAACTGGCCAGCGATGCCATGACGGGACTTTGAACTTGGACTTAAAAATTGACACTGTTGGGAGAGAATGGTCCGGTCGGTAAAGACAACGCTCAAATTTACCCTAAAAGAACATGTCCCGACTGAGCAGACATTACTGACATTACTGACTGAGACAGAGTTAATGATTAACAGTCGACCTTTGACTTGTGTCCCACTCGACCACAGTGACGACGTACCTTTGACTCCGAATGATTTCATTTTTGGTGGATAGACTGACATCAAAATTCAGACGATAGATGACTTTAACGACCGAGATTTACTACGAAAATCATGGCGCCATTCCCAACGCCTTTCCGACATTGTTTGGAAGCGGTGGCGCAGGGAGTATTTACCAACTTTAACTAAACGTAGTAAGTGGTTTCAGGAAGTTGAACCACTGAAAGAACATGACATAGTTATCATTTGTGACGATCAACAACCTCGAAATCAATGGCCAAAGGGCGTCGTGATTAAAACTTACCCAGGAACAGAGGGACAAGTACGTACTGTAGACGTCAGGACTGCGACTGGGACATACAGGCGACCGGTGACAAAACTTTGTAAACTTGACATCAGACCCAAATAAGACTAATTTTAATGGTCTGACTTGACATGTCTTGACCTGACTGACCTGACCGACCTGACCTGACCTTCTGACTTTCTGACCTAATCTCTTGATTTGACCTGACCTCCTGACCTGACTTGAGTATTGCCTCGCAATACTGGAGGTGGGAATGTTACGGACTTTTTGGATGCTGAACTGGCCAGCGATGCCATGACGGGACTTTGAACTTGGACTTAAAAATGGACACTGACTTGACGACGACAAAAGCTAAAACAGAGAAGACATCAGACATTGTTATACTTTTAAGATTTGTGTAAATAAATCACTGCCAAGACGCCTATAAGACATATTTCTTTGTATACCGACCCGACAGACCGTACATTATCAAAGCGACTAGATAACGCATTTAAATACTTAGATAAATGAAATGACTCAAACCATGCTTGCCACACAAACATTTGCCCCTTGCGGGATTTAAAAGCTCTAGTCTTGATTATTGGATGGCCATGTTTTGCGGAAACCGGCAAGCTACGTAGGAAACAAATGTCTGGCAATGCCACCACCGCCAGGTCTAAAGGTGTAGACCCAAAAAATGCTGGCTTGACGTCGTGAGAGCTGATATGCGTACCAATGATTTCACAACTAGAGACGCTCAAGACCGCGCGAAGTGGAGGAGTAAATCAAGGAAAGCGGACCCTGGGCTCCAAAGCAATGACTTTAGACGCAATCCGGATTGACCGTATAGATGAAGAAGAAGAGTCTTGATTATTGCATATTATAATCTGACAGCCGCATTTTAATTGCCATATCCAGTTAGTTTTTATTCTATGACCGGGCAATATAAGTCAGGGTGTTGAAGTCATTGGTATAACTCAATGATTTATTGGACTCAAATGATTATGCCACTTATTATGTTTGTTCCTCGTTGATTGTATGCAAATACTTATTCAACAGAAACCAACTGGAGTTGTAATAATTTTAGTCATAAAATTATCTCGATAATAATAATGTAAGTAAAAACACTATGAATTATTTTCATTTTATTTATTAAAATAAATAGTGTTTTTTATTTTACCAGTATTTTTTTATTTTTTTTAAGGCTAATGTTAGTACGAATATCGCTCGAAAACTCATTATTATACTATCCATAACAGTGCGCAATGAAACATGGCTGTTACAATAGTCGCTGCGTCTTTAGGTAGGTAGCGAAAACTGAGAAAAATAATAATTTTCGCATGGACGCAATTGTTCTAATAAAAAATCCTATCCTCAGTTTGTAGCTAATAAGTTGGCCTATCAATCGACGTTTAATAAACAAATTAAATCGGTTCAGCCGTTAACAAAAAAAAATATATAAGCATCGTTTTCGTTGGCTTTTTAAATGATTTCAATTTTTTTTCCTGAAGCATAACTACTAGAAACAAATGCTATGCTCTGATTGTTGTATATGTTTTGACAGTTTTTTTTTTTGTAATATTTTTGTGACAAACTGGGCTTAAGTAGTAGACTTTTGAAACTACATACTACTACAACTACTACTACTACATATACTACATAGTTTAGATTTGACGACTATACTCGCCTTAATACTTTAATTCTACTGAAAAATATATTTCATTGTAATGATACTAATGATGTTACCAGCTCTTTGTGCGCCGCATGCATACAGGCACGCTCGCCGCTCGCGAACAAGTCGTGCGCGAACAGTTTGCAATACGCAATGAGTACACGAACGGAGCGCGCGAGCGGCGAGCCAAGCATTCGCGGCACGTTCTGCCAGATCTGTACGCACCTTTATGTTTTTATAAAATGAGTAGTAATAAATAAACAAAACTGCCACTGATACTGACAAGACATAACGTGGCCATTGTTCCGGTATAAGGCATTAAAATCCTTGTATTACGTGATACCGACAGCGTATTTTCACACTAAGACGCGAGTCAATTAAGAAAATATCGTTTTCTGTGTTCAAAATCTTTCAGTCGCTTATTAACAACCAGTAAATCATACATTGCCAATATTATAACATATAGTATCACGTGGTATTCCGGTCGACAATTTGTGAAAACAAAACACGATATGATATAGCCATTTATCGTCACCAAGTGTACTTTTCAACCGACTTCAAAAAAGGAGGAGGTTCTCAATTCGTCGGTATCTTTTTTTTTTATTTTTTTTTTATGTATGTTCAGCGATCATTCGTTACTGCGTTGACCGATTTCGATAATTATTTTTTTGTTTGAAAGGTAATACTTTCAGAATGGTCCCATATAAATTTGGTTAAATTCTGATGATGGGATCTATAAGAAAATCATCAAACATTGCATAAACTCCGTACCACGCCATCTGATTTTAGTATCTATCTTACCTATATCTCTGCCAAATGTAGACCGATTTTAATGATTCCTTTTTTAATGAATAGCTTATACTTCAAAGATACTATAATAAAAATTTTTGGAAAAAATTTCACCCCTAAGTGTGGAAAAATAGGAAATGAAATCAGTGTTCAGCAGTTAAATTATGTTTGCACTCGTAAGATTTGTTTTGATTAGGATTTATCACTAAAATGGATGAAATAAGTTAATATTATAGAAAAAATAAAAACCGACTTCAAAAAACTAAAACGCTAAAAATAATCTTAACACTTAAGTACCTAATCAGTTACTTTTGGAGTCGGTGCCAGTCATTGAGAGACCAATGTTTTCGTTTGCACCGACTCCAAAAGTAACTGATTAGGTACTTAAGTGTTAAGATTATTTTTAGCGTTTTAGTTTTTTGAAGTCGGTTTTTATTTTTATTTAAATATGATAGATATAGCCGCCAGTTTGTTTTTTTTATCAAAACAGCAATCATAACATGTGACGTCACCGGCACGGCGATTCAACATGGCGGCTATACATTTTTACAGTTAGTGTCGATAAATCGCTATATCATAATTGTGTTTTGGTGGTCATGCTAGGGGGCAGATCGTGAAATAAACCTAGGACTCTTGACTTGAGTGCTCAAGACGATAACGCACCACTGCACCAATCGGATCACTATGAATACAATACAAAAAAGTGTTTAGAAATGTCGATTGGCATATAATGTCAAATAGCAAGATACCCACGTTTTGTAGGCTTAATCAAATGTAAACCGCTTCGAACCGATGTCCTTTGGCCTGGCCTGGCCTAAGGTTTTATTTTAAATCTGTGCAATCAAGTGCAAACCGCTTCCAATCGGCTAATCAACCGGCTAATAAATTGGGGGAGGCCTATGTTCAGCAGTGGCCGTCCTATAGCTAAAATGATGATGATTAATCAAATAAATAGTAAATTGTTGTGATTCAATAAATAAATAATCCTTTTCCCTATAAATTGTACCCCATAATTTTTAATTGTATAACACTTACTAACATAATTCTTGGAAGAAATATTCTAAGGAAAACCACACCATGAACAAACAACCAGTCTAGCAATTATTTTACAATACGATTTTTCTATGATATTAATTGGTTGACTATATATGGTAACTGGTGTTTGTAAAAGGTATAATTAATAATAGATATAATCATCCTAGTTAAAACTTTGCATTAAATTCAGTAATATCTAAAAATGTTCTGCATTTAATATTATTTGGTGATTTTTTGTTGGTTTTGGCTCCGCAAAAGTCACACTCTCGTGCTTAAATTCAACAAGTTTTTCTATGGGACCTTGACTAGGTCGTCAGTCCACCGGGTAGTGAAGGTGTGCCTACGTCGCTACTCGAGAACCTTTCTTCCCAAGGGTTGTAAGTACTGCAAAAATGTAGCCTGCGCATTACCACCATAGCTTTGCAATTCGTATAGCTATGTCAGTGGCTATAGTTATTTTACGGATCTCCACATTATGATCTTATCTCGCAGAGAAAACCCAAGAACAGCTCTCTATAGCAACATTGCTTAGTTTTAATAAGAAGCTTACTAAAGATTTGAAGTTAACTTTTTTGTTACAGGTACGAGTAAATGTTCTTAGCAAAACCATACGCCACAGATTGCATCAAAGCGTACTCTAATTCTCAGCTTATTCTCTTTACAAAACTAACTCGGAGATCTCTGATTAAAACATACCACAATAAATCCCCCACGTGCCTATAAGGCTCTCAAAACAAAAATACCGCCTCAGGCCATAAATTATAAGAACATAAACACCCAATATCAGAGCGAGTTTGCAATAAAAAAAGCAAACACTTTTAAAACATGTAATGACTAACAGAACGACGCCATAAATTTGAAGTTAAAGAGGTGTTATAATTAATGTCTGAGACTTAAAAGGCTATGGCAGGGTTGGCAACCCTAAAAGACGCTTACTCCCAACCGTGCCTCGAAAATACAACAACAAAAATTGTTATTTAGTGTACTATGTTGTCAACTTAAAATAATCATCATCATTTCAGCCATAGAAAGTCCACTGCTGAACACAGGCCTCCCCCAATGACCCAACATTGGGAGGGATTGCCAATACTCGCCACGCTTGGCAGGCGGGTTGGCGAGCGCAGTTTTTATAAGATTTCGCACGCAAACGCTGCTGCCCGTCTCGTGCTACAGGAATTAGTCCTCTCTTACGACACGCCTCCTGTTGGCGGTGGGGAAGTGTATTCTTTACGGCCGTCCCCACACGGCACAACTTAAAATAGATAGTCCTAACAAACTAGCGCTCTACCTACTTATAAATGCATTACTACTAGATATTAAATAAATAAATAAATATTTTTTCACGATTTTGATGTCGATCCCATAGCCTATGTTCTGCAGTAGATGTCCTATGACTGAAATAATGATGATGATGATGATGATGAAAGTCATCTTACAAAAAATATCCATCGCCGTTTATTTTCCCTACTAAAACGGGGGAACCCCTAAGTTGCCAACCCTGCCTATGCGCATGCGCCGACTAATTTGTAACCCTTTGAGAGCACAATGTCATAATTTGTATGAGATAAACACAGGTAATTGATGCGTAAACAACCTTAGGAGGATTGTAATGAGGTGGACTCTTTGAATTATTCTTTAGTTCTTATATTTAATTAGATACGAGATGAGTATTAGACAAATAGCGTTAACATGATTCTAACAAAAGTCAAAAAGTCAAAAATCATTTATTCAGTTTAGGACAGAAAAAGATCAGATTACATAGAGGTTTTGCCCATTAACTTTAAAAAAGGCACGCACCAACATCAAAATTGGGAGACCATTTTTTATCGGTACATACGAAATTTTCCTAACCTCGTCGATATATTTTTTTCGATTCTGATTAGAAGCAGAATGCAAATTATTGTCACTGCTCATAATTCGCGATCAGGTCGTATACCTCTAAATTAACTGAATCTCAAAACTGTGATGTTTCCTGGATGGTAGTAGACGGTAGTAGATGTTCATTAACTGCCAATTGACTGTGACCGTAATCGTTGTCTGTGAGATATAGTTATTAGATCATTAAACGTAAATAAGAATAATGTTTGTTTACTGATCCACTTTTTTATGGGAACCAATATCAGAGTCAGCTAAAATAATTTATAACTTTAAAATAAATATTGTTAGAATAAATAAGGTTATGATTGAGCTGATATTATGTCAATGAACATGACCAAAGCTTTGAATTAACTAAAGACAATCACATTTGTGTAAAGCAGAATATCCTGACAAAGCGATTCTCTTATTTATCCAGATATCGGACCAGAGGCGATAACATTAATTTGCTTACACATGATTATAATACGTCATGATCACAATCCTAGATTCTTATGATTAAGAATATTACGCTGACTGAATACTTAAAAAAACGTAATTCATATTTATTTTATTTCATCATCATTTCATCCATAAGATGTCCACTGCTAAACATAGGCCTCTCCCAGTCACTCTCAGATTTATTTATTTGAACCTATAATCATACATGAATTTAGTGACATGTAGCATTCTTTAATCATAAAATTTCTTACCCTAACCTAGCATAAAATGTGTTAATACTATACTTTTATTTTTTTTGCAAATCCCAAGTTCTAGAATTATCGTGATTTCGTAGTTAAATTAGTTTAATTCCTAATTAGTTTATTCGATCACTGCCAAAACTAAATTCTCAGATCTGAACACTAGTAGATTGCTATCACGAACTTAGATAAGGAGCGGCGCGAAATCGACAAATGATTAATATCACCAGGTGCGCCATTTAATTAAGCGAGTTCAGGCATTATTGGAGTTTGTCACAGCAACAGCTGACGGAGATATTTCAGATACTAATATTAATATCGCGCATAATTTGAAGTGATAGAGTGACGAAAGATTGAATACGGTCAAGAAATTGCAGATCATTAGAATTATGCAGGCAAACTAACTAACGTCTGACGTTTTGAAAAATAACATTTTATGTCCACTGGCGTATCACCGTATTGTATTCTAAATTATTAAACACTAGCTTTTCCCCACGACTTCGTTTGCGTTGACCTTACCCGGATAAAAAGTATTCTATGTGTTAATCCAGGCCATAGTCCACAAGTATACCAAATTTCATCCAAATCTATTAAGTAGTTTTTGCGTAAAAGAGTAACAAAGATCCAAACATCCTCAAAAACTTTCGCATTTATAATATTAGTAGGATCATTCTGTAGCCAGCGAAGATTAGTAAGCTAAGGTGGTACGTACACGTAAAGTGGGGTACATACATACGTAGAACTGTCGGCCGAAAGCGCAGAAATGTTATAGAATGGAGGCCATGTACCAACAAGCGCAGTGTAGGACGTCCACCCACAAGGTGGGTATATCGACATGACCTGGTTAAGGTTGCAGGAAGCCGCTGGATGCAGGCCGCTTCCAACCATTAGGAGAGTTGGACCAGGAGGTTAATCGTCGATTCCAATTCGGCTGGGCAGCGTTCGGGAAATTACACAACGTATTCGAGTCCAATATACCTCAGTGTCTAAAGACGAAAATTTGCAACCAGTGTGTGTTACCAGTGGTGACATATGGAACTAAAAACAATATGTTGGTTTCTATTTACACATAGGTTCGTAATTATTATCTCAGTATAAAGTTAATAAAGTATTTTACGTATAGAATTTAATATTCAAGCTTAGCCAGACTTGCTGTCACCTACTTAAAGGCATTACTAACAATGAATTTACACTCCTCAAATTTAACGGTTACTAAAGGCGAGAGACAGTGTCGTAATATAAATATATTGGGGCTGGGCCTATGTTCAATCGATAATCGCGTATCGATTCTTGTAAATATTAATTAATTTATGTATTATGTTTATTTATTCAAATCAGAGTCAAAATATCTTAAATACTTAGTAAACTTATAATAATTATCGTAATACGCCAAAGAATTAAATTCCCTGCTTGACTTTGATTTGCAAATCTCACCAATCTAAAAACCAAGGCACAGTCATACTAGTTATTATTTATCAAATGCATTTTGTAGGTGTATGGAATATTAGTAAACAAATATTGTTCACCATACTTAAAACAGTCATAGTGGTAGCTCAGTGATCGATTTATACTACTTACTCGGCGGTAAGGGAATAACATCATCGTAGGGAAACTGCACATTCAGACAACTCGAGATGTGTAGCCGTTGTTTAAAAAAAATCCTGTCTAAAGGTTACGGAAGTCTGATGGCAATCACTCCAATTTTAATAACCAGACTTGCCGCATCTAGAATGATGGTGATCATTTATTTATCCTAAACTACTTATCATAGGATCAGAGCAATGTATGTGAAGTTGTCCAATAATATTTAAAAAAAAACATGAGTATATTAGCCATTATATTATGGAAATGGCGTGTGTACTTTCTTTTAGCTGTTGTTTCGAAATCTCAAAGAGTTAAGATGGTAACCTATCTCACTTTCGAAACTCTTCTGTTCGAAATTCAATAGTTCGAAAACGGGTTAACGAAGTTTTAATTACAAGGTCGTTTTTTTAACATAATATTGTAAGTAATAAATGTATTTTACCGATGTTTCGTTTTCCAGAAAAACTGATACCCGATTATCAAAACTTATTTTTTTTTGATTCACCGTTGTTTTACTTACAATAATTTTTATTTCTCACTGATTAGTAAATACTTACTGCGTATTTAATAAGACTAAATCGGTTAGGTTAGGTTAGAACAGTGATCACACACAGCGTGGAGCGTAGTGAGCGTGCCGCCGAGCGCTTAAAAACTAAGAATAAGGATGAAGGATTAACTAATTATTATAATATTGGGAGCATTTTTCTGGAAACTAAATCATCTAACATTAATCGTTTTGGCAAATGTTGAGTAAGATTTCAAAACACATAGAATTTAAAAAAATAGCAAACGAAAATTGGAATCAGCAATATGTCAATTGTTTTTTCGGTATAATAAAAATATTGAAAATGAAAAAAGGACAAAACGTTTTCGGTGAAATAAAATTCGTGCTAAAGCAATTCGGATTTAAAATAGGTAACCGTTAAGATGCATTGCACTAGATGTACTAATGTTATGTATTTACTCGTGCTGTTCAGTATGCACTCATCCGTTTTTCTGTTGCTTACCATAATGTTAATAATCGACAAAGAAACTATCGACAACTAAACTATCAATGATTTGACAACACTATACCTAGGCTTTGAACTATGCCCCGATACGTGAGATAGCGACGGGACAGAGCAGAAATGGTATTTGAGCTCCGATTATTGGCGATATGGACAAAGGTTTGGCATAACAGCAAATGGGTTTGGTACAAATCGTTTAGATTAAACAAAATAACTAAGCCTACTTACGTCTCATAGGTATAGAGTATACCCAACTTATTCAAAAGTACCTTTTGAAGGGTTTTGTTTTAAAATTTCGAACGGTCACTTGCGCTTGGGTGATATTGCAAGTACCTAATATAAAAGTAGTACATATCTGTACGTTCTTGGGCACAAGGCAGATGAGTAACATGTATGTACCTACTAGTTAAAGCACAGCTTAGTTGCACTATGTTTACAAGCTGCTATCGTCTACTTTAGTGACATACGCATATGCGTAGTTAATCGTCTGTGCATGGCCTTAGTTTTCCTAGATTCCAAATAAACATGTCAAAACAATAATAATTGCCAACGGACACCCGACAACAAATATAACATTTTAACACAGAACAACTTGTAAGCGCGTTAACCCTTGAATATCTGGTAAATGTCATTGTTCTCTTGTAGCAATGACCAGTAAAGAGTAACTTTCTTAATACATTCATATCGAACCATACTTTGCATAAAATTTAGGGAGACAAGAGGCCCAATTCTAGCCGCAATCCGGTGTCGATCCGCTCCCAGTAACATTACGATCACAAACAGTATTCTCGTAAACTTTTAATTTGACCTAAAATTATCAAAACTATCACAATACGACTGAAAAAAGGGCAAAAAAAATCTAATTTTAGTTTCTTCCATTTTCAGTCGAATTACAAACTATAATTGGGTTTAAATTTTTTTGGGTTAACGAGAATACCGTTTGTGATCGTAATGTTACTGGGATGGAATCGTCACCGGTTTTCGGCTATTGTCAAATTACGGGAATTGGGCCTCTGAGGTCTATAGTAATACTGTTGTTGCAAATCGTACGAATACTTTACGTGTTTTATGCAGCAGAATCGACCTCATTTTATCGCTTACTTTGTTTTGGTATTGTGCACCTTGCGTGACATGTAAAACGTAGCGTATTAGTGCTCCATCGAGGTGAAAAAAAGTTATTCTACTTCGGAACTAGGAAGTCATACAATATCAAATTATTTTTTAACTGTGGGTCTAAGAGACTATACTAGATGAATTAAGGGTTAATTCTTAGTGGCCTGTAAATTGGTTAAGTGCGTTTAAAATCGACTCGGTTAATTACGATTTCGTCACCTTTATAACTCGGCGTGGTTAGAAATATCTCATGTAGCTCGATCGACTTAACAAATATCGACTAGTTTATAGAGTTGTTGAAAAGTGATGTATTTGGAAACATAACTTGTACAGCATTTAAGTTGTACTCGTAAATGATACCGAGAACATTGATCGAACAGTGATATTTAAGACAGAGCTTGTGCGAAATTAAACAGTTCAACAAACTTCCAGGTTGTAATAGTTTTTTTTAAATGGTGTTTTTGTCACATATTCCGAGAAATAAGTAAAGGATACATATTTAATGTCTCTGTGATCAACAGTAAGTCTAGTCAAAGTTTTTTTTTAAAAAAACGATACTTAAAATATCGCGGAACATACAAGCGGGGGATTTTGGTGGTTACTGTATCTCAAGACTTTCGCTTGACTCTAGTTTTGGAACACCCTATATATGTCGCCAGCATTGATAAACCTAAAATCGATCTCAGAAATTCGTTTTCTAGTCTTAAAGCTCCCATAAACCTTGTTCTAAATATTAACGAGATCAGCTTTCAACAGCTGCGTTTCTACGTTAGTATTCCGAACAGATAGGTACAGTTGGTAAATTAAGACATAATCCGTATAGGCTTTGTCTCCGAAACGTGACCTAGCGAGACCTATAACTGGGGCTACTGGGCGAGCAGGCTAACTAGCCACGGATAAAGTCCAGGTATTTTATGGAAGAGGCATTCAGTAACATCAAAACAATTGGACGAATCTTACAAAAAACTTTTTTTTAAAGTTAAACTAGACGTGTTGAAGTTACTGAATGACTCTTCCATGGAATACCCGGATTTTTATTATAATCCATCTTTTAACAATTACAACAAATACTCTAGCCAAACTTAGCAAGGTTGACAATATAACGGATAAACATACATAATAATAAATAAATATTGGACGACATCACATACATTGCTCTGATCCTATGATAAGTAGCTGAAGCACTTGTGTTAAAGAAATCAGAAACAACGACGGTACCACAACACCCAGACCCGACACAATATATAAAAGTTATTTTTCTACATTGACCCGACCGGGAATCGAACCCGGGACCTCAGAGATAGCGTCACCAAGTTCGGTATGTTCGCCTCTCGGCTACGGAGGTCGTCATACATAAATACATTTAATAAACGACTATGACTTAGGTACAATGCTCGTGCTCATCCACAAACATCTGCCTCTTGCGGGATTTGAACCCGCGCTCCGAACTGCAAAGTCTGGCGGTTGCGGGTTCGAATCCCGCAAGGTGCAGATGTTTGTGAGATGATCACGAGCATTTTGTACTAAAGTCATGGATGTTTCTTAACGCATTTAAGTATGTTTATCTGTTATCTATTCGCTTTAGTACAATATTTGCTTAGTTTGGGGTTAGATAACTATTGGTGTGATCGTGGAAATAATTTATAAGTTATTTATTTAATCACGGATATAATGTAAAATTTCCGATAATAATAGTTTTATGACGTTTTCTTTAACTCAGAGAATAACATTTCCAGATGTTTGATAGCCATTGTAACTATGGCCCGAGGTATGCACGTGGCTCAGTCGCCGTACAATTTTATGTCACTGTGACGATGTTATCCAGTGCAAATGTTGGCCTCATAAGCTCTGACAGAAATGAGTAACATTTTCCAAAAGGATTATGTTAAATATTTAACGATACTGCATCAGTCATTCATCACCGAGACTACAATTATTTTAGTGCTGTTATAGTTGGATGCTTGTATACCTAAAAGCTTTGTTTTTTTTTTCACGAAAGTATAATAATTATTTGTTTGTGACAAGATGTTTTTAATATTTCATTATGTAAACTATTCGTTGTTTCTTTTATTTTCTGTATAATTGTTTTAATCTTTATGTGTTGCTGTGTGTCGGCCCATCGGTGGGTCCGGGTTTCTTCGACAGATTCTGTGCTCCCAATCGGGGTCATTTGGAGGGATTTTGGGCTTTCTGGTGGTTCGTTAAACCGGTGCGTCACTCGCTGCACGTCCCAGCGTCGGAGGTCCCCGCCGAAAATCTGCGTCGTGATAAGTCTGTGACATTCACGACAAATGCTGAGCGGGAACCTTTTTGACACACCCTGATATCCTTCATTGTCTTAATGTTATGTATTTTTTATTTTTTATATTCTTTTTTTAATAAAAACGTATAGTCAACATTGTCAATCCCAGGTTCTTGAGATTAATTATTTATTAGTTTTATTTCCTAACCTATAACACAAATATTGTTTTTCAAAACAAGGATTAAAGTCACATAATAAACCATATTTACTCTCAAAAGCACATAAAATTTAAGATTTAAGTAAGTAGGTAGAAAGTAGAGTCCAGTCTCGAGTATCCACTCACTAGTTAGTACTAAATCTATATAATTATAAATGAATCTCTATTTCCCTTGGTCATCGCATCACGCGTGAACGGATGGAAAAATTTTGCAAATTTTTTTTTGTTGTGTTATTTATTGTCAGGAGAAGGTTCTTGAAAGAAAAAAATAAGGAAGTTGTGCAGAAAATCATGTATAGACTAAAGGCCACGCGAACGAAGTCGCGGGCAACAGCTATATATTATAGATATTTTAAAACTACTTACTCTAAAATACCTTAGAAGTTCGCATCACGTCTGCGGCTAATAAACAGTCACAGTCTTCCATTGATCGTTTTACAAATGTGAGGTTCTTATCCCAAATTGTTACTGATATCAAAAATAATTTTCTTTAAGTTTGTAGAACTAATAAACTTGCCGTTACAAGATCAATAATAAACCTAATTGATAAAATTATAGCCACGATGAATGGTTTCAATTTCAATTCAATTTGACAAAGGGCCATTATTTTCCATAGAGTAATATTTTAATCAGCAGTAGACTTGTGGGGGCAAGTCGTGCATGTCATATTACAAATGATTTATACAAGTTACGCGGAAAGCCAAATGTTTGCGACCACTGCCATTAAATCTCTATGCAAGTAATAAGACAGAAGATGTAAATTGACGTTATTAAAAGAGTGGATAAAGTTGCTAATTCCAAAAAAAAACTTCTGCTTTCTTATCAATCCGACCAAAATTTGTAAACTTCTACGGCATTATAGATCGGAATGCTTAATGGCTCAGGCATCTCTCATGTAGGGACATCATCATCATTTCAGCCATAAGACGTCCACTAAACTGCTGAACATAGGTCTTCCCCGGTGACTTCCAGATTGCCCAGTTGAAAGCGGCCTGCATCCAGCGGCTTCCTGCAACCTTTACCAGGTCGTCTCTCCACCATGTGGGTGGACCAGCAAGTAGGGACATACCAAAATTAAAATTTGATAGCCTTCTGACTAGTCTAAATCAGTTTGAAGAAGATTTCTGTTGCTGGCCAGTAATTTAGGACCTCCGTAACCGAGAGGCAGCACGCCGGACTTGTCGTTCGCCATCTCTAAAATCCCGGTTGCCGTGTTCCGGTCAATGTACAATATGAACTTTTCTATATTGTCTCGGGTCTGAGTGTTGTGGTACCGTCGTTGTTTCTGATTTCTATAACACAAGTGCATTCATTAGTTACTTATTTCAGATCAGACCAATGTGATGTTGTTCAAGTTTATTTTTTATTTTTTACCTCTTTTTAATAACATTCAGAAAGAAGACAACTATGTACAGACAGGAAAAGGCTTAAAACATAAATTTAATATAATAATTTATGCATTCAATTTGTAAAACTTTTCCCCATTAAAAAAATATTAACTCCTCAAATCAGAGCGCATCCATTAAATTCTAACACCCACAATCAAACTTTCCATTTCTTGTTTACGATGTTTACCTAAACGGATTTATAATTTACTAGTAATTATAACCACTTATTCACATTATCATACAACATTTTATTGTTATGCCCTCGCATAATAGTAATGTTGGACGAATAGGTCGTAAAATCAAATTAAGACCAACAAATTAACAGTTGGATATGGTTTGCAGCGAAGGCATGGCCTGGCTATAAAAAGCCATATCATTACTAAATAAAAAAATCTGCGATTATGTTTTATAAAACTCTTGTCCTAACAAATAAAAAACATTATGATCTCACCATGAAGGATTTCTTACATTTGGATTACTCTGAACTGTCGAGCTCCGTTTAATTAAGGCCAGCACTCTATTGGGTGCAGTTAAATGATTAAATGAGCGTAAAGGTGTTTTTTATTATCAAGTCATTAATATCAATAGCGGACTAATGAAAGTATCATCTTAATCAGCCCACTGCTGGGCTTAAGCCTCTTTTAATCACGGTCCTGAGTCCGATCCTCGGCTATGCTTTTTCATTCGTTTCCAGCAGCTTTGCGTTTATCAACGGTCCACATTGTTGGAGGGCGAGTGTATTAATAGTAAATGTCAATTTCAAGTAAGAATGTAAATACGTTATAAGAATCTTAGGAAGCAAACCAGTTTAATACCAGAACTCTTACGTTTTTTGCTTGTATTTGGTTGTTCTAAAAGACGTTCTTTTGAGAATCTTTAGGAAATCCCTTGATTTTTAACATCAATACCAAATTGGTTGATATTTGTTTATATTATTTTACAAAAGCCGTCTGTATTGTTTTAACTATGGCACTGGCTTTCGTAGGAAATTATGCCTTTGCATACTGGTCTATGATTTTATTGACTTCATAAAGAATAAACCAGGGTTTTGAAGGCAAGTTAGTATCACTTGCAATAAAATAGTGAGTTGTAGAAATGCCTGTTTTAGTTAGTGCGTATTCAATGCTGTTTATGATTTTAGATAGTAATGTTGCAATATGTGTTATATCATAGATAATTGTGCCAAATAGGTCATAGTATACAGGGTTACATTTCAAGGTAGTGCAAAATTTTAAAAATATGGTTTATAGAACAATATAAAATACTAATTTATCGTAATTAATTTCAGTCGTCGTACTTTTGGAGTAAAATATACTTAAACATTTCGGGAAAAAAAATAAAACGCGAGATGCGCCCTCATTCATCAGAGATCACAGGCATACGCTGACGCCGCTCCAACAAGAACCTCATGCAGTGCACATACGGTGCAATTTAATCCAGTAATCGTAATCTATTTTTCAAATGCAGAATGGAAAAATTAAAAATATAAAAAATTAGTTTGGTTTTACGGAGATCGATTTAGTTACTGATTCTGAGTGGTCTCTGAAAAATTGGCACAACCGTGAAATGTAATCTTGTATATAAAACTTAATGACTACTTACATTTTAAATCACTATTATAGGCTTTCCCAAAAAATCTTATCTAAAAACTGTTATTTTGTTTTTTAACTACTACTTTTAAGAGAGGAGCCAAATATAAGAAGTTGAATCTGTTTATCAGTACCTACAAGCTATATTCAAAGGGCTATGCTCGGTGTTTCCTTGCGAGATCGAATCAGAAATGAGGACATCCTTAAACGAACAAAAGTCGCTGACATAGCCCGACAGATTAGCAAGCTGAACTGGCAGTGGGCGGGCACTGACGGCCGATATGGCAGAAGGGTTCTAGAATAGAGGCCACGTACCAGCAAACGCAGCGTAAGACGTCCTCCAACGGTAGCCAGGCGACCTGGTAAAGGTCGCAGGAACACGCTAGATCCAGGCCGCTTCCAACCAGCCAATCTGAAAGTCAATGGGGCAGGCCTATGTTCAGCAGTGGACGTTCTATGGCTGAAATTATGATGATGATGAACACAAAAATAATTATGCGCCAGACAACACACTAGAATAAGAGTTAGAACTTTGTGCATTTAAGTAAGGAATTAAAATCCTTGCGTTACGAAGTACACAGAAGACATTTAACTTGACAGAGGCGTCTCACGACACACAAATCCGACCTAATTTAGGAAACTGATTAGGGACCTGTAACAAAACGAACATCTGCACAAAACGAACTACAGTTACTGTATGAAAGTGAACAAATGAATTTATCATTTTGACGACCTCCGTAGCCGAGAGGCGAGCATACCGGACTTAGTGTCGCTATCTCTGAGGTTCCGGGTTCGATTCCCGGTCGGGTCAATGTAGAAAAATAACTTTTCTATATTGTCTCGGGTCTGGGTGTTGTGGTACCGTCGTTGTTTCTGATATCTGTAACACAAGTGGCTACTTACCACAGGATCAGAGCAATGTATGTGATGTTGTCCAATAATATTTTAAAAAAAAATGAATGGGCTAGTTTACTAAAAAAATCTAATTAGTCCGTCAGTTGGATTAACAGAAAATATTGGACACGTTTTTTTTTATTTCTCAATCAAAGAAAAAAAAATGAAGATATAGCCCGTTAAAGTTCCGCGTAACATCACGCCTTGCGACACTTTTTAGCAAGGCGTGACGTCACATGCTCAATTTGATGCGCTGTAACTTCGTAATTTTTTGTTTGATTAACAAAAGGCAAATTACCTATTTGTCAAATATTTTTTGATAATCTAACTGACGGACTAAATAGAATAATCTTTTTTTGACCCAGGAAACTAGTCTATTATTATTATCTGAATTGACCCTAACCGGCAATTTAACCAGGGTTTCTTTGCGTACAAGTAGAATTACCACTGCACTGCGATAATTGAGTAGTCAAGATAAACAAGTACCTATATTCACTTCATGGTGAGTATCGATATTACCATAGCCTTTATTGAATATCTTGGGTAGGTATACCATTACGACTCTACAGTACACTTGGTACTTGTATATTATTATCACCTTATTGGTATAATAAGTTGTGAAACAACATAATTTAACATCAAAAAGCTTTGAAGCATAATGGAAGTTAGTGCGTATAAATGTTGCTAAAAAAATAGTCAATACGAATAAATGGCTCGCAGTTATGCGCCAACAGTACTAATGGTTTTCGAAAGATCGAATCGTGTGAATTAATCGAATATCAGTCATTAACGACTCGATTGGTCTAATGCTGCTCCTGAGCCCAATCCATGAACTCCAAACAATACTTTAGCAATGTTGTTAAAATGTTAAACTTTATACAGAAAAACAAAACGGCAAGTTAGAGCCACCCACTTCTTGAGACTTTGTCTGAGTAGTTTTTAATTAAATCCAGATACCTGTCCCGACGTGCACACAACCACTTATTATTTATTGCAAAGTATGTGTGACTTTTAAAAATTAGGGAATAAAAAGAAACATTCATTTACGCATGTCTTATTAATAGTAGAAGGTCCGTTAGTATAGGGTTTATTTTAAGTATTTTAAGAACTGAGAGATACCACTCTCTGCAGGTGATGGGCAAAATCTCCAGGAAGTTCATCATCATCATCCTCATTTCAGCTAGAAGACCTCCTCTACTGAACATAGGCCTTCCTTAGTTTCTTTCAGATTGGTTGGTTTGAAGCGGTTTGCATCCAGCATATTAATTCCTGCAACCTTTACCAAGTCGTCTGTCTACCTTGTAAGTGGACGTCCTACGCTGCGCTTGCCGATAAGTGGCCTCTATTCTAGAACCTTTCAGCCCCATAGGCTCTTAGTCCCACGTGCTATGTGCCACGCTCACTGCCATTTCAGCTTGCTAATCCAAATCCGGGAAGTTGTTGGTCTTTAAAAGAAGTCGTGGTTCCGCAATAAAAGATTATTTTATTTATTACAGATACGCGCACAGATGGTTTTGACGCCACTTAGCGAAAAAAATCTGGCTCACTCTTGCGCAGGTTGCGCGGCAGCCCCAACATCATTCTGCGCGCGATAGCCGATCGGCTAGACAGCCCGCTTGTCTGGGCTCTAGCGAAACGTACCAAATCGTATTAAGAAATTAAGTACTAACATAGGTTAAGTTATTGTTACTAACAAATTGGGTCTTGTTGTCATTAATAAAGATTTTAATTTGAAAATTTCTATTTATCTCGATAACCAACCAATCTCACTAACTAAGCAGTTTTCGAAAACCGCTTGGCAATCTGGCTCAAAAGCTCTACTCCCAATAGTAGTGGAATAATGTTCAGTGAATAAAATCAATTCAGTGTTTACTGTAACGGGCGTACTATTAGAACTAAGAGCCCCTGTTCAGCACAAGTGACATGTTAAGTGGGCCCCGCAATAAAATTTTAGTGCGCACTGCCCGGCGCATTGTTATAACTGAACACAGTGCGCGGTGGGATATGTTAGGCTTTTTTCTTTTTTGTTTTAGTGGGAGATGTGGATGTAAAGAAATAATGGGACCTACATCTCTAATACAGTGTTATTATTATTTACAACCTTATTATCTACCGGTTGGTAATACAGTATTTGGATATTCACTAAAACGGAATAATTACTGAGTAATTAAGTATTGTATAGAATAAAAAAACCTAAAAAACCTAAAATTATATGTATACTCGTCTTCTTCTTTTTTATCTATACGGTCAATCCCGGTTGCGTCCAAAACCATTGCTTTGGCCCAGGGTCCGCTTTCCTTGATTTACTCTTCCACTTCGCGCGGTCTTGAGCGTCTCTAGTTGTGAGATCATTGCCACGCATGTCAGCCCTCACGACGTCAAGCCAGCATTTCTTGGGTCTACCCCTTTTGCCAGGACCTGGCGGTGGCGGCATGGCCAGACATTTGTTTCCTACGTAGCTTGCCGGTTTCCGCAAAACATGGCCGTACCAGCGTAGGCGACGAATGATATGTATACTCGTATAATGATATGCAACACGCACTACTGAGCAGTGATAGCCGAGTATTAAGTTTCAGATGAGTTCTAATAAAAGTATCCTCTAGACTTAAGAATCTTCGTAAGTATACGGATTTATCACACTGGTCACTGCCAGACATCATAGCTACACTTAGCTATGATGTCTGGTACCGTCCTCAGAGGGCTACAAAGGTCAAAATGACATTACCTATGGTCAGTCGTACTGCGACAGGAATCGAAGCAGAAAGGTTGATTATGAGTACGCAATACGCATAGTGGCTGGCAGCGATTTAGTTCCGAAGAAATTCTAAATATTTACGCTATTTTCTCAACTCTAAATAATAGGTTTCCTAAACCGGTAACAGTAATGAAAGTTACGCAAACTAAATTATTAACCGTGAAGACTAACATTAATCGGTATTGTACTAGGAGGTTTGGGTTATGAGGTTAGGGTTGGTACAAAGTATATATTAATCAAGACACATTGTATTTCTTTTAATTTAACCAGAACATATTTAACATGAGAATTTTGGCGACAGGACTTGCATTTAAAATAGTTTCATGAAGCTTTATTTTAACAATCATTCTTAAATAAAAATGTTACAAAAAACACTTAGCCAATAACAGTTTCATAACGTTGATTATGTTTACGAGGTGTAACTGTACTACGTAGGTATACAAATAGTGCAGTGATCAGCATATTATGAGTGTTAAGTTTATTTTAAATACAAATTTTAAGTTGGTTTGGCAGCAGTTAGTGAATGAGGCAATTCTATTCTCATCAATTTATCTCCAAAAACAAGATTCTTTGCGGCAGTTAGTGTAGGAAAAAAACGCTTAAAAGTAAAACAATATTAAATCCTCTGTGTGTCAACCCTACTTAAAGCCGAGTCACACCGTCCGCGTGTATAAGTTAATTGCGTACAGCAGCCCGATAACCCACCTTTGTTTGGGTTAACTCAGTAGTTATCCCGCGATATATCGTGGCGATGTATCTCTGCTGCAATTATACGATTAAAATCATTTTAATTTATCAAACACATAAGGTTTGGTTGTGCTATCTTGGATAGGCGCAGTTTTAATTTCGGGCTTATTGTTGCAGATAATTGATTCTTGGGTTGCTAATTGTGTCATTTTTTGCAGTATAAGCTTTACATTATTTTAAATAACTAATTCATTCTTGGGTAATTGTATTTTTTTCAAATAATATACCTTACAATGTTATCGAACTTCCTATTAATAAATTTTAATCACATGTCAATACTACCCTAATGTCTAAGGGGTATTATAAAATTCAAGACTATCTTGATGACAAGAATGTATGGTCAGTCCAGCCTGCACTAAACTGATGTACCTACCTGTTATTTGATTTTATATTTTTTTTGTGGCAGCTAGTGGTGACTGAGTTTGTTCCGGCATTTCTTCTCAGCACTTGCCAGATTGTCTGTGTCTTGTCTCAAAGCGCTAGTAGGGCCCAAAAAATAAGGAGACATGTTCTGCCCCATATGGGCCAATAATGTTATTATTGACGTTCATAAGTGGCAGTTTTTTGTCCTAAATTGAATAATGATTTTTTACTTTGGCTTTGATATGACAAATTGACAGACGTTAATTTTACAGCATTAGTGAAGTAAGTAGTAAGTTTTATTTTATTTTTGGTAACGTAAAATAAAATCTAGTAGACCAAAATCGAAGAAGAAGAGAAGTATTTTCAATCTCAGAGGCTGTGTCGCGCTGCCGAAGAGCGTGGTCTTCTCCATATCTTTACATGAGGTCCTCTGAATTGACTACTCATAATTTACCTCCAATATAAAAGCATAAACCTGAAATCAGACGCCTTCGTTCTGCCCCTCACATAACCAACAAAACACGATATGATATAGCGATTATGATTGTTATGATCGCTATTTCAACGTAGCAGATATAGAGTTCATATTTTAAAAAAATACCGTTGGTGTCGTTAAATCGCTGTATTAAATCGTGTTTGGTCATGCTAGGGGAGGCTGGAACGATATTGATAACCAATTGGCCTCATCTAGTTGGAGGCACGTCGGCACGCGTGTGCGTATGCGCACCGGTAGCATAGATGGGCCATTAGGATATGGATACATGAGTGTACGAAGAGATACGCCTAAGACACGGCACTAGAATATATTCCTTGAGACTACGCAATCTTCACTGATTCAGTTTAGTCTACAGATTGAATTGCATCCAAAGTAACTATTTAACAGTTTTTTTTCTGGCGCCGTTTCTCATTCATTACAATATGAGTATATTAATAATATGAGTCAATTAGTAAAGATCATTTTCTAAATTGATTAGATCAGAAATTGAATAGAAATTTCTTTTTTGAAGGCTTTCGCCGCCCTACTGTGCAAATCAGTTCGTCAATCACGAATAACAATTAAAAAAAAAAAAAAAAACATTAGCAACACCTAGGAACTAGGATAGCGAAGATATAAAAATAAGTAACTACGTAAGTAAGTAAGTAAGTTACATTAACTTCGTAGAGTTTCTTGCGCTATTATTTTTTGGCACATGCCTACAATATTGTCCCAAAGCAGAGTGGAAGGGTAAAAAAAATGTGTTGTGTAAAAATTCAGGCCCATTTAACAATTAAAGCCTATTTACACTTTAATTGGTTTTTATGTGCTGAATAGAATGTGCTTAATTTTTGTTTTTATACATCAATAACCTCCTAGGGACTGGTTCTGGTGCTCAAATACAACAACTTTTTATATGGAACCAACATCGAAATGGCAAAAAAAAATCACTTTGCCATACTAAGCCGCCGACCAGCGGACATAGTATAAAGCAGTGCAATTTTTTTTTTAGAATACTATGTTGGTCCCATGGAAAAAGTTGTTGTATTGATCACCAGAATCAGCCCCTAGGAGTTTGTTGATGTTTTAAAAATAGCCCTGTATACATGGTAAAAAAAAATTAAGCATTCTATTCAACACATAAAAACAAAAATTTTTTTGAAGGGCCAAATTATTAAAAAATTTAACTTTTACACATCCTAATATTTTGCCCACTCTGCTTTGGGACAATATTGTAGGCACGTGCCGAAAAATAATAGCGCAAGAAACTCTACGAAGTTAATGTAACGTACTTACTTACGTAGTTACTTATTTTCATATCTTCGCTATCCTAGTTCCAAGTGAAACAATCGAAATGAATTACAATACAGTCGTATTACAATAATGGACTCAATAGTTTTCCCTTGGCGGTGCTTGATCTACTCTATAAGATTGGACCATGATTGAGAAGTAAGGTGGAACCTCTACTCCCAATGCGAAGCTATTACTATAAACCTGGCGTTTGTAAAAAGAAAAGAAAAACGTAATTAAAGACTCGATTGGCGTAGTAGCGCGTTCATCTAATGCGAAGCCATTACTATAAATATGGCGTTTGTAAAAAGAAAAAAAACTTGATATAAAAAACGTAATTGAAGACCCGTTTGGCGTAATAGCGCGTTCATTCGCTTTGAATTTAAAGGGTCACGGGATAAATTCCCGGTTTGAGTCAATTAAGGAAACGGACGGTAGTGCTGAGAGACGCCCCTGTGAAATTTCTGATGTCTCGTAGCCAAAGGATGTTATAATACGACATACCGTTTTCATTAATGATATTTTTTATTAGATCATCAACCTTTGGATGTCCACTGCTAGACATAGGCCTTCTCAATAGAACGCTACAGCGAGCGACTCTGAGTTGTTAGTTAATAGCGGCTTCCCGCAACCTTGACTAGGATATAGTATAAATATTATAAAATAAAAAGAAAATAAAATCAATTTATTTTAGACAGAGTCCATATAAGTGACATAAGAAGCATTAATTAATTCAATCCAATTCAATTTAATTCTAAATTCAAATCAATATAATATAACTAACTATCTATTCCAATTCAGATTTAATTTATTTGCAACATAACTATCTAATACAATTTAATCCAATTCAATTCAATACAATAATAAAATAACTATCCAATTTATCTGTCCAATTTGATATCATTAATTAATTTTACCATTCCACATAAATTAAACTAAATTTTAAAACTATAAACTAAATTAAATTAAATTCAATCCCAAATTATACAATTCAATAATATTTAATTAATTTAAATATCTGCCGCCCACTTACCAGTATCTTATTATGACTGTTTGAAGTTTTTAACCGACCTTCAAAAAGGAGGAGGTTCTCAATTCGTCGGGATCTTTTTTTCCATTTAAAATTTGATATAGAATTTCACGCCTAGACTCTTATTACGCCTATCGTCAAAAAATCTAGATACACCATCGCCAAATTGAATCTTAATACCTACGCACTAAGATTAACTCGTTCCGTCTCAGTCCCGAGCTGTTCTTTTTCTTCAGTTTTATTTTATGATAATATATAAGGTGCTTCATAAAGATCTGCAACGGCTGAAATGGGTAAAAGTATTGCTTATATAGATTACGATAGTAAAGAAATTTTTTGTCCAGAACATCATAAATTTTTTCATTAACAAAAATATATTAAATAAAGATTAGGCTTTATTCTGTCTCAAACCGTCCACATCTGTCCAAAAATGCTAACGTTTAACATTATACAGCTCCCGCGCAGTGTCAAGCGCGGATGACGAACTGTGTTATGCAAATTGAAGCAAGTAACCATTTATTTACTGTCTTTTCGCAAATAATTATTAATTACCGATCAGGGGCACGTTAATTAATAAGCAATACTTTTACCCATTTCAGCCGTTGCAGATATTTATGAAGCACCTTATATAGGACATATTAGTTTAAGCCTCATCATCATCATATATCATCATCATTTCAGCCATAGGATGTCCACTGCTGAACAAAGGCCTCCCCCAATGACTTATCATCGGGGGGGATTACCAATACTTGCCACGCTGGCAGGCGGGTTGACGAGCGCAGTTTTTTATAAAAAATTGCACACAGACGCTGCTGCCCGTCTCGTGCTACAGGAATTAGTCGCCTCTTACGACACGCCTCCTGATGGCGGTTGGAAAGTGTATTATTTACGGCTGTCCCCACACGGCACCATTAAGCCTCAATTAGTCATTATTCGACAGACCTACATGTTAAGGTACTTATGTCTAAGATTATAGTCAAACATCTTGAAGTACACAAATACTTTATGTACAACAGTCTTTTGGAGTATAACAATAATAAGAAACAATTTACTTACCAATCCAATAACATTAACTTCGAGCAAAATTTTAATCTTGTACTTTAATTTAGCTTTAACTTAATGTTGTGGTGGAAATGAAGTTAATATTATTATATTTTTTTTACCTAAACGGCAAAACGAAAATCTTAAATTGTTCCTATGTCTCTGCTGTTTCTTTAACTGTACCTAAGATTCACGGGCGTGCATTGGTTTCAGATGGGGGTAGGCTGTGAGTGAAAATTGAGTAAGTTTGCGTGAAACAGTAGGCGATCTCGCGGCAGCCTAACATTGGTTAAATTGCACAGGAACGGTCTAAGTTGCGCGCTTTAGTAAGGAATAAATACAGGTAGACGACAAAATGGTTACAGAATATTTATTGTTTATTGTTGAATACGTAATTAATAAATATGGTTAGCTGTTCTGTCGGTTTTTTATAAAGGTAGGCTCTGCATAATAGCCTTTATGGGATGCACGCCCCTGCTAAGATTACACTTGGAAAAAAATTACCGCCTCAGGTGGGAAACGAACCCACATCTCATACTACGAATATTCTCATTTAATTGATCAAAACAAAATTAAAATTGTGTATCTGTATGTACGTATGTCAGTGGTTTCGACCTCGTAAACAGAATTTAATAAATTCACGGGGGTTCCCACTTGCAGTTTTTTACTCTATTTAATTATATCAAGAGCTGTATAGCTTAATAGCGGATGTACACGAATTATTCAGCCCTAAACAAAGCCAATTGTAGCTCATCCACAAACATTTACCCTTTGCGGAGTTCGAACCTGCAACCCAGGTTTTGTAGGTACTCTGGTTCAGCACCACTAGACCCAAAGATTGCTCCTCAATTGTTTGTCTTGTTAGTTGTTCTAATAAAATAAACAAATAAACATTAAGTTTCAGTCATGTTTCAGGATACGAATGTGTTTATAACATTAAGTAAGTTTGCCAAAGAAACGTGGGTCTAAATAATATAAAGAAAAATAACTTTCCAGGCGGCTAATCGATAAATTGATCGTCATTCGCTATTACAGACACCATAGAATGGACACTATAGTTGGTAGAGTACATTGTCACCCGTAAAGCAAAGGGTTTGAATCCCACCTTACGCAGTTAATAAGTTTTTTTAAGTTACAGTACATTTGATATACTAACTAGCAATATTGATTTTTTTCAAATGTACTGGTTCTATGCCAATAAAGATCATTATCATCATCATTTCAGCCATAGAAATAGGACGTCCACTGCTGAATATAGGCTTTCCCCAGTGACTTCCAGATAGACCGGTTGAAAGCGGCCTACATCTAGCGGTTTCCTGCTGCCGTTACTATGTCGTCTGTCCACCTTGAGCGCACGTATGGATTTACAGTGTAATCCTAAGACCCGATTGGCGTAATAGCGCGTTTATTCGCTTTGAATTTAAAGGGTCATCATTATCATTTCAGTCACAGGACGTCCAATGCTTAACATAGGCCTCCCCCAGTGGCTTCCAGATTGGCCGGTTGCAGGCGGCGTGCATCCAGCGGCTTCCTTCAACCTTTACCGTGTCGTCTGTCCACCTTGAGCGCATGTATGGGCTTAAGTAAAATCTTAGGACTAAAATTATTCTATCCACCTTAGTCCACACTTCTCTCAGCCAAAGATTACGTGTGGCCTGTTACGAGCTGTAGTACATAATAGCAGTGCAATTACAATGTTCGCTGTCAGAAACGAGGTGTGGGCCCTTGTCTGTAATCGGCATTGCCGAGGTCCCCGCTTGTGTTATATCGTAACAAGAACGTAATTGTAATGTAATTCATCGTGTTATATACGCAGTTTTTGTATTAAATGTCAGAAAAAGATAAGGGTAGTAAAATGTTTCAATTCTAGTTATTGCTAGATCGATTAGTTTCACAGTGGGGTTTGAAGTTGGAAATTTGGAAGTCCAGGCTTCACTTCAATAGCCGAATCAAAATAATTTGATGAAATAAAGGCTATTTGTGTAGAGCAAACGAATATATATATCTGTCTATGTTTCCAAATCCAGATACGAGATATGTCAGATTTTGTCATTCGTTTTTGGTTAGTACAAAAATAGTACTACGGCTACTTTCGACCAATACTTTTATGTTACTTACCAGATATGTATCGGATGCAGTACACAGACACGCTAAATGCCTTAAGGCGACGGGTACAAAGAATACACATAAAAGAGGTGTTTTTTCGAAAGTTTTCTGGCGTAAATACTGGATATGAAATGTGGAAACTTATATATCATGTAACTTATATGTTGAAGTTTTGCTCGTAGTATCTTAAATACTATTAAAAAGTTCATAAAAACACAAAAAATAATTTCAAAGTACAGCCACTACAGCGATCTCGTATAAATTTATATTTTAAACGAGGTTTTTGTTTAGTTTCAAACTTGGCATAGGTATTTAAAGCATTTGTGCCTTTTATTTGTGTTTCTTTTTCAATTAGTCTACAACTTAGAATCTATAGAATCTATCTATAGTATAGATAATATTTTTCACTTTTTGCGCCTACTTTTCCATGAGCGGATACTTTGATAATCAGGCGTTTTTGTGCGCCACAAAAAGGCGACGTTGCATGCCCGCTTGTCCGCCGCTGGATGTTTAGTCTGCAGGAAGCATAGCACGGAATAGATGCCGCGCGAGTTGATGCTAAATGTTCAAGGTCACCTGCCTTTCCCTTCGCCTTAAAGACTTAAGAAGTGCTTGTTCTGGATTTGTTTGCTTTATCATTAACAGCAAAATTCATTTTAAGGCCACAGCCAAATTTAAAAACAAAGGCTACTGAAATGTTGTTGACGTTGTGTAGTTTCCCGAACGCTGCCCAGCCGAGTTGATATAGATATAGATCATTTCACCTGACCAGAAAAAAATTTTAAAACATTTTATTTAGTACTGATTTCATCGATGCCACACAATTTTTGGTCCCGGGAAATTCACCCAAATACGATATTCATTGTTTAATTTATTGTAGTTAACAACTTAATAAACCCCTTAAAATATTTACGCACCGTCTTTATAAAAATAAATTTACAAAAAGTATCAAGATTATACGCAACACGCACAGTGCGCGGGGTCGCGAGGTCGTTAGGACAAAAATAAATACATCCACATAGTGAGCAGTTCAAGGAATGTGAAAATAAACAACGATATGTGCTCTTCAAACACCTGACAGTCCCATTACCGCGAACTATCATCGCACAGTGGGATAGTAGCTTGACTTGGAAAACGTGGACCAATATTAATAAACTGAAAATGATTTCCAAAATACATGTTACGTGTGTTTAGAACAGGTTTTTTTAAACTTAGTATAGTTGTTGATTCTATTATTTGACTTGATAATATGTGTGCTTGTTTTTAATTGCATAAGAGCAAGTAAACAATAATGATAATAATAAATTCGAAGAAATCTCATCTCAAGTTTTACAAAAAAATAAGTACTTTTTTGTTTTTCTGATTATACATATAGCATTACAAGTAACAGCAGCTTTAGCTTTAAAAAGTAACAGCCAAAGACCGAAAAGCGAATTTCCCATCATCTTACGTCATCAATAAAGTTACACCTAAATTTCGATACTAGTATTTTTGAGTAAAATAGAATAGAAGTATTTATTGGCTAAAAAGTGGTATTTAAGATCTTGAAAAAGAAACGAAACATTGCATTTTGGCCGGCATCTACACGCGTTCGCACCCCAGTGGTCAGTATCACCTCTCGGCTGCGCACTAACCGCTTGACACGCAATTAAATAATGCTCCGAGTGTTCACACTAAATTCAATATCTCGCAGCGAACTGCGAGAGCCTTATGATCCTGAGAGCCCCTACTAATTTGTATTTATTTCTAGAAATAAAACAGTGATTATTTTTTTGGTAATTTTTTATAATTTATTATTTCAATTGCGTTAATATTCTGTAAATCTTTTATGTTTTTGTTTAATTTATTTTGTTCAAACAAGTAATTAATGTTATAATTAATTTGTTCATTCATTTACTTGTTTTGTCTTATTATTAAACAAAGACTCATAGTAAAATAACTTGCAAGAATTTTTTTGTTGTAAATGTTACATTTAATTTTTATGATTAATATTGTTTGTAATACTATCTGAAATTAACTATGTTATTGAGCTTGTTAGTTCAGTTAATAGTGCTTTTTTCGCACTTAGCCTCTTGATTGGGTCATTGTGCCAAGTAGCACTACTTAATTTTTCTTACTCCAAACAGCCTAGGTCATTCCAGAAGGTTAGCAGCCTTTCTAGACTGCTGCTGGCTTGCAATCGTGGTGATTGGAGAATCCGTGCCCGTTGATCTGCCATGTTTCTGCATTTTATAACCACGTGCTGTGGCGTTTCTTCTGCCTATATGCTAAATTAAAGTTTATATTATAGCTATTTTCAAACGGATAGATCCGTAGTTATCCCCTAAACAGGACCTGTAAACATTCTTATTTAAATTTGAAAGAACAGTATGATAAAAGTGTACGTAATTTTTTGTTATATTTCGTCAAGGTCTTTACTTTCGAGAACCGCTAGTACCCCTCGGCAATCGTAGAACAGTTGTAACTGAACACCCTTTGTTTTCTTAGACAGTTCCCACAGCGAAACTAATTGTCTGTCCGAACAACAAAATATCGTTTTCGCACACCATTTTTGCATCACTTTATAATCGGCTGAAATTTCTTTTGAAACCCGACTCTTGGTCGGAGTCGATGAATTTTCTATCAACAAGCCACATTGCTTCGTTCGACACGATAAAGTTGTTAGTGTAATTTAAAGATAGTATTCGTTACATTTCTTAACCTTTATTTACTCTTTTCACTGAACTCTTTTCTGGCTTTTATTTCCGACCAACTTTTAAAAAGGAAGATGTTCTCAATTCAGCTGTATTTTATGTATATTACGTGGTATCTTTGCCAAATGTAAAATAGTTTTAATTCCTATTTTTTATTAATTATTTTTACTAAAGAAATAAAAACCTTAAGAATCAATGAATTCTGTGTTAGGAATTAAGTGATTTGTCTTGATGAGGACTTATCGCTAAAAAATACTTCGACAGATAAATATATTTTTTTATAAAAACTATAAACCGACTTCGAAAACAGAAAGCTAAAAATAATTAGTATTTAATAATATGTTAGCCAAAGAGAAATTTAATGTTTCCATTCATTCTAACATGGAAAATAACTGATTAGGTATGTTTATTGTAATTATTATATGTATATATTACTGATTAGGTATGTTTGCTGTAAAAATTGTATTTATAATGATTGTAAGTGCCCAGTGTTAATAAAACTTAGTTTTTTTTTATGTCACTAGTAATAAAGTAAATACAAGAACCTGTCATCTTGAATTAAATTAAAATGACACCATTAACCCCTGAGCCCCCTAAGCAATATAATTTCTCATACAACCGCTCGTCATCAGATAAGTTAAGCTCTTTATCCCCTTTAAGATTATATACTAAGAACCTAGTCGACACAAATCTTGATATTAAATTGGAGCTATACCATCAGACCACAACCCTGTGAATAAGCCTGTACGGATAATATACACTTTCTGCTAAATGTACACGATTCCTCAAAAAAAGTTTTCCCTAACCGCTAATAAATCCGCGCATAGATTGCAAAAAATCTAAATAATATACGTGGTAAACTATATACTACAATAAACTCATCAAATTAAATTATGAATTATTTGACATAAAAATTCAATTGTTTGTTTTATTTTATTGTTTAAACAGATTGATCAGTCAGTGTCTCTTTTTTTATGTAGCCGTCATTAATTTTCCCACTGTGAATTTGTCTACGATTGCTTTTTGAAGTTAAATTTTTTATATTATTTTATAGTGTATATTTAGAAATATTAATAAGAGACATATTCGTCACAAAGTAAACTACCAGAAAAAAATACCGTTTAGTTACTGAATTGAATGTTTTTATACAATCAAGCCATACGATCCATTACCGATTTTAAACCACCCCACATTAACAGTTAAACACTACCAACATTACTTAAACCTAACGACATGGACGCATAACTCAAGTCATACAGCCATTACTGTAACTCAAAATGGCGGGAATGATCAAAGAGAAAGCGCGCGAGCTCTCACATCATTCTCTATGCTCTAGTCTATGCTCTTGCGAAACTTACCATAGATAAAACTTATGCATTTTAAATTCGACTTTACCAAGTATTAATAAAGTTGGTTTTTCCGTGTGATTATTATTAATTTCGTTCGTTTTCAGTATGACAGGATTAAATTTATCAATTTACGAAGATTGTCCGTTGTCTTGCACTATTAACACGTTAGCTTCGTGGCTTCGCTCGGCGATTGCTAAATGCTAAATTATGGCGGTTTCACGTGATGTACCAACATATGGCTCACTGTGCATGTTTGCCTAGATTATTTTATGGTTAGAATTGATGATGATCCCTATTATAGTCCGCCATCTGCCTTTTGAGGTCAATACAGGGAGAGTTCTGTTTTTGTTAACACCCCCTGCTAAATTCTAAAACCAGCATTTTTCTCAGTGTTCAGACACTGAGAAAAATGTTGGTTTTTAGAAGCAAATAAATATAACAGGTTTTTTTAAAAATTCCCATCACTTTAAACAACGATACATTATCCTTAAATAACGTGTTCATCAAAAGAAAATAAGTCTTAATCGCAAAATGTAAGAGCTCCCCTTCCCGGGCCGACACACCCGCTGCGGGTATTTTTACAAACATATAAGCGCCACGTACCCGCTGCACTAAAAATGCACTTAAGTGTTTTTTCAATAGGGTTGCACCAGCTGGTTTCTATACCTATCTTTGTTTGCTGCGTTAAATTATATAAAACAAAGTCGGGTTAGTTACACCATTTACAAGTCAAAAATTGCTGGACCGATTTTTAAGATTTTTGATTTGTTGAGTTTCTGCCCCGAATAGCAGAAATACACAAATAAAACGAAAAATTTACAAAAACAATACTAATGAAGAGGCGGTACGAAGTTCGCCGGGACAGCTAGTTTTTTATAGAAGTGAAATAAGTCTTGGGTTTTGGCTATCATTACAGACAGCTCCCTAAATCTCACATATATTGTCGAGTATTATGATGAAAACCCTAGAAATTGTCACTTGAACATCAATGAGACATCAAGTACCTATGTACATACTTTGAAATAGTTTTATAAAATAAAAATTCGAAAAATTATATAAACATGTCATAGTCGTTGTCTCAATTCTTAATTTCGAAATTGAAATCTAATCAAAATAAAATTTTAAAAAAAACATACAATAGTTTAAGTGGCAAACAGGTTAATGAATACTGAAAAATAATTCACGTAGTTTTGTAAATTGGTACAGTTAGGTGTCCAGATCAATATACGTTTTAAAAGTCTAGTACTAATACTGTAGGTCCGTTTTTTCAGGTTTTTGCTTACATCTCGAATATCATGTGGCTCAAACTAACCAGACGCAACTGTAAGATCGTACTCAGTAAATGTAAATGGCTATCGAATCTTGACTACACGGATACAGAACGATTAATATCAATAAACTTACTAATGAAATAAAGGTTCATTAATTAACTCAAAAACACACACATACCCACACAAACACACACACACATAAATTACTTTCTCTTCCTTCTTTTTCCTTGTTTGTTTAATAAACATATGTTAATACATTGTGTACTTACTATTACTAAAAATAAGTTCGATTTAGCGAAAGATACTGAATTCCACAACACAAGGAACCCTAGAGTGGGAATCAGAGCTAATGTAATAATTATATAAGTTTTTTGAAAGTAAAGATTTATTATTATTATCTGTAAGAATATCACTATGATTACTTCTGGCGAAATGCAAGTATTTTTTATTAGTATTAGTTTTATTTGAGCTGATTCTAGCCCCTAAAAGTCGGTACACACGATGCTGTGCGGTCACGAGGCGCCGCGACTAAATACTTGCAAAATAAAGCCGCAGATGGCGGCGGACGCGGCTTCGGACTCGTCTTGACATTGTAAGGTCAAACGCTGCCATTGGTCTATTCTTCAGTCAACTTCCACCAGCCCAAGGATCGACCAATGGCAGCGTTTGACCTTACAATGTCAAGACGAGTCCGCAGCCGCGTCCGTCGCCATCTGTCACCGGTATTAGTGCAGTGTGTGCGCCAAAAATTGTAATTAGATCTATCTAATTCAGTCTCAATATCTAATGCAGTCTCTAGACTGCAAATGGAAAATAAAACAAGATTATCATGTACTATGTGTAAATACAATCACAATTTTATTAGACCAATAACACAGCTTATTATTATAAAGTTGAAACAATTACTTTTCAAACTGAAACTAGAATGAACAATAAACACTATCTTTCGTTGATTTAATGACGATTTCGTTAAATATTGTGTAAATAATATTTTACCAATTAATATTGATCATACACTTTCTATTGGGGCTTTAACTACTCTTTTTATATTTAAAAACAAATAATTATTACATCGAGGAAGAATACAGGTACGTAGTTATATTATTTAGTAGTTTTTTTGATATTATTATTATAGGATATAAAGATTATCCGGATATTATTACAGATACAAAAGTTGATTTTAATAAATGAATTGCATAAAGGCCATTATAGATTGAATAAACAATATTGATCCTTTTTTGAAATTATATAGTAAGTACTGATTGTTCCAAAAAAATACATATTTTAACATTTAGAAATTTAAGACACAGCGATAGCTTAAAATTTTCGTCGTTTTTATCAAACTTTTAAGAAACATTTGAGTCAAGAATAAATACAGTGAATTGTAAATACAATTATTTTAATTTTATACATTCTGGCAAGAATTTGAAATTCTAACTACACTTTGTACAAATATTGTAAAGCTATAAGTGGGTATGTTTATGGCTCGGACGGCCATCTCACTTAGTTTCGTTTGTACCGTATAAATGTGGTACCTAGAAATAATTTTGTCACATTACCAAAATATCACAAGCAAATCAACTTTTTTTTTGCAATTCCAATAATTTCCTAATAAATTATCGATTTTTTATATAAGCATTTTCGATACAGTAAAATTATAGCACTAAATTAAATTCTAATTGTCACCCCAATATCACACAAGGATTTCCTAACTTTAAAAGAACTAATATTGTCAATGGCACCACATATTTTATTACCTGTACTTATTTTAACAATTATTCGTAATTAACATGTTTAAACTAACGTAATTAAACTAATTATGTTGTACTAACTAGGTAGGTATGTGAGTTCATAAGTTTTGCTAATTATAAAATAAAAATATATAGTCTATATCCTACTAAAATCGGGTTTAGAACCAATACCGGCGCTAATATTTTATGCAAGTGCACTAAATAGAATTTAAATAAATTTATTTGTTCCATATTACGGATAAAAGAACAATCTAAAGCAATCACTGGCGCCGAAACATTATATCTCAGATTTATCTAAGACTGTTATTGGTGTTATTGTATTTTTTCCAATTCCTTTTTGTCTACCTTGTTCTGTACACTTAAGCATTCAAAATGCTGAAAAAAGTTTTAGTCTTACAGACATAATTAGAATATCTAACATAGCGTCCATGCATTCGCTACTGTCTGAAAGTTATATTTATTTAAGTCCCCAATTCTACAATAAAATTGCGTCAATCAATATGCTTAATGAAATAGAGTGCTAATAATTCAGTATAGTGTTGTATTGAATAAATATAACTATGTATATATTTCTAACATAATCACATTAATGAAGTCTTTAGTTTATGAACTGAATAATATTATCATAAGAATATACATAATATTATTATTATGAATTAATTTAAATCTATTATAAATATTACATTAAGATCTTTATAATATACAGATGAGTTTGTTTGGCGAAAGAATTTGGTACATTGTTGACATGCTAGTTGTTTACAATAAGTTTTTTTTGCATTGTCATATTTTATGAACCACACTTTGGTTTACAGACACAGGTTTACATTTCTGAACTATGTATGTAAAATACTAGTTTCAGACAATTTATCTACAAGTTATTTCCAATGTTCATTCAATTCCATCTATGGTCAATTAAATTATGAAAACATTACTTCTTTTATTTTATGTTGTACTTCTGAACTATTGTTTGTTATAAAGACATATTTGTATTTGGTATATATTTTGTCTACAGATTCGAAGTATAGTAAAATCTAATCAATACAAGGCACGCAAAAAAATCTACTCACAGCTCAAGATGTCATAGTTCGACTATATTATTTTCGTCAAGTCGGATGTTACCCGCATATTATATTTAACACTCATAATGCGTTGATTACATATTTTACATTTGTCACTATAGCATGGTGTTCAATTCATACTTATAGTAGTTTTTTCTAGATTAAATGAACTTTATTAAAATCTTTTTCATATATTTAATGTAGTCTGCATAATATTCCTTTTCTTTATGTAAATAACCAGAGTTTCTAGATATTGTTTGTCCTTTTTCGTTTCATTCTCAACTCAATGTGTGTAGTTCAAATTAAAGCGTAAATCAATTATATTCTCCTCATTTTATATCGTTTAAAGTCAATCAACACAACACTTTCCTTACATTATAACTAATAATAAATGTTACTTGAACTCTCCAGGCGGTTGTTACGTGTATTTTTCTGAAAAACAAAACATTCCTCATTTTATATTCTGCTACAATAAAAAAGTTTTAAATGGTATGATGAGTGTATAAAGGTGATATGTTGTAATGCATTTTACAACATATCACCTTTATTTGATGATTTAAAATCCGAAATAATAAAAAAGATAGGTAAATCGTTAGTGAAATATGTAATGTAAGATTAATTAATATCTAAATGCGTTTAAGTATGTTAAATATGTAAAAATGACATCAAACATAACCCTTATGATCATTGAATTAGATAATAACGAATGTTTCGATGGCAAAATAATTATGTTTTATAAAAATATATACTTTATTCTTTTCAGAAAACATCTTAGATTTTTATACCTACTTTTCTCGCTGTGTTTGTTTGTGACTCTTGCCTAGGTATCTACATGACTATGATACTTTTACAAACAGCTATGCAAGGTTTGTGTATGTAATTTATGACAGTAGATACTTGGTGCTAGTGTAAATTAATTTTATTACGTGCTAAAGCGTATAATACACGAGCAATTAGTTATTTTTAACAAATACATTTCTTTGATTTTTAAAGTATTATAATCTGATAAAATTGTTATGGAAAGTCCTTTATTTATATTTTCCAAAACTTTTATTTAAACTACTTTATCGACCATAGAGAGACCATAATTGGACTCCAGGTCTAAAGGTGCGTTTACATTAAAGCGACTGAAGTGGAATACATTCATTGCTCGTGCTTATGTAATATGTCCACGCCACGAGAAACTGGAAATACAGCAGCAGTAATACTTAGACTGTTATCTTACAAATAACTACAAAATAGGCTAGTTATTATGTACCAATAATTTAAACATAAATATGTATAAGTTTAAAAACATTATTAATGTTATTAAACATTAATTAATAGAAATAGTTCATTTTTCCAGTTTCGCGGCGTGGTCTAACATGCACAGTGCACACTCATGCTGTACTTACAGTGTGGATTTGTGGCTACCACCGTGTTATTGGCAGCCGGGGCGACGGCTGCGCCTGCGCCGCTAATGCCACCGGTGATGCCAGACACGCTTGGCGTGCCACGATATCGAACTAGCAACATTTACAGTTTATACAGTCCTGTGTTCAGTTTACGGAATCGATACAAGCTAGTGACGGTATCGTTTTGTCAATTTTGTATCGAGATTATCAGAACTAAATCTAAGTATCGAGTCTGCAAACTCATGTCTTGTATCGGCGATTAGAAGACATGTGTGTCGTCATAAGAATTGGCTTTTAGGAACATATTTTCGAGAATCCATTACACTACGTTTTTACTTACGTAGTCTGAATTTAGCTCAAACATTTCATTTGCTCAATAATAAATACGATTTTTATTTACGGGTAGTAATGTAAGTGTTCTTTAGTTGTTGAGTACATATCGTCAATGTAGGTAGGTTATTTGTCTAGCATCTACTAAATGTCTAACTCTTTTAAATTACTAAAAAGAAGCCAAACACTTGACAACATTAACGTTGCAACCCTTGTTAATAATATATATACATATTTAGCTTCAAACTTAAGGAAATAGCAACACGTTATCGAACTAAAAAGATACTGAAATATGAATCATGCTTGCTATTTTTTCAGTTCAGATAACATTCGTCAACAACGGACACCTTCCATCTGACTTTTAAAGTCGAAACTTAACAGCCATTTTCATACTAATAAAACATAACGTCAAATTCCATTCTCGTTCAGTTCAGCATTATTCATAAAAGCCACATTTAGACAACACCGATTTTAATTAGAAATGAAAGAGAATTTTGACTTACCGTACAGAAGTCCTATTATCACAAGACCGATTGCACCCATGATAATCATCATCTGGAAAATGGATTATAAAAATATGTCACATAAAGCATGATAAAATACAACACTAGTAGCTTATTTACCATAAACTGAATAGTATCTAAGCAGTGTTGTTTTTACGTCAAACTGATATACAAGAACAATATTTTTATTTTAAAAAAAATTCAACTGCCTCTGGTGGGATTCTAACCTTTCGCTATCCGGGCTACTGCTCTTCCAAATGAACTACGGAGGATAATAGTGTTGGCAAATTTCTTCAAGTGTGTATAGCCGTTAATAAGACACTCAATGGCTTATTAACAGCTATAAACACATGAAGAAACTACGAGTACCTATGAGAACAGTGTGTTCAAATAATTGGTAACCAGAAAACGGAATTTCGGGCATAAAACAGAACACTAAATCGAGTTTATCAGATAATAGTTGGACAACATAAACTAATACCAATAGTAAGTACCTTCTGCAACTATCCGTATCTTAAAATAATGTCAGTAGAAAAATATTTAAAAGAAATCATCAAACTGACGAAGTTGGTCTCTAGAGATCTGAGTTAGTACCTGCACATGGATTGTTTTTTTTTTCTTGTCCGTTAGAAGAAAATTGATTAAAGTAAGTTTATAGTAAAGTACCTTTAAATTTTGTAACCAAAACTTGTTCTTCAAACTCTTAGCCTGTTGTTCGAACTGTGACGCACCATATTGTAGAGCATCTGGAATGCCAAAGATAGTAAAGTTAAACCAATCCACCAACACTACAGCCAGTAGTTACCAGTGATGACATAAGAAACAAAAACGTGGGTTGCCCCCTATGGGCCTCATAAGAAAGCTCAAGGTTGCACAACGTGCTATGGAAAGGCATAGCCCTTTAGGGCTATCCTTGGTGTTTCTTTGCGAGATCGAATCAGAAATGAGGAGATCCATAAACGAACAAAAGTCGCAGTCATAGCCCGACGGACTAGCAAGCTAAAGTGGCAGAAGGCGTGGCACAGCTCATAGAACTGACGGCCGATGGGGCAGAAAGGTTCTAGAATGGAGGCCACGTACCAGCAAGCGTAGGACGCCTACCCTCAAGGTGATAGAGGACCTAGTAAAGGTTGCAAGAAGGAGCTGGATGCAAGGGTTTGTTATACCTACTCATTATAACAAAAAAAGTTTCCCTAGAAACTAATTACCTACCTACCTCAAATATTTTTTTCTAACATACGGACGTTTGCCGTCCACGTTAATGTTAAGAAACAATTTTCGTATATTAACAAAATTAAGTCGAGATAAGTTAGGTAACTAGTTTCTTCGGCAAAGATTTCTTGTTATCATGAGTACGTACCGTAAGATAATTTACACTAATATAACTTCACTCTATAGTTAAAACTAAAATACGTAACTAAAGCTCAAAAGCTTAGCGAGATTATATTATGTTAATAAATTACCTGCTCTGTCATCAAGTTCCGATAACTTCACGTCTCTCTCTAAAACTTTCTCATAGTTTGTCTTCATAATGTCTACCACCTAAAACCGAAGTAGAATATTAATAGCTCTTCAGAGAATCTCTGCTTAGATTTTTTGTCTTTGTCCATCAGGCTAAATATTGGAAATGTCATCAATAAACGGTATAGCTAAAAGAAAAATGTCCTTTATGAAGAATGAAAAGAGGTTTTGTTTAATCAAAAAATTCAACTTTTTTAAACTTGTGTTTCTACACTTTAAAAAAATCGAATCAAAACTTACTTGAGCTCATGATTGTAAGAAAATTGGATGGATAGATTGAATTATACGACTGACAAAGTTAGTAAATAAATACCTCATCAACTTGTGCTTTGGTCATCTGCATCTTCTTCTGGGCGGCAATCTGCTGAGGGGTCCTTGGCCCACCAATGATCTCCCCATCGGGGCCCACTTCAGGTTCGGGGGGCGCAAGCCCGGGGGGACCACTGCTTCCTTCTGCGGCCCTGGAATTAGAAATTATAACAAATTTTACACTCTAATATTATCACATTCGATTGTTATAGTCACTGCAGGTTGAACGAAAATTAATTATGAGTTTTTAGGGCTGACTTAGCCATAGATGATATCTGAGAAAGTAAAATTTATTCCATCAATTAATTTTTTAACCCTATAAATGCTGGTGCCATTTTTAAGTTAAGTTTCATTTTTGTTAAGTCTTTAGTACTTAATCCTATCAAAAATATATAGGGTTAATAAGTTTCAAAATGACGTCACATGGATGTTCTTTTCATCCTTACTAATATGGAATATTCTTAAATGCTAAAACATGTGAAATAAAACTGATGAATGATCTAAAGGTACTATAGTAATTATTAAAAATATATCGTTTCTTTTATTAGAAATGTAGTTATCGCTATGCGATAAAACAGAATTTCACAGTATCATATCATAATTTATAATTTGCAATCCTTCCTAGTACCAAGTTCAACACCATGAACTTCTTTTTGCAATCGGATCAATACGAACTGACCTATATTATTATGTGGACATTTATCGATTGAAATGTGTCCGTGAGAATTGCGGCATGCAGTTTATTGATTTTGTTCCAACTTTAGATACGAGTAGCTTTTGATTTGTCACCGCCATGTTGTGTAAGTGATAAGGATATTTTTTGGCGAGAAAGAAATTGTCGTTATTGTGATCGCTCAACATTAAGCATCTTACGAGTATTAATAAACGTATCTAATCCTCGGATTAACTTTTACTCCAAGGTTAATACATGGATTATACAATTTTAAATGTTTTCATATTTGATATATCTCGGTAATGGTGACATACCTACATTAGTTGGTTGGCTATCTATACTGGTTAAAATTCAAATTCAAACGTTTATTACATGTCACATTAGAATTTTGCGGTGTTAAATAAATAAAGGTATACATGTGACGCCCTGCAAGGGCATAGCAATCAAGAGAGTGACATATATATTTTAAATGTACTAATATTTATGGTTTAAACGTAGTAAACAATTTTAATAGTATTTGTCATAAAACAACACCGATTACTTCTTTATTAAATAAATATTGAACAACATTACATACATTGCTCTGATTCTAAGTAGCTAAAGCACTTTATGTTATAGAAATCCAAAACAACGACGGTACCACAACACCTAGACCCGACTCTACATAGAAAAGTTCGTTTTCTACATTGACCCGACCGAGAATCGAACCCGGGACCTCAGAGATGGCGACGCCAAGTCCGACTCGCCTCTCGGCTACGGAGGTCGTCAAAATTACATAAGTAAGCAGTGTTGTTTTTACGTCAAACTATAGAGTTTGGCGTTTTTAGTGATATAAAGGTTTTAATAATAAAGTTGTAGGTCAGGATCTCTCTTTGCTTTATCATTTCAACCATAGGACGTCCACTGCTAAACATAGGCCTCCCCTAGTGACTTCCAGATTGACCGGTTGGAAGCGGCCCTCATCCAGCGGCTTCCTGCAACCTTTACCAGGTCGTCTGTCCACCTTGTAGGTGGACGTCCTACGCTGCGCTTGCCGGTACGTGGCCTCTATTCCAGAACCTTTCTGCCCCATCAGCCGTCATTTCTACGTGCTATGTGCCCCGCCCTCTGCCACTTCAGCTTGCTTATCCGTTGGGCTACGTCAGCGACTTTTTTTTCGTTTACGATTCTCCTCATTCTCTTTGCTTAATTTAATACATATTTACGGAAGGTTTTATAATATACGGAAATTAGTTCAGCTCACCCAAGTTTATTTGCCAACATTAAACCGATCTATACCCCCTGGAATTATGCCAACTGACGTCGCTATAAAAACGCAATGGCGCAAAACGACCCTCTTACATAAATACCAGGGTCTGTTATAGAACTTTGGAGAAAATATGTATCGAAATATATTATAACGACATATTAACATGCCACGCATAATATACAGGTTGAACAAAAGAATAGAACACTCCTTATAGCTGCTCATACAGGGTTACATTGCAAAGGGGTGCCAAGTCTTCAGGAGTGGCTTAGAATCAGTAACTTAATCGAACTGTAAAAAAAAAACTTTTTTTTTTTCACATTTAATTAAAAAAATCAAACGCGTGGATAATGTAAATCATTCATGAAAAAATTGCACTGTATGAGCACTGGGTAAGGTCCTTGTTGGCTCGCCGTACCTACGCCTCTGATAAATGGCCGCGCGGCTTTCGTAGTTTCGTTATTGACTTTATTTTCGGATATTTCAAAGTTTTTTTTTTTCGTAAAATACGATTATTAAAAATAATAACGATAAAGACCCTTCTTTATATTGTTCCCTAGATCTTATTTTATAAATTTGGCACCCCTTTGCAATGTAACCCTGTATACATCAACTTTTACTACGGGAGCAACATCAAAATCCTAAAACAAAAAATATGTTGCTTTAAACAAAATAACGCGCTACCTCGATAAAGTATGGAGCATCTGAAAAAAAAACAGCTGATCACGTGGTTTTAAGGAGTTTCATATTTTTTTGTACACCCTGTATACATAAAAAGGTTATTCATTGCTTCTGAACTTAGTCGTAAATAGTCATTTATTCAGTATTATGTATAGATTAAGCCCTTATACGCGTTCAAAAAATATTACCATACCACCGCCTCGGGACGCTACTGTCAAACACGTAAACAGTAAGTTGTCAAATAATACCATTTTATTAAAACGTAAATTGGCGACAGCATTAGATTGCCTTTGTTTGCAATGGATGCTAATTGCTGGCAACTTGTTTTGTAGTGGAGAGTTAATATTGAATTAATGTTTTTTTTTGTATTTTTTTTTTAAAGATTTTAAGTATATAAATTTGATTGAATATTAGACTCCTTTTATAGTTTCATTTTGTGCTCTAAATCATATAATATTCATACAGTATCTTCATAAATCAATGAAAAGAAAACTCAGAAACTATACCAAAACTTATAGTTCTTTCATAATGAAATTAAAACAATCTACTTAATTTAGAAATTAGTATTTTAGTGTACTAACTTCTAAATTAAGCAGATCATTAACTGTTCGCAGTACCTAAAGTACAAACTTAGTTCTAAATAAGTAAATTTTATTTAAAAAACTAAAACCGACTTCAAAACACTAAAATGATAAAAATAATCCTAACACTTAAGTACCTAATCAGTTACTTTTGGAGTCGGTGCCAGCCGATGAGAGATTCAATGTTTTTGTTTGCACCGACTCCAAAAGTAACTGATTAGGTACTTAAGTGTTAGGATTATTTTTATCATTTTAGTGTTTTGAAGTCGGTTTTATTTTTTTAAATAAAATTTACTTATTTCATATATTTTTAGTGATAAATCCTAATCTAACTGCTGAACACCGATTTCATCCCCTGTTTTCCTACCCTTAGGGGCGATTTTTGTTTTTCAAACTTTTATCATAGCATCTTTGAAGTATAAGCTATTCAATAAAACAAAAATCATCAAAATCGGCTCATATTTGTCGAAGATAGGTAACAAGAACCACAACAAAAATATTATCTGGGTATATATTTGTTGATTTTCTCAAAAACTTCTAAATCAATTTCGATAAAATTTATATGGGACCACCTCTGAAGTATGATCTACCAAACAAAAAAAGAATCATTAAAATCGATTCATAATTGGCGGCGTAATCGCGTAACAAACATACAAAAAAAAAAAAACATACAGTCGAATTGAGAACCTCCTCCTTTTTTGAAGTCGGTTGAAAAAGAGACCCATTAATACGAAGGTTCCATGAAAAAATGTCTAAAGCATTTGGCCGAGAGAGAACTATCACTTCCAACAAATTACCTTTGCGCCAAAGTGAAACTCAAGAGGCGTCGTTGTCAAGGGCTTTGTCACAATAGTTCGTTAGTGAGAGACCCCGACAATAGCTCAGTAGCAGATAAGCCAAGTTGAGTAAGAAAATCTTATAACTTTCCTTAATTAACTAGATGATAATTATTTTCGAGTTTACGGGTTAAATTAATACCTGCTTCAACATAAATAACTTAAGATACCTACTTATAGCCCATGCAATGAAGAAATTAAAAAAATATAGTAAGATATTCAATACATCGTAAATATCATGAACTAAAGTGAATTTAACTAAAATGTGATTGTATTTTGTAACTATTACAATAAAAAATCTCTAAGTTCTAAACTGGTTGGATATTCTTTACACTAGACTGCAATAAAAAATATTTTTTTCTAAATGATAATATAAATAAATTTGCCTTAAGTTCATATAAATTATGCAGATATCATGTAACCGATAATTAAAACAGTTAACATAGATTTAACAAATAAAAACTTGGACAAGTTTTTTGTGTCATAAATATGTAAGCAAAAAATTGTATTTGTCTTTTAAGCTAAATACAAACAAAATAAATATGTTTTATTGTATAACCTATTATTTGAATAAATAATTTGTATTATAATAACATAACACCGGTTTGAAATAAAGTAACAAACTTATCCTACAAAACAATATCGGCCTACAGTCAAAAATTACTTTCACTTTCAATACAAATAAATTCAAAGGCTACCGCACCGGCTTTTCATGTTTACGATACTTAAATGAAAAAGCTACACAATACTATAGTTATAATTATATCAATACTTACATTTTTCCTTTTTCCTTTTTTTCTTTTCTCACACAATAAAAACTACGGAGATAAACTATTTATAAACAATTCAATTGTTGGGGAGCCTTGAGAGCTTTGAGAGCTTTTAGCGCATGTTACACAGTGCGACTGCCGCAAAGCTCGTGGCCGCAGTAACGTCGCGCGGAAAAGTGTTACAAAGCTCGCCTGTTGAGCTTTTGCCAATTTTAATTGATTTTCACCGATGACGGATATGGGGTGGCTTTAGAAGTTGCGTCAGTTTGAAAAGTGTGGTTGTGATTACGAGTAATGTTATTGTAATGTTTTGGGTAGAAACCTTTGTTAATAAAGTTGTTTGTTTTACAGTCAAAACTCATTAATAGTCAAAATTTATTTTGACTGATGGAATATTTTTTGGATGCACCAGAAATCGAATCAAACATGTACATCAAACTTATCTTAGTGAACAATTAAACTAATTCTCCTCGGTTTTAATGCTTTAACGTGTTATTTTACGAATTTATTTGTCTTTATTATTTACCTACTTCCCTTTAAAAAGCAATATATAGATATGGCTGTGACATAAAACAGCTGTACGTTATGTTTCGGTTTATTAACCACTTCTAATTCTTACACAGCTTATTATATTAAAAACATGAATAAACAACCAATTTTTGTTCTTTAATTTTACTTCAATATACAGGCTGTCCGTAGAGCATGCATCAAATCGGCGCAGACGCATTTCAACAATTTTTGGCTCTATAAATGTATATTGCATTTTCAACGGAGGAAAATAAGGAGACATGTTCTGCCCCATATGGGCCAATAATGTTATTATTGACGTTCATAATAAGTGGCAGTTTTCTGTCCTAAACTGAATAAATGATTTTTGACTTTGACTTTGACTTTGACTTAACGGTTAAATAGTTTTATTTTAAAAGGATTTTTTTCATAGTCTAGCGAAAAAATTCAAAAAAGAAATACAAAAGACAACCGTTTTTTTTTAAACGTAGGAAGGTTTGCTTTTTTGTATTTTTATTTGTTTAAGCTATACATATGCGATATTATGAAAAAAAACACAACTTTTTATCCGCTAAAAATGGAACCTAATCGTACATTCATAGAGCCAAAAAGTTCCGGAATAATCCCCGCTCTGTTCCATTTGATCCATATTTCAAGTGACTATTATAGTGTTTTACAATATTCTACGGGTTTTATAAACATTTACTGACAAGACATGACAGATAAATAAAGACTCTTTGGGCAACTACTTCCGCCCAGTAAACAGCTAAATACTTTTGTCCCCGATAGTACATCAGCTACGCGGCACGCATGCGCGTCTCACTGCGTGCATGAGGCACATCGATTGCGCCCACCGGTGGGGTAGGTCCGGCTTGCAGCTCAATGGGTACATCCTATGGGCACATCCGGATATATCGTTCTTAATGAACTTGGTACGGATTTTTATCAGCTGATGCACTTGACGTAGGTTTAGGCCATTGACTGCGTCAATATTGTCCTCGATTTTTGTACTTGGCCCAGAAATTTGTAATATAATAATAGAAAACTGCGTAACATTTCGACGATCGTCTGGTGTAGTGGTTCGCGCCTCGGACTACAAAGCCAGCGGTTGCGGGTTCGAATCCCGCAAGGGGCAAATGTTTGTGTTATAAGCACAAGCATTTGTACCTAAGTCATGGATGTTTATAAAATTATTTAAGTGCTAGCTGTTGCCCGCGACTTCGTTCGCGTGGTCTATAGTTTATTCATAAAGGATTTTCTGCGCAACTTTCTTATTTTCGCATTTATAACATTAGTAGGAAGTAGGATAGCTTTTAGCCTGCGACTTCGTCTGCGTTGACCTTACCCGGATAAAAAGTATCATATTTGTTAAACCAGACCATGGTCTATCTGTATGCCAAGTTTCATTAAAATCCATTCTGTAATTTTTGCTTGAAAGAATAACAAACATCCATCCATACCCACAAACTTTCGCATTTACAATATTAGTAGGATGTTTATCTAGTCGCCACAGTACCAGTTTCGCTTAGTTTGGGGCCAGATAATTGGTGTGATTGTGAAAACAATTTATTATTATTATTATATTTGACGATCTAATTTGCTCAGTGGCCCGGCTTTTTGCTTTTAACGCAAGGGTTCCGGGTTCAAATCCCGGTCCGGTTAGAATGAGATATGAACTATGTATTCTTAATTCGCTCACGACTGAGTGTGCTGGAAGAGGCCAACGGAAACGTATGCGTATACTTGGCAATATAAAAAACATCTGTAGCCATAATATCTCATTTAACCGAGGAGTAAATACAATCAGTCAGTTGTTTACCGTAAGGGAGCCTAGGATAGTTGGCCTACTGTCAAAAACTTAACCTATTTTAAAATGCTGTGTTATATAATTTGGCGCGAGAATCACGATGCCCGACCTAGTGACTGAGCAGGGATAGAAATGGTTTTTAGCACTTAATTGCGGGACATACGTAACACTGTCATATGGATTACGCTTTTGACAGTAAGTCGACCGGCCCCTAATACGGTCAAGATACTCAGTCTCCTCTATGCTAAGGCTTACTTGTACAATCTTATTAATCCGAAATGTTACCTAAACCTAGTTTAAAATGTTATTGTTTAAATTGTCATTAATGATCAATCCATTTTTGCTAAATCTACATCTCATTGTTACCACAATACTTAACTTTTAAGATTAAAAAAAAAAAACAATTCCATAAAGTTGTTTCCTTTTAGTTCTTAAGTCAAAGCAGTAAGATCTACAACTACAATGTGTATTTTTGTCTGTACATGTTTGAAGGCACCTCGTCGCAGGTCGGCTAATGCGCGCCCCGCGTGCTCACCTACAATAAAACAATAGCTTATCGAACCGAAACATTAGTGAGGACATGCCTTATACAAATTAACGGATTTACATATTTTTACAACACCAAAAGAAATACCAATTTTGTTACATATTAATATGATTTAAGTATTTTTTTTAAGCATATCATTTGCTAAGATTAAAAGTGTGACAAAGATTATGTCTGTACATTGCACCTTGTGACTTGTACTATTATATATTCTGTGCTTGTGCTTTTTAAAGTTTGTACAGTTTTTCTCCAGCATAAGAGTTTTTATGGTTTATAATTAAAAAGGTAAAAATGGACCCCTTTAAATTTTGTCTATTACCTGGTATCGTGAGCCGTTATCGATAGAGACAGGTTAAGGATTCCCTTATTTTTTAGCGATCTTTTTCCTAACCTTAACTGCTTTAATACCTTAACTTTTTTTTTTCTATAATTATTTTAATAATTTCTTTCGTTACACATTGCCATCGCACGAGGATATACTCGTTAAAAAAGAAAAAAAAATAAACAATCGCACCATTAAAAGCATATCCACACAAATCTGTCATATGATAAATACATTAAATATAAATTTTATAAGGCCATTAAAATTAGGGCGGTGGGGCTCGCGGCAAATTGTTGTGAGCGGCGGCGCGGGCGCACAAAGGAGGCCGCCTAATCAATTGCTCTACGGCGGGCCCAGCGCACTGCTCGATGCGAACAACTGCCCAACTTCTAAACATGAGATTTTAAAGACCTAAATAAATTCAAATTTAAATTCAAATTTAAATTCAAAACGTTTATAGCACACGTGTAGTTAAAATTGAAGTAAATACAATTTAATTAAGTCCCTTAACATGTTACCCTGGCAGGGCATAGCAACTTTTTATTAGTCGAGCATTACCTACATATACAAACAATTAACATACAAATAAAAATTTATGTAGGTAGGATATAATAAATTAATTATTAAAATTATATCACTGAAATAATTTTAAGACAAATTTTGGATTATTAATTTATCATTGATTGGGATGACAAAGTAATTTTACTTTGACCTCTAAATGCATGCTAGGATTGCTAAGCTTGGTTTGCGTGAGACTTGATTACATTTATGGGCACATTCACTCCCGATTTAACATTGTGTTGATTTTTAAATGTAATAATAATTGTGATAATAGTATTTTAGGTTAGTGTAATTGACATATATGTAATATGATAAATTTTAATAAATATATTTTATAAACTTCCTAAAAAAAGCGATCTCAATTCTTTGTGTTCTTACGTTGTCTGCTTTCGATATCGGCAATCACAGCTCAGTACCCATTGCGGGCTCTTCATTTATTTTATTAGCAGAACTCCGCGAAGCATCGTAACTCACTCCTCTAATGCATTTATTTATTTCAGCCATATCTTTAATTACGTGGACTTAAGAAATAACGAGCCTCTTCGTGGGACTACCCGCAAACAGACTGTTTGCATTAAACGACTTGTAATTAATTTAGATCGAAATCTGAACTTAATACGACCGTTGGCTTGTTGGATTCTTAATCGTTTTCTCTGGGTCATGTCAGAAAATATCTAACTTTATTTTTTTCAAATTTTAGACATGGCGTAAAGTCAAAAATGAAAAGTAATTTTAGACTAAATAAACTGCTTGGTAAATTTGATTAAAATTTCATGATTTCAGCCATAGAACGTCAACTGCTGAACATAGATCTCCTCCAATAACTTCCAGATTGGCCGGTTGGAAGCGGCCTGCATCCAGCGGCTTCCTGTAACCAGGTCGTCTGTTTACCTTGTGGAGTAGACGTCCTACGCTGCGCTTGCCGGTACGTGGCCTCCATTCCAGAACATTTGTGCCCCATCGGTCGTTAGTTCTTCGTGCTATGTATACTATCTGTCTAATTAAAATAAAACACAATCAATCAAATCTAATCCATCCAACCTAATCAATCAAAAAATTCATTTACACACTTTTATTAAGTACCTTTATTTGAAGCAAAAACGCTAATTATCAAATTAAACCTTAGAAGTCGAGTTTAACGTACTTCCAATTTTTATTTCAATTTTAAATTTAATCTGGATGGTAATACGATAACTTGATACCATCGAGATGATCCAATTGTTGAGACAAAAGGAGGCGTAATGTAGGATTCGCAGCGTTTCTATGAACTAACGACTCGTTGCTTTCTTGATTCTCTGTACTTATTGCACGCACGAACGATCGCTTTGTAATATGTTAGGTTCAGTCAGTACCCACCTTAAGGTGTTCAAGGACAAGATTCATGATATTATGTCAATAACAGACAATTGTCAACTTTGTACCTAGTCATGGATGTTTATAAATGTATTTGAGTATGATTATCCGTTATACAGGGTTACAGGGATAGTCGTACAGAATATTGAAGGACGTTATTATTCAGGTCATTTCTGATCGAATTGATCCTATAATATGGTATCCGAAACCTAACCGATATGGAGATATTGAATTTTAAAGATATTTTTTGTAATCTTTTTCGTTTGGCTTTTCTATCGATTTTTTTGCGACCCGGATTTTTATGTTTCCAGTTAGAAGACATGTCAATTAATAAAAATGATCAACAAAAACTGAACCTATTACTAACAGCTTCATAAAACTGCTCGACAACGGTTGAAATTAAAGAATTTTCACTAATTGTTTTTAAATCTGAAGACCTTTTTTAAAAAAAAAATATGGTACTTATCCTGCAAGTAATTTTAAAAACTTCTAGGTTTTTATAGCTATTCAAAAAGGTATAACGCTTGCTATTAAATAGGCCAAACATTGACAAAATAACAGTTAAGGTAGCAGAGGGTACATTTTTAGTTTGAGGTAAAAATAGCTAAAATGGTAAATAAAACAAAAAAAAATACTGTAATACTTTTATAATTCGTGTTCCACATGTCCGCCATTATTTCTTACACACATTCTCATTCTTTTAATTTAAGTGGCGAGACATATGAAAACTTTTTGAGGGAGTAGTTACCCTTATTAATGCTTGACTTGCCTCTTGAATTGAGACGAGATATGTTCTTTCAACATGATGGCTGCCCAGCGCACTACAGGAGGAGCGTTCGAACTTGGTTGGACGTGAATTATCGCAATAGATGGATCGAAAGAGGCGGCCTCATAGCATGGCCGGCGAGGAGCCCCAATTTAACTCCGATGGATTTTTATGTGTGGGGTCATATGAAGAGTCTTGTTTATGACCAAATGACGCCGATCGCAAATGTCGATGTTTTAAAACAAAAAAAGTTGTCGAGCAGTTTTATGAAGCTGTTAGTAATAGGTTCAGTTTTTGTTGATCATTTTTATTAATTGACATGTCTTCTAACTAGAAACATAAAAAAACCGGAGCCTAGTAGCTCCAATCGCAAAAAAATCGATAGAAAAGCCAAAAGAAAAAAGTTTATCAAAAATATCTTTAAAATTCAATATCTCCATATCGGTTAGGTTTCGGATACCATATTATAGGATCAATTCGATCAGAAATGACCTGAATAATAACGTCCTTCAATATTCTGTGCGACTTTCCCTGTAACCCTGTATAGTCACCATAGTACAAGCTTTGCTTAGTTTGGGTCTAGATGATTGGTGTGATTGTAGAGATAATTTATTGATGTCAGATATTCAATCTTGTTTATATCATTTATTTATTTAAAACAGGGTGTCCCGAAACTCAAGAATAACCTTGTAACCACATTTTCAATGACCGTCTGGTGTAGTGGTTCGCGCTTCGGACTACAAAGCCTGGCGGTTGCGGGTTCGAATTAAGGGCAAATGTTTGTGTGATCAGCACGAGTATTTTTGTACTTAAGTTATGGATGTTTATAAACGTATTTAAGTGTATTTATCCGTTATCTAGTCGTCATAATACGCTATGCTTAGTTTGGGGCTAGATGATTGTGATTGTGGAAATAATTTCTTATTTATTATATACATGATAGTGAACAACTTTTGTTCTATGACTTTTGCAAATTTGCATGAATATTTATCGACTTCCTATACAAAACCACCAAACAGCCGATTGAATTTGTATAGAAACAAAAAAAAAACAGACGATTTAGAACTAAAGTTATATCCTATGGTATGGTATATAGAATACATGGTTACAAGGTTATTCTTGAGTTTCGGGACATCCTGTATATTTGTGTTTAGATAGAACACATTTTTTTTTTATTGCTTAACATTCAGCAAAGAGATTTTGTTAAAAAACTAAAAAGATGTAAGACTCACTATACTTGCTAAAGGTAAGTTGACTTACAGATCATTATTGATTCAAAGGTTGACCTTTCAGTTTCTGAAGGTCACGTCCCATGCAGATGGTGCCCCGACATTCTATCAGCAATTAGCTCACTTAACCTGCAACTAGGCGTTGTATTGTAAACACGCCCAGTCTTTGTCCTCTGTGTTAACGTGCTATAGCTAAGTGCTGCCCGATCCTTGTTAACTGCTTAGGTTAACAAGGGGACGGCAGTGTTTACGCCTGTTATTGGTACAAGGTGGTAGCGTCTTGCTATTGGGGGTTGGTACAAGTTTCAATGTTTGGCGAAATGGAGACTAATCTATCTCGTACAATAGACGATTGACCGAATTCAAATTGGCAATTAGCTACATTAATATATTTTAAAGGCTTGAAAGAAACCTAGTCGGTGAAAATGTTTTGTTTGTTGCCTTGAAATGTTTGAACATGGTTGGAAAAGCATATCCCAGGATTGTGGAGAGTGGAGAAAAAGTAGAAGGCCTTTGCCCTGCAGTGGTACATTGGCTCGAATAAATCTATTACATAATGTTATTTTCATGTGTGCAAAATGTTATAGAACATATTTCCCCATATGAGAAGAGCACAGAATCTCTCATTCAAATAATTATGCGCTCTCAAAAAAATCTGTTTCCAAAAAATAATGTTTGTTTGTTTGTCCCATATGCATGCATTCATACCATTTATCTCATTACGATAAAACTTTGATAAAAAGTTGCGAAGAAAAGGTTTCTGAAATAGAAGACAACGCGAGCTAAATAAAGCTAGTGATTATTCAATAATAAATGTGGCCACATTTTTGTTATCTTTTTACCTACATACATAAAATACAAAAAAAAGAATCCAACGAATTGAGAACCTCCTTCTTATTTTACCTCAGTAAAATAGGTTTTTTTTCTTTACAAAAATAAATATTTATATAAACGTCCTATGGTTGTAATGCTTGTGCCTCGTTGGCAATAGCTCTAGTCTTCCTTTACTGTACCACCACGGCAAAGACCTCAGCTTTGCTACTGTTGTAGTAATGAAGGCTAGTGCTGAGAAGTACCAGCAAATCACTATAATTTTTTATCCCATGGATTATTATTGTTTACATCATTAAGTAATCATAGTCGCCCTAATCATCATCATCATCATCATCATCATCATTTCAGCCTTAATATTACTTCCTAATAAATGCTACTAAAAATATTGTATAAATAACTGTACGTCAGACGTTTTGCAGGTAATTTGTATACATATGACTAGGTATTTAATGAAATCTCAGTCAGAGTTGGTAGGATTTTTTTTCAATAAAAAGTGTATTTATAAAATTATTTTTTATGCTAAACGCTTGTCTCTTGTATCTTAAATCGTTACGAAATATACGATTAAATATTTATACAATAATATTTTTATACCCTAGCAGATACATAAATTTAAAAAGGATTTGTTTTCCTTATAAAGAACAAAAATAATAATGTTTAGAGTTGTCAACATATTATTTTGCTCAGTTATTATTGTTTTACTTGTATAGTAGCAGTGATCATAGAATAAACCGCAAAAAATATTATTTTTATTGCTACATCAACATAACTTTCTAGTTCTTAAAATTACAAAGTTTATTCAATGTCTTGTATGTATGTATGTAGTGTACCTAAGATCTCATTCATTCAATTCTCTGCCTCTCCAATATTCCCGATTTCTGTAAGGTCTCAAGTTGAGACCTTGCAGGAATTGAGTCTTGGATATTATCACAGAAACTATAATTAAATGTATTATACTTAATAATTATTGTGGTTAAAGTTTGCAATTATATAGATACAATTGTGATGAGGTAAAGCCCTCGGTCAGCCATATTGATCCATCTGTCGGATCGGATACCAGCTTAGTTGGTTTCAAGGCATCTTCTAGGCTTTTTGGCCTGCACTGTTAGCCGCAAGCCTCCATAATATGATGACGGAGACATGCTGCAATCCTCAATCCTAACACTAAAAACGGCCTAAGGGAACTCGCAAAGAAGTGGGTATATTTTTGTTGCAGCTCGATGTAGCTCTAGTCAAGGAGTCATAAACCCTGCTGTCGTCCTCACGGCACCAGGTCGCTCATTTCCACCGCAAAAGATCTCTCGTATTAATCGGTCCCATAGGATTTCACAAGATACTCTGAAACCAGGTAGTGTGTTTACATTCCATTCAGTTTTGCAGGATCCTAGCAAACAGGACTGCCGTTTAAACGTATGGTAGGTACATTATATACTAGATTATTTTTTTAGTCAGAGACTCACATGGCCTGTCGCCATTTAACATGCCTACGTAAAACTGTCACCCGTCGGTGCCTGTCAAAAATTCGGCGGCTTCTCAGCCCGTATTATCACATACTCGGTAATACGCGGTAATAGGCAGCGCGAGCGCACGGCATCTGACCAAACACCACACGAGAATGGAAACTGTATCAGTGGTCAGCAAACACACTCATTGTTGGATGCGGTGAAGAGCTTCCGTTTAGTCGAAGCGGGTTTTTCTTTTAAAAATTATAGGTGTCAGTTTTGTGAATTGCGCATATGACTTTGAATTATATATTTCTTTCATGAGTATTCAGTGTAGCTTAGTAGCGATAAAGACGTGCTTTTGACTCAGTGGCGGCAGCGTATTCACTCATCATGATTACCAAAATTGAGTAACCCTCGGACCCACCCCGTGGTCGCGAGTGGATGGGTGACCATTCCGAGCATATTCATTAAAGACGAGATGTCTTGATTTGAAAGGCACGTTGAAAGTTAGTCCCGGCTAAATTCGCTTGTCCTAAACCCTATTGAAAAGTCTAAAGTTGGCTTGATTACATCTGAAACTACTGTCCTAGTCACTGACCTTACAACACCCTTCATCAATCCGCGCTGGGCCCGCGTGGTCAAGTATGGTCAAGTACGTTCATAGCCTTACTTTACTTTACTCAGGAGTATTATTCACATAAAAAAAAGGATTTTAGTGGGAAATTCTTTGATGATCGAAGCATATGAACGAGTAACTATACCAAATGTGTGGTGTTCCACCACGCCACTTTTGAAATGACTTGCCGTTAAGAGCGCTGTTCTTTCGCGTAAAAATTTAAAACGTATAAACTTTTACTTAACTATATGAGTATTATATATTTTAAATAAAACAAGTTTTTTTATAAAACAAGGATGTATGTGCATATAATTTTCTTATCTGACCAGAAATAAGTATGATAAATAAGTATGCATTCAAAACAACTTCTAGTATTTAATTGATTTGTAAAAGATTATTTATTTATTTGACAGAATGCAGCCAAGGACGACACTCAGTAAATGTTTAATTAATGTTTTAAAATGGGAAAAGGCTCTCGGTAGATATATGTATATTTCTTTTTTCTTTTTTTATGTAAGGAAAGCAATAGAAACCATGACGCATCTGTTTAGAACGTCCAATTTTAATGTTTTTTTTAAATGTTATATTAATATTAATATTAAATAATATTATTATAACTTTAGACTGTTGTTAGATTGTGTAGTTTATCCCACTTAAATGTCGCCAAGTATCTATTATTACTAAACTGCTATTTTTAAACCCAGACGCATCAAGGTGCAACTCAAGGTGACACCCTAAAAGCCCTAAGTAAACGTATCTAAGTATCTCGTAATCTCAAACTTTTTGAAGTAAGTCTTGGCATGAGCAGGTGTGCGGACACGCGGGACAAGACAGAAGATGGGCTATTGTTTGGGGGGAAGATCCGCACTCGCATCTGTTGTTGGTTGTATCAATGTAGCCCCCACCTACACAAGTTGTTCTTGCATCGACCGACCTGAGTCCACAGCCTTTTAAGGGTTTTCCATGTTGGCCACGGCTAATCCCTGCCAGGAGGGAGAGACTTTCTGATGGCAGAAATAACGTGGCCGGATGCTTCTCCTTCCATTGTGAGACCCTTGACTGAGATGGATCCCCACAGACAACTCTAGCGCGCGGGTTTCAGCAAGAAAACTCCTAAGTCAATATTTTTTATATCTCCTACGATTTAGTAATTGACCTGAGGAGTTCCACTAAAACCCATTAAAATAGGTTTAATTTTAGTTATTTTATTGAATTTACCGTCAAATAAGAGAAAATCGCTCTTAGTTGGCTTTATAGAACGCGGGTCTACTAGACTAGATTGTCGTTATTATTATTAACTCGATTATTATTTCTAACTCTTCAAGAGTTTGTGAAGTCTTCTTCGACAATTCTCAACAACCTGTAATTTGAGATTAAGATTGATATAACAGCCGGCTTTCTTCATAGATAAATACTTCAAAAACTATAATAAAAGTATCAAGATGGGCTATTAGTATTTTGCTTACTTCTATTATTAAATATAAGTTAGTATCATATTCCAAAGCTAAGTTCTGGCTAATAACACAACTAAACCAGCTTTAGAGAAGTTATCTAGACCCAATAGCGTCCACTATAACAAATTAATCGCAATGGATCGTCGTCCAAAGATATAAGTTTACTAAATGTGTCTTCATATTTATGTATTTTTTTCTTTAGTACAATCTGGAGAAAATCTATGATATGCTAGTCAGTAACCACCTTAATTTGAACAATGTGTAGGTAAGCAATTGTTATAACGCTAAACCTCTTATGGACTTATTGTGCTGGTCAAATAAAACAATCTTTTATTTAAGACAAACATTGAAATTAAAAAAAAACTTGTTAAGCTGTACTTAAGAGCGCTCGCTCTATAAAAAGAATTAATCTCGTATTATGAGAAACCACAAAGTGATCTAGATAAATTACCGCACACATTAGTAACTCACCGTTATACTAATTAAGCAGTTGAACGAGCAGCTAAACAAGCTTCTGCTAGTCAACTGCACTCTATCATAGGCATTAGGACAGCAACAGACGGCATTAAGGCATTAAGACCGGCATTAAGAGGCGTAATGTAACATGATACAAAGCGAACATTCGTGCAGTCAGTACGGGAAACAAACGAGCAACAAGACGGATTTACACAGATTTTAGCACACGGCGTAACGTATGCTCCACGCGAATGTTACATTACGCTCCGTAACAATGGTCAGTGCCTACGTTTATCTTCTTAATATTTATAATAATTCTGTACGTGTGATTGCCACCTACCTCCTCCTAAACGGCTGGACCGATTTGGGTGAAATTATGTGTGTAGATTTAAATGAGTTTCTGGATGGTTTGAAAACACAATTGGACCCGGTAGGTGGCGCTGCAATCGGGTTCTAGGTTTTTATCATCATTCATCATCATTTCAGCCATAGGATGTCCACTGCAGAACATGGGCCTCTCCCATTGACTTCTAGATTGGCCGATTGAAAGCGTCCGGCCTGCGTTCAGCGTCTTCCTGCCTACCTACCTTTACCAGGTCGTCTGTCCACCTTGTGGGTGATTTTTATGTCTTTTTAAAACTAAATTGGACAAGACAACGTCTGTCGGGACAGCTTGTGTGTAATAGTTTATCAAAGGCACATCTAGGAACAGCTAAGTGTTCGTAATAAGCCATCGCACAATTTAGGGGCGCCCGCTATACGTCTTGCGGCGCGCGCTCGTTTGTTCGCGGCCAGTCCTCGCTATGGGAGGTCCGTGGTTGTTGATCTGCGCTTGCGTTAATTAATTAATCTTTTGAAATGTTAGTTTTTTCTCAGGATACGACGTTATGATGTTAGACTAATTGTCGTGATCGCTGTGGTTCCAGTTGGAATCTGTGTCAGTAATAGCAGACTAACGGAATCAGGATTGATACGTATCAACCTAAAAATATACCTACCGCTACCTACTTAAGTAGCTTCACTTAAATAAGTAGTCAAATCCTGTAAGCCTATTTTGACGACGTCCGTAGCCGAGAAGCGAGCGTACCGAACTTGGTGTCGCTATTTCTCGCCAGAGAATTTCAATTTTTAATTGAACAGTATTCGATTCCTGGTCGGTTAATATAGAAAAGCAACTTTTCTATTTGTCTCGGGTCTAGGTGTTGTGGTACAGTGGTGAAACTACTTATCAAGGATCAGAGCTATGTATGTGATGTTGTCCAAAAAAATATAATTTTGATATACAGATTCAAAACTTTGTATCGTGATTGAGAATACAATAATTTGATATCTTCGAGTTGATCTGCCAGGAGGTGGATAGTTGAGCTCAAAATGGCTACTAATTTGGGCTCAATATTTAGTTGTTACAGACGTATAAACACAATAAATTAAAACTACCATTTACATGTGTCAAACCTTTGGCAAAATTTGAAAAACTGTAACTTGTCATATAAAAATATGGGTATTCATTTTTTCATAAATTTTCAAAGGTTCGACACATCATCATCATGTCGCCAGCCTATTGCAGGCCACTGCTGGTCATAAGCCACCCCCAAATAGCGCCAAAGGGCACGATCATTTTTCATCCAGCCACTGCCAGGCATCTTCCTAAGGTCATCGTTACCTGATTTCACAGATAATTGTTTCTCATTACTTTTTTTTAGGCCGCTAATACATAAACAACATTACAATGTGTGTGCAGGCCCGCATAAAGCATTAGTTATTAATCATTTTTGTGTACATCTTCTCAATTTTAAGATAACCTTTCGCTTCCTCTCGCAATCCAACTAATAATGATGTCAGAACAAAACGATAGTGTTTAACGATAGCGCGAGTAAATGACGCCCGGCGAGCGCTGAAGCGATAGTCGTATCGGCAAAGAGAATATAAACACCGGCTATTGTTACGGCCTGCTTGAGCGGCGCTGACGTGTCGCATCTAAAGTGGTTTTACAGAGAAATTCATGTAATCCTGCCGCGGGGCTACTAAGGTTCTCACTTACTTATCTACTACCACGCACGTACCTATTTGCGTGACGATCTTGCTCTAAACATTAAATAATACCTACTTATAGGTATAATTATAATTTCTTTCTTAATACTCCGTAAAAGAACATATGACATCTTCGATTTGCAAAGCTGAAATAGGAATAGGAAGACTACATTGTTTGCAGAGCTGAAAGCCGTTGGTGAAGAAAGGTTCTCGTGGGAAGTGGCGACCACAAACTGGAAGAGGCAACGTGGGGAGGACTGATGACCTAGCAAAGGTTGCGAGAAGTCGCTAGATACAAACGGCCTAAACCGTGGCGTTCTACGCGCAAGTCTTATGTCCAGCAGTGTACCTCTAAAGGCTGAAAAAGAGAATCATAATGATGGTGATAGTAAAATTCTGACATTCAAACAAATTATCTAGCTCCAAATAAAACAGTTACAAGAAGAAGTTCGTTTTCTAAAGTGACTCGACCGGAAATCAAACCTCTTGCGCTCAAGACAAATCACGACGCGACTTTCCCGATTGGGAATCAAGTTGTCACATATAAAAAATATAATTATCTCATGCCAGTACTGATACTCTTCTAGCTCTATTTAGTTTGGAACTGCCAGCGCTACTACTGCGGCACGTTCACTTATTGTCAAAATCTATAACGTAACTGAATTCTGTTACTCAAGCGTTTTTAAGAACTTCATATCGAACCTTTCTTATTTTGAAGTATTCCATCCAAAATTTTAATTAAGTTTAAATTTTGATTTCCGTAGTACCACTCTTGCCCGCGCATGCGTCTTCATAAAGATAGGGTGCGCGCGCGCCGGTCCCATTACAACGCAGCACAATGCTCAATTAATAACTGGCGTATCGCTCGCACTAGCTCACTGGCCGGCAGTATTTGTATCCATTGGAGGTTAATTGGGAATTGATGGGGTATTCAATATGTTAAGACGCTTTTGATCACGTGTGATGGAGTGCAAAGACTTTTAAAAGCAAGACTTTGAGTAACTACATTATTATTTTATTGTCAGAAATTTACTATCAGGGAATAACTATTTCTGAGATTATGTTACAAATCTGGCGCTGTTATGTGTTCCGACGAAATTGGTAAGCCATAATGGTATTTCTAATTAGAAAGTGCACGACGACCAAAGTAAGTCGAAGGGTCTATTCCTCCAGATCTATTGGCCCTTATGAATAATGGTATTTATAAAAAACCAATAAAACCAATTTATTTTTGCACATTGTACAATACAAAACTTTTTTTTTCGTGAGGAAATGCTGTCACGGACGATCCTCCAGCCACGGGGGGACGGCTGGAGGGGTGTGTGGGACTCCGGGCTCAGAAGGAGCCCGCCTACCTACTAAAACCTCACTGTGCCTTCCGGTGCCTTAGGTGTCTCGCTATTGGCCGCAGCCGCAGGCATGCTCCTTGACTCCGCTTCGGCTACGGCCCACCTTTATGGCAGGCCGTCCTGTCTCTGGGGGGGAGAGGGAGCTGTCCCCCCCCCTCACTCTACTGCGAACGGTGCGCGGGGTCACACGCTGCGCCGTTGCTGGTCGCGGAGACAACCCCGTGTCTGTAGCCCGGGACCCATCCGGAAGGGGCAGGTGAAGGAGGTGTGCTCTCTTCCGACGCCCAATACGTCTGCGGCGGATCATCGGGGCGGAAGCCGAGGCCTTCCGCTCCCTCTCCGCCGCTTCTTTCTGCAAGATCTGCAAATTGGCCTAACTTAAGCTCTTTTATACGTCCCAGTTTTTTTTTAACCTACCACTGCTTCGGGACAATTGTGAGCTAGCGCCGAGAAGAAGCAGCGCAAGAAACTCGATCATTATTGTCAGCCTCTTTTTAAATAGTATGTTTATATTACAAGATAATAGACTGCGGCAATTTAAAAAAAAAAGTAACGAATTACCTACCTACTTACTTTATGCAGTCTGAAATTTAATATATTGGTTTCAGCATAATTGAAAGTGTTGTTAACTTGTACAGGATGTCAAGTAGAAGTCTAAAGATACAGAAGAAGTCTAAAGAGCACCCCTCTGTATGTTCCAAGATCTTTGTAGTTTTTGAGTATTTTTCTTCTTAACAGGTTTTCAAAAAACAAAAGTCCAATAATTTTCGCCGCCCGCCCGCGTTCAACCACTGCATAGTTACCTATTACTATTATTATTATACCTACCGATTACATTATAGTTTTACCTTAGGTCATTAGCTTTTAAAGGTTTATAAGGGTTTGGAGTTTTTGGGACATTGTACATAGTAATTAAAAAAAAAAACTTTTAAAATGTTATTTTTCTTTACGAATGTGTTCTATTACTGATTTCTAGGAACAAACATAGCTAAGCGTTTTTTTTAACAGTCCAGACATAGTCTTCTGCTTGACATATTTAGGAGCATCCTGCGCATTCTTTTAATTTCTACCTTCTGTATCTCTTGTTACAATTGCTATTAAAATTGGTAATGGCAAAATAATTGGACACTTACTGAAATGATTTTTCTCTGCAGTCTTTTTAAAACACTTGATATTTTGTAATACATATGTGTATGGTCGCCTTCCAACTATGGGATGGTGTTGGGTTCTTTTTCCAAGTAAGAGCTCTAGAATAAACATAGACCCATTTAAAGTCTTATTCAGTCCTAAGTCGCTAGTAACATTACGAGCAACACCTAGCAGCATATTGACAAAGTACACGTTCCTATTTGCGCAAGCGCTACGGTCGGAAGCGTGTCAGCGGACTGACGTCAAACACAGTCAGTTTACACGATCAGTTTGCTTACAGGGACAAGCGCCCGCGCAACTATTTTGTAACAACATTAACTCGACATCAAATATCCCTTGTCATGAGGATGCTAAAAACCATTAGCTACTTATTTATGTTATGTCTGTAGAAAAAACATAAACTTTTGACTTTATGGACTTTAAAATTACAAATCTGTCAAAACTTTTGGCAATCGACATCGATGAAGCGAAATAACCGTAGTTACCGATACCAAAAAAACAAACTTTTCTTATCTGTCTCGGCAGACGCTAATTTGCTTCTAAACGACATGCATTGACCCGTAAATTAAACCCGTAGTTAAAAAAAATCTGATTGAATAAAAGACATTCAGTTCTTCCCGAATTTGAATATTCTCGTCGAGCTATTTCGAGTGAGCAAGACTAGCACAGTAAAAATAATGGACAACATCACATACATACATTGTGTTATAGAAAACAGAACTAACGATGGTACCACAACACCCAGACTGGTGCTATAGAAAAGTTCATTTTCTACATCGACCCGACCGGGAATCGAACTCCTAAGGGACCTAAGAGATGGTGACGCCAAGTCCGACATGCTCGCCTCTCGGCTACGAAAGTCGTCAATTTTGAAATTAGTTTTAGTATTTACAATTACGTAATGTATTATACTAAATCACAAAGACATACACTAATTATTTCGCAATTGAATTATACTAACGCTAGTAATATCAACAGAGACTAAAACTAATATTAGCTATTGCTTCTTCCACTCGTTAGTTTGTTAGTTGTATTAAAACTTTTAGCTTTAAAATAAATATGATTATGAAAAGAAAAAGTATTTTATATTTTTATAAGATTTTATTTAAATGCTCTTTCAGCCGCTGCTGCTTCATATTTGCAAACATCCATTTTAACGTGACGGTATTCTGAAATAGAAAAATAAAAATGCAATTAATACTCTAAGGGCAAAGCCCGGAAAAAGGCCTATATTATACTGAATAAATAACTATTACTAATATGACTATCTTCACAAACAAGAGCATTGATTCGTGAACATCAGTGTACAACAATAATAGGCTAGTTTCCTGTGTCAAAAAAAGATTATTCTATTTAGTCCGTCAGTTAGATATAGACCGTCAGGTAAAATATTAGACCCATATTTTGTCTTTTGTCAATCAAACGAAAAATTACGAAGGTAAAGCGCATCAAAGTGAGCACGTGACGTTACGCCTTGCTACAAAGTGTCGCAAGGCGTGACGTTACGCGGAACTTTAACTGGCTATATCTTCATCATTTTTTGTTTGATTAAGAAAAGAAAAAATACGTATCCAATATTTTCTGATAGGACCTTCAATTACTAATCCAACTGACGACTTATTCGATTTTTTTAGTAAACTAGCCCATTGCTGTTCATTATTTTTAGAATTCAAGAGCATTTCAGTAAACTTTAAATCACTCATGATATCTTAGATAAACTGGATATCTTGAAGAGATATTTAGTCTGAATGATAGATAGAAAAGAGACATTCACAAAAGTGTGTTAGCTTTACGGTAACATCTAAATTTGTTCATATTCCTTTGCCTGCAACTTTCCACAAAATAGACCGGAAAATCTCAAAAAAATAATAATATATATACATATATGCTGCACGCAAGCGGACATTAGGAAAGGCGTATGTCGTGCATTATGAAAGGCGTATGTGTGGCAATAGAGCCTGATACGGGCTGATTATGATAAAAGTGACGGCAATGCTTAAAGCTTAACCTTTTAAACGCTTGTTTTGATAGTAATTGCCCTGCCCCTAGCGCCTGACTAGCAATCGGTAAAATAATACCTACAAAAAATGAAGTGTATTTAAGCTCACAGAACTAAAAAAAACATAAAAACTAATGCATGTTTTGCCGGATAAATACGACACGGGCGGTACGGGCGCATGAATCCGGCAGAAACAGTAAAGTGTGATCAATCACTTACGTTTCTTCTCATCGCAATTGTACTCATAGAGGTCGCAGTTGTCGTTGAACATCCTGGTGATGCCGAGGGAGTCTTGTCCACAAATAGGAACGAAGTCATGCTGACACTGTTCTGCCATTTTGCAGAAGTTTATTACCTGTAACAGGTGATCCAGCATTAGAATTTTAGCTTTTTGTTGTCTAATCTTGCGTCCTGATTTAATAACTAATCCTGTTTTAGTCTCGTTACGAAAACAAGACTCGCTGTTTAAAATATAATGAAATAATATACGCTCGCAAGACAAGTCAATCCGAATAGATGTTCATAATTTTTATGTGTGTGTCCGACATACGGGGATGTTACAGGAACCAAATTAGCGAGAGTCCTATTAAGTCAAGGTAATAATTTATCTAAGTCAATTGAATAATATAAAATGTTAAATATTTTACGGTTGTTTTCTTTTTGTGCGAGTCTTGTAGCTCACACTTTGCTGGTTTTTTAAATCTAAGGTTTTTTTTCTCTACAACAACTACAACTTATGATAATAAAATAATGCTGCGTTATTGTTTACCGGTTCTAAAGGGAAGAAGTAATCTTCTGCTTCTATTTCCACATGTGACCATACTTCTGCTGCAAACCCAAAAACTATTAAACCTGAAACATAATTAAAGAGTCCAATATTATACTTCAGTTCAGGATGAATGTGAAGTTTAATTCTTGAAAAATTACCTACGTAATCAAAATCAGCACCCATACTATGATCGCTAAACAATACGTAACCAGTGTTGTTTTTACGTCCAAGTCGATACAGAAAAACAAAACAAAGTTCAAACTATACTGCTGAGAGATCATGGTAAGTGTCCTGATTTAAAAAAATATTTAAATAGTCGCTTCTGCCCGCGACTTAATTATTCTGCGTCGACTTCAGAATTAAAGAAGAATTAATATCAGCCCATGGGGACACAAAATCGAGATAAAAAATAAGTGATATCATATTATATGTGTGTTAGATCAATATTTATATGTATGTCAAATTTGAGCTAATTTCGATCTGCTGTTAAAGGTTACCTATCTTATGTTCGAAAAGTTGTTTACCGATTTTTATTTCACCGAAAACTTTACGACTAATTTCGTTTCGCCTTTTTTCATTTCATCGAAATGACCTTTGCCACTGTATCAGTTGACCTATTATCAATTTCTTTTTTATTGTAACCCCGACGTTTCATTCGTTCTAAAAACTTATTACCGAACTTGGCTTGGCCAAAATAATATTTGTTCTAAGTATTATGTTTCAAGTATGTAATAAGTATTTTATTAAGTTACATACTACATTTGCCAAACCTATTAATGTTAGATGATTTAATTTCCAGAAAAATGCTTCCAATATTATAATAATTAAACCTTCATCCTTATCCTTAGAATATATCCTTAGTTTTTAAGCGCTCGGTGGCTGCTGTCACGTCACGTTTAACCTAACCTAACCATTCTGCATAACTGCATGCGAGTCTGCACGCATAACTGCATGCATGCATACAAACAAGCAAGCAATGCATGCATGCAAACAAGCAAGCAAGCAATTATCCTTAGAATTTATCCTTAGTTTTTAAGCACTCGGTGGCCACTACCGCGGCACGCTCACTACGCTCGCTGCGCTCGCTCCGTTCGCTCGCCTTCACGCTGTGTGTGGTCACTGTTCTAACCTAACCAAACCATTCAAAAAAAAAAAAAAACCTAACCAAACCAATTTAGTCTTATTGTATATGCAGTATTTTAGAATGAAAAAGGTTCAAAAGAAACTTCGGCCAACAGTAAAAAGTTATTATGAAAATCGATGAAACGTAGTTCGATTAAATGATACATGTCAAGAGATATTTCGATGGACTGAAAATATGTGAAATTATACATATAGCAAAATAGATGTCGGTTCATAATTTTCGGCAAACTGAAATTCTGTCAAGTAAATTACGGACAAGTAACCGGTATCCGCTGTTAAAGCGTAATTGACAATCATTAAAATTTACACATTTCTATTAATGGTGAGATAAGACTTTTACATCAAATGTCTCAAAAAAGAAAATATTTTTTACTAATAAAATCAACAATCTTCCTAATTTTGAGTGACTTTTATATTGGGGGAGGCCTATGCTCAGCAATGGACGCCTGAAATGATGATAAAAAAAATTTGAGTTTATTTTATTGTATTATAACTCTAAATTACTCTAAATCAAGAATGTATAGAAAAAAGTAGTTACTATCTTACTTGTAAATATTTTCCTAAATATCATAGTATTAACACAGGCACTCGAACCAAGGCACTAATATAATCTAACCCATTGTCACGCTGTTTGCATAGCTCCGACTTGCCAGAAGCAAAACTATGGCTGTGGAACAGGAAATTATTGTAAAACAAGCTAGGTAGTTATGTTGAAAACTGACATCTATTCAGCAGAAGGAATTGCCAACATTTTCTACTACTAACCTTATGTTGCGAATAATATAAGTGCCTAATTTATTATCTAACTTCCTTCAAGAGGTTGATTCTACTACAAACTGTCAGCTGGTGGATTAGTATCGGAAAGCGATTTTTTTTTGCAATTTCAATGTTGGTCCCATAGAAAAAGTTGTTGTATTTGACGACCTTCGAAGCAGCGAGTGCGCCGGACTTGGCGTCGTCATCTCTGATGTCCCGGGTTCGATAATCCGTCGGGTCAATTTAGAAAACAAACTTTTCCCTGTGGTCTCGGGTCTGTGTGTTGTGGTACCGTCGTTTTTTCTGATTTCTATAAAACAAGTGCTTTGGCTACTTACTTTATGAGGATTACAGAGTAATGTATGTGATGTTGTCCAATAACGCGATAACACATTTGAGCAGTCGAATTGCCCCCTAGAAAGAAGTCAACTAATGAATTAAGACCTTACATAGTAAGTTTGAAGTACAGATCGTTGCATGCAGCCAATTATTGTTTTTTCGTGTACTGCAAAATTTACCTAACTAACAAAAAAAGGTTAGAAAACTCGGACTTTGAGCTTAAATCTAAAAGTGATCACTTCTAGCTAGACTATATTATAGCTTTACCTAAATTTGCAGCTCTATTTCATGAATCTGATTTACTTTTTTATCTTGCTACGGCTATCCATTCTTTCGTTTTCAGCGAGTTCTCAAGCCGCTTATAAAAACTCAGGACAGCTTATGCACTTTGTTGTTTTAGCGGTGGAAACCTATTGACATTTATACATACTACCTAAAAAAGTTAAATAGATAGAGTTGTACTTGCAGTTTTGGGTATAATATGCTCGGTGTAATTGAACCATGTTCATTTTAGTGTTGTTATCTAAATCTGCAGACAATATTATAAATTGAACCAAATGTTTAAACCTCTGAAAACCTAAATAGGGAACCAGTATTTGTGGTCACACATCCTCCTGAATCTAGTGCACAAGAAACCACAATGTGTATACGAATTTTGCGCACAAGTAGGTATTGAGTAATTAGAACACCTGTTTAAGTGAACTTCTTTGTTTAATACACCACTATTTAATAATTACCAAAGACTTTTTAAAGGGTGATTGTACCGATAAAAGTAAACATGGTTTTTACTTGGTGAAAACCTTGAAAAACAGTTCATTATCCCAATCTAAGATGTTCTAATAGTTGCGTAGCATAGTATGGAAAAACTATATTTTTTCAAAGATTTCAACTATGTTTCCAAGAGAAATGTGTTTACCTTTCATCCATACAAGTGCCCCTGTTAAGGTATTTTGTAACTAATAAATAGGGGTCTTTTTATAATAATTTTACTATCTACATCTTTTTTTTTCAGTCAAAGTATGGATATTGTTGTTGCCGACAGTAATTTGCCACATTCCAAGCTATATTACTACTCCATCAGTAAGTAGAAAAGTAAATTAAGTCTCATAAATGTCCCACTACATGGCATAGGCCTCACCTAAACTGTGAGGTGGGTTGAACCTTAGTCCACCTTGCGGGCCCAATGCAAATTATTGGAGTAGTGTCTGTAGGGGCAAGGAACCAAACCTTACTGTCAGATGTAATCAAGTAGCCCTTAGGTAATTGACTTGTGTCAAGCGATATTAGCCGGGACCGACTTTTGACGTGCCAGAAACCAAAATGCTTGTGATAGGTGTCACTGAACATGTTTGGAATGGTCACCCATCTTTTTATAACCGCAGCGTGGGTTACTTGACTTTGGTGATCACTACTAAAGCGCTGCTGCAACACCTAATAAAAGATTTTTAAAGTAGTTTGTAAGAAATTCACTGTCGATTGGCTATTTTATTTGCAAAAACCAACTTTTTTTTAAATGTTTAATGTTGGCTACATAAAAAAGTTTTGTTTGAGCAGGAGTGTGACTTCTGCAGCTTCAAACCTAACGAAAATTAACCGTGTATATTGCCATTGTGAGATAGTTCATCTTACACTGGAATTAATACCTTTTTTTGTAGCCGTAACGATAAGTGTTATTATCATCATTATCATTACAGCCATACTACGTCCACTGCTGAACATTGGTCTACCCCAGTAACTGCCAGATTGACCGGTTGGAAGCGGCCTGCATCCAGCGGCTTCCTGCAACCTTTACCAGATCGTCTGTTCACCTTGTAGGGTGGCTTCCTACGCTGCGCTTACCAGTACTTCGCCTCCATTCTAGAACCTTTTTGCCCTATTGGTCGTCGGTTCAACGTGCAATTTGCCTCGCTCACTGCCACTTCAGCTTGCGATTCCGTTGGGCTATGTAAGCGACTTTTGTTCGTTTACAAATCTCCTCATTCCTGATTCGATCTCGCAAAGAAACACCGAGCATAACCCTTTCTTACGACAAGTGTATGTGCGAAATAATAACAAATCTTTGTTTATATTTCAGAACAGAATCGAACAGTTCTGTAATTTGGCGGATTCATGTGTACACGACACCATACCTGCCTGCGGTAAAATGGGGGATGATATACGATCCTTCCTGGACCTTTGCGACATGCTGGAGTTCGCCTGCGATACTAACCAAAGTAATTAATGTAATTATAAATAATCGATGAGGGGACGTGCACACACACACACCAGTAACGTCACGGCCAAGTCGCTGGTCGGTTGTGTTACCGTCAGGAGGCGAATTATGAAGTATTTCAATTCGACGACCTCCGTAGCCGAGAGGTGAGTATACCGGACTTGGTGTCGCTACCTCTAAGGTCCCGGGTTCGATTCCCGGTCTGTTAATGTGGAAAAATAACTTTTCTATATTGTCTCGGGTCTGGGGGCTACGTCATTGTTTCTGATTTCTGTAACACAAGTGCTTAAGCTACTTATCATAGGATCAGAGCAATGTATGTGATGTTGATATTTTTTATTTACAGGGTTACATTGCAAAGGGAAGCCAAATTTTTAGGAATGGCTCAGATCAGTAAGTATTGAATTGGTATACGATTCTTGCAATTTTAAATTGCAAGTATGCAAATTGGTATTCTATTGCTTCAAAAATAGGCCTCCAGAGCCGTGCGTGACGTAGAGACGCAGTAGTAACGTAACTTATTTGTGGGACGAGTACTGATGTCCTACTTTATGACACTATTTTTGACGTATCTGGAGCCTAACAATGAGTTCTTAAAACAGTATTACCTAGTTACCCCAACCTTGTTTTGTTTTTTTGCAACAGCAATGTTAAAGTACTGCTTAAACTGCGTTGTTAGAACCCCATCGTCGGCAACATGACGGTGACTTGACTGATGTGTGTGCACGTACCTACATTAAATAGTTTGTAAACTAACAGAGGGCATGCCCTTCGACCAGTTTATCTACATCATTAATAAATTTAAATTATACAAAAATAAGTATACTAACAAAATTCAAAATACAAAAAAAATATATTAAAAACATCGAAACGCCTGTGAAAAACCAAAATCGTAACGCGGAATAGTAACTAGCGTAATTACAATGCGTAAACTGGCATCGTCGCTTTTCTATATTGCACGGTGAGAAAAGGGCCAAACGATTTTTTTTAAAATTATGTATGGACACTATAGTATTACGGGTTAACGGGAACGCCTTTTGTTAAAAAACATACTGTATAGTGATTTGCAAAGACCAAAAAGGTTACCGATATAGTAAAACAACCGGTTTAATCGGTTTAATTTTGAGGAATCGGCTGAGAACCAGACGTTTACGCTTAATCATTAAAAACTGGTTTACCTACTCCGAACTTTATTTGTCATCACGTTTATTTGTCATCAAAAATAGGCAAAATATTTTTTTACTGATGTCTAATTAGAGATTTCCTCTGAAAATCTTTAATACAAAGCATTTTACTTTTAGGTAAACCGTAAGGTTCCGTAAGGCAGACAATACCTTTTACTTGTTTGTTTTGTTTTTTTAAAATCGAAATCTGGTTCATAATCAATCCTCGTTTTTATTTATTTCTTCTTGGGTATTGACAGACACACAGAACAAACAGACAAAAAACTAATCCAACGGAACCCGTTCCTTCCGCTTGACGGTTGAAACCCTAAATTTGAACGATTGTTGGAACTAGTAATACATCATTTCCAAGATTTCAAGGAATTCCAAGGATTAGCCTTTAGTCATAGTAAATGTGTGATTCGTTATCCTATTAGAATATCACATCATTATTATATATTATCAGCTGACAAGAGATAAGATTTGACAGTGATATTATCATTAATTAGCCATTGAATACGATATAATGAAACACTGTAATGTTAGGTTGATTCAACACAATTAGGCAGAGTTCTAAAAATAAAAACATTGTTAAACAATATACGCCTATAAGCGTACTTAATAACGATAAAACTTCTATAATGTCCACTGTCCACCTGCATCATCATCATCGTCATCATTTCAGCCATAGGACGTCCACTGCTGAAGATAGGCCTCCGCACTGATTTGGACCTCCCCCAATGACTTCCAGATTGGCCGGTTGGAAGCGGCCTGCATCCAGCGGCTTCCTGCAACCTTTACCACGTCGTCTGTCCTTGTGGGTGAATGTCCTACGCTTTCCTCCTTCTTTTGTGTTAAGAAATCATTTCTTTCAATAATCACACCAATTGTCTAGCTCCAAAATAACAGGCATACTGAACCCATGCCAAATAACAGCTTTTTAGTACCAAGAGTATCTTAGCTAAGCTGCGGACAGACAGACGGATGGACATAGCTAAACTTTAAGGGTTCCGTGTTGACTATGAACCCTGAAAAACATGGGCCAGTCCCCCCAGCATGACCACCAAAACACGATATGATATAGCGATTTATCGTCACCTGAAATAATTAGTATGTCAATTCAGTTAAATCAAATTCAAAATCTTTACTTTTTGGTAAGATCCAACAGCGTTGTATATCTTTTATAGTATAAATATATATCTTTGTGCTATATAAATATCTTTTATAGTATAAATAACTGATAAAGCTCTACATTTACTAGCATATTCATTTAATAAAATTGTACAATAAGGTTAATCATAGCGTGTATGTAGCCCCTAATAAAGCAACATGGCGTGTGATAAACGTTTTATTTTCAGTTTACACGCACGTGGAGGACATGGAGGGCTGTCCAATACCCAGAGGCAAATCCGGCTGATTATTATAATTTGTTTTAATATACAGAGTTATTTTTTGATTACAAAATACCTCTTTTAGCGAACGATGCACGGCTATAGCCGACATTACAATCAAATTTATATTGTGTCTTGAATCATTATCAGCTTCTAGAAGTCTGCTGCTGGATATAGGCTTTCCCTATATTATAATATACATATAATATTGAACAACAAAACATACAACATGCTCTGATCCTATGGTAAGTAGCTTAAGCACTTGTGTTGCAGAAATCAGAAGCAACGACGGTACCACAACACCCAGACAATATAGAAAAGTTATTTTTCTACATTGACCGACCGGGAATGGAACCCGGAACCTTAGACCACCAAGTCCGGTATGCTTGCCTCTCGGCTACGGAGGTCGTCTATAGAACGCTAGAGCAAGCGGCTCTGGGCCACTTGCATCCAGCGGCTGCCCGCAACGTTGACTAGATCGTCAGTTCACGCTGCGTCTTCCAGTTCGTGGTCGCCACTCGAGAATCTTTCTTCCCCAACGGTTCTGCAAGCAATGTGGCCTGCCCACTGCTACTTTAGCTTTACAATCTAAAAAGCTATGTTGGTTTGGTTCTTCTGCGAATCTTTTCTCACAGAGAAACGCCAAGCATATCTCACTCTATGGAGAGACGTGTTATGGCACGTTGGGTGACTTTGCTTCAAAGGCCAATAGTCAAGGACCATGTCTCAATGCCGTAAGTCATCACAGGCAACACGAACTATATTCTGAATGCTGCCGGTTGGGCAGTTGGATTCGTCGTGCTACCTCTTAAAGTTTGACCTACCTAGACGGATCATCTATCCTACATAAAATATTCGTCAACAACTTCAAGGGTGTCTGGAATACTGTCCGCAAATGATTGGGCTAGTTTCCTAAAAAGGTTTATTAGTCCGTTGGATTAACAGAAAATATTGGACACGTATTTTTTCTTTTCTTAATGAAACAAAAAATTATAAAGATATAGCCCGTTAAAGTTCCGCGTAACGTCACGCCTTGCGACACTTTTTAGGAAGGCGTGACGTCACGTGCTCACTTTGATGCGCTTTATCTTCGTTATTTTTTGTTTGATTGACAAAAGACAAAATATGGGTCCAATATTTTTTGATAATCTAACTGACGGACTAAATAGAATACTCTTTTTTTGACCCAGGAAACTAGCCTATTCTAGTCCTTATATAGGTCAATTTTTACTATTGACGAACACCGAAATTTTAAAAAACTGCTTTACTGCCCTATACTTTTGTATTTACGAATGGTTACGATAATTGGTCATTAAGTATGATGAAGTAAATTGTTTTCGATGACCTCCGTAGCTGAAAGGCGAGATGGCGTACTTAGTGTCGCCACCTCTGAGGGATTCTTGGTCGGAATGTATAAAAACGAACTTTTCTATGTTGGGTCGGGTATGGGTGTTGTGGTACCGTCGTTGTTTCTGATTTCTATAACACAAATGCTAACTACTTATTTTAGGATCAGAGCAATGTATGTGATGTTTCCAATATTTTTATCTATTTATACAAACAAATACGAATGGTAACGATGATCGGTCTTTTAGTATGATGAAGTAAATTGTTTTTTGAAGACCGATGTTCGCCCCATACTAAGAGTGCATCAGAATAAGTTCTTAACTAATTGGATGCTGAGCGGTCACCTGAGACCGAAAAACAAAACTGTTGTGTCTCGTTTTGCTAGAGGAGCTAAGAGGTTAAGAGGAATTTTGTAAACGAAATTGAATGTTGTATTTTAAGCGGCAAGTCATCAGAGCAAATAAAACATACTTTTGAAAATGTATACGAAAAATCTAACGTGCCTTTTAATTTTTAAAGATTGTTTTTATTTAATCTGACAATCTCATGGTTCTTTTAAAAATAAACTCTACATATGTATCTAATTGGGTTTTATTTATCTAACCTTATTATTTGTTTCTAAATAATAATAAATTCTTTCCACAATCTAGCCTCAATCTAAGCAGAGCTCGTAAAAATGCTCGTGCTCATCACACAAACATTTGCTTCTTGCGGGATTCGAACCGGCAACCTCCTTGCTTTGTAGTCCCGAGTGCGAACCATCACACCAGACGATCGTTAATAATAGGATTTATTACTAAATAAAATATGTAAAAAAATTATACCTAATTTTAACACATTTCTTATGTCGCCATGGTATATTTACCACGACCCTTTTTACTACGAAATCATTTATTACAAACAATCCTTAAAAATGTACCATAGACATTAGTTTAAAGAATTTGAAGAATTATGAAACGTTTTCAAAGTATTTACTAGCACCGAACTATTTTAAACCATGCAATACTTTACAAAGATTAATCATAAAAACAACGAGCAAGTACCTTCGGGACTCCAACGCGCAACTTTTTGTGCAAAAAAATCTTTACTTAAATATGTGTTTAAGTATCATTACGGTAATGTGCTCTGCCCTGACCCGCGATCGTGGGAGAGTGACGGGAAAATACGTAGGTTGGTGAGATAGAAAGGGACAGCATGCTTGAAGGTTGACCAGGTAACAGGTTGTGGTAGACAGAATAAGCGCCACATCACACTAGGATGCCATGAAGATAAGCGCCAAGCAAAATTTTACATTGCATTTTTATGCAAGGCATATTTTATTTATAAGCCATGACGCGTTTGGTTTAGTGGGGCGGAAATTCGCCTAGAACGTAAAGAGTCCCGGGTTCGATTCCCGATTCGGAAAACGATCTTTTTTATATTGGCTGGAGTTGGAGTTGGAGTTGGCTGGGTATTCTGAGAGCTTCCCTTGAAAACATTAATGATCTGCGGCCCTAGCATGAGCACTAAAACACGATATGATATGATATGATATAGCGATATATGGACACCAACTGTAAAAATATGATAGATATACCCGCCAGGTTGAATCTCCGTGCCAGTGACATCATATATTATGATAGCTGTTTCGATAAAAATTCAAAATGGCGGCTATATGTATCATATTTTTACAGTTGGTGTCGATATATCGCTATATCATATCATATCATATCGTGTTTTGGTGATCATGCTAGGAGGGCAGGTACCTTATACTCATAACACATGGATTTTCATTATTTGCTTTAAGACCATGTCAATATACAGGGTGTTAACCTTTTTTACGGGGTCCCCTTAGGGCACATAATTAAATTATTTATTTATATTTATGTACTTTCATCGTTAGGAAATTTTTGATTGACGATAGTTCTCTAGTGAATGATACTAGTATATCTGACGCCAAAATACATACCTACTCTGTTAAATATTAAAACATAAATATTTTACGAAATTCTCGTCATATTCGACAGTATATACCGTTCGTAGTGTGACATGGCCCTAAGTATAGTGACGGTAACGTACCATGCGCAGACGCGTCTTTTACGGATAGGGAAAAATAAACTCGGATTAAATTGGGCTTAAAATGGAATTGACTTTCTTTTGTTTTGCTTTCAAAAAGCCTGGCTCGAAATTAAAAAGGAAATCCAAGTTGCTTGGAATCGAAGTAAGCAATTGGATGTTGTTGTATTAAGAATAGGTAGGGGATAATAGGGGAATAACTGTATATGGGAACAAAACTATTTTGAACAGTATTTTCAGAGTTCAGTCAACCAGCAACATTGTTTTCGGCAAGAATACTTATTTAAAGGTATGAGCTAAACATTTTGACTTTACAAATAAATTTAAAAAACGATATCACAAGTTAAGATAAAGAATTAAAACAAAAAAATTTGTATATTTAAAATATTAAACCCCATTTTAAATTGCTTGTTTAATTGTGCCGTATTTCTATGGACAAAACTGTTAATACGTTCTTTTAAATTTTTGTCATTATTACTTCCCTCCATATTATTATTTAACTTATCAAACCATATAAAATTGTTCAAACTGCATGATGACTACACTGTACAGTCAACGGCAGGTCAACCAACCCATAAAGTTAAAGGTCATTGAACCGATTTTCAACCTTAAGTCCGACACATAAAGATCAATATCAATTGATAAAATTTGACGTTTTGTGTAAGGTTGACGTGCTATTGTCTGTACATTCTTATAAGCTAAATTTTACATGCATCGAATAAACGCATGCGGACACGTAGTTGGGCAGAAACTAGCGAGACATATCGTTTAGTTCCTGGATTTAAGAGAAAGCCAAGAACTGAGAACTAAAGTAGACACTAAGTTAGATGTTGCTAATTGAATACTGCCTTGCTCGCATAGGTACCAATATACAGGGTTACATTGCTAAGGGAAGCCCAATTTAAAAAATAAGATCTAGGGAACAATATAAAGAAGCGTCTTAATCATTATTATTTCTAATAATCGTGTGTTACGAAAAAAATACTTTAAAATATCCAAAAATAAAGTCAATAGAGAAACTACGAAAGCCGCGCGGTCATTCATCAGAGGCGTAGGTACGGCGAGCCAACAAGGACCTTACGCAGTGCACATGCAGTCCATTTTTTTCATGAATGATTAAATTATCCACGCGTACGATTTTTAACAGCGGATAGGAATAATTAAATAAGAAAAAAATATATTGCTCTTTGCATAGTTCGAATAAGTTACTAATTCTGAGCCACTCCTAAAGATTTGGCAGCCCTTTGCAATGTAACCCTGCATATAATCTTACTCTGTAAACATACTATTTTAAAAAAGGCGGACAATACTACTATACTTTCTTGCGCTGCTTCTTTCCCGCAATATTATCTCGAAGGAGTTGTAGATTAAAAAATAATTTGGTCTTGTAAAAGAACTTAATTTATGCCTATTTGTAGAAATAAATTGGTTCTATTGATTATGACGACTTCCGTAGCCGAGCAGGCGAGCATGCTGGTTTGTATAACTGTTGCAAATATTTAACCTCAAGTTAAAATTAAACAGCATAAACGATTTAATTTTTTTATTGTTGCAATCACATGCCAGTTATCTCTAAGATAACAGAACTCGTAAAAAAATCTACTTCCAAGTAGCGAAATTACTCCATTTCAAATTCCGAAGTTAACCCTTCAATTCCAGTACGGTCTGCCGTGAGAAAGGTACAATTTGAACAGGCCATAATTAGCCGAACATTAAATCACGAGCACTGACCCTCCCGCTCGTTCGTACCGATTTCGTTGATTAGCCCGATTTGGGGTCAGCTTTTGAACAGGTGGAATTCAAAGGGTCAAGGACTGGGTTTGGACCTCTTTTTGCACATTACCTATACGAGATGTAAGTAGATAAAAGTATTGTAATATGAGATATGTAAGTCTAATTGATTATGTTTTTTTTTAGCTTTGGAAGTGTGTCGAATAAAATAAGGTTATGAACAGGTGCAAAGTTATGCCGACTTTAATCATTAAATTTTTTAAAAAAAGTTTATGCAAGTGAAAAATTGTGAAAATAAAACTAACGACACCTTGCTCGTTAAAAGAGCTTAAAACGTTTAGGCACATAATAAAAAAATATAAACGTTAGGGACCATACGAAAACAAACAAACATACCACCACCATATCGGCCATAGGACGTCAACTGCTGAATATAGGCCTGCCCCAATGACTTTCATTACTCGCCACGCTTGGCAGGCGGGTGGGCCGAGCGCAGTTTTTTATAAGATTTCGCACGCAAACGCTGCTGCTTGTCTCGTGCTACAGGAATCAGTCGCCTCTTACGACACGCCTCATATTGGCAGTGGGGAGGTGTATTCATTACATACACATGAAAACAATTCCTCATTCAGTCGGATAATAAAAAATCATAACAGCTTATTGGGAATCGCACAACACATTTATCTCGATAGGTGTCGCATTGTGTTTGGTCTTGCCCGTAGTGATTAAGTGATCAATGGTTCTATCACTATTTATTTATTTAAACTTTATTGTAGAAGATAAAATCGTACAAAAGGTGGACTTAATGCCATGTGGCATTCTCTACCAGCCGACCATTAGGCTAATCAGAGATGTTTTGTGGGCGGTGCAATATGACGTTAAAAAAAATGAACGTAGGTATACAATCATAGCATAAACTACACACAGTATCAATGGCAATATATTATAAACTAAATAATAAAATACATACATAAATATGATGACGATTACTGGAAAGTGGAGAGTCAAGGGTTCAAGATGACGATTTTATTTTACCTAGAAAATAAGTGCGTGCAACTATTGCCACTGATGAAATATTCACTATGATAAAGTTTATGTTACGTAAATAAGAGTGTGTCAAACCTGCGTCATATTAGTAAGCATATTTAAAAAATCTAAGTGGATTCGGTGGGGGGTAGTCGAACGAAAAGTATGGTCGATCTAAATTAATAGTTTTTATTTATCATTTAAAGAGCTAGTGCAATTTAGTGTAGTTGGGTTCTATTGTTTTGTGAAGTGATAAAGATCTGAAGCTATTGAAATATCATTGTATTCTAGTGCGCATTCTAGCCGCATCAAGTGTCAAGTAATTTGTCTCAAGACAACTTGCTTTAGAACCGATAGCGTCTTGAAATGTGCTTCTACGGGAAGACTAGCCTTCACTAAATACATGAAAAGCACTAAAAATTACACCCGTTATTTATTGTGAACACTGTTCAAGAAAACACTCGACATTGACATAATCGCGGCTCTAATAAAAGAACGTGTTGAGTCCGAAAAAAAACTATCTTTGACATTAGTTGACAATGGTTGAGACCACCAAACACGCATCTGAGATTAGCTTTGCCTTTGCTTCCCCATTGATTGAAACAATTCAATCAATTTTATTACCACTCAAGAGAATGTAACCATGAATAATTTTGTGTAAGCCCTTTAGTTTAGTGTTTGCGGAGCAGCGAGCAGGTAAAGTGGAGGATCGCGCCATCTGCCGACCACGCCCGGTGACCGTAGCTCCCAGGGTTGTCAACCAACTTAACGTGTTACTTATAAATTAAAGTCTTTATAAAGACAAGGTGGACAGACAACCTGTAAAAGGTTGCAGGAAGCCGATGGTTGCAGGCCGCTTCCAACCGGCCAATCAGGATATCACTAGGGGAGGCCTATGTTCAGCAGTGGACGTCCTGTGGCTGAAATGATGATGATGATGATGATGATGAAAGTACGTCGCAGTGTTTTTCTGTCGTAATTGTTACTACTCGTACTTATCTATATATATAAAATTAAGTCGGGTTAGTTACACCATTTATAAATGGTGTAACTAACCCGGATAGCAGAATAACCATAAAAACACGGAAAAAAATGTATGAAGGGGCGGTACGCAGTTCGCCGGGACAGCTAGTTTTAATATAAAGTCTTTCGCAGCGTTTGTTTATGTATCGTCCTATCTGTGTCTCTATTATTATTAGGCTACAGAAAGGGGCATTGATACGACTTTACTTCTTTTTCTTCTTTACAAATCGACTGCAATTCTAGAAAAAAAAAGAGCAGTATTTAGTTGTACAAACTGCAATAAACAGGGTTATTTTGAAAGGCACTGCCTAATCATCAGGAGCGACTCAGAATCAGTAACTTAATAATTATAAAAAACAAAACTTTGTTGCAGGTCCGCACTATCTAGCAGTTAAACGCAATCTACGCTACTGTGTGCGCCGCGCTCTTAAATTTTGACTGACATCGTGTGTAGTCATAGCATATTTTGTAAACTATAAACTGCCTAGCAGAACTTGTTATATACTTATTTTTTTGCAGTTATTTAATCGAATTGTTGTTTTATAAATCAATACAAGACCACTTCTTAGTTCATGACATAGGTACGTATCTTGATCAAAGAAAGCAAAAAATAAACTTTAAGTTAGTTTAAAATAACAACTGTTTTTGTAACTCAAAACAAAATAAGATCGAAGCTAAGAGAGCCCTTATTTAAGACTAAGTATACCTAACAAGCCGAGAAAATAATTATTCTCTTGGAAAGTTTTAAAAAAACTTTAAAAAGAAACATGATACAGTAAATGGATTTATCTTTTACTTAGAATCTATTATAGAATCCCAAACCTTATGCTAATAATAGATGATTTTAAAGGTTAGACTACATAATAGCTAACCGAGTTTCGTTCAAAACGTCAGCAATTTTAAAAATTATAGAATTTGTTTTCTCAAAACCGTATAGAACGGGATCGTACGACCTTCGCTTGTAAATTAAAATGACTCATCCAAAACCATTTAGTATTCCACGAAGCAAAAAATTTCCACAATCAGATTCGTAATAGCTTATAATCTGAAATGATCTGACTATAATCTTTCAATTTTGCTACAACAAATAAAATTGCCGGTTTGAAAAGCCTTTTTCGCAGCCCTGTTGTTAAAAATGCATTCTAAGTGATCTCTGCTTTACTTACCTTGTAACTAACGGCCCAGAATGAGATTAAGCATTATAAAAATGTGAAAAAGAAACAAAAGGGTTTAGACAGTACCTTTAAGTAGAAATGGTAGGCTCACTAACTATCTAAGTATACACGGTAGATTATCGTAGTTTGTCGTACGACCAAAAGTTAAAAACTACGATTAATCAAAACAAAATTAAATTTTACTAGTACGACATTCAGGGCCAGTTTCACCACTTGCTGATAAGTTCCAGATAACCTATGTCACTTGTTTTGACAGATAACCCATAGAATTAGCTGTCAAAAAAGTGCCAGATAGGTTATCTGGAACTTATCAGCAAGTGGTGAAACTGGCCCTTATAGCCGCATAATCATTTCCTTATCTATTCAGCTTATATTTTAATCAAGAGGCATTCGTTTTAATTACTCATTGTTATTTTTACGATAACCCTAGTTTTTTCTTTTAAAATTTAGGTATAGAAATAGACTAATTTGATTTTAAATGTAAAAACTTCAGTCTTAAATTCTAGGCAATGTTCCGTAATTTTATCAGCATTGTATAAAATTTTTATGTTCTCTTTGAGATGTAACGTCGTTTAATTATTTTTTGAATTGCGAACGCTGTAACCTTTTGTGCAGAGTGACCGTACTGTATGTGTTGCAATTGTGTCTTGGAGGAGTTACTAAAAAATAAATATTGCGGCCGACCTAAGCCGAGCCCGGGAATCGGGAACGATCTTAACACTTTACTAAGAGTTTTCGTAATGCGTGTTTTAATAACGAAATTATAGCCTTCGCCTCGGGTTTGTGGATAAATAAATTAAAGTGAATGATTTTTCGGAAAAAGTGATTTACTGGGGCTATTTATTTATTTATTTTAAGCTTTCGCTGTCCTATTGAAGGGCAAAGATCTTCCTACTTCAGTCTTAATGGACACCGCATCGAACCTGGAGAGATCGGAGTGTCTTAGAGTAACGTATAGTTTAGATACTAACCTAGTAGGTATTATTATCAATGTATGCAAGTCTTTACTAATTGAAGCAGTTTGTATTTGGACTTACTTTAAAATACTGACCTACTGCGGACACTGGTTTAAAACCAGTCCTTTGGTAATATCAGTACAGTACTTTTAACTAACTATATTATATGATTTTTTTATAGACTTTAACGTAAAAGCAACACTGCTTAGATACTGTTTAGCATTCTTGGTTAAGCCCCTTGGAGCCAATTCTATAATTGTCTTAGGGCCGATTTTTCAACAGTCAGTTAACTTTTATTTGAAGAATAAGTTTGACATTTGACAGTTTTCGTATAGAAATTGTGTCAATTGTGAAAGTTAAATAGCGATTTAAAATTCGGCCCTTAGCTATAAAAAAGTTCAAGAAATCTAACGTGACGTATGTTAACTCGATGCTAATTCTTAGCCTAAGGAAGAATTCCTTAGCACCAGTTGACTAGCCACCCGTTCTGTCTTAAAGCCCATTAAGTATGTCCCAGAGGAACATTCGGGCAGTCACTGTCAGTTTGTTGTGGTCTGTCAACATCATCACCATCGCCTTTGGTAGTCCATTGCTGAACATAGTAGCCATAAAACGCCGTAGCGAGCGGCTCTGAGCCGTGTCCACGCAGCGTCTTCCCGCAAATCTTTGCTAGGTCGTCAGTCCACAGGGCCCGGCCCGCCCACGTCGTCTTCCAGTTCGTGGTCGCCACTCAAGTACCTTTCTTCCCCAATGTTTTTAACTCTGCAAGTGTTACGATGTAGGTGTACATACATTAAGTATTAACATCAATACTAAAGGACAGCAAACTGATATACTGAATGGGCCGATCACGTAGTTACTGGCGCTGAAATACTAATTCACTAGGTCCAGTTATTACTATGAGGTGAACCAGGCTCTACGATTAAAAATATACAGGGTGTTCGGCAGAGGGTTGAAACATGTTGGGTGTAAGTAAAGGTAGAGATATTTTGAGAATATAAATTCGTCCATTTGACCCTATAGGTGATATTTTTTAAATGGGTTTTTTTGTCTTTTATTTATGATTTTACAAAAATTTACCTTATAACGGATTTTTTTTCCCTAATGTTCTCAAACATTGTTATAGTTAGTGTTATTGTCTTATATGTCCTGGCGTCCTTTGGAAACTGATGGTTCAGTCCCTATAAATCAGCACGTCAGTGGGATTTAAAAAAAATTATCACTAAGCGTCAAATGGGCGAATTTGTATTCTCAAAATAGCTCTACCTATTCATCCAACATGTTTGGCTAACCCTCTTCCGAACACCTTGTATACTGTTTATGATACATAAAGGTTTATCATTGTTTTTTAATAGTATTAACACATTTACTTTATTTGTAAATTAGATTATATTAGACAAGGAAAATGTTTAGCGTGCAAAGTAAAAACATGTTATTGTATGTATTGCTTCAATAATGGTGTTGACGAAGATATTAGCTTCAATTATGTTTAATTATTTAAACTTGCAACAGTATTGTTAATGTCTAGAAAGTGAGTAAGTAACAGTAATTGTGGAAAAAAAATGTTGTTTAACCCCATACTATTTTAATAACGTGACTTGGTAGATTTTGGTACCAAGTCACATACTCAAATTGCAACATCTCAGGTCATAAAGTTTTGAACTTTGATAATAATATTTGTTTTTTTTTTCCGTTGGAATAACATCCTATCGTCTTATTAACTGATGATGAATAAAATAATTACTTGGAGTGGGCATATTGACAGCAATATACATATATCATATATACACATGTAAAATCTAAAATATTGATAATCGAATTTATTGAATGCTCATTGATAATAAAATAAAATTCTTACAAAAGTTCTTCTTAAATCTTGTGATACGAACAATAAGACACATTATAATAATAATACGAAAGTGTTAAGATTTAAGAGTATTTTAAAAGTAATAAACATAATTAACGATGACGACCGTCTGGTGCAGTGGTTCGCGCTCCGGACTATAGAGCCAGCGGTTGCGGGTTCGAATCCCGCAAGGGGCAAATGTTTGTGTGATGAGCACGAACATTTGTACCTAACTCATGGATGTTTATAAATTTATTTATAAATGTTATCTAATCGCTATAATACAAGCTTGGGGCTAAATAATTGGTGTGATTGGGAAAACAATTTATTTATTTATAATTAAAATACAATTGCTGTCATATTGTCTCCTTTTTACCTTCGACTTTTACTATTCAACAAGTTTTTACAACTTTTTATTTCTGATTCATCTGTACTACCTATTAAGACTACAAAAGCTGACCTCTGCGCCGGAGCATCTTTAGATACGATCTGAACGACGTATTTAGTCCCAAAAACGACGCATTTGGTTCACCCTAGCGACGCAGCCTTCCCGGTAAAGCGGACGTGCGGGATAAAGTGACCACTTTTATACAATAGTCCAATTAGAACGGTTAACTTACGGAGTAATAATCCTTTTTTTCGTTCGTTAACGCTAAATGAGCAGAGTTTTTTTTAAAATGCTTACGTCTAGCTCTTTGTTCTTTTCCTAGTGGGGATACATTTTTACCACGTAAGTGTCATCATCATTTCAGCCATAGGACGTCTAGCACTGAACATAGGCCTCCTCCAATGACTTTCAGATTGGCCGGTTGGAAGTAAGAGGTAAGTGTAGTTGTTTCATGTGATCGATTGCCATCAGACATCATCAGTTACCTATGTGGGCTATTTTAAACTATGGATATTCGAGTTTCCACAAAAAAAAACACTTTTTATCACTTCAGAAGATTGAAGAGAGAGATGATGAGATCCTGATACAAATGATATCACGTGATCATGAAGTGAATGAATGAATGACTATGTTTTTTTTTGAGGTTTCTATTTTAGTCCTAAAAGTTATTGCATTTGTGCACCATAATCAGCCCCTAAGAGGTTTGGCTAATTTGCAATTACGCATTGTTATAATCTTTGTTCATAGTGAACATTAAAAAAAAAACAAATTGAACACAAACTAAATAGAAATGCAAAATGTTCGAAAACAAACTAAGTAGCTGATTTTTTTTCAATGGGACAATGATTATGAAGCTTTGAATTAAGATGAACGAGAGCTAGTCATTCAAATCATCCTGGCTGATTTGTCTGTGCTGTGTTTTCGATCATAATCAAAGAGGCTAATAACGGCGGGCCCTTTGTCTATTGTTTACATTGGGGTGGCACGTGATTTCGGGAGTCATGCCGGCCTCTTTGGAAGGACCTCCCTGCTGTTTTTGAGTACGCCGTCATCGGAGCCATCAGCGAGTATATAGGGTGAAAGTCAGAGAAGGGTCAAAAGTGTTTTTTATTGGAGTAAACAATAACATACGTACGGTATTTAATCTAATTGGTGTAGTTGAACGTTAACTGATTTTCTACAAAAGTTTCGATTCTCCGTCGGGCTAATTTTGGAAACTAGTATTTCAAATTCTAAATTAAATTGTGTCTAGGTGTGCTGTCTGAGAGACGACACCGGAAAGAAAATTCATTCGCTGGTACCAAGTGACATATTAGGAATATTTATTCCTTACTTCGGTGACCATTTGTGTTTTGTCTGACTAGCGCATATTTATATTCATTTGCCATAAATAAAGGCATGATAAAATATAAACGTACAGCTTCCGGATTTCAGCAAAACTTTTTGGCTCTTTTAAAAAAAATCTAGTTACTAACTAGAACTAAGCTACAATTTGAAACAATACTATACCATATTCATTATTAAATATAAAAACTAAAAAACCTTATCTACAGTCACCCTGTATAAGACGAGAGGGTGCGCAGACGCACGTGGCGCAGTTTAGCGGCGCGTGAGCCGCGCGCTAATGACCCGCGTGTCACCGGTAACGCGACGCGTGGTGCCCGACGTCCGTGGGCTTTGATGTCGCCGGTATAACCGAACGGAAAAATTGATACCGAATATGCCGACCAACTGAAATCGAAGAAAAGGTCACGTCTACCACTTGCGCTGATAACCACGGTAACCTACCACATCCTACTGAAAAGATATGTTTTGCTTTTGTTTACAAAAGAGGCCAAAACTTTAGCTAAACTGTACAGAACGATTGCTACCGAATGCTGACCAATTATAACGAATTGAAGAACTATTAAAAATCGCATATCTTTTGTTTGTGTCTGTGTGTGTGTGTGTGTTTTCTATACTAGTTACCCACCCGACTCCGCATGAAAGGTTATAAATTAAACAGGTTGTACAAGAGAAGAGGACACTTCTTAAAAGCACGTAAGCTGCTGAAGTGCTGAGATACATCGATATCGTGATGATAGCGCGTTATGGAGCTGCTAAATATTTTCAATATTGCTCCCTTAGTAAAAGTCAGGCTCTAAAATTAACAAAAATCAATAAAATTAATCACATAATGATAAATAAATTAAATACAATCTTTCAACCATCACACCAATCATTATAGACCCTAACTAAGTAAAACTAGTACCAACTATAGTGACTAGATAACAGATTATGCGGCCTAATTGCATAAATCTATTATTGCAAAAATCTATTTATTTTTGCAATTAGGCCACGATTAATGGCATTTTTACATGGCAATTGGTCAGCGTATTGCTTGAAGGGTGTAGGATTCTCCCATGTAGGATTGCAGCAATAAACTTTTCTGAAAAAAGTACCAAACTCCGGTTGATCCAAGAATTTATTGTGACAAAATATTTATCATTTAATTAACAAGTTTCACGGAACTCTACGTCAATGTTACGTACGTATTATATACATTGTTTATGTATGTGTTCAATAGCTAAATTGCCTGATTAAACTAGGTTATTGACAATATAAATGATGTACAGCTTAATAGACCTATACATATTGATCTGAGGTTTGTTGGATGAGTTTGATAAAGAAAAAGGACTTGGCCATTTTGAAATATACATTCGACATAAATGATGAATTGGATTAAATAAGTTTTGAAACGATTTTAAAAAGTAAAAAAAATCTTTATCGTTAAAAAACCAAATAGACTCCTCAACGAATGCAAACAATATTCTCAAATGTGTAAATTCAAATTAATAACGGCAGATATTCGCATCCCCTTAGGCCGAGTGAAACAACCTAATCAAATCTCGCATCTTACCGTTCGTGGTAGTTTTTTTTTCATGGTAGTTTTTTTCGTGGTAGTATTTTAAGTGGGGCCCGCGGGCCGCACCCGCGTTACGCCGATAACCACGGTAATCTACACATCTCCCATGTTTAATGTGGGAACGTATGGAACAGATATGTTTTGTTTAAATAAGATGCAATTTCATTTAGGTATTGTGATTTATTTAGGGTTAATTTTAGTCCTTTGAACATTTTGTTCTGTGATCATAGAATGGTTTTACGGGTTAGAAAATAGTGAAGAGTCAGCTCTGATCTCATTTTAATTGTGATTGGGAGTTCCGAATCATAATCAACCACCTTTTGTCCAGTGGTGTGTTAACTTAATCCCTCAAGGGTCAAAAGTCTGTGCGATGCGCACGAGCATTTGTAGTTATGAATATAATATTATAAATAATTTTAATTATCTTGATGCACTATCCAGCCCCCATGAGTAAAAAGTTTGCTCTATTTAGAGCTAGAAAACTATGTGATTGATGGAAAAAAATTATTATATTAATTTATTGATATCGAAATCAACATGACCACAAGATGTTTTAGCAACTTGAGCAAAAAGTGCAAGTCTCTTATTTGCAGAGGTTCTAGGTAGGATATTTTTAAATCCTACACTAAGTAGTAGATAATGATATTTATTAGCCGATCGGCTAGACAGCCCACTTGTCTGGGCTCTAGCCAAACGTACCAAATCGTTGTTAGAAATTAAGTACTAACATAGGTTAAGTTATTGTTACTAACAAATTGGGCCTTGTTGTCACTAATAAAGATTTGAATTTGAATTAGTACCTATAACTTACACAAACCAAAAGCCACCAAAAATCGCGGATAATAAATTATGGTGATTCGGGATTCTCGTGCCTCTAGGAGTGCTCTACCTATGGCCTTCGACTTGACACTATTTTGGGACATCCTGTATACTATAACAGACAGAGATAAGTCATCACTTTAAGTTTTTAGGACTTGCCTCATTATGTCTGTCCACTGCTGGACATAGGATTCTCCCAATCCACGCCACTGAGCCCGATCCTCGGCTATTCTTATTCATCCACTGCCAGCAGCAGCGTATATCATCGCTCCACCTTGTCGGAGGGCGCCCTACACTGCGTTTGCCAAATTGAGTTCACTTAAGAACACGTCTACCCCAGACTATCTTTGAGAAAATAGTCCAAGTCATCTTAAATTTTTTATAAGCGGTCGTGGCAGTAAGAGTCATTTTGTTAAGGAAATGTGTAGCTTGACTTGTAGACGTGGCTACAAAGATTTTATTAAGATCATTTGTCTGACTACCTAACACTAGGTCGAAACCCTAAACTTAAAGACCCAAGAGTTGACAATAGTCAACTTTCTAATCGTCAAAAGACATATAAATTAGAATCTCTAGATTAGTAGATAGTCAATCAAGGTAGAGCTAATAAAAATACCCTAAGAATCGAAGATTAACTATCTTGCTGTAAAATATACAAGAGCAAACCCCAAGCTCGATTAGATTGAACAATATTTTATCCGATATAGCTTCATAAACAACTTCATTAGCGATTACAATGTCACGGATATTACCCACTGCTTATAAATAGCATCTCAGTCGCATCCGATATTATCTCTCGAATTACCCACCTACTAACTATGAAATTACACGCTTAATACGCAAAAACGATCAGGCGTCTGTCATTAAATTCTAATTAACGTTATCATAAGGATCTCTGCGCGCGCGCAGGGAACCTCCTTCGCAAATCGCGGCTCATAACGACAATATCAATAACTGTCACTGCGCTCAATCATTATACTTTCGTCTCGTTTACCCACCGCGTAATTACAGCAACATTACCTACGTCTCTCTCGGACTCATTAATCTGTGCGCGGGCTCGTAACCCAACGATCATTCCATTTCTTTCACACAAAACAACGCGGAAAAACGCTACAAAGAACTATACACCCGTCTCTGTCACACGATCGCTCATTACGCGGAATGAAGCTGTATTTCAGTTTTTTTTTTATCTAAAAGCTATTTTTTTTTTAAATGGACGGGTCGAAATTGTTAGAACGTTTTTAAAATTTTAAATGTCCTTTTCGTAGTGAATGACTGGCTGAGGCGCCGAGCGCATGTTTTCGTCAAAAAAGAAAAAGAACCTCGCGGGAAAGAGAGGTTTAGCGGAGGCTTTTTATAGTCGGTGCCCCGATGCGCTCGCGCACGGAAGTATCGGAGCTTCAGGATCGAGCCTTAATCTCATTCTAATAAAAAGCTCACGCATAAATTGACGCGCTGTCATTAAAGTTGAATTTAAAATAGTTTTTTTATTGCATGTTCAGGCCTCGCGCTGTGCGGTTGTATAGGTGTTGAATAATGTGTGACACGTGCGGTTTATTGTTATTTTTATGGTCGACTTATTATGACTGTATTTTTGTGATGTGCGGTGTAAAGGGTTGTTTTTCTTATTGACTTATCATTATAACTTAACCGTTCGAACTGTGTGGTCGTGTTTGTTTAATTTTAAAATGGATTAATAACCGAAGTGTTAAGTGGTTTATTCATAAATTATTTTTATTTGAGGAAGTTTAAGTATATATCAAAATGTTTTTAAGGTAAGACTATAAATTTTATTGTTCTTAGACATGTTTCAAAGTAGATATTTTGAATATTATTTTTAGCTGGACAAATTTAAATTATTTTTACCTATAATTTAATATGTAGCGTAATAAGCGGTAGTAGCTAAGTGGTTGAAGTCTCGCCTATTCCCCTAAGTCAAGAGTTCAAACCCTAGCAAGTAACTCAAGATTTTTCGGAATATCTACCTACCTACCTAAATAATACCTACGTCTTGATATCATTTGCTCAGCTGTAGGGAAAACTTCGTGTGGAAAACTGTACATTCAGGAAATACTGAAAATGGTCAGGTTACTGTTACAGGTTAGGAACAGGACTAAGTGTTACAAAGCGAATAAAAATAGGACAAAATACGCTGGGAGAAAGAACTTGTCATAAATAACACAAATTATGTAGTTATATTTCTCTATGCTTTCTTATAGTTTTTTTTTTGGTATCAGTGTATATTTATGCACCTATAGTTCTACCAGATCAACTGAACTTTCGTTTCCATTAAATAAAGTTAATTGTTATATTAATTTAATGCTCATGTATGCTGCAAACTGCTCTAAGTAAAGCTTTTCCTTATAATTTTCATTTACCATGTAGGTATAATGGTAAAATGTTTTAAAAAGGATTAAATATCTGACATCAATAAATTGTCTCCACAACCACACCAATTAGCTAGCCCTAAACTAAGCAAGCTCGTGCTATGGCGACTAGATAACGGTAAAACATACTTAATTACGTTTATAAACATCCATGACTAAGGTAAAAATTCTCGTGCTCATCACACAAACATGTTCTGCTTGCGGGCTTCGAACCCGCAACCGCTGGCTTTGTAGTCTAGTACGCGACACTACACGGACTACACAAGACAGTCAAAAACAAGTGAAAAACAGTGTTTCTGTTTCTTTTCAAGGCCTATTAAAATGAACCGATTATATCGAGTTTTTATTATTTACGTTCTATTTATTCAATTCACACATTGATATATCCGGAAATGTATTTTATTTTAAAATGTAAGGCACTAATCAGCAAGTCATAACTTGGCCTTCTAAATATTTGACGTATTTTCAGATGAAATACGAATATATCTTCATATTCTCATTAATGTTTGTAATTACAGGTCTAAAATTGATTGTTTGATTTCTACTTCTTGTTTTATAATCAATGTACGAGTATTTCTATTATCATTTAGACTGCAGTTAACGTTAATTTAATTTATTCAATTGCATGATCTAAATTTGACATTCACATACTAACATATTAAATTATTATTTTATTACATTTTGACATTTATTTTTGACATGTTTATGCTATTAATATTACAAAAATTTGTACACCGCTTCGGTACGGCATGTTGAAACCAAGCCTAATGACCTATCACCTGTTTACCATATACACATGTCCGAACAAGTTAATAATTATTTAATTTATTTAAAATTATTGATTATAAAAAGTATATAGATCTAAATATACAGCTGCATAAGTAAAATAAAAATTGGTTTTATATTGAGAACTAGCTGTTGCCCGCGACTTCATTCACGTAGTATTCAGTTTATTCATAAATATTTTTTTGCGCAACTTTCTTATTGTTTTATTTTAAAAGAACCTTCTCCTGACAATAATAACACAACAAAAAAAGAATTAGCGAAATTGTTCCATCCGTTCACGCGTGATGCGATGACCAAGGGAAATAGGGATTCATTTTTATTTAAATAGATACATTAGAACCTATTTATTGTATACCCCAAGAAACTACATACTGTTCAGGTTCCTAAACACGTTTTTTCTCTGAATACTAAATAAAAATAACCAATAAAAATGTATTAAATGAAATTATCAAGATTATTTGCAAACAATGCTTTTACAAAATTATCTAGAACAAAATAAACGATAACTTTAATACTTAATTTTGCAAAAGAAAGATCAACATTGTAATTACTTTATACTGAATATACGCTTGATCTCAAATAATATTGTTTTAATTAATACAAAACAATTTAAAAAGGTTGTTTAAATTAACTCTATTAATTAATTCTATAATAAATCTTAATATTTTTTAAAGTAGCCAGTTGTTACCATTTGTAATTTAAATGTATGAATGTGAGTGTTTAATAAATAACATATAAGTATATAACTCTATGTTGTACGATAGAACTTCATTAAACAATTACAGCTCTATATTCAGGACCATCATTGATTATACTAATGCATAGGAAATTGTCAACTTTCTGAAATAAGTATCAGGTTTTTCAAGTGAGATCATAGTGAGATCTATTTAGAGCTAAGAACTAAAAAATAAAACCGACTTCAAAACACTGAAATGCTAAAAATAATCCTAACACTTAAGTACCTAATCAGTTACTTTTGGAGTCGGTGCCAGCCGATGAGAGATTCAATGTTTTTGTTTGCACCGACTCCAAAAGTAACTGATTAGGTACTTAAGTGTTAGGATTATTTTTAGCATTTCAGTGTTTTGAAGTCGGTTTTATTTTTTAAATAAAATTTACTTATTTCATCTATTTTTAGTGATAAATCCTAATCTAACTGCTGAACACCGATTTAATCCCCTATTTTCCTACCCTTAGGGTTGATTTTTATTTTGTAAACTTTTAGCATATTATTTTTGAAGTATAAGCTATTCAATAAAACAAAAATCATCAAAATCGGCTCATATTTGTCGAAGATAGGTAACAAGAACCACAACCAAAATACTATCTGGGTATATATTTGTTGATTTTCTCAAAAAGTTCTAAATCAATTTTGATAAAATTTATATGGGACCACCTCTGAAGTATGATCTACCAAACAAAAAAAGAATCATTAAAATCGATTCATAATTGGCGGAGTAATCGCGTAACAAATATACAAAAAAAAAAAAAAAAAAAACATACAGTCGAATTGAGAACCTCCTCGTTTTTTGAAGTCGGTTGAAAATAGGTAAACATTAATCCTTCAACCCTTTTGCGTCTTAACATTCACCGAGCTGTAAAAAAACTCAATGCTATTCAACAGATAAACATAGACACTAACGCAGAATGTATGTCTTTCAGATAATTCTATATTTATTTTCAGGGCTATGCAAACATAGCTCGTATTACCAAGGATTACAGATGAATAATTCTTTCGGCTGACTCGTGACAAATCGTTTAATGTCTGCGACAATTTGTTATGAACTTTACGTGGTTCGCTTCACCTTGGACAGTCGGGTGTAAAAATATGTAGATAATTATAACATAAGAATGTTCAGAATAAACTAATGTTATAATTTAATCCTATGACACTAATAAGTATCACTTTAACTTAATTAAATCAATTATTGTTTACCAAGTAAATATATTGGTACATTCTTACTGACATGTGTTAGATGACTTATTTAGTTGCCTATTACGTAAAGCTAAACTAAACAACAGGTAGGTAGAAGGTTCTTTGTATATTTTTAAATTTCTACAAGGAGCATGTTAGGTCTCAACGAAATTTTTTTTTATAATTTGCGGGGAGGGTCTGCCCTTCTCGCAAAATACAATAGTTTTATTTGTATTTTATCCTCACTTTCTTAATTTGAATACTACATGACTATTTGACTGGAATATTAAGAAGAATCTAAAGAAGTCAGTTTTTAAATTTATGGCGTTTTCAATCTGCTGTAATGTGACCATGTCTGACTACTATGGCCAATCGTTTTCTTGCTCTACATAACGATTTTATCGAACTCACAACATCGGGTATAGGTCTGAGCTAACGATTGTATTACTATCTAAAGTAAACAAACTTTCATATACTAGAAAACATAATTATAATATTTTACATTAACTCAAAAAAAACAGCCTCGGGTAGGATTCGAACTTACGACCTTTCTCTATACAGGCGACAGCTCTTGAACACTTGAAGAAATTCGCCATTATAATTATGTCCTCCGTAGCTCAGTTTGTAAGAGCAGTCGTCCGGATAGCGAAAGGTGGTAGCTTTGAATCCCACCAAAGGCAGTTGGTTTTTTTTTCAAGTGAAAATATTATCCTTGATATAAACTAAGATTATTGTGAGTGCAAAAAATTAAAAGTTTTGACATAAGTCATGGATCCACCAGAGGCAGTTAAATTTTCGTTCTCAAGCAAAATATTATCTTCGTTAAACAAATTTTGATTATATATACTTTTCTTATTTTTAGTCTAAATATTCTACTAATTGTATTGCAAATAATGAAGTACATTTGTATATAATATTTTTAACACTGACTGTACAGGACGGAATACGTCGCACTAAGTCTTACGTAGTTGCCATATTTGGTTTTATCATTTTAATAAACCTATGAATTTTGATACGACAATTTAAGTTGTGAAGTATTACAAATAAGAAGTCAAAGTCATTTGGTTACTTAAAATACAAATTGTTAGCCCGAGTTACATATAATTATAAGTGATAAGAAACACTTTTAGACTACGTTTTAAACTAGTCTAAATTATATAGTTAAGTGTAATAAGTAGGTGATTAATTATAATATCATCATCAACCATCAGCCACAGCCACTGCTGAACATAGCCCCCCCCCCCCTCCCCAATGACTTCTAAATCTGCCGGTTGGAAGCGGCCTGCCTCCCGACTTCCAGCAACCTTTACCAGGTCGTCTGTCCACCTTGTGGGTAGACGTCCTACGCTGTACGTACATGGCCTCCATTCTAAAACCATTCAGCTCCAGTTGCTCGTCAGTTCTACGTGCTATAATAATTCACGAAAAGGGCAGACCTTCCACTTCAGCTTGCTTATCCGTTGGGCTATATCAGCGACATAATTAAAATATACTTACAAACAAACTTTAACGAAAATGCTTAAACGCTACTTAAATCTCATGAAGTTATCACAAGTATATTAAAATAATAACAAACAAACATATGACCCGATTTACTTAAACCATCTAAGTGAGAGGTACTACAACTCCTTATTGGCTCATTTGTATAAATAAATCAATTGTTTTCACAATCACACCAATTATCTAGCCCCAAACTAAGCAAAGCTTGTACTATGGCGACTAGATAACGGATAAACATACTTAAATACTTTTATAAATATCCATGACTTAGGTACAAATCCTCGTGCTCATCACACAAACATTTGCCCCTTGCGGGATTCGAACCCGCAACCGCTGGCTTTGTAGTCCGGAGCACGAACCACTACACCAGATGGTCGTCAAATGTATGTATAAGTCCCGATGAGCACAATGCACCTAACGGTATGAATTTATTTACATTTAAAAAATTGCTTCTGTTTTCTATGAAAGAACACAATAATTTCTTTATCATCCAAAACCGCGTTTGTATTACATACTTACATCCATGAAACTGACACTACAAGGACTTCGGACTTTAATTAAAAACATTAAGATACTCAAAAACATGATTGAATCCAAAATACCCCAATGGGGTAATGCATGGAATGTATACGGTGTCCGTTGAACGTACCGTGAAATGTCCACGACGGGCCCAGTATGTATGGAATGCGCTTTTTGTGTGGTGCGTAAAAGATTATCTATCTTGAATACGGTTTACAGGACTTTGATGGGCAAATCGAAGGAAGAATGCTCTTTGTGATAGACGAATAGTTCAAATACATTAATAAAAATAATAAAAATGATTTATTTTCTTTCACATAAGGTTACATTCGAGTTGTAAAACAATGGATTATACAATTTTTAAACAGAGAGACTGGTGCCTGAGATAGGTTTTCTTATAGAAAACCCTGAAATAGTTGAATATTCTTGTACATTGTTTGTATTTTAGACCATATGGAATCAATCAATAATCATATAACGAAATGCTCAAAATCATATAATCATCATCATTTCAGCCATAGGACGTCCACTGCTGGACTTTGGTCTCCCCCAATGATAGATAGATGACTTCCAGATAGGCCGGTTAGAAGGGGCCTGCATCCAGCGTCTTCTTCTTTATAAAATCATAAAATAGGGAATGTTTATAGATTGATAAACATTTCCTATCATATATATATATATATATATATATATATATATATTACATTTAAAAAAACTTGATTCTCAAAATATTTTCAGCGCAACGTTTGTTTATTTAAAGAAACAAAAAGACGCGAATTCGATGTTGACTTCATAGCAAAAAGGTGTGTGTATCGCTTCACATTCTTAAACTTGACTACTGTTAAAAACCACACTCTGTATAAAATCAAGTGCCCTGTTTAAAAATTACTAAATCAGCCAAATCATGTAGTAACACAGAATTTAAATTCAAATTCAGTAAAGACAACGAATAATTTAATCAAGATTTGTATACTCCGAAAAAAATCTCCGAAAGGTTTTATTTCGTTGTTACAAAGTAAACTATTGTGGCTACACCAAGCAAAAAACGTCTTGTACAAAATTTTAAGACAACATCGGTGAATCATCGCCAAAAAAAAAACAAAATCAATCGTTCTAACTCACATTAAATCGTAACAGCCGAACAGCCGTAAATTCCCGAATCGTCAGCAATCACTCAACGCACAATCAAATTAACTAAACGTCAGGCCGCAATCATCGCCAGTTTCCCACAATCATACTTAAAGAGGGAAAGATAAGAGCAAGCATAAACATAAAGGGTTCCGTACATAGAAATTTTATATTCGTAATTTCGCCTCCGACTTTGTTCTCGTGGTCTTTGCAAAATCATTAAACTAAAGACCACGGGAACAAAGTCGCGGGCAACAGCTATAGTCTTTCATAAATGTATATCGATGTATATTGTACGTCTTTCTGTAAAAATCATGTGTAATATACTTTGTATTTTATTAAATAAAGAGTACTATCTATCGCCCTGGCTAGACAATAATCTATGCCAAATTAAAAGAGCCGATTATCATCAAATTCAAATTCAAATTCATTTATTTACATGAAACATGGTACATTAAGATGTTTTTTACATAATATTCCGTCATGTCTCGCCACATTTAAGGTGGCATGTAAATTTTTACAATAAAATTACAATACGTGCATAAAAATCAATTAATTAGTACAATATTAAAATAAAATTACATTCACAAATTAAATTAAAGTAAAACATAAATAATTAATTATATAATAATAAGTATTTAAAATTTGTAAGCAATAAATTCATTGACACTATAAAAACATTTATCACATAAAAGCCTATACAGAGCGTACTTAAATTTTTTAATCGGCAACTCTTTAAGGGCATTTGGTAATTTATTAAATAATTTAATGGACATGGCGTAACAATTTTTTTTGCGTATTGGCGTAACAATCAGACCAATGACGGTGCTGTGCTATAAGTTTCTGGTCCTCATGACGCAGACATTATTATATCATAAATGGATTCGATTTAACCTTCCTAAAGAACTCTAAAAATCAAATAACACAAACAAATAAAAACAAAAGTGCCGCATCAGGACTCCCAAAGAGATGAAAGAGGTGCGCGCGCGCCGGTGCCGGAACGTCACTTCCTTTGTTTTTTGTTACTAATGAATCGGTCTTTGGTTTTTGACAGGTTTTACCGGAAAAATGTTTTATGATCATTGATGCTCATTTAAATTATTTAAACATTAATAAAACTATTTTAATAAACGCAAATAAACGATTGTACCTTGTCATGAAAGCAAAAAATGAGCGAACTAAATATAACTATATATAATTATATCACAGCGACCAAATATCTGTAGAAATTTAAAAGCAATAACTGCAACATAATGTTATTATTTGCAAAATTTATAAGTATGTTAGTTAATAGAATTATTAGAGGTCCTATTCGCATTACTGTTTATAAAAATCTTTCTTCTCGACGGCCTCAATAGCCGAGAGGCTACAGGTTCGATTCTCGGTCGGTTAAATGTAGAAAACTAACTTTTCTATGTTGGTTCGGGTCTGGGTGTTGTGGTACCGTCGTTGTTTCTGATTAATATAACACAAGTGCTTTAACTATTTAGGACTATAACAATGTAGGTATGTGATGTTGTCCAATATTTATTTATTTATCCTAATTTTGAATCCTTTCCTAGTTAGGATACGCTTGATCATGATCCTAATTACAAGTTAAAATCAAGATCCTAAGTACAGACAACAGCTCGTCAACCTACCACAAAACGTTTTTTTTAAAATTGATTGTGTCGAACTTAAAGTAAAAAAAAACGGTTCAATGACTTTTACCTTTTTAGATAGGTTAGGTTGCCGTTGATTGTACATTTGAAGCAATAGCAATACCTCCGTAACTGACAGGGAAAATGGTCAGCCAATTTTGACTGTGCTAACTAAATATTCAGGCTACTAAAATGTTTACTTATTATTCATATGCGGATGTCACTAAATATGTTAAAAATGGCCACCCATCCACTCACATCCGCGGCGTAGGTGGCTTAACTTTGGTAATCACTACCAAAGCCCTGCAGTGGGACGTATATAGGCATTGGTACTTTACTGTGTGAATTTACAGCTATTAGATCAAATAGCACTAAGCACTAATGTCAAAAAGCATTTATTTGTTTTATATTTTTTAATGACTACACAAAGACACACATCTCTTTTAATGGGCTCATTTGACAAACTTCAAAATTAGTTACAATTACAATTATTGTTATATATTAAAATTACAATTATTATTTTTTATAAATTTACGACTGTTCGCTCTACCTCTACAATGTTTGCTAGTATATTGATATTATTTTAATATTCAAAACTAGCTGTTGCCCGCGACTTTGTTCGCGTGGTCTTCAGTTTATTTATAAATAATTTTCTGAGCAACTTTCTTAATTATTTCTTTCAAAAGAACCTTCTCCTTTCAACACCACAAAAAAAGAATTAGCGAAATTGTTCCATCCGTTCACGTGTGATGCGATGACCAAGGGAAATAGAGATTCATTTATATATATATATATATATATATATATATATATATATATATATATATATATATATATATATATAGATAAACAATCCATCAGAATAATCAAATATAAATACTATTCATACTCCAATAAATCAACACATCCTTCCCTTAATAAAATCCGCGCATACCATCAACGCCTGCGCCGGCGCACCTCAAAGTGCCACCTGTCGGACTCCGGAACACTGTATCCGCACATTGTCTACGAATCCTAGAAAAACGTAGAAACAGCGACTATTTGAATATCCTTATGAGCGCATTTCTCGGGGTTATTGTAATGACAGCGCAATCTGTTATAGGATCTGAATACGGTATGCGCAGAATGACAATGTTGCGCAATTATGTTGGATGGAGTTTGCTTTAATAGCTTTTAAGGAAAAGTAGTTACAGTTGGTTTGAAATTACTTAGCTCATTATTAGATCAGTCAGAGTGTCGTTTTACATCTATGTGGTTTGAATTCGCATCTCACCACGTAGATAGGGTATATTAGGATCTATGTACGGATTTTAATACTTGTTCAACGATGAAGGAAAGGAAGGAGATGGAAAGGGAAGATAAATCTGCACATTCAGCAAACACCAGATTGCCATTGTCCAAAAATGGTGTGTTTTCCAAGGTCTGATGGCAATTGCTCTATATGTCTCTATCCATGGTCGAGCGTACCCTAAGTAAGAACGAGACAATGCATGAATATAAGTTTAAAATTACTTTTATGCCTAGCTCACTTTCATGATTACCTTAAAACTAGATTTATGTATAACCCCCATAGGTATTACTATTTACCTATAAAATTATGGCCTTATAATTTATTTATTTGTTTCATTTCACCTGAAATTGAAACAATAATAGTTACATACAGTTTTAAGTGGTAAACACTTCATGCAAAATGTATTATAACTAGATACACAAATATTATAAAGTTCTTTTAAGTTTTAAAAGTACGATATGAAACAGTAACTGATAAGTATGAATGAAATTAATATTGAAACAAATAAATAATATCAAAGCAAACACACAAACGCATTTCGCCGACAATAGTTTCTCCCAAGCGCTTACGAAACGTAGTTAGACTTGTAGCGTGGATATATTTGGACTTGCCGTGACGATTCAGAAGTCTACTCAGCCTTAGGTTAAATGAACTTGATCCTAATACTAAAGTGAGTAAAGATGTGGCAGAGCCAAAGGTGCGATTTCTAAGAAGTTCTAAGATGCTTACACCTGAAAAAATATAGTATATGCAACTACTTGTAGTAAAATAAATAACTAAGTACTAGCACTAAGTCAAGAGCGAGTCACTCCGACACAAGTATCCAATTACTTCCTGGAGCTGTCTCACCTAACCACTTGTAAAAATTTATTGAGCAATAAAGAAATATTTTATTTATTTTATTTATAAATAAAAAATCCTGCCGTTTCCAACCGGCCAATCTGGAAATCAATGGGGGAGAAACAATAATAATTATTATTATAGTTTCTTCCTTTTGTATTTCCGTTAGTCAAATTTTATCAAAAGCATCCACTCATTTGACGGATAGTCAAAAAACCTGTGTAATTTAATCCTCTGTTAATGAATAACATTCAACAAATCCCCCACCTGACTTTTCAAACTAAACATAAGAGTTAACAGCCGTTTATTTTCAGGTTTGAACCAACAAAGTCAACGAAAGGTGCAAGCAAGATGCGCCGTGATCTCATCAACGCGGAGATCTCGAACCTCCGGGACCTCCTGCCTCTACCGCCCTCTACTCGGCAGAGGCTCTCGCAGCTACAGCTCATGGCTCTAGTCTGCGTTTATGTTAGGAAGATGAACTATTTCCAACAAGGTAATATACCAACGTGGTAACTATTTAATTAACTCGTAATGAATGCTTATTGGTACAGTCAACATCAAAAGTAGCTTAGTATCTGAATTTTCCAAAAGAATCTATTAGCAAAAAATTTCAGAATAATCTGACAAAATCACTACGCTAAAGACAATTAAAGAAGTTAGGTTATTGTGACATTTACAAAAGTCAGTTTTTTTTTAATTTATTTTTGATTATCTACTTTTAATGCTTACTGTACGGAAGCAGATTTGTTAGATTTTTTACTTAGACTGTAATTGTAAGTATATCTCAATAGCAATATTTATTATAAATCAAACTTACATTCAAGCTCATTATATCATTATTGACTTATTTATATACTGACTCACTTATATTAATCACTGTAAATTATTATTGATTTTGGTGCCGCAAAGTCAAATTCTCTAGCTATTATAAAAAAAATAAAAACCGACTTCAAAAAACTAAACCGCTAAAAATAATCTTAACACTTAAGTACCTAATCAGTTACTTTTGGAGTCGGTGCAAACGAAAACATTGGTCTCTCATTGACTGGCACCGACTCCAAAAGTAACTGATTAGGTACTTAAGTGTTAAGATTATTTTTAGCGGTTTAGTTTTTTGAAGTCGGTTTTTATTTTTTTTATAAAATTAACTTATTTCATCCATTTTAGTGATAAATCCTAATCAAAACAAATCTTACGAGTGCAAACATAATTTAACTGCTGAACACCGAATTCATTTCCTAGGGGTGAATTTTTTTCCAAAAATGTTTTATTATAGTATCTTTGAAGTATAAGCTATTCATTAAAAAAAGAATCATCAAAATCGGTACACATTTGGCAAGGTAAGATAGATACTAAAATCAGTTGGCGTGGTACGGAGTTTATGCAATGTTTGATGATTTTCTTATAGATCCCATTATCAGAATTCAACCAAATTTATATGGGACCATTCTGAAAGTATTACCTTTCAAACAAAAAAAAATTTATCGAAATCCGTCAACGCAGTAACGAATGATCGCTGAACATACATAAAAAAAAAAAAATTTTTTTTAAGAAACATACCGACGAATTGAGAACCTCATCCTTTTTTGAAGTCGGTTAAAAATGAAACAACTTTTAAAACGAAGCTGAAAAAGCAGCTATCAGCATCGCCACAACATTGACCTAAGAATTCCAGGTTTATGATATACCATCCTTGCTTTCCGTATGTCTGGCATGGCTAGAATCTTTAATAAATTGGTACAAGTAGGTTTAAAACGTAGAAAATAGTGTTAATGTACTAAATATTAATTGTGATTTCCTATCATATGAAGGCGACATATTCACTAAGTGAACCCTCTATAATAAATAATGATTTTGAAAAAAACTTTTTAAATAAGTATTAAGTAGTAAATAAAAATTCTAGTATAAAACTATTCATACGTTATTTACCTGCCAGCACAATATCGGTAAGATTGTATTAACAAGCTTGTCAGCACGAATGATGTGCTTTACTTTCGTACATAGCAGCGTGGACTCCATCTTATTCTCTACCTCCACGACAATCAGATAACATTTACATACTCAACTCATCATTTTCCCATCCACCCGAAAATTTTCCCGGAACCTTTCCCATGCTCCAAATATTATACTCATCACGTCTTTATCCAAAAATCTGTCTCCCAAACCCTGTCAGTTCACCTTCAGTCACGAAACATCGTATTAAGACGTTTTAAATGCGTTTAGTTCCCTATCTTATCGCGTTTTGCTATTACTCCGTCCATAACAAAGTCTTTCTTTCTGTTTTAGTGTTCAAGAGTCACGACTTCAGTTATCAGTATCAAGAACAAGCAACACCCACTCCTAATATTGGATTTTCAAAGGTATTCTTTTCAAGTTTATTACTTTGCTGTGATAAAAATTAGTAGCGTTCAATAGATACGAGTAGCCTAAGCATTTTGTATAAGCTTAGTTTCTTCGTTTGCAAACGCAAAAAATTTTTGTTCTTTGGATATTAGAGAAAGAAGCGTTTGGAGCGTCCATCATTACATAACACAAACAAATATTATTATATTTTAACAAACTCTCAAAAACATAATAAATATTATAAAAAGATACTTGGAAAGTTAGAGAGGTACGAACATTATGTAGTTCCAATCAACTTCAAAAAATTAAATTGTACACGCATAATGATCAAACGAAGAATAATCTCAACAGTTTGATGATTTGTTTGGGCATTACTATCAAACAGTTTTAAGAGTTACTAACAATTACCTTTTTTTAATTAACAAAAACTCGGATGTTCATATCTTCAATTATTAAATTGTTGTGTCCACCGTGAAACTGAACTGTTTTGAATTGAACTGAAACCGATTTAACTCAACACCGGGTACATCAAGGTAATGTCAAATTCAAATAAGTTTCATCACCATCATCATTTCAACCATAACCCGTCCACTGCTGAATATAGGCCTCCCTCTATGACTTCAAGATTGGCCAGTTGGTAGCGGCCTGCATCCAGCGGCTTCCTGCAACCTTTACCAAGTCGTCTGTCCACCTTGTGGATGGACTTCCTACGTTGCGCTTGCTAAAACGAGTAGAACTGACTGCCGACGGGGCAGAGAGGTTCCGGAATAGAGGCCATGTACCGGTAAGTTTAAGTTTACTAAAATCAATTGCGCTTCAATTCGGAATGCATCCAAACCACTCAAGGTTAAATTGATAAAATGATAAGTCTCTACCTTTTTTAAATGTTTTAATGGCCTGCCTATTACTTCTTATATCCTGCACATAATGGCCATGTAAAGTGTTTATTTTCAGTTCTACGACATTGTTTGCTTAACTCGTTAGAACTGTAATAATATTGTAAACCTCATGACGTTCGTAAATATATATCTGCTGTTGAGATTTTGCTAGTCATACATGGCAAAGTAGTTATTACACGAGGTCTATCTTCTGCAGTGGACGTCCTGTGGCTGAAATTATGATGATGATGACTTGGCAAAAACACTTTCAGGATTAATTGAAAATCTGGTAACTTTGAATAATTTTTTTGATACATCGAAATTCATACACTTTGTATGAATTTCGATTTCTTTGTACTTCCTGTGCATGATTAAGTTATGGAGTAATTAAGACTAAACTCGGATTAAAAGTTCAAGAACGTAAATTAAAGAACTGTGGATATCCACCTAGCATTTTGTTTTGGTTGGTTAAGCATTTCTGAAATGTTGGCACCATGTTGCTGTTGCTGAAAGAGTTTTTACCCAATGATTAAGATTTGAATTTAGTTGGAAAGTGGGTTCATAAAGCAAAAAGTGTGGTACTTCATGGCTTAACATATTTTTTTCTTCAATGATAATCAATCTATCATTTCGTATAGGTTTGTCTTTCTTATTATTACTAATAGAAAAATGCGTTTTATTTCTAGAAAAATATTTTTTTAGTAAATAATTAATAAACGTTCTTAATTAGCACCAAAACAATCAAATTTTATGAATATCCTATTTAACTAAATAAAGTTTAATGACAGCGCTTGTTTAGATTCATTTTATTTCCATCGCGTCGCGATGTGCTATAACTGTGGTTTGTGCTACAGTTATACTCGTAGCACAAACCACTGTCATAATCTATTACTGACAGTCAATATTTTTTCAGGCAATGAACGGATTTATGATGATGATGACGCAGAACGGAAAACTACTGTACATATCGGAAAACGCGGCAGAATACTTAGGGCATTCCATGGTTTGTATTGTATCTTATTTTATAGCTAATCTTTTCTAATTGTTTATGTCTGGGTGTGCGTCCGTCTCTGCCAAAGTACATTTTCTGGTACCTCGTAACACTAGCATATTAATTCCATACTTTGACTTTACTTTCCTTACATACTTTTTTTTTACTTTTTCCTTACCAAGACTATTATTGTTTTTAAGTTCCAAAGGATTACTAAAAGTACATGAAATCCTCTAGGATGTTATTCTGGTGCTTAAATACTCTAAGTTTTCAATTGGAAATCAGATTAATAAAAATATATCTATCCTACATACTAAATGGCCAATTAGTTGTAAATTATAATGATTAGTATGAGACAGTTAATTAGTTTCTTAAATTTACATGTTGGGCGTTGTTCCTAGAGAAAGTGTTTAGTCAAATAGTTGTTTGATTTATGTTTGGTACATAATTATGAATCATCTTATAAAGACTAAATTCTTTAGTTTTAAAAAAATTCCACATCTTTGCTGGCTAAGCCTTACTTACTTAAGATGGCGCAGTGACCCAAAATGAGTCTTGGCCGACGACTTGGCTCGACGTGAAGCTCGCGCAGCTCGTGAAGCTGATTAAGCCTAGGTTTATGATTTTTTAAACCTGTTATCCCACTGCTGGGCGAAAGTCTCCCCCAAAATCTGTTCTCACAATGTGTACCTAATGTGACAGCTATCGCCGAAGAGTAGACTCCATAAACGATGGTGTGAAGAATTGGACAGGCTTACAGGACATTGGGAAACTTTAGTGCTGGGCAGAGATCAGTGGCAGGTTCAGGTTCTAACCTTTATTATCTCGCTGCTAAGCAATGGTCTACTAGAACCATGCTTCTCTGTTGAAGGCCAAAGGCTGCTAATCCTTGGCGTGGATCTCCAAATCGTCTCGCCATGGTTTATTTGAAAGTCCTCTACGGCGATACCCACCTTCAGGAGTCATTGTCTTATTTGTTTTAATTTTAGGAAGACTTACTTATTCACGGGGACAGCGTGTACGACATACTAGACAGACAGGACCACCAGACAGTCCAGATGGAGCTGAACAGAGGCGACAACGCCGAGACTGAAAACGAACCAAAGACTAGACATTTTTTCTGTAGAATGAATGTCTCTAGAAACGCCAGGAGACAAATGAGATTTGGGGACCAAAAAGTAAGTTCTTCTAGTCATGTTATAATAAGTTTTGAACTATGATAATAATAATACTCATTTATTCAGTAAACCCCTGTTCCGGGCCAAAATATAGCTTTGCCCGTAAAAACATAAAAAAAAAACAATACGTACTTTTTCAAAAACAAATGCCTGTAAATTTTTTTTTTTCAAGAGAAAATTATGTTTTAGTGCACATTTAGGGTAAACCTGAGAAGGACATGCAAGTGGCTTGCAAGCAGGAAATGTATTTTTCATTACTCATACTCGGAAAGTAGGTCTGAAGTAGCCTGAGGAGCGGGTTGTAAGTAATACTTTTCAGCCCTAGGGAGAATCGTTTTCAACTGACAGCTGTCAAATTATAAAAAGAAAAAACTAGTTCTATTAAAAGCTTTTTTTACATTTCTATTGAACCATGTTGCAACTTTCTATACAGCCACTCAATAACAGCGCGATGTAAAATTGAATTAAGTAACATAAAAATATGTATTAATTAAAGATTTTTTTAATGACCTTATTATAAGTTTACTTTCAACTATTTCTTTAAAAGATTTAGGAAAAATATTAACCATTATTTTAATGACGAAAATCAAAAATAATGGCTGAATAGCTAGCCGGCCACAGAAAATAAATAGGCGGGAAAGCAGCAATCCGATCTTCATTTGTTTTTTTAAGTTGTAGAACGTAGTGATTGCATACTCTTTGGTACGGTTTTGTTGAAATTCACAATTTTTTTTGTCAGATATTTCATGTTTTTATTTTTACTTTCCTTGTATTCGTAATGAAAACCACAGTGTTTACCACGGGTTAAAGACTTATTAGTCCCTCGAACTTTTGGCGGGCGCCAATAGTTCGAGGGACGCTACGCTACGCTCGGGAATCCCATCTCGGGACTAAATAAGTTATTTTCAGGGGTTACCCTTAGGTTTATTTTATTTTATTTTATTTTTATTTTATTTTATTACAAGATCCACAGCTCTAATTACAATTTAGATGAACTTATGAACTAAACTTACAGCCAATAACGGATCTACTTTTTAAATTTTGAAACTTGTATAATCGTCCGACAATCGCATTCCGAATTAAATATATTATATAGTTATAGTAGTATAAGTTTTTTTTTAAATATTATAAAGAAAAATTTTAAGCAACGTTGTTAAAAATATAACTAACCATTATCAATAAACACATTTAAAATAAAATAAAATTTAAACTTGGAAACCTTCACATAGCGGTTGGTCTCTCTCTCCCTGATGTGTGTGTGTGTGTGTGTGTGTACATATTAACCATTTCCTTTAAGTACTTCAAGAACTTCCTTCTTAAATACATTCTTACTACTATAAAAGATATCAGTAATATTAAACTTATCATAAAATGTGCGATGCAATCGACTCAACCAATGTACCATTTAATTTCCTCCTGAGACATTCAGCATCATAATTAAGAGGCCGTATATTCATTGCGTCTCCAATTCAAAATATATCGTATTAAACATTCACAACATTTTAATCTTTTTCTCCATAATTAAATTCAATCATGTTTATTTCCTACATGATTCCTAATTAAGTTGCAATTTTTAGGTAGTTCTTGTAAGAGGTCACTACGTTTCGTACCTGCCGCTGTGCAGCCGCAACGAGCCGGTCTTCCTGGCGCTGTGCACGCCGCTCGCCATGCCCGAGACGCGCGAGTGCGTGGTGCACGGCGCCACCAACGTCTTCACCACCGTGCACGCCGTCGACATGAAGATCCTGCACATAGACGCCAAGTAAGCCAGACATGTCTACCTGACTCCACAATATTTTACCATTTACGACAGACAGGGAATACCACTGGGGCTCCCTTGTCAACCATGAAGACATCCTCAGCATCATTCATGAGCTACATAATTGTTTATCACCATTTATACTATTGACACGCAGATCCAGAATATCAACGCTAAGTAAGCCATGTCTACCAACTTCCACAATACGTCAGCATTTACGACAGACAGGAAATACCATAGTTCTCCTGGGCCTGCCAATGATGCAAACCTACTCGGCATGTTCAAAACGCTAACTACGTTTCCATTTACGACAAATTTACGACAGACAGGCTTCGAACAAGAGTATTCTTGATCGAAGCAGACAGGGCAATACCACAGAAGGCCCGTTTCATTTGTTGGCGCGGCATTGGTACGGTATCCTCTGTATACCAAATTTCATTTACGAACCTGATGTAGTCTCCCTAGGCCAGCCAACTATGTAGTCATTCTCGGTATGTTTTAAACGCTATCAACGTGTTAAATATCCTACTCGCCAGTGACATGAAGATGTTCCACACCAACGCTTAGTGAACTAGACATAGTTATCTATGTGGGCGTTTCCATCAAAGGTTCTCATTTGAACCCGAGTGTTTTCGTAGTAATTTGTGTAAAATCACAACTCTTCTTACAACTCCATTCAAAATCAAAATCAAAATCATTTATTTTTGCAAAAAGGCCATTAAAAGCACTTCCCAATGTATACCCTTAGCCCTACAACTGCTTCGGGACAATTTGTGGGCTATAGCCGAGAAGAAGCAGCGCAAGAAACTGGGTCACTGTTGTCAGCCTCTTTTTAAATTAATATTTTTACAAGTTTTGGTGCGAGTGTATGTAAAGTAATCTTTACTTTAAATAATAGTGATGAAGTAAAGAATTAACATCCTTGTGTAACGAGGAACCAGATAATTTTTGCCAGTGGCGTCTCCCAGTACACCTAAACACAAGCCAATTTAAAAAAAACTTTAACCTGATCCTGATATAGAACCAGACAGACAAAAATGTCTAGCCATTACGAAATTCGTAATTTCAACACAATATCCTGGAAACTTTTCCATAAAAACTGGTCCTTTACAATAAGGCCTTTGTTTACTAATAGATAATCAAATAAAACTTAAAAATTCCCACGGCTTTAATATTCACAGCAACATAGCCTAAAATACCTTAGTTAAACTGATTAAAAAAATAAACGCGTAGCCGATGACGTAAGATGACAAGTGCATTAATTAATGTTTAATTACCATTTACCGTTGCAAATAACTTAGATTTCCTTGACACCACCAATGAACTTATCTTTATGCCAACCATGTATGATAGTACAGTTAGCTTTAGGTAAATGGGTAACTTGATTAACAAATAAGCATTTAAAACAGTTGCATTAAATGAATAGCAAATTGGAGGTGCGTGGATGAAATAGCAAGAGTACAGTTAACATAGATACAGTATGCTCTGCCGTCATAATGAAAAAGGGCTAAACTTTTTTTTTAAATCGATATTTATGCATATTCGGGATCAGAGAAAAACATTACGCTCCTTCTGGGTCATTCGAGTTAAAAGGCGCTTACATTCAACCTTAATTTTCTAAATTTGAATTTTTTATTATTGTTTATCATGCGTTACGATGGCAGTGCTTATTTCTAACTGATTTTCAGTTAATAAATATGTTTGAAAATAGTTTTAACTAAAATCCGTCTCATTTTTGTCAATAAATGACAGATTGTAATGGCTGCAAACGACAGTTCGTCTTATTTACGAGAATAAACAGATAGATAGGACCTACACATCCTAATAAGTTCTTGACCAACCTTTAAAGTATTATTCATCTACAAACAATATTCGCTGCTATCCAATACAACGAAACAGAGTTGGTAAGGAGCTTGCCTATTTTAACTATTGTTGGTAGTTAATCAGGTTTTATAAAAAATATTATGCCGGACAAATCGGTAGTTTCTTGCCGGAGCCGTCTCCCGGTTTACAAGCACCCGAGTCATCTGGAGCCATCTCAGAAAAGATTTCTAAACATTTTTACGGACTTTGAATCTGAACCCTTGAATTGAAAGCTCATACTACCACTTAAAATAATCTGTCGCGATGCGATGATCCAAAGCGTGTGGCCGCATTCGCTTGTCCCGTAAGAGTTACCTTACTGCATGTATTTTTACTGTGGTAATAGTGTAAGAATTAATTGAAAATTTGTTGTATACTATTTTGTATTTTAATTGGCATCGTGAGAAAACTTGATAGATGAGGTTAGTAATTAATTGAGTTATGATATCTTAACATAGGTACCTATCGTTAATTATGCATACATTATGAAGCCATAGACTAGCCATAGGTTTAATAAACATAATCTTGACTTTGTTGGGCTTCCATAACAAGTTTGTATAAACCTGCGTACGAATGCAACACCGTAAGTTATATAAATATAAATTTATTATAAATAATACTTAAATAAAATTAAAAAATAAAAAATATTTCTGACTACAAATGACATACAAAATATAATGTTTTACAACTATTACACAATATTGAAGTTCGTAGGAGATTAGTGCTTGTTTATTTATTATGAGTTTAAGCAAAACTTGATCGATACGCACTTATTTTACTATGTAGCATAGTAGCATGATGTTTTACCTTAAATATAATAAGTCCCCGGACAAAATTATTTAAGGTTTATTATTAAATTATTTTATTGTCTGGTACCTTTTATACATAAGAATGTTGATTTCGTGAAGCCATGGCAATTGGTGTGTTGTCCGGCGCATATGTTTTTAAACTTATAACTTCATCATCATCATCATCATTTCAGCCATAGGACGTCCACTGCTGAACATATGCCTCCCCCATTGACTTCCAGATTGGCCGGTTGGAAGCGGCCTGCATCCAGCGTCTTCCTGCGACCATTACCATGTCGTCTGACCACCTTGTGAGTGAACGTCCTATGCTACGCTTGCCGGTACGCGGCCTCCATTCTAGAACCTTTCTGCCCCATCGGCGAATTTATGACTTATGGCAAATTTAAAAAAAAAAAATTATTTTTCTTTGTTACAGTGGCGAATGGTACTTAGGTTGGAAGAAATCAGAACTAACGGATGTGTCATGGTACCAGTTGGTACACTGGGACAGCCTTCGGGAAGCGCAGAGCAAACATAGACTAAGTGAGTACCTACCCTACAAGTCCTACAAACTTTCTGAAATCTGAATCTTTAGAACCCTGTATATTTTACTAGAATAAGTAATAACATACCCAGTACAACGGATATCTGTGATTCTGTATGCATCGTTACCCGTTTAGTCGTTAATTCATGATTATAAATAAATAAATTATTTTGACAATTTCACCAACTATCTACCCCCAAACTAAAAGTTCTTTTATTACGACTAGATAACGAACAATCATACTCAAAAAAGATTATTATCATTTCTAAATTATACCAAAAATGCTCTTGCTTATCGCACAATCATTTCCCCTTTGCGGGATTCGAACCCGCGACGCTTTGTAGTCTGGAGCGAACTCTGCAAAAAAAGTCCCGAAGTCTAGTAAAATATTCTTAACAAAATTGGTATACCAAACACAATACAAGACTAAATATTACCTACTACAAAACGCAAAAAATCTTTATCTACCCTATTCAAATCTTTCTTTACTGCCTACTCAGTATTCATTAAACGCATGGAACTATGACCCCCGTAAACAACATTAAACAAGAGTAAGCTAGACCTTCCGCGATCGCGAACCAGTCTGCTTTAATTAGTATTGCTTCTGCACTATCAATGAACTATAAAATGCAACCTCTGAGCACCAGGGGTGCGCAACATGTATGTTTCTCAAATAAATAAAATTTTAATCGTAGATTTCTTTAAATTGCAAAAATGAGCTGATACCTAATATGCATGCACTATTTTTTACTAACTACACAACTTATATCGGAATAGCTTAAAATAATTGCAAATTTAGCGATATTTCAAAAGTAGTAAAAATAGTTGTACCTGTATCTCTATCGAATGTTTGTGTTATGAGTACGAGCTTTTGTCACTAGTCATGGATGTTTATGAAAGTATTTAAGTATGATTATCTGGTCTTGGTCTTGTCGCCATAGTACAAGCTTTGCTTAGTTTGAGGCTAGGTAATAAGTGTGATTGTGACAACAATTATTATTTATTTATTTATCTGTAGCTGATCAAGTCCGTACACACGTACGTTCTTACCAAATAAACGGTTTCATTACCCTGCCATGCGAAGGTTTGGTTGTTTGTTAGACATCGATCTCTCAGTGACATTATTGGCGAATTTGAGCACACGAAATTCATATTTATTGACAGGAAGTTCATTGGCACATCAAGTTGTCAATAACCAGGCACAAATTATTTTCAGTTCAAATAAAGTTACAATAAAGTGGAATTTTAGTAGCTCATTTAATCAAACAAATAAATAAAACAAAACTTTAAATAATCCAACCTAACCTAAAACTAAAAACAACCTGCTCAAAAATAAAACCTTGTCCGTGAGGCAAGGAGACACGGATACTAGCAGCGTTTTTTTTTTAATGACTAAAATAAGCCATCATCTGTTTGCCCTTATCTTTCACCAAAAAAAAATGTTGTTCCTTTCTTGAAAATTCTGGAAAATTCTCAGAAATTACATGATAAAATTTGATTATTTGGCCTTGCTTAACATGATTAAAATTGTTGCCAACCACTGCATTCGACCGCCCTGATTAGGTGAATTGAATTTATTGCCAGCAATAAAATATTTGTCCTATACACTATCCACACGTCCTTAGCTCGTTTTTTCACCGACATCCAACAGCTTTATGACTGTACAAAGACACTCGAACGTTTAGTAGCAATTAATAGTTATTTAAAATCATTCTGCGTAATTAATAGCCATTTAGTGTACGCAAGTAATGTTTTTATCACAACAATTACATTTATTTGTATGGTGCATGGGTGGTCAGATAGAATTTACCTCAGCTCTGTCAAATGCAAATTCAAATGCGTCGCTATTAAGTATTCAATTAATTTGAAATACAAAATGAATCTTAAGTTTACTTAATAACCCTTTTCAGGATCTGTAATCATCTTATTCTTAAATTAAAATATTGCATTACTTATTTTTAATTAAAAAGTCGGCATTTGATTTAGAGGTTGACTATAATTTAGTTTTTTTACACCCTAAAGCATGTGCGATTGTTTTATAATAGTTGCATTATTATTATGGTACATTGCATCATCATAGTGTGCCACCTTCTACCGAAGTTTAGAGAATAGTATGTAAAATCGTGGGCAATCACAGGCTAGATCATTGATTTCGACCGCGAAATAACTACCGAGCAGAGGCCCTTTCAATCTTTGATGTCTTCAAACCATTTGCGTCTTTGACGACCTGTGGCTCTTTTTTCCTTGTATTTCCCCCTCCAGGATTAGTCTTGAAAATTCATACTACGCGCCTTTCTGCAGATGTCCGAAAAATGCATATTTCGTTTTACTGAACGTGTATGAGTTTCCTATTAGTTAGTGCCATCTGCAAGACCATGAGGCATTTAGGACAAAGATAGTTTTGCGGCACGATTTAAATCAATCTTGCCAACCTTGTTACAGTAACGCAATCAGAGCAGGACAAATGCTGCATACTTCTAGTGAAGCTGCAGCAGCGGTCAGGCCAGTTCCTCTGGGTCCACATGGTGCTGCAAGTCAAGGATGCGGCGGATTCACCAAGACAGTTTATCATAGCAACTAATCAGATTTTAAGGTAAAAACAAAATATAGTAGAATATTAAATCAATAAGTACGTGAAATAACCCACTTTTCCAAATTGTCCTTCTGGAAAGATAAAAAAAATTAAAGGCGTCTAGCTTCACAAAGAAGATTATTTCAATCCTCATTTGCTCATTGATTTTGTGGATTTTTATATAGATATAAAGATTAATAAACAATTCTATACACTACTAGCTGTCCCGGCGAACTTCGTACCGCCCCTTCATAATTTTTAAAATTATTAAATTACTAAAATGGCTATTAAAAATAGGGGTTGGTGATAAAAGGGTAAAAATTTAGGGTTGTATGTATTTTTTAATGCGAAACAAAATAAATAAATTTAAAAAATGTCTAAAAATTAAAGAAAAATGTTAAGGGTGGACAACCCTTAATCACTAAGGGGTATGAAAAATAGATGTTGGCCGATTCTCAGACCTACTCAATATGCTTACAAAATTTCATGAGAATCGGTCAAGCCGTTTCGGAGGAGTACGGGAACGAACATTGTGACACGAGAATTTTATATATAAGATGTATTTAATTGCTTGTATATTCTTATAAAATATTTTTGACTTGGAAAGGAAGTTTTATAAATAACTGAATTTATTATCTAACAAAATTGAATCATATCATTTTCTTGCAGTGAAGAAGAGGCATCAATAATGATGGCTAATTCTTGGCTATACCAATACTATGGCTACCAGAATCAACCCTGCAATATGCTGGACCCTCGTTGCCAAAAGTTCTTCAGGAGAGACCAATGCTACCAGGAACAGTACCCTCCTGATGCGTACCAGTATATAGAGAATCAGGAGGTAGAATATCCTGGTAAGTCTAATCACTGTCATCGGTTGATTAATGTAAATAACTGTCAATGTCCAAATGGCATTTTGTTTTTATTGGTTGAATATCATATTATGTCCGCGATTTGTACGATTATTAAAATGTGCATCATTTAAAAAATATCGTAAAGTATAAATAAATAATACAAAAAAACATTATTAATATAATTTTAATTTCAAATGGGTTGCAAATGCCATTGCTGAAAAAACACATACTTATCGACATTTGAATCAATTGAAGTTCAAACTTAAATTGTCATCAACCAAAAGTAAATAATAATGTATCATGCAATGTATCTATCTAAGAGAGCAAAATAAAATGATATTATCCATTCATTAATTTAATTCATCACTGCCATCATCAGGATATCACGTTTCATCATACGTGCAGCAGAAGCCAGTGGAAGACTACAATGGTTGTGAGAGGGTTTACTCGGAAAGAGGGCCCGTTGACTACTCCACGCATTCGCCGCAGTCCACCATTAGTGAAGAGAGGTAAGTTAGAATATCTGTTCATGACCCTACAATAAAATGTAGTCTTTTTTTTCTAATTTATATTGATGTGATGTGGCTTAAAGTTTATATTGGTTGAATGGACCGAATTTTTAGAGGTCAATCTACCCAGATTGACTTTCAGTTGATTGTACTTATTACAAATAACACTTTTTGGTTTCCTTTACATTAAAAGATACAAGCTAGGTAAAACCTAGATGCAGTGTACCTACGTGCTGCAGATAAGCCTAACACAAACAAAACTTTTTGAAATATATTTATATCTATTCATACATTGATTATTACTTACGAGTAGTATCTACATAGTCATAATTACTCAGGCAACCAATTATTTTAAATTGTACACTTAAAAGTTCACTTTCTCTATCGCTTAATATTCATAAGCTCAAAAAACCACCTGACGAATGTTTAAAACAAACAAGACGAATAATAAGGTCACAAAACACAATTTGTACACGTCACACGGACAGTCCACAGAATATAAATAAGAAAATCATCACCCTGTCCATCTGTCTGTCCGTTTGCGTAATTTGACACCTTTCATTACCATATTTATTGTTGCCACATCACTAGTTACCTCAAAATGTAATCACTATGCCTTATCGTCTTAACTTTAAGATTGAAATTCCCTTAGCTTACAATTTAAAGCCGTAAAAGTTGTTTTGTTAATAAAACTAAACACGAAAATGGTTCTAAGTAGGAGGATTAATGCAGTGATTATCTTTGACTGTTGTTTGTGTAGACTTTTTAAGATTTGCGCGATCTTTTCTAGAAAATATGTCGCTATATTCAAACCGCTTTAAATTAGGTTGTAAAAATTCATAGATTTCTCCATCAGAAGTGTCTGCTACGAAACCTTCAATGGACTAATGTCATTTCGAGCGTTCCCAAACCCACAAACTACAATAATCCCTATGGATTTAAATTCTATCCTAATGTTTAATTAAATAAACTAGTCCTTGATTCTGCTCAGTAACAAATACTTAGCAGGGTACATAACTAATTAGCTGTAGGAAGCCATTAAGCATTTGTTACTCGTTTTTTAATGCAAACCGTCAACCTAAAGTAATAAAACGTTTTTAAAGATAATTTCAAATAAGACAAAATATTATGGAATTTTTACTTTCATGTATTAAAAAAATCATTAATCTCTTTCAACAGATCACCCCACCATTACGACCCTCCACCGGAGATCGTAATAAACAGCAACATGTACATGTACCCACACCACGGCAAGCGGGAGTACTACGAGCAGTACCCGAGAGTCCCGTACCACATGCCAGAGCCGTGTTCCACAGCTGTCACGGATGGTATGTACTTTCTATAGGTCATATGATGTCCTTTCTATAGGCCATAAGATGCCCTTTCTATAGGACAGCAGAATTGTATCATAACTCATATGACGGGTTACTGGAGATTTCTTAGTAGTATTGTCGACGTGTTGCCTTTCAAGTGCGAGATAAGTCGGGTTCGTTTTTTTCTTGTTGGTTGTGTCCAATTAAAGGCTTAAGTATCATAGGAAGCAAGGATTTTTTGGAAACTGACTAGCGGATTTAGAAAATTAATTATTGATTGAAAATATTCAAAAGCACATTATAATTATTCCGTACAATCGACATTGAAATTGAAGATGTAATTTGTAAAATTAATCTATGCCAGTCTTGAAGAAGACTGAATTTATATTCGATAATCCCGGATAAAGTAATTAATTCACATAAATAGAGCTATCACCACAAAACCAAAAATTTACTGTTGAACATAGACCTCTCCCAATGCACACCACTGAGCCTGATCCTCAACTATTCTTTTCCATCAACTACCAGCAGCTTTGCATAGGAATATCATAGTTCCACCTAGTCGAAGGGCGCCCGAAGTCGCGGTCTCCACTCCAGAGCTTGGTTCAGGGCTAATAGATAATTCGTGTGATTATTGGAAGAATTGATTTATTTATTCTGTTACAGGTATGGACTACCCGAGCGCAAAGCGCATGCGTCTAGCACCCACAACCCTGGAGGAGACCGACGGCATGGACCGGTGGAACCCCAGCCCTCCCTGGTCGGACACAACCCTCAAAGTAGCCGATTACAACCAACGCTTCACCTACATGATGCCTATGCCATCTGCAGAGAGAGCTATGGTCACCTAACAGTTACATTTGTTGATAAATAAGTAAAAGAATCTGCGTCTCACACAAATTGTCATGATCTCGAAGTAAAAAATTAACATCCTTGATACGGTCAGCATCAAAAATCAATAACGATTTTCAAAGTCGCTATACAGCTCCATACATTATTATCGAGGTGGTGATTACGTGGCTTTAAGGAGTATCATATTCTTTTGTCCAGCCTGTATACCTTATATACTTAAGGACCGATTTTTCAAACGTCAAATAACTTTTGTGCGACCATTAAATTTGACCCATTTTAGAAGAAAGAAAGAAAGAAAAGATATTTATTAAACACTGGACTTCACACACAAATAGTACAAACAAATGACACAAAAAGAAAAACAAGTAATAAAAACAAAAAAATAATAATAAATGAAAAACGAGTAAACCAATGCCACTATGTGCCTGTGATGTCCGGGATAATGGGACCTCACTGAGCTTGAGCCACGGCCTGAGTAGGCCGCGACGCTGGTTTTCAGTAGGCCCCGACATTTTTTATACGAAAATTTACACATTTTCTATACGAAAACTGTCAGCATGTCAAACTTATTCGTCCTATAGAAGTTATCTGGCTATTGAAAAATCGGCCATAAGTCGCTTAACATGACAAGAATTGGCCGTGCCTATATGATATTCATCCAATTGGATGGATTATCCAATTGGATGATTATAAAAAAAGGCCAATTGGATTGGATGGATCATCCAAAGCCAATTCTGGCGCTTGTCATGGTTGAGCGATTTAGGTTTAATATGGTGTATAGCGATTTTGAAAATCTGAATGTGGTCATCGCCTTTTGATGCTGAACGTACTCCTTGGTACTAAACAGTGTAAGATGTCTTCCAGCACACCCACATCGGGAATCGAACTCCGGACGTAAAAGCGTTCATTTAAACTTTTAATTGTTATTGTAAACTAAAAAATATAAAGTACATATTATACATTTTTACCTTCTTACCAACAGGGTTTACTTGAGATTTTTTTTATGTTCTTTTTTGTCAAAATACTACCTACTAAGTAGTTACGACATTTTATGGTTGCAATTTATTAAGTACCTACTTTTGTTATAAATGGTTACCTCTTATTCATATTGTTTTTTCCTTTTCTATCTTATTCGTGCAATAAACTTTACCTAAGTACACATTGGTACTATGTGTTTTAAGGCAACATATTGCATTTACTCTTAAAACTATTTTGATGTTTCCTATTTTAAAAATTACAAGCTCAATATGAAAAATACGAATTTGACAGTATTTTATATTAAGTTAGAATAAAAAATATTAGTTTTAAGGAATAAATAGGTAGTTAAGATTTAATCAGAAATGGTTCCGTCCAAATATTTTTCTATTGCATTCCAAAGGAATTATAGGTAATTTATATTTTCGTCATTATGTAAATATTTCAAGTTTCAGATGTATATTAAGGGTTTTTTGTAAATAAAGTACCTAATTGTATTTAATATTATTTTCGTGAAAATAAATTAAAATCAAATAAATGATTTCATAAAACAACGGTGACTTTTAATGTAATACTTATGTTCTATCGAATTTATTGCGACCCGTTGCACTGCTGAGAGAGAGAGAGGAAGAGATGAAGAGAATTTTACAAGACACTACTGACTCCCGACGACTGACTGACTGCCCTCCGTAGCCGAGAGGCGAGCATACCGGACTTGGTGTCGCTATGTCTGAGGTTCCGGGTTTGATTTCCGGTCGGTCAATTTAGAAAAAATATTTTTCTATACCGACTGAGTCTGGGTGTTGCGGTACCGTCGTTGTTTCTGATTTCTGTAATATCAGGATCAGAGCAATGTATGTGATGTTGTCCAATTTATTAGTTGACTAATACCACTATGCAGGCTGACTCATAGACTTAGAAAACGCTGGCTGTCCTATACATGTGACAACAAATTTTGTTGGCCATTTAAACGCCACAATAAAAACTAGTGATAGTACCGAGAGGCGAGAACAAATTTTGGCGTTTACTGCACATGACTGCCTATCTATCAGCCTTAACTAATTTAGTTTCATGGAACGCTTGTATCTGCCTGTATACTGTATAGTAGTGTACATCGCCGAAATGAGCATCTAGAGCCAGAGGTGACGTGACACAAATCTCTGAAGAAATAATATTTGCGGCTACTTCACTGACTCCCTGACGAAGTGTCAAACTTCACACTAATGAAATGCACTAGCAAGCGCAACAGCTTCAGATCGAAGGCATTGTTTCTAAATTAAGAACGGGCAAACCCCTTCCAAACTGTGTCGTTTTATCTACATATATTGATAATGTATATCGGTACGGAATAGTAGGTAGGTAATATGTAAGTACTTAAGTAAGTACATACATATTGATACTATAATATAAATGGCCTAGTTCTTGGAAAGCGTTTAATTGATGCATTATTCGTAGATCGGAACAGGTTCGATTACAACCCATTAACGATCACTCTCGATGGAATTGCATAGGTTTCGCGAACTGCGTTGCGTTCGATTTACATTAAGGGACAAGTATTAATGATATTAAGATGAGAACACACTTGTGACGATAAGCCATTACCCCATGTCAACAAAAAAATTCTATTTAAGGGTAAGTAAGGCATCGCGCGGGTTGTACTGTCGCACAGTGCCACGCGGTCTTCTAAACTTAGCCTAATTGTCTATGCTACAGATGAAAGTACCTACATAATGTTTCCGCCTGGTTCAACAGATTCTGTCTGGTTGCGGCATTCGAACCACACACAACGCTTTCTTTCCAATAACGCAAATTTACTTCATTGTATTGAAATTGTTAAAAGTAATTTGTACCGGTTCTTAACTTAAAATACATCAGTTCTGAACCAAGACGTTATTTATTAGGAGTTGGAAGACGTTTTACTCAACATAATGTTTAAGGAAGAATTCAAAAAAATCTTCACAAACACGTATGTAAAAAAAAAAAAGGTCCTGCTTTTGTAGCCTAAGGAAGTACAATCAAGCAAGTCAGTGGAGTATTACATCCTAACTGACTGGTCGATAATTTTACCCTAAGGGTAACAAAAAGTAACACTGTCGGGTAGGGTACCTAGGTATTAAGTTTATCAAGGATATACATATTTTCAAAATAAAATTGTCAACTGCCTCTAGTGGGATTCTAAGCCACGACCTTTAGCTATCCGGGCGACTGCTTCTTCCAACTAACCTACGGAGGACATATTTAAGTTGGCGAATTTCTTCAAGTGTGTTCAAGCTGTTAGTAATCCAGCGTTTTCTTCAATGTCTCGGATTGTATATACCCACAAACATCCGAAAGAAATATTATTCGAATCCCACCAGAGGTAGTTGATTTTTTTAAAAATGATATCATTATAAAACGCAGTAAAAATATTGCATTAAATATATGCATGCAAAGATATATTTAAGGGTAAACTAACATGTGCACCTAACCTTACAGATAGAGCCATTTCTAGGAAATCCGTGTGTTCACGTGTGTTCCCTTCAGTGCTGAAGGGGGCAGGGGAGGCTCGGCAGAGCTGGTGGCGCTATACCTGTCAATCAGCCAGGACTACACCGATAAGGGGCGGTTTAAGTGATGGCGGGATAGAGTTTAACGATGGACTAATAAAACTATGTGACGAACAAGAAATCAATAATCATGATCTTGAAGTAAGATATTTGCTTTGTGCGTTACGAGGTACCAGACAATGCATTTAAGAAAAAAATTACCAAACCAGGAATCGAACCCGGGACTAATTTTAAAGCGTACTACTGCGCCAATACACCAATCGGGTTAATGATGGAATAATAGGTAAATGAAGAGATGGGTTTATAATCTCGATGTAAGGAATCAACATCTTAGCATCGTAATAGCCACCATTTTTTTATGGATGCGACTCAAAGAGAGAAAGAATAAAGGTTTTATTAGACATATACAAAAATACGAAATTAAAAAGTACAATCACAAGACAAACAAATAATAGATACGTGCAAACCATTTAAAAAAGTTTCATTTCTGAATTTATTCGAATTGAAAAGTAAAATATATAGAATGCTACCTCGTCCATGTAAGGGCTTAAACCCAGAACTCCTTTAGAGTTTAGTCGGTAAAGCACTTTGCACTTAGAAAGTGTTTCAGGTTGGAGTCTCGGCTTGGGCGACTTAGCTTTTTTCATTTAATACCTATTTTACTATTCATTCAATACTGTTCCTGTTTATCGCGAACTTAATCTAAGTAAACTTCGCCGGTCTCTCGTTCCCCGAGCTTAAAGCTACAACAAAACTTTGATCCATTGTTATTGCGAGCTTGTCTGACGCCCGCAACTACGATGAATTATTGATGATACCACATTTACGTGACTACGGAACCCTACCTGGATTGCAAAGGGGTACATGAAATGAGGAACCATTTTATACAAACAGAAGTATAAAACACCTTAAAATTAAAGGGAATACGCCTGGATTATTATCAGATCATCGTGTCTTTGCAAATTTGGATTTGTTGGTTTTGAATGAAGGTTGCATATTTTTGGCACCAGGTTATAGCATTGAATGTATGTCGAGATCTCAGTAACATGTTCATTTATAGAATCTATAATGGCCTATGCACCTAAATCGGGATGGGTTTATGCAGACTGTACTAGGATGACGGTTTTGCACCTACAAGAATATTTAGTATTGAAACGCAAAATCACGGCCTTATTATGAAAACACAACAAAAACCAGATATCAACTATTCGTGTTAGTTCTCCTCCGCTACGTCACGACTCCCTTAGCCGTCACTATGATAAGTCTGGTAAGTCTGCGAGACTGACAGCGCGTTCACACAGCATACCTACTGTCCTCACACTGCTATCCTAGATGAGTTGGGTGTAGCTTTAGACAGTATATTAATCTGTGGGTCTCTCTTCTGATAACATTCTTACTTTATTTATTGTTAGGTGGGGGGCTCTAGGCACTTAGTGTCTTGGGTTAAAAGAGACTTTACGCTCACGAGGGAGGTTCCTGTCTGATCTTATACTTGTATAGAATCTGTTGCTTTACAACCAGTTGCCCAGTCACGGCTGTTCACTATGAGAGCAACATTAAAATTACGAATAAAAATATTATGCTATTCATCAATGTAAAACATTTATTTGTTAGGACCATCTACCAAGTAGCGCCATATTATAAAAAGGAAAGTATGCCTATATACGGCACAGGCACAGGGCACAGGCCTCACCTCAACTTTGAGATGGTTTGGGCCATACTTAACCACGCGGACTCTGCGGATTGGTGGAAGGGTGTTGTAAGGCCAGTGGACTAAACCTTACTGTCAGATGTTATCAAGCTGCCGTAAGGCCTCGGACTAAGCTTTACAACTAGTATCTTAAAATATATATTATATTTCTCGAAAATTTGAATATAGATGACATCGTCTATGCATCTTCCATTTGACAAAAACAATCCAGGCTCATTCTCGCATAGCGTCATCCATCTCTTTGGAGGCATCGCAGCGGAGTGCATTAGTGGCGCTCGTTAGCAGAAAACTAATTGTTAAATTATGCCTCGTCGGCCTGCCGATCACATCGCCGTGGGAAGCGTTGCCTCCTGTAGCAATTGACATTTTAATCGCACATCTGCCACCTATCAATCGGCGTTTATTTATTGGTGTCACTTAGCAGAAACGTTTTATATGTTGACAATACATTGATGGATATATCTTGTTGATTTACACTTAATTATGTTAAAAGGTTACACTTAGTTATGTTATACTCTTTATGGCAAGCCACATAAAATACAGGGAAATAGAATAGGAACTGCTAAATTTTGGCGGTCTTGGGTATTACTGTGGAGATAGATAGATAGATAGATACTCTTTATTGCACACCATACAAGTAAAATACACATGATTTTTACAGAAAGATGTACAATTTAGGCGGTCTTATCGCTAATAGCGATCTCTTCCATCGATCGATGTGGAGCCGTGATACGCAAAGCTGCTGTTGCAAGCGAACGGAAAAGAATAGCCGAAGATCTGGCTCTGCATTGTGTAATACCGAGAGAAACCTATGGCCAGTAGTGAACCGAATTTGGGCTGATTATGATGATGATGATGAATATACCCTGGTAAATAGGTATTACCTGGTAAATACTAAACCTGGTAGGTAGGTAGGAGCTATCTAGAGAGGAGGGTGACAGAAGGGAAAACGGAATAACTTATACATTACGACCCCGCTTTGACTCTATATATCATTTGAACTGACTAGACTTGCGGGGATCATGGTCAAACGTACCCCAACATTAACAAAGCTCTATAGGAAGAAGACTGTAATTCAAGTCTTAGTAGTTCAATAAATGGAACTGCCCAGAGGAACTGCACGTTATGAGGGATTCCTTAAAATGATCCTTTCATTCCTGATCATAATTACATTTATCGCACAGTAAATAAACAATATGAGAATTGACACGCTAAGCAAATACTGTTTTCATTCATAAAAGTGAAAATTAATAATCTCCATTTCTTAATTCAACGGTGTCATAACCTGACTCAAAAGCAATAAAACAACAAAGTAAAGTTATTGCGAACCTAATGAAGCAACGCCTACTATCAACTACGCTTTGAACATGACTATCATAGCTGAACTGATAAGAAGGTAATGAAATATCTCGTAAAAATGTCTTCGTTACACTTAGGCCGTCCGCATGCTGCTATTTTGATCTGCCACTTCTATTTTCTTTATTAGGGCAGGATGGCTATGTAATTTGGACTTAAGCATACACAACGTCTCTGTTCAGCCCTAATCTTCACTCCACCAAATATTGCCAAAACTCTATATTAACTCACATTATTCGAAATTATAATAATTTTTTAGAGACGTAGATATTTTTTAAGCCTCTAAAAATAAATTTAGCTCTATTACTTAGGACGTATTAATCAAGAAATTACATACAAATAAACGTTAAATTCTAGGCAGGTTTAAAGTACTTTATTTGAGAACAAAAACTATATCAGAGGCTCTTAACGCATAATATTAAAATGGCACACGTTTTTTCTTATTCCTTTTCCTTGATTACGCAGAAGGTGCTTAGGTACCATGAATCACACTTGTTACATTTTAGTTCGTTCATTTCATTGAAGTTATGAATTAAAGGCCTGTGAAGGCCTATAAACACATTTTAGTACCTACATAAGTTTTTAGAGAATAAGTTAATATTTTAACTGTGGTTGGTACGAGTATTTCAATAAAAATTAAAAATGACAGGTACTCTAGAAAGGATGCACTTGCCATTACCGATAATTTGATATAGAAAAGCTTTATCAAATTTTCCACACCAAGTTGTTCCGAGGCTAAGTAATCTGTGGCTAGCAGTAAAGATCATATGTTTCTATCTATTTTATAAAAACTAGCTATTCCCGTGTCTTTGCCTGAGTTGAAGACATGTAGTAAATCATAATATTGTTTTTCCATTTAACATTTTATGAAACTGAACAGCGACATCTATGAATTAGCGCCATCCATATCGTCGCCTTTCTCGCATCCATCAGGAAATGTGCACTTGGACAGAAAGTAGCCTATATCTATCTTAAAGGTTTTATAAAGTTCAAAGAGTTATATTATTCTCGGGCACGTAGAAATAATGGGACAGGATCGTACAGTAAAAAGAGCTGTAAGCTGAAAGGACAGATCTATAAGTCCATCATTAGGCCTTTCCTTTTATATGGTAGCGAAGCGTGGCCGCTATTTGAGCGACACAAGCAGGAGCTGCGTGTCACGGAGATGAATATGCTGCGGTGGATGTGCGGAGTCACGCGGAAGGACCGCGTGAGTAACTCGCGCATCCGCGGTAGCCTTCGTGTCCGGGATATTGCAGACAAACTGCAGGAGAGTCGCCTACGCTGGTACGGCCATGTTTTGCGGAAACCGGCAAGCTACGTAGGAAATAAATGTCTGGCCGTGCCACCACCGCCAGGTCTTGTCTCATATCTCTGGATCGTCAGTTCGGATCGCAGTATGTACTTCTAGACTTTTCGGTCTAAGTGGAAGACTTATACCACTTACCCGCTGAAAGAAAACATCATGAGGAAATCTACTCTGCAGATAAAAATAGATGTGTAGCATGATTGGTCTGGATGAGGATGTTTAAGGATTAAGTTGGTCTTCCAGAATAATGGTCAAGCATACCTTGACTAGAACGGGACCAAATTCTAAGAAGGAAAATATTTTGGAAGTACTTACTTCTAAGTTTAGCTGTTCACGCTATTTTGTGACTCGTGCGCGTGAGTCCTTAAAGTATCATAGCAAAGACAACAATAACGAACAATCTTGTAAAAATGCCACACTTAAAGCCCGACCGTAAGACAAATGCAAGCGCAGATAAAAATGCATTAAAATGCAGTTTACGGGCGGACCGACAACGTCTACGATAAATATTCATGCAATCCACACATCCTGGATTCTATTTAAAAAGGGAAATATTAATACTGACAATAGACAATGGGAGATTTATTTTGCTATGAACGATTTCACACAGCTGTCGATAATTTATTATTGCGAACATGAAAGGCGAGGTGCGAGTGATTTTAGCGCCATTAGATGGATGGAGATTAGTGAGAATGTGTATTGTGTAGCTGTCAATTACTGCAATTAAATAGGTGATCGCTATAATGAGAACTTAGTTTAGATTGTACATACGTATTTTAAATTTGTAATATTGACGAATAAACAACTAAAACAAAACTGGGAAACAAGAACAATTCTGTGCATCATGTTGATGCCACAGTTGATCTACTTTTATGGTATCAAAAAGACGCAAATGTTTGTAGAATAACTACTTATCCTGGAAGACATTTTCTTGCCTAAACTTGAGCGAGACGAATATGATTCTTTACAAAAAATTTTTTAATTTTTCTGTTCATAGAAACCTAGTCCTGCCAATTACAATGACAAAAAAAACCATACAAATCGGTAGACCCATAATAAAGTTTTACCTGACTAACCCACGACAATTTATTTTTCAATTTAAGTTTACGCAACTTGTTTTATGAAACCTTCTACTCTCATATTGTAGAAAAATGCATGGATTCAATCTAGCTATTTTAAAAAGTAGGAAAATGTACAGGTTTTTAAAACAAAATTATAAATTTGTGAAAGAAGCAATTGGCCAAATATTTAAGGGCCAACTTGCACGACTTCCTCAAATATACATTTGACCCTAATTTTGGTTAAAAATATTCACCTTGTAGCTTAACTAAATGTCATTTATAACCAAGTTTAAGTAAAATATTGATTTTAGCAAAACAAAGAAAAAAGTAGTAATTTTAAAAAGTATTATATTAATTTAGCAAGACAGCTTTTTTTCAAAAAAATAATTCGACACTAATTACACTTGAAATTTAATATTGCTTTAATTCACTCCCGAGAATCAATTCATTACCATTGCAAATCCTCAAGTTCCCTTTACAAATAACTATTAAAAAGTGTCTTGAATAGGAAATTATAATAAAAAAGTGATTATAGATAATAAATATTAATATTAATGTCCTTCCTTCGCAGTTCACGTATCTTGGGCATCCTGGGTTTGTCTCACAAAGGGAAATCGCAACGCGAACTGAAATTATATCATACTTTCCTATTAGTTGATGGAGTAGTTTGATTTGCTATTTTGCATTCAAAGACAGTCGCTTTGTAGGAACCTTGTGAGATTCTGCTATTACTTATATTTTCCGGACGTAGACCACTCATTTAAATTTAACACATTTACGTTCATGGTTTAAAAAATTTCCACGACTGGCTAACAGAAAACATACAGGCTAAAGTGTTTGCAATTTGGGGAAAAAAATCCTTTACGAGTAGTAACTTTACCTCCTAGTAAAGCAATACTAATGAAAGTTTTTTTAAAAAATTGATTCCATTATTAGGGATTAAAGGTGAAAGTTTTTATGGGAAATTTGACATTAGCACGGATGACGTCACGAGAGTTCCCTGACGGCCAAGGTTGTAGGTACTATTACTTTTTAGGACAAAATCTCAAAATATTTTAAAGTAATACTAACTAGCTTAGCCTTGAGCTAGCTCTTTCTCTTTAGCTAGCTAGCCAGCTTAGACTTAGACTAAGTTAGTCTTTGTCCACGCGAAGTTCGGATTGTCACATTTTTTTTACTGCGTTTCCCCTGAGAAACTTTTATTTTCCTTATTTTCCTGAGCTATAAAATAGCCTTTAACTTTGTTCTCCGGCTCATGAACTACCTCATGAAAATTCTCTATGCATTATATTACTTTCTCTGGGGCTATCTTAAAGAAGTACGAAAGAACTTACACACTATAGCATTTAAATTACGACTTAAAAAATTGTTGCACACAATCTAATTATTAGTTCTAGATGTTTAGGTTACTTTTAGAATGCCGTCTCTCTCTAAGTGATTTTGGCGCAAAGGCTTGTGATCTTCATGGCAACCTTAACTTTAATTACTTTTAAAGATTCGCGATTTTCACACATTACACATATGCACAGGTCTAAGTCTAAGGTCTTAGGTCAAGACCTGTGCAAATGTATAATCTTAACTTTATCTGCTGTCGTTTTGCTGGACCTGATGCTAAATCCGAAGATATGATATCCTTAGATTATGGTTCGGAGTTAGCAGATCAAGTTCTTGAGTCATTAGGTTTGTGATTTGCTTGAATTTTCGAGACCTTAAATTTTCTAAAGGAAAATAATCAACTGGTGAGGTTCCGCCTGCCAAGCGTGGTGTGTATTGGCAATCCCCCCCAAAGAAAGTCATTGGGGGAGGCCTATGTTAAGCAGTGGACGTTCTGTGGCTGTAATGATGATGATGATGAGGTTCATCATTGCTATTACGCAGGACAGGGTGTTCAAGTTAACGCTAATAGTGTCTAGATATACTTTAGATTTTATTATTATTATCTATGTAGAGAAATATTGGACACAAACAAGTAAATTTTATTTAAAACAATAAAACCTACTTCAAAACACTAGCCAGCCGATGAGAGATTCAATGTTTCTGTTTGCACCTACTCCAAAATTAACTGATTAGGTACTTAAGTGTTAGGATTATTTTTAGCATTTTAGTGTTTTGAAGTCGGTTTTATTTTTTTTGATAAAATTTACTTATTTCATCTATTTTTAGTGATAAATCCTAATCTAACTGCTGAACACCGATTTCATCCCCTATTTTCCTACCCTTAGGGGTGATTTTTATTTTGCTTAACTGCATAACTTTTATCATAGCATCTTTGAAGTATAAGCTATTCAATAAAACAAAAATCATCAAAATCGGCTCATATTTGTCGAAGATAGGTAACAAGAACCACAACCAAAATATTATCTGGGTAAATACGAGTAGGTATTTGTTAATTTTCTCAAAAAGTTCTAAATCAATTTCGATAAAATTTATATGGGACCACCACTGAAGTATAATCTACCAAACAAAAAAGAATCATTAAAATCGATTCATAATTGGCGGTGTAATCGCGTAACATACATACAAAAAAAAAACGTACAGTCGAATTGAGAACCTCCTCCTTTTTTGAAGTCGGTTGAAAATATTTGAAATAGGTAGTCGACTTACCTAAAGTATGTAATAATAACATAGCAAAAAAAAAGTGCCGTGTGGGGAGGGCCGTAAAGTATACACTTCCCCACCGCCAACAGGAGGCGTGTCGTAAGAGGCGACTTTTTACTGTAGCACAAGACGGGCAGCAGCGTCTGCGTGCGAAATGTTATAAAAAACTGCGCTCGCCAAGCGTGGCGAGTATTGGCATCCCCCCGATGAAAGTCATTGGGGGAGGCCTGTGTTCAGCAGTGGAAGTCCAAGGCTGAAATTATGAATAACATAGCAAATATTTTCATAGAAAAAGAAAGAGGAAAACCTTGACGGCAGGCAGACGGCAGAGCGCTCGTAAAAAGGCACTAATCGAAACAAATTAAGCAAAAGTGCCATAAATATTGTGATCACGCGGCGAAAACTCAAAAGTCGGCACCACTAAACTCCCGGCTGCATACAAAGCGGCCCCGGCAAAGAACAGTGGTCAGGTTACTTGTAATCGAAATGAACCGATATATTGAAAACAATCGTCAGGGTGCGCACGACTAGGCTGTGTAGGGATGGGTAACAATAGATCTACTTTATCGACTAGTTATTGTATCGACTATATACAATTACTCCTTATAAAATTTTGACTGAAAAAGTAGTTGACATAATTCCGATACACTTAAAGTTATTACTTATATAGGATAGGTATTCTACAAGTATCAATATTTTTTACTAACGGTGTGAATATATTAAAGTATTTCCATACATTTCTTTTTATTTTACTTTACTAACTAAATAATACCACAATTTTAATAAAACAATCATTTTGAAAAGTATAACTTTTATCCGAACATTTTTATAACAATGACGAACGTCTGATGTAGTGGTTCGCGCTCCGGACTGGAAAGCCAGCGGTTGCGGTTTTGAATCCCGCAAGGGGCGAATGTTTGTGTGATGAGCACGAGCATTTGTACCTAAGTCATGGATGTTTATAAAAGTATTTAAATATATTTATCCATTTTCTAATCGTCATAGCACAAGCTTTGCTTAGTTTGGGGCTAGATAATTGGTGTGATTGTGCAAATAATTTATTTATTTATAAGTAACGATATTGGGCCTTACTACAAAAAAGATAAGACTAGGTTTAAACACTGCCCAAAGATTAGCCAACCAATTAAAAAGTATGGTAATATAACCGAGACATGTGTGATGTGTCAATATTCCAAATTGATGACTATTCTTTAGACATGGTTTAAACCTAGTCTATCTTTTTTGTAGTAAGGCCAATTATGTTTTCAACGTACTTGTTTTAAAAACTTTTTAAAACATAATCTACAAATTTACCGTGTTATTGTGATCTCCAAATATTTTTTAAAAAAAAGACAATAATATCGCGGAATATTTCTAAAATCGCCCGTATATAAATATACTTTTTACATATTTTTTTTAAAACTTTAATCAGAAATCAAAAGACTGTTTAAATATATTTCTTTCTTCTTTACATTAGACCACATTTCAGTTGACTTATCCTTATCGATGTCCACTCAACTAGCATCACTACGCACCTCATACAAACGCACGATTTTCTTGTCATTTGCCACGTGTGGACTGCGTATACACGACTCGATTCTACACCCTGAATTTGTGATTAGTAAACAATAATATACATTTGATTATTCATCGTCCACCCTTTAAAACTAATCGCTATAGACACGCACGCTTAACACGTGCCGAGAAGCGTACCTGAATTTAAATCGAGTAAATTCGGTATCGATTTAAGTGGTAACGGTTATAAGAATCGATAATGGGCTAATGTAGACCACGAAGCGATGAATAAGCTTTTTAAAAGCTTTTAAAGTGTGTTTCAGTTAATTTACAGGCCCATTGTTTCAGTGACATTACAAATGCTAAACTTTCTAATCTGACACAAAAAATAATCTAAGTATTATCTAACCTGAGTGAGGTCATTTTATTAAATGAAATCAAATCATTTATTTGTGATAAACAGGTAAAAAATTGATCTTATTATTGTTTTTTAACCGACTTCAAAAAAGGAGGAGGTTCTCAATTTGTCGGAATCTTTTATATTTTTTTTTATGTATGTTAAGCGATCATTCGTTACTACGTTGACCGATTTCAATAATATTTTTTTTGTTTGAAAGGTAATACTTTCAGAATGGTCCCATATAAATTTGGCTAAATTCTGATGGTGGAATCTATAAGAAAATCATCAAACATTGCATGAACTCCGTACCACGCCAACTGATTTTATCTATCTTACCTAATATCTTTGCCAAATGTGGACCGATTTTGATGATTCTTTTTTTAATGAATAGCTTATACTTCAAAGATACTTTATTAAAAAATTCACCCCTAAGGGTATAAAAATAGGAAATGAAATCGGTGTTCAGCAGTTAAATTATGTTTGCACTCGTAAGATTTGTTTTGATTAGGATTTATCACTAATATAGATGAAATAAGTTAATTTTATTAAAAAAATAAAAACCGACTTCAAAAAACTAAAATGCTAGCGTTTGCACCGACTCCAAAAGTAACTGATTAGGAACGTAAGTGTTAAGATTATTTTTAGCGTTTTAGTTTTTTGAAGTCTGTTTTTTTTATAAAAAAAATTATTAATGTTTTCTGTGTCTTCTGTGCTATTTGTATGTGATGTCCAATGCTTAGTAAATGGTTTTTCTTCTTCTTCTTCTGACCTAAGCAACACTAACTTCGGTTTTTGGTCGTATAGGATGTAATGCATTTCAAAGGTCTAGATGGGCTTGGAAACGCACCTAGCTATATTTCACCGACACAGGGCTGGAGGACACAACCTGACCTCTACATAACCTGGCTCTCTTGTGTATCGAACTATCAGTTTACTAAGTTTGTAATCAAATCTTGAAAGTTGACATTTTATCCACTATCTATTCGCGATAGCATTAGGCGACAGAAGGTACCCAATATGGGTAAAAACCAGATTTCTACCCATTTATGGAAATAAAGCTTAATAAATATCCTACGTCGCCTATCGCTACATGAAGCACATACTTTATATAAAAATGACATTTATTCGAGGCTATATACCAAACGTGTGTAAAGACGCACTACCCATCTTTTTCACTTTCCAAAATTAAGTAGACATTGGGTTTTTACCCATTTTGCAAGAAATACTTTAGGCAAATACCCTCCATCACACATCGCTTATTCGTGATAATTATCAAATTGTAATAATTAAGGTTATTGTTAAAAATTCAGAAAAAAGCCAAATCAATTAATCATCATTAAACCAAATGTTCACAACATATCGAAGTGACCGTTAGATAAAACACCTTCTTATAACGGTAGATCGGAATCCTTTGAGGATGATAGTCGAATCGGATGTTCAGGTGTTAGAAGGAAGTGTCGAACGGTAAATGTACCGATATATTTGGGCATTGTTTAGTAATTAGTTTCTCACGGAAGGGCTTTTGATCAGTTTTGATTGATAAGCATAAGATTTTTTAAGGTGTCTGAAGACCCAATATAAAGTAACTTAACAAAGTCTTTTCATACATGCTGATTCTGATTCTTCATCCAATTCTTATTAAATAACTTTTGATAGAAGAACAACATATAAATCGCAATAATAATAACAATAAGCATAATAAACAGGTTATCCCTTAACTCAAGATTGTCCTTGTCATATTCTATATACAAAGCAATGATGACTTTCGCAGATTAGCTGGTTGGAAGCGGCCTTCATCCAGCGGCTTCCTGCAATCATCACCAGGTCGTATGTCAACCTTTTTGGTGGACGTCCTACGCTGAGCTTGCCGGTACGAACTCTATTTAGAGATTTCTATCTTGGTCCCATAGTAAAAGTTATTGTTGTTTTAGGGGCTGATTCTGCTGCTCATACATCACTAGAATCAGCAGTATAACCAATACCTAATTTACAATCATACAAATATTTTTATATGCAAAATATTTATCATTTTGTTTCACATATAGCAAGAAACTGGTATCAAAACAAAGACAATTACTAATGTAACATCGAAAACAGCCTTCATCCTTTACCACCTGTAAAGGCTGTTTGTTGAGAAGAAAAAAAACCGGTCAAGTGCGCGTCAGACTCGAGCACCGAGGGTTCCGTACAAACTTGTGGGTTTGTTAAGTAAATAGTTCGTCCATAACGGAAGTCGAGTATTTTTTTTTTGTGATCTAACTACACATTTACGATTTACTGACTTTTTTCTTTATTTGTGATATAAATAAAATAAAAAAAACAAAAATAAAAATGTTTATTTATCGGACAACAGAGATCCATAAGTGTTAGTAACATTGAAACTTAATAATTAGTGTTAGTACTTAATAACTAAAAGGGATCGAGTAAGCCTGCTTAGGTGAAAAAAAAAATAAAACATTGCTTTTTGTTAAATTTCATGATTCTAAGTAAACGGGAAGTACCAGTCTTATCTTTTGATTGCGTTGACTTAGAAGTTAAATTTTTCTAGCTTCAAAGGGTTGCGGACTTGATTATTTGACATTAATTTCAACTTGATACCTCCACACCTTCCTGGTGAAAAGAGTTTTGACAGACAGACAGACGGACAAAGAACTGATCCTTTTAGGGTTTCTTTTTTTTATTTTAAGGTACGGAACCTTGATTTTCGTGACTTACGCTTTCGTTTTTCTGCTTAATCCATGTGAATTATCTTAATCAACGTTAGCTAAATAAACGTGACATGCTAACTGTCGTTTAAATAGATACAATCTTCAAAATAGAATAAATATGTTAAAAACTTCTCTTTTGCAGAAGAATTTATTAATTATTATCTTCCATTAACATTAAGTGATACACACCACTTTCGACACCCATCTTAGTCTAATGATTTGCGCTACGATGACCAGGAGCATTTGTTACTGAGTCAAGAAGATCAGAATTTGGAGTCTCAACTTAAATTAAGAATTAGAATCAGAAATAATTTATTGCCAAGAACTGTGTAAATTAGTGTACAATAAGCTAGACAATAAAAAAATTGTTACAACTTTGCAGTTTGCACCCATATTGCATGCAATATAATCTATATAAAATATAATATGAAAGTTTATAAATGTTAATACGCCTTCCTACCAAAATATATATGTAAATTATGTAAAAAATAATAACAGTTTTTATTAACAAAAAAAAACAATCAGCTTGAATCTAAACTTTAGTAAGTCAAAGCCTTTAATTTTAATACCTTTGGATAAAAGTAAGAATTTTTGATATGGTTTCGGTATTCGAAGCTTTAAATTTATGTTTTCACCACTCGGAAAAAGCGTTAAGAATAACAACCATAAAACCAAGAAAATATGAAAATAAAAGCTTTGAAAAGCTCACAGAAACAATACAAGTTGTTCCATCTAGTGTCAACCTTTTGTACCTTGTGTTCCTTTGAACTTGCTCTAACTTTCGCGGCGTAGTAAGTTATCCAACTTTACGCTTGGACTAATAAATAGGTGGCGCTACGTGTTCCTTACTTATTTCATTAATAAAGCGACAGTGGAGTGCTTAATTGTCAAAATAGTACTTCTGGGTAATTGAGTCTTATGGTTTATTGTTTTCAAAAACAATAATATCTCTCTCCTATTTTTTTCTTTCTGAATTTGAAATTACGGTTTAAACAAATAATCCATGGACGACCATCCATCTGGACGACCATCCATCTGGACGACCTCCGTAGCCGAGAGGCGAGCATACCAGACTTGCTGCCGCTATCTCTAGGGTCCCGGATTCGACTCCTGGTCGGTCAATGTAGAAAAATAGTATTTTTATATTGTCTCGGGTCTGTGTGTTGTGGTATCGTCATTGTTTCTGATTTCTGTAACACAATTGCTTTGGTTACTTACCACAGGATCAAAGCAATGCATGTGATGTTGTGTAATATTTATTTATATTATAGTTATTGTCATCATCATCACACTCGCGGCTACATTGTTCAATGATTTGACAACTGTTGGGAAAGAAAGGTTCTTGAGTAACGACTACGAACTGGAAAACGCAGCGTGGTCAGGCTTCCCGGTAGCCTGACGACCTAGTCAAGGTTGCGGGAAGTCGCTGAATGGATCGGGTTAGAGCGGCTCGCTGTGGCGTACTATAGAGGAGGCCTATGTCCTGCAGTGAACTTCCAAAGGCTGATGATGGTAATGATGAAATACCATATTCTTGTCTTTATACTGGGTTACATTTCTACTATATTTACTTATGTTTTTTTATATTAGAACAACATAAAAAAAACTAATTTATCTACTATACTATATATTTGGTTTTTTGGATTTGTCTCCACCCCGAATAGCAGAATAAATATTAAAACATTAAAAAAAATTCAAGAAAAAAAATATGACGGCGATACGTGGTTCGCCGGGACAACTAGTTACATATAAAACAAAGTCGGGTTAGTTGAACAATTTATAAATCAAGAACGGCTGGACCGATTTTCATGATCTTTGTTTGTTGGATTTGTATCCGCCCCGAATACCAGGATCGCTCCCGGAATCCTGCAGGAATCTGAAAAGGTTGCTGACCTTCTGGGATGATCTAGGATGGTTGGTGTAAGAAGGAAAAAGTAGCACGCACTATGGCCCAATCAAGGGACTAAGTGTGGAAACAGCCCAGGAAAACTAACTAGCTAACTATCCACGCCGAATAGCAGAACATAACTATTAAAACATTGGAAAATTCACGGGAAGTTCGCCTGGACAGCAAGTATTATAATTTTTTTTAATTAACGACCTCCTTAGCCGAGAGGCGAGTATACCGGACTTGGTGTCGCTATCTCTGAGGTCCCGCGTTCGATTCCCCGTCGGTCAATACAGAAAAATAACTTTTCTATGTTGTCGTGGATCTGGGTGTTCTACCGTCGTTGTATCTAATTTCTGTAACACAAGTTTAAGCTACTTATCACAGAATCAGAGCAATGAATGTGATGTTGTCCAAATTTTATTTATTTATGTACATTTCTCATGCGAATTTATTCATAACCAACTTAACGAGACCCGGTATTATCTTCTTCCACGCCATTTTCTTCTCAGTAGTTACATCTTGTGCCCTTCCCTTCATGAAGACGGTCCTATTAACATGTTGCCATTCAAACAGGGTGGAGTTCTGCATCGCCGCAAAGGCCTTCTTTGAGTCACAGGCTAACATGTCGACGAGTTTAAAAACTGTAAAAAAGAAGACGAATTGTGTCAATCTTCTAAACCTTTTTATTACTAATTTTATTAACCTAATTTGTAACTATCTAATCATCTAATACATAAAAATGAATTGACGTGTGTTAGTCTCACAAAAACTCAAGAACGGCTGGACTGATTTGGCTAATTTTGGTTTTGAAATATTTGTAGAAGTCTAAGAAAGGTTTAAAGGGTGAGAAAATTTATAGAAAGACAGCTTTTATTGGCGGTATGAATTTCGCCGAGTCAGCTAGCATGAAACATATTTTAATCTTCAAAGTCGTTTTTAACTAATTCTGTCCTATCGATTTAAAAGATATCATCATGTGTAATGTGATGAGTCAGATGGTAGTTAATGGAACACTCAAAAATCTTCTACTTAGTAAAAACTTCGTGTTTATTTGATTTGTTTTGACGAGTATCATACAAATTACAGACAGTTACAGTTTTTCAAGTAGTTTTTAAATATTTTTCTTATAAAGTTTTTTTTTTAAATCTCACGTCTAATCTTGCTCTTTTATTTACTTGTATCATAATTAACATGCAAGATTACCTACTAGTGTCCTTGTAGGATGTATGTAGATACTCAAATTAGTAGTGTTATTACTTACTTATTATATTTATTAATTATTGTAATACAGAGGCAGTTTAATACGTCATGCTCTTTTTCAATCTGTTTTGTTATATTAAAAAAATGTTATGATGATATGGTATATAATGGCACTTTTTGTTTCTCGTATTTTTATACCAAATACTTATACTCGTATATTGTTTAGCCCAATGGTAGACTGGAAGAGAATGGTTTTTAGAGTGTATATTTGTGATAGGTGAAAGTTTAAGTAATATTAAGTACTAAATTGATGCAAGCAAGAAAAATGATTATAATAGCAACAGTAGAGAGAAAAGCAAAAATCTTCTTGCTACAAAGAGTAATTTTAATTTCATTTTGCCAACTGCGAGGTTTATTTTCTCCGCCTGCAGCTTTATCGCAATCTATTTCCCCATCCGCGATTATGCCGAGATATTTTCATCAGGCGCTAGCTTTTTCCGACCCACTGCTGAAGCCTTTGAAACTAATCGTATTTCAAACTCAAAACTTTATTTTCGTCTATACAAAGGCTAAAATAAGAAGGTGACTAAATCTCTGTTTTAGGCAGCGTATTCTAAGTCTATGGTTTTAGAAAAGGTAATTCTAATATCATTTCGTAAAGAGTTTTTAACTGACTACTGCCATACGAAAAAACCATTATACCACAAAACATTTCTGTTTAGCCTAATGGTCGACTGGTAGAGAATACCACATGGCATTGAGTCCACCTTTTTTACGATTTTATTTTATGCAATAAAGTTTAAATAAATAAAAATACGAGTAACGAAATCTGATTGTGATGATTAAATAATTAATTTAATCAATTTAGCGACCCGATTTGCGTAAAGGTGCTTTTTCGTCTTGAAATTGCAAGCGTTAGCACAAGGGGTCCCGGGTTTAATTACCTTATTATTTAATTAAGAGAATGCCTGCAATGCCAGGGCACTAAAATAACCCGTCACACTAATGCTCCACTTTCCTCCTTCCTTACACCCACAGCAAGGTTTTCCCATATCCACCTTGATATTGTAGGGCCATTACCAACTTCTTCTGATTTCAGGTACTGCCTCACTGCCATTGACAGATTTACGCGTTGGCCTGAGGCGTACCCCATCAGGGACATCACAGCCGAGACCTGCGCCATGGCTCTCGTCTCCGGGTGGATAGCCAGGTTTGGCTGTCCTGCCAAGATCACGTCGGGGTCACCAGTTTGGGGGTGAGAGGAACAGGGTGTTGAGTTCCTCATCCACCATTGAAAAGGGAGGATCCTCCGACCAGACGGGTGTTGTGTCTGGTGGGCTACTGCCCGACGGTTGTTGTCGGGTTCTTGTATATATGCTTCAATCGCTCCGATAACTTTAATATCGCGATGTAGGATACGTCAGTTTTATATGTAGCGAGATAGATGTCACTACAACCGGTTAAATTACAGATTTTTTGGGAGGGCCCACTCTGGCACAATAAATATTTAGGTACAGCTTGAACTCTCTTCTTTATGATTTTCATGTTATAAAGCAGAGATCTGATTAATGGACGAAGATTGCCAAATCACTAACTTGTGCGTTATTGGGCGTACACCGGAGAAGGTTTATTGTTTATTATTTAAGGCTATTTGATTTAAATACCAGGCGAAGAAAGTCGCGGGCAACAGCTAGTTTAAAATACACAGATTGGAAATTCCTGTGACAGTGATTCCGAATTCATACAATACAAAGAGACTTTAAGAATACAGGTGGTCATAGACTTCTACTAGGTTCTAAGAGCTCGCTCAATCATTCTCGGGTGGAATTGTAATAAAGTGAAAGACCATTCTGTATTTAAATAATAAAATAGCATAGTTTAAAAACTAAAAAGAGACTTGTGAATGTATTGGACTTGTCAAAACGAATGAAATGAGCCCATATACGAAGATTGTACCAGTAGTCATTGAAGAGTTCCACTATCTACCTCCTGGCTCCATAATCAGATCAACACTTTGGTGCAAATTATTGCATTATCATAATTGCTTTGAAAAATAAAAAATTTGTGAAACTTACAAAGTTTCTAATCGATATGACATTTCTTCATCATCTATACGGTCAATCCCGGTTGCGTCCAAAGCCATTGCTTTGGAGCCCTGCATCCCTAGCATGAGCACCAAAACATGATATGATAGATAAAGCGATATATCGACACCAACTGTAAAAATATGACAGTAATAGCCGCCATGTTGAATCGCCGTGCCGGTGACGTCACATATTAATTCGATAAAAAATTAAAATGGCGGCTATATCTACCATTATTTTACAGTTGATGTCGATATATCGCTATATCATATCATATCATATCGTGTTTTGATGGTCATACTAGGGGGGCAGGGTCCGATAATCGATATGACATTTGGAAGTAGGTTGAAAAAGACTCAAGTTTTGATTACAAAGTTAGCTGTTAGTTAGTTTGTTACAAGTGAAGCTATTAGAAGTTTGTTAAAAATATACAAGTGTCCCAAAATATAGAGGCAATCAAGAGTCCACACATAGTAGGGCACACCTTGAGAGGATTTATTAAAGTGGATAACCCTTATGTAGGTATGTTCCGCGATTTTTAACTCTCGCCTATACTAATTATGTGCTCCATGCTAAGAACGCTGCCTTACATCCCCCTTCACAATTGATTCTGTGATATGTGCACTTGTCCTCAAACTCAGCCAGCTCCCTCGATCTGACGTCAAATGCGCACACTTTGGGAGGACCGGGAGTGCACGACTTCTTCTTGAAACAGTTGAACTCGGAAAACCTCTTCATTGTCATCGGGTCTTCATACTAGAATATAGAAGTCTGATTAATGTAACTTTCGAATTTAAAATATTTGTACAAGTTAAATTACTCAGTACATCGGGTACAAAAAGGTAGAATTAATGCTGTAGGACTACCCTTAAGAACCACATCATTAAAGGCAGGTCATCATCATCATTTCAGCCATAGGATGTCCACTGCTGAACATAGGCCTCCCCCATTGACTTCCAGATTGGCCGGTCGGCCGATTAAGGGCAGGTAAAAACTATAAATTACAGAAATATAAATCGTACTCTTTGTTTAAACTGTTTTACATTCTATCTACTTAGAACGAAATAAGTGTTATTATACCTATTTTTACCACATTTAAGTGTGTGTTAACTTTTTTAATATGAATAGGACTAGCATCGCTATCTAGAAGGGCAATGCTGCCAGCCTTTTGAGCACCAATCCCGGTGGCAGCGCTGGGGCCAAAATCTTTTACAATATACAAGCTGTTGCCCTCGAATTCGTTCGCGTGTTCTTTAGTTTATTTATAAAGGATTTTCAGCGCAAGTTTCTTAATTTTTTCTGTCATAAAAACCTTCTCCTGACAATATAATTATTGTGTTAATACACAACAAAAAAGAATGTGCGCTTTTATTATATTTTGTTGTCTGTAATTATGTTTATCTTTTAAATACAATAGTTCATTTTACTATTCTTTCGTAGATCTTAATATCTAGATATTAATCTTTCGTAGATCACCAGATACCGAGTGAGCAATCCGGCTTTGTTGGAAAGGGCACTCGCGAACAGATTTTGAATATTAGTGTTCTCTTATGGAAATGTCGCGAATTTAAAACTAGCTACCGGTCTTATCTTTATTGATCACACTTACGCTAAAATATTCGACTGTGTACAATGGAAGACGATATTTGATGTGCTTTTGGAGATGGGCGTCCCTCCACATCTTACCTTCCTAATCCAGAATCTATAACTGGATCTGGATCGGCTGAAGCTTCTTAAAATTGGAAAACCATAAATCAAAGTCCACACAAATCGGGGCGAGCATTAGAGACGCGATTGAGATGTGGTGTTGGCGGAAATTAGTCCGGATAGGTATCCGAACTAAAGAGTCCATATTGAAAGAACTAAACATCACCACGCGGCACTCTACTATATGCAGAAAGCGTACCCTGAGTTTCTTTGGCACATTATGCGGTCTTCAAGGCATTGCCTGGAGAAGCAAATTATCTTGGGCCAAATGGAAGGTACCTACGAGTACAAGATGGTCAGACGCGTTGAGGAAAACGGTGGGTGGAAACATGCGTCGTGCGGTCTACACAGCCTAAGATCGCATTCTGTGAAGGACACTATAAATATGCGCGAAATTTATTAGTAAGAGACCGAGAAAGAAGAAAAGAAAAGTCAGTTTTATGTATAATATTTTATAATTGTAGTGTAATTCAGTTAAAAGTAAAACAAATAAAATGTTTACTCACGTCTTGGAAAAAGGGCAAAGAGTTTGACAGAAAAATATTCAGCACGATAACTGCAAAACGATTGAAATTCCCACTGTTGGTTAAGGTATTGTTTTAAATTAATTACTAAATTCATGGCTAATTAAAACTAATAAATCTCACCTGAGAGAACATAAAGCAAATGAAGAGACATATTGATAAGTATTTAAAAAAGAATTTCACGTCTATTCGAAACGGCTCTAAACAATAATGACACAATTACATGCTTGAATCAATTTAATGACGCAGTTGACGCAGATAACGCCGTTGACCATGTTTCATGCATGACTGAATGTTGTCGCCGGTTGCAGTGAAATCTGTGAAAAAAAAGGCAACTAAATTGATATGAGCCCGACAACACACTTATAATAATTGTGATGGTCTGGAAGTAGGAATTAACATCCTAATGGTATGAGGTACCAGACAATTTATTATTCCAGGTGCGTCTTGTATGTGTCTATAGTACTTGATAGAATAAACAAATCATATAAGAGTATAAAGTAAAATACTCGTAGTTCCTGAATCATTTCAGTTATCTTTAATCAAGTTACATTCATCGCATAATCATCAATCTATAGAAAAGCTTTTATTTTCGATTTTTTCATAGTTATAAAAGCTGAAATGGGTGATTCAAAGTTTTTTGATGCAGTTTTGATCATTATTTTAAAAATATACCTACAATTTTTTTTCAAATACATTTATAGTACCTGTGTGAAGCCGGGGAAGATTATAACTTCAAAAACGCTTAACTATGGTTCAGTAAGCAAAGGTGTAATAATTTTTAGCCCTAAAATAACTTTATTAAGTCATCTTCCAACCAAGTTTCTACTTGAGCGCTTATCAAAATAAGGTAAGAATAAATTACAGTACAAAATAAGTCATTTTCTAGCCGCTTCGAAGTCATATCTAAAAGAAGTAGATCATTGTCCGATTTTATTTCAGATAAGAAACTTTTTGTATGAAGCCTGGCATACCTAAAGTTGCAAGTACCTAAATTGGCGTTATTTTGGTGTACACCTATGAAACATACGTTAATCGAAAGAGAAATAATTACAAATAACAAATACTCTTTGACAAAATATCGTAAATGGTATACTTTGTTCAAAATTTCAATTTGAATAAGTAAATAAAAATAAATATTACATATGAATGAATGAATGAATGAATATGTTTATTTGCATAAAATACGGTACATTAAAGATGTTTTTCTTATAAGCTAATGTTACAGTTCTCAGCGTATTTTACCGATTTATCGGTAGGCAAATATCAGGATATAATTTAATGTATTTTAAGTTACAAATTACAATGTCGTCTTTATGTAAGATAATAGTAATAATAATTAGTGAATTATAAATTAATAAAAAAGCTAGTTATGTTTAACATTCAATAAAATAAAATTAGATAAATTATTAATTTAAAATAATTACGAAAAAAAAAAAAAAAAAAAGAAAATTAATCGAAAATAAAAAATAGGATTATCATATTATATATATTATATATATATTCAAACTGAAATTCATGTGTACACTACACTAACGTAATTTTAGGTACAAGTACAGACAACAGCACGTCGACCTACCACAAAACATGAAATTTTCTCAATTGATATTGATCTCTACATGTCGGACATAAAGTTGAAAATCGGCTCAATGACCTTTAACTTTTTGGATTGGTTGACTGTACTTGCAACTTTGTATGCTAATTAGGTTCGATGTCTTGTTCACAAACAGCCACTAGAACATTGTTGACCTTGAATGGAGGGAGACTATACATTAAAGCGCTGTATAAAGATAATGTGCGTCTACTGCCCAATACGATATCAACCATAGACTTAGAATACGTTACGCTTCTAAATCTATGGTATCAACAAAGGTATCAACCATGTTGGCAGTCGCAATATCCGATGGCTAGTGCGCTCAGAAGTTGGAACGGCGCCGCCTGAAGTCGCCGTAATTTGAAAAAGATAGCGCCACTGTGCTACCAGACCAAGTCTGTTGTAATTAGTCTTGAGAGTAGGTATACTGTTTCTAATTTACCATGTCCTTGGTCGCAGTTGTGCTTGTACATCGTGCACTCGCATTGGAAAGCTTTGGTCTCTTTCCGACGACGGTCTCTTGCGCAGATGGGGTTTTCTGGGCAGAATAAATACGTTAATCAACATCTCTACAAGTTATTTGCTAGTCTTGGAGCGTTGCGCATCACGTGCCTTTCGGGCCACAGTGTAAATGTTCACGATTTTAAGTCATATGCGAGGTTGTATGTTTTATTTTCGGTCCGAAAATAAAATCCTTATTGAAAAAATATGGGTATTTTACACGTCATTCGAACCGCATGGAGGGAGATGCTTTTATGAGCCTGTTGCGGGTCTTATTTAATTGATTAGCTGCTAAATTCTAGTTAGAACCATAAAGATCCAAGTGAAATTTTCCATAAAAGTACTTAATAGTTTTACAATAAAACCCCAAAAAAACACAATTCTTCAAAATATGAATCAGGTCATGATGGTTTTAAACTAGTCTTTCGTGAGCAAAAACTTTGTTTATTTAAACCTCATGTCTACTTTTGTACTGCGCACAGTACGTAAGCTTAAATAAAATTTATCTTAATTTTTTGTAAAAAGTGCAAATTATTTATGATTCTAATTACAACATTCGTTTATTTATTTGTTAGGGAAAAAGATTTAAAGTCAAGTATCATTTGTCATTTTCTTATAAATGGCGTCGGCAGAGGTAAGCGCAACTTGAGGGTCGGATGTATTTTTTTCCATGTCCTTTTTAAAGTACAAAACTAGATACTTAATAATAAAACCTTTAAACTGTTTTGTTCTTTTTGCCGTACAACAATAAATAACTGGTTTTGTTTTAGTGCTAACAGAAAATGAGATCACAAATGCATTGTATGACTCCGAAATAGGATTCGAACCAAGCTCCTGCCTTTAGTCCACAAGAACTTTTTCAACTCACTGTGAGTTAAATTGCATATGAACCTTTCTTTCACTTCCAGAAGAAGTAGCACTACAGTATCTCCTTCTTAAATAAAGGGACGTGTTGAAATCTAAAATTTACTTAGAGGTCGGCCATCGAGTACATACCCTATAGAGCAGCAATACAAACCATCTTTCTACGAAACTAGTAAGTGATTTTTCACTTACATTTAGTATGAAATGACAACTCCCGTCAACGCTCGCCCATACAAAAGCAGCACAGATACAGATTAAAAAATGGCGGAAAATTTTGTCGAACAAATCATATGATATTGCTACTCATAGGGTATGTGCTCCATGGGGTCGGCAGATGACCACATCAAGAAGGGCCAGCATATATTATGTTATCAGGTATCGTCTCACTTCTTCGTAGTGACAGTATTATAAGTTTTTTTTTAATACCGTTGGTTTTTGATAAATTTCTATTTCGTTATTATTCAGCACGAAATCCTATGGCTGAATGATATTTATATAGCTTACTTTGATAGCTATACCGTGTATTTACCTCATTTTGTACTTATGTTTCTAAATACAGATATATATTTTTTATATTTATTTACCATTATTTCCATAACACTGATGAGGTAGAAGCCGTTTACAATAATCATCATCATCATAATTTTCAGCCATGGACATCCACTGCTGAACACAGGCCTCCCCCAATGACTTTCATAAGAATGGATTGCTAGTATTCGCCACGCTTGGCAGGCCGGTTAGCGAGCGCAGTTTTTTATAACATTTCGCACGCAGTCGCTGCTGCCCGTCTCATGCTACAGGAATCAGTCGCCTCTTACGACACGCCTCCTGTTGGCGGTGGGGAAGTGTATTCTTTACGGCCGTCCCCACACGGCACAATACAGTTTATTATTTACATGCTTAAATATAATTGCTTAATTATTTTACACATAAAAATACATGTAAAGTACATCTTTTACAAAATATAACACAATTGAATACTTGTGTACTTTCTAATGTAAATCAAAATATTACGGTTTTGAATTTTTCCACCATTTTTCCCATTAATCTTAAACTCTAACCAATCCTAAAAATTACAAAACCTATTGGTCACATACCTTCAATGTGGCAATACTTGGCACGCCAGCACCAATATTGACTGATGACCGCCAATCGACCGGGCGCAGCCTTAAGTAAATTGAGAAATTGAACGTTTTATTTTTGATAACGCAGTGCCTCTTAGATTTAGGTACTCAAATAACTTCCAAAAAGAGTACTATAAATAAACACCGAAATCTGGCAAAAATAGTTAAGGCGACGGGTAAGGCAAGTGACCTTGAACATTAAGCGTCGACTAATGCGACTTCTATTACGTGCCTAAGATAATACAAATGCTTCTCGCAAAATCTGCAGCAACTATTCATTTTAAATACAACTCTAAGAAATAATTAAGTACAGAATAACTTATACAAAATAAAACCCCACTTTGAAGTGAGGCGTTATTTAGTCGGCCGTTTTAATATATATATATATATATATATATATATATATATATATATATATATATATATAATATTTAATAGTGTATTCTTGATCGAAGTTTAATTAGGTTTGCGAAGAAAAACCGGACAAACTGAATTTATACCTACATTTATGAGTATAGTCTGAGAAAATTTATAACAGGGTAAAGAATTCGTGTAGTTTTGAGAATTGGGATAATGAACTCTGCTAGGGCTGCCGATGTTGATTTAGGTCACAGAAAATGGATTTTCTTCAAAAAGCTGATGCTAAGGTTATTGTAGTCACTTAAACTATGTAGAAAATAACAGAGAAGAATATGGAAGATAACTTAAAAACCCTGTAGAGGCTCCAAAAGTGAAAAATTAACTGTAGAGTAAAACTTAAAAAAACTAAATTTGTAGCAAATTTATTGTAAAATCTATGATTAGAGTAATCACATTATTACTATTCGTACAAATGTTCGTATGAGCAAAAACCCCTACATAGTTCCTACACCGTTAGCACAGCCTTAAAATCCTTTAGTATGTTCATCTAGAAACCCCGAGGTATAACTGTCCCAATTTTCAAAATTATACGAATTATTCAGATGTGGCTAAGCTAAGATGTAAGCTAGTGTTTAATATTACCACTAATTTACACCCCTAAGGCTTGGGCTGGCAGTTTGCATTATAAGTAGGTAATGCTTGGTTGTCATTTTCCATTATACGTATTCCAGTTTGTTTATCTAACTTACAAAAGTGAACTCCTTAGTTTTCACTGTCTACAAAACGTACATGTATTTGAAATAAAACCAACTTTTAACTCTTTACTTTTATTTCATAATAATTCCGTCGCTTTGGATCTATTGGAGGCAACGATTGACACTGGTCCTTCGAAGTTTTAACGTATTCTGTAATAATTAATATTAAATTAGACCAAAAATCTATTTAAAGGTTTGATCTACATAATAATAAAAGTACTTAACTAAAAATCATTTGCACACAATAGCAAAAAATCTTCAATACCAATTTTCACAAACCTTTGAATTGCAAACAGTTAAACTCTAACATATCACAGATATCAATGAATCTACGAACTTCTCCACTTTTCTCAATGCCACATTTTTGCTTGCCGTTATGGATACAGGTCTTAGCATTGTAGCAAGCCTGAAAACATGTACGAAAAATATATATATATATATATAAACATCATTGCGAATGTTGGAAGAAAGTTGACGGAAAGGGGACTTTGTTGGAGACAATTGAGAATAGGAGGGGGAGATGTTAAGACACCTTATTCGACACGATGACTTTATTGAAACTATTATAAAAGGAAGAATAGAAGGAAATCTAGATGAAGCTTCATGCAGCAGATATAGGAGAAGCTGAACGTGTCGAATCAGGATGCAAAGAGAGAGGTGGAATACAGGGTAAGATAGACATAGAAAAGGGTAAGAAGAAAAAGAAAAGCTCTTAAATAGAATGCAACAAAACAGCTTCTTCCCGCGACTTTGTCTGCGTAGACTTTAAAATCGAGCCAAATAGGAATGAATAATCATCCCATAAAAATATGTTCAAAAACGTGATGAAAATCCTTCAACCCTATATGTTAAGATTAGATTATAACTATTTACTTGTATCTATATGTGTATCAGATTTTAGCTAATTCAATTCAGTCGGTAAAACGTGATTGAAAAACAAACATACAAACTTTCACATTTATAATATTAATAGTAAAATTATCATATAACGTATAACAAAGTGACTCATCCATTTTATTTTTAGATCTCGAATACAAAACATAAGCCACGATTCTTTTTTTAAATTTAGATCAACACTGTTTGAAAAGATAAGATAATTGGGCGTGGTTCGCTAAAAATGAATGAGCACCGCTAAAGAGTGTCACGTACAAAAGGCGTGAGCGGCGAGCCGTCCCGCTCACGTCGGCTGTCTATGGGCGCCCATTTAAACGTATGTTATTAGTCCCGCCGTACTACCGACCATACCCGTCACCGTCCCGCTCAGTGTGTGCTGCGGTTAAATAAAGAGGACACGTGCGAAAAAATCATCGCACACATTATATTTAGACGCGCACACACGCGTATATTTCGTACGCCACAGTCCTACTATACCACAGCTCAGCGAAGCAGTACCTACTGAAAAGTCATAATACCATAATTCAAAATTTTGGACAGTCGACTGCAAATTGCTTCCTAAAGTTTTATTATTTAGTATTTTTTTAAGTTTTACTGACAATTATTTAGTCGTGTAATTGTATTATTATTATGGGCTTTACTCAGACTGTAAAGCAAATAATATTTGTTTGAAAATGAAAATGAAAATGAAAAATATTTATTTCTTTTCATGTAGTGACAATAATCTGTGGTTGGGACCATCCTTTTAAGCAACTGATGCTTGTGTCAGGAGGCCCCGCTCTTTAAATTTTGTTTTTTTTTACTGGGTAAATCACTGGGTAAATCACTGGGGGAGGCTGAAATTATGATCATGAAAGAAATTTAAGATCTCATATCCTTTTGTAAACTTGTCAAAAAAATTATTACATAAAAAAATACATAATTCATTTCTTTTCTAGTGTATCTTCTATTGTTCTTTTCAAGTTCAAGTCATTTGTGGGATCGCGGGACTATTTGAAAGGTATTTTGCGACTGTGGCATAGCGGGACTGTGGCATACAGGGCATAATGCCACTTATCGCCATTAGAATCAAGTTTGCATGCGCAGAGCCAAGTTCAAAAATGGAAAAGTAATTTACTAAATTTTAATCAAATAGTAAGTACACACACGTATAAAGATTGAGTTGGGATTTACAATACTTGTCAATTGGTGGCAATCATAAGTATTATCTAAAAATAAATTGTAATAAAACAATACTGACTAGTTGATTTACTTCTGATGAATAGACGAACGATGACAGAGAAATTATTCCTGAAACCAAAACAATGTGTATCAATAAATGGACATTATATATCTACATTTTCATTTGTGAGGCCTGTAGGACTTTTTTTCTTTTCTTTTCTTTTTTTGTTGAGTGGTTGGCACTCTGGACTACAAATCAAGGAGGTTGCGGTTTCGAATCCCGCAAGGGCAGATGTTTGTGTGTTGAGCACGAGCATTTTACCACAGTCATTGATGTTTGAAATGTATTTAAGTATGTTTATACGTTATCTAGTCGCTGTAGTACAAGCTTTGCTTAGTTTGGGGCTAGGTCATTGGTGTGATTGTAGAAGAATTTATTTAAGTACCTATTTAAAAATAAAACTAAATCCGCAAATAATATTTTATTCAGTAATAGTGCATTAACGCTGCAGTTCCTTTGTGCTGACTAACCTTTACCAATGTTGCTGAGCAGCATCCGAGAGAATAAAAGAATTAACGAAGTTACAACAAAAGGTAGTATTCCAAGCTATAAGTACTGCAGGTGCAGCTAATTTCAACAGCTCTGGTTTGTACATATTTGTATGAAATACTTTCCGAGATACGTGGCAGACTGCAGCTGTAACTGCGGGTACATTTGCAATTTACTCAGTCATAGCCAGTATCGTATTTCATAATACCAAACTGCAGTGCTACTGCAGTTACCTGCCATGCAGTCACTGCACCTATAGCTGCAGCTGCAGTTTGCAATGCAGCTCAAAATACCACCTTAAGTTACTTAAAGTTATCATGTTGCATAACTCTACACCCAAAAGTAACTGTTAGAAAGGTCCTACATTGACAATAATAATATTGTGTAAGTTTGCCTACAACCAGCCATAATTCCTACATCTCACTCAAATCCTATCATGAGTAAACCTATCAAATTAACAGTATTATATACCCATCTTAAAATCAAATCAAGCGGTAACCCAATTATATACCTCCACAAGTCAATTAAATGAAACGTTTAACACATAAAAGTCACAATTGAATCTTACCTAGAAATACAACAATAAGCATGGTGGCAGATCGTATTGCACCTACTAAGCCGTGAAACAATAATAAACGCGATAAGGAGCTACTGGTTTGTAGGTAATAACCATAAATCAATTCTACACATACAATCGATCGATAGCTAACTTGTTTCGTAAACATTTTGAAAATCATTCTTAAAAGTGACAAGTAACGAAGAGTTTGGTGGATTGATAGATGGAGATGTAGAGATGAATAGTTGAATGGATTGTGTGAGGGCATGATATGACTGAGAAGGGCATGGATGACTCGAAGAGCAAAACATACTGCATCGACCCCAGATAACCAGAGAGAATAGCAAGCGAATGATGATGATGCTAAAATAGTCTTCTGAAAGACCAGAGCGCTAGACCAATTTAAGCATTGTCATGCAGAGTCACAGTATAACACATAAAGAAATTACCCATTGTTGTTACTTAGGCTAAACTATGAAGCCTATAGTAACCTTTGCTAGTCTATGTTTCAAACCTAAACAAGCTCGTGCCGTTTACTTGCTATTGTGTTTACCGCTAGGTTAGCTACATGTTCTAGAATGAGCAAATTACTAAAAAAAATTCACAATATAAATCTTACTAATAAGATGGGAATGTTTGTATGTTTTGTTATTTGTTACTCAAATACCCTTCAAAAATTGGCACATATATTTCTTGATCTAGCTTAACACATACGATCCTTTTTATTTAGCTTTTATCGTTCCCGTGGAATGACTATTAATTCCCCTTTTGCTTTATTCTGATATCTACGCAGACCAAATCGTGAGCATAAGCTAGTCTCGTGATATTTACCTACAGGCAGTTTTACATACTTTGGTATATAATAAAATATGTACTTCAAATTTAGCAACAGTCTTACCTACTACGTATAAAACCGTACCAATAATGCTACGATTTTTATTATGGAAACTACTTATAACTGTACTAACCATAATTATTTGTATAAACAACGTTGAAGGTCACAAAAAGAAGAAAAAAGTAAGTGTTTTGAAAAAGAGTGAGAATTTATTCTTTATACTTCCCTCGTATTCATCTAAAGGTCGCTAGGAGCTATCTCTTCCATCCGGAAGAGATAGCTTCTGAATCCGACGAGACTGCTAAAATGTGCAGCTTTAAACCTATTTCAGCTGTAAGACACATTTACCTTATATGGTATTTAGTAAATCTATCTACCTACTTATCTGTCTTTCTATTGACATATTCATAAAATAAAGAACTCGTAAATAATGATTTTGCAAGTCTAAATACCTAAAATATTAATTTGCGGGATAGAATCCGTCATCATTGAAAAGTATTATGATCAAACTTGGGTTATATAATTGTTTTCTCAAATTACAATCACCGCCTCCTTACTTTGACATTTGTACGGCAACCATTACGAGTACTAGTTTTACCTCTAAAGAAGACAAGTGCATAATTATTAATGTATCTCTGTGTTAGTTGGTTTTACAAATGTCAAGGAACGCAAATGGCAAACTGTCCTACCGTTTATTCCCTACAACTGCTCGAGAGATGACCTAAACTATGATTGGTGTCTAACGTGCATGACATCGAGCGAATGCGAATGCGAGCCAACGCTATTATATCCTCTATGAATATGACGACCTCCGTAGCCGAGAGGCGAGCATACCGGACTTGGTGTCGCTATCTCTGAGGTTCCGGGTTCGATTCCCGGTCGGGTCAATGTAGAAAAATAACTTTTCTATATTGTCTCGGGTCTGGGTATTGTGGTACCGTCGTTGTTTCTGATTTCTGTAACACAAGTGCTTTGGCTACTTACCACAGGATCAGGGCAATGTATGTGATGTTGTCCAATAATTATTTATATTTATTTATTTATGAATCAATTAATGACTACGCGAACGAATCACAGGCAACAGCTAGTTAAAAATCAATTGAAGCATGTCGAGAAACAATCATAACATGAGAACCACTTAACCAATTTGACCTTTTTTGTTTGTTTGTCAGGACAAAGTTTCCCAAAAAAAATACAAATTAAACAAAACTTAAAGTCTTTTTGCTGATTATTGTAAAATTTGTACCGAACGACGGCTGTCGGGATGAGTCAGCTAAGCTTAACTCTCTGTAGGAATCGTATTCAATAAGGCATTAGACACATGAAATAGACATTGCGATCATCTAAGCATTTAATTTCAAACCTGAAAACGTTTTCTTGGAACATTTGAATTCAAATTCGGTATAATATTCTTGTGATTTCTTCAAAAAATATGTTCCGTTATGGTTCCAGCCAACCTGCATGGATGCATTTCTTTGCATGCACAAGGGTAAAAGGCGATGCGGCTTGGAGTCAAAGACGAGAGAGGTCCGGTGGTTCTTAAACAAGTGCGACCTTTTGGAGTTCAACTGCGAGTATAAAACCAGTTAGTAATATATATCATAGTATACTTTTAAACGACGACCTTTGTAGCCGAACGAGAATACCGGACTTGGTGTCGCTATCTCTGAGGTCCCGGGTTCGATTCCCGGTCGGTCAATGTAGAAAAATAACTTTTCTATATTGTCTCGGGTCTGGGTGTTGTGGTACCGACGTTGTTTCTGATTTCTGTAACACCTAATATATTATATAGTACCTTTGTATTTATTATTGTGTATATTGGTATGTATGTGTATGTATTTTATTTGTCTTATAAAATAAGTCGGTTACTTTATACTCCGCCACCGACTACATTATCTGCATTACCTCAAGGTTGACTGGTAGAGAATGTTGTAAAGCATTAAGTCCGCCAATTGTACTTACCTGTGCAATAAAGTTAAAATAAAAAAACAAAATAACACAAATGCTTACCTACATAATATAAGATTAGAAAAATGTACGTATGTAATGTTGTCCAATATTTATCATTGACCCTTGGAAGTCCACTGCTGGCTGGAAGGTCAACCCATAGAACACCACAGCCACAGCAGCTGTAGGCAGTAAGCATCCAGCATCCTCCCGCAATCTTGACCTGGCTCCCGATTCAGAACGTTTTGATAACGAGTTGTCAGCCGGTGAGTCACGCAACACTAATGTTAAATCCTACAGTCTTCTTCTTCTTCATCCATACGGTCTATCCCGGTTGCGTCCAAAGCCATTGCTTTAGAGCCCAGGGTCCGCTAAATCCTATTGTGTCACGTGGTTTTCCGGTTGACAACTTGTTAACGAAACATTCTGAATTAGGGGCTAGGTTGTCAATCCATGTGACCAGCTGCCAAACTTACATTTCAAAGTAACTAAAATTTCATTAAAATATCTCTGTTTCAGATTTCGAAATAACCCAGAAGGCGAAATGTAAACACGTTCCTCCATTGTAGAATATTTACAAACCGTCGCGTCGCTAATTTCTAAGATATAATCAGGTAACAGGAAGTTTCACTAGACAATGGCATGTGTAAACACGACCAAGCTTGTTAGTTTACACCACTTGTTGTCAGCTATCCGTTGATAATAGACATGGTGTCAAGAAGCATCAAGGAGGCAGGTAGGATTAAAAAGGCTTTAGCAGAATTTAAAAGCCAATTCTTTTTGTTTGAAACTCATTTTTACGTAGCTAAGCCAGAAAAGTTACGTTTAAAATTTTTTTTAGGTGCTTCGTGTTGAGAGGTATCTGAATCACCCCTATGTATGTTTTACGATTTTTCGTAGTTTTCGAGTTACGATTTTTTAAATGAATTTAGCAACTGAATCAGTTTGAAAAATTTCTAAAATAAAAAGTTGGTTTCTTGACATTCTTCCTTAGACTTTGGTATTAGGAAACAAAAAAAGCGAGCAATATAACGTTGATGTCGCTGACAGCGATGATAATCTCATAAAGAATCACATTGTTTACCCTCTAAAACTTTAAAATTCAAAGCATGCTCCTTAACAAACTACAGCATATAGATTATATTTAAATAAGTACTAACTAGTACTATTATAACCTCCGTAGCCGAGAGGCGATCATACCGGATCTGGTGTCGTTATCTCTGATTCCCGGTCGGTCATGTAAACTTTTCTGATTTCTGTAACACAAGTGCTTTAGCTACTTACCATATGATCAGAGCAATGTGTGTGATGTTGTCCAATATTTATTTATTTGATAAGTAATTTACCTACTTGACGTAATCTTTCCAGTTTTCCTGCTAATTGTATTCATCATCACATCAGCAGTAGCTCATGGCCCACCACTGGAGCGAGACAATGAAGATATTGCCATGGGGCGAAAGGTATCACAGACAACCTTAAACTGTTATATTTTTCATAATTTATTTCAACAAGACTGTTTTAAATATAAATCGCAAGGCTCCATGCTTATTTAAATAGATCGATGTGATAAAATTAAATGTTAAACTTCTTTAACAAGCATTTTGTGTAAAGTAGAACATTTTAAATATTGGTTCTAGAAAATATGAGTCACTACAAGTTTAGTTCTCTGACCGGCTTGATTAATTTAGATATCATTAGGTTTGATCAGTTACATTACCACTCTGCCAATCCGCACTAAGCTTGCGTGGTGTAGAATACCTTAAACCACCTCATGTAAGCTTTAAAGCCTATTATTTCATACCCTGGGTAATCAGTCTTCTTATTATGACCATATTTATGGCATTTTTTTAAACAGGGTTTTCTAAAGTTTCTCTTCACGTAGACCTCACGGACCCTTTCCAAAAGATCAAAAATAAGGATTTGCTTCTACCAGTTAATATTGTTTGCGATTAAACTTCACATATAAATAGTTAGTGTAACCGTTATCTTAAGTAGCTTCGCCATGGATATAGGCGTTCTTAATATGGACCTCTTAGGGATCAATGGACCACAAGTTTAGCATTAGAAACGACTATATCCACAAAATCATTTATGTTGACTAATTCTTCCAGATGGGAGCCAAATGGTGCAGCATGGCCAAGGTGTGCAACCACGACCGCGTACCCATCTGCGGGGTCAGCCATGCTGGTGACGTCATGGGCTTCAGGGACCTCTGCGATATGTTCGACTATAACTGCCTTAGGAGACGAAGTCAGTAAATGTTCATTATTTTTTTATAGCCACAAGTAGCGCTAGAAGTACTTACATAATTCAAATTACGTTTTGTACGATTTCAGCATTTGTCAAAGTAAGCAGGTGCTTACTTCGACAAATGCTACAGTGATTGGGTAGGTACTAGAATTGGTCTACTCCTATTCCTCATGTGCACCTTTTTATTGAATGTTATTTAAAAAATTGTTTTAAAAAAAAAATTAATAGATAGGAGTCTCACAGGGGACAACATTAGGTTACCTACTTTATTTGTTTTCTTGTAAATTAATTTGTATGAAAAAAATGTATAGATAGATAGATACTCTTTATTACAATACAGTTTAGGCGTTTTAATCCCTAATAGCGATCTCTTCCAGATAACCTTTAGGCAGAGGACGGCCATAGAGAAAGGGGAAGATGGTGCAGATTTATATAATTCCGTTACCGTTCTGTTAAATGTTACCGTAGAAAAATCAATGATGAATATTTTGTTTATATAAGTAATTAATTAATTTCAGATTACAAGCAGACTGCCTGTCCAGAAGATAAATCCATTCTGACTGTATCCCGCAGACCGACCAACAGCTATTATGATGAATAACCAATTATTTAAGTAAATGATGAGAATGATTTAAATTACAGTGTATTTATGTACTTGTAGTAGTAGTGTTATTATTTTGAATATATTCGTGTCAGAGATTAGTTTTTAGTGTATTATTGTGAATATTATGTATCGTAGATACCAATACATTACGTAGAGGCGATTCATTTACATGAAGAGTTTATATTATAATAAAAACTATGATTCTGACTTAGTTATTTTGTTTCTTAAAAAGTACAAACTAAAAACGATAACCGTTAATTAGAGATTTCTAATTTAATTAATAATCAGTGCCATTTATCACAAGCATCTCCGTGCTTCGGAAAGGTACGTTGAAAGTTGGTCCCGGCTAATATCGCTTGATACTAGTCATAAAGCCTAGTCAGAGGCCTTAAGGCGGCTTGATTACATCTGTCAGAAGGTTCAGTCACTGGCCTTACAACACCTCTGAACCAATCCATACTGGGCCCGCGTGGTGGAGTATGGCCCAAAGCACCTAACCTAACCTAACCTAACCTAACCACCTCAAAATTGAGATGAAGGGCACAGGCCCTGCAGTGGGATATATACATATAGGCATACTTTACTTTACATATAGGCAAAACCTGGATAAGAATATATAGTAATGACAAGATGATAAAAACCTCAGCAGCTTTGCTTTAAATTATTGCGACAACTTGGACGCTGCGCTTGCTAAATCGCTGTCTCCACTCAAGACAAGACAAGACTCACAAGTCAACCCTATTGGTTTTCGGTTGCGATAAACATAAAAATGTTGGCGGCGGGTAAAAAAGAATAACAGTTAAGTGACATGGTCTGATTATTACAACCACGGGCAGTCGCTGTATGCACCGGATGTCACTACAAGAAGGATCATAGCGAGTAGAGGCATAGGGAGGCCATTTTCAAACTACTTGACCTTATAATACCGGTTCCATTTTTAGGGTTCCGTAGTCCTAACAAGGTCCCTTATCGTTTCGTCATGTCCATCTGTCTGTCTGTCTGTACGAGGTTTTGCTAAGGAACCATTAGTATTAGAAATCTGTAATTTTGTAGCTGTGTGTACATCAATTACGCCGACAATGTGGTAGAATAAAATTTTGGAATAATATTTTTTCTAGGGTAGCTCCCCTACAAGTGAAGAATATAATAATAATATAAAGAACAAGAGAATCGTGCGAGTTCGTTTGAATATTCTGATAACGAGCTACTACGGAACCCTACACTGCGCATGGCCCGACAAGCACTTGGCTGGATTTTAGAATCGAAAACAATTGTCACACAGTGATGCTTAGCACTAATAATTCAAGCTTAATTATCGTATAATAACTTATAGGCAAACACAACACGGTTATTTTCATCATCATTACAGACAGGACGTCCACTGCTAAACACAGGCCTCCCCCAATGATTTTCATCGGGGGGATTGCCAATACTCTTGGCAGGCGGGTTGGCGAGCGCAGTTTTTTATAAGATTTCGCACGCAGACGCTGCTGCCCCTCTCGTGCTACAGGAGTTAGTCGCCTTTTACGACACGCCTCCTGTTGGCGGTGGGGGAGTGTATTCTTTAGGGCCGTCCCCATACGGCACGACGACGATGTTTATTTTAACAGAGGAAAAAAACTGATATTTTCTTATGAAGAATATTCCATTACACAGTTCAAGTTTATACTAAACATAGGTTTATTTAAACTTTATTGCACAGGTGAGTACAATTAGCGGACTTAATGCTATACAGCATTCTCTACCTTGAGGTAGTGTAGTGGTAGGTTTGTTTAGTTTTTTCATAACTTTTGAACCCTCAAAAACAGAACTGTGTCCAAAGGTTGTCTGGAAGAGATCGCTTTTGGCGATAAGGCCGCCTGATTGTATATAGCCGTGTCTATCTGTTTTTATGAGTTACAAAGTTTAGAAATGACCGTGAAGGTACTACTAGGACCTACTATAGGACCTAGGACCTAGGACTACTACCTAGGACTACTAGGAGGGCGCTACTTAAAAAAAACAACATGTTATAACCAAAATATTATATTTATTGCTTTTCAAAATACTCTCCTTTACATTTTAAACATTTTTGCATGCGATCGAACCATTTTTTAAAACAGGAGGACCACAGATCTGAAGACATGTTTTCTACGTGCTGATTGAACGCTATCACTGCTTCTTCGGAGTTGGTAAAAGTAAAACCTCTCATCAAATCTTTGATTTTGGGGAAAATACAGAAATCACAGGGTGCTAGGTCGTGGCTATGCGCAGGATGGGTGTCGAGTTATACTTTTTCGGAAGCTAAAAATGATTTTGTTTTGTTGGCCGTGTGTGAAGAAGCGTTGTCATGATGTAGGAGAAGGCGGCTTTATTCTACATAGAATTACCTTAGAATCTATCTTTGTAGTTGTACATGGGGCACACTAAAAGTTTTGCACTTCTAGCTAATCGGAACTATTTGAATTTTAAATGTTATATTTTTTTAAACGTTCCAACCTTGTCAATTGTTTTTTATCACACATCAAAGTTCTACGTACGCAACGAAAATGGAATTAAGTCGAAAAAATTTTAGAGCGATGACTTTTTATGATTTTAAAGGTTCTCTCTCTCCGCAAGACTGTGCCGCTCGTCTTCAAAATGCTTTTGGGAGAGAAGCACCTTGTTTGAGCACCGTGAGGCGATGGTTTGCTGAATTTGAGAGAGGTCGAGTTTCTTTACATGACGAGTTTCGTGAAGGGCGGCCTTCAACTGCCGTCAACGAAAATAATGTGGCTACTGTTAAGCGGCTAATTGAAGAAAACCCGCGGATTACCTATGAGACAATTTGAGGACTATTGGGGATTGGTATGAGCCAAATTCAGAAAATTTTACATGAAGAAGTAAAAGTTCGGAAACTTGCTGTCGTTAGATCCCTCATGAACTGACAGCGGAGCAGAAGCGGGCTCGCGTGGAATGGTGCTCACAGATGCTACTGAAGTACGACCAAGGACATTCTAATGCTGTTTATGACATTGTCACAGGAGACGAAACGTGGATTTATTGTTTTGAACCCGAAAAAAAACAGCAATCTTGTGAATGGGTGTTTGAAAATGAGAACAGGCCAACAAAAGTGAGGCAGGCGAGAAACGTTGGTAAAAAAATGATCGCGTTTTTTTTCTCAGCTACGGGTCCCATCTGTACAATTCCACTTGAAGATCAAAAGAGTGTTAATGCCGTTACCATTGTTTACCCAGGGTATTAGAAAAAGTTCGTAAAAGACGACTGAAAAGCCGCGTTCTCCTACATTATGACAACGAGTCTTCACACACGGCCAACAAAACAAAGTCATTTTTAGCTTCCGAAAAAGTACAACTCGTCACCATCCTGCGCATAGCCCTGAACTAGCACCCTGTGATTTCTGTATTTTCCCCAAAATCAAAGATTTAATGAGAGGTTTTACTTTTACCAACTCCGAAGAGGCAGTGATAGCATTCAATCAGCACGTAGAAAACATGCTTTCAGATCTGTGGTCCTCCTGTTTTAAAAAATTGTTCTATCGCATGAAACAAATTTAAAAATGTAAAGGAGAGTATTTTGATAAATAATAAACATAATATTTTGGTTATAACATGTTTTTTTAAGTTACGCAAAACTTATAGTGTGACTTACGTAGAAAGTAATATTATTTCTACCTAAATCTATATCAAACGCTGCAAGCAATTTTAACCTGTTTCCTGTCTAATTAAAACTTACAAGTAATTCAATAACTTGGTTTGAAAACTTTTCGAGCTCGTCCTAGCAAGAATATCGTTTTCAAGGAAGGCTAGTTTCCAGGAAAACTGTAATTCTATCCGTTCATTGTGACAAGAACTAAAGATGATTTCAGACTATTTGAAATTCTGAGACTATTTTATTAATTTTTAACCGACTTCAATAAAGGAGGAGGTTTCCAATTCGTCGGAATCTTTTTTTTAATGTATGTTCAGCGATCATTCGTTACTACGTTGACCGATTTTGATATTTTTTTTTTTCTTTGCCAGCCGATGAAAGATTCAATGTTTTCGTTTGCACCGACTCCAAAAGTAAGTGATTAGGTACCTTAAGTGTTAAGATTATTTTAAGCATTTTAGTTTTTCTTGAAGTCGGTTTTATTTTTTAATAAAATTTTTAGTAACTACTTGCCATTTGCATAGAATCACAAGTTATTTTTGTAGGTTGATTTCAACTAGATTTACTTATACATGTAGATTTATTAACAAAACACTTTTTCACACTATGACCCATCAGGTGTTACTCTTAGTACAAAAAACGTTATTGCATTTGAGCAGGATCAGGAATTTGAATTTTTCTACTTTGGAACCAACGAAAATTCGCCGTGTAGATTTATAAAATTTCATGTTTTTTCGCAGACAAAGTTATCTGTCCCATATTTTTGTATCGCAAACTTACTAATAACAAAATCTAAGGTGGAGCACGCTTAGTAAATTCGCTGTCTATCCATTTAACTCCATATTTAAGTGGACACACACCTTTACATGACAGTAATGTAACAGAGCCCACGCACCCATATTCCTAATTATTGCCTAACAGTTCATGGAAGGCGTGGTACGCTTTATTATCATGACATCACAGGGGAAAATAGTAATGCCAAAAATAGTAACATTTCTATTAGTCCACACATTCGTCAGTGCCCATTTGGTAGGAGATAAAACAACTTGGGTAAGTAATTATTTTTCTTTAGTTTTATAAAAGGCTTTTTTTTCTTCTCCTAGCAATTTGTTCTATTCCTAATTTGGGTACAATAGGAATGACGACTGGGTAAAGAAAATGAAATTCTATTTAGTCCGTCAGTTAGATTATCAAATAATAATGGACGCTTATTTTTTCTTTTGTCGATCAACTAAAAATTACAAAGATAAAGCGCGTCAAATTTTATGTGACGTGCTCGTGACGTCACTTCCAAGTATAAATTGTACCAAGGCGTGACGTCATGCGACATTTCAAATCAATATATCTCTGTAACAATTTGATTATGTGAAAAAAGAAAAAATACGTGTACAATACTTTTTGATAGTCTACCTGATATACGAAGAAAACAATTTTTTCGTCATCCTTATTGATCGTGACATTAGATGCGGGGAGTCTGGTTATTGGAGCAATCGTCATCAGACCTCCGTTACTTCTAAACCATTTTGGACCATCTACTACACGTCCAGTGTTATCTAAATGTGCAGTTGGGATTACGTTTTTTTTTTTAGGTAATTGTTCATAGATTCCAAAAATCTAGATCCAGAGGTATGTGATGGGATTCGAGATACCGACCACTGAGTTAGCTTAGCCATGATCCAAAATGCTCCGGTTCCGTGTCTAAGGGTTACGTGTAGGTCTGATGACGGGTGACCACTATGGCGCTCAATGTGTTAAGCTGTATTCTCTTATTACTTACTTATGTATATTATGCTATGCCAGATTTACAGTAAACTATATTTGACTATACTATACTTGACTTGGTATGTTTCCCTAATAAAACATGTCGAAACAACCTCTCTTATCGAAAACGTCAATCAAATAATTTTGGGGAAAACAATAGGGAACGAATCAAACTTGTACGAGCAAAGTATTCTGAAGCTCAATGTAATAGAAAGTTGAAGGCTTGTATATGGCGGTTTATGTTTTAACCCTTTGACCAGTGGTGGACAGATAACTGCTACCATATTTTTAACTTTATGCTCTTGAAATAAGATTGAAATCCAAAGAAAATAAAAAATGTTTATACCGATTAAAGGGTTAAGCAAGAACGCCAAGGCCAAACAAAAATGAATGCTATGTACTTTATTCCATTTCGAATCCTTATTATAGATCAAAGTGAATGAACATTTAAAACATGAATGTGTAGTGATGTTACTATACAGCCCAACATTGCAATGGGTTAGACTGCATGGTTAGGTTATCTTATTTTTAGGGTTCCGCACCTCAAAGGGAAAAAAACGGCACCCATATAAGATCACTTTGTTGTTCGACTGTCTGTCCGTATGTCTGTCAAGACCCTTTATCTCGGGAACGCGTAGAGATATCGAGTCTCAAGGAAATCAAAATTTTTCAACATTCAAGGGAAACCTGGAACTATGAAATTTGGCAAGTAATATCGTCATAAACTACAATTACAGGGAAAAATCTAAAAATTATACATTTTTAACAGAGTCCCGTAGTTTAGTTTTACAAAAATTAATGACATTAAAATTTGTAATTAAACTGCGAGACTCGATTACTGAACTATTTCTATTATGTACCTACAAATTCGTACGGAACCCTCGTTGGGTGACTCCGACTTGCACTTGTCCGGTTTTTTTAGATCCCTTTGATAGGCGCCAAATGCATGAAGTTTTTCAGTGTTTTTAAAGCATCCTACAATATTTTTGGCCTAGCTGACATTTTGCTGACTGACTCGCTGTTTCTTCATAAGCAGTTAGGGAACATTCAGTAATCCGCACGGTAGTAGTCTCCTCGCCAACAAGAGACAACTAAAAAAGCCACTGCACAGCCACCAATGAACAAAATGAGAAGAAAACTCTGAATATTATGTTTAGTTTTGCGGCAATAATTGCGTTTCACAATACAGCAGCGGTTTATCTAATGATGGGTATTTATTGTTTGTTCCAAAAACAAACTAACTCACAAGAATCTCATTCTGTTCTAGTCAGAGCTGAAGAAGTTGTGTGACCACGCGTACAAATGCTTCCATGACACTATAATTATTTGCGGAAAATCCGTCAACGAAGCGAGGACGTTTCTGGATCTCTGTGACATGTACGAGTACGCGTGCGAATATAGCATGGGTATGGTTGTTTTTTCTAGAAGTTTTTTTTTTTTGGTATATTACATTATGTAATTGGGTCCCAAAGAAAGACCCAATTACTAAGCTTTCGTTGCTGTCCGTCCATTTATCTTACCTATAAAGTGTTGTAGCTTGTGTACTATAATAGGTAGCCAGAAATGACCACAGAATGTGTAAGGCAAATACACTAATAAATAACAAAAACAACAAAAGTAAAAAACAAAAGACATATGCCTATTTTCAACTGTGTTTTTTTATCGTAAAAACGGTAATATATACAGAGTGGCCAGAAAAGTGACGTAAACAATTTTTTTTTGGTGCCTCGTTTTGAGAGGTATCTGAATCACTTCTATGTATGTTCTACGATTTTTCGTAGTTTTCGATTTACGATTTTTTTCGCTACGCTCTCTCAGAAGCACCTAAAAAAATTGGACTACATTTTTCTGGCCACACTCAAGCGTCGCTGTGACAATAGTGCATACTCTAACCTAAAGTTAAAGAATAGATTATGCACAAAACGCTTGCACTCACGGTGAATTTGTATTACAAATTGTTTTAAGATTTGATTGAATGTTAAGTAATCCCTTAAAGAAAGTTGTTGGGTACTAGAATCAGCTAGCCTAATTTTTATTTGTTTTTTTACGATGCATACGACGCATGGCTAAGCTACGGTCTCATTCTATGGGGAAATAGTACCGACGCATCTACCCTTTTCATTCTCCAGAAAAAACTTATTAGAATCTTAGCCTATACAATATAAAACAGACTGAAAGCTGCAAACCATACTTTCAAAGGTTTAACATACTCCCCCTGCCATGTATGAACATTCTAGAAATGTGTAAATTTGTTAGGAAACACCCAAACTTATATCAAAACCGCGCTAATCTACATTACTCGCTAAGATATAAAAATAAATTGATTTTACCTACTGTCCGTCTAAAGATTCATTCTTCCAGCCCATACGTTATGTCCATACGAATTTACAACAAATTGCCGGAGTCTATGAAAAATGAAGTAAATGATTTAAAATTTATAAAACAATTAAAATTAATGTTAATAAAAAAATGTTATTACACAATAAACGAATACTTAAATGACAACAATCTAAAACACTAAATGAAATCCAAAGATAAATAAATATTTAAATGCCTAAAAATACTATTTATTTGATTATGTTATTCAATAAATTATTCAATAATTATCATACGATTTCTTAATTATTTTAATTCTTTACAACTTCTTAAAATAAACAAATTGATCTAATTATGCATGGCGTCATCCTCTCTGCCCACAATACCTATCTTATTGTTGTGCCCTACAGGGTCTATAATGATGTATTTTATGTATCTAATTATAACACCTGTGTAACATTATAGAATGCAATAAATATATTGAATTGAATTGAATTGCTTTTGAAGGAAATAATATCTTCCTAGGTTTATACCAAAAGGATAGGATATAAGTAAAGATGATTTGGCCTTACCCTTAAAAGAAAATCAGAAAATCATGTACACAATCAAAGTCATAATTCCAAGAAAAATATAGGATGAGCGGTAGTCCGGTAGACAATTTGTATCTTTGATAACTTCTAACTGTACAGTATGACTCCCTGCGCACATCAAATATTCATGTCATCATGACCAATCATTTATGTCTGACAAAGAGTGGAAATCTATTATTTATTATTCTTAGAAAAGTTTATGTCTGACCTTTCACTAGCGGAAAGTCTCTAATAACTCATTTCTCTTCAGTGTCCAACAAGAATTGATTACGAGTCTGTCCCTAATGACATCAACTTTCTTTTTTAACAAGCTGGCTCGTTACAAACTAAAGGTTGTCACATACTTATCAATTGTTTGTTGAATCAACAGTGTCTTAACTGGAACTTAGCGGATTTTTTGTATAAAACTCTATGTGCCTACTAGGAATTAAGTCACATTTACGCAGTCGACTCTCGCTAAGCTCACCTACACAAAGTTTGTCACTTTTTCCTATTTTGCTATTACCGTTTGTACAATGGTACCATGGCACGTTCCGTGTATTTTTTTTATTTTTACTTTTTTTACAAGGTAGACAGACGACCTGGTAAAGGTCGCAGGATGACGCTGGATGCAGGCCGCTTCTAATCGGCCAATTTGGTCAAAGTCAATTGGGAAAGCCTGTGTTCAGCAGTAGACGTCCTATGGCTGAAATGATGATGATGATGACTTTTTTTGGTTGACTAATACAAAACAAGGCGAGGGCGAGGTGCCGATTGAAGCTCAGTTAATAAGTGTGTGTTAACCTTTAGTCTCTTAGTTTTCAGACACGTGAAAGAAGACGAAGGGATATGCCCTAATCCAAAGGAGTTGGGCATCTGAACGGGCAGATACAACATTCTGATGTAACACGTTTTATTATTTTTTAAGAAATAACTTATAGTAAAAATGTTTTACAAAATTACTTATATTAAAGTTTTATACATTCTTCTTGGTTATAAATATTTTTTGTGACTTCTGTAAGAAGATGAATAAGAGTCCCTTTGGCGACGAAAATACACTTACAAAAATTGATGATTACAAAATTAGAATATCTAATTTTCAAATACTTTGTCGCATGCAGTTGATATTAAGAAAGCTGAAAAAAACGTTATGATAGACTAGAAATATAAAAATAAAAAAGTATACTAGAGCATTCAACATCATGTGATTTAGATAAAAAGCAATCAGGAATAGAAAAGGTACTCACTATACTTCCAATAGCAGTTAACATTATACATATGGCAGATATCCTCAAACTGGCCATAGCCGTAGTCACTATCAAAGCCACAGACTGGGATGCCTGTCTTGCGACAAAGATAGGCAACTATACACCATGGATTACCTTCTTCACCTCGATCAGCTGGGGATACATCGACTTGTCCTAAGGACCGACGACCGGACTGCTGAAAACGTGATTAAAATTTAAATGAGTAAAAATACTTTTTTTAGGCCCTAATTTTATTTTGTCTGGACAGTGTCATTCAGAAAAAGTAACTACTTCTACCAATTTTAATGGGTTTACGTTTACTGCTACGGAGACGGAGATTCTGTGACTACCTTCTGGCTTCATCATTCAATCAGCTTATAGAATTAACATAATATAGTTAGTTAGTTTAGTTTTACGTTTGTGCATTGAATTTTAGTTTGATCCAAAAACAGGAACAGGTTTAAAAGGTGCTTCTATGATACAAACATACAACAAGTGAAGATATTAAAATCCTCTAATAATAATAAAAACACAAATTGAAAAAAATGACTTTTATTGTTCTACAAAATCATCTTCAAGTCTCCTCTGATGATGATTATTGGGCAAATCATTGGAATTACAAAATTATTTTTCTTTCATGGTCTCTCAACTAAACACTGGAAATGATAACAAAATAAATCATAAAGGAACAGAAAATAGTTTAGTTTCAACAAAATTGGAAATAACAATGACAAATTCAAAGATCAACATGTTCTAACAAAAACCTATTACATATCTGACTAACAGAAATGTTATTTTCTAGATTTTTCATGTTTGCTTTTAAAAATACGTTTTTCAACTAAAGGTATAGGATCAGCAGATCCATCTTGGCTCAGCACTAGATGTTTAAGCAGTAATCCATACTTAGGTAAATTCCGACCAAGTCGCACAAATGGATTATTGTCTACATTTTCGTCAGCCTTACTTTTGCCACTTTCCTTACGTCTATAATTAGGTACCTCCAATTTTACTGGAAGGTCAGGTGTATCAGCATTTCTGCTGTTACTCAGTTTTTCGACTAGCTTCCTTGTCAGTTCCTCATTTTTCTGAACCATCGTTACCAGGTGTTCTAAAGCTTGACCGTGCTCAATGAGTTTCTCTTCTATAAATTCGTTAGCGACTCCATTAAGATATTTGTTTTTATAGTTTGATGACACTTCCCGTTTGTGTATTCTCTGTAGACAAAATTTAACAGTAACTAAATATTTTAATAACACTGTTTTTAAAAAAAAAAACTGAACGTTTCTTAGACGTTCTACATAAACAATTGTTATGCTTGTACGAGTAGCTTAGTGGTGGCCGCACTTTGGTAGTGATTACTAAAGTTAATCAACCCACGCCGCGGTTGTGAGTACCCATCCACTCACTATCCACTCACTAAACAACTAAATTTAGTGACATTTATCGCAAGCATCTCCGTGCTTCAGAAGGCACGTTAAAAGTTGGTCCCGGCTAATATCGCTTAATACTAGTCGTAAAGCCCAATCAGTGGCTTTAAGGTGGCTCGATTACATCTGATAGTAAGGTTAGGTAGGTATTGGCCTTACCACACCCCTCCACCAATCCGCACTGGACCCACGTCGTGGAGTAAGGCCCCAACCACCTCATAGTTGAGGTGAGGCCTGTGCAGAAGGACGTAAAAAGCCATAATTTTCACTCAAAATCTTAACTTTAAGATACTTACCGGATACACGAAATAATTTTCGTTATATATTGAAGGAGTCTCCAAAGACGATTTAGTTAGCAACAGCACCAAGCCCACTAAAATAAGTTTAATATTGATGTTATTACTTAAACACTAAACAAAATAACCTACTTTGATAATAAATCTATCTCAAAATCTGATTCGGCTAACAAACTAAGTCATGCAAATAGAAGTAGAGGTAAATATTCGCTCTCTTGTAACTCTAAAATGTCATGAGGTTTTATTTAATTTTGGTTTTATCAGTTTCTCTTTTCACCCTTACGATTAAGAATTTAAGGTCGTGAATGGAATGCTCACAGATGGCTAGGAGACCCATGGTGTTCCACTTGTAATCCGGGACGCGAGTGCGCCGGGACGCAGGCTTGAGCCACTTATACCGTAGGTCATTGATGGTCGCATGTTAATAGTCTTGATCATTGCTGACTTTAATTCAAGTCTATTTATTTAAAACCTAGTCTAGAGTTTTAAACAAATAAATAAATATTGGACAACATCACATACATTGCTCCGATCCTAAGGTAAGTAGCTAAAACACTTGTGTTATAGAAATCAGAAACAACGTCAGTACCACAACAAATGACCAAAAATTAGGACATTAGATATAATTTCTGGTTTAGTACTTGTATCACTTAATAGAAACAGAAGATACTTTGACTCTAGTACGTACCTTTTATGTATTCTGAAGAGTAAATAAATTAAAATGTTTCAATTGAAGGAACCTGAGAATCTTTACCGAAAATGCGAAGTAAAATATTACTACCAAAACAAATTCCCAAATGCCTAGTTATGTCCTTTGATTACAACCTTCTTTGAAGCGATGGCAGCTATATTGAAGCCTCTTAATAAAGGACCTGGCAACCAATGTTGACTTAAGGCATTATAATATGTCGACATTTAAGGTATTAATTACGTCAGGTCGCTTAAATTGAATTCACGAGTAACGAAAGGTCAATCTTTAATTAAAATAGAATACTAAGTGGTCGTTTAATGTTGTTTCTGCTAAGTATTAAAGTTTATTACATCTTCAAAGTTTAGTAATATTTAAAAGCGTGGAAAATTTAATACTAAATAATATTGGACGCTATCACATACCTTGCTCTGAGCCTAAGGTAAGTAGCCAAAGCACTTATGTTATAGAAATCAGAAACAACGACGGTACCACACCAGTATAGATAAGTTCTTTTTCTATATTGACACGTCCGAGAATTGAACCCGGGTCCTCGGAGATGGCGACTCCAAGTCCAGCGTGCCCGCGCCTCTTTTATCGTCGTCATACTACCTCTAAATAAATACTTAAACGACACCGGTAGTGTAACCATAAAGCGTATTAAATATATTAGTGTTGAAGGTCTTACATAACACAGGGGTTCTTACAAAGGAACGATATTAATTTCAAATACAGAATTTTAAAATATTGCAAATATTAAATGTTATGACGTTGTTATTTTTTTTTTTTTATATTTATTAGAGATTTAAAGTTTTTCTAAGAGTTATTTCCAAAACTAAAATATGTATTGGAAACTAATGTTATTAAATTCAATCAAATAGTTGATTGAGTTGTTAATAAGTACTTTATTTTCATTTGTTTATACTTCGTTTTAATTTTTTATTTAAACAAGGACTTAGTTTGTTTTGTCGTTGTACTTGTGACTATTTATTTAAATAGATGAAGCATAGTAGTATTCTTTGCGTATGTTTTTGTAAACGATAAGTGTAAAAAATTTAGCAAATAAAGTATTGACGTACCTGCTTTACTGCAAGGATTAAACACGAACAGTCGGCGTACAACTAGAAAATATGATTTATAGTTAGTGAGCACATTTTGATTGAATTATGGGATACGGCTCTGGACTAGATTGACTATCAATATCGAACATTTTTCACGGTGTGGATTAAGCCAGTCAGTTCACGTCAAATGCCAGAGATTAACGAGTTAAAAGATTAATAGCTAATGATTAATAAGACAAGCCATACAGTTCTTAAATGTCTTCATAATTGAAATATGCCTGATATTTTACCAGTAGGACGTCCACCCACAAGCTGGACAGACGACCTGGTAAAGGTTGCATGCAGCCGCTGGATGCAGGCCGCTTCCAACCGCCCAATCTGGAAGTTATTGGGGGAGACCTATGTTCAGGAGGAGACGTCCTATGACTGAAATGATGATGGCGTTATTGAGAACAGCTTAATATAGGTTCTATTTTTGCCCTTATACAACAACTGTTACCATAAACTCATATCATCACCTCAAATAAAGTCCAATGTTCCTATTCAATCGACAATAGCTGATCGCAGAGGCGGATTTGATCTAAAGCCCAGCTGGCCCGGGCCCAGGGCAGACAGATATTAGGGACGGCCAATCGTAGCAAAAAATACACTCATGATAACAAGAAACTAATCAAAATAAACGCCCAATATCTCAAAAAAATCGAACTCACTTTACTCGCAACATTTGTTTTGATTACTTATGATACTACCTTGTATCATTCAAGTTTTGACAAAATAAAGGTATTCAAGGATATAAATATGCATTGCTAATACTATCCAAAAACTACTTAGCCATTTACTAATTTTAAGATTAACGTTAAAAGTTCTGCCTTTTCTGCATGAAGGAAAACTAGTCTAGTTTTCGGTAATTTTTCCAGGCGGGCCCCCTTTTTATGTGAAAGCTATAGCTACATCTATGTACGTAGTACCTATACTTATATAACAGGAGCTGAAAATAGGGAGGCTAGTACTATACGGCCTAGAGCGCCCAAGACTGCAAATTCGTTCCTATCGACTATTTAGTATAAAAAAGGTTTTATTTGCGATTTCGAAGTTGATCCCATTGTAATAGCTGTTATTTTCGAGCAGTAGAATCACGCCCTCAATGAAAGTTTAGTTATAAAATATAACCTTAAATCAACTCTTCGATATGACGGATGACATGGTAATTTAGGTAAATACCTACTTAACTAACTTTTCTTTACGTTTTCACATTTGTATGATAAGCTATTTTGTTGATGCACGAAATAATATTTCAATCACATACGTACGGTTTCGAAGCAATATAATTTCCATAAACGATAAAAACGTATCAACAAGTTGAGCGTATGTATCGTTTTCCATTTGTTTCCACCAAGTAAAATATTTGCCGTAAAAGTTTTACATTGAACGAACAAAGTTTGATTGAACGCAAATGTACTATGACGCAACATTATGCTAACATTACTGGGTAAATGTTTTTAGAATTTTAATCAGTTATGTGTGTTACTAAGATAGGTAATGGTTTGTACGTTTTCTCGTTCATTGACTAGTGCAATATTTTAATGATTTATTGCATTTTTTTGGGGTTAATCACATTTTCGTGGGCCTAAAGAACCTTTCCTACTTAGTCGCTATTCCCATTTTTGGTTAAAAGTGCTTTTGAATATCGTTTAATACAGTCAAGAAACTGAGTTCCCTGCCGGCGTTTGTATTATTTAGTTCATTCAACATTAGGACCCTTTACCTCGATGGCAGATCGTGATTTAGTTTAGAAAATCTGTAACATAAATTAAACATCATCAATCGCTTATCATGCAATGCTCTCAAGTCATCGGAGATGGGCGCAGTAGGTTGTATGTTATCCTTATCCATACATCACGGTCGTTCGTCTACTCCAATCTTTAACTCCCTTTTCAGTCATATCATCCCTCACACTACCAATTAATCTCTTTTAGGTCGAGATAGAGATCTCTACCACACTCCCAACGAACCCATTAACACGCATGTACCCTCCACTCTCCTCTAACATGCCTTTTATCTTTCCTCATCACGTGCCTATACTAAGACAAACCGTTTCTTTCGAAGACCAATCAACAATCAATTACTGCTTTTAAGATGCAAGTAGTGAAATGAGATTCCCACTCACCCAACCCACAAAAAAAGCTAAAATTAACATTTTCCCATTAATTAAATCCAACTTTCTTATAATAGCATTGTCCCGTACATTAGCATATTTTCACGATGCAATAGCTGAGACTAAGTTACATAAAATGCAAATGGTCCCGCTAAGTCTTCAAACAATAAGACATTTAAAAAGTTGGAGAATATGAAAGTATGTAAAATACTATTTCGACTTTTCAGTTATTTATGCATACCTAGCGTCGGTTGTGAATGCTCACAGTGAATCTATCAGGGTAAGTATTCTATTTTCTATTGTCTTTCTTTTCTGGCCATTAGGATTAGGTGAGGGATTTTCCATTAATAATTCCTCTTGAAGATCATCATCATATTAGAAGTCCCTCAGAGATGGAGTATCATAACTCCGTTTACCAAGTTATCTAGATAATAAATCGTCACATTATATTGTTTATAACTACCGCGGTATAAAGGTCACGTCCCGCACCATAAATCTCCTTGAGCGGATTGTGGACTCCCAGATCCGACAGGAGTTTGATGTCTCGGAGTGTCAATATGGGTTTCGTCCTAACAACGGAACTATGGACCCTGTTTTCGCTCTAAGGACCGTCATGGAGAGATACAGGACGAAGAACACGCCTCTGCACTTGCTCTTTTTTAATCTGCAGAAGGCTTTCGACTGTGTTCCTCGAGTGGTGATCCGGTGGGCACTGAGATCCAAACGGGACCCCCCGAGGCATATATTAACATTATCCGAGATATGTACAGCAGCTCTGATTCTATGGTTCGGACCGCTGCACGCTGTTGGCGACACCAAACCGTTTCCTATCACCGTCGGAGTACACCAAGGTTCCTTCCTCAGTCCGTTTCTGTTTAGTGTGATATTAGACGTTGTGTCAGACAGCATCAGAGACTCACTGGCTGCTGATTATGCTAACGATATCGCATATCGTCTGGTGAGATGGGTGAACGAGTGGAAGCAGTTGCTTGAGAGCGATGGTCTAAAACTTAATGTGGCGAAGACCTAGTACCTAGCCTGTAACTCTACAGATCCAACGTCCGTCCAAGCGGAAACAAGGTCGAGCGCACGAACCAGTTTAAATACCTTGGATCTGTACTTCACGCGTCGGGAGACATTGATTGCGACGTCAAGCCACGCATTGCTGCTGCGTGGGCCAAATGGCGAGAGGTGACTGGTGTAATTTGTAACCCCAGAATGCCGGTTAAGCTGAAAGGACAGATCTATAAGTCCATCATTAGGCCTGTCCTTTTATATAGCAGCGAAGCGTAGCCGCTACTTGAACGACACAAACAGGAGCTGCGTGTCGCGGAGATGAATATGCTGCTGTGGATGTGCGGATTCACACGGAAAGACCGCGTGAAGAACTCGCGCATCTGCGGTAGCCTTCGTGTCCGTGATATTGCAGACAAACTGCAGGAGAGTCGCCTACGCTGGTTTTCGGAAACCGGCAAGCTACGTAGGAAACAAATGTCTGGCCATGCCGCCACCACCGGGTCCTGGCAAAATGGGTAGACCCAAGAAATGCTGGCTTGACGTCGTTAAGGCTGACATGCATGCCAATGATCTCACAACTATAGACGCTCAAGACCGGGCAAAGTGGAGGAGTAAATCAAGGAAAGCGGACCCTAGGCTCCAAACACTCCAAACTTTTTAACAGAACAATAAAAACATTGGTAGGTAGTAGCGTAGTGTTTTACTTGATCAGTGGGTAGTAGGTATATATTGACGTGTATTACGTTTTTACAGAACGAAGAAGAGTGCAAGATCGCTGACCTTTGCGTGCACGACAAAGTTCCGATGTGCGGCATCGATTCCTGTGGCGAGATGAGGACCTTTATCGATACGTGTGATATGCACGAATTCAATTGTGACAGCAAAAAAGGTTAACTTAATGATAATGCGTTTTTATTTTTTAGTTGACTACCAGATCAAGTTTGGGGTTAAATCTGAAACTTATGAAATGAAGGAATATAATTCAGAACGCAAAAAAGCGAACATTATTAATCAAATTGGTGGATATACCTATAGGTATGCAATGCAAGCCACCTGTAGCTAGCGGTTTACTAATGTTTGGCCAAAAAACTTTCCCAAAATATCACATCGCAAACTATTTTACGCAAACATTCATTTGGCAAAAAAACGTTTGTCAAAACAACGTATTGAAAATTTTTAGTTAGCTAATCTTTTTTTTGCATACTTTTGTTTAACAAATTATTGTTTGGCAATGTTGCATTTAGCAAAACTTACTCTTCCCAAAATATTGCAAGGCATACGATTTACAAAACAATGTGAGTGGTGCATAGAATACAGACTAGCTTAAGATTACAGGAGGAGGGACAGGAGCATAACTTGATCATTTCACCAAAAGTATGTGTATTAGATTTCTTTACTTTTTATGTTTAATTCTTTTTATCGAAATTTCCAAATGATTCATTAACAATAGAGGCGATATAGCGCTCGGCGGCCGCTGCCGCGGCACGCTCATTTCGCTCGCTTCGCTCGCTCCGTTCGCTCGCCTTCGCGCGTTGATGGTCACTGTTCTAACCTAACCTAAGCTAGATGATATAACTGAGATATACTTTTTGTTTCAGGAAAATTCAAGCCCAATGTGTTTGTTTTACTTATATTTGAAATTCCTGTATTAGCAAAAGAAAACATATGCATACTCTTTGATTTAAGTACCTACCCTAAGTATGCGGAGTGATAATTTGAGCAAATTTTTTTTAAATATTTTCCAAAATAAAACATTTGCTATATTATCATTTTTCCTAATAAAACTTGATTAAGTAAAAGTTTGCCAATTGATAATTTTAACAAATGAATTATGTGCGAAACGTACAGATGCTAAAGGTTCATTTGCGAAATTAAACTTAGGCGATAAGTTTTTTGCGAAGTGAAATTTGACGAAAAATAATTTGGCCAAACGGAGGGATCCCGTAGCTAGCATTTATTTTCCCCAATCAGTTCGTAGTCTGAACTCACAAATACGTCTACCTCATCAGCTATAAAGTATCGGTTCTACGGCAAATCTAGCCAACTCTTTACTACTTCCAAATACTTATTGTATTTAGGTACTTCTAGGCTAGTAGCACGTACTACTTACTTGGCGTTATACGACAGAAGCCATTCACAGAAATTTATAAAAATAGCTAAGTTAACTATTTAAGTCTGATATGAATTACTCGTTTTAATATTAAGTTATACCTACAACGTTTTTTGTTTGCAGACTTCAAACAACGTCCCATCCACGAGTGCTGGGTAACCTGCAAGAGAGGCCGGTCCTTCAAGAAACCAGAATACAGAACTGACTGTAACATCAATGTTAAAGCTAACAATAGATTGTAGCCTTCATGTGTCTTTTTATTGAAACCCTGGAAGCCATTATCTGTCAAGCTGAAACTAGCCACATGTAGCGTGTATCAATAATACTTCCATTGTGTCTCGTTTCCGTGGCCTGAAAGATCATATACCAATCTGATGATAATAAGAGTATCATCCAATCAAAAACTTGGTACGCTTACCTTATTGTATCTAGGATAGAATTACTCAGAAAATTCTATGTCAGACTTTACTGGTATGCGCAACAATAGCGCAACCACAACGGAAAAATACAAAATGTATCTCGTTGCTTGAGCGATGACATTATTATTTATGGAAAAAAATTTAGGAATAGGTTAGGACAACGTATTCTTCTGCACACGATTACATTATGACATTGTTTGAATTACTGCTCTATGAACAGTGAATTTTAAGTCTATAAAATCTAGTCTAAATCTTCCAGTGAAGTCGAAAATTAACAATTAATGTAAATATACGAAACATAATATGACGTCAAACTCAATACGTTCATTTGTCAAAATTTTAGGTCTAAATAGAAACAAAATTATTATAATATACAAAAAACCGCAAAGAAAGTACAAAGTACTTTTTAAATAGGTCTAATATTAGTACTTGTTGTAGTTCTAAGTACTTATTTAAATTAGGAAAGCTTTTTTAAAGAGATTACCTATATGGATTCATACAATGCGTACATTTTAAGTTATTTCAGGACAATAAAAAGAGTAACGTTTCAATTGAATGCAAATTTTTGGTCTCGAATAGTTGCGAAACTTGAATTTAGATCCTAAGCCTGATGCAGTAAGAACCAAAACTGTATATTTGTACTTGTATCGACTTTTATTTCGACGTCAATTTTATTATTTACACAAATGGAAGCGGTGGCGAGAATACGCCTGGAGCTTGAATTTCCATTTTGATATATTGTACGAGTAGTTTGCACATGTGCCGTTAAATACTTGTAGATGAACTTTTATCAATATGTTGGGACAAATATGTTTATATACATTTGTGTTTTCATGGACAATTAGAGGTGTTTACGCTCATGTGGATGGTGCTAAGGTAAATCTGATATAAATAAAACCTCAGTAGTCTTTGATATCATTAAAACATTAGTATTATGATAAAATCCTTAATTTATTAAAATCCAAAAAAAGTTTGTTTCGAGGGTTACAGCTATGAGAGACCATGGTAATCAAATTTGAAGCGTGAGTCTTGTCTCTGATTAGGATTTTTATTATTTTTTATGCAATATTCTTTAAATCTAGCCATAACACCAAATACCTTCTGCTATGAGATATCATGGTTGTACGTCTAAATCGACGTTGAAGCGTGCGACATGTCTTCGACTAGATTTAAAATATTTTTTTGGTTTTTATCAGAAGACTAGTTTCACACTCCGGAGTTATTTCAAAATATGGCCAAGTCTAAGTTAGAAGTTTCTTTTTATTTGACCCTGTAGCAAAACTTACTCGTATAAATATTTATCTACATTCGATTAAGATAGTCGTTTCGCTAATAACAGTTTGTCACAATTCCAATACGTTAAGGCGTGATTTAGCGATATTCAAATCAGCATCCTAAGACATCATAGGCCTAGTGAAAGACAGTGGCTCACTACATTATTTCTCTGGACAACAGTTGACAGAAGAATGCAATATAGCGGACATTTGCCGGCACGACCAGGTGCCGATCTGTGGCATTGACTCCTGTGGGGAGATGAGGACCTTCATTGATACCTGTGACATGCACGAGTTCAACTGTGACAGCAGAAAAGGTAGTATCAACAACTAGTCAGTCTATTTTATGTAGATTCAGTCGGCAGCCATAACTGTCTCTGTTTAATCAACTTTCGCACGCTGACTCTGCTGCCCGTCTCGTGCTACAGGAATTAGTCGCAGGAATTAGTAGTAATTATTGGGGGGTAAGTGTATTCTTGACGGCCGTCCCCACACGATACATTCCTGTAGCACGAGACGGGCAGCAGCGTCAGCGTGCGAAACCTTATAAAAACTGCGCTCGCCAACCCCTGCCAAGCGTGGCGAGTATTGGCAATCCCCCCTAATGAAAATCATTGAGAGGCCTGTACTCAGCAGTGGACGTCCTATGGCTGAAGTGATGATGATGATGATGAATCAACATTCATTATTATTACGCACAAGACAAGTGCATTGTTTCTTCCTGATGCAAGATTCATATATTCTATAATCTTTCTTTCAATATTCATGTTGATATGTATTTTAAGTGATTAAATACAATATAAAGGTGAAAAAGTTAAAAAAAACGATTATTTTATTGAAAAAGTGAACTTAAAGGAAAAAAATAAATTTAAGTAACATTTGTCATACACGTAGATAGGTTAGTTCTATACGTCTTTATAAAATGGAAAATATATAGTAAGATTAAAAGCTCAAAGCACTGATCAATACTATCAAGCCACTTTATGTGCTCATAATAATAAGAGCTTACTCATATCTCGATCGTAAAATTAGCCATATCATAGTTAACTAAAAGTTCTTTCAACTCGCACTTAACCCCATCACTCACTCCTGTTGACTCAGACGTATCGCTTACTGAGCCCTCTTGAAAACCTCTGATCGCCTAACCAGCCCGCCAAGACCTACTACAGGATCCAGTTACAAAACACTTCGATACAACCCTTAGCTGAGTCAGAGCTCTCACTACCCTGGCCCCAGCCCGCCCACACCGTCGCCACCACGGGAGAAAGCGATATATTTAGAGCGAATCAGCTTTATTATATGTTATTGGAAAATTCTTGGAATAGTTTCACAATCTCCTTTTGATGTTAAACGTATATTGTTTCGCTGGAATTTCGTATTGTGCAAAAATAAGGAGCGGGATACAATAAGAAATGTCGAAAGCAAATGTTTGATTGAAGATTTATCTTTGTACAAATAAATTGAAATTGTACGATGGATAAATGTCAGCTCTTTGCTGCAAAACTTTAATCCAATTTTTATCCAAATATGAGATTAGTGTTTGTGTTTTTTCAAATTGTTTTAATTTAAATTTTAGCTTTTAAATAAATATTTTTTATTTCCTTATACATGTCGATCTAATCGTGACGATTTGTGTAGCCTTTGTCCAAATTCTGTTTCTCCATAACCCTTGACAGGGGATCAAGGCTCTGATGACAAATGAACTTGCCGCTTCTAGGATGACTTGATCGAGCTTACCCCGACTAGGACAAACCACTAGGAAAGATGTTTTTGATCCCATTCTGTTTGATTTGAAAAGTATTCATTAAAGCTAGTGGAAAAACAAGCTTCATTACATCAAAGTGATACTTAATTACGTAGGACGTCCACCCACAAAGTGCACTGACAACCTGGTAAAGGTTGCAGGAAGCCGCTGGATGCAGGCCGCTTCCAACCGGCCAATCTGGAAGTCACTGGGGAGGACTGTGGAGGAGGAAGGACGTCCTATGACTGAAATGATGATGATGATCTTTCATTTCAGATTTTGTGCAGAAGCCAGTTCACGAGTGTTGGGTAACATGCAAGAGAGGCCGAAGCTTCAAGAAACCAGACTTTGGTGCCGATTGTGATCGGCAAAACTTAGTGTAAAAATGTGTTATAGTTAGTTAAATCTTGCAGTAACCTTATTTTTGTAAAAACAGCAAAAATAATAAATATAAAATCTTTCTAAAAATTATGTTACTATTAAACCGCATTCATATTAGGCATTTCATTTTCATTTTTTAAGTTTTTTATTTACTTAACATGCACTTATATTGGCACTTGCTAACTAATCATGTTATATTATAGCACAAATTACTTCTTTGTATGTTTCGCACATTAAAAAAGGTTTTTGTAATTGTATAGTGTGTTGTAACATTTTATATGTCCAACAGGGACATTTATTTATTTAAACTTTATTGCACAGGTGGGTACAATTGGCGGACTTAATGCTATACAGCATTCTCTACCAGTCAACCTTGAGGTAGTGCAGATAGTGAAGTTTGTGGCGGAGTAGGAAGTAACTGACAAGTTTATTACATGAGAAAATACTATAATTAAAATAAACATTACATGCTAATACACATAAGTAAATATCATATATCAGCCATAGGACATCCACTGCTGAACAAAGGCCTCCCCCAATGACCTATCATCGGGGGGTCATCGGGGGGGATTGCCAATACTCGCCACACTTGGCAGGCGGGTTGGCGAGCGCAGTTTTTTATAAGATTTTGCACAAAGACGCTGCTGCCCTTCTTGTGCTATAAGAATTAGTCGCCTCTTACGACACGCCCCCCCCCCCTGTTGGCGGTGGGGAAATTTATTCTTAACGGTCTTTCCCACACGGCACGTCACGGCACGGCAGCAGGGACATGATTTTTTGCTATTTAAGATAATTATACTAAGAGCCGTTACTAAGTTGAATCTAAAGGACCTGTTGACCTAAAAAACCGACTGATATCACAGTATCTAATTTTAAACGAATTGTTATTTAAACTACGTTCCCAGTAGGTAATGCCTTTACCAGACTATAGACTAGGTAACTATTTAAACAGCATTGCGCAGTTAAATATAAAGAAACAATGCATCCAATTACTTTAAACGAATAACATTAAATAATCATTAAGTAGTATTCAAAGACATAAATATCAAACATATTGTTTTATTTATTTACAACAATTGAGCAATAACTTACGAATTCGCACTTATCGCTCGAGATCACAGTTTAATCATCTTAATTATAAAACATTAAATATTTAAATAGTATTCTCTAACAAATAGTACAAACCGGTTTTACTACAACCTTAACAACTAGGCATATAAATTATTTATTATTTACATTAGATGCATGCATATTTATAACTTTACCAACTAACTTAATTGACCTAAAATCTTATTCGAAAATTATTAAATACAAATTGGTAATCCTTATGACTTAAACTTAAAAAAAACTTTTAAATAACTTAGCAAGGTAAACAAGGTGACGCAATCTACAATATTAAAGTTATTACAAAAAATCTAATTAAAATAATCGTTCTTGGGAAATATTGATATTTTATTATTTACATACAATGTACACCGATTAAAACTATAATTTAGTTTTTATACTAAGGTCTAGTCTAGACATTTATGTAATTAAAACAATTTATTGTAATTTAAAAGCTTTACCCAAAATGTAGTGAACTTGGTTAATCAAGACAAGTGTTTTATCTGCTATTTGCTGCTGCTCCATGGAGCAGCCTATAGAAATAGACAATAGAAATGTCATTTATTTTGTTCTACAAAAAATCCGCCATTATTTAATCTGTACTAAAACAGTATGGGCTAGAGTTGACAGGACTTGTCAGTTAATACTAAGTATAAGTAAAAAATCACTAACATCTTTCGGAGAAAGATGGTTCGTATTGCTGCTCTATAGGGTATGTGCTCGGTGTCCTGCTTTGATGTAACAAATTTTAATATGGAACAACATCGAAATCTTTAAAAATAACACTTCTCCATACAAAATGTTTCATCAGTGATTAAGATTACTTACTAAGAGTGTTTTTATTAGATTTCGATGTTGATAAGAAAGTTGTTGTATTTGATCAGAAGAATGAGCAGAAAAAAACCAACAGCAATAAGTCCCACTGTAGGACACAGGCTTCACCTCGATTATGAGGTGGTTTTATCTAAATTACTATTATCACTTAGTAATATCTACATTCTACATTTATTTTATAATCTTAGTTATCAACGTAAGAAGTAGAGTGAACACAAATATACATGATGAGAAAACAAAGTGGCCAATGTATGATCTTAAAATGCTATGAAAGCCATTAACAATTAGTTTGTAGTATGAAGTACGACTTAAGTCAGATTAATCGGTTTTTATTGCCGCCTCGGAAAAGTCACACAACAGTTCGTTGCATGTTTTGCAAACGATGTTTCAAGAGCAGCAGCGAACACCGTTTATACGGGGATATTATCAATTAATAAATAAACTCAGGGTTAATTCTCGTGCTTAGTACAACTATTACTCAAGACCGAACTCAAAATTTAAAAAAACCACTTCTGCATTCAAGTGTTACCAATCGACCGGTTATTGAATATGGAAAAGTATTTTATTTGAGATTTCGATATTGGTCCCATGAAAAATTTGTTGAATTTAAGCTTCAGAATCAGCCCTTACAAGGTTGAAAAATAATTTAAAATAACCCTGTATTTTTAACTCTAATGCCGGTCCAAGAATCCAGCATTCTTCACTATACGGTAAATACTTTCACGAGGAATCTTCTCCGCTTCTCTCTCCACTACTTGCATCTCCTTATTCGTAAACCAAGACTCTTTAGCCAGGCCGGCGGCTACCGCAGGGTTGTCGTAGAAGTCGTGAGATTTGAGCAGTTCCCTGGGTAGTAGAGCTTCACTCGCAGCGTTGAGCTCGACAGCTGGGTGGGGGCGAACAGCTGGGGCTGACGAGTGGGCGTATTCAACCCCGATAGGGTGGTAGGGTTGGGCAAACAGGAGCCCGGGCCTCGCGTGGGCTATCGCGAAGATAGCAGCGGCGAATAGCAGGCGATGCATTTTGGAGTCTGGAATTGAAAAATAAAAAGCGTTTTAGTCTCTCACCAAACTAGACATAATAGAAAATCTGTTGCTTGAGGGTCACTGGTGACCCTATGGCATTTAACCTCTTAAACTTTAGATCGTTATAAATTTCAATTACCTAGATACATGTATTTTGTTATTTAACTTCCTCTTAGGTAAATAAATAAATAAATATTGGACAACATCATCACATACATTGCTCTGATCCTATAAGTAGCATAAGCACTTGTGTAACAGAAATCAGAAACAACGACGGTACTACAACACCCAGAACCGAGACAATACAGGGTGTAACGAAAAGGTGAAATAAAACTTTAAGGGGTTATTCTACGGCTAAATTACATCAACTTTTTCTATGGGACCAACATCGAAATCTCAAAAAAAAATTGACGTTTCCATACAAACTGATGCCAGCTGGTCGCGTTTTAGTATGGGAAAGTGTTTTTTTTTTTTGCGATTTCGATGTTGGTCCCATAGAAAAAGTTGATGTAATTTAGCCGTAGAATAACCCCTTAAAGTTTTATTTCACCTTTTCGTTACATCCTGTATAGGAAAGTTATTTTTCTACATTGACCGACCGGGAATCGAACCCGGAACCTCAGAGACAGCGACACCAAGTCCGGTAAACTCGCCTTTCGGCTACGGAGGTCGTCGTCGGAGGTGGTTATTTACTGTTCAGATACCTATTTTTAGAGTAAGTTATTTAAAACACGAAAAAAAACCGGCCAAGTGCAAGTCGGACTCGCGAATATCATAAATGTGGCATAAACATCGGACAACTTAGAACTTTGATTTTGGACAGCTTTAAGGGATTGCAGACTTGAGTATTAGATATTCATTTCCACTTGATAGTAATACGCGTTTGTGACAAAAAGGGTCAGAGACAGACAATCAGACGGACAACAAAGTGATCCTATACGGGTTCCTTTTTACCCTAAATAAAAACTAAATTGTGTGCTATTCCAGATTATTATTATTATCAGATTATCTATTTGATCCTTCTCTGCCAATTTTCATATTTATACGTTCAACCGTTCTGGGGCGATTAAGTAACAAACATCTAAGTACGAGCACCAACATCTATCCAAACTTTCGCATTTATATTATTAGTAAGATATTAGTAAAAGTGAGATAAGATAACGTCTTGTTTTCAATTTATATGTGTATTAAAATTAGATTTGACAGAAAGGGTCAAATGACGATATTCAGAAATAATTGTTATTTGTATTATTTCAACAATAATTCAAAAGTTATTAGACTGTTGCTAGCTCTATCTATAGATACATACATACTTTTTATTGCACACTACACTAAAGAACCAAAGTACATACTAAGCGATCGTCCAGACAACCTATCGATAACACAGCTCTTATGCAGCTGACACACTTACAGACGAAATATCTAACACAATTAAAATTTGTAATTTCCATGGTACTGGTAACGTACAAAGCAAACTTGTTTTTACATAACTACTAGCTGTCCCGGCAAATTTCGTATCGCCACTTCATATATATTTTTTGTGAGTTTTCTCATGTTTTTATAGTTATTCTGCTATTCGGGGCCGAGACAAATCTAACAAATCAAATATCATAAAAATCGGTCCAGCCGTTCTTGACCTTTAAATGGTGTAACTAACCCGACTTTGTTTTATAGTATATAAAGATAGCTTGTACAGACGACCGTCTGGTGTAGTGGTTCGCGCTCCGGACTACAGAACCAGCGGTTGTGGGTTCGAATCCCGTAAGGGGCAAATGTTTGTGTGATGAGCACGAGCATTTGTACCTAAGTCATGGATGTTTATAAAAGTATTTAAGTATGTTTATCCGTTATCTAGTCGCCATAGTACAAGCTTTGCTTAGTTTGGGGCTAGATAATTGGTGTGATTGTGAAAACAATTTATTTATTTAATTTATAGCTACTTTTTAAAATGTAGGATCTCAATATAACATTATTCTTTATGCATAAAAACCTACCGGGGTCGACCTTTAGCTTGTTACTTGTTTGTATCAAACCTGTTTGTTTCACTTCCTTATTTTGACTTGTATTTCAAGATGGAATCGTTTTATTAACAACTCTACCAATTTAGTAACCGTCTAGTCTAGTGATTTGCCCTTCAGACTACAAAAACAAGCGGTTGCGGGTTCGAATCCCGCAACGGGTAGGGGTTTGTGTGATGAGCACGAGCATGTCATTGATGTTTTAAAATGAATTTAAGTATGTTTGTTTATCCGTTACCTAATCGCCACAATACAAGCTTTGCTTAGTTTGGGTCTAATTGGTGTGATTCTTAATAAAAATATATAATTTATTGAACACCAACACGACAACGTTGTCTTTGTTAACTGATATACTTTTAAATAAATGTTATTAGATCAAAATGTAGATGGATGTTGATACTATATGGACAAACAAAAATAAAGTTCTTATTTTGTACACTTATATTATAGATGTATGATTACTCAACTTGCATATAAGAATATTACAATTAGTTACGTTATTAAAATCATTTTCGAATCTACATGCCCACCAAGTTCGTGTATTTATTTTTGTTTTCACAATAATGCTAGTATACAATAGCTGGAAAATATTTTTACTTGAGATTTTTTTTAAACTTCCTCTAGTGGGATTCGTACCCACGACCTTTCACTATCCGGGCGGCTGCTCTTCCAACTGAGGACATAGTAATTTTAGCGAATTTCTTCAAGTATTTATAGCTGTTAGTAAGCTAGCATTGTTTCATCAATGTCTTGGATTTTATGCCCACAAACATCTGAAAGAAATATTAAACAATCAGTTCGGATCCTAGCAGAGGCAATTGATAAATTATATCAAGTAAAAATAATTTACCAGGTACGTGTATTATATTGTTAAAGTCGTTGCGTGATGTTCAGTAAGTCTAGTTTAAGAAATTTAATTAATAACAACACTACAAAATTAATTTAACACAGATTACATAATCCCGTAGTTTTTTTTTAATGTGTAGTAGGTACTAATGACTAAAATATTATAGTACGGTACAGCTATTTAATATAGTACACGTGGTAATGGCAACCCCAGATATACCATGTTTTTACCGTTTCCAGCTTACCTAAAGAGTAAATAAAGGCAGCCTAAATCCACCAATTTGCTTAAACAATACAACAGAACAGTTGTTTGCCTTTCAAACTAATGATTTGCACAAAACAAGAGAACACAATTATGTTTGCACAGCCAAAGTAAGCAAGAATGAGCTGTATTGTATAATTTAACCGACATTGCGAAGGATTAGTTAAACTTTCGAGATTGAACCCTATCTCTATAGAGGTAAAGTCACAACCGAAAAAAGAGCAAAGGCTGTTTTTTAAATGTGATAGGTTTAATATTTTTGTAATGTCAGTATTTGATTTATTTTAAAAACATCTCACATATGTTCACTTTTGCGCATCACAAATTAAGATAATTTTATCCTGAACTATCCACTAACATGCTATCTATCTATTTTTATATTTTTATTAAACTAAATCGGGTTAGTTACACCATTTAACTCGAGAACTCAACTCAAGAACGGCCGGACCGATTTTTACGATCTTTGATTTGTTGGATTTGTCACCGTCCGAATAGCAGAATTATAACTAGTATATGGGAAAATTTACGAAAATCTACGCGACCGATGCCGCTGGTACATAATTAAACAATAAACATTATTCTGTACTATCTATAAGACGTTGACAGAGACAGAATGATGCCTAATCCGGTGCTAATCCGCACCGCAGCTAATCCGGTGGTGCAAAAAATTAAAAACAAATTACAGTTTCGCTAATTAAAAAGCAACATATTCCTAGAGAGTTCCATTTTTGAATACCGTAAATTCCTTTTTCACTTTTTTAATGTAAGTGGCCAGTTTTAGAGACTTTCAGTATGTTCCACGTATAACATATAATACACTTACAGTAAACATAAATACTAGGTCAAGTATAAACACTGTCAATAAGTTAAAACGTAAACCTTCAATGGGCACTTCATTTTCATTTGTATTTTCAAATCACCGCTAGAGTTTAACAGCACGTTTAAAATCTCAAGTATGTAGGTATACATTTTGTAGGCCAAGCAAAGCCATTCTTTAATGATCCATTAAGTTTACGATGAACGTAATAATTAAAACAATGCCCAGACAATAATATACTGAGAGATTAAAACGCAAAATCGTTATCTGTATGAGAACTCATAATATTATAGGGGTCAAATCAAGACAGTATAATTATGTAAGGTTCTTAAGTGTATTTCAGTCTTATTGTATTTAATGTAATGTTTCACATAATTATTGCATTATTTTTTAAAGTAAAGAGTATATTTTAGAAACTTCTTTGAAGTAGAAATTGCCTTTTAGAAACATTTTTATTAAAATTATTATTCAGAACGATTGTAGAGTAATTTTAGTTTTTACAACTTTTATGTGACAGCTGACTTAGTATTTTTTGAGTTATCGTTGAACAGAGGCCAACCATGAACTCTAATCCCGATTACTCTGAATAGAACAAGAAAAACAAAACAAGACTAAAATTATACTGTTTTTGGAGCTCTGATTAGACTCTAGGCTATAGTTGTCAAATAACTACAAAACCGAGAAGAACACTTTTCATCACATATCACATTTTTATCACATTCTTGACACTTCCTACTATTAACATTTAAAAATCGAACACAAACCATAAAATAACAAAACACATTCCAAATTCAAAACAAAACGTTCCATTATACGCATCATCACTTACTTTTAAAGTCACGGTCAATGTGTCAACCGCGCAGACGCGAACGGGCAATGCGCGAGCGCGGCTTAAGAAGCCAATATATAGCCTCTAGTAACCTTCTACAGCTTCCGGGACAGAAGCCGGGAATTCTCAGATGTTTTATTTGCAATTATTGAAAGGGCGGGACCAAATGATCTTAAAAATCGCGGATGTAAAATTAAGGAAGTTATGCGATAATTACGCGAATTGGAACGACGCCATTAGGTTTGGTTCATGGTGAAGTGGAGAAATAACCCAAGAAGTAAAAATGTTGTAGATTTCCAGTATAAAGTGACCGATTATGAAGTGAACTGTATTAGAAAAGGCTTTAGTAAAAAAAACAAACAATTTTTTTGCATTATATATATATACTCGTAGGTGGTAAATTGCTAAAAAGTGCAAGAAAAAAATTCAAGCTTCTAAATAAAGGTAATATTGAAAATGATATTCCAGAATAAGTTTGTCAGTTGCAGACACTTTACACAAAGTATATCAAAGCGTCAAAATTTGTGTGATTATTATTATGTGGTCAAGTATGAACTAAATTCATGTCTAACTCGCAATTGGTTGGTTATTTAGACAATTTTTGATTTCATAAAACAATTCCTACACAATAATTTCATAATTTATTCTTAAATAATTTATTTTAACAATCACGGCCCATCTGGCCCCAAACTAAGCAAAGCTTGTCTGTGGCGACTAGATAACGGTTAAACACATGTACATTTGTCATACTTTTTAAAAATCCATGACAAAAGTACAAATGCGCGTGCTCCACATACAAACATTTGTCCCTTCCGAGATTCGAACCCGCAATCACTTGCACCCGCAATGCTTTGTAGTCCGGAGCTCAAACCACTTGACCATATAGTAGTAAAATTAAAACATACTCGTTATTTACAATAGTCACTAACGATCTTGAATATTCAATAATCTTTTGGATAAGTACGAGTATTTAATTTTGTCTAAGACCCAAGTGTAGTTAAGTACCTAAGCAATTGATTCATCATCATCATCATTTCAGCCATTGGAAGTCCACTGCTGAACATAGGCCTCCCCCAATGACCTATCATCAGGGGGGATTGCTAATACTCGCCGCGTTTGGCAGGCGGGTTGGCGAGAGCAGTTTGTTTTAATAAGATTTCGCACGCAGACTCTGCTGCCCGTCTTGTGCTACAGGAATTAGTCGCCCTTACGATACGCCTCCTGTTGGCGGTGGGGAAGTGTATTCCTTACGGCCGTTTCAACACGGCACTTTACTACTACTAGTAGTAATTGATTACACTAATCAGTCAGTCGAACAAAAAGTTTAAATATAGTAGATCGCCTTGCCAACATGCATACAAAATGCTTCCGTATCCGGTGTAGTTCCGGTTACCTGACACCTAAGGCCCAATTCCCGCAATTAAGTAGTTGTAATCCAGTGTCGATCCGGTCTCAGTAACATACATTACTATCATAAACGGTATTCTCGTAAACTTTTAAATTGACGTAAAATTATCAACTCGTTCTTAATGCTACTGAAAATGGATCAAACAATTTCATTTTGAATTCTTCCATTTTCAGTCGCATTGTATAGGAGAATACCGTTTTTGATTGTAATGTTACTGGGAGTGGATCGACACTGGATTGCGACTACTGGTAAATTATGGGAATTAGGCCTCAGTATCCGAATTTGATGGTTGGTATACATATGACAAATCATTGAAAATTTGATGGCAGGGTTCAGGGAATCGATTATTATCAGCCATTACAAAACATATGAAACTGATGTTTGTTAACTGATTCTTCATTTCATTCTCTTTAATTTGTATTTGTACTGTTTTATAACAGAAGAAAAATATCGGAGTAACCTCTTATAAAAATAAAAAAAGACTAGAAAGAGAATAAGAGAAAGAGAGTTTTATGCCCCTTAAATAGATGAGTCAAAACTATACCAAAAAATGCCAGATGAATTAAAAATTAACGACTTGTAAGGGTGAATGAAATTTGTTCGATATTATAATGTTGGTGCTCTATAATCAAGTTGTGGTTTAGGAGGAGGAAAATGTTACTTTTGCGGCTCCAAAACCAATGAAAATTGCTTTGTCAGTCTACATCTAACTAACTATATAAACAAACTATGTAAGCAAAGCTAAGGTCTAATTGCACAAACGTCAATCAGTCACAATGTGTTACGGCAGTAGTTCGCCTTGCCTACTCGGACACACTTGCTTCCGCTGCCTTACATCTGTTACTGTTTTCATTTTGAACCTATAGGTAACACATAACATTCATATCATAGCGCATACTACTGACATAATATAGTTTTATTATTTTAATCCACCTTTTGGGAATTGATTTCACCCTTCATCCCAGCAAAGCGAGACACGTTAGTATCGCTCAGCATCCAATGGTTAAGAGATACACAAAACAACTCCTCCTTCTTAGCTGAGAGGCGAGCTTACCAGACTTGGTGTCGCTATCTCCGAGGTCCCGGGTTCGATTCCCGGTCGGTCAATGTAGAAAAATTACTTTTCTATATTGTCTCGGGTCTGGGTGTTGGGTGTTGTAATACCATTGTTGTTACTGATTTCAGTAACATACGTGCTTAGGCTACTTATCATAGAATCAGAGCAATGTATGTGATGTTGTCCAATATTTAAAAAAAACTTTGCACTTTTATTTTTATCTTTACCAATATCGGCATTAACAAGGAATCCTTCTCAAGTCGCTTTTATTCGCTTCCCTTTACATTAACAGCTAACTAATTATTTATGTAATCAAATCTTACAAATCGTTTCTAACGTACATCTAAGTAATAAAGTCGTATTAATTTAAAACGACGTGACGTTTGGACTACAATACAATAATTTGGTACCATTAAGCTGGTCTGATAATGTCTACTAGTATGACCTCTAGTTTGCGCGAATGTAATTTGGTATAAATATTAATTCTAAACATCACCGATGATCTGACCCTAAACTAAGCAGAGCGTGTACTGTGGCGACCACAATGTTCATCATACACACTTGTCATTTGCTGGATTCGACCCCCAACCCTGTGTTTCTTCTTGACCTATGTTTAAACTGAGGTAGTCGTAGCGTAGACAATAACAACACTTAAGAAAATTCGACCGCCTTAGGTGGAAATCGAACCCACGTATCTTCGCTATCGCCTGGATAGCGACTTCCCTGCCCAACTGAGCTACCGAGTTAGCATGTAAATGCAAAAACAACATTTAAGTATATCTTAGATGAAGAAAATTAGGTTTCTCTGGTGCGTTAGATGTAAATTTCAAGCTCTCCAAGGCAAAAGAAATCTAGTCGTCTCTACTACTGATGGTAACAAAAGATAGTTAAACAAATAAATCACATCTAAATTGACTTAACACAAATCTTTATAATCATTCGCCATACTATCACAACGTAAGATCATGCTATAAAACCCAATTAAAGTACACTAAGCTGGCAAATGGTCCAAGGTTAGTCACGTGAAATCACATGATTCTTTAGAATGTGCAAGCGCACGTACGCAAACTTATACTCTGAGGCCCTAATGTGAATTCCACAAAACAATCGCTTCGCATAAATCAGCAGTGTTGTTTGCACGCTAAACGGTACACAGAAAATACAAATCAAGGCTGAAATAACACTGTTTTTAGGAATCATGGTTAGACACCAGTACGAGTACTTCACTTGACCAAAATTCTAGATCAGAAAAGTATAATTATTACGTGAAGGCAATCCTCTCTGATTTCTTAATTCTTAGTTAAGGGAATCAGGGCATATTTTAGATCATGGTTATACAAGCAGTTTCATTATTAGTATGTTTCCTAATAATGATTTACATATCCTCTGAGTTAGTTCAATATCTGTGTATAGGTACTGAAAAATTTTAAATCAATTATTTATTCGAACTCTCAACCTCGCAAGAGTGTGGTGAGACTCTACGGAGCACTATCGCTTTCTAAGTCATCATGAACTAGAAATTAAAGGAATAAGTTTGCAAGCTTAAATAGCTAATTACTTACCCTATAAACCCTTGTAAGACCATTACGTACACCTGTGCTCCACAATAAAGATTTATGATTGTGATTACATTTACAATTGTCGGTAATTAATAAGCGACTTACATGCGTTTTTCTCAAGATTTTTCGAAGATTTTGCTTTCTATAATAAACAATATTAAAAGAATGTCGTAATTATAATCACTGAAGTATATATTAGCTTACGAGACATGCAAACCGATCGTCTCAGGAATGTTAATAATTACTTAGCTATTGCTGCAACAGATATACGGCTTCTTTACCTACATCACGTAGCATTGCAAGACCTACTGATGCAAGAAATAATAGCGAAGTACCAAATTAGGAAAATGACAAGTTATCATCGTGTTGTATACATATATTTTACTTTTGCATGATTGATTATAATAAGCAAAAGATGTCATGTATCTTAATTTTGTTATAACACCATGTTTTGATGTAAATTATGTATTTAATTTAAAAAGATAAATGACTATAGAAGCTTGGATCATTTATGTTAAAATGGTCGAAATCTTTGAATAAAAATTATGGTAAGTATGTTATTAACTAAATTATGCAGGAACTGATGGCAAGGACGATAATATCCAATCATTTAAGATGAGTCTCAGAATTCACAATTTACTATTATTTTCTCTTAGTACAGTCACATAATATACTGACACAGCTTTATATAGCTAATGCATTTTATGATTTGTTAAATACCAAAGTACAAAGAAAAACACCTCAAAATGTAATTTTCAAAGTCAAACTATTTGTTTTAATATGTAATCTAAAAAGTGGTCGTAGGGCTTAGAGGATTCTCATGTTGCTCCTGTCAGCCATTATTGTCATTGGTCAGTCTTTGTAGATGTCGCAGTCAACTGGTCAAAATAGCCGTTTAATCGTACTTAATTGCAGTTGCTGTTTTTGGCTAGCCGTACAATCAAACGGCTGTTTAAACCAATCGGCTGCGACATAGACACTACTCTTGGATAGCAAAGATGATATTATTAACATCCTCGCTATCCAAACCTCGCATCTTCTGGGTATAAACCACTTGGCTGTAGGGCTTTTCTCTGGTTCATCACGGCAATCGCATTCAATTATTTCTTTTGATGGCTATTAACAACTCACCGAGCTTTGCGGTGTACCAATGGTTCAATGCTCAATCATTTATTGCTTTACCACATTAGCAGTTAGGTCTCACAATTTTTGCAGTTACATATAGAATCCAGCAACTTTGGAAGTACAGTCAGCATCGAAAGTAGCTGATCAAAAATTAGTTTTCAAAACTACTGACTCTTCTGTCACAATAACCTGATTTCATTATTTGACTGAAAGTCGTAGTGATTTTGTCAGACTATTGTGATAGGTATGTTTTGCAATGAGATTCTTTTGCAACATTCAGTTACTAAACTACATTTGATCTTGACTGTACCGTAGATACAGCAATTTTAGAAGGTTCTTTACTACGTCGTGTCCAGTCTAACGCCACTTGTATCTGTATCTCATATCACATACAGGGTCACTGGTAATTTTACCTATTTCCGTTAAGGGGATATAAAGGAGACTATGTCCAACTAATTTTATCCTATCATACCCTATTTCAAAGAAATAATGGAATGCAGGGAAATATTTTTAAAACTGTCTTTAAAATGGGAGGCAGGACGTTTTTTTGTCTAAATGTTTATTTTCATTTTATCGTTTGTTCGTTTTTTTTTTAATTTACGCAACAGTGTAAATAAAAATGGTGTAATCCATCGAGTCGCGAATGTTAAGCGTGACACTCAAACAAAGCTTTTGCAATTGTGGGTAAAATCAACAAAAAACTATATTTGTATTCACGCAAGTGTACAAAACCTGCTCTGAATACTGTTTTTATAAACCTTTGTTTGTAAGATCCTGTTACATTTAAATGTATGCCTACTCATACTTAATTCATGAAAAAACAAATTGTCGACAGAGTAGGATCAAAAATCAAAATCTTATCCATATAAAGTCTTGTTTAATTAGTTAATTTCCTATAGGGTAGGATTATTATGCTCAAATACTACAACTGTCACTATGGAACCAACATCAAAATCATCATATCAAATAATATATATAATCTGTATATATAAAAAAAAGTCGGGCTAGTTACACCATTTATAAGTCAAGAACGGCTGGGCCGATTTTTATGATTTATGATTTTTTGGATTAGTCTCCGTCCCGAATAACAGAATAACTATTAAAACATCGAAAATATTCACGTAAAATAAAATGTATGAAGAGGCGGCACGAAGTTCGCCGGGACAGCTAGTATAATATAAATACAACCAATGTAATACTTTAAAGTAAAAAAAGAAAATAGGCTAGTTTCCTGGGTCAAAAAAAGATTATTCTATTTAGTCCGTTAGTTAGATTATCAAAAAATATTGGACCCATATTTTGTCTTTTGTTAATCAAACAAAAAATGACGCAGATAAATCGCATCAAAGTGAGCACGTGACGTTACGCCTTGCTTAAAAATGTCGCAAGGCATTACTTTACGCGGAACTTTAACGGGCTATATCTTCATCATTTGTTTTATTGAGAAAAGAAAAAATACGTGTCCAATATTTTCTGTTAATCCAACTGACGGACTAATTAGATTTTTTTAGGAAACTAGCTCATTATGTCTATATACATTCCACTGCAGGGCACAGGCCGCATAGTAGAGGTGGTTTGGGCCATTACTCCACCACGCTGGGAGGTCGTGCAGCTTGATGGAGAGGTGTTATAAGGCCAGTGACTAAACCTTAGTGTCAGATGTAATCAAGCCGCCCTAAAGCCTCTGACTAGGCTTTACGACTAGTATCAAGCGATATTAGCCGGGGCCAACTTTTAACGTGCCTTCCGAAGCACGGAGATGCTTGTGATAAATGTCACTACATATGGTCGGAATGATCATCCATCCAATCACAACCGCGGTGTAGGTTGCAAGTGAACTTGTTAAATCTTTGAAAAAAAAACTCTTACTATGCTGCAAAACTATACGACCATCTTAGTAGGTACCTATGAGAGGACGATATTTTTTTTAAGATTCGATTCTATGTGCCTAGGCGAAATTTGTTCACTTTTGTTGTATGGGAAAGTACATTTAATGTTGATTCCAAAGAAAAAGTTGTTGTATTCATACAGTAGAAAAATCCTATTAAAGAAAGTTAATTAATAAAATATTACCTAGATACATTTAATTACTGATTATAGTGAATTAGTATTATTTATTTATTTATGTTATAGCTGATCCAAGGGTTGATCGATATGTCCTATGATGGATTTGTTTGTTTTACATTTTGTAATAGCTAGGTTTACTTAAACTAATTACAAGTTAGCACTCAATGAAAACCCATCTGAATTTATAAATAAAATGTCTTCATCAAGACATAAGTTAGCAAACAGTAATTAAGTATTTCCTATATAAGGGCAAAATTGTATTTGACCTCGTCATGTGAATCTAGCTATTCTTGAATTATTCAACAAAATTATTAATTCAATGCTAAAAGATTTTATATTCGCTCTCGATTTTCGCGAAATAGCCGCCTTAGATAAGACATTAAATTCAAGTAAATTTTTAATTATTTTCTCAGAAATCTAATGAATTAAGTAATTAAATTAGTAAAGATTTTATAAATTCAAATAAATTATCTGTATGCCGTAAATTATTCATTAGAAAGGGTTTTTGAATGTACGTCTAAATAACTGAAGCGGCCCTAGAGAGAGTTGTTGAAAGGAAATGGAACCATTCTTGAAAAGTGTAGTCAGTCAGAAGTTCAAGACGATTGACGTTGTTTACTCATATCACATAATAGCGATGTAATACTCATAACGACATAGTTTATTTCTTGTTAATGTCATCAAAAATTAAAATAATTTATTCATAGGTATTCATTCAGATAACCAAGATCAACTGACAGCAGCAAATGGAGTCAAAAAGTCCGCGATATGAGATAAAATCAAAATACTCCATCGAAGCAATCACAATCCTCAGCAGTCAGCTCTGAGGAAACCAACCGATGCAAGGAAGATGAGATTCATGGGACTTATAAGAAAAAGCGTTTTCCCCTTGACAATAGATGGTTTAGTATTTAGATTACAACGAATGTCTTATTTTATTAGCACTTACCATTGCAATGGACTTTGAGAATGTAGGATAAGAAATTATTCTTCGTTATCTCATGAATAAATTAGTCTTATTTTGGACTAGTTAAAGTTCTACCTTGTAAGAAACATTTACCTCTATATCTAACACACACAGGAATATAAAAATTAATGTTTGTTTGATGATACTGCAAGGAGTTGTGCGCACGCCGGGGAAGGTTTCTGAATTGAAGACCGAGCAAACGAAGACACAGGTAACAACTAGTTTATAAATACATTGAGATTTTTATATCGACATCGGTTAAAGTAACGTTAATATTTAAAGGCATAATAAGTTAGGGTAACATTATTTAGTCATATGTGTGAGCTGCGAACGTGATACTGAACACGAATTCTCAGTAAATAAACTTTATCATTGATCAAAGTTTACGATAGAAGGCCTCGGCCTTCTATCGTGAACACAGCAAACGCTGTGACATGCTCAATGGAATGAGTAGGCGTCTATTTGAGGTAAATAATGAATTATTTGTAATTCTGCTAAGGTGATATATGTATTTAAAAGAGATCTGTGGTAAAATTGGTCATCCTAAAGTACCTAAGTAAGTTATGTTTGGATTGTGAAAGAATCGAATTAAAAAGCCAAATTAAGTCTGAAAAAAGATGTTAAGGTACGTTAGCGCCATAATTTATTTAGTAACAACCTATAAAATATGCTAATATGTATTAACTAAAATTTGAAATCAATAAACCAGTATTTTTGTAAATAATATTTCTAAAACTTAGAAATATACAACAAATCGGCATAGGTGTGATTTATCTAAAGGTGATGTCGGTAACGGGCTGATCATATTTTCCGTAGAACCGACAGCCGATGGGGTAGACGTGCTCTTGAATGGAGATCGCTATGGGCTAGTTTTCTAAAAAATCTAATTAGTCCGTCAGTTAGATTAACAGAAAATATTGGATACGTATTTTTACTTTCCGAATCAAAAAAAAAAGTATGAGGATATAGCCAGATAAAGTTCCACGTAACGTCACGCCTTGCGACACTTTTTAGCAAGACGTGACGTCACGTGCTCACTTTAATGCGCTTTATCTTCGTCATTTGTTGTTTGATTGACAAAGGACAAAATATGGGTCCAATACTTTTTGATAAATAATCTAACTGACGGACTAAATAGAATAATCATTTTTTGACCCAGGAACCTAGCCCATTATCAAACGGAGTGTAGAGACTAGGGTTCCCTCCAAAACGCGAACGTGGTGCAATGATATTAACGAAATGCTGCTGGCATGTAAAATAATATAACTGAGGATTGGCGAGTCGGCAGTGGACATGTCTGATTATGATGATGCTTTTAAAGGATGTAAGCATGCTGATAGTAAATTGAACAACACAGTCGGGAGACACTTACACCGACGTTGACCGCATACGACACCTAATAATTAATTATTTTTTTTCTCTTTATTATCACATAAAAGATCTTATAAACATATAGTAGTTATTTAACTTAGCATAAAAATTTTAAATGTATACATACATTTTTGTTAGCCTTCCGCTACCGCTGGTATTGGAATCATACCTTAACGGTAAAGTTTCACTTTGTATACCCGAGAGAAATTAAAGGAAGTTAGTAACATGTAATTAGGTGATGTTACAAAGGCTTTGTTTTCTGGAGTAAACAGGATCCAGGGTAAAGTAACTGTCTTCTAAGGAACTGAAGGCAATTTTAAATAGCTCCTTAAATCAGTTAACGCCTACTATACATATTCAAAACTAAATCGTTTCCCAAGTTCGTCCGCGCAGAGTGACTGCGAGTTCCTATATCTGTTATGTCATCCGTAACAACCTTCTCCTTAAGATATAAAGGGATGAAATGTTGTTTTATCCGTTTATACGCAGTTATACAATGTAAACACATATATTTAAGAAATAATTATGTAAGTGATCTTTGTTTGCTCAAATCCTTTCTTAGCAACCTTTTAGGGTCACTTGCACATGTTTAGCACACTTACGTGTACACTAAATCTGGATTAATACATCATTATCTTTTTTATCAACTTAAAACAAACTAACTAACAGGTAGGTCTAACCAACCATGGGCCCTTGAAACAGTGTTACTTAAACCTTGTTTTGGTTTTTTCTGTGTCGATTTTAAAGTAAAAACAACACTTCTAAGGTAAGTATTGTTAAAAGTTGGCCAGCAGAATGTCATTGTCATTATAAAAACAGGTGTATAAGTAATAAAAAGGGTGTTAGCGTGCTTAAACTTAAAGGCTATACAAAAAAGTTCTTTACCCTCAAAATATTGTCGTCATACTCCGAATAAGGTCAGATAAAATATTGCGTTACTGCCCTAACATAAGATTCAAAATGTTTAAATTCTACTCCAAAGCCAATGGCCAAGTTCATTGCAATACAGACAAGGTCACTTAAAGAGGATTATGTTCCACTCACTCAAACAACGCACCGTCACCGTCCCTATCATAACGTCATACGGCTAGTCGGCTATCATACTCTCGACAAGTGACATAGATAGATAGATAGATAGATACTCTTTATTGTACACCACACAAAACAAACAAATCACAGGAAAGTAGTTAGTGAATAGCACAATTTAGGCGGTCTTATCATTGGAAGCGATCTCTTCCAGACAACCTTCAGGTAGAGGAAAGTTGAATTAATATTGAGAGAAGGGAGGCGGTAAAGAGTTCCAAAACATAAAAGTCCAAAAAATTTAACAAACTAATTAAACAAACAAATAAAATAAAATAAGAACAAATAAAATAAAATACATACTACCTACTACTACTACTATAAAATACTTATATAATACAGACATAATATGAATACATACTTAAAATAAATACATGTAAATAAATAAATACCCTATTAACATGAAAAAGAATCTAGTGACCCTTGGTCAGTGTAGGAAAAATGGCTAAATAAATAAAGTAGAAGAAAAATAGACAGGAGAAAACTACAGTGAAAGGAGATAGGTTTTAAGTCTAGTTTTGAAACTGTGAAGCGATTCAGATTCTCGAATAGACAATGGCAAGGAGTTCCATAGGCGGATGGATTGCACAGTGAAGGAGTGTGAATAGGTTTGAGAAGAATGGAGTGGAAAAACGAGGCGAAGTTTATTGGAAGACCGCATTTCGTGACCTAGGGCAGGTTGCAAAAAATTAAAGCGCTCCTTTAGATACGGCGGTGACTTAGGATTAAATAGGATAGAAAATAGAAAAGAAAGAATGTGATATTCACGCCGACGTCGAATAGGTAGCCATTTTAGCAGAGCTCGGTATTCTGAGACATGGTCGTACTTACGCAGACCATAAATTATACGAATGCAGAAGTTCTGAAGGCGCTCGAGCTTGCTTAGGAGACTTTCGTTGAGATCTAAGTAGCTACAGTCTGCATAATCAAGAATGGGGAAAAGTAAAGCCTGTACTAGTGCAATTTTAGTAGGTTTTGGTAAAAAGTTGCGTAGTCTATTAATTGACGCTGCCGTTGCAAACATCTTCCTGCTGACCTCCGCAATCTGCGTCGTCCAGGTTAGTGCGCTATCTATGTAAACACCTAGGTTTTTTACGACTTTGCTGTATGGTATAAGGACCCCGTCGAATGTGATGGGTGGCAAGGCACTCCAGTCAATCCTGGCAATTCGCCGAGAGCCACCCAGCACTATAACCTGCGTCTTAGAGGGGTTGACCTTGAGTCCGTATGACTTGCTCCAGCTGAGAATACGGTTCAAGTCAGTGTTTATCAACTTCACTACACTAGAGAGGTCTTCAAGGCGCCCTTGGGAATATATTTGGAGATCGTCTGCATACAAGTGGAAGGAAGATGATAATTTGAGAGTGATTGAATTACATACACATAGTTACGCACATTCAGTAAGTCATAACAAATCAAACGATGTAGTATGCACTTTCCTTGCAGGCCGTAGTGCTAGTGGTGACTGAGTTTGTTCCAGCGTTTCTTCTCAGCACTTGCCAGATTGTCTGTGTCTTGTCTCGAAGCGCTGGTAGGGCCCAAAAAATAAGGAGACAAGTTCTGCCCCATATGGGCCAATAATGTTATTATTGACGTAAGTGGCAGTTTTCTATCCTAAACTGAATAAATGATTTTGGACTTTTAACTTTTGACTTTTGACTTTAGTGCTTTCATTACCTTCACTTGCAACGAACTATGTAATCAAATCTTAAGTCTGTATGGTTCCTTCGGTAGTGGAAAATATATTTAAATAACAAGCAGACTGTATTATAAGCAAAGAGTATAATCCAGTTTTACAGTGACCGCACACTTAGGAGCTTATAAAGGGAGTATCCGACCAAGCATCGATTCGCTCGAGAACCGAACAATGCTCGTTGTTGTTCGCCGCCGTTCGCTGATCCTCGTTCACAAGCCTCTCCGTCGGTACTATGCCCGTGCGTGAACAAACTCTTTTTAGTCCTTTTTAATCTACTGTCAACTGTCGCATCGGTTGAAAATATTGTAAATATTGTATGTAAAAGAACGACCTCCGTAGCAGAGAGAGGACCACACTCAACTAGTCTCGGTGAAAATTCCCGGTCGGGTCAATTTAGAAATTTTACTTCTCTATATTGTCTCAGTTGGGTATTGTGGTACCTTCGTTGTTTCTAATTTCTGTAACACACGTGCTTTGGCTACTTACCATAGGATCAGAGCAATGTATGTTATGTTGTACAGGTCCCAAACATGTAAAGGCGTGTTTTATAGGTTTTCAAACTATTTATCTTAAAATACTTATTTATAGATAGGTACAAAATGCACAAACGATATACACCACTACTTTTTAACTATATCAAAAAAATTTAAGGGCGTATCTCTACCCTTAACTAACTATATATGTGCAGTTAAAAGTTAAAAATTTACATATGTAATTAAGTTATTAAGGTTTATTTGTGTCCCATAATTTGGACAAAATTTTAGACTGTGCGTTTGAATACTTTGAATCTCATTCATTAGTCGCGCGTAAAATCACCGCGATAGCGTACATACATGCTCTCTCGCTCACACCCTTGCCCCTCCCACAATAGTTAAAATAAGTATCCTTAAAAAAAATTTAGGACATTTTTTTTTAAACTTTTAACTGCACAGATATGTTCAGTAACGTGTTCTGATACCCCCATTTTTTTTTAGATATACTTAAAAAGTAGTGGTGTAGAGGGAGAGGTTTAAATCAAACACAGTGAAATCAATTGTTTTTTTTTTTTAAGTTTTGTTCTATCAAAAACGAGTAGGTATCAGTAAACAGATAAAAAACTATTGTCCATATATTGTAGTTATGTTAGTAGTTCATAGAATCCCATCAAAATTATCGGTACAACAAGTCAACGATATGAGAGAAACCAGTTTTAACCGTTTCCATGTAAAGTCGATTAACTTATGAACGTGGCTTTTCATAGAAATTGTAAGCAAGTATGCCGACCGAGCAAACGAGGAAACTGCATTATTATCTGATATTTCGCACTTATATTAGCCATTAAAAGTTATCGCATGCTTTGATAAAGCCATTACACTTGATCTTGAATCACCTGACTTCATAGATCATTAGACGTGCGCAAACTGGATCAGAGACAGTGCGGTTCACCTTGTCTCAGCATTGCGCGCGCGCAGCTTTATCTTACTTCCGTTCCGGTAATCGCTTCCTAGTACTTACTGATTGATGATTGGTATGTACGAGTTATTTATTATTGCTAAATATATTATAATCTTCACACTTATGGTAAACTATCTTTTTCTCGTGACTTTTTCTACGTATACATTACCCAATCCAAAGAGGAATGAAAAATCTGCCTACAGGAAGACTAAAACGGAATAAAATGCCAAAGTCAAGGTATTATCCTAATCATTTATTTATTTATCATTTATACTCATCATTATCTTAGCCATAGGATATCCACTGCTCAACATTAGGCCTCCCCAAATAACTTCCAGATTGGCCGGTTAGAAGCGGCCTGCATACAGAGGCTTTCTGCAAACTTAACCAGGAATATAAATTACCACCACTACGTACATATGTACCAAATTAAGCCATTATGAGAAACAAACTTATAAACATTCCACATTTCAAAATAAAATTAGTAAGATCACTGTTTTTTTTTATGGACCCAATCCCGCTCTATAAGAAAAGCAGTGATTCTGCCAATGTCGAGTATTTTTAACCGACTTCAAAAAAAGGAGGAGGTTCTCAATTCGGTTGTATGTTTTTTTTTTCTTGAATAGTGTTTACAATATATAACGAGTGTTTAATATTATTGCTTTTCATGGATTCAGTGAAGACTACTCTTCAGGTTTTAAGACGCTATTGGGTCTAAAGCAAGTTGTCTTTAGACAAGTCACATGGCACTCGATGCGGCGTTGAATACAATGATATTTTAATAGTTTCAGATCTTTATCACTTCACCAAACATTAGAACAAACTACACCAAACTTGCACTCTATGTAAAGCTTTTGAAATGATAAATAACAACCATTAAAATAGATCGACCAAGCTTTTCGTTAGACTTCCCCCACCGATCCCAAGATCACTTGTTTGAAAGATCTTTAGTTTGACACATTGATAGTCTATCGCTTTTCAGTCATTATAGATTCAAAGAGTGGTAACGACAAAGAAAATTGGTTGTATAAGTCATCAGTCGTTACAAGTGAGTACATCCGATGGAATTTTAGGTAAACTTGACCAATTAATTAGCTTTTCTATTGTATTACAACTTTATCGTGGTGCATTACTCCGCTAATGCACTAGAAAACACGGGACTTTTATATCACCTACCTCGGTGGTCGTGATTTTCTTACCCGTCATTTAGGTAAATGTCAACCGAGAAGCTCTAAATGCCAAAAAATGCAAAAGACACTGCGCGTACATATTTAGAGACTTATTTACCTATAAAGCATTAGAAATGAAATGAAAACTTTATTTGTCCAGAACATGGTTACAAGGGATGTTACATCGATCTACGATCAGTTCTCATGTTCTACCGAATTCGGCATACTTACCATCGTTGTAGCTGAATTTAGATAAATTAATATTAAGAATCCTTAATTTATGGTTATAACTCATATTGGTTACACATTAAAATACAAGTAATATCAATAAAATTATACAATTATTAAAAAAATATATTGATTTGCCTGTATATTAATTAAATAATAAAAAAACATTTATTTTTTTCTTCCAAACAATAACTTACCATGCACATCAGCATGTATAAAACTTACCTATTTCATAAGTCTTCGCAATGTAAATCTTAATGTTGGAAACTGCTCTGGCGAATGTGTTAAAAACATAATTCTTACACCTAAGAGATATAAATGCTGTTTCTTTGAATAAATATATATTTTTTTAAATTTAAAAAAAAAAACATTTTTGTCAATTCATTAGAAATCAATAATTATTTACAATGGTAAACGAATTTTGATTTTCATACGAATTTATCAGAATCATTAGGATATTGATTTTGTAGTATGTGGAAATTTTCTACTAATTCAATTTGGTTATATTTTTTCAAAATGTTATCCTCACAAGGTATTAAATTGTGCATTTAGGACTTACATATGCACTATCTTTGGAGCTCAGCTTGTCTGAGTAGTTCGGAGTCCAATCCCTTAGAAAGGGACTGAAGGCTCCAGAAAGGTCTTATTGAATTTATGTTGTTTTACGAGATGCTTGCTCTTAGCAAATTCCTTTCAATTTTCAATTTGCTTAAAGCATTCGAGAGAAATATTTTTACGAGTCTACAGTCATGCATGTAAACTATACTTATCGTAATCGTACACAATAACCAGTATCGAATCGATTTCGCTGCAACAAACGAAATGGCCGGAATAACACAATGAGAACCGTGTAGGTTACAATAATTGTAGTGAAAAACAAGTAGTGAATACTAATAAACATACTTATGATGAGTAAAAATTATGAGATGCTATCAAATTATTGTAACAATAGGTAAGAAGTATTGGGGTTACTTTTAATAGAAGATCAGCTCTTTGATAGGAGGTAGAAATTAGAAAAAGAGCTCTTCGCCGTCTTTTGTCAAATAAAGATACCAAAGATAGTCAGGATAGCATAAGAATGTTAGAACTTCAGTTTAGGAAAGACCAGGGCCCAGGAGTGACCAGTGCCCAGGGGTCTAACCATGAAGTCTGACAGTATACCGCAGAGACGTCTAGTATATATTATACTGGGCGTCAAACTCTATAGTAATAACTAAACATAGTACTGTTTTAAGAACTTAGTAAAGTAATAAGGCTGCTTCAATTGATCAATTTTATCTTAATTTAAAATATGTTACACATACAGATATACTTGTAAATACACAAAATAAGTTTTATACTCTTGACCCAAATGAAACAAATAATAGAAATGCCTTGCATTGTGAATAATTTATCATTACTTTCGTTTCAGTAACCCTTTGCATTCCGCTGCCTTCAAATCAACATTTTATTTTTGTACGTACAAAAATGGACTATACATTAATGAGTGCTTTTTCTTCGTTTGGTTTTACCTACTTCAAGACAAATTGGTTTTTTATTTCACTATCCTTCCCTACCGTACCGTGTGGGGCCGGTCGTAAAGAATACACTTCCCCAGCGCCAACAGGAGGCGTGTCGTAAGAGGCGACCAATTCCTGTAGCACGAGAGGCAGCAGCGAGTGCGAAATGTTATAAAAAACTGCGCACACCAACCCGCCCGCCAAGGGTGGCGAGTATTGGCCATCCCCCCGATGAAAGTCTTTGGGGGAGGCCTGTGTTCAGTAATGGACGTCTTATGGCTGAAATGATCCGTCATAATAATATATATTAACTAAAATATTTTTAGAACTAGGATTTTTTTTCGATTGCGCCTTTGTTTGTGCTTGTTGTGAATATTACTAGTCCTCATCATCTTAATCTACACACATAGTGACGCTGGTGGATGGATACACCTTTTTCTGTCTGTCTTCAGTTAAAATATTATCATATATTTTTTTCCAACAAATCCTTGAGAGTGTTAAACGGCCTGCCTCAGTTTGTCTCATTAGTGGGTGAAAACAAGAAGCACTAAGCTTTTTTTGGCCTATAAGCCTATTTTCTTAAAGTAGCCTTATCTAAGCAAATCTGCGTTTACTTTTCGATCGTTTGAAAGTTAAAAAACACATTATCTCTGATCTCTCTCTATGGCGAGAGTAAAATGTTCTTGTACAAATGGAAAACGTTGACTTGGTAATAGACCAGTAACTAGATTACAATTTTATTAAAAAATTCAAAGAAAGAAAGTAATATATTTTATTTGATTTATAGTAACAAACTAATAATCATTATTATCATTCAGCCGTAGGTCCACATAGAGACGACCTGGTATAGGTCGCAGGAAGCCGCTGGATGCAGTCCGCTTCCAACCGACCAATCTGGGATTCACTGGTTAGGAACGCAGGCCTACGCGTTTAACAGTGGCTAAATAATCACAATAAATCAATTCAACGATACTGTAACATTATACCAAAATAGTTGCTACTCAACTATTTAGCTAGTTTGATACTCAAGCTTTGCTTGTGCTTCTTTATATTTTTTGTATAACCTTAACTAAGTTAATTTGGCACCTGACGACAATGTAGGTTGTCCGACGGTACCACAACACCCAGACCCGTGACTTCTACATTGATATTTTTCTACATTGACCGACCGGGAATAGAACCCAGGACCTCAGAGATAGCGACACCAAGTCCAGTACGCTCGCTTCTCGTCTACAGAGGTCGCCAGAGGTCATTTATTTGCAAGAATACAGTTTATTTAGTTTAATATATTTGGTAATTATTATTCTGTCTCCAAGCACACGTCTGACACGCAATCATTAAATTATATTGTTAGTAAATTGTAAATTGTATTAATATTTCTCATATAATAACATGCTCAAATACAAAAACTATTACAATAGGACCAACATCGAAAAAAACAATAAAAACTATAGCCCATACTAAGCCGCCGACCAGCTAACATCCGATCATCAAAAGTTTTATTTAGATCATCAGATATGGAGAAGTGTTTTTTCCGAGATTTCGGTGTCGATCCCATAATAATTGTTATTGTATTTGAGCAGAAGAAATATGATATTTGGTACTTTTAAACCAACATAAAATCATCTTGTATATCGTAGACATACAATTAATGTAAAAAATATTGATCCTTTGAAGCGTTATTCTAAGTATTATTGGGCTTTTGTTTTTCTACAGCCCCTCAATATGTGTGTGCTAGCAGACATCTGCAACCATACATGGATCCCTGAATGCGGTCGGGAGAAGAATGACGGCAACTTGCGCCTCTTCATCGACGAATGTGACATGTTTGAGTTTAACTGCGATCGTGAGAAAAGTAATTAATATTTACTATAACTCCTCCTTTATTGTCGCACAAGCTGACCCGGCGAACTTCGTAGCGCCGATGAAAGTTGAACTTTGACCATCATAGTTACATAGACCACATTTACTTAGTGCGGCAGATTATACAAAAGATCATAATCAGCCCCTGCGCTTAGCGTTTGTGAATTTTGAGAAAGCCTTTGTCAGTCTTAGAATTGTTACAACGGTGCCAAGTCGATTAGCGATATGTCCAAGTGTTAAGATGCAAAAATAGCGCTGCAACAGAATCAGCAGTCTTGACCTATCGACCTACATCGCAGAGTGAGACACAGGAACGTAATCTCCCCAAAATTGTTCACAAATGCCTTAAAGGATATTTTAAGACCCTAAACAGGAAGATATAAGTTAACGGCGAGGACATCTCATACTTGTGATTCGCAGATGATACCGTCATCTTGGCCGAAACGCCCTACAGTATATGCTAGACGGCTTAACTTAGCTGTACTTTTATAGATAATAAAGATTATATTCTATTCGATTCTATAACTGAATCTTCCCAACGCATCGGTCTCCGGATAAGCCTTAGTAAAACCAAAGTTATGTTTAATGAACGTGTAACTCCGGGACTGATAGCTGTTAACGGAGCTGCTCTTGAGGTTGTTCAAGAGTATATTTGCCCCGGGCAAACATTGCAATTTGGTAAAAACACCTTCGAGTTAGAAGCTCGCAGGAGAATATAGTTGGGCTGGGCAGCATTTGGCAAAGTTCGTCAGACTTTTTTCCAAATTCGACAATCTTTTTTCCTAAATTTTTTTAAATTTATTCTTCGCTCATCTGATTTTACTATTATTAAAGACTAAAAAATATTTTTTAAATGGCCGACATTTTTGCCCATTCTCTTTTGTTGTACTGGCGAATTATTAATTCAATTTTATTGATTGCATTTATTTCTACATTTTTATCGATTGTCATTTGTTTTAGATTATGAAGTGCAGAATTATTCTGATTGCTTTAGTCAGGCCACAGTTTGCCCCACCGCCCCACCGTGCCCTTCCTTCCCGCCATGCCCAGACCATCGCTTCCACAGAAGGGGACAACGTTTCTTTTATATAACTCAAAACGGTAGAAGAATGGTACAACTTCCTAAAACAACAATGAAAGTATCTTTACCTTATCACATGTTACATGGCAAGAGACGATATACACCGATCCCAAGAATCCGCAGGGAAAGGATGGAAAAGGAGGCCAGACGAAAAATGATGGCAAAAACAAAACCTGTTAGTAAATTTCATAGCACGAAACCTTCGAAAGTTTTGCATAAGACTAAAATTTTAAAAAGAGAGTCTTTTGTAAAAAATGGAAAGCTTTTTATGAAAATCATCAGGGCTTACTACGTTACGAAGTCCAAAAGTGTTACGAGGTCGATGACATCAAAATGTACGAAATCACTGACATCAAAATGTACAAAGGACTCCGATTTCCTGGAGAAGTAATTTATAGCAGCTTTATACCTACACATACAAAATGGAAAAAACGTAGAAAAAAATTTAAATGAGTGTGTTTTAATCCTTGTATCTTATCAATAAAGTAATAAATAATGTTTTCTTAATTTTTTAATGTATGTTCTTAGTTCTTGAAAATAATTAATACAATAAATAGAACAAAATTAAAATTAAAATCATGTCTTTTTGCAAATAGGCCATTCAAAGCACATTTACACGTCCCAAAATATATTTTTATTTTTTATAATACATACATATTTTGAACATATTATTAGTACTTTGTTATTCCAGCTAGAGCCCTAATACAAACAGCGATTCGCTTTGAATGGATTACTGAACATGAAAAAAAATATGTAAATTGTATAGTGCCATAACATTATATCCTTGTAAAATATTTTTTTATTGGCACCAATAAAATAAAATTTACTTTACTATAAATTATATGGGCAACAGAACGTTGCTTTGATAAACTACACGTGTAAGTTATAAAATGTGTGTATCAGATAGTTTTCAGTTTCAACAATGAGTATAAATATTGTGACTGGTATTGTTTTTATGAATGCGCTCGCACAATTTATTTCAAAATATAAATTGCTGTTTGAACTTTAGGTTTTTTCGTGACGTTTGTTTTAGTTGCCGCAACTCTATATTTTACTGTACCCTCAATTCAGCATTTTATATCGGTAAGTGCTTATTTGTACTTTTCAAAAGTTTTTGAAGTAGTGTCAGCATTTGATTATAATTTACTTGAGCAATGATATTTTAGGTGGAAGACTCTTGTTATCTAGCGGCCACCTGTAACCATACATGGAATGCTGAATGTGGTTTAGACAAATCCCATTCACACATTAGATTATTTTTGGATGAGTGTGATAGACAAGAATTTAACTGTGACCATAAAAAAGGTAGAGAATATGTAATAAATATATAAGTTTACGCTTTAATAAAGTCTTAACTAATTTAGTTACAAAATTCTATTTCAGACTACATTAGGACAGAAAAGTCAAATTGTCAAAGTCCAGAAAATGTAACTGTGAGCACTTCAACAGAAACCACTACACCCACAACAACAACTACTGAAGCAACTACAACAACCACTGAGGCAACTACAACAACCACTGAAGCAACTACAACAACGACTACAACAACTACTGAAGCAACTACAACAACCACAGAAGCAACTACAACAACCACTGAAGCTCCTTCAACAACATTATCTACGGAGGTCACAAAATCAGTTATAGAACAGCCTGTATCTGCAAACATCACAACAACAGTATCTACTGTACCATCAACTGAATCTCTAACTACGATATCAACGATATGTACAAGACCGCCAAAAATAAAACCTGCATGCAATAATGAAACAGCTCTCACAACCCCGATGACCACAGAAGCAACGACAGAAAGTTCTACTACAACAGAAAGTACTACAACGACAGAAAGTACAACACCAACAGAAAGCACTACGACTACTGAAACTGCAACAACAACAACGACAGAAAGTACAACAACAACAACAACAGAAAATACTACAACAACAACAGAAAGTACTACAACAACAACAGAAAGTACTACAACAACAACAGAAAATACTACTACAACAACAGCAAGTACTACAACAGAAAATACTTCTACTGTCACCGTCGAAAAGGCAACAACAATAAACGCGACCGCTATAAGTCCTTGTAATGCTTATCCTGAGCATTGTGATAGACCAGTCACTTGGGAAACAACTGTGGTAGGAGAAACAAGGGACTTCTTCCAAATATTGAAAGAACGTTACGGAAGACGAGCCAGGTTTATGAAACATACGACACATTTTCCAAAAAAGTTGGGACTCTATTTAAATAATAGAAAGAAAGCTGCCTTTTTATTTGGTAACCACATTGAGAAACGCGGTGAAAGTTAGTAAATAAATGTATAGTTACTTAACATGTTAGCTCGTGAAAACGAGATACAATTTGTCCAGTTCCCGTGTTTAATGGTTAAGTAAGTACATTAAAACCTACACAGATTTGAAACTGATCTTACAATTTATGTCTGTTCCGTCTATCTTAGATTTGTAAGATTGTAGCTTTGAACTGTAATACGAGTAGGTAGGTAGCCGATTTAAGTTTTCACAGTGTGTATAGTACCTACAGCGGAAAACCTAACAAATTTATACAAATAAATGTAAATTTAGGTTGTCGTCGTGTCACTTAATTTACATTTATTTGTATCAATTTGTAAGGTTTTGTCGTCGTGTCACTAAAATTTGACTGCATTACATTAATTTTATCAACATTAGGTAAACGCCCTTAATAGACAAGTTAAGTGAGCGTGCACTTTGTGCGTAGTGGATTACAATTGATGTTAGTTGTACATGTTTTCTCAAGAAGCAATTAGTCATTCATTCAAGCTTTAGACAAAGGAGTTCAATCTGAGATCACAGACTTAGATCTTGTAACTTGTAAGTACTTAAGATGTCAAGGTGCTTAAGATTTGATTGCAGATAGCAAACCAACAAGTGAATATTTGCTTACAGAAATATCGTTTACAAATGACGAGGTTACGGAACCTCAAGCTAAATTGTAATTGTGCATTTAAACTAAGATTACTGAGCATGAGATGTTAGGAATGCAGAATTGTTAGTTGAAACAATAGGTCACAAGCCTCATTAGTGAAGTATCAAATTATGGGCGAGGCGAGTCATAATAACAACTACAATACGACTCTCACTTTAACAAATGACACATAGCATTCGGTCCATACGGCGATAACTAAATTGAAGCAACAAAACAGTTTCGTGCGCAAACGTTTACACACAGACACATGCACACCACTATAAAATAGGGTTGCTTTTGATAGTAGTTTTCCCCAAAACCAGGGAAAATTCAATAAAAGCAATGCCTTCATCTAGATTGTCATGCGCATAGTCATGCGTTCTGAGTGGATTGACATTAAACTATGGAGGGTAGAGGTACATTAAACACAATGGAGATGTCAGGTGTAGGGAGCCCTCTTTGCCTTCCATTTAGTTGCTTCAAACTTTGCACGCAAATTACGTTTATAGGTGTCATTACTCATTAATCTAAGGGTTCTCATGACTTTCAAGATTAAGCAGAAACTAAGGTATGGTGATGTTATGACATGTAAGTATTGACGTTGTTTATAGATACCTCAAAATAATTTTAGGTTACATTATTGTTTCTTAACAAAGCAATACGAGCTGGGGTCAGGCATTGAGTTAATCAAATGTACCTATTGGGCATAACCTTTACATCGCTTCCATAAGCGGCGGTAAGTTCAAGTCCTAACCGAATTCGAACCGAACTTTCTCCTTTCTAAGGTGCCCAGATTTAGAAAAACCAAAAAAAGCTCTGTCATTTATATAGCAAAAAGATGGAGTGTGGCATACGGAACTCAGAATTTAGATCCATTTATTTATTTTTAATTTAATAATCCATTATTGAACATTTTGCAAAATTTAGAAATTGTTCAATCCATAGATTTGTACTTGTGTTTTAGTAGATTTCTCAAGTTAATATACCTTGTGTGTCTCAATTGTGATTTTTGAACGGAGCTGTCTCTCTTATTTTTGTACCTAAAACATGACACACTTAGCTGTCTTATACTATTTCTGTGTGACTTAATATTTAATCGTATACCTACTTGAGTGTAAAGTCTTCGCATAATTCATGAACCTTTTCAATGTAAACAACCTGGCATAATCCGTTTTAGCTAAAACTAGCAAACTCATTTAATTGCAGATTTCCCTAACTATTTTCTTTGGTGATGAGCGCAACAAACTCTTAACTAGGTCATACTGCGTAACTAGGAAAGCTAACTATGTTTTCCATATGTATGTACCTATAGTCTACCTGATGACATGATAGCGGATTATTATTTGACTGGGATACCAGTCAAATAATAATCCGCTAAGGCTTCTTATAGTTCAAAGTTCTGAACTTTGAACTATAAAAAACAGATCTAAAAAAAAACAAAGAGAAAAAGAAAGATTGGGGATTCTTTCAAGCTAAAATTAAAAAGACGTGTTAATTCTTTTATTCGATGCAAATTCTAGTCTCAAGTTCTAGTGTATTGTCCAATATGATGTGTTTATGCTATGATCGTCAATAATTAATCATTGTGTGTGCCATTTTTTTCGGTTCCGGGTTCCGCTTTCCAGTGTTGTATTCGTAGTCCAATGTAACTGCTAGCGTAGTGCGCAAATAGGTAATGTCTGTTCAGTGAAACCAATTCAACTCCCACGAGCGTTGAGCACTAGACGTCCTATGACTGAAATGATAATGATGATGAGTATCATTGATTTCAAATTTTAACTACCATACCATAGTGACATATTTTATGTTATAGTACATTTAGGTTCTTACTAAGTAATTTAAATGCTGTGGTTATTTAATGTTGCTTCCGTACCTTAAAATCTTCTCGTAGCCTTTAGCTTTAGGTAAATAAACAACCCAAAGACACCCAAAGACACTTACTTAAGGATGACCAATTTTACTACAGAAATCTTTAGAAGATATTTGTCACTTATAACTTACATCACCAAAGCAGATTTCGTAATAAATTATTTACCTCAAACAGTCGCCTACTCATTCCTTAATCCATTGAGCGAAGCGTTTGCCCTCGACCTTTTATCGTAAACTTTTGATAAAGTTTATTTACTGAGAATTCGTGTTCGGTTTCTCGTTTACAGCTCATTTATAACTAATATTTAGATCTAGTTATTCATAGGTACTCTTATTTATTAAGTACTAACGTTAGTTCAACTGATGTCGATATAAAAATGACTTCTTTAAACAAACTAGCTGTTTGTTCCCTGAGGCCCAATTCCCGTAATTTGACAATAGCCGCAATCCGGTGTCGATCCGCTCCCAGTGAAATTACGATCACAAACAGTATCTCAAATAACAGGGATTGGGCCTTCGTTAGCTTGGACTTCAATCAATTGAGATTTTTTTTCTGGTTTGAACGGCAACTACTCCTAAAAAAGCATCATCGTCGGATGAAACGTCGGCGGTTACGAAGCTGAATGAGAAAAAATCTGTTTAAAATTCAAATTCAAATTTATTTATTTACTTAGCCCGGCTGTCTGTTATTCGGAAGCGCAACCTATAACCTATATACTATGCTAGTAAGCGCCTCAGATGACACGCTTGGCCTAGTATTACGGTGATTCGCCTTGAACGCCACCCTATGCGATAACGGGACCCTACCCGGGTTCCATTCCCGTTTCGAAGTAGTTCAGAAAAAAATATGTAAGTATACTAAATTGGCTGGTGTGCTCGGAGATGCCCTGGTGAACTCATTGTTTGCTACGTCGTAGTCGTAACACAAGGATTTTAATATAGTTAGGTACTTCGTGATATAATTGGTTTGTCTGGCGATAGTTTACTTGTACCAGTATGAAGGACTTTAAACGGAAATGTTATCAGTGAAATAGGTTTTAACTGTTTACTTTGTAACGACCGTATGGTATTGTGGTTCGCGCTCCGGACTACAAAGCCAGCAGTTGCGGGTTCAAATCCCGCAATGGGCAAATGTTTGTGTGATGAGCACGAGCATTTGTACGTAAGTCATGGACGATTATAAAAGTATAGTATGTTTATCCGTTATCCAGTCGCCATAGCAAAAACTTTGCTTAGTTTGAGGCTAAATAATTGGTGTGATTGTAAAAAACAAATTATTATTACTTATAAAGTCGAAAACTCATTATAAAAATCGTCAGTATGACGAGCGCCTGCTTACGATATTAATACTGATATGAAGCTGCATTAATAACTGGCTTTTTGCACATAGATTAGCCATAAAAATTATTGCATGCTTTGACTGATGCGCTTGGAACACCGATACTAAAAGTCCTTTAGAGACTCTTCAACTCGTGTTACTCGAAGGAAACACCCCGGAGGCATGAAACAGAAGGGTGGTGGTGCTGGATGGAAGGGGATAACACCTTACTGAAGAATTACAGACCCTTCTCTCTTCCATGTCATTCCATGACCAGTTTACAAGCTGTTTTCGAGGGTTATCACAAATCGTCTCATGTGTAGGTTCGATGACTTTCAGCCTCCCGAACTCCCGAGTACACACCATTGGTTTGCCGACGATATTGTGGTCATGGCAGAATCAATTGAAGACCTCGGCACAATGTTTGATGGGATTCGTCGAGTTTTTCAACATGTAGGCTTTCGGATGAACATGGACAAAACGTAGGTCATGTCGAATATCCATGTTGCGCCCTACCCAGTATCAGCTGGGATTTCTACTCTCGAAATTGTGGACAAATATGTCTACCTGGGAAAAGCGCTCCAGTTGGGTAGGTCCAATTTTGAGAACGAGGTCAATCGTCGAATTTAACGTTCGGGAAACTACACAATAACTTCTTGTCCGTAACATAGCCTCTCACTATGGGCCTCATAAAAAAGCTGGAGGATGCACTGCGTGCTATGAAAATTATTGGAAAGGGCTACGCTGCACTTGCCACGTACCGGCAAACGCAGCGTAGGACTTAGGACGTCCAACCACGAGGAGGACAGACGACCTGGTAATGGTTGCAGAGTTGCCGATAGATGCAGGTCGCTTCCAACCGGCCAATCTGGAAGTCATTGGGGGAGGCCTTTGTTCAGCAGTGAGCTATGGCTGAAATAATGACGATGATGATGATGCTTTTATAAAGTCACTAACACTTGATCTTGAATTATCTGGCTTTAAAGATTATTAGACGTGCGTAAACTGGATCAAAGACAGTGCGGTTCACCTTGTCTTAGCATTGAGCGCGCGCGCAGATTGATCTTACTTACGGTAATAGCTTCCTAGTACTTACTGATTGATGATTGGTTTGTAAGACTTATTTGTTAATGCTTAATATAATGTAATAATAACACTGATTGTAGATAAACTAGCTTCTGCCCATCACTTCATCTGCGTAGACTTTAGAATTAAGTCAAAAAGGAATAAATAATAATGCTACAGGAAGACTAAAACTCTAAATCAATACTAATATGTGTGCCAAATTAGAGCTTTAAGTGTCAAGAAACGCAAGAGACACGGCGTAAACAGTTACAAAAGTGTTTTAAAGCATTATTAAAATAATCAATAAATAAATTGTTTCCACAATCATACCAATTAGCTAGTATTAGGTACATACATAACTAAAGCATGTACTATGGCGACTAGATACTTAAATACATTTATAAACATCCATGATTTAGGTACAAATGCTCGTGCTCATCACACAAACATTTCCTTCTTTCTGGATTCGAACTCGCAACCACTGGCTTTTTAGTCCGGAGCGCGAACCACTAGACACCAGACAGTCGTCAGAATTTTGGTTTGCATACGCAATTACTTACACACTACAAGTATCAGATATTTATCATCATCATTATCATCTCAGCCATAGGACGTCCACTGCTAAACATAGGCCTCCCCTAGTGATTTCCAGATTATCGGATAGTGATCACTATCCTCAGTTATTTGCGTTTAACCCTTCGCGTGCCACTAAAAAAAATCCCTATTGTTTTCCATTGTTTTTCCGGTCTACCGTGGATAAATGAAAAGCGAAGGCTTAACCTACACAAAACTTTTATTTCCTTTTATAGTATGGCCCTTCAGGTGTGTTTCACCAAAATTATTATTGTACACTTGTTTCGGCTAAAGACCTGTAAGGGTTGATTTATCACTTTTTAACCGACTTCAAAAAAGGAGGGGGTTCTCAATTCGTCGGAATCTTTTTTTTTTTTTATGTATGTTCAGCGATCATTCGTTACTACGTTGACCGATTTTGATAATTATTTTTTGTTTGAAAGGTAATCCTTTCAGAATGGTCCCATATAAATTTGGTTAAATTCTGATGATGGGATCTATAAGAAAATCATCAAACATTGCATGAACTCCGTACCACGCCAACTGATTTTAGTATCTATCTTACCTAATATATTTGCCAAATGTGGACCGATTTTGAGGATTCTTTTTCTAATGAATAGCTTATACTTCAAAAATACTATGATAAAACATTTTCGGAAAAAAATTCACGGGTGGAAAAATAGGAAATAAAATCGGTATTCAGCAGTTACAATACTCCAACACGTGGGCTCAGTGCGGATTCCCAAGTCGAATCGTAATCGAATTATCGTGCGCATTGCATAGTACTTAATTGTACTTGTTGGCAATGGTTGCTGCTAACATATTATATATATCCTTTCAACCTTCATCACAATGTTTTTGATTCTATTATAAATAATAAATAAATAAATATTGGACAACATCACATACATTGCTCTGACCCAATGTTAAGTAGCCAAATCACTTGTGTTACAGAAATCAGAAACAACGACGGTACTTACCGCAGCACCCAGACCCGAGATAATATGAAAAGTTATTTTTCTACATTGACGACCCGGAATCGAATCCGGGACCTGAGAGATAGCGGCACTAAGTCCGGTTACGGAGCTCTCGGCTACGGAGGTCGTCATTATTATTTTTTAAATACTTCTCTATTGTTTGACATTATTGAGCCATACAATCTCTCTAGCTGTCTCTCTTTCTTCTGTCTTTTTTATTATTAGTAAAATGTTATTATCTTATACCTTTACCTTACCTTATTATATTGTGTTGTGCATTTAAGACTTAGGTAGTGCCTACTACCTCAGGAACTCAGCTTGTCTGAGTGGTTTAGAGTTTAATCCCTTGAGACGACGGGACCGAAGGCTCAACGCAATACCAAAAAGGTCTTATTGAATTAATGTTATTTTACGAGGTGCTTGCTCCTTGCAAATTCCCATCAATTTTCAATTTGCTCAAAGCATTTAAATGCGATATTTTTACGATTCTACAGTCATGCATGTAAACTATACTTATCGTACACAATAAAGTCTCAAATTGATTTTACTGCAACAAAAAAAATGGCCGGAATAACACAATGAGAACCGTGTTATGTTACAATAATTGTTTGTTACGTAAAGTGGAATCTATTTTAAACAACAAACAAATAGTGAATATTAATAAACATACCTATAATGAGTGAAAATTATGAGATGCTATCAAATTATTGTAACAATAGGTAAGTAAAGGAGTTGATAAAGCAAACTTCCAATATTGAGTTTACTCTAAATAAAAGATCAGCTCTTGGTGATGAGGTAATGAAAAGTCAAGACTTGGAATTATATAATGTTCAAAAATTGACAATATAGTGTAAATTTATTAAAATTTTAGCGTGGGAGAGACCCAGGAGAGACCTATGCCCAATTGCCCAAAGGTCTAACAATGGACTCTGACAGTATGCCGCAGTGTTGTTTGTACTGTTGTTAAAAATGGTTAGGTAATAAAGCTGGTTTTTATGATCAATGTTATCTTTTGTAACATAATACACATACAAAATGAGTTTTATACTCTTAACTAGAATGAAAAAAACAATAGGAATACCTTCGCATTGTGAATAATTTATCATTACCTTCTTTTCAGTAACCCTTTGCATTCCGTTGCCTTCAAATCAACATTTTATTTTTGTACGTACGAATAAGGACGATCCATTTTTAATGAGTGCTTTTTCTTCTTATTTTATCTATTTCAAGACAAAATGGATTTTTATTGCATTATCCTTATTATTAATATTTTACATGGAATATTTTTTGTAACTGGGAATTATTTTTGATTGCTATCTACGTTTGTGCTTGCTTCAATCTTCATGTTTTACTACTAAGAGCGCTGTCTTGTGGCGGAGATGTAATCTACCAAAAACTTTAATTATACTGGTAACTTCTTCATCCTAGCGTATATCCCACCTTGTGGCACGATCCGCTTTCCTGTTCTTTTACCTCCACTTCGCTCTATCCCTGGCATCTTCTGCTGTGAGATTGCTTATACCCGGTCATGTAAAAAAAATATGGGTATGTATTTATTTATTGTGACTATTTTGTAACTGATGAAGATGAATGATGAAACAGTTGTATTTTTATATTTTATTTCTTTCTTATCATTTTTTATTTTAATTTTAATCTAGTTACTGGTCTATTACAAAATTAACGTTTTTATTTTTCAATAAAATATTAAATACACATTTTACTCCAATTTCAATACGTTAGACCTTGACAGAATTATTGATAACAATAATCCAAGATTATTTTACCAAAAATACTTCAAGTTAACTGCTAAAGGAATAATCAAAAGAAACTTTAAACATACGTTTGGTACTAGGCGTTTATCGTATTTTATTCAAACTTAATTATGTACCTTAGCCGGTAGATACACATCGCTGCTTTGGAGGTTTATTCAAGTGTACTGTGTAGGTACAAAGTCCCGGGATCGTCGTCTGATCTCGCTCAACTTTAAAAAAAAATTAAACTAAAAGAACATTGATAAATCAATTAATACTAACCACTTAAAGTCTAAGTTAATTGTTACTAACCCATTTGGATGTAACTTGTCTGAAATAAACGATTTCATTTGAGATACGATAATAAGTTGGGATATGTAGTACACCTCCTAGGAACTACTATCCCGGCCTGCACTATTAGGAAAAGACAGCACCCGCTAGATGCCAGGACTATTGCATGCAAATAAAATGGAAACTGTACCGGGTCTATGGTAAGGAACATGATGGACTGGTTACTGTGATATTGATGAGACAACGGGACGCCCGCCATATCAAATGTCTCATCTCGATAATCAGGGCAGACGGTGACTCGCCACTTACTAAATGGGCCGCCCTATTAAAGCAACCAGAAGGTAGCGAGGGAAGCAACATCGGCGTAAGCTAAGGTTGTAGAGAGGTACTACAGGCGCAAGAACACAGTGCTAAACGCACTAGTCAACGGGCTTCCGGCGTTATGACATTTTACACTTCCAACCTCTTCAGGTTCTGTCGTTGCAACTCCACTCTTTTCCGTCCGAAACAAGAGGCGAGCGCTAAATAATGCTAATGTAATAATTTATTTTATGTTATAAATTCTATAAATCTCACATGAATTGTCTAGCCGTAAACTAAACTAAGTGAGTGTCAACTTCCAACGCCCATTCACAGCCAAAAAAAGCTTTGGTTCTTTGTTTGCACTAATGAGACAAACTGAGGCCTTTTCACACTCTTAGGGATCCGTGGGTAGAAATAAAATGTGAAGATAATAGGTATTTTAGTTTAAAAAGGCAAGCTAGAGGTTTATCTATCTACTAGCGTTAGCTTAAACCTGTGCCTTATTTTTGTCGTTTTACTATCTTATAGTGTCATACAGTCGGAATTATTAAAAGTGTTTTTCGCGTTTGACTTTTACACAGATACAATAATTTTATAAAATATTGCAATCGTTACACACTTTTGAAATGAATCAAAACTTTCGAAAAACCAACTATAATTGAAATGATTGTAGGATGCAATGAAAGTATCGTAGAAAACTAAATTAACTGACGCCTGTATAGACGTCGAAGGTTATGTTTAGGTTACACTAACAGAAAACAACAACGTAGACACAATTTTGAAAAACAATAGATGTGTACCGCATATGGCTCTAGGCTAGCCTATTCACTAGACTTTTAAGTGTTAGTGTTCGGTCGTTAGTCTTTCAGAGTCAAGTTATTGCATAAACCAGAGTTTATTTAGGATAAATGTAGGATCGGGGCATGAAAATATACACTTTTTGGTGAATCAACCGCTTTTATTTAGTCTTAGTTCAACACTGATTAAGTAAAACCTGGTAAAAAATATACTTTAAGTCTTCAATAAATCTTTCTGCATAATACGTCCTTCCTCTTTCACTGCGATCCCACAAGTCTATCTTACTTACTATCTTTCTTTCAAATCATCATTCCTCGTTACTCTGGCTCTTTTACTCTTATCATTTAAATCATCTATCTAACTCTTTCACCCATTAACATTCAGTAATCTTTCATTCTTCCATCTTCATTCGCTACTTCACTCATTAACGTTCAGTAATTCACCATCCCACATAAATAAAACTCTAAACTGAAATCTGTGTTTTTCTAAGAGCTTATTACTTCAAAATCAACTTGCTCTTGACTTCTGCCGTAATCAGATTATGAGCGATAGCGACGCCTCACAAGATTTCCAATTTGTTACCTTTGAAATTATTATTGACGCGGTAAAGCAGATTTGTTACAGGTGGTTTATGTTGATTACGACTACTTATTAGAACATCATCATTTCATACGATTAATGTAAACAAGGTTGATCCCTTGAAGATTTTTGACATTATTATTCTGAGTTTTATTGACCTTTTGTTTTTCTACAGCCCCTCAATATGTGTGTGCTAGCAGACATCTGCAACCATACATGGATCCCCGAGTGCGGTCGGGAGAAGAACGACGGCAACTTGCGCCTCTTCATCGACGAATGTGACATGTTTGAGTTTAACTGCGACCGTGAAAAAAGTAATTAATATTTACTACTAGCTTTGTGCGTCTTCGTACGCGAAGCGTACGTTTGCCGAGACGTGGTCTCCACTCGTGAGTCCGTTTACTCCACCTTTCGTCGTTTTTGCGACAAATGTAGCCGCCATTTTAGCTTGCTACATTTTTTAACTATGTACATTACTTTGGTCTTCTGCCGGATGACAGTATTCGGATTTTATCCTTTACCGAGATCCCAAGTATCTACCTTTCCATAGCTCGCTGAGTGACGTGAAGTCGATGAGCTAGCTTTACTGTCATGTGCTTTTCGGCTCGAGAAGATATGACGCAGCTATCCAAATGCTGCCCAGCCAAGCTAGCTAGCGATTTCCCGCTCAACGCTGTCTCTACCTAACTGCAGGACTAGTCTGAAGTAGGTATACTCCTTACAACTTCGAACGCCACGCTTTTGACGAAAACCGGTCCGGGAATGACATGATCATTGTCCATGACTTTAGTTTTGTTCAAGTTTCTAGGCCCACACATAGAGAGGCAGCCTTAAGACTATGCAACATTTTTTGCAAATCCCCCTACGATTCCGCTACGATGACTGTGTCAAAGCGTAGAGGTGCATGTTTGCCGTTGACATTGATGCCCGTCCCTTTCCAATCCAGTGTATTGAAGTCGTCTTCCAGTGCGTTCGTAAACAATTTCGGAGATATGACATCGCGCACAGATGACAATACTGTCACACTACAATACTACTCTCCGTGTGTCCCTCGCGCTCTTACTCCCCATTTGCAAGCAATTTTTTAATATTATTTGCTCAATAGTTACAATGTACATTTGTTGTATTAGTAAATAGTAATTTATTTAACGCACGTCAATTCAATTTTATTTAGTTTATTTATTTTTGATTTTTATCGATTGTTATTTGTTTCAGATTATGAAGTGCAGAATTATTCCGATTGCTTTAGTCAGGCCACACTTTGCCCCACCTTCCCACCGTGTCCTTCCCACCCACCATGTCCAGACCATCGTTTTCACAGAATGGGTCAACGTTTCTTTTATATAACTCAAAACGGTAGAAGAATGCTAGAGCCTCCCAAAACGACAATAAAAGTATCTTTACCTTATCACATGTTGCATGGCAAGAGACGATATACACCGATCCCAAGAATCCGCAGGGAAAGGATGAAAAAGGAGGCCAGGCGAAAAACGATGACAAAAACAAACTCTGTAAGTAGAACGATGACAAAAACAAAACCTATAAGTAAAATGTTGCCAAAAACAAAACTTATAAGTAAAATGTTGCCAAAAACAAAACCTATAAGTAAAATGTTGGCAAAAACGAAACCTATAAGTAAAATCGAAAGCACGAAAGTAACGAAAGTTTTGTATAAGACGATAATTTTAAAAAGAGAGTCTATTGTGAAAAATGGAAAGCTTTTTATGAAAATCATCAAGGCGTACGTCACGAAGTCCAAAATAGTTACGCAGTCGATGACATCAATATGTACAAAGGACTCTGATTTCTTGGAGAAGTAATGTATATTGACTTTATACCTACAAATGCAAAAATACCTAGAAAATGAATTAGTGTTTTTTTTTTCAACCGTATAACTATAATTAATAAAGTTTTTCTTATGGTTTTACGCTTTTGTTCTTAGTTCTTTAAATATTTAACTAACTTGAAGACACACTTAACAAGAAATAGAACATAAATTAGTACTTGGTAATTAAAGATACCTAGTCCGAATACAAACACCGATTTGCTTTCAGTGGATTACAGAACATGTATGTATAATAGTATATTTTGGTTTACAAAAATACCGTTTTAGATAGTAATGTTACTGGGAGTGGATCGACACTGGGAGTGGATTGTAACTGCTGTTAAATTATGGGAACCGGACCTTACTTAGGTCGTCTGAGGACGTCCTACGCTGCGCTTGCCGGTACGTGGCCTTCATTCTAAAACCATTCTGCCCCATCAGCCGTCAGTTCTACGTGCCCTGCCAAATCTTTAGGTGCGACTTAAAATCAGTACTAACCTAATCGTACTTATTATGTAATGTATTTTTTACATTGTTAATTGTTCCTATCCGCTGGTCAAAAATAGAACTCAGAAGAAACACACGCGGCGTCATGGGTGAAGAGCAGCCTGTTTCTTCTGTCTTCAAGAACTGTCGTGGATGCACGGCAACACACGCGTACATACTAAATTAATTAAAGACACGGTCTTTTTAGTGTAATGTGAACGTCACACGATGACTGGCTGGCATACGGGTGCTCGATTCAACGGTTGCCCAGCAAGTGTTGCTGGAGCCAATCGTTGGATCGATGGCAGATAATTAAGAGTGGCGAAGCAAGTGTACGATTAGCCGCCAATATTTTTACAAGGACTGAACAAATATATTGTAACTTATAATATACGTTTTGAAGTCCTTCATATTGGCACAAAACAAGCGCCAGACATTGTCAACCAATTGTCACGGTCACGACGAAGTAACGAATCAAAATCCTTGTGTTACGACTACGAGGTAGCAGACAAGTTCAGATTTACAGACGAGTTTAACAAGAGCGTCACCCAGCACACTTAAACCCAAACCACTTTATACCCTTTTCAAGAAAAGAAGAAACTTATGACACATCACGTGACTTCCCTGTTGACACAAATAGTGATGTGCCCTAACCGATTCTTTTTGAAAATCGAGAAAGTTTATAAAGAAAGTGTAATCGATTTTTATTCAAATGAACTTATTTAAAATAAGAGATATACTGCAATGTTCTACTGCCAGAGTGCCGTATACAGATTTTTGACAAGTCTTTTTTCGTTTTTTGGCATTTTACCAAATGAAAGCAAAACAATAGTATGGGTGGAACGGAAAATGCCAAGTGTCATTAGTATCATCTTATCTTGAAAGGACTATAGTACCTATACATACATATTTTATTCTGAATTAATTCGTACCAAGAATCGAAACTTTACGCTACGCACTTGACACATCGATTCTTTTCTAATTAGGGAAATATTAAAATGTGCATTAGGTTATAAATGAAAAACTAAAATATAGTTCCACTTGCATAAGTATTTCGCTTTTATGCTATAAAAAATATAAGATTGAATTATATATATATTGAATTAATATTGAAGTATTTTATTCAAACTTAAATGCCAGTCTATAGTTTTCCTCCAACAGTTGACCACTCTTCAGTTATTACTTACACGTGTATTTAATCTACTACAGCTAACTAGAGATGCTCATGTTCAAGCATCGATAAACAAGATACAATACCTACATCGAGGAAAAATACAGTCCTGAGCCAAAATAATAAACGCACTTTTGGAGTTGCATTGAAGATTAATATTCAATCATTTCGTATTTTTTGTCACAAATGCCATGAGACTTACGAGTAATAGCTTAAAGTATTCTTTACCCTTTAAAAAGTACCTCTACAATATAATTAATTATACAGGCAAAATAAATCATCAATTGTTTACTTTATACCCGTTAGAAAAAAAGGTTCTATGCATCGACAGACTTTTTCAATAGAATAGTGTTTATGTAATTTTAAATATCTAGAAAAAAAAAAACGATTTTTAGTATCGAAATAACATTTCACCTTCTCTACGATCAGCCCACGCGCTCAGCTAGAGCAACGGAAAAATATATGGATAGTTAAGCTACATTGAACCAAGGTTTTATTAATTTATTTTATCTCTTGTATTTCTAGAGAACGCCCACAGTCTGTCTGCGTGAAATCTTTTCTCCCTCCGGGGGGCAAAATTTTCAAATTATTCTTGCTAACGTTACCTAAGTAAGCAACAGAAATGGTAAAATAAAAATCAGGGCTTATAAATGTGCCTCACAACTTACCCGGTTGCTATCCAAAGATTTAAGCTGTTTATTTTAAAGATTATCCTTATTGTCGTCATCTTTCTAAATCAAATTAAAGAACTTGATGGGTCGAGAACGTCTGAATCATCTTTCTTTGATGAATATAGAGCTTTGCTTAGAAAAATGTCTGCAAACATTTATCATGTTGCCAGGAAGGTTGTATGGAAGAGATCGCTTGAAGCGATAAGATCGCGTTATCATCTTCATCAGCCTATCATAAGTTTACTGCTGGACGTAAGCCTCAAAGGGCGCCAAAGAGCACGATCGCCCGCTTTTTTTATCCAGCCACTATCAGCCATCTTCTTAAGGTCGTCGGTCCATCGGAATGGGGGGAGTCCTATACTACGTTTGCCAAGGCGTGGTCTCTTGGTTCTGCCTACTGCCACTTTAGCTTGCTACATTTTATATAATAACCTCTTTTCGGGTTTTATCCCCTTAACGAAATTCCAAGCATCAAGCTTTCCATCGCTCGCTGAGTGGCGTGAATTCGATGGGCCAGCTTTACTGTCATGTTCCACGTTTCGGCTCCGTAGGATACAAACATTATTATTTCTTTCTACTTACTAAGGACAAGGTACAGAATATATGAAACTGATATTTGATTAACTGGTTTTTAATTTTTCACTTTAATTTATCAGTTGCAGAAATACGAATCGTAACTTTTACAACAGAGAAAAAATAATTGAAGTAACTGCTTTTTACAGCCAAACCAGGAGACGTATTTTTGAAGCATTAGAAATAAATCTCGAATTCGAACCCGAAAACAATTCGTGTATGAAATTCATTTCTATTGCTCACGCATTTTTGAATCACTCGTAACTATTTTTGATTTTAAAAACCGGTAGTGAATCGCTATAAACGGAACGTAAATAAAAAGTTATTATGTCAAATTTCTGTCAAACATATGTTTACTTGTCAATGTCATTCTTCCGTAATTTCTACTAGTAGAAAAAGAAAAACGAATGGTCGTTGCAGAATTCATAAAATGAATTTTCAAAAATAGTGATTTTAGGAATACGCTTGCGAATCTTGCGATTTCGTATTCGGATTGAAATTCGCATGATTAAAAAATACGTCTCCTGAACGTTTTATGCCCCCTAAATTTTAGTAGATATTTAAGTCAAAACATACACTTAATATGCCAGTTGGATTTTTTAAAACTAATTGTAGTTTTTAATTGTAATACAAAGAACCGTTTTAACGTTTACATTGACTTGATTGAGATGCATTACTTCAATCCGGCACTGGCCGAATAGCAGAATTATAAACATCGGAAAAATTCACGAAAATCCACGCGGGTAAAGCCGCCGGCACAGCTATCTAAAACTGAAAACAAATAAGCAAATCGTATGCAATGGTATAGTTTTGTTACAACATTGGGTTCATCTAAAAAAAGTTTGTAGTACATTGTCAATACCTCTTATTTCAGGTGGCTTTAGACGTCAGCCTATCCTTCTACCTGCTAATGTAAATAAAATTAAATATAATGATTAATGACAGTATTTATTTATTGCTTATTCCGGCCAATCTAAAAGTCCCCCATTGGCCTATGTTTAGCAGTCTATGGCTGAAATGATCCATCGATAGAAGAAACTTTCGACAAAAACATCTAAGCAGTGGTATATAATAATAATAATCTCCAACTTTTAGAAAAACTTTTCAAAATAAACGTTAAGATTTTACTCTGCGAATACTAAACAGGCTTGCTTCTAACCCTAATACGTGTACGTTATCTCAAAAGCCTATTAAATATAATAATAACGAGTGTACCTACCCATTTTCCTTTCGCGGGAAAATGCCACGTCTCGTCTTCGCCTGCAAACACATTTATGTTGTTCATAAACACGACCGACTAAAGTACAGTCAAGCACAAAGGCGACATATAATTATTATTTATTTTATCATGTCTCGAAACGTGGACTAGAAAAGCAGTGAAGTTATAGGCACACATAACTTATAAGTACAGTTGACTATGAAGACGGTGTAAAAGTTTCCGGAGTGAATGGCTTGACCGTTGATCGGTTCAAAACTTCAAACGCTTCGCCCACCCCGTACACTTTCGTATGCTCGCCAATCACGGCTCTTGTGGTGATTTGTACGCCATTGTTAAAAAAGTAATGACAAGATGCGTATTAAAAACAATGTGACTACACAACAGTATTTTTTTTCTTACATTAATGTAGCGACTTTGATTGGTGGACCATGCGGGGTGTGCAGTGCGGGGCGGCAGGGTTTATTAAACTGGTACATAATTAGATAGTACGTGGAAGATTTGTAAAACAAAATTATTGACAAAAGCCAATTTTGTGGAATCTAATACAAAAACCTGCTAATAAGACCCCAAAGTTAGACATACCTCCAAATCTATCAGCATCTAATAGAGCTTAAGCAAATCATTCATGATTCTATACCGCGACCTCCTTAACGGACCACCGGTAAAAATAGGTACCAACCATCCAGTATCAAAAGTCAATGATCACATTCAGATTTTCAAAATCGCTATCTATCATATTATACCTAAACTGCTCAACATGACAAGCGCCAGAATTGGCCTTTATATGATAATCATCCAGTTCACGTTGTTGGCTTTTGATGCTGACCGTAGTAGTAAGAGTAAGTACTGTGATTATTAATTTTAATCTTCGAAGAGACGGCTAACGAATATGTTGAAGATGTATTTAGAAATGTATATGTATCTTATTATGTATATTTTATTTTGTTTTGTATGGTGCTTCGCAGTCTTGAACTACCTACAGGGAAATTTTAAAATACTTTTGTACCCGTCTGTACCGATAAAATGCGGCCTACGTTTTCATTAACACCTAAATTATATTCAGAAACAATTTAATTTTGCTGCAAAGACAAGTTAAATTGTCCATGGAAAGCCTTTTGACACAAAATAGGGATCAATTCAATTTCATTTGGGATCTCCACTCAATTGAAGACATTTAGGAATTGAAGAAAAGCGTGGGTTTACTTTGATTCTTTAATACTGGTAATGGATCTAGAGAAATTGTATTTATGATATAAAAAGTAAAATACACTAAAAGTACACCCTTACGCCATACACTCTACCAACGTACAATGGCAGTCAGTAGATATGAAGCATAACACTTTACGGCAGATTTTTGTGTGCAAGGTTAAAAGTATTTAATATTTAAACATTAATCACGCGGATGACGCCGCAACGGAAACGATTTTAAACAGCTTGGAAAAAATATTTAAATTGTTGAAATGGGTTAAAGGAGTTTATTAGGATTAATAAAAACTCCCGTCAGAAGTAAGTACGGCGGGGTTGCCATTTCCTGCTCTAAAATAAACTAAAATATTGCAGTTTTGGTGTGTGACTTATTGAAATTACGTTGGTTGTACTTTCAGAGCAATGAATGGAAACCCCCGACTGATTTCTTTAGTTACTTACCTTTTGAATTAAATGTTTTAAAAATGTATTTTTTTTTTAGGATTCCTAAAATCTAATAAACTTAGTTACTATTTACCTACAACTTGATGAGTTGTAAAAACATTGAATTAAAAATTACACTTTTATGTAGCAAAATAATGTTAATATTGTTAACAAAATCAAATCAGTAGACATCACACACTCGGCATTATTACGATCTACTTTGCCTATTTCAAGAGTATTGAATGATAACAGTAGCTACTTAAATAGTTAAATTCTATTGTCTTTGTCTGACAGTGGAAGCAAATCAATTATGACATTTCATTTCCACAATCTTAGTAATTACTTACATTTAGCTATGATTTGATTAGAGCTAAAGCTACCCTACTTTATGCCTTTATTCTAACCTTTCTACTCCATCTGGTAAACCGTTAAAATAAAAATATTAATAATAAAATATAAAAACAGTATTTTTTTTTTAATTGCTATTTCTCTTAGGACTAAGACTAATTAATTTTGCTCAGTGAGCTATGGACTACGGAGAGAGCTATACTCGGGTTTTATGATAAAATCAGAAATAAGGACATCGACAAAGAAATAAAGTAATCGATATAGCTCACACAGGATAAGCAATCTGAATTGGCAAAGGGCTGGTTACATTTTCCGGCGACCGAAAACCGGTGGTTGTATAACCGTATTCTTGAGTAGTGAAACGGTTCTCTGACAAGGTGGAGCGATGATATAATTATGTAAATTTTCTATAAAATGTATAGCTGAAGATCGGGCTTAGTGACGACCATTAGAAGAGGTCAATGTTCAGCACTGGACTGACGTGAGCTGATTATGATGACTAGTAGGGCTACATCGATACTACCTGGTACATGTACGTAGGTACCACACTTACAGGTAACTACCTGATATACCTGAGCAGGCCATGCACGATGTTGACTAACCTGGTCTAGGTAACGGTAAGTTGCATGCGGAAGACTCAAGACAGTCAAAAATAGATTGCAATGGGAAAGATCAACACTAAGCATTTTATGGACGCAGAATAAAGAAGAGAGAGAAAGCTCCAAGAACAATTGCATTGATTGAAATAAATGGTTGCGTTCCAGTTAGCATACCCAGATGTAAGGTCATTTCCTAAAAGGTTAGGACCAAAACGACCAGATTAATGTATCAGTCACGAGAAATAATTAGGTGTGTGTCTTTATTGTCTCTGAAAAGTTCAATGACTGTTAATATTTTTACGTATGACTCATTCAGCTTCGTCATTAGTGTCAAAATTAAGTAAATAAAAAGAACAAACCGATAACATAACTTATCAATAGGTGCAGCTGATCGTAGTAGGTACCTACTAAATAGTCAACTGTTGAAGTTTTAAAATAAAGATAAGTAAGTAAGACCAATAAAATAAGTTGGAAGCGTTCCTTTGACGACTCCAAAAGTTAAGCTGACATTTTGGAGGGCTATTAAATTTCAACCTTATAACTACACGTTTAGGATACAATGCTTATATTTAGCATCGAGGTAGAGACAAAATAAGTTTTCAGTTATAATTTCATAGAAGACCATCTTATTTGTGGTACAAATGGTAAATCAATGAGATGCTCCTACCAATTCATTAAGTGATAATCCCAATTAGGTAAAACTAAAACCATGTCCTCTCATTACGTAACACCCACATACCGAAGCGGATTGATTTTTGTTGGAGACCAAAGAGTTCATGGCGCATGCGCGAATATCTCTACGCACACACCCCTATCAAATAAAGTCACACATTGATAGCCTCGTACTTTTTCCTCAAATAAATTTCAAATCTTATTAACGAGGCGTAGAGTTGAATGTGCCTTGGTATATTCTAGTCTGATATTTTTAGACAGTACGTACGTGTTATGGAGTCTACAAGCGCGCCCTCTCCCATACAAATCGGGAAACCTACTCGCGGAAGGTTTTCTCCTCAATTTATTTTCCGAAAAACAGCGTTTTGAGCTGTTCTCTACGCTTCTCTTTTTGAAAATTTTAACTCTACCGTTGTCGCGAGTGTTCTTATCAATATTTGTGGAATCCGAAAGGCATTATCGACAGATATCGCCGCCTAAAAATAGAACATTACCCGATATACTTGTAGGGAAACCTAGTTGGAGGTTTCCATTCATAAAATACATTCATTTGGTGTGAGACAGTTAAGTCACTCCGTACTGAAGTTGTGTGAAGCATAGCTGCGTTTTGGACTAGTGTGGCAAATCAATACTTCGGGTGACCGAAACGGTATTCACCTCGCGGACTAACCAAGGCGAAAGGGAAAAATGTAAGTTTTCATTGTCTACTTTGCTTTTTATGAACAAATATAGGCAAAGGCATAAAAAAAATGTACCTTTTGTGGTATAATAACAGTGTTTAGTAGATTCTAACTTGCATGGCGACCTCTTTGTTACTGTCCGGCAGGGGTGATTTCTAGCTACCCTTATTAATGATGCTTTATGTTTAGACGGAGGTTTGTTACCTGTCGTAAAATATCCGAAAAAATTAAATTGTACATTATAATCATTGTATTTGTCATTTGTGTATGCATGTGTTTTTATTAGACTACAATTAATCACGCTCTTACTTATGTGTGGGTGACTTGACAATTAGAAAACGAAAACTAGTCTATTTTCTTTTTTTCCTACTGTCTGTCTACCGAAATAGATTTAAAATTACGGATTTCTTATTCTTCATGAGAAATACTTTAATTTTAGTTTTAGGATAGTCGTAATTCTGGTATTATATCATTTTATTTAAATATTTCACTGTCAATATTTGCATGTAGTATAAATTTGTATTTTTTTTTATCTTTTTCCTTTTAAAATGAACTATTATTGTACTAACACCATCATTAGCATTTGATAGCAACTTTGATTTTAGATTATTAATTGGTATTATTGTATTGTAATCTACCTCGAGAATATTTTTGTTCTTACTGGATGTATTTTAGTCATAACAATAGATTCAAACATAATTTAACTTATTCAATAGTCACTTATTAGTCTCATTATTTTGACTTTATGTAATTATCTTGCGCAATATCGTGTAATGCACTGTATTGATATAATACATCCCTTTGAGATTTGTTAAATTTATAGTAACTACATTATAACTATGGTTAATTTTGCTAGTGCACTGACTCTCTCTTGACTTCAAACATTATTTTCTCAATATTATTGTCAATTTAGGGTGCCTTAATCTAAAATATTGTTGCGTGTGTACAGGCACCAATGAGTCATGTGTCAAATCAGACTTTTAGTCACGTGACTTGAGCACGACCCATTATCAGTGGGGTAGCTAAGGGTAACAAAGGAAAGGTAGAGGTCATGAACCATTGATGGCTAGACATCATAATGAACAGTCGAACAGACAGATGAAAGCAAAGATATTGTTTCGTTTCCACACAAGACACAATGGCACATTACGAGGTAATTTCAAGATACCAATATGCCATTTCCACATTAGAGGGCATTACTAGTTCAAAAAAATGGTTCAATTTAAATGAATCTTCGAAAACGATTAGACTTAAATTCTTCGAAATCGATAGAATTATCAAGTTTAGCCAATTGATTATAGGCGATTGTCTAACAATCATGCTTATAAAATTTATTACCATTATTTTTTTATGGTTTTCTTATTGAGTTTTCCTTAACGTAGGTTTCTTTGTATTCAGTGTTCTGTGAATGACGTGACTTTTTTCTTTAAGACTTTTGTCTATTTTAGCCTCAAAAATGCATCCTAATGGTTTGATGTACAGACAACAGCAGATCACTAAGGTAACCAAAAACTTAAAGGTCATTCAACCGATTTTCAACTTTAAGTCCGATATATAAAGATCAATTTCAAATGTGAATATTTGACGTTTTGTGGCAGGTTGATGAGCTCTTATCTGTACATCATCAAAGTCCTGTAATCTTTTCAATAGGCTCGATCTGGAGTAATGATGCTAAATAATCTGCTGAAAAACAAGGTTTTGATATTTATGGGATTACTTGTACCATAAATTAGGTGATTTCATAGTCTGTTTCGATTTATGAAAAAGCTATATCTACACACTTTTCGTCTTTATTGGGGTAAAAAGTTTTAGGTTATAAGTTTTTTGCTGCACGTAAAATATTTTACGATATTATTTTAAACACTAACACAAATCATAATTATGTCAAGAAGATTTTACCATCTATGTTGAGGAACTATTATAAAAAATATATTTCTGTAACTACTTTTTTTTTCTACCCCTACTTTGGGACAATATTGTGGGCTAGTGCAGACAAGAAGCAACTGCCGAGAAGAAGCAGCGCAAGAAACTCGGTCACTGTTTTCAGCCTCTTTTTAAAGCCAAACAGATCGAAAGGAGCTCGAGCTTTGCACTTGATACGCTAAGATGTCGATCATCGTCAATCAATAAAACAACATAGTTGAAACAACGAACTGACTCATCAACGCCCAGCTCAAACACTTGTACCAAGAATTTACATAGAGATCGTCAAATATTTTGTTATTTCCATAGAATAGGAAACAAAAAGGAATTATCTTTTCTAATCGAAGCCGCAGGCGATCGCTAATAAAGGTAAAGGAAAAGAAATACTAAATAAAGGAAATATAGATATTATGAATCATAGCGCATCAAAATCATTTGGACACAAAATGTCAAAATATCAGAACTGCGAATAATTTCGTTATAAAAACAAATACGGCTTAATAAATTGCTGATTGGGTGTGTTGCGTTGAGGCTAGTGCTAATGTGGGGTTGATAGAAATAAAAGGTTAGTAAAAAAAATCTTTTATTGACAAAATTACACACAGGTATCAGTATCAGGCAGGCCAGCGTAACAGTTTACATGGTAAACCAACTTCACGAGAGAAACGTTTTCCACATTAAGCATTCACTAGCCGTATCGTTGCCACAATGCGGGCATTAGTGCAAGCTTATCTTATTTGATGAAAAACAATAGGATATCGTTGATTGCATACACATTAGTGTTGTAGGTTTAAAGAACGGTTTTAATCACCGCCTCATTTTTGACAATTGTTATTTTCGCTGGATATGGTGTATTCTAATTACCGATCGACTTATATTATTTTCATGCGACGATCGTCACAATAAAAAAAGAGTTTACTTATTATTTCATTGGTTCTGAAATCCGATCTACAGTGACAAACGGCAAAAAAAATAATTAGTCGCCTACGCATTTTCTCGACTTTTACAATCAACACGCACGTCTGATCAAGCAAAATCGAGTAAATGTGTAGGCCTAACCTTTACAAAAAAGCCAGAAGTTAAGTTAACGAACGTTTACTATAGGCACGCGCAAGCAAATTATTAGTGCATTAGTAACTTACATTTCGCTAATAATATTCTGGTATAGCGTTAATAAAACTTGGTTGTTTTATCAATTTTGTTTTAAAAACAACATGGTGTTCATTAATTAGTGATAACCTGGCCGGTGATATGGTGTAGTTAAAATTTAACTCTGAATAAGATTAACATTACAAAATGTTTGTACTTGACGTGTTATTGTTTTCGAGAGCGACGATTGAAATTATTATAATGTAAGTTTTTTTATTCACCCTTCGCGTGCCACTAAAATTTTCCCTATTGTTTTCCATTGTTTTTTCGGTCTACCACGGGTAAGTGGAACGCGAAGGCTTAATTATTATACCAATGGCGTTCAATTTGTAAAAGAATACTAACGTAAACATGATCAGCTATTTAACTCACTTACTATGTACCCACTATATTTTTGAAGTGGTACCTAATTAGGCGACCTTCACAAAAGAGTTTTTTTGATAGACTTTATTTTTAGAATTGGCAAAATAAAAATGCCATTTTTTTCTATATGAATTGCGGCCACGGTCGTATCTATACAGCCAACATGGCGTCTATCTAACTAATCAATTAGCGAGTGTAGCCGACACTTCAACTACCAAACCTTATTAATTGATTGCAATTGAATTATTGTGCCGTGTGGGGATGGCCGTAAAGAATACACTTCCCCACCGCCAACAAGGGGCGTGTCGTGAGAGCCGACTAATTCCTGTAGAACGAGACGGGCAGCAGCGTCTGCGTGCGAAATCTTATAAAAAACTGCGCTCGCCAACCCGGCCTGCCAAGCGTGGCGAGTAGAAGTAGTTTCAAGTCATTGGGAGAGGCCCTTGTTCAGCAGTGGACGTCCTATGGCTAAAGTGATTATTGAAAATATTGTTTGTTCGTTCGTTCGTCTTCTGAGTTTCTGAACGAATACGATAAAAATTATCTTAGGCCCTTTTTTCGAATAAACATACAAAATAATGAACTTTAGATCAAATTGGCTTTTCAATAAATTGAACTGCTTAATTATTAGCTTAGCTACAGATATTCTCTGTCCTACTGGTATTGTAATCAGAGGTTATTTCAACTTTATGTATTTATGTTTTGACGATCGTCTGGTGTAGTGGTTCGCGCTCCGGACTACAAAGCCAGCGGTTGCGGGTTCGAATCCCGCAAGGGGCAAATGTTTGTGTGATGAGCACAAGCATTTGTACCTAAGTCATAGATGTTTATCAAAGTATTTAAGAATGTTCATCCGTTATCTAGTCGCCATAATACAAGCTTTGCTTAGTTTGGGGCTAGATAATTGGTGTGATTGTGAAAACAATTTATTTATTTATGAAAATAATACGAAAATTTATGGTATTAAGTTTTATTATTTGTGACGTATTTTATCAACATACATGAGGATTTTCACTATTTTGTTAAATTGACATTTGTCCTAGCCGGAGAGCTTGTAGTACCCCCTGCCTGATCTATGAAAAGGTAAAATGTTGAAGACACATAGACAAAATTTGTGAGTAGGTACGTACCTATGAATATTAAATGCAACTATAAATCATCATCATTCATCATTTCAGCTATGGACGTCCACTGCTGAACACAGGCCACGCCAAATGATCTTCATCCTTCCGATGAATGCCTTGATTGCCAATACTCGCCACGCTTGGCAGGCGGGTTGGCGAGCGCAGTTTTTCATAACATTTCACACGCCCGCCCTGCCCTGCTGCCCGTCTCGTGGAACTACAGGAATTAGTCGCCTCTTACGTCACGCCTCCTGTGCGCGGTGGGGAAGTGTATTCTTTACGGCCGTCCCCACACGGCACTATATATACATATATATTTTTTTTTTAAATAATTTCATTTCATAACTATCAAAAACTCTACTATATACACGTAAATTAGATTAAAATCCTCAATTACTAACATCAAAAACATGAAACATGTAGGAGGTATACCGTATACTTAGATAATGTCTTAGCCCTAACCTAACACCTCATTTAAAAAGTGGATCCAGGAAAACCGGATTAGCCCTTTTAAATCTCTCGAGCCCGAAGTAACCGTCAAATTTCGCAATCAACTGTCAGCTTCACAAAACCTCATCAGATAAGTGATCTCATTTTCACTTGCCTTTAAAAATATTCAGGCCTAAATACCTGGATGAAGCTTAGTTAATTAAAGCGTCCATTGATAAATAAACTTCTACGCAACTTTACGAACAAGGTTGAAACAAATGAACAGTTTGATAAATTAAATTCTATTTTCGTAAACTCTGACGAACAATGGTACTGAACCCAGTAAGTACTGTATGCCGGCTCTTTGTTAATTTACGTAAATGAGTATAAAATTTTTCATGAAAGAAAAAAGTTGCAAACTTTTTAAGACAGCTTCTCCGAGGTCACGATACCGATACTTTATGGCTAAAAAGGCGTAACCACCATTTTGTAAAAAAAAATTTTTTCATAATTTTCTGATGGGTACCTATAGACGGCGGTCGCCGAAGAGGTAGACCCAAAAAAAGATGGTGTGACGACTTGGTTAACTTGGCGAGGGATTGGGAGTCATTGGCGATAGATAGAGATCGATGGAAGAGTCTGGGGGAGACCTTTGCCCAGCAGTGGGATTGAAAAGGTTGATAAAAAAAAAAAAAAAAAAAAATTCTGCAATGACATTTATTTGTAATGAAAATGACAGTTGTAACTGATACTATTAACAAAATGAAGACGTTTACGCCTTAAGATACTTACTATTTCGTTCTGAATTAATGTGACTTGTACGCCCTTAGATATTTATGTTCTAATTTTTTTTTCTAAAATAAAGTTTAAAATATTTTTCAAGATCATACCTTGCGTGTCTCACTCTGATATTTAGACGGAGCTGAGTCCGACTAAAAGTCAGGGTTCCTTTGATCGTTTTTTGCGGCAACACGTGTCAGTGGGACACGAATATGGTTTATTGAGGGAATTACTTGTAAAAATTCTATTAATGCCGACAGAATCGAGATATATTCTTTCACATGAGATCACATGATATTAGCACATTATATAGCTACTTAAAAAATTGGACACGCTTAGTTTTTATACAGCTTGAAGCTGTTGCGCTTGCGTCTATATAGGTCTATGTCTGAGGTTTTCCACATCGCGCTACCTAAAAATCACTATTTAACATTTGGAAATACTGTTTTACTTTACATCCAAGATGGCCACTGTTTGGATCAAAAGTTTTTGTTTTATTTAGTTTTCGATTTATAGTTACGTTACGGTTTTATTATAATTGAAAAAAAAAATCTTAGTCAGAAACGATAAAGAATACCTTGTAAGGGTTTTTTTCATTAGTGTTTTTTTTTTATAAATGCTCTTATGGCAAAATGTTCTCAGGTCGTGGGTTGAAACTACTTAAATATCAATATTTGCTTTATTACCGTAAAATCATCAGCTCAGCAACAACATTGTATGGACGACCTCAGTAGCCGAGAGGCGAGCACGCCGGACTTGGCGTAGCCATCTCCGAGACTCCGAGGTCCCGGTTTCAATTCTCGGTTGAGTCAAAGTAGAAAACGAACTATTCTATGTTGTCTCGGGTCTGGCTATTGTGGTAACGTCGTAGTTTCTGATTTCTATAACACAAGTGCTTTAGCTTATTACCTTAGGATCAGAGGAATGTAGGTTTATGATGTTGTCCAATATGTATTATTATTAATTTAATATCTACAGCTTGGCAACAATTTAGGATAGTCGTCGGTTCTCGAATTGTAATAAAACACAAAAGGTCACTGGGCACCATAGCGTGGAATCAATACCTACGCTGTACAGAAATAAAATAGGGTGAGATAAATAGATAAATGCCTTTGTTACGGTAGTATGGGTCGCATTATTGTGGGTACTGTCTGTCTTGTCGAAAAAGCAAAATTAAAAAATATACAGGGTGTAACGAAAAGGTGAAATAAAACTTTAAGGGGTTATTCTACGGCTAAATTACATCAACTTTTTCTATGGGACCAACATCGAAATCTCAAAAAAAAAATTGACGTTTCCATACAAACTGATGCCAGCTGGTCGCGTTTTAGTATGGGAAAGTGTTTTTTTTTTTGCGAATTCGATGTTGGTCCCATAGAAAAAGTTGATGTAATTTAGACGTAGAATAACCCCTTAAAGTTTTATTTCACCTTTTCGTTACACTCTGTGTATTTATGTATTTTTCCTAATATTTTTTTTTACATTCGTAATCACATATATCGTACAATAAACTGTTGCTCATACATTTTACAAAATTTTTGAGGCTTTTTAGGGTTCCGTAATCCTGACAAGTACCCCTTATAGTTTCGTCATGTCCGTCTGTCTGTCCGTCCGTCCGAGGTTTTGCTAAGAGACCGTTGGTACTGGAAAGCTGTAATTTTGAAGGTTACCAATACCAATTACGCCAACAAAGGTGTAGAATTTTTTTTTGGAAAATATATTTTAGGGATTTTTTTTTATATAAGTTTATGGCGTTTATGGCAGTATGATCTAGCGATCCCTAAATGATACGTCCCCAACGTAATTAAGATTAAATCTTCTTAAGTAAGTTGTAGGAAATCGACAAAAACTTAATTATTGGCATCCATTGGCACGAAAGTTACCCTTTGCCTATTTAAGTTGTGCTCCCGTATGAATTCTGCCAGTTCATTCTCTCTCGCATACTTACTGCAAACCCAAACCGTGCAAACATTTTATTTTTTGTATTGACAAACAGTAATATTTTTGTCAAAAATATTGATTATTCTTTAATCAGTTATATTTTACTCACGAGGTTTAAAAAAAAGTACAGAAAATGAGTGGACTACACCTTTAATTCAAATCTAGTTTGGTTGTTGTACGAAATATTTTAGTGACCGGGTCGGATTCGCCCAGTCTTTCCAACCTTTTCCAAAAACGTGAACATTTTGATGAATGAAATGAAATGAAATGAAATGAAATGTTTATTGGCATAAAATAGTGTTACAAATATCCTCCTAAGTATACATGTTTGTTAATAAGTATCACAAGAAAAAAATAACACTTAAGAGGTTAACGTTGACAGCTGTACTAGTATGAACTGTGACACAGCTGTCAGCGTCTCCCACCCGCCCTGGTACAACAAATATCCTTAATAAAAACTTAAGCACTAAGTAATGAATGAATACCACAAAGTGAATGTATTGTTTGTGTGTGTGTGTGTGTGTGTGTGTGTGTGTGTGTGTGTGTGTATTTCTGTTATTTGTGTTTATTTAGATAAGAGTCTTTCTGCTTCCTTGTAGTTTAAATGTAGTAGCCATTGGTGTATTACTTGCTTACATTGGTACAGCGACAATGACACAACATCATTTGACACAGATTCACACACAGAATTAAGTTTGCCAAACCAGGAGCGTGTGGATGCTCCTTTGTTATTACACGTGGAAGCCAGAGCGTTATCTTAAATTCAGCAGCTGTATACCTACTGAGTTCAAGGCTTCTCAATGTTTAGATTTACATTTTTAGATTACATTTTTCTTCTCGGCTTCAGGACCAAAATGGTATAAAATGGAATCCTTAAAATTTACAGTCTATCACATTCGTCTGTCATACGCAATTTATGTATAGGTTTCGATACAAACAATTGAAAGCATTTATTTTATTTTTATTTAACTCTATCGTGGTTGTATTGTATGATATTTTCTAAAAAAAAAACATTTCTTAGCGTGAACTAATCTTGATTCCTTTTTCAATATCCGCCTTGGAAGTGGGTATCTCATCCCGTCCTGTCTTCAAGAGACTTCACTCTAATAAACGTTTTATTTTCCCTCTAAGTATCACTCTCACATTTCCCTCACCACTAGTGGCTGGCTGTAAAGTGGAACATGAAGATTGATAGGTAATTGGCTCTTCAACTGATTGAGTTTTAAACGCTATTTCTTGTAAATAAATAGAGGCTTCAATAGGGCTTATGTTTATACAAATCACCGATATTAGGTAATCCATAATATGTACACAATTACACAGTTACAGCGCTTCTACGACATTCGTACCGGTAGACATTTATTGTTAGTTTTTTAAACTAACACAAGCTGAAAGGCTAACTTGGCTGGTTTAGGACTGGTAAACGCTTTAGGTACATTTTGAGGTCTTAACTTTTCGGTCCCGTTAATTAATTATTATGAATCGGACAGTTTTTTATTTATCTAGAATAATCGGCAATGCTCGGTGTTTCCTTGCGAGATCGAATCAGAAATGAGGAGATCTGTAAACGAACAAAAGTCGCTGACATATTAGCCAAACGGATTAGCAAGCTGAAGTGGCCGTGGGCGGGGCGGGGCACATAGCACTTAGAACTAACGGCCCATGGGGCTGAAAGGTTCTAGAATGGAGGCCGCGAATGAAGCGCATCGTAGGACATCCACCCACAAAGAGGACAGGCGACATGGTAAAGGTCGCAAGAAAACGCTGGATGCAGGCCGCTTCCAACCGGCTAATCTGTAAGTCAATTGGGGAGGCCTATGTTCCGCAGTGGACGTCCTATGGCTGGAATGATGACAATGGCCTTAATTGTCTTGTTTATATTTATTATTACCTATTCTGAATGGTCTCCCCCTCGCGTGCCACGTAAAATTTTCTCTATTGTTTTCCATTGTTTTTCCGGTCTGCCACGGGTAAGCGGAACGCGAAGGGTACCAGTTAAACCTATGAATAGAACTTGCCGTATTGTAGTACCTACCGTTCAACACAAACCTTTACCAACTCTTAAGTATGACATGAGGCTTAATTGTGTACAAATTTGTCCTTTCAATTATAATACAATAGTTATGTTATAATCTAAATGAGTTGACGGGTTGTTCCTTTCACGTCAAGAGCAAACAAAAGAATGATTAAATTACACTAAGGTACGTACACATAAGGTATTACATAAGGTTACTTTAGTGCCCATTTTCACAAAAGACAAATTACTTACAACTTACTTAAAATACTATACAAAAGTATTTGTATTTTATGACATTTGACCATTTCATTAACTAAGAAGATTTTAACGTTATGGTACATATTTATTTTACGGCAAATATTCGTTTGACAATTCTATGAAAACCGGACTTTTCATGTCGAATAAATTCTCTTGATCCGGCTTTATTAAAGATGATACTATGATACCTAAATTATTTAAAAAAATAAAACCGACTTCAAAACACTAAAATGCTAAAAATAATCCTAACACTTAAGTATCTAATCAGTTACTTTTGGAGTCGGTGCCAGCCGATGAGAGATTCAATGTTTTTGTTTGCACCGACTCTAAGTAACTGATTAGGTACTTAAGGTGGTAGGTGTTAGGATTATTTTTAGCATTTTAGTGTTTTGAAGTCGGTTTTATTTTTTTTAATAAAATTTACTTATTTCTACTATTTTAGTGATAAATCCTAATCTAACTGCTAAACACCGATTTCATCCCCTATTTTCCTACCCTTAGGGGTGATTTTTATTTTGCAAACTTTTATCATATTATCTTTGAAGTTTAAGCTATTCAATAAAAGAAAAATCATCAAAATCGGCTCATATTTGTCGCAGATAGGTAACAAGAACCACAACTAAAATATTATCTGGGTATATATTTGTTGATTTTCTCAAAAAGTTCTAAATCAATTTCGATAAAATTTATATGGGACCACCTCTGAAGTATGATCTATCAAACAAAAAAAGAATCATTAAAATCGATTCATAATTGGCGGAGTAATCGCGTAACAAACATACAAAAAAAAAAACATACAGTCGAATTGAGAACCTCCTCCTTTTTTGAAGTCGGTTGAAAACGATCAGAGGAAACCTTCTACTAAAATACGAAGTAAGTATAATAAAATTCACTTGTTCAAATCATGATAATTGCGAGTAAATTTAAAACGTTTGTTTTCCATTCATAAAAGGTTTTTTATACTAACTCAATAATAATATTTACCCGAAATGAAACAATAAAGCATAATAATCGGAGTGTGGGCGTGAGTTTATACGGCTTTTAATATGGAAATAACAAAAATTAACGTCAGTCGCTCTCGCCTTTGATGGGACAAATGCCAAAGGTTACAAAACGTGTATAAAATACTTACGCAATTATACTGTTTGAAATTGTAAATGTAATTAAAGAAAATATCAACAGAGCCGTCATTTGTTTACGTTAGCAGCTTTGGCAGTTGATGATTATAAAATCATCTTCACTCAGAACTCGTAGGTATCTCTTTGGTTTAGGTATGCCATCCAGTTCTTTCTAGCGATGACTTTTTTCCATCTTGTATTTTTACCTCACCTTTTGCAAGCTGTCTGCATGACTTATAGGTTGACTGGCAAAGAATGCTTCTAGCATTCAGTTCATCTTTTGTAAATTTTTTGTTTTGGCAATAAAGTTTGATAAATGAATAAATTACTAGTTATCAGGTTGTTGATCTACTAATGCAACATTTTGCTTTTCATCTTAGTAAGGTGTTTAATTTTCTAACTTTGCATAATTTTATTTAAATTTAGTCATAAATTTAATTTCTAAATATTTTTTTTATTCAAACTTAAAACGTGGTTTATTAGTTGACTTCAGTTGCAATTATCAAAACATTACATTTTTAATACGATTGTTTTGATTTATTATCAAAAATAGATAATTATATCACCCAAATAATACTTAGTAGTACGTAGTACGTACCAACAGAAACCTCTTATTTATTGAGCGACGTATCGCTAACGCCATAATGGAAGGATCGGTCATACCTCATTAATTCGTGTCTATTTCATAATAAGGTAACTACCAGCACACCCGACCATATAATTAAGCATATCCATTTATTTTAACCTTTTTATTTTTTGCATTATGCAAGGATATTTTAACTTAAAAAAAAAACAACTGCCTTGGTGGCCCAATTTCCCAATTTGAACCCACGCCCTTTCGCTATCCAGGCGACTGCTCTTCCAACTAAGCTTCGGAGAACATAGTTATATTGGCGCTTATAGTTACTTCTGTTATTTTTGTGAGTTGTTGATAAATGTATTTTTATGATACTGATATAAAATGTACAGACAGCAACACGTTGGGTGCCAATGGCACCCAACAAGGTGCAATTAAATTAGTTACAAGTCCAATAATTATGATTATGTTGGACACAGGCTTGATAATTTAATATAATATTAAACAAGTCACGTACTGGCTGCTGACAACACGGATCGTTACCGCTCTGTAAATAGTTTATACGGGTGAAATGATGGCGCACTTATACGACATATACGCCATGTAACTAAGTTTGGTGTAAACTAGCATTTTAACTAAGAATTTTAATGTTCTTTTTTATCCATAATACTAGTAACTAACTAACACTATGCACTAAACGGGTATTATGCAACACATACCTTATTTTACGTTATTGGTTTTCCCGACGTTTCGACCTAGTTGCATAGGCCGTGGTCACGGGATGATGTTACAGGTTTATAGTTATTCGTTCGTTTATCTTCCACTGCAACGATACGTTTGTCTTATAGCACGTTGCTTTCTCTCATTTTTTCCTTTTTTAATGCAATGTATTGATGCGAACCATACACATAATTTATTAATTTTAGTTAAATCTTTGTCTAAGTGAAAGTAGGTTATCATCACTCATTTCAGAGCTATGCCCTTGTCTTTGGGTCTTTTTTCAACGCCGCAGCGCAGGACGTCCACTCACAAGGTGGTCAGACGACCTGGTAAGGGTCGCAGGAAGACGCTAGATGCAGGCCGCTTCCAACCGGCCAATCTGGAAGTCAATGGGGGAGGCCTTTGTTTAGCGGTGGACGTCATAAGGCTGAAATGATGATAATGATGATGATAGCGACGCCGTTTCTTTGACCTTTGTAAAAGTAAAACAACCTATATAAATAAAACTTTTAACTCCTTATTGCACTTAAAGCGATCATTCAGGTCTCAAAGTGAACAGAATTAAGAAAGTCACAGTAAGCGATAAGGTCACCCTACCTCTGTTGACTGTTCCTGCCTAAAAATATAATATCCATCATTACAAAAATTAAGAGAAAGTTTCAGAGTTTCAGTGTCTCAAACATTACGTAACCCACACTGAACGAAATGTTACGAAACAATGTTATTAGGTACATCATATCACATACATGTATGTACACGAGTTGCCTTATTAAACTCATCTAACTTTACAAAGGATGTTCAAACATCGCAAATCCTCAAGATAAAAGTTCTGAATAAAAATATCTCTCAGAATTATTTTTTGAGCCAAAATTTTATACGTTGCTAAGGCACTAAAGACCCTCTCCTATCCCATATTTTACAACATGTTTTCTTTCATAAAACCTAGGTTTCTTTGTCACAGACGACGCAGTCACTTATATCAATGTAGGTAGGTAAGTAATACTTACATAATATTTTAGTCAGTATTACTTAAGATGTTTTGTAAGTATTTACCAACTTCTTACTTAATGGTTATTTACTTAACTTCAAAGGTAAGTACATAAAATGTTTCCTACCAAGAACTATTTTTTATTATATACTTGACTCATTTGAAGTTATAACATTTCAGTAGAGAGAGTAGGTCTTAATTTACCAAATTATAAATAAATAATGATCTACACGTAGTTTTTACATAATATTTGCGGCTCAGTCATAAAACCTCTATATATCAACGGGAACAACATCTAAATCTTTTTTTAATATTCAATGTCTATTTCTAGGAAAATATCTTGTATTTCCAACTGACTTCAAAGTGGAAAACGTGTTTGTGTATGTTACGCGTTATGTGACTGATTTTTTTCACATCAAGGTTATTCCCGGTATTTATTGAATAGTAAGAATGTTTTCGATCGCATGTCATTCATCAGAGGCGTAGGTAGGTACGGCGAGCCAGCAAGGACCTTAAGCAGTGCACATGCAAACGGCGCAATTTTTTCGTGAATGAATTAAATTATCTACGCGTACGATTTTTAACAACGGATAAGAATAATTAAATGTGTTGTTCTTTGCATAGTTTGATTAAGTTACTGATTCTGACGCACTCCTTAAGATTTGGCACCCCTTTGCAATGTAACCCTGTGTAAGATTTAGCAATTATTTTTTTCATTTAACTTTTATTTTGCTGTAAATTTCTTGTTTTCAAGAAACATGAGACACACTATTGATCTAAATTAATTAAATAATGACATAAATGAGGACCTTAATTTTATGCTGACTCTACTTTAACCTAAATAATAGCATCACACTAACTAACGAACACAGTGAACTGAATTTACACCAAATTCCCTCTCTAATTGAATTTCCAATCAGCCAGATTAAATGAATTTAGTGTGAATCGTACTCATTTAGTGTCCTCGAGTGAAATATTGGCCTCGGCACGGATTCACGTTTCGCGACATATGAGATTCGAAACGTGTAGGTATTTGATTCCTCATAGAAAATGATATTTCCTGATGTTATGTAATATATGATACTGGGACTTTATACTTATTTTTAGGTATCAATACACCTCGTACTTATATGTCATAATATAATGAGGAAGACGTAATGTAAATAAAAATTAACTAATTTATCTTAGCGCTTATTTAGCTGCTAGAAAACAACGCATCAAAACAAAAAATATATTTTAAAATTGTTCCCGTTAAGGATAACGGAAACGATATATATGTAGGATTTTTTCAACGTCTAAAAATGATTTTTTCTGTCTAATCTAGAAATAAAAATCCATTGCCGAATTTTGCACCTATTTGTGTTTTTTTTTTTGTTCAGAATTGTAATTTGATTTGTAAATAAAAATAAATATTACATGTTCACCCTGAAATCCTAAACAAAGTATATAATTTACGACGTTTCGCCAAAGAGTATTATTTGTTTGTAATTACTTTCTCTAGCGATTAACGTATGTTTCATAGGTATACACCAAAATAACGCTATCAAAGGTTACATGCAACTTGAGATTGCCTTTTGGACAAGAAGGAAAGGACAGTAAAGATAAAGAATAAGAACAGTTTTAACTAAAATGAAAAGCAAAATTATATTGGATTTGAATATCAAAATCATGCAGCACCTTGAGTTTCATTGCTTATTCTTTTAAACGTTGTATACTTAACAATCACGGTTAAGTATTGCAAATTTAATAGGCTCGGGTTTGCATACAATATGAAATGAATTAATTTAACTCACTTACCTCATGATAAGATGAACACTACTAGAGCTAATAAATTGAAGAAAAAAGCAGATCAGCAAGATAATCTTGGTAGGATAAAGACATTCTTATAACAGATTCTTATTATTCCAGGGCGACGGAGGGCGGTCTGGCGCCTGGCGGCGATGGGGAAATGCCCGTGGGCGGGCCGAAGACGCCCCAGCAGATTGCAGCCCAGCGTCGCCTGCAGCAGACACAGGCCCAAGTCGACGAGGTCTGTTCCATTTTTAAAATTCTACTTTAAAGTACCTGCCAATCTGGAAATCACTGGGGGAGGCCTATGTTCAGCAGTGGACGTTTTATGGCTGAAATGATTATGATAATGAGGCAATGAGAGAGACTACCAACATTACTTTTTGGTTGCTACATTTATGTTATGACACGTTGATACCTTAAATAATATTTCAGTCGTCAGTCAATTCAGGTCAAGGTTCAAGTCAGTCAATAGTTCAGCTTGTAGTTTCAGTCTTCGGTCGTGGGTCGTGCCATAAATACTTTTACTGTAAAAAAATACTTTAAAGTTAATTTCTTTACTTCCTTTTAATTATTTGGTTCGTAAATTAAATCGTAATCTTTCCCTTTCTCGATTTTCGTCGGAAAAGCGGTTTATTTCTCAGGAAGCTAATCTAACGTTCATCAAATATGTACAGTTGGAGCAGAGGCGAAATTACTTGCAATTTCATTTGACATTTTCTTACCTTTAGGACCTACTTACGCTACTGACACAATTTTAAAGACATTTTTAGTAAATTCTTAAGAATTTCACTTCCCTTTGAATTAGTCTCATTTTATATTTGATGTAATAAATTTATTGCTTCATAGAGAGTGCCTGTAAGATTAAAATGACTCTTTTCTTTATTTATGTAAAGTAAGAAGAGAAAGATTGCAGTAGGTACTTCAAGTTTTGTATAGGTAAATTATTTTTCTTTTGCACTAGAGAAAAAGTAAGTGGTGAAACTTTTATCTCTTTCCATTTTGGCCTTAATGAAAAAGATAAAATTGTAAATATTAAAGAGCATCCTACTCGAAATAAGTGAAACGTGCCGTAGCATAGATACTTGTTGATATCAGTGACGCAAACGCTTCCCGTTCAATCCATCGCCAATCCCAGTAGAGCGAATAAAGGCAAAGATTCCCAAACTGTGAATAGCCTTTTAATAAAAAGTATTAAAAAAGACTTACAGGCTTACTTGTAATGAGAGCTATTGGCAATCTAAGGTACCAACGCTGACATAAGCAAATGTCATTTGTCTCTTCTAATATAAAAAAAAAACTTCAGATAGTAGAGAACAGTAGAATCTAGCCACAGACTCATGATGACATCATGACGTTATCTTGAGTGCAGGCCGCAAGATAAAGCGAGAATATTGAAATTCGCGAAAGAAAAATTGAAAAAGAGAAAGGAATAGATAGGTATAGGTATAATATTTTCTTTATTTACATGCATGTTTAGGGTGTTAGGTGCATCACAAGTTTTTTTAAAAATGAATTAATGTTTTACTTTAATTATTAAGAAAGTTTTATGTTCTTGTTGTTATTAGTTGAAGGCTACGGCAGAATACCAGCGATGTAAGGATTATTCCCAACATCATTAGCTGAGTCGTAGACCTATTTGTCTCATTAATGTAAAATAATGTGCTACTTATTTATTATATTAAGACATGAAAATTGTATGCATGTATAATTTTGTAATTTTTTTTTGGGACAAATAAAGCTTTATTTTATATTATTATTATTATATACACAAAGCTACTGACAGCGGATGGAAGAAAAATATTCGACGATCGGGCTCATCCTTTGAAAGAGTCCTTTGCCCGGCAGAGAACTGGACGTAGTTTGATTATGATGAGACCCTCTTGAGTGCAGCTGACAGGCTACTCCGATCTGATAAAAGTTGTAGATGTGTATTCATATTTAAAAAAAACATTTACGAATCAATCAAATAGACGATCTTATGTTAAATTAAAATTCCTACTTACCCGCGCACAACAACAACAACGCCTTACAAATGACATCTTCTTTGAGGACCACTGGAATATTGAATGAAACCTCCTATCCGCCATCACGGTTGACGTCACCCTGGGAATTTCCTATTGAAGCCTCCGTCCGTTTTCATAAAAATAACTTGTTTTTCTGCCACTCTATTTACCTACTCAAGTACTTAGCAGTTCTCTCTGTACTTAGCATTAACGCTTCACTGTGGATCATGTTGACATGATGTGTAGATTATGAAGCAAAGTGCAGCACTACACTTTGCTTCATAATCTACACCTACAACTCTATCATTGCTGACCTGAATCTGAGCTGCGTTTTGTTCAGTTACTTCCCAGGCGTTCTACCAGCGTGTCTTGCTGAGCAGTTTTTATCTTTCTTATTGATAACATCCATGAATATTTTCAGAAGTGCCTAAATTACTCCCTGTCCACGTTTTCTGTTTTTTAAAACAAATGCTATAAATAAACGAGAGGTTGCAAAAACTAACCTTGTTTGACTTCGTGTTTCAGGTGGTGGACATTATGAAGACGAACGTGGAAAAAGTGCTTGAGCGAGATCAGAAACTCTCGGAACTTGATGACAGAGCAGGTAAAAATAATAATTGTTTATTTCCATTACATGTGAAATACCTATTACTCGTACATAAAAACTATTGAATTGAACCTACTTGTTTAGTTAAAAAAAATCACTAGCTGTTAACTACTAGTAAAGGTCGGTGACTTAAGACGCCAAGGAATTTTTTCTGGAGGTCTAATCATGAACTAATACAGCAGTAATTCTTGAAACATATTAAATTTTTCTGTTTATAGAGTTTGACGTAAGATTGCTCCTTCGTGGAGCATTAAGGTCGGCTACATGTAAATACTTAAGCTTTTATTTCATTTTTGTTATTTATTTGTTTTTTGCTGGCTATATCTATCTATGTCTGTCTGAAATATGGGGTTTTTCAAACCTGGGGACCACAGGTTAGGAAACCCTAGCAGACCTATCTCAGGGGGCTCCCGGACAAAAATGATTACATTCGAAAAGCATATTTAGCATGACTAAGCATTTTTAGGGGTGCGCGGATTATGGTTATTTGGCACTAAGGGTCCGCACTTAAAACGGTTGGGAAAGGTTGCTTTAGAACTTTAACGTTAAAGGTTTTGGTTGAAATTATTTGCAGACGCACTTCAACAGGGCGCCTCGCAGTTCGAACAGCAGGCCGGCAAACTGAAAAGCAAATTCTGGTTGCAGAATTTAAAGGTATTCCTTCTATTTTCATAGTCTAGAAGAAGTAACTTCTGTCATTAATTTATCTTTATTATAGTTCAATTCTGTAAACTGTTAAGTGCCTAATAATTGAAATGCTAATTAGCATTTAAACTTAGCAGCGTGTTACACCTACTTAACTAATATTAAAAAACATGAGGATGTAGAATTATGTGATAGAACTTTCTAGGAGTTTTCGGATTTCTGGTTAAATAATCCTAATAAATGAAAAGTAGTTTATAGAAACGAGTGTTTTATATTTAGAATATTAACTAAAATATTTAACCGCTATTTTACAGATGATGATTATCGCAGCCGTTATTGGAATTATTATCTTGGCTCTCATCATCGGTAAGTTAGATATTTAACAGTTAACGTTTTCGTGCATTAGATGCTCCGATCAACAATCAAAACAATATGTTGGGTTATTTATTATCGCCCTAAAAACACAACTAATAATATAAAGTGATATTCATGATCATTCATAATCATGGCATCGATGTAAGTTGTTCACAAGATTGTTGCAAAATTGGCATGCGGTCGTCGACATAACCACATGTCCGGTCAACATGTAATTTGTGGGATAACGAGAGACCGTAGCTATAACCTAAGTTTTATTTCATGCGTTAGAATACCTGCCAGTACCTACCTTAATAAAGAAACAAGCCACAATCACCTTTAATTATGGAACACAACATGTTGTTAAAACGTTGATCGGAGGTTAGATTACATTTAAGTTTTTAATTTGTTTTTTCCACATTTTCAGCCAACTTTGTGTGAACAGATTTCGGTAACCGCAGTTTAATTTAGAAGTTACTTGTTATAATGTTATCGAATAGAATAACGTATGATGTTATTTTTTTATTGCGTTGGTTCTAAGCCTATTTTGGTAAGTGGGCAATGGTTTTTGTGGTTGTTGATGATAATAAATGTTGGCTTTCTCTGTCTATTGTCACACTAACATCTGTTACTATCGAATAATGTCTCATGCAGTTGTAAAGTCTTCTTTTCAATCTGCTATAAGTCGCCATTTATATTAGTGATTTGATCTATGAAAAAAGAAGTATCCATTACTAACAAACATTTGTATAGTTGACATCACTACTTAACAGTACAATATTTTATTAAAACAAATGCGAATCTAACTGAAAACTGCTGTTGCGCATTTTACTACACCTTTGCTTACCTTAAAATGTCAAAGATTACCTTTGGTTCACAGAAAAGGCAAGTCACTGATATCAATGTTACACTTATAGAAGTTTAGCTTTTTGCCAAATGTGTTTTCTTGTGTCTAGGATTTTCTTAATATCTGTTACAAAAGGTATCACAAGACAATATTTAGTACTCTGTCTATCTAAGTTGATAAGACAGTTTGCTTGATATTAAAGTTCTTACTTTATCCAAGAATGCGATGCTTTTTCCAAGTTTTAACCCAACTTTTGTTGCTTCTTTTTAAATAAAAAGTTACACGTTAAATGAATAAAAATAAAATAGAAAAGGATAGTTAAACTACACTGCCAACGAGACTGCTTTAAACGTAAAATTGATATTTATAACAGCTTTTGACAATATTAATCAGCTATGTACAGTACGTAAAACGCTTTAAATGCTTTTGGAATTTATGAATGTAACAAATCAACAAATTAATGTCGGTATATCGATAGTAAAAAATAATTGACTTATTCAAAAATAATATTTTGAAATAATACTTTTTCATAAAAAACAAACTTGAACATTACACAGGTCACAGGTCACAAAAATGTGTATTCATTTAAAACCAGCAATTAATATCCAACAAGTAATAATTTATATTAAAGTTAAAATTTCTGTCTATAACCTATTTAATCCCAATTATATTTATTACTAATGCATGATATTAATCCCAACTCTAGTCCCGTTAGTTTTCTTTGATGATAGCAAATATTTTTTAAATAGGTATTAATATTTTTCAATATCAATGTGTTGTCCAGTGAAACTGTAAAGCACAGTTACTGTCAATTTGTTTTATTCATTATTCCTTTGAATGTGTTTTTGGGGCACTTAATAATATTTTTTTGTATTTTCTAGGTCTGTAAACACCCAAATCAAAGGATTCAAGGAGAGGTACGAAAATATTGGATTTTATTAATTTAATAGGTTTTGAAAAGGGAAGTAGTTAAAGTTTATTACAGATTAAATACCTATAAAGCTAAGACACACATATCTGCGGCCAGTCGTATAAAGATGTATTTGCTATGCATTATTTAAAAAAAAAAAAAAAACGGAGGCATTATTAACTGTCGGCGGCGGCGACGTCGGCGGCTTGGCAAATAAAATTTGCCTCCCACCCACACAATCATAATTTTCACAAACACAATTGATATTGAAGAATCGAATAATATATAATAAAATAATTATTACTCTGATAATTATTATGTTTCTTTTTTGCAGGTTTCCTACTTGAACAGGACACCAGCCTATAAACTACCGCAAAATATCAACCGTACAGAACTTTGACGTTAGTAGAAATTAGTGTTGTTAAAAATATACTTACGACTATGTAACACTTACGCCTCCCAGACTATCTCACTGAATCCTAAAGTAATGTAATTTTAAATCACGCCTTTCTTTTATAACACTTTAATAAATATTCCTCGAAATGGATGAAATAGAATATTTTTAGATAAACTTTCTTCAAAATATTACAGTAAAGCAAAACCGGTACCAAAAGGCTTATTCAAAATCATATCTAACTCCAATGTTGAATTTTCAATTTTAATATCGTTGTTATTATAACAAAATTTAGTTCTATTTGGACCAAGTTTCTGAAGCAACTTGTTTTTACTTTCTTATATTTTATGCCTAACTTACTTTCGGATCTGATCTTTGATGTACCTACCTAATCTACTCGCTATACCTAAGTATATGTTTGTCTATGCTTATAACATTCGTAAGTTCAATTTATTAGGTGTTGAATATGTTGAAGGAATTAGATATAAAATAGGTTTAGTGCTGATAAATTATTTTAGTCCATTTTATCAACAGGAAAAAACAGGATAAATTCCTTAATACCTACCTATTCATCTAAACGCCAAAATAATCACTACACATTAGAGCGAAATAGCAAAATAGATTAAGTTATAATTGTTTAAAATGGCATAAACATTGACATCTCTTTGTGACTATTCAGCCCTCAAAAAAGGAAAAGGACAAGAAATTAAATTTGACATTTTTACTGCAGAAATCAGTCTTCCCCGATTTTAACAGAATTACATTCGATTCGTTTTCAGTTAAATTTATATAACTTATTGCAAAATTATTGTCACCGATGTAAAATATTCATTAAACTACGATACGGTTCATAACATGATAGACGTATTTCATTTTAACTTATAATCACTTTAGCTGTTTATTATAACCGTGATTTCTATTTGAAACGAAATTTGTACTTAATCGAGTTGTTGTTTGTATTGAATAAATAATTATAATTAATAGAAAAATATAGAATTACGCTGTCTTACGTTTTAACTGGCTGACGTTTTATGTATTACTAGTGTGACTATAATACATAACCGTTTTGTGTGTTACTATATGTAAAAACTGCTATGTAGTTAGAAATTGTAAAATAATTAGCAAATAGGTGTTCTCATTAAATTAATGTAGGAGTTACGAAATCATGTAATAAAAACATAGTACCTAATTACATTTTAAAAATGGGAATTATATTGGCCAGTACTGCATTTAAAATTTAGTATAATTTATTCATAAACGTGATCTCTAAACTTTTTTAATAGTGCTATTTTGTCTCTTTCTAGCAGTTAAATAGAAAGACATGAAAGGGGCTCCCTCGGGAAAGAGATTTCATAGCTTGTAAAATGAGTTTAACAAAGGTTTATGAATAAAATCAATGCAACGTTATAAATAAATTTAACAAATAAACAATATTTGATTATTTAAAAGTCGGACTTCCTGTATTTCATTTCTTTAACCTGCCTATTGCTAAAGTAGGTATCACTGAAATACATATACCTACTTCAAGAAAAGATGGAAACTCGCTTACGAGTTATGTAAGATTTAAGTAAATAATATTATTTACTTCATATTTTGAAAGGCAAAATATCAATATTTTTTGGATAACAGCTAAACAAACCAAAACATATCAGTCAAGCTACTGGGAAAGTAAAACCATTAAATTTAAAATCTTTTTAATTGATTAATTGTTTAACCGAAAAGCTAATTTCAACTTTAGCATCACTCACGCAAAAGTTTCTAAGATTCCCGCCTAAAAAATAGTGATGAACCTTTTAATACTATAACTGACCGAAAATCACTAATAAATACTAGTTAGTTATTTATTTAGGTGTTGGTATTATTATTCAAAACTTTGATTTGCCTTTCAAAAGATGAAGTCCTAACTACATTCACTGTAAGGTAAAATGAAAACACACCAGAATCGTAAGATAACAATACATATAAGAAACTATTGTAAAGATAAATAAGTTTAAGATTCAAAAATGTCGTCGAAATAATCTAACATCCAAAAATATCATTTGTCTTTACAATAGAAATAGGTTAAGAGACATAAGTTCGGCTTATTATTGAATGTTATAGCAGTGAAGGAGTAAAACAAATGACCTATTTGTAATAGTAAGCCGTACATTATGTACGTAACTAATCATTAATTCATTTAATAATAATCCAATATCTAATAATTAGAAAATTCAAAATAATATAAGAAATCATACATTGAAAAAAGCATTGACAACTATAATAATGTTCAAACATTATTTTAAATGAATTTATGATTAGAAGATAGTTTAGATTGTGTAACACATTACATACTTATATATTATAAATTTAAAAGTGGAGTTTATGTTCAGGTAATAGTATGCTATTTGTATTAATTACAACAAGATAATTATTTACACACGCTTATTGAAAACAAATCGAAATTGAATTTAAATAAATTTATTATAATTATTACGTACGTTCATTTCGTAAATTAATATCAATTTTACCTTATATACAGTGGGAATATTCAAAATATGAGTAGCCTTACTAGATATTATTTTTAACATTATTTGAGCTCATAATGTTAAAAATCTTATCTGTTTTTGTATTCCATAAATACATAATAATTTAATCTGTACTGTAAAGTGTACTTTACTACATTCTCTGGAAGAATATTAATACCTTTATAGGTGAATCAATTATAAACACTATCATGTATGAAACTCTCATATTACTTATATGTTCAGAAACCTCTGCTGTGGAACCTGCAATAGAAGTTGTATTATTTAAAAAATGCAACAAGCATGCCTAAAATATAATCTGTTGTTATCATTAAGGGCTTGGTTAGAATTCATAATGAGTAAGCTCCTGCTTTGATATTATAATTTGTACGGTTCGAATTATCTAGTGTAACACTGTCGTTCGATTATGCGTGTAAAAGTTAGTTGATAATTGTCTAAAGATGTTAAATAATAAATTTTATCGTTACCGTTACGAATAGGTGATATTTGATTTTGTAAAATTCATATCCAAATGTATATCTTACCAATGAAAAGTATAATATATTTCAAATGGTTATTACGGTGTGAAACTATGGTTCATAGGTTTGAATCAGTTACAATATAATCGCATAATAAATAAAATGTGGTAGGTTTTACCTGCCTGTAGGTATATAATTACTTAAATGTACCAAGATGTAATTATTGCTTCACTAAAAATAAAGCAACTTTAATAAATAGCCGATGGTTTTATTTATTTAATAAATATCCGAAAATCTATAAAAAAAAAATATTAATTACCATTATCTTCTAGTGCCAGTTTCACCACTTGCTGATAGCTATCTGGCACTTTTTTGACCGCTAATTGTATGGGTTATCTGTCACAACAAGTGCCAGATAGGTTTTTTGGAAGCAGCAAGTGGTGTAACTGGCCCTTACTATTTTACAAAAGCAATGTTCTTAAGCTGGATCTAAATCAATTGAGTGAGGTTTCTTGGTTGGTTAAGACGGAGAAGGTTTGGTTACTACGTAATCAGCTCTTTAAAACCTTAACAACATTATCATGACAGCGTTTTGTTCGGTTATCATCAGTGTCATCCAACATTGTCATTCAACACGTCATTTTCATTGCAAATTCAGACAAGTTATTCCTTTACATAATATAAAACTTTTTAATATCATGTGACTAAATTATGGTACATCACTAACCGAATGTCAAAGTTGTCAAATCAGCTGATTGGTTGGTACGTCAAAATATCGAGTTTTCATCATTTCAACGTGTCGCCGTCTTGCTGAAATATTGAAATTATAAAACATGTAATGTAAAACCCCAATTGTTTTACGTACGTTATTTATAAGGTACATTGTGCTTAAATAATCAATTTTCATTTCCTATTCATATTAACGTGCGTTACGTATCATTTTATAATGTTTTGTAAAATAAGAGTAAGTACCTATTTCACAACATTGTTCCATAATATTTACGATTATTTTTTATCTCACAGCAAACTAATATGTCTGTGAACTAAGTATTAGACTTATAGCAATTAAAGTGAGTGGATAGTGACAAATAATAGAACTGTTTATTTCAGCAAATAATTTAGTGTTAAACCTTGGTGCTAATAAATAACAATGATAGAATTACCTCGGATTACAAGAGCCCTAAGGGCGCACACACAACTAGACAAGCCTCGGTGTTTAAAGCCTATCACCGACTTTTCAAAACCTATTTTGGTTAAACTAAAGAATCTACAAAGGTTTGTACTTTTACTGTACTTATAATCTTAGTTTTTTTTTATATCTACCTGTTGTACCGATTAGGGTTAGTAGTAAAATACCACATAACTATTTACTAAAAACTATAAAGTGGAAATCTAATACAGTAATACTTTTGAAACCTTAATGTATTGTTTATCAGGGGAATCCCTTACGAAGTGAAATTGAAGTAATTAAATAAATAATGTTGATAATTTAATGTGCAACTGCAAAGTAATGAATAAAGAATGATAGATAGATAGATAGATACTCTTTATTGCACACCATACAAGTAAAATACACATCATTTTTACAGAAAGATGTACAATTTAGGCGGTCTTATCGCTAATAGCGATCTCTTCCAGACAACCTTTAGGTAGAGGACAACCATTAAAGAATTTAATTAGATCATTTATCTTATCATCTATAAAAAGTTACAAGTCTTAGGTATTTGTTTTACTACTGACAATTATAATCTTGATATTAGTAATCTAGAAGCTTAGTTTAAATTTTTTCTTTCCTCTCTTCAGGTTCAAATCCTTCAGCGACATATACAATTACATAAAACTAAACGAACTCGATTCTGAAGCTAAATTAAAAACCCTTAGCCTCCTAAAAGATGCATGCAAGCAGCTCACCGGTGATCAGCCAGATGAAATCATTGAAGATGCAGCGGTCATGGCCCTACGGATGTTCCTTGAACAAGACATTGTTATGTTGAAACATCTAAACCAGTTACGGCAAACCTTCGGAACTGTAACGTCTGTTGTTGCCAACAAGATTTGTCAGGTAATGATCATATAATGAGTTTCTGCTTAGAATCTAATATCTATCTTAAAAGATGAATTCACAATAAAAACAACGTAACCTATACTTAACAATTATATTTGTAGGATAACTATTGTTATATCTGTAAACAAGAAATATACAATTTAAAATGTATTATTCCATTTTTCTTTTCTTAATCTTAAAATTCCTTTTTAATGAAATTATTAATTTTTGTAAAAACAAAAATAATGAAAAGTAAAGAAAAATTTACTTTAGGCATAGATATTACTTGGTTAAAGTTCATAAAGATAATGACATAATAAGCAATATTAAAAATTCTTGAATTTGGTTTTCCAGATAGTGACAAGCCTATCCAATGACTTATCAGAAGAAACAAAGGAATACATAAAGAAAGAAACTGATTCAGAAAAGGAAAATGTAAAAATATGGGGCGAGAACATAATATGCAATTACATACCATACCAGAGACCGAAGAAACCACTAGCAAAACTGACTACTAAGCCAGCAGTGGATAGTGCGTTTGTCACTGACTTCTCAATGAAATATACCATAGAGAAGAAAGAGATTAGTACTACAGAAAAGTCCTCTAAACCTGTTGTGGGGTCGAAGGTAAAAATTACTAACTTCAGCCTTTAACAAAATTTTTTTTTGTATTGATAATAATTAGGAAGTGTGTTATATGTAAGAAAAAAATTGTGATGTGTTTATATCATAATCGCTTTACGATGCATTCTTGATTCATTCATATCGGTATCACAATTTTGTTTTGAAAATGAAAATAATTTGTATATTATTCGATTGGCGTCGTAATTCGCGTTGAACGCACGCAAAGGTACCGGGTTCGATTCCCTTGTTCGGTTTAATTCAGACAGCGATTTTTTTTAAATTGGCTCGTGTCTGGGTGTGCTGGAAGACGCCCCTAACAAAAAATCATTATTATTAATAATAAAAATGAAAAATGTATTTAATTAAATCATGGTGAACTTCTTTTGTTCTATGACTTCAGCCAATTTGCATGAAAATGTATTCACGATTTCCCACACCAAATTGATAAACAGTCAATTGATTTTTTATAAAAAAACAAATTCTATGCATATTTTCACAAGTTGATTACTTATTATGATGCATAGAATTATGTGGTTACAAGGTTGTCCTGGAGTTACGGGACACCCATTTGTAGCTGATAGAAAAAAAAAAATTTTTTTTTATATTTCCAGTATAACAAAACCTGGCTAGAAACCAAGGTGAAAGAACTATATGTTGACAGCAATATCTCAAGTGCTGACATACTCCAGTCTATAATAACTTTCCTGAACTCACCTAGGAGTAATGATGACATGCAAAATGACATGTTTGAACTTCTGGGCTTTGACAAATTTGAGTTTATTCAAGAAATACTGAGTCATAGACAGGATATCATTGATAGTTTGCAAGCTCCGATACAACCTACTATTTCTGAAAGTAAGTCACCAATCTATTTATAGTTCTATTCATCATCATTTCAGCCATAGGACATAGGCCTCTCACAGTGACTTCCAGATTGCAGATAGTTTTATTATATAACACTGGGTTTTCTAATTTAAAAATAAACCTAATGTTCAAGCCTGAGAGTTTTTAATAACATTTTTATTTTTATTAAATGCACAGTTGAGTTTGCGTTATGTTCATCGCCTGTCATTGTGACATAAAGTCAGATTGACGTAGAAATTATGAATAACCTGATATATTTTATGATCAGGGAAAAAAGTCAGTATACCAGAAAATATTTCATGGTCGTATTCGACGAGACATTTATGATGTCTCGGCAGCAAAATAATAGAGTCTTAAACTTTAAATGCCCTTTGAGTATGCGGCTAATTCTATTCCTCATAATATTCTATACCTAAGGTGCGGTTGCTAATGCAGACGCATTAGCATACTTTAACTGTCGTGGTTTAGACTTTGTCTTTGAGATGCCGGTATTTTACATCCCATAAAATAAGCACTGCTTGAAAATGTTCTATTAACTTCAATTCTAGGTAATTATGGGCTAGTTTCCTGGGTCAAAAAAAGATTATTCTATTTAGTCCGTCAGTTAAATTATAAAAAATGAGAAAGATAAAGCGCATCAAAGTTTGGGAATGGGTACACGTGACGTCACACCTCGCTAAAGAGTGTCGCAAGGCGTGACGTTACGCGGCACTAGAGTTGTAAATTGACGGTCATATGCTATAAGCGTCCGTCATTTATGATAAATGCTCGGTCACATTGGACATTTATTGTCACACATATTTTTTTTAGTATAAATTTAAAAAAAGAAGAATTCCACTAAAGTAAGCCTTAAATGTTAAGTATTTGACAATAAGAACATACATTATAAGTAACATGTCATTGGATCTGGATCGAACTCAAAAAAAAGCTCTCGCGTAACGATACGACACTTTTTAACTTGTTCGTGCAGAAAGATTTTTAGAAATTTCATTTCTTTATAAATCATCAATACTAAAGCCTGTCTCTCTTATAATAATGCACTTATTTGTGACCAAATGATTTTTTTTCATAGTTTGTCAATAGAATTGAATGTGACGTTAGTGACAATAAATGTCCAAAATGTCCGGTCACATTGAGAAAATGTCCAATTTACTCGGTCATATTGGTCAGACATTTATAACGTGACGGACACTTTACAACTCTACGCGGCACTATAACGGCCTATATCTTCATTAGATTTGTTTATTTGAGAAAAGAAAAAATACGTGTCCAATATTTTCTGTTAATGCAACTGACGGACTAAATAGTGTTTTTAAGAAAACTAGCAATTTTTCAAAAATGTTTGAAATATAATAAACAAGTGCTTGAAATTAAACATTTAGATAAACGGACACGCGGCATACACATCTATGCCACGCCACTTCTCACGTAGTCTAAGACCGAACAAGAGTGTGGATAGCATTCTCTTTCTCGCCCGAGAAAACCTTTGAAACGGGCAAAAATACCGACACCGATCGGAAAACAGGCGATTGCGAGAACGAGACTGCGAGAAAGCCATCCCACTAACAATTCTCGGGTGTTCTCGCCGAGTCTGGAGCCGCCATTATAGCAGTCCGACTCAAATCTTGTTATGTCTGAAAAAATCACAATTTGGGCTATCCGCGATCTTAACGCTTCAAGCTATCTGTTTCATACAACCTTCAGGTAGAGGACAGCTACGAAAAAAGGGGAAAGCGCGGAGTGCTTGAGTACATTTTACATACATTTTTTCGATTCCCGGTCGGTCAATGTAGAAAAATTACTTTTCTATAACACAAGTGCTTAAGCTTACTTACCATAGGATCAGAGCAATGTATGTGATGTTATCCAATATTTATTATTATTTATTTATTTATACCTGATGAATAAATTATGCAAATATAAATAAAACTTAAGCAACATACTTACATACAACAATACTAACTTTTTGTTAACTTTAATTCCTTTCACTTTCCTTTTGCTTACCACACACCAAGCAGTAGTTATAATACAAAAACATCTTCGCACCAAGTAAACTTGTAATTGTTCGGCGGCTGGGCGCACTGTTGCTAGCTCGATTGAAACTACCCTCCAAAATGTATGTACTTACCTTTAAATCATTGCTAATATTGCCCATTATGTAACATAGGATCACTAGATGGGGTGGAGGGCTGATAACCTGAGATACAAGAATCGTAACCGTTACTTTTAAATTTAACTTTTATTGTTTACCAATTGAGATCATGTACATGACCTTTTGTTAAGACATACTGTAAGGGGAGGAACTGGCTCCTGAAACACAGTTTTTTTAGCTCGGGAGTCAGGGAATCAATGTTTAATGTAAAAGGTATTCTTACAAATTAAATGAATAAATAATAAAAAAGAATCATCCTAGTTCAGGTATCAGCCCACCATATACTATATGTACCACAAATTGTTTTCTTTGATTTTGTATTTTCTTTATGTTGAGTAATAAATGATTATGATTATGACTTAAAGTTTAAATTTTTCTACAGTTGCTGCCATGCTTCCCGAAAACAAAATGCCCCAGTACCTCTGCCAGGTATCAGTTCTCTCTGAGCAAGAAAAGATCCTGGCTAAGCTAGTGAGGAAAGAAGAGAAGAAAGCTAAGAATTCGAAGAAGAATGATGATGACGAAGAAGATCAGGATTTCAATATCGCACAGCTAAGGGCGAGGAGGTATGGGACTTAAAATTAAAATAAAACCATAAAGTCTAAAATTCTTCGGTTCTTACCACACATAAAATCACTTTAAGTATCCACAACTTAAGAAATACGTGTATATTCGTATGACTATACAAGATGAATTCCGTTGTTTATTAGTCAATTATCTTCTGACGTTCAAATACCCTCTAATCCTAAGCTTTTAAAACCTTAGGAGTATTATATGAAGAATAAAAAAATCTTATACATCGCACAGGTGAAGAATGAGATTAAAATTATAAAAAAAATAAAAACCGCCTTCAAAAAACTAAAACGCTAAAAATAATCTTAACACTTAAGTACCTAATCAGTTACTTTTGGAGTCGGTGCAAACGAAAACATTGGTCTCTCAATGACTGGCGCATTTGAAGTCGGTTTTTATTTTTTTTAATAAAATTAACTTATTTCATCCATTTTAGTGATAAATCCTAATCAAAACAAATCTTACGAGTGCAAACATAATTTAACTGCTGAACACCGATTTCATTTCCTATTTTTCCACCCTTAGGGATGAAATTTTTTCCAAAAAATTTTATTATAGTATCTTTGAAGTATAAGCTATTCATTAAAAAAAGAATCATCAAAATCGGTCTACATTTGGCAGAGATATAGGTAAGATAGATACTAAAATCAGTTGGTGTGGTACGGAGTTTATGCAATGTTTGATGATTTTCTTATAGATCCCATCATCAGAATTTAACCAAATTTATATGGGACCATTCTGAAAGTATTACCTTTCAAACAAAAAAATAATTATCGAAATCGGCCAACGCAGTAACGAATGATCGCTGAACATACATAAAAAAAATAAAAAATAAAAAAAGATACCGACGAATTGAGAACCTCCTCCTTTTTTGAAGTCGGTTGATTAAGCTGGCTTAGGTCATCTCGCTCTAAGGCTCGGACTACAAGCATCCGGAATTTTTCAGAACCCCATACAAATCAGATTGAATCAGGGCTTGTCCGGAGCCGTTTTGTAGCCTTACAGTATTACGATCGATCCACTAATCGAGTGACTTAAAAAAAGTTAAACTATTTTTTTATTTATGTATTGGCTAAATATTGAGCATGCAGCAACCACGGTCTCTCGGTTAACCCAGCAAAAACGGAACTAATAATGTTTACACACAAACGAAATATCAGCAACCTAACGCTGCCTAAGTTGTTTGATACTGACATCTCACTCACAACGGAAGTTAAGTATCTAGGTGTAATACTTGACAGCAAACTTTTATGGAATAAACACCTGGACCATAAACTAGAAAGAACTTGCACAGCATTCTTTCAGTGCAAGAAAATGTTAGGTAAAACATGGGGCCTCTCCCCGAAAATCATTAGATGGCTCTACACAACGGTAATCAGACCAACACTAACCTACGGAGCTCTCGTATGGTGGACAAGAACAACACTAACAACAACAAAAACCAAATTACAACGATTTCAAAGACTGGCTTGCTCTGCAATCACAGGCTGCATGAAAAGTACACCCACAGATGCCTTGGAGATACTGCTTGATCTGCGCCCACTCGACCTTCTAATTCAGCAGGAAGCGGCAATGAGTGCAATCAGGCTGCAAAACCTAGGCCTATGGGGCAATTGCAGGAGCCACCATACATCTATCCTGAGCCAAGCAATAACGGACCAGCCGCTATTGATGGCACCAACCGACAGGACTCCTAGCAAATACTTAACACAAAAACTATACAAGATACAACCATTTGAGACTGAGAAGGACCACTCAGGCATCGCGGAAGTCCGTGTTTACACTGACGGCTCGAAAACTGAGAAGGGCACAGGCGCAGGAGTACACTCTTTAGATCTCAACATTAACATAAGCATGACACTAGGCCCACAAAGCTCCATCTTTCAATGCGAATGTGTAGCTATCAACGAAGCTGCCAACGCCATAGCCAGACGAGAAATTACCGACCTTAACATTCGGATACTCTCTGACAGCATGGCAGTGCTAAAAGCCCTTGACAGCTACACCAGCAACTCAAAACTCGTTTACGAATGCTACCTATCCCTGCAAAAGATTGCTACAGCCAACAAGGTAACACTGCAGTGGATAAAAGGTCATAGTAAATCCTTAGGCAACGACGCCGCAGATGAGTTGGCGAGGAGAGGTTCGGACATGGTCACTGAAGGGCCACTCCTAATTCTCCCTCTACCATACTCCCAACTGCGCACCTGGATCAGAAACCGCACACTATCACAACAAAACAAACGTTGGGCACTGAGTACTGCATGCAGGCAATCAAAACTAACTCTTCCAGAGGTCACGCCCAGATTGACTCGACGTATACTCAGCCTCGAAAGACAAAACCTGCGAATAATCGTGGGCACAGTGACCGGTCACTGTCTCCTAAACAAACACCTCTACACTATAGGTAACACAGACAGCCCTCTCTGTAGGGCATGTCTCACTACGGACGAAACTGCCAACCACGTAGTCCTGGAATGTGAGGCGGTTGCGTCACAACGTAATGAAATCCTTGACAACCCAAGGTCGCTCCGCGAAGCCTGTGAAAAACCCAGGAAACTTCTGCGCTTCTGGGCGGAGCTAGGCTGGTTATATCCGTAACCATCATACCCCTACGCACAAAGGACCGAATTTGAGTCTAAGTGCGGAAAAGGGAGTCCATTCTCATACTCATACTCATACAATATTGAGCATGGAGGGAGACATTTTGAAGTGGTCCCACTAAAATTAAATCCAGTTTATATAATCCAGTCCTATACTTTTTTAAACACCTTTTACAGGATAGCAGAACTCTCAAAGCCTGTCGTACCATTTTCTACTTCAAAATCTGCCAGCAACATAGATCCGATACTGCAGAAGATATCTTACTTTCAAACTAAAGTGCAATATCCAAACGTCTACGACTCATCTATTAACGCAAAAAATTCTGCCGGTATGGACTACCTACTTAATTAAATCTTTTCTATCCTACTTTTCGATCAGGGCCTTATCTGCACCATACATTTTATATGTTGACGTAAGTTACAATCCTCCTTATTACACAAATATTAGAGTAGATTTAAACAAGAACAAAAGAATAGCTTAGCATGTGTAACGACTAGTAACCGATTATTCGGGGGCGACCTGTACTTCCTCATTTATGCTACCCACAAAAAAGATATGGATATACCTTAGGAAATAAATGTATTTATTTTATCATTTCAGCCATAGGACTTCCATTGCTGAACACTCCCTTATTGACTTCCAGATAAAATTAATTCGTCAATCCCGAGAACGTGGGACTAAAAAAAATAATTAATTAAACCCTAATTTTTATTCATAAAGGCATATCCATATATTTTTTTGTGAAGAAAGTGAATATTAGGTTAATAAGCTCCTGATTATCCAATCACTAGTAATAAGTATGTATGTGGGCTGTGGCACTCAAGTTAGGTTTGGCAACGTCGCACAGGAGTTGGAACGACGTTGTCAAACCTGAGTCTGAGCCTACGCGTGGCGTCAATTGTTGCAAGGTAAAAGTGAACATTACGTATACTAAGATTTATGTTTCTTACAGGTTTTGTATCAGGCTTAAAACTAATCTTGCCTGAGAATGCAATCAGAAAGGACAACAAAGAATATGAAGAGGTTACAATACCTAAGAACGAACCAGCGCCCCTCGAAGTTGGAAATACGCGAGTCCCAATCTCTGATATGGATGAGGTATTTTTTATATAATTTTGTATCCTTTGTTCGATTGTTTTATTATTATTATAATTATTTGAACGCTCATTCACACTCACTCACACGCCGAAGTTAATCGGATGCGAAGCAACTAATAGGATCATTTAGCTTTTGGTTGGTTGCTAGTAAATGTAATTTAATTTAATTATGATTAGTTCTAAAGTAATATAATGACTTAAGCGAGAAAATGCGGTTCTTTCTTAAATCAGAACTACATAAATAAAAACCAATAAGAACGACAACATCTCTTGGACATGGCGCTACAGAGGGCGCCACAATTTCATTAAAGAAATTAACTAAAATTCGGCACACATATTAAACATATAGGAAAATTAGGGCCACCATACCTTTAAAGCTTATTTCCTTTTCTTATGATCATCATCATCATTTTAGCCATAGAACGTCCAGTGCATACCATAGACCTCTCCCAATGACCTATCACTGGGGGGGATTGCCAATACTCGCCACGCTTGGCAGGCGGGTTGGCGAGCGCAGTTTTTTTATAAGATTTCGCCCGCACACGTTGTCAGTAGAAAAGTGTATTCTTTACGGCCGTCTCCACACGGCACCTTGTTATGATCAAAAACAAATAAAAAATTCAAGAGGCTATCCCGTTTTTATGTTCCCCGACGACCCGATGGAACATATTGGAAATGATTATTTTGATTCGTTAATTTCGAAGTCTTTATAGATGAAGTCGCGGGCAGAATGTAGTAAAATACCTCTATTTCAGATCGGTCAAATGGCCTTCGAAAACATAAAAGAGCTCAACCGTATACAGTCAGTGGTGTACAACACGGCGTACAACACGAACGAGAACTTACTAATCTGTGCACCCACTGGGGCCGGTAAGACCAACATTGCGCTACTAACCGTGGTCCACCAAATCAAACAGCACATTGAGAACAACGTTATTATGAAGAACAAGTTTAAGGTAAGTGTGATAAAAGATAATCTCTCTCTCTCTCTCTCTCTCTCTCTCTCTCTCTCTCTCTCTCTCTCTCTCTCTTTCTTTTCCCCTTTTTCTATTACTTTAGTAAATCATAGGCCATGGCACACTTGTAGCAAAACTAAACGATTATAAGTTCGTTTTGCGTCGTTCATGTCGCCTTATTAAGAAAGTTGGCATCGCTGCGCACCGGCGTAGTTTGGCTCTGTAGTTCGCGGTGTAAAAAAGTTTGGAAAATGCGGTAGCCACATGAGCAAGGCGGCGAAACGAAATTATCTTCGATTCAAAGAAGCAAGCAGTATGACTGTAATGTAAACAAATAATGAAGTAATAAAAAGATATGCATATTGCATGTCTTTTCATGAGAATAAAGTTCTATAAACTAATAAAAAACACATTAAGTATTACGTAGTTTTCTCTCTGTCGCTCTTTCTCTCTCTCTCCTACTTGTCCACTCTCCCCGTCTTTTCTAAGTTTTCCTACTAGACCCATTTATAAGGTGGCATGAGACGTAAAGAAAATTATACACCATGCAACTCTTATCAAAATACTAATGATAACTTAGTAAAGATTTATTTTGACAAAGTTGTGCATTGTTATTTATGTTTTGTTTTCAACAGATCATCTACATAGCCCCAATGAAGGCTCTGGCCTCTGAAATGACGGCTAGTTTCGGCAAGCGTCTCCGCGGGCTCGGCATAGAGGTGAGAGAGTTGACCGGAGATATGAAGTTGACGAAAACTGAAGTGCAACATACACAAATGATCGTTACTACGCCTGAGAAGTGGGACGTGGTTACAAGGAAAGGGGCTAGTAAGTTGTTGAAACTTTATTATTAATGAATAAATATACTCTGGGACAGAAAGATTTTAGAATAGAGATCTAATACCGGCTAGCGCAGCCTAGGACGTCCACCCAAAAGTTGGAAAGACAACCTGGTTATGGTTGCAGTAAGCCGCTGGATGCAGGCCGCTTCCAACCGGCCAATCTGGAAGTCACTGGGGGAGGTCTATGTTCAGTAGTGGACGTCCTATGGCTATAATGATGATGAAATATACACAAGCAACACACTAACTAATATTCTAATGTCTGCTACTAAGGGTAACAAAAGAATGGTAATTCATTAATTCTAGACCTCGTCAATTATCTAGCGCATGTTAAAGTGACTATCCTGAGTAAGTCTAAATAATCAAACTCTTTCTTGATGAGTATAGGTTAAAATGTATGAAGCCTTACTGTTTGTGTAGTGCCCAGTCCAGTGTTTACAGTTTTGTTAATCTGTATTCTACCGCTTTTTTAGTTTTTGTAAATTTTGTCTTTAAAAGATACTGATTTAAAAGTCCTATAAAGTCATGAAAAATAAAATAGGTAATAATCACGAATTCTTTTTTTGTCTTGACCTAAAAATCATGATCTCATTTCAGCCGACACGGAACTAGCCTCCATAGTAAAACTGCTAATCATCGATGAAGTCCACCTCTTGCACGGAGACAGAGGCCCAATCGTAGAGGCTATAGTAGCGAGGACTCTCCGACAAGTGGAGTCTACGCAGAATATGATACGGATAGTGGGCTTGTCCGCCACTCTGCCTAACTATCTCGATGTTGCCAGGTCAGAAAAGTATATTTTTGGTAGTTTTTTAAATTTCTGAACCATAATCTAACCATCTATAATTTTATGGAAATCTCAAAATAATATTAATATCAGGGGAAAGTATTTTGCATGTATGAAGTTATAATAAAATATCTTTGGTTGTACATTTTGTATTCGGCTAGTTATGATACCATTGAAAAGTTGACATAAAAAAAAGTCAGTAAAAAACTGTTTCCAGCCATTTTTCAATAAATTGTTTTTCTGTCCACCAAACTTTGTAAATTAACTAAGAAATTTTAGACATTTAGAAGTCTCGAAGGCAAAATGTGTGACCTTTATAGACCTTATGCTGTGTGCAGTAACAGTAGCACAAAGTTGGTTAAAGCGTCTCAAATCTAGAAATTTTATATCGAAGTTTCAGCTCGCTTTGGTTGCCCTAACTTATTTTTCTCTCTAATCAGTTATTCTTTGAATATACAGGTTCTTGCGTGTCAACCCGAACATTGGGTTATTCTTCTTTGACTCGCGGTTTCGTCCAGTTCCTCTAGAACAACAGTTCATTGGCGTCAAAGAAGTTGGTAGTGGAGGTGGTACACATCTAAGACAGGTAACTTGTCATTTTTATACTTTTATGTGATACAAATTTTAGGTTTAATGTTCAATTAACTTCTGTCCCACTTTGACTTGAAAAAAATACTAATCAAATCGACAATTTAGTTTTTCGATAGGTAAATGTACTACTGGTACTTTATGCTTACAAGAGAAAGCAAAATGCTTAAGGTGTTTTGTGATCTTTCTAAGGATTTGTAATAAATTAAAGATCATCAAAGTTTACCAAAACAAAATTGTGACTTTATGGTATTTCAAAAGAGTTTAGATTTATTTTACTGTAACAGGCAGAACGCAAAAAATTTGTATCGATGAAACTGAGTCTTCAAAGGTGCCTCTAACTAAGAATGTACCGCAAGGATTAATATTAGGACCCCTTCTTTTTCTAATTTATATAAAAGGCCTTACCTACTTTTCAAAAGATGTATACGAAAAATTACCCTCTCGCAAGTATTGCATTGGGTTTACTGCTAAAAATCTTTAGCTCAATGAAAATAAAACGAAAAGCATAAAATATACAATACCGTAAGTAGGGCTGGTCTCAAAAGATGCATGATCAGATACTGCTAATTAAACTGATTTCTTAGGAATAACTTTATATTCTAATCTACAATTAAGTGTTAATATTGAGGTTTTGTCAGGAAGACTTAGTTCAGTTGGTTAGCCCGTGAGAAAGATAATTGACGGTAAGATAGGTGTATTGTAGCTATTTTTACAGTAAAATGACGTCTAAATAGCTGTTATACATTACAGCTGCAAATAATGAATGAAGTGTGCTACGACAAGGCATCTGATATGGTCCAAAAAGGCCACCAAGTTATGGTGTTTGTCCACGCTCGTAACGCCACTCACCAGACCGCTATGATCCTTAAAGAGTTGGCCCAAAAGAAAGGTCACTTAAAGCATTTTGAACCAGAAGATTCTGGTGGGTTTTTAAAGGCGAAGAAAGCTATTGGCAGTAGTCCGAACAAAATTTTATCAGAGCTGTTCGCAGCTGGATTCGCTTGTCATCACGCTGGGATGCTAAGAAGTGATAGGTACGACTTTATTCTCTTTGAATTCATGTTGCAATTTTCTTTCAAGAATACTGTAAGCTTACAGGACACTATATATGCTTTCTTTCACAATACCTTTGATATAGATGGTTCAAATAATCTCTTTATCATTGCAGAAATATGGTCGAAAAATACTTTGCAGAAGGGTACATAAAAGTTCTAGTCTGTACCTCAACTTTAGCTTGGGGTGTCAACTTACCAGCTCATGCCGTTATCATAAGGGTCAGTGACACTTAAGCTTTTAATTTACTCTTACAATTATACATTTTATAAATAAAGCAATTTAAACCCTATTCCTAACCACACAGGGTACAGAAATCTATGACCAAAGTCACGGAACATTCGTCGATCTCAGCATCCTAGATGTCCTACAAATCTTTGGTCGTGCTGGTCGTCCTCAATTTGACACATCAGGAACTGGTATCATTATAACATCTCACGATAAACTCACACACTATCTCAAGTCGATGACGAACCAGTTTCCGATCGAGAGCAACTTTATCAACTTGCTGGCTGATAATTTGAACGCTGAGGTAAGATGATCATCATCGTCCATTTTGTTCTAGGCACTGTAGCATATACATTTATTCGATAAGTTTTAACACTTTGAAATTGGCGATATTATACGAAGCGATCATTTGTGTGAGATTTTATTATGAGTTCCATAATAAAATCTCACACAAATCAAATCGAGTTCTGGGTTTCAACTTTAACTTGCTAGCTAATAATAAAAATGCTAAAAACAGTTAATGGTATTTTGACATTATTCTAATTCTAAATCAAAGTAAACCTAACTTATTACTACATCCGACTACTACTACTTAATTCTATAAATAAAAAATTAAATTATGTATTAATTACAGGTCGCTCTTGGTACCGTCACAAACATCGAAGAAGCAGTTGAATGGCTGAGTTATACTTATCTCTTCGTCCGAATGAGAATCAATCCACAAGTAAGCAGATACTTTTTCTTTTTTTGGTGCTCTGCAAGGAGCCATACTAGGACCCATGTCATTTCTCCTTATGACCTTGAAGACATTGCTGTTAAATGCGATTGTACTGCATTATAACTTATTTAATATTACGAATCTTTTTCATAATTTAGTTTTGTTTATTATCTTGTGTCGAAATAGATATTATCTAGAATAGTTTCAGAATAAGCCATGGTTTTTAATTTTAAAAAATATTGTATTCTAGGTGTACGGACTAACATACACCGATGTACAAGAAGAACCGATGTTAGAGACCAAACGCCGGGAACTGATCACAGCAGCTGCTATGCAGTTAGACAAGACACATATGATTCGGTATAATGAGAGGACTGGCGACCTCAATATTACTGGTACGATTATTGTTCGTACCTTCGTGATAGTGCGTACATTTATTTAGACTATGTCAACACTTTTTGGTAGTTGCCTAATTCTAGTAAAAAACGATATTGCTACCGTTTGTTTGCATAGGTTTCAAGGCTATGTGTACTGTACGGTAGGGTGTAGTGAAGGGGCTACCGTAACATTTATTAATATATATTTGCAGACCTGGGCCGCACCGCAAGTCACTACTACATAACGTACGAAACGATGGAGGTATTCAACTCTATGGTGCGAAAGTCTATGACGCAGGGTTACGTGCTTGAAATGCTTACGCGGTGCTCAGATTTCCAACAGCTGAAGGTACAGTATAGGACCTCTTCACAATCTTCAGTCTTGGATCTGCTTTCTCTGTAACTAAATAAAACTATGTGCAAAAAGCAGGTCACAAGGCCGATCTACTACGTAGTGTACAGCTTCGTAAAAGTTTTGCCATTTCGACCTTTCCTCTTAGTAAATGTAGCGCTATAATCGTAGTCAGCTTTTTATCATGTATACGTGTAAATAAGCAACTTATGTAAAAAAAAAATATTATCATCATCATCATTACAGCCATAGGACGTCCACTGCTGAACATAGGCTTCCCCCAGTGACTTCCAAATTGGCCAGTTGTAAGCGGCCTGCATCCAGCGTCTTCCTGCAACCATTAAAAAATATCATTTCGATAAAATTTCTTTAAACCTTAGGACGTCCACTGCTGAACATAGGCCTCTCCCAGTGACTTCTAGTTTGGCCGGTTGAAAGCGGCCTGCATCCAGCGGCTTAATTTTATGTATGGATGTTTGTCACTTTACTTCTTAAGGCGCCATGTATAGTCAACACCGCATTTCGAAAACGTAAATGGTTTAGTTAGAAAATAATATACTTAAGCTCATTGCCTGGTACCTCGTTACACAAAGACAATTGGTACTCGTATGTTGTCGGGCCCATATGTTTTTATTTTATTTTAATAGGTCAGAAAAGAAGAGTTAACTGAACTCTGGAATCTCAAAGACCAATACTGCGAGCTTCGTATAGAAGACGCCCCAGAAGACATACATTGGAAGATAAATATTATGCTGCAGACGTATCTCTCTAGGGGAAGAGTCAATGGGTCGTCACTGCAGTCGGATTTAAATTATATTAGCCAGGTTAGTTTATCATTGTTAACAGAGTCAAGATTGCCTGATATTTTAAGTTTAATATTTCTAGAAAAGAGAACATTAAGTTGTGTGTCAAGTGTTATAGAGCATTGTCTTGTACACCCACAATACGTCTTGGTTACTATTATTATAACTTATAATTCAAAAGTATTGTGAATCCAAAATCTCTCGCCCAACTATGCAACCACAAATTACCTCTATAACCCTACCAATTACAGAACGCCGTCCGCATAATCCGAGCCCTCTTCGAGATCACCCTTCGGAAAAACAACGCGTACATGGCCGGGTTGTACCTCAAGATGGCCAAGATGTTGGAACTGCAGCAATGGGACTTCTACAGCGATATGCGACAGTTCAACTGTTTTACTATTGAAACGTTAAAACACATTGAGTATCCCATGCTGAAACCCGACCAGATTAGAGATATGGACTGGAAAGAGATAGGTTTGTGTTAATGCATAATTTGAATACAAATAAAACAAAAACAAGTATAGTAAAAACGTCTCAGTGCAGGCCACAGGCCTCACCTCAACTATGAGGTGGTTATGTTTTTTTTTTTACAATTACCCTAATTATCTAGCCCCAAACTAAGCATAGCTTATACTATGGCTACTAGATAACGGATAAACATACTTAAATACTTTTATAAACATCCATAACTTAGGTACAAATGGATTCGAATCCGCAACCGCTGGCTTTGTAGTCCGGAGCGCGACCCATTACACCAGATGTATAAGTCATTATTATTTTTACTAACAAACAAACTGGTCGATAATGTTGTGTTCCATACCTTAGGATACGGACAGATGTTGACATTTAGATGTCTACATAATATATTAAGTGTATGGTAAGTTAAAGTCTGATTAAATATAAATGAGGTAAGGTTTCCATAATTTGCTGCCCCGAAAATAGGGAACCTATACTCTTCAATCGCGTTAAAGTTAAAAAATCTGAATTGGCTGGCTCTGGTGATGGTGTCTGCCTGAAAATCGTCTCTATGCATCTTTTAGGTTACACGTAACATACATTAATATTTTTTGATCTGTAGGTGACCTTATTAGGAATCCGAAAAACGCAAGACACCTCAAGAAATGTGCAGAAGAGTTCCCTCTACTCGAAATGGAAGCAAGCTTGCATCCTATCACTAGGACTGTGCTTAGGATACGACTGACAATCACTCCTAACTTCAAGTAAGTACTAATTCAAGATAGTTTTAAGACTCACGTCGCCATTAGTTTAACAAATAAATGTACGCCTTCCTTAGCAGCCAGTGCTGCCATACCTGTCAAATCATACTATTAAAAAAAAAAACAAAAGAGTATTTGAGAAAAGCTCTGTAATCAGTGGCTTTCTTTATTTACGATCAGATAAGTAAAACCTATGCCTGCACGTTCTTGTATCTTTTTTACTTATAAAAACATATTGTTCTTGCAGATAAAAAAAAAATTACTCAACTTTATAATTAGCTATAAAGCAGTTTAACTCATGTGTATATAACGTACATAGTCTGGCGCATATAAAGGAATGATTCGGATCTTGGCTTTGAAAACCGCCGCGAACGCCGGCGTCAAACTGATAGAATAGGTAAGGCGAGCGACTTCGCCCTAGACAGCTGTTTTTATGTGCCCATTTGGAGCGCCACAAGTGAGAGTACCGAGAGCAAATTTTGACGTATACTGCCTAGTGCATTTAGTTCCCTGTACTTCGCATCTGCCTGTAAGTGTACAGTGGCCTACAGCACAAAATTGCCGATTAATCAAATAGGCACGAATTTAATTTAACAGCAGCTAGTCCGTGTTTGTTTCAGGTCAGTAGCTCACGGTTCCACTATATCATTATCATAACATAGATTATTTGCCTATACAGATGGAACGACAAATACCACGGGAAAGCACCAGAAGCTTTCTGGATTTGGGTTGAAGATCCCGATACAGACATCATGTACTACCACGAGTACTTTCTCATCACCAAAAAGCAGGTTTGTCTAGCTTCTATTGGACCTCTGCTAGCTATCAAGGGTTTAATAAGAATATACCTAGTCTTGCCATAAATACAGAAACAAAGAAAAAAAAAACAATAAAAAACAATTATTACATTTACAGTGTGTTAGTTTAATACATAAATAAAAAATAAAAATATATATAAAAAGCTTATTCGAAGTGGTCTCCATTGGCTGCAATACAGTCCTTTAAACGTTGAAGCCAGTTATCAATAGAAGCACGCACTCTTTCTATGGGAAAATTCTTCACTGCCAATCGTACGGATTGTTTTAGGGACTCCAAATTACCATGGCGTTTAGAGCAAGCCGTACTCTCTAAAACTGACCATAAATCATAATCCAGCGGATTAAGATCGGGACTAGACGACGGCCAGTCTTCAGCTCTGATGAAGTCCGAAACGTTCGTTTCGTCATCTTTTAAAATACGCGACATGGTTCTACTTACTTTACTTGGTACTTTGTGTAATGCAAACACAGCCATTCGGTTCTCTTTATCACCCCACTCCATTTTAATATCGCAAAATATTGTACAATGTATTGGCACCAAAATGAGAAAACTCAATGAACAATCATATAAAAATGTCAGATTCCAAATTCAAATGTAATATTTTCTTTATTTTTAATTGTAACAGTATTTATGGCCAGACTAAGTATTTAATTCTATCTTTCTCCACTCTCCCTCTTCCTTCCTTTTTCTCTATATCTCTCTCCCTCTCTAACACATATTCACTTACACTTTTTTCTTAACTCTAAATAAATAATTAACAATAGTTCTCTTACGCTAAGCTTAGAAAATACATGTTCTTTTTGATGTCCTAAAAATCGAGGATATACGAGTAAGTAAGACCGCCTAAATGAATGCAATGTTAAAGGCTTTTGGTAAATCAGTTTTTTCCCAGTTTTCATAACAGAAAAAAAGTTGAATAATGAATGTTTAAATATAAATATTAGACTACATCACATACATTGCTCTGTTCCTATGGTAAGTAGATAAAGCACTTGTGTTACAGAAATCAGAAACAACGACAATACCACAACACCCCGACCCGAGTTAATATAGAAAAAATATTTTTCTACTTTGACCGACCGGGATCGGACCCGGGACCTCAGAGATAGCGACACCAAGTCCTGTATGCTCGTCTCGGCTACGTAGGTCGTCAAATTGTAGGTGTAAATTATTTGTAGGTTATAACCAATGAGCCTCAAGAGTTGGTGATCACAATCCCGATCTCAGAGCCACTCCCGCCTCAGTACTACATCAGGGCGACGTCGGAGCGGTGGCTGGGCTCCGAAAGCGTCCTACCGTTGACCTTCCAACATCTGATATTGCCGGAAACTCATCCACCACACACAGGTAATAATGATAGCTCTTGTCTGTCATTAACCCAGTTGTTTAATTAATAATAATAATATAATATTATTGGATAACATCACATACATTGCTCTGATCCTATGATAAGTAGCTTAAGCACTTGTGTTACAGAAATCAGAAACAACGACGGTACCACAACACCCAGACCTGAGACAATATAGAAAATATATTTTTCTACATTGACCGACCGGGAATCGAACCCAGAACCTCAGAGATAGCGACACCAAGTCCGCTATGCTCGCCTCACGGCTACGGAGGTCGTCAATTAATATACTTAATCTGTCAAGCTTAAACCACCCTTATGTGGCAGCGTAACAATATAATTTCCATTGTCTCGTTTCCGTGGCTTGGCGGGTTAATAATTAATTATTAAAAAAGTAACTTTTACGCTTTCACGGCGAACCCATTAAGTTTTGTACCGCGAAAGCTTGAAGCATGAGTTTGTATCTACTCTTGTGACTAAACCTTAAAGCATCTCTGACTAGACTTTTAACGGGCCTCCAAAGCACGGAAATGCTTGTGATAAATGTATAAAATGTCGTCTCAATTATCACCCATCCACTAACAACCGTGGCGTGGGCTTATTACGTAGCGCTGCCGGCACTAAGCTACAAAGCACCTCTATATCTTAATTACTGATTTTTATTTCAGATCTCCTAGAACTTCAGCCGCTACCAGTCACAGCGCTCAACAACCCTTCATTCGAGATGCTTTACAACTTCACACATTTCAACCCCATACAGACGCAGATATTCCACTGTCTGTACCACACAGATAACAACGTACTGCTGGGAGCACCGACTGGCTCTGGAAAGACTATTGTCGCTGAAGTAGCGATGTTTAGAGTCTTTAACCAGTACCCGGGTTGTAAGGTACGTCGTATTATCATCGATTTATCTTTCTGTCTCTATCTCTCATGAAGCTTAAGCCTAAGCGTAAAGCAGGCCGAAGATAAGTGCGTAGTTTAGCTTAGCTCTGTAGTTCGATTTGTGAAACCAAGTATGAAAATGCTGTAGTGACATGGACAAAGCGAAACGAACTTATCTTCGTTTAGCTTCGCTCCCATGTGTGGCCTCCGCCTTAAGGTATAATTACGCAGATCAAAAGACCTTTATCTACGAGTACACGGATTGGAGCACCTACTGTTTTCAGCCAATGTCATACGAATTCTATATTGACTACCGAATTACTGCATGGACATTTACACAAATGTATTTTTTTGTGGATTGGATTTTTTTTAGTTGTTAACTTTTTATTGTCTTTATAATAAAAACCAAAATTGTAAGTCCTATTTCGTTATTTAACTTCCTTTTAGTCGGCGATTCTTCTGCTTAAATAATACAACGTTATCTATGGAGCAAACATTACATTACACAAACAAAACAAACCGCTGTTATTATATCAGTTTTTTGAGATTTCGACATTGGGGCCGTTGGTGTTATATTTTTATTTTATTTAAGCAGCAGTTATGACTAATTAGGTAGGACCTGAGAGATTCTACTAAAATCCTATGCATATCCTAAAGTGAATTTATCTCCCACCAGTCCCCCCCCCCCCTCTGCCTGTCTCTCTCTCCTAGAAATATAGACAGCATGGAATGCCGGAAGACGTATTACTAAGCCGTCCACTTTCAGGTTGTCTACATAGCTCCACTGAAAGCTCTCGTGAAAGAGCGAATAAAGGACTGGAAAGTGAGACTTGAAGAGAAGCTGGGCAAGAAAGTAGTCGAATTGACAGGTGGGTAACTACATGATATTTATGAGATAAAATGTTGACACCATGCACAAATAATTTTAAGGAACTATGTCTTTCAAATAACAACTTATTTAATTATTATGGACATTATTTCATTAATGATTCTCAATTATTTGCAAAGATCGATTTTTCATAGCTTTGAAATGAACAAGTTGGTCATCTAACTTCTTTTAGGCTACATACAAGTATACAAGTGACGACACAACTATGTATTCTCATCATACAAAATCGTTTTGGCAGGTTATAAAAAGTACCTACGTCAATTGATTTTTGGATTCATCATGCCTATTCTAAAGAGCTCAACTCTTTTTAGGTGACGTTTCCCCGGACATCCGAGCGATACGCAACTCGCACGTCATAGTGACCACCCCTGAGAAGTGGGACGGCATCAGCCGGTCCTGGCAGACCAGGAACTACGTGAGGGACGTGGCCTTGATCGTGATCGACGAGATACATCTGCTTGGCGAGGACAGAGGACCAGTCTTGGAAGTTATTGTGTCCAGGTAAGATGTTGATAATGATAGACCCTAAAAAGACTTCATCTTCATCATCATTTCAGCCATAGAACGTCTACTCCTGAACATAGGCCTCTCCCTCTGTCTTTCAGATTGGCCCGTTGGAAGCGGCCTACATCCAGCGTCTGCTTGCTGCTTACCTTTATCAAGTCCAGGCTGAAATGATGATGTAGATGTTGATAAAAATAAATCTTACAGGTACATATTTTGGTAGACAATCAATGTTAACCAATTTAAAACAAGTTTATTAAAACTTGTCTTATGTACTTTTTATGACTTTAAGGATTTTCGAATTTTTTATTTTTTTATAACATGATTATGACAGACTTTAAAGCATTTTAATTACTCAATTTATTTTCTCAATTTATTAAATTTGCTTGCATCTGTAATTGACTAAACATGATTGTTACTTAACCTTCTTTGTAAAACCTCTGTATACTATGTTTAAGGCAAATATTTATTTTATTTATTTTGACGGAGCGTAATACATTCGCGGACAGTACACACAGTAGAAATTTTATTGTTATTAAGTTTTAAGACCACATTTAATTAAATACCACCGATATTAATACATATTTATGTAATAGGATATTTTAGGTATGTATCGAAAAACTATGCACGAAAAAAATATTGTTACACTGTGTCGTTAAAGCAACATTTCATTCATCAATCTCAACTTTCTCAGGACAAACTTCATCGAGTCCCACACGTCGCGGCGCCTGCGCATTATAGGGCTGTCCACCGCGCTCGCGAACGCCAAAGATCTAGCCAACTGGCTCAACATTGGAGAGATAGGCCTGTACAACTTCAGGCCTTCAGTGCGGCCTGTGCCTTTGGAGGTAAGTTAACTAGCTGTTGTAGTGTAACGGTCTTTTTAAAGTGCGTTTTTGTGACTCAGAGACAAAAGAAGAAAATTTTCAGACAAATGACAACCTGAACGCAGTTTTTTTCTGTTACGCAATCGAAAAGTAATTTAAATTTTTGCGGAAACCGTCAAGCTACGTAGGAAACAAATGTCTGGCCATGCCGCCACCGCCAGGTCCTGGCAAAAGGGGTAGACCCAAGAAATGCTGGCTTGACGTTGTGAGGGCTGACATGCGTGCCAATGATCTCACAACTAGAGACGCTCAAGACCGCGCGAAGTGGAGGAGCAAATCAAGGAAAGCGGACCCTGGGCTCCAAAGCAACGGCTTTGGACGCAACCGGGATTGACCGTATAGATGATGATGACGCAATCGAAAAGTAAACGTGGATATGTATTGAAAAATAAGGGTTCCATAGCTTCGCACCAGGCGGCGCCACCCCGAAAGCCATGCAATCTCGGGTTTACATTTTATTTATTTAAACTTTAGATTAAGTATAAAAAGTAGACTTAATATTATGTGGCATTCTCTGCTAGTTGACCATTAAGCTAAACAGAAGTACATTTTGTTTGCGTAAAAGTTGAAATCTTACAGTAGTTTAGTTACTTTCATATGACGTACACAGTCCGAAATTTAAAATCCAGAGAGTAAATGCCCTCTAAACAGCACGCTTGTGGTCAAACTATAGCGCCTAAGTTTGGAAAGATTGCTCTAAACTTATTTTTATTATGTTATTCCACTAGGTGCACATATCAGGGCACCCAGGCAGGCACTACTGCCCGCGAATGTTGACGATGAACAAGCCGACCTTCCAAGCGATAAGAACGCATTCGCCTTGCGCGCCCACACTCGTCTTCGTGTCCAGTAGACGACAGACAAGGTAAACTTAAACGTAAAGATTTTCATCCATGAAAGACTTACTTTACAGAAGATAGATTGTCTTTTTACCACGATTAAATGCATAAAAAATCTCAATATTTGCATGAGCAAAAGAGTTTTATGCGACTTTTTAAGTCGTGGATTATCGTCGTATCGATCGTCCGATCGTAATTGCAAATACTACAATATTGTTATTGACTATGCATTACTTTATGATTGTTTATAAACTGGATTGTTTATATACTGTTGCTGCTGTTCTTTATGTAGAATTGTTTAAATATTAGCTCCTAAATCATTAGTAAACTTTCTTCTAGGGGATTCTTCAGCCTAAATACAGCAACTTTTTCTATAGGATCAATACAATTCACTTCCCCATACTAAACCTCCGACCAACTCAGTTGTTACATCAGTTTGTATGAAAAAGTATTTTTTTATTATATACTAGCTGTTGCCCGCGACTTCGTTCGCGTGGTCCAAAGTTTATTCATAAATGACTTTCTGCGCAACTGTCTTAATTTTTTCTTTCCTAAGAACCTTCTGACAATAATTAACACAACAAAAAAAGAATTAGCAAAATTGTTACCGTTCACGCGTGATGCGATGACCAAGGGAAATAGAGATTCATTTTAAATACAGGGTGTACAAAAGAATAGGATACTCCAAATATAGCATAGGTTTTACATTGTCTTTTCTGTCTCCAAATATTACGAAAAAACTGATTCCTTAATGCCATTTCAGACTGACAGCTCTAGACCTGATAGCCTACCTAGCCGCAGAAGACAACCCCAAGCAATGGCTCCACATGCAAGAGTCGGAGATGGAGCAAATCCTCGGCAACATCAGAGAGTCGAACCTGAAGTTAACCTTGGCTTTCGGGATAGGGATCCATCACGCGGGCTTGCATGAACGAGACAGGAATACGGTGGAGGAACTGTTCATTAATCAAAAGATACAGGTAGGTTCTTTATTATCAAGTATTTTTGAAGACCTAATGAGCGTAGTGACGTAGTAGTGATTTGCCATAAACGCAAAGGGTCTCGAGCTCGATTCCCGGTATTTTTATCTGTAATTGGTAAAACGTAACTAAATATATTTTTATTTGTTGTTTTTTTTTCGATCAAATATTAAAACTCTTTTCAATCCTTCGAGCACATTACTAAGAATATGGTGTTTGTCTGGATATTTTATTCTAAATATTCTAGTCAACGCCCAATACTATTAAATATTACAAATGAATTCTTATGCCAATCTAATTTGATTTAATTTTCTTCTATCTAAGGTTCTAATTTGCACGGCAACTCTCGCATGGGGTGTGAATTTCCCCGCCCATTTGGTTGTGATCAAAGGCACGGAGTATTTCGATGGGAAACAAAAGCGATATGTGGATATGCCCATCACAGATGTCTTGCAAATGATGGGCAGAGCTGGCCGACCGCAGGTAAATATGTACTTTGTGATCATTTTCGCTGTGATTTTAACTACCCATTTTCCCATTCTTAATTAACCCAATAACTAAGGGGGGGATTGATGAAACTAACTCCGTCCCCCCAAACCATAGGACATTTTCTTTCATTTCCCGCGTGTACGGGCAGCTTTACTGGTGAATAGATACTGTCGTGAATTTTTCAAATTTCTTAAAGCAACTATTTCGCTGATAGAGGGGGGGGGCACTTGAATCCCACATCATGCAATAGACAAGAAAAAAAAACAAAACCACAGCACGTGTAGGGAAGATACCCTAAAATGATTTTCAAGATTTTATTGTACCACTTTGTCGGCGTGATTAATATGAAATTATAACTTTCTCGTACTAAGTCCCTGAGCTATGACGCGGACAGACAGACAGACAGATGGATATGGTGAAATTAGGTTCCGTTTTGACTACGGAATCCTAAAAACCACATAAATTTGACGTCTATTTGACAAATGGTGCGGTGGCACCCTAAAATAGTTTTCCACCAGAGCTATGCGAGCAACACAAATGTGTTAGCTCTGCTATAAACGCAGCCTTAATCAGTAGTTTCCGTTAATTGCTAACACTTTATTTTAGTATGATAACGAAGGCGTAGCCGTGGTATTAGTCCACGATCAAAAGAAGAACTTCTATAAGAAGTTCTTGTACGAGCCGTTCCCGGTCGAGTCTAGCCTGCTGGAAGTGCTGGCTGACCATTTGAACGCTGAGATTGTCGCAGGTAAATATGCTGCTTATAAAATATTTGCCGTAATGAGTGAAAGTATTGCGATGTGGCAGAAAGGTTCTAGAATGGAGGCCATGTACTGGCAAGCGCAGCGTAGGACCTCCACCTACAAGTTGGACAGACGACCTAGTAAAATTCGCAGGAAGCCGCTGGATGCAGGGCGATTCCAATCGGGAGTCAATGGTGGAGGCCTATGTTCAGCAGTGGACGTCCTATGGCTGAAATGATGATGATGACGATTGCGTATATAACTTACCTTACGCAAAAAAACGCAAGTTCACCAATAATTTGTACCTTTTCTAATAAAATAAAATAGAAATACGAGTACATTATGCTACTTTTACTTAAGTCTTTTAAGACTTACAGTTATTTATTTAACATAAAGAATCAATTCTAATTCAAAAATAAACCAAGTTAGTTTGCTCTTGAAAAATTCCAAGGGCAGTTTTTTTGTACAACAACTGTTTATTTCAAAGGGACCGTCCAATCAAAACAAGATATCCTAGACTACCTGACGTGGACTTACTTCTTCCGGCGCCTGCTCAAGAACCCCTCGTACTACAACCTGGAAAGCATCGAGCCACAAGACGTCAACTACTACTTGTCCAATTTAGTTCAGACGTCTTTGGACGCGCTGTTCAATGCCAACTGCGTGGAGATTGAAGAGGTCAGTCATTCATTCATTCATTCATAGGTATCCGTCTCGCTGGTGACCTGAAACGCTTATACAGTCTAATAAGGCCTTATAGCTCATAACACCCTCTAAAATTTAGTGCAAACGTCTTTGGACGCGTTGTCCAGGACTGCGTAGAGATTAAAGAGATCAGTCATTCGTTCATTCATTAATCAGTGTCCGTCACGCTAACACGTAGGTAATATCCGGGCCTAAAACGCTAACGCAATCTAAGGCCTAACACCCTTGAAGAAAAGGTAAGCAAACTTTTGTGTATTCTGCGCCACCCACCTGATTGATAGACATTAACAAAAAAGGATTGGGCTATGGAAGTAATTTTCGGTCTAGTCTGCACCTGAATAGATATCTTTAATAACATCCGCAATTGGCATACTTGTTTGTCGCATCTTAATGAGATGAACTGAATAGCGGGCCTTTAAGAGTCACTTGATCATACACAAGAAGATAGCCGCAGAAGAACCAAGTCACCGACATAGGCCCACTAATTGCTAAGTTCCCCTTGTCGAAGGGTTACGGAGGTCAGGATATAACCAGACCTCAGCCTGCACCTAGGACCATATTCAGGCATACTAAGAAATACGACAAAGCACTATGCGGAAGTTTATCTTTTGTCTTCCATTAGCTTCCGCCCGTGGCTTAGCCTGTGTGGAGTTTGATCTGTTACATAAAGTATTTTTCAAAACAAATTGGATAACCATGAAAAAAGGTTATAGTGAGTCAACCTTAAAAGATAGACATATTTTTAAAGGGTAACAATTCCGTCATACATAATTTTTGCGTAACTTTAACTGTTTTCGCTGCGCACGCAACGGAAGCTCTCAAAAGGATTTTTTTTCCCGTTTTTGTAACATTTTTATTGATGCTCCGCTTCAATTAGTCGTAGTGTGATTTTATATAGCCTATTAACCTTCCTCTTTAACTGGACTTTCCAACTCAAAACATTTTTCAATTAGAATCAGTATTCCTGAGATTAGCGCTTTCAACCAAACAAACAAACTCTTCAGATTTATACTACTAATAATATGAGATAGTAGATTTGTTTTCGAATGTACCTGTCCTTAACATAAATACTTTTATTTCAGGACCAAAGAACAGTCCACAGCACGTGGATGGGTCGCATCGCATCGTACTACTACCTCTCGCACAAGACGATGGCGCACTTTACCGCGAACCTGCAGGGCCACCTCGACGTCGACTCGTTACTGAGGGTACTGGCCGACGCGCACGAGTATGTTACACTTCCAGTGAGACATAATGAGGACATACTCAATGGGTATGTGACTGTAATATTTACATGGTTATGAGTATTTATAATTATAAATAAAGAGAGAATTTAAAGTAGCTACCATTGTATAAATAATATGGACATGACCGGTCCTATTTTTGTTACAAAAATTACAAATTGTAGGTACTGGTCATATCCATATTAATATAGTAATACCTACTTCATATGCGCTCCCTAGATAAGGACTTGTATTTATTGCTATCCCATTAGACAACACACCAATTGACAAAGACACCAAAGGAATTGATATCCTTGTATTATGGGGTACTAGACAAATGTTTTTTTGTCAGACATGTCTCCCAGCACACTCAGATTAGCAGACAGATAGCAGATAGCAAAGTTTTTATGTTGCTGCTAAAGTTTGCGCGTAAGACCTATTCACCTGAAGCGTATGCCGGTCATAGAGGGCACACCCATACAATCATACTCATACAGGTCATTCATAGAGTAGAAATGTCATCCATTTAATTCAACAACAATTTCGCCATTATTTGATCAGTGACGTACTGTTTTAGTACGGGCGAGGGTTGAGAAAACTTGTCAACTCATACTTAGTTGTAAAAAATCTCTGATCAGTTTCGGAAATAGATGGTCCGTTTTACTACTCTATAAGGTATCTGCTCGATGGTGCGTGTAAAGGGAAGCGCGCGATTGACAAGTCGCGTATGACATTGACGAAAGATTGACATTTGAAGTGACCGCTCCGATTCTACCGCTCCAATACCTCAGAAACTATAAGCGCGGGCGCCATATCTTAAGGCGCAGGGTAAGGAGAATAAAGAGAGGTGTTTTTGCACAAGTTTTCTGGCGAAAATACTGGATGTAGGATGTAAAAAATAATATATCATGTAACTTATATGTTGAAGTTTTTCCTGTTGTATCTAAATACTAGTTATTATTTCTTATAAACTCTAAAAAATATTTCAAAGTACCGCGAATATCGCGAGCTTGTACACATTTATATTTTAAACGACGTTTTTGTTTAGTTTCAAAGTTGGTTTAGTTATTTATAACATTCGTGCCTTTAGGTTGAAGTTTTATTTAATAGTCAACAAATTAAGAAATAAAAGCATTTTTATGGATTTCACTCTCAGCGCCTACTTTTCCATGAGCGGATATTTTGCTCGCAATGATAATCTATTTGCACAGGAGCGCAACGGATGGATGTTTAGTCAGCGAGAAGCATTTGTACTATCTTAGGCACGTAATAGATGTCGCGCGAGGCGACGCTAAATGCTCAAGGTCACTTGCCTTACCCGTCGCCTTAACCACGGGCTTATACTCAAATTGTAACCAGATAATGTTTGCCCACCAGTGAACTGTCCCAGCTGTGCCGTCTCCCAGTAGACGCGTTGACCCTGGACTCATCTAACGTGAAGGCGTTCCTCTTACTCCAAGCGCACATGACGCGGCTACCGCTGCCTAATACCGACTACCTGACGGACACCAAGTCTGTGCTGGACCAGACGATTAGGATATTACAGGTATCAAATGGTTTTTTTCCTATTGGCGACTGAGTCAGTATAGGTTAATTAAGTATAAGGATTAATAAATCTGTCGCCTGCGGCCCTAAGTCGTAACTTATTATGATGGTGTTAATTCGGATACCATGTGCAATGAAAGTGTTGACATGACATCTATTAACTAAGGGGGCGTTCAAGTATTACGTAACGCAATTTAGGGGGAGGGGGGTCTTGTCAAACGTTACGATGCGTTACATGGGCGGGAGGGGGGTTCAAACAACACGTTACGTTACGTTACGTAACACAATTTTTTTATTTAAAATAAAAACTAGGGAATTGAAATCCTCAAGTTGGCAACCCTTTTCGTTTATGTTTTTTACGGGTAATCCCTGGATTGTATTGTACTTACGTCATTTTAGTAGGAACTATTTTGGGCAACATAATTTTGACTTTTATGTAAAAATGGTCACTTGGTGTTACGTAACGTTTAAGGACGAGGGGAGGGGTACAGAAAAACGTTACCGCGCGTTACATAGTGGGGAGGGGGGTTCAAAAATCTTCAAAAATTGCGTTACGTAATACTTGAACGCCCCCTTAAATCTATGGCTACGGTACATAACGCTAAGCGACTAGCAAGGCCACCAAGCGCGCAGTACGGCACCTCTAGTATATGTTCGCACGTTCGTAGTTTTCTTTTTTAGGGTTCTGTACTTTAAAAATAAAACGATAGGATCACATCGTTGTCCGCCTGTCTGTCTGTCGAAACCCTTTTCAACGGAAACGCGTTAAGGTATTCATGTTTGTGTGATAAGCACCTTACCGTACCTTAGTTATGGATATTTATAATTATCCGTTATCAAGTCGCTATAGTAAAAGCTTTGCTTAGTTTGGGGCTAGATAATTGGTTTGATTGTAAAAGCAATTTATAATTTATTTATTTATTTATAATTTATATTAATATCAAATTCAAAATCACTTTTGGTCGGTTTTCTTTTCTCATGCACCCACTTACATTAATCGTATCATTATTCCAGGCAATGATAGACACCTCGGCCGAAAACGGTTGGCTATCCGTCTGTCTGTCCTGCCAGATGCTAATGCAGAGCATCGTCCAAGCGCGATGGCCGCACGAGTCCCCCCTCACCACTCTGCCACACATCGACTCCCAGCATCTGTACATGTTCTCCCAATTGACCAAAGATAGCAACAAACCGTGCACGATGCTGAACGGACTGAAGGTGGCCTGTGGGAGGAACTACGAGCTACTGGCCAAGTATCTGAGGAGGGAGTTTGAAGAGAACCAGATAGAACAGATACATAGGGTAAGTGGTTAATTTAAATTGAGCTGCAAGAATGTTCATTTTGTTACCGAATCTGAAATGTTGTCATCAACAATCAAATACTAAATGAGTATCATTTTATTCAGTATACAAGCTGAATTATAATAATAGTGCGAAATACTTAAGGGTTTGTAAATACTCATGATAACAAACAGTTTTTTCCAAGCAACTACTTACCTATCTCAACCTAATTGTTAGTATAAGAAAATTATTTCTTAACATAAACGCGGACGGCAAACTAACAATATTAACTTACTTAAAATACAGGGTGTCCCTTGTCACATGCATTCTACACAAAACATTTTCAACGACTTTTGGTCTATGACTTTTTTTTTAATTTGCATAACATTTTTTTCTTTCCATACAAAATTACAAAACTATCGAGTGTGGGAAGTCGAATAAATTGTGTCAATGTTTTTAAATTCGTAGAACACAAGTTGAAATATTGCGTAGTAACAAGGTGACGTGATCTTTACCGGACAACCTGTGTAGGCACTCTTCCGAGCATTTTTTTTATTTAAAAAGGGTACACCAACAACATAATATATTTAACACTTATTTCACAACACATGCATAAAGACATTTCTGATATATATGTCACTTAAAGGTGAGCACAACATTCTCAATTTACAAAGTTGCGGTCTTATGGATAAAACCAAACCAGCAGACACATTTCAAATGGAGAACAATATTTTCTTAAGTAGAACACAAGTACTCATGTTTTTTTTTTTTTAATTTAGCGTGACTGTCATTGAATATATCCAGGTCTGGCATCTTACTCTGGAGTACATTATAGTCGTTTAGTATTTTGCTTAAAGGAGATTGACGACCTAGGTTGGTTTTTGAGGCCGGAGTTCAAAAGATTTTTACTATCTTATATCTAGGATACTTATGTGGTACGGCGATACAAATACGCTGAAGAAGGCTGCAACACCTCACCTGCCCGCTCAGAAGCTTATGAAGAAAGCACATGCTGGACAAGACTCTTCGGTTTGCAAGAGAAATGATTTTAAACTTGTCGAGACGCACTTACACACGTCACAAAATAAAGCTTGGCCCTACCACCGCTTCTTCTTTTTACCAGGCGATATGCGACCTTCCGACGCTGGACATAAAGGTGTACGTGCGGGGCCTGTGGTTCGACTGCGACCACGAACAGGACAAAAAGATTGCGCAACCACCTGCCAGAGACGTGTGGCTCCCATTACATGCTGACCAGGTAAAAGTCAACCAATTTTTTCTTTTCTTCTTCCTAGTGCATTAGCCCGTTCTTAGACGGGATACGCTTTAAGCATGATCTTTGATGCGGCAAGACTGGTTATTATATTATGAGCGATTGCCATCAGACCTCCGTAACCTTTATACAGGTTGATCGGACCATATTTGGACCATGGCTCCACATCCAGTGTTATACAGGGTTACATTGCAAAGGTGCCAAAAAAATAAGATCTAGGGAACAATATAAAGAAGCGTCTTAATCGTTATTTCTAATAATTGTATGTTACGAAAAAAAAAACTAAATATCCGAAAATAAAGTCAATAGAGAGATAACGAAAGCCGCGCGGTCATTCATCATACGCGTAGGTACGGCGAGCCTACAGGGACCTTACGCAGTGCACATACAGTTCAATATTTCCATGAATGAGTTAAATTATCTACGATTTTTAACAGCGGATAGAAATAATTAAATGAGAAAAAAAAAGTGTTTTTGTTCTTTGCATAGTTCGATTAAGTTACTGATTCTGAGCCACTCCAAAAGATTTGGCACCCCTTTGCAATGTAACCTTCTAGAGTCCGAAAAATCTAGAGGTATGTGTTGTCAGAACCCACGGGTTGAGTGGCGAGGCTACCACTTTATAGAAATATAAAAATACGCCAGAAAACACGCTAATTGTTATAGTCTCGAAATAAGGAATTAACATCCTTGGTTATACGAGGAACCAGACAATGAATTTTACCAGAAACGTCTCTCAGCTCACTCAGACACGTGCCAATTTAGAATTGACTGGAACTGGGACCTGTTGCATTCAAGATGAGTCACTGCAATACCAATCGGCTCGTCCATTATTAGTTGAATGCTTATCTCAAGGAAATAACAATTTTAATCACATCAGTCATTAAAATGTCTATGTTATGAATTAATTTAATATTTTATTACATTAACCTTTACTCCTTCGTATCACTAGGAATATCTAATTAACTTCAGATTTATTCAGGAAGGGTATCCTAATTACTAATAAATAATCTAGTAAATGTTATTTTCGTATCTATCAAGTCAAAATCAACTATGACTACATTCACAGCTCATCTCTGTTATGTTTCTTTATGGTGCATAACTATTGACTACTAACTCTGAAATAAAGTGCTCTAATGCCTACTTGCACACATGCGTCCTTTTATCTCGAGAACGCGTGGAGGTAGGAGGGAGTTGAAATTAAAACGATATTCTCAGGTCTACAGTCTCTTGAAGCTGTTAAAAATCAAACTTCTAAGTTAACGTAAAAAAAGATAAGGCCGTTGATGCCGCAAAAAACGAATATTTTGATACTCAAGGGAATCAAAATTAATTAATTACTTCCCGTTGACCTAAAATCATGAAATTTGGCAAGAAGCAATGTCTTATTATAGCACAACAAGTAGAGGCAAAAGTCGAAAAACCGTGTAGTAACTACATAAAAAAAAATTCTTTAACAAACTCGGAAAATCGTTAAAAATTTCCGTTATAGACGAATTATTTACATAGATATAAGTTGGTACTGAACCCTCGGGTGGTCGAGTTTAACTCTCACTTGGCCGGTTTCGTTTTTTGATTCGAATCCCTTCATCACCCAGGAATACACCCTCGTACTCGAGATGCAGCGGCGCGGCGGCAACCCCAACACGGTGCTGTGCCCCCGCTTCCCCCGCAGCAAGAACGAGGGCTGGTTCGCGACCCTGGGCGCGGTGGAGCGCGCCGAACTGCACGCCCTCAAGCGGCTGCCGGCCAGGGGCAACGCGCAGATCACCTTCTACACGCCGACGCAACGAGGTCTGTATGGTCAGAGGTAGAGATGTTCCCGGAACCATGGAGCGCATACCCTATAGTATGGAGGGTAAAGGTAAGGAGTACTATCTTCGTTGTGAAAAAATGTCCATCAAACTGCGTTAAATTTAATGGCGCCACAGTAGCAACAGGGTTAATTTCAAAGAAAGCGCCAAAAGTTATAAGAAAATTAGAAAGAAAAATAAACAAGGACAGAAGAACTTCCGCCCCGTTATGGCGCACTTTGCATAATAAAAAACTAAGGAGCATAGTCAATTGCTTATCATTTCATAACGCCTGATTATTTTTTATATTTAAAATATAAATACATAAATAAAATGAGGCAGTTGTTGAAATGTTTTAAAAAGTTGTATAAGTCACTAAAAAACTCGGAATTACTCGGTTTACTCGGATACAGTTCGCCCACCCCAGATAACCTGGGAACAGGGCAGGCAAATGATGACTCGGATACAGTTTGCCTATGCTAGCGCCATTTTGGAGGGTTTTGGAACTGTTATTTACAGCCTTAGCTAGATACTTTTTCAACTTTCTGCCCATAAGAGACAGTACTCCTTACACCCTCAATACCCTAGCTAGTAGAAATGTAATTTATTTTATTCGACAAAAAATCCGCAATTTTTTTTTCTGTGACTGTACTGCTTTAGTATGAGCGAGAGTTGACATGTCTCATATTATCTCATACTAAATGTAAGTGAAATCACTAAAGTGTTTGTGATAAAGACGGTCTGTATTGCTGATCTATAGGGTATGTGCTTGATGCCAGGAATATTCCCCGTGCTAGGAATATATCTCTGTATGTGGAGTAATGGAAGAAACTCCTGTATGGGGCATACAGGAATTTCTATATTTCCCGGGAACAGCAAATCTTGTTTGTTATTGTGTCAACATTTGTTGAATACTTAGTGTTGTTATTTTCTCGACCAGTGTTAATAACACATATAATGTAATGTTTCAGGTCGCATCATTTACACAATATACGTCCTCAGCGACAGCTACATGGGACTTGATCAACAATATGACCTGCAGTTTGAAATCATGGATCCATTGCCACAAGAAAATATAGAGAAAGTATATGATACATATGATAAAAAGAATCTTCTTGAGTAAATATTATTTTATATCATAAACTATTGTTATTATGATTTCATTTGTTATCCCTATATATGAAATAAAACTATTAAAACTATTTGATCTAATTATAACCATTTATTAAGTATGTATTAAAAATACAATATTCTGTTTATACACAGCTAAACTACTATAGTCATTAAATACAACAGTATTTCTAAGCAATTTTTGACAAAAATAGGCAATGGGGCTTTTGATTTTGTTATTAAAACACTAACGCAGCAATGCCACTACCCTTTACAGTCTATATTTTGTTTATCATATCACCAAGAAAACAAGGAAATGTTTTCTGGTAAAAGTAACAAGTCACAAAATAAAACAGTAAGAATATTTACAGTAAAGGTATAAATTACAATGCTAAGATACTATCACAAATGCAAGAAAACACAGAGATATCAGATATGCAGATATATAAGTACTTAATCAAATTGCTTAGTAGGTTATTTTGAAAGCAATACCCTTTTTTTTGCTGTTGATTAGTGCAATAGTTACATACATTTTATACACAAGAAAAGAGATTGAGAGAATTGATTATACACTAATTGCTTAGCAGTACAATTAAAGACAAATGCTTAAGGCATAATAAATAATCAAAGTGAAACTACAATAGTTAAAAACTATCCAACCAGTCAGTTACATTATTTCTAGTGACTTCAATCTTAAGTATCCTGTACACTTTTTCTTTACTAAATTTTTCTTTGGTAGAGCACTCAAACAATATCACATATTGTTGGAGTGTCAGCGTTATGCTATTTACGCTTTCTCTGCTCATACTCAATAGCTCTTGCTTCAGAAATAATTTGTCTCTCCCTTGTTAATATACCATCAAGTTGTTCAGTAAATGCATCAAACGAAAACTTGGTCTCAAACCTCTTTCGTCCCGCTTCACCCAATCTTTCAACCAGATCTGAATTCAGTATTAGTGTTTCCATAGCTTTAGCAAATGACTCGCTATTTGGTGAACATAAGAAACCAGTAACATCATTTACAATTGTTTCAGTGGGACCTCCACTGTTCACTGCAATGACTGGTTTACTGAAGTACATAGCCTCTAATGGCACAATACCAAAATGTTCATTAGATGGTGTATACACTAAAGCTTTGCAGTTGTAAAGTAAAGAAACCTTCTCAACATCTTTTGGAGACTTCATAAATGTGACTTTATCCTCAATATCAAGTTCTGCAGCAAGGTCAGTAAGCTCAATAAAATGCTCCATATTTTCCAGATTAATTGGGTCAAAACCTCCAGCCATTATCAAATGGACACGACTCCAGTCTGCTTCATTTAGATTATGTTTTAAATACTCTAAAGCTCTCAATGCAAGCTGCAAATTCTTCTTTCTCTCATACCTATTTATAGACAAAAAAATAAACTTATCAGTACCTACAGGTACAACCTCTTTCAAAGGTTTTGGTGGTGTCATTTTGAAGAACTCTGTGTTTATAGATGGATAGCAAATGTCAGGAATGTCTTTGATTTTTTGGAATGCATCCTGGTAAACTCTAGCTGTGTATTTACTATTGACCAGGACTTTGTCAGCTCTAGCTGTTGTTAGCTCTTCCAGCCAGTTGAGAGGAGCTCTATATATTTTTTTAAGAATCCCGCCATCAGAAGTGAGTAGTTTGTCAGGGTGGTGGCAATAGAAAACAACTCTAAAAGGTCCATGGGCCATCTTTAAAAATGGAATGCATAATGATATCAGGTCACAGAATATAAGGGTGGGTTCTTCGACTGGTATTACGTACCAGGAGAGGTAAATTGCCGCGTAGACCATGCGTGCGTACGCACACGCCGCTTTGAACCTCCCGAGTATAGAACGCGGTATCCAGTCGCCAATAACACTTACTGGGAAAGTCCCATCTCTAGTCTCGGCGAAGCAATGAGTAGGGTCGTGATGATTCGTGTAAAAAGCAACTTCGTGGCCTTTTTTCTTGAAAGCCAATGCGGCATCTAGCACGAGGCGCTCTGCCCCACCAATCCCCAAATCTGGATGCAGGAATATGATTTTCACCATATTGCTGCTACTTTTAAATACCTACCAAACTATCCAATAGATCATCCACGTACTATTTCACAGTATCACAATTTATTTCAAAATTACGTGGATTGTTTTTAGCCACACAAAAAGTAAAACACATCCATTCCATTTCCACACAAACCACAGATTAATAATATATGCCACAGATTAATATATGTCTAATATATGCCACACAGGCACACAGCAGACAGAGTCCACAGACCAAAGACCACAGACATTTTTTACACCATCTTTTTTGACTTATTTCGATGACATTGACATCGGCAGATCTGGAATGGCTTGTTCTCAATTCTTAATGACACATGCTTTTTCATTACTTGACCCTGCCCCTACCTTAGTTTGAAAACACTTATTAACGATTAAGACCAGTTTCGGAACAAGAAGAGGGTGAGGTCTAGCTGGCGGGCTGACTGAGGTGGACGGAAGGATCGTCCAATGGCAGCGTTGTCCCCACTATTTCAAGAGGAGTCAGTCCTCCGTTTAGCAATAATAATTACAGATGGATGTCTCAGCCTCCTCTTGACATTGCTAGATCTTGCCCCTACCCTTGCTTCCGGTATCGCATCCACGGGTGGTCGTCGACTCTTCGCTTCTTGTTCCGGATTGAGCTTACATCGATTTCCAGCTTCGCTTACTAAAACTCGTGCGGTGTGGGCTAATATAAACCCGGACCAAGTTTGAAAACACAAATATCGATATAGTCAATATCGGAATGGTTTTTATAGAGAAAGGGGGCGCTGGCAGGCTGACGAAAGTGAACGGAAGGTTCTTCCATCTGGCAGCGGGCGTTTGACGTCAATGAAAGCATAGTGGAGGCAAGGTCAAGCAATGTCAAGAGAAGTCCGTTACTCCGTTATCAAACGTTATTAGCCTTATAGTAAAAGGCCTTGTTTTATCTGACAAGGTTTGGTCATAGACACTTCCACGAGAGTTGATAGTTTCGCTATTGATAGTTGACCTTGAAATCTAGTAACAACTAGCTGTCCCAGTGAACTTCGTACCGCCTCTTTTTTTTTTTATTATTAAAAAAATTTAGTTATTCTGCTATTCGAAGTGGATACAAATCCAAAAAACCAGCCGTTCTTGACTTATAAATGGTGTAACTAACCCGACTTTCTTTTATCTAAATAGAGATATCGGTACATAGTGCTATCGATATCACAAATTAAATAATACTATTTATTGGATGCAATAACGTCGATAGTATCAATACTATTTCATCATCATACTTTCGCTACTAGCATCAATTGATTTGATTGATTGATTGAATTGATAGCATCAATAGCATTAAGCTGGTGACAAACTGCGACGGACGCGTCTTGACATTGTGAGGTCAAGCGCTGCCATTGGTCTATCCTTCAGTCAACTTCCGCCAGCCCAAGGATCGACCAATAGCAGCGTTTGACCTTACAATGTCAAGACGAGTGGAACCGCGTCTGTCGTCATCTGTCACCGACTTGTAAAGTAATACTATCGATAGTATCGTTGTATTAAATCATAAAAACTAGATACTATCAATAGTTTAATAGTATTACACAAATTATAAAATTATAGATAATGTGAGCTGTCAATAGTATTGATCCTAAACATATGCTGGTCTTTAATATTATCAATACTATCGGAGCTAATACTTTCGATACTATTTTTGTATACCTAAAAAAAATAACAGACAATAGACATGGATAAGTCAATGGACTTATACCATACAAGACTATACCACCTTCATAACACATCGTTAAATGTCCTAGGACAGATCACGAAGAAAATTGATATAAAAAAAATAAGAATAAAAAATTTTTGTATACCAATATCATTGCCCTGTACTATCAATACTATTGATGACGTGAAATATCGATAGTTTAGCGATAGTGGACTATCCATAGGTAACTCTTACTTCCTCGAGTGATCCAGACACACCGTGTCTGCACTGGGCCCATGTTAAGTAAGGCCTAAACCTCTTCTTAATTAAATGAAGGGAATATCAGTAAAGATGAAAAAATACTATTTGATTAATGGAATGTCAATCTTAATACAAAAAACAAACATATTCTTCACACAAACAATATAACTTCTACAATGCTGAAATATTCTTAGCTATTTAACCCATTAACATCCCCGCGGTCTCTCATGCAGAGACCGCAAGACAATAGAATATCTATTGTGTCTTGTTTATGTATGCTTCATCAGTTAATTATATTACAGTTTCATTTTAAACTTTTTTAATTAAATGTTTTCTTCTACTGTTTAAAAATGGTTTACAACTAAGGTTTGTATGATATGTTGAAACATAGGAAATACTCTTTTGATCTTTGATGGCTAATAGGACTGATTACCAAATGTGGAAAATTACACTTATTTCAACAGTTATAGTTCATCTTTTCTCTCAATTTTTACTAGATCCACATGGAAAGTAAGAGTCGCTGACTTCGGTATTTTCGGGGGTGCCCCAGCTTCCCCATATGCCAGCTCTGGAGGAATGACCAGCTTCCTTTGTTCTCCTTCACACATTCCAATAAGGCCTTGGTCCCAGCCCTTGATAACTTGGCCGGATCCAAGAGTAAATGTTAGAGGATTACCTCTAGGAATTGAACTATCAAACTCTGTACCATCCTCTAACGTACCCTGCAAAACATAAACTTTAATTATTAATTTATCTAATAGTTTAAAAGCGTAGTTCAAAATAAGTCTTAAGGACACAAGTTCAAAATAATATTAGCGAATGATTACCGTATAATGCATATGGAGTAGATCTCCCTTTTTACTCTTCACAGGGCACTCAGTAGGGCGTTTTTTTACTCCAATTTGCAATTTCTTTGGTGCCGAATTCCCAAGAACAACATGTGATATGACACTCATAAATACTAGGAAAAACAACAAAATTTTACAAATTTTTCCTACAGCGGTTTTCATTTTTGTGTTTGAATCTTTGTTGTAATTATTTCTTTCACCAATTATAGTTGATAGCACTGAACAAGTAATACTACGTAATAGTTGATAGCGTTATCAACAAATTCACACAATAGATTAAATATGCCATGCCAATATCACAGATTAATTTAAGCAATTTAATGTCACTGGAGCCTGGACCACTGAACAAGTAATACTACGTTTTAGCCTGGACTGGACACTGACCACAGAATAATAATGTCTAACACTGACTCACTGAAGAAGAAGTACACTGATCAAGTAAAACTACATTAATCAATCACTACTTCTTCACCATTAAGCCGGTGACAGTTGGCGTCGGACGCGGCTGCGGACTCGTCTTGACATTGTAAGGTCAAACGCTGCCATTGGTCGATCCTTGATCTGGCGAAAGTTGACTGAAGGATAGACCAATGGCAGCGCTTGGCCTCACAATGTCAAGACGAGTCCGCAGCCGCGTCCGTCGCAGTTTGTCGCCAGATTTACGTGTATAACACAGATTAGACAGAGTATGGTGTATAACGCGTATAGACTCGAATTACATAAATCATTTAATATAATATATGATATGTTTTAAAAAAGCCTTGCTGCTAAAATTTTAAAATTGATTAATAAATTTTTATTACGATTAATAGGTCTTAAGTATTCAAAAGGAATCCGTTTGCATTCTCTGACCGCTGAATTAAGAACAGGAACAGTTAAAAAAAACACTACTACTAGCGAGTGCGAAATATTTTTGCGCTTTAATACCGGTGACAGATGGCGGCGGACGAGGCTTCGGACTCGTCTTGACATTATAAGGTCAAACGCTGCCATTGGTCGATTCTTTCGTCAACTTCGCCAGCCCTTCAGCAAGACTCCGCCCCTTCCTGTTCCGAAACTGGCGTCCGGCAGCCGTGTGTCACCGGTATTAGCATCAATCGAAACTATCGATACTACCGATAGTATTGCAAAAAAAGAGATACTGATACTATCGATACTATCGATAGTATCAATAGAATCGTTAGACTATGATAGTATCGTTTTTCCTTCAACTATCGATAGGCTATCGATAGACAATCGATATTGACCTATCGAGCGGCAGCACTAGTTGTTACTCTGTCTGTGGTCAATTGTCAAATCGGGAAGCGGTTTGTGTGTGTAAACTGTGTGGTTCTATTGATATTTGATATTGTGTTTTTCAAAAACATGATATGATCACGCTATTTATGTATATTACCTATTGGCCGGTCAATTGAATTTGTTTTAAAAGTTGTTTAAATTTTAAATTGGAGGAGGACTTTTCTCTAACACTTGTTGACTACTTGATAAAAATGTCTGTAAAAAGAAATCAATTGGATAACTACAGAAAGTCCTTGTTAAATCGGGTCACAGCTAATGCAGCGTTTATCGAATACATCGAAAATTGCCTGGCTAGAGAAGATGAAAGCGCCAAGCATTCCTTTCACAAAGTGATGGTAGTATTAATAATCTTAAATCTCAAACAAAATATTATCTTAATAAATATATAAAAATAATACAGGGAAGGCATTGTCACTTCAACAGTTCCAAATTTATGTCATTTATTTATCTAATTTCTAGGTACACAACTGGAGTGGGACAGAAACGCAGTTATTTGAAACACTAAGTGAATACTTCAACGCCACAATAATACCTGTTATGTTTACATCTCAAAGTGAAATCACCTCTTTTTATACAAGCAGTCTAGGTCTAATGCTGAGACTGATAAAGCTAGACTTTATGGTTCCATTTCAACGGAACATGTTCAACTTAGACATATTGTTTAACGATAAGAACTCTGTAGACTGCTTCCAAAATACAATCACTATTGAAGATATAGTCTGTGGTGTTGTGAGCAGGAGGTTCAATGAGAAGTGTGAGTTGGATTTGTCCAACTTTTGCAATGACCCAGGTAAATTTTATATCTGTATTGACTGCTTCACTTGTGTTGTGCTTGTCTTTGTGATTGTGTCTTAATTACATATGCCTACTAAGTTAAATATACAGGGTGGCCAGAAAAGTGACATCCAAAATTTTTTTAGGTGCCTTGTGTTAAGAGGTATCTGAATCACCCTTAAGTATGTTCTATGATTTTTCGTAGTTTTCGAGTAACGATTTTTTTATGGATATTTGCAATTGGCTCAGGTTGAAAACTTTAAAAAATAATCTATAAACTGTGCATTTATGCATAAAATAACAGCTTCATAACTTTAATGGAAGTTACTACAAAATTGACCTAAAGTTGAGAAATTATGTTGTGTGTTATCATTTAAATTTTTAACTTAAAATTAAAAATCTACTGATAATTTTTTAGTTTTTAAGTAGCTTCAGAAAATGCGCTAGACTCTAAGCTTTCATAATAATAATAAAAAAGTAGTCCTTCATAGGCTATTTTAAAAAAAATTTAACTGTATATTTCAGTTAATTTAAAATATGTTGCTGAAAATGTTACCAATGACAGTTTTTTAATTTAGTCTTATCACTATTTCTTGATTGTATTTATGACAAAACTCATTATAATATTATCCTTTAAGATATTTTTGTTAAACTTTTCTCTATCAATTCTAGAGTTTGTGGAGAAGAAAATAAATTTCTACAAGGTATCATTATTATCACATTTCAAAATATTGATGTTAAGAATGGGAAGGGATACAAAGTCTTTGAATTTAAGCGAGAACTGCCTAAGGTATGTAATATTTGATGGCATATAATGACCCAACTATGTAATAATGACATAATTATGTGTAATAATAACATAATTATGTGTATTATCTTATTTACTTTATTGTAATAAAATTGTAGGTAGATAGACATTGTATCGCACAAATAAGACGCAGACATACGATCAGGCGGCCTTTTAACCAAATGCAATTTTAAAATCATATTTTTCTGTGTATTTACAGTCAAGTACCATTGGATATATTGAACTTTTTTATCAAGGGAGATCTCACAGCTATCAATCTAAGCAACAATAATGTAAGTGAAAATAATTTAACAATTTATTTGTATACTTTACTCCTATGCTAGTTTACTAGTCTGTAGAAGACTTAAATAGATTTTATTCTAGGCATAATCACTAACATTTCAGATACCCTCACTGCAAGAGTTGTTCAGAATAAGCAGTAAAATTGAAAAGTTGTGGCTTGAAGGGAATCCGCTCTGTGAAGAGTTAGATGCAATCAGTTATATTAAATCCATAGCCATGAAATTTCCTAGGCTTTCAGAATTGGTAAGATTTAAGAACGAAAATCTATTTTTTGAGAATTGAACTTAATTAATTTAACCTTATTTCTAAACTAATGTTTGAGTAGAATTAGCACCACAGTATGGCGAGGTAAGATGTTTACCCAACGCTAAAAGAGCGCTTAAGCCATAGAAAGAGGAGAAATAAACATATCAGCAACCATTACTTTAGTTTTTAAATCATCCAAGGCGTTAGTTTTACTAACATTGCAAACAACTTTTCCCAAGAAACTTATTGATATATATCTATTATCTATCTAATTCACACACATTCACATTGATCACAGACAGCAAACATAACCTATCAAAAGTAAGTTAAGAGTGGTAATTAGTGTCTTGGGAAACGTTTTTTGACATTGTGAGTTAAAAGTCATAGAACAAAAGTTTTTTACTATGATGTATATAATATGTGGTAACAAGGCTATCCTTGAGATTTGGGACACCCTCTATAAAAAGGTATTTGACTAATACATTTCAGGATGGCATAAAAGTCAATCAGAACGGTTGGGCTTTTCCATTTTTCAAGAATTTCTTATCAACTCCAGACAGAAAGACGAAAATGGTTGTAGAGAAATTTCTGGGTCTTTACTTTACCTATTATGATGACAAAACAAATAGGAAAATTGATACATTCTATGATGTTGCAGCTACACTCACTATGGTCTCTGATTTTACAGGTAGGTACATAATAATAATTAATTACTAGATATCCTCTTTAAAAATATGTATGTGTAAATATAGATAATTACAGTGCTTACTAAAATCACTAATAAATTTAGTCGGAACTAATTAAAATCTAAATTTCAGAGCAAGATAAACATCTTATGCCTCAGTATGGTCAGCACATCCGCAATGCATTGAACCCAAATAAGCAGTGCTTGACGATGTTCAACCAGAAGATATACCGCGGCCGCCATGCTATCACTAATACTCTCAACAGCCTAAGACCCTCCCAACATGACCCTACCACCTTTACTGTTGATGTAACCCAACACGACGTGAGTATAATCAAGTCGACCACAGTTACACTCTCTCCTGTGTTTCATGTATAGTTTCTATTACTACACATACAATATAGGTCCTAAAATACATCCCTGTAGAACATCAATAAATAGAACATTAAATACAGCTTTGTCAGCCTAAAGTTTGAAACTTCTGATCGTGATTGAATATGATAAGTCGGCGGTTACATAATCTACTGTGTACGTATAGTAAATTTAAGAACAGGCTAGATAAGCATTTTGAACTGCATACATAAAAAAAGAAAAAAAAAGAAGAACAACCTGATACGGGCAATCATCAGTTGTTTCAACTGCCTGCCTGATAATAAAATAATAATAATAATAAATATTATAATACTAGCTATGCCCACTGCCCGCGACTTCGGTCGCGTGGAATACGATTTGTCACACCTTATTTTTCTCGCTTAGGAGATAGCAAAAATAGTAGCCTATGTCCATCCCTAGGGTTTAAGCTTTTCCATACAAAATTTCATTAAAATCGTTCAGCTTTCACGGCTAAAAGTAGCCTATGTATTTTACCAAGGTTTAGTCTATCTCTGTACCAAATTTCATCAAAAGCGGTTCAGTAGTTTAGGCGTAAAAGCCTAACAGACAGACAGACAGAGTTACTTTTGCATTTATAATATTAGTGTGCACACTATAAAGATGGTGCATGGAACGTTTGAACTCCAAACCAACAAAAAAATACTGAGAAGTATGGAGGGTAAAGGTAAATGTAAAAAAACAGGGTCAATATCAAAGAAAGCGCCAAAAGTTAAACAGAAAAATTAACAAGGACAGAAGAACTTCCGGCTCCGTTATGGTGCACTTTTCATAAAAAGGAAAATAGAAACAATCCATTTCTTAACGCCTGATATTTTTTTTTATATTAAAATAAGAAATACATAAATAAAATAAGGGATAATTATGTTGAAATGATTAAAAAAGTTTTATAAAAGTCACTAAACTGTAACTCGGCTTACATCAATCCGTCAACAACAACTGCTACATTCATACCATACCCTTTGCCTACGCTGGCGCCATTTTGGACGGTACTAGAACTGTTATTTACTGCATTAGCTGTACACTTATTCGACTTTGAGTAAGAGATTGTACTCCTTACCTCTACCTTCCGTACTGAGCAGGGCACTCTGTAGTAAGTAGGTCTATTGACTGAAACAAACTTTCGATTTCAGCCTCTAAAGGATTTAAGGGCCCTGTTTCTTTAAAAAAGATGGTGACGCTATATGTGACGACATTTAAAGTGATTTCATCCATTAAGATGCAATACACTTTGAGAAATCTTGAAAAACGGCTGACTGAACTATTTTTATGGATAGAAGTAATGTGACAATTTGTGGATATAGCGTCACATTACTTTTCGATCAATGATGACACTATGATGATGATGTTGCTTGAAATAATCCTACATTTTACTTAACCTGTATAATATTTTTTAGAACAAATCAATGTTCCTTATAGTTGATGGAATCTACAGAGAATTAAATGAGAACAGTGCTCAACCAGACCGCCATTTCCAGTTTAGGAGAACTTTCGTTTTTAAAGTAGAAATGGTAAAAGCGAAGTTTTCATACTTCATCACAAATGAGATATTCAGTGTGACGTGGGCAACGAAAGACCAAATAAAGGCTTCCTTTCAGGTAAGATACACACAAACACATCCAAAGAACCCCAAAACGTATACAGTTTATACAAAAGTCCTATTCTCTTTATTCTTATAATTCTATATCCTTATAAATGTATTAATTATTGAATCCCTGTATAAGTAATTATCTTTCTGTACATTTCAGAACCCAATCAGGAATTTAAATGAGTTGTCCCTGATATATCCAGATCCAGACGAAACCGAGGCAATCATTAAAGCTTTTATGCACATCACACATCTTAAAAAGTCTGAAGCTGAAGCGTAAGTACCAAAACGTTAAAAAAATTCGAACTCCCGCAATTAATCTAAATCCTGTTTTCAGTCCTAATTTTATTTTATAAAAACGAACCTCAAAATAACTTGGACAGGTGTAGATGTTTTTAGTTTCGGTCGAAATTATCCACAGGATATTAGGACTATTCGTTGTGGATATTTTCTGAGGTCTGGTCACATTTTAATTGAACTGGACAACACATACCTACCTACAGTTGCCTATTCTGGTATATGTACCTTTTGTATGCCAATTGGTTAGTAATTGCCAAGTAACTACTAAATTGTTTGTATTTTATTTCAGACGCCTAAGAATTGAAAACTGGGATATTAGGAACGCCTTAAAAGTATTTATGTCGCACTACCAAGCTAACAAAGTACCAATCGACAAGTTTGTAGAAGAAGACGATTTCTCAGATACGTCTTCGCTAATAGACGACGATATGGATGAAATTGACTGAATAAAAATGTGGAAATCTTTATTTAATTTATTATCCTATTTTTGCAATTTACTCTCCCACTCCCCTAGAGGATTGATGAAAGAATCAACCAACCAAAAATAATTGGTCGGGTACGTAAATTAAGAAGTAGGTACTGGATATAGAGGATAAGATCCCAAACAAAAGTAAATAACACTGACATGGCAGCAAATCAGTGCAGAGTGCCCAGAGTGAGGTGAGTGCCATAAAACAATCGCCTCGAATAAATTGATCGAAAAGTTATAAAAGTTCACATTTACTTTTCGATCGAAGCGATTGTTTTGTGGCACTCACACTAGGCCCTTAGATGCTGGGGCCTGGGCTGTGCTTTGTGTGTGTTGTGGTGACTGCTGTGCCTGTAAAATACTATAATATAGGTGGTATTTTCTCTTGCCAGAACATCTTACCCTATTACTAATGACAGTAGAGCCTAGAGGTAAGGAGTAACATCTCATAATGGGCGGAAAGTTGAAAGACTGTCTAGCCAAAGCAGTAAATAACAATTCCAATTCCAAAACCCTCAAAAATGACGTGACTAGCGTAGTCAAAGGGTATGATATCGTATAAATATATAGTACTCAGTTGACGGATTGAAGTAAGTCGAGTAATGCCGACTTTTATAAACTTTAAAACATTTTAACAATTCTCTCATTTGATTTATTTATAAGAATGATTTCACTTTGTCATCGCATTACGCGTGAGCAGATGGAACAATAAAATTTCGCTAATTATTTTTTTGTTGTGTTAATTATTGTCAGTAGGTTCAAGAAAAAATAGAGAGTTGCGTAGAAAATCCATAGTGAATAAACTAAAGACCACGCCAGCGAAGTCACGGGCAACAGCTAGTAAAATATAAAAATTGTAAACAATTTGATTGTTTCTTAACATCATGAAAAGTACGCTTTAAAGAAGCGGAACTTAAGCTATCCATCCTATTGTCAAAGGAGCGGAGGTTCTTCTGTCCTTCCTTATTCATTATTCTTATTCTGTTCATAACTTTTGGCGCTTTCTTTAAAAACCCTGTTGTAGTTTTACTTGATCAGTGACCCTGTTGTTACTAGCTAGCACTGATCAGGTAAACTAGCTAGTATGACATACGTACAGTCCATCCATACCATAATATCTTCTTTTTAGTGGCGATGAAAGTGTCTTTTTCCCATGGTTTTACCACCAGATTACACACAACAAGTTGCTAGTTTGATGTACGTACAGTCCATCCATACCATATCTTCTTTTTGGTGGCGATAACATGTCTTTTACCCATGGTTCTACCACCAGAGTACACACAACAACTTCTCTGTTAATAAGCAGTATAATATACCTTTGCTTATAAAAAAGTTTTAAAATAATTCTTTTTTTTATGGCTAATCTGCGTTGCCACATGGTTGCACATGGTCATTAGTGACATGCATGACTGACATCACATACTCTATCTAATCTGTGACTGACATTTACTGTCAACGTTGTGCTTTTTTTTGTGTTGATTTACAAAAAAATAATAAATTGCATGTACTGCGAATTGTAATTTTGTTACGAAAATACCCTCGGTCTAAGATAATGTCCAACAATTCCTTGGGTCAAGGTGCGAATATGCCTACAATTGGATCGATAAACCAAGGCGCTATTCAGTACGTGAACAATCCTCTGCAAAGTCCTCAACTGCAGTCTACATCTCTTCAAGGGTCCCCTTCGCAGCACAGCCCGATGGGAACGCAGGCTCAAGTTAGTTCTAAAGTCAGCCAGAGCGGAGCTGGCGATCAGACGACTCAGGTAAGCCTTAAACATGATCATAATGATTGCATCTAACTATTGTCACTTACTGTCTCAAAGTTGAAGTAGGTATTATTGTCTTGTATGGTATTATTATAGCGCTTATGTTATGGTTATATTTTTATAAAAGTTATCTGACTATTGAAAAATCGGCCCTTAATCAACAATTCTTGCTATCAGATTTTTTTAATGAAAATAATTCAAACTAATTAACCTATGACTAAAAACTACCTACTCAAAAAGTGTCTGATCTGAGGTGAAGATGTTCACACTATTTATGAATGAATGGCAATTTATTGTCGAAACAAGCAGGCTTTTTTTAAATTTAAATAAAGATTGGTGCTATTTTCATCATCATCATCATCATTTCAGCCATAGGACGTCCACTGCTGAACATAGGCCTCCCCCATTGACTTCCAGAATGACAAGTCAGAAGCCGGCTATTTAAAAAAAAATGTATGATTCTTGCTGCTACAATCGTGTCTGTATGCATTTCAGTTGCTCAGTAGACCTCGTCTTCAAGAGTTGGTTCGCGAAGTAGACCCAACTGTGCAACTGGATGAAGAAGTGGAAGAGATGCTACTGCAATTAGCTGATGACTTCATAGATACGACACTGAATGCAGCGTGTTCTTTGGCCAAACACCGACATGCTCCTACAGTGGAGCTACGAGACGTGCAGTTACATTTAGGTAAGAAGATTGACATACTACTTTATTTTGTCCTTAATGTTTTTTTTATAACAAACAAGGGTATTTTTATTTCCTCTTAGAATGCTTTATACTAGCATTTCTCAAGGGAACATCAGATACCCAAGTTACTTTAAGCATTTTTTTTGCTTAATTATACAGTTGATTAGTAGGGAAAATGTGATGAGCAGTGATCGGAGTAGATAGATTGTTTTGGGATCAATGATCTCAAACATTGATGTGAATATGGACATGCCTCAGGGATTCCGGAATTTCTTGGTATCAGTTTTTGAAAAAAAGGCATATCCATATTATGCTAGCACTAACAAAGTACATCAAATCAATCTACCTATTCTGATCACTGGTGATGAGACATCAGTTAAGGGAATCAGATGAAAATACCTTGTCTAACATAGGAATTAAAAAGTGTTTATTATTTATAAACATTTTAAAAATTCATAAAATTTGTTTGTTACGAAAACAGAACGGCAATGGAACATGTGGATACCAGGCTTTGGCAACGACGAACTTCGGCCGTACAAGCGAGCAGCCGTCACTGAGGCACACAAACAGCGTATGGCCCTCATTAGAAAAACTATCAAGAAATATTAAGCAGTATTTGTGTTCTAATAGTTTTTATTTTAAAACTATAGGGAAAAATAATATGAAACTAGGAAATAAGAAAGTTGTTGTAACAAACTACAGCTTGACTGCTGATTGTGATGGTGGTATTCAGGAAGCAGGCGAGGTATAAGTTTAATCAATTATTTACCGGTCTATCAGCGTCATAGCCAACTATTGAATAGCTAGAATACTAGCTAGTGTAGCTTTAAGACACCCACTTACAGCAGTCAAGCTATAATTAATAATTATGCTTGTCTGGCATTGTTTCTTTGGTCCTGGTCCATCAGAACTTACAAATTATGTAAAATAATACAGGATGTCCCGTAAGTAATGAATTAACATCTAGAGGAAGGTAGATAGCATACATTTAACAGATTTGAATAATAAAAAAAAATTACCATTACCAACATTTAAAAAAAATAGATTGTCCCTTTTAAATGCTGTTGCCCCATATGATAACATTTTTAAGATTCAGTTTTAACATCTTGTTGAATTCTTTTGGAATGTATCCTTAAACGATAATAATTGTAATAATTTTTTTTTCTTTACTTAAAAAACGATTTATTTACGATGACATCTTATAAAATATGTATCTGATGAAGAAAAGGGTAAGATTCTACAAAATCTTAAATGTTGGTAACTTGAATGTTTTTTTTAACTATTCTAAACAGTTTATTTAGGTAATTATGTAAATGTTTTTTTGATCCATTATTTCTATGATTGATCCATTATTTACTGGACACTGTATAATATACTTAATTACAGACAAATTAAGAACCACCTTTTTAAATACTGAAAATAATATATATATAATAACGTTTTTCAAGGCTCACGCTATATCCCTGCCCTAAACTGAGCTTTTGTACTTGTATTATGAAATAAGTAAGGATGTGAAATAAGGGCCGATTCAATCGCCAGTTATCTTTATTTGACGAGTAAAATTGACGATTTGACACAATTTCGATATGACAACTGTCAAATATCAAACTTATTCTTCAAATAAAAGTTTCTATTGAAACATCGGCCCTAAGTCTTGTAATTGAAGTTTTAAACTGCCCTATTTTGTGATATCTGTGAAAATATCTTGTAAACTATGTACTTTGTTGTTTTATGTGTTGGCAAGAATGGATTTGATTGAATATGAATGAAAGATTTAACCCATTGAATTGTGGTATTCTATCATCAAAAGTAATAGTTATGATTATTAATAATTAGGCATGTTTGAGTATATTATGACTGGTGGTCAATGCCTGAAATGTAAAAATAAAAATAAAGTTTTAATTGTATTTATGATTTGGTTTTATTGAAAATGAAAGTCATAGTTTTTCAACACACAAATTATTTATTAACATGATGATTCGGGATGATAAGTGATGTTTTAGTACATTACATTTAAATATGTCAAAACAATAATACATTATAAATAATCACATTAAAATCACAAAATAAACAGTTACAATCTATGTAACGAATACTGTCGCAAATAAGAAATCACAGATGGTAAAGTTGGCGTAACATAGATTTAATTTTAAGTGCATATTTATTTATATTTGGAATGTATAAATATAATATTTTAAACTGGGTCTGAACTTCTGATTGATATCTAGGTATATCACTGTCAAATAAACTCATTACATTATAACTATAACACTACAAAATATTGTAATACATTGAAATACTGTTAACTCTAACCAAAACCTTTGACTACTTCTATACGTAAGTTTTTTTTTGCCTATTGTGCCTACCCTACACTGCATACTAAGTTACATTTTAGGTCATGGCTTTGCAACTGATTTATCGCTTATACCCATGTGCATACAAACCCACAAACGATAAGATAAGCCATACTATCGTTCATCCATGAATATAGCGTATTCATACGAGCAAGTATACAATAAATAATATGTACTGGTATCTTCCGATTTAAGTTTCCTACGAAAAATGTACCAGGCCATATGAAAAGTAAATAAGGTTCATATTGTGGTAATTGTATAAGGGTTAATATATTTTAAAGCAGGATGTTTCAAATACTCCATTAATACCTCGAATGCCATGGGGGTCACCGGTGACCCCCGTACAATAGACTTTCTATTGCGTCTAGTTTCTAGGTAGTTAATAACTTAAACATTATATTTATTGGAAACAAGTATCTTGTATTCAGGGTGATTTTTAAATAACCAGTTTCTGATAAACAAATTTAAAATGGGCTAATATCGAATTGCGCAAAAAGGTCACATTTGTTAGCGCAAAAAGGTTACAAAGTTGTTTATCAGCAGCTGTTTACTTGAACGATTTCATATTTACGCTGAATATTTTATTCGCTTTATTTCTTTATTTTTATCCGTTTATTTGTGGAAAGTAAAAATCTTTCATAAGTAATCGTAAACTTTTTGCATAATATTTTATAACATCATTCAGTCAGAGCTAATTTAAAAAAAAAAGTAATAGGACTGGAATATTCCAATAGGAAATACCCACTTTTGTTTTCGTCGTTTCAGTTTCATACCACCCTAATATTTTAATTGTTCAAAAAATCAGGTTCCACCGAGATTTGAACTCGGATCGCTGGATTCAAAGTCCAGAGTGCTAACCATTACACCATGGAACCGATTGGTTAAACGTGAGTAAGATACGCACACAATCCAATCGGTACATGCATACTTGAATTAATATAGGTAAAATAACGCTTTCTGTATTACAACGGAACTATATTTTCTATTAGATACTAGGTCTGCAGAAATCAATGTTGGCCGTCGACTATTTTATTTCTGGCCTTCAAACCACATTTATTTTAATAAAAACCTTTAAAACATTACTGTTATCAGTAAATATGTCCTTTTCTGTATAAAAGGCAAAAAGATTGTCCTAAAATAAAAGTATGATAATACGAGAAAAACAATGATTAAGTACAATGCTTGACGTGTTAGATGTAAACATACCAAATTACCTCACTGTAAAACCACAGGCACATCTTTACAAGGCTCGCCAACGTTTTGCCTTTAGTGCTAATCCAAATTTCAGGTCTTCAATTTGGCAAGCGTCTTGTTATATGCCATTTAACTTAGGTATTAGGCCCTATTTAGCGGTGGGTATAAAGGCTAGTAAAAGACATACCAAACGTTCGTTTAAGAGTGCGAGTTCATCTTGCGTTAGATTTTTCTTTTAACACATTCGTGGACGGACTATTATTCCGGACACAATAGAAGTTTTATTGTAATAATAGCTAGGCATCGCCCGCGAAATCGGTTACCAAGTAGGTAGTCGTGTCTCTACCGCATAATACGTTACAGAGAGGGAAAGTACTGCCCGCAGTGCCGGAACGATCAACGAGAGATTTCACCACATATATATAAAGGGCAGACATTTAAAAAGTTGCAATGAAAATGTTGTCATTTGACACGCAGATTTTTGTACCTTCCGAACATTCCCCAACTTTCCAAACCAATTATCATTTTCGACCTTGTGCTGCCATTGGTTCAAATAAAAAAACAAACGCTAAAAAATACGCGCGCTCGTTAAAAGTGACCTATATTGTACGGGTACTAAAAAGCGTATTCCCTTACTATTTATTATTGATCTAAACAACTGCTGCTGCTTCTTCGCGCTTGTCAGGGATGTAGAGTTGGTCAGATGGGTCCACCTTCTGCCAGTGAAGCGACTTCGACTTGATAGTCACCGGTTCCTGGAAACCAAAACAAAGGAAATTACAATTTAAGTATAAAAACATTGCTACACTGCTTCAAGTCAGCTTGACCATCCATTTCCAATATAAGCTGAACTCTTTCCAAAAAGGACGCTTGTGCAAAAAAAGACCAGCCTATTATGGAAAATGAATTATTGCCTTGTCGCCGTCTAGATAGGTATTGACCCTATTGTACACATTATTGGATTAAATTACCATTTGGTTCAAGGTACGATTACATTTACATGTATTTCTATGTTTTGCATTATTACTGTGTAGCCATAAATTATATTGTCAAAACAATTGCATACCTGGAGAAGTATGCAGAAAAGGTTTTATGCAGAAAGGAACACATTTAATATGTATGTAAAATAGTGATTTACTGTGACATTTCTCTATCACAAATGTTGATCCTTTACAAGATAATATTGATTAAATTATCAAAGTGGACGTCCTACCTAAAAACGATCGGTTTTGCGCGCTTAATTTTGTAATTATTTTGACTTAGGTTTACTAGTTATTTTTTTGTTCTTTTCATAAACTAAAAATTATATTATTTTAAAAGTCTACCTGAAGATTATTGTGTAGTGTTTATCTTATATATAAAAATGAATCGCTATTTCCCTTGGTCATCGCATCACGTGTGAAGGGATAGAACCATATGGCTAATTATTTTTTTGTTGAATTAATTATAGTCAGGAGTAGGTTCTTTTAAACGAAAAAATTAAGAAAGTTTTTTTTAAATTTTATAAAACACCTCGCGAACGAAATCGCGGGCAACAGCTAGTATCTTATAATAGTTGTTCATAACGACAGTTTTTTTAATATATTTGAATGAAAATTTCTGAAATTTTGTTATCTCAGTATTTTATTTCTGCTATATTTCGTAAGAAAGTAAAAAAAGTATTCAACCTATGTGCAAATAGACCATATTATCTTCAATCAAATGTTAAAATCGAATTGTCAGGATAACTTGAGTCTCTTGTAAACAGATGTTCAAACGTAACTCGAACGTCATTTTTCTGAAATAAGGGTAGTAACTATTGGTGATTTACCTTTATTTTTGAAATGATCGCGCCACATGCAAGAATAAGAACTAATCTTTTTAATCATGTGTTATTTTGTTTCAATTATCATTCATCATCATCATTTCAGCCATAGGACGTCCAATGCTGAACATAGGCCTCCCCCAGTGATTCACGTCTTTACAATCAGATAATAAAATGTACGAACATACAACGATTTCTAGGACGGCCTCTTATGACTTAAGCCAATTTGGGATAATAATAGTTGTCGTAAGTTAGTCTTATGATAGCTATTATTATCCCAAACTACTAACAACTTTTCCCAGATTATTAATAAATGTCTAAGTATATCTTTAAAATACAAATTTTAACATGTGGTAGGGTTGTTGTGAGTATCAAGTATGGCAAAGCAAAAAAATAATAATAATAGAGGTTTCCAAAAATATTAGTTATTTGAGCAGTAGAATCACCTTAGGAAAGCTTATTTTTTCTAAGAATAATATGTGTCATCTGAATAGTTTTATGAACTTTCGTCATCATAAATTAAGAACCTGAACACGCTATCAGACTGTAACGAATTGACGATATTAAACAATAATAAAATAGTTGAATATATAATTAAATAGAACCATATTTTAAACTATTTAATTTTGATAGAATAAATTCATGTTAAGTAAATGCACAAAATAATAGGTTCCACCGAGATTTGAACTCGGATCGCTGGATTCAGAGTCCAGAGTGCTAACCATTACACCATGGAACCACTTGTGCAATTGTCCCAATTAATGGATAAATTAGTATACGAATCTAAATACAGGCTAATTGAGCAAGTATTTAAAAATATACTATCGTATTGTAAGAATTTTTCGTAAAATGTTGACTCAAGTGATGTATTCCGTCCGAAAAATAAGACTGGCTAAGTGGTCGTTAAATTCGGCCCGGCTTCCAACCGGTTCCATGGTGTAATGGTTAGCACTCTGGACTTTGAATCCAGCGATCCGAGTTCAAATCTCGGTGGAACCTGATTTTTTGAATAGAAAACAGAACTAAAATCAATTTTGTTTTTTATTTTTATTACATTTTTACCAATAATATTTTTTTATAAAAAATCTGGTAACAAGATTTTTACTAATCAATTTCATGATTTGACTTAAAATCATTTCAATACTTTTACGGCTGAAACACAAGTATTTTTCGTAAATCATTGAAGGAATTAGTATTGTTTTTGTATTTTAAGGCGCAGTGGATGAATTCGCGCAGACTACTTTCGTAGCCAATTAATTAGGCATTACGTTGATAAAATTGATTATTGTATCAAGATCGTAACGAATTTGACTTGATAAACGACTACATAAATCCCTTTGTCATTTTGAAACATAAAATATATTTAGTAGACAGACCGTATCCGTATACGGAAACGAAACAAATGAAGACTCCGTTTATCGTCCATCAGTCAAAACGTCAACTTTGCCGTAGATTTATTTTATTGTTCTTTGACCGTAATAGGAAATTGTTATTTATTTACGTTATGACAAGTCAAAATTACATTTTGGTGTTTCATCGCAATGACAGCGAAATAGCATTCTTAACTTTTATGTTGTCGTTGTTTTTTTTTTTTAAATTATTATATTACGTTTGGAAGATTTTGAAAAAATAACTACTGCTATTTTTTGTATGTTTTTTAAATTGGCTTCTTTTAGCATTATCTCTATGTTTATTACTGTCCAGAAATACAAGTCATAACTACACAAAGATGGTTTGTGTATGTTGGTAAGTTATACCGTTCATATACCCCGAGCGAAGCCAGTGCGAGTGGTAGTCTCGCTAATAAACTATAAGTAGAAGGGTTCAACACAGCCAAATTTATCAAAATTTGGCTTAGGCTTAGATACATGACTGAAACTTTCATGTTAAGTTCATACTTTATACTAAAATCAATACGAAGTTATTTATAAAGTTGTGGTTGTCAATTATATTGATCAAATATGACGTATCACACAAGTAATAACTTCAGTAGCCCGATAATGATAATCTGTTATTCAAATAAAACAATAAGAAGTACTTGAAAAATAATAAAAGGATCATTAAATTGAGTTTTATTGTTTTATATGAACAGTAGGACCAATTTATTACAGCAGTATTTGCCGCTAACATTAAATGTTACTTAATAAATTTTATTATAAGACTAGGGCTCCAAAACTTTCTAAATCCCAGTGTCTTCATCTCTAAATCTTTTTCGGCTGACTTGAAACTAGTTTCTTCTAATACTATTTAACACCTTGAATGCCATAGGGGTCACCGGTGACCCCCTAAAATCATACTTCTATTTGTGTCTAGTTTTTAGGCAGTTAAAGACTTAAATATGTTGGTGACACGGAAGTATAAATATTCTTTTATAGTAGACTAGTTATGCCCCACAGGTTCGTTCGCGTGGAATACGGCTTGTCACCTACTATTTTACTCTCTTATCGGGTGAAAATGTCCTTCGGTTCTTCCCTAGGTTTCAAGTTTTATCTGTACCAAATTCCATCAAAATCAATAGCTGGGTTTGCATTGTAATCGAATAGTTTTTTTTCGGTATTAATACTATTACATTATATTAGAATCCATGGACACAACGCTGAAGAAAGAGGGAATTACCGGCTTATCTCTAAGACGATGTTGGCAAATCTTATCTATCTATGAGTATATGACACACCTATTTTCCCGTTAATCTTTATCATCTTCAACTTAGAGTTGAAAATGAGTCGATTAAGTATTTACTGAACTTGGCCACAAGAGGCGATGACCGTACATCAAGCGGAAACATTCCTAGGATTAATTATTTAGGATCGTAAATAGCTGGGAATAATGCCAACAATACTGTCAATTTGAATTGCGACTTGTCGCTAATGTAAATAATGGTCGCATTTTAAATGAATTTTTATAGGAAAAGAGCAGACGAGTTGTCTAATTAAAACTGTCGCCAATGGAAATTTGGTGTGTTTCATCAAAACTTATTTTTTCGAACTTTTTATTCTACTCCTTAATGTATATAAAAATAATTGAAAGGCATACCAAGAATCTTTGAAGTTTTATCTTTAAAACCATCGTTTAAAATTTGTATTTACTCTATTTTATATTTACGAAAACAGGCTTTAAACTAGTCGATAAAAATGAATTTTATGCATCTTCTCCATATGTAATCCTAATTCCTAATTTTTGGCTTTGACTAATCGATAGAAAATTTAAAATACTTAAAATTGTCCGTTTTTTTTAAATTGGTCCATTATTGATTATTTCTGACAATAATTCATGATTTGCGAACTTCTGCTTCTCGTGCGGACCATACGGGATAGTTAGGAAATTCATGCTCAAGGTCATTTGCTCGGGGAACCGCCGTAAGAAATAGAGGTACAAAATTAGGAGTTCACGTTGTAGCGCATAAGAGCCGAGTGGAGTAAAAGAGATATTTCCACTTTATCACTCATTTGAGGATAAAATAATTTATCGGGCCGCTTGCAATTTCAGACAGTACAGTTGAAATTGGTTGATTTTACATATCGATAAATGCCCCGTTGTGAATATTAGTGAAATCGATCGATTTGTTAATGCCACGTTAGATGCTGTTGTATGATTCGTTAATAAGTCCAAACTAGTCCTTGCCTAAACAAAATTCTTGCAAGTTTTGTACAAAATATTGGTTAAATAGCAGTTTCCCACGTTTTTTAAACTTTTGACGAGCTGACTGAAACCACTACATTTTGTGACGTTTCCACAGTTTTCACTAGGTTAGTAAGGTATGCAACTTTGGAAGCCCACTGGCCAAAAGGAAGATAAGAACGTAGCGTAGTCTCTTTGGTAAGGACGATTATAGTGCCCCTAAGTTTCGTCATGATGTCGCGTGTCGTGTTGCCACACGACAACGCACTCTTTGACGAGACGATTACGATGTGACACAATACATATTATGTGCCACGAGAAAATTTTTCGGACTTCGGTGAATTCCGTGAATTTTAGACACTGTGAGTCACTACACGATGTTCACAAGTCACGACTTATAAGGTGATCTCATGGCCAGGTGTTCATATTACCCATCGAAGTTATCTGACGCGATATTGGACGCTTATATGGCTTCAGCACTCACGAGGCGAGTGATTGTTTAGTAAACACAGCACGACCGGTGTTAACACGTGTTATAGATTTGCAATTATAGCTTCTATTGTTCCTTCGCCAAGCTATGTGAGGCGATCGAATTATTACTCGATTTTGACTCGGTTAGCCAAGTTCATGGAGATTGGAGAATAACTACATGGAGTAGATGATTACTCAGGTCAACTCAAGCGACAACTCAAGGTCAGATATTAAACAGCCAAAAAAAAAGCTTAATCTTAATTGACCTGAGTGATCAAAAAAACTTTCCTCTTACGCCTCAAGGCAACAGTACTGAAATACCGCGTACCTACTTTTTTATGAACAATTCACGACTTTTACAACATTCAACTTGTCTTTAATCATGTATTTCATTATGATTATCACATCATCAGTGGCATTATTATCATCAGTATCTTTTTTCATTCGCATTCGCGGGTAATATTTCAAACACAATAGAAGTTTATCGTTATCACTGCTATAACCGTACATCGCCCGCAAAGTGTTAATTTACTTCTATTTTATTTCCCATCTAATAATAACTACGTGCAGTTTTGCTCCCGAGGTCGCAATACCTAATCTGTCTTCTTACATTTTAGCTTTCGAGACTTTTCAATTTTATTAATTTATTGGGCATAATTTAAAATTTTAATTGCATCGTATAACGGGTGATAATTTTACCCACATTAATCTTTTAAACTCACTAAAATTACCTCCTACTACCAAATTGGAGCCCATTATAAAAACACATTTTTAGCGGAGACGCGCGTGACTGGATGCAGATGTTAAAATGTATTCTTGGCTAAAGTGAATTATTGAGACCAACGTACTTGGAACGTATTTCAACATTTAAGGATATAAGCAAGCAACAGAAACTCGATAATCACTACCAGTAGCATTATAGTTCCATTGAGAAACATTAGAGATTTTTGTGTAGTTCTTCTTTATTAATTTTCATTTTAAACTTATTGTGTGTCAACTTAGTACTTATACCAAGCTTATCTGATAAATATATATTGTTGCTGATGAATGCTATCTATTTAGGCATATACGCCTTTTGATTTAGATAACAATATAGCATTCATCGCCTTAAATAGACTAGACAAAAGACAATAGACAATAGACTGGTAAAAAGAATACAATTATATTATTTAACTAGCGAACCGCTCAAGATTCACACGGGTGCACGATCATATACCTGTGATTGTCTTTAAGTTTATCTCTTTTTATATTAGATATGTATATTATTTAAGTCTAGCAGGTCGGCTGTCCGTCCGTGTACCTCACTCAGCGGGGCCTACTGAAAACCAGCGTCGCGGCCTACTCAGGCCGTGGCTCAAGCTGAGTGAGGTCCCATTATCCCGGACATCACAGGCACATAGTGGCACCGCTTGGTTTACTCGTTTTTCATTTATTATTATTTTAAAGTTTTTTTTTTATCTCAGCTAAGGCTGGTAATCTATAGAATCAGTACGGGAAATTCCAAGTAACTGACCTATGTAATTAAGTTGGCATATTTGTTAATGTTGAGGGTTCATCCTGTAAAAAGCGCCTGACTATCCGGCAAGTGTTAAGAATGGCTGCTTTTTGAATCGTAATGTAAGTGTTCTCCGGTAAGTCTATAAGTTGTAAGCTGTGGTGTAGGTGTTTCGGTATAACACCTGTACTAGAAAGTACCATAGGCACAATGTACACCTTTTCTAGGTTCCATATTCTTAATAGTTCTTCCTTAAGTTCTGAATATTTATGTATTTTATCTGAGATTGTTTGTTTAATGTTATGTGTATTAGGAACTGCGATGTCTAATAAATATGCGTATTTACTTAATTTATTTACTAAAGTTATGTCAGGTCTATTGTGATGTATGGTTTTATCAGTTAAAATTGCGCGGTCAAAGTATATTTTGTGACCGGTATTCTCCTTGATTGTCTCGTCACCGGTTGTAATCCAATTGATTACAATAGCTGATCACTTACCATCGAAATTTATTACTGGTCGTCAAAAGCCTATGGACAAGTAAGACTGTTCCCACAACAGCTTTAACAGGATATTCTACTCATTAAAAACTAGGTTTACGAAGGCCCCAATAATCGAAGACGGAAGAAAACAGTTCAGTGGTTGTCCATACAAAATAGTCATTTACCTAGACGATAATGTATCAATAAGGATTTTTTTTGAGTTAGACTTTGGCTAAAACCTTTTTCAATCCGTTAGCCATCTTCAGACAAAAAGTAGTTTCGTTTGATATACCGATAGCCGTTAATATATCGGCAACTGAGTAAACAAACATATTGGCACCTAAAGCTTAGGTACTTCGTTGCTCCAGATTTCAGCTAAATTACGTCATATTCATCAGAATAATTACTGAGCAAACTTGCTACTATTAATAATATAGACTAGTTACCCTTTACCTGACTGTGGCTAGTAAGCCGACTTACTTGCGAATGCGAACACTATAAAGTGTTTTTGCCATCCAAATAAATACGAATGTTAAGCGATTCATTTTCAATAGCACAATTTTATTATCGTTTACTTTAATTAAACAGACTAGACGATAATATTAAAGAAATAAAGAATGTCACTGATGTTAGTTAGTACAATTAAGGGTTTGTTGTAATCTTAAAATCTTTGAAAACCTAAGGTTGGTACTTAATCTCTTATTCTCCTCAGTGGATAAAAAAGAGAACATGTCACTAAACAAACCTAGCATCTATACGTTTTTTTTTTAAATGTAATTAACAAGGCCTAAAAAAATTGCTTCATCATACAAAATATAAAATTACTTAAAGTAATAAAAAAAAATATATATATAATTATTAGTTTAGAAAAGTTTTTAGAAAGTTAAATTTCGGAGTTCGCAAAAATTTGTTATAATTGAATACCAAAATTAGAAAGGTTGTCTTGTATGCAATTTTAGACATCATTTACATCTTTATAAGATGAAAAATTGCTTTTAATTTAGAGATCACTAAAGATATTTCTTTTCTCTTACGTCAAAGTTGACGAGAGTTGAGAGTATAGAATCAGACCTTCAAAAAGCCTTTGGCAAACCTAATTGGCATACCTCAAGTTGTAAGTAACCTTAAATAACGTTATTCTGGTGTACACCTATGAAACATGCGTTAATCGATATTTGTTGTTTGTAATAATTTTCTCTTTCGAATAACGTATATTTCATATATGTACACCAAAATAACGTTATTTAAGGTTATTTGCAACTTGAGGTATGCCAGGCTCCATACAAAAAAGTTCGAAGTCTTTTGTTGGGGGTCACGGCGTGCATCGTGTTAATTACGAAAACAAAGACTTCAATCGACATGCTTTACTTCTTTATAATGATTACAATCCTCAGCATTGAGGGGTTAATGTGTAAAGAGTGTTTAAAATTTATTTTTGGACAAGTGAGTTGAGTTTGTAGAGACCATTCATACATATCTGATAATATCATGTCTAGTCATATTGTATCGTCTAGTTTTCGAGTGCGATCACTAATAAAGTTAACACCATACTGTTTACGGTATAATGTGCTAAATGTATTATAGCAACGTTTAGCACATTATTATATCACACATCCTTGAGTCTGTATTGATTTTATAAATCGATCAACTTGCATAAATACAGCGTTCTACTTTTCAGAAACGATTAAGTAATTAATTATAATTCGAGATTTCTTCACCGGCGACTTAGTTCAATTATTTAAAACACATTCTTCATAGTAAAACTAGATACACGTATTAATATTGACTAATTTTTAAATTATCCAGAGGGATTAGGCTTATTTTGGAGTTATCTTACTCCCTTAACAGATTTAAGTTTAAATATTAGACTATTATTACTCCTCTTGCCAATATATTCGATTCGATAAGGTTGTAATATAATCCACTGATCAATCAACAATACTAATCTTTTGATCTTTGACAGATGCGTAGTATACCGTCAGTTTAACATTAATAACTTTTTCTTCTTTTACCTAAACAATATTGTATTATTGTATTGTGTGTAAATAGGTACCTATCATATTAATACATCGATTTTATCGTCTTTTTTCCTCTTCTGCAACTCTTCAAGTCCTTTGAACACAGAGTGTTTGAAGGACTTGAAGAGTTGCAGAAGAGGAAAAAAGACGATAAAATCGATGTATTAATATGATAGGTACCTATTTACACACAATACAATAATACAATAATGATCAAGATTCAATTGTATTCATAATTATAGTTAATTCTTACCTTAGCAATAAGTTTTCCGTCGTCTCCAATGAGGAACTCCTCCATACCAAAGACAAGAGGCGACGCGTTCCCGAGGTGGAAGATCCTAGAGGATGTTTCACGCGTCACCCGGAACTCAATGGTCTTGGCCATCAGCACGTTTGTTATCATGTACACGGACTTCTTGCCTTTCAGGTCTGGAACAATCGTAGATTACTGAAGTATTGTCTTGGTTTGGGCCGGGTGATGGGAGGGAGGTAAAATGGATTAGTGTTATCAGTCCCACATGGAATGGATGGGGATGCTGCGGCAGAAATTAGAGGGTATATTGCATATTTAGGCATTCTCGACTATAAAGGTCAGTGATAGTCAGTGTTTCGGATAGTTACCGTGTTAAACAAGGTTGAACCTGAGGATACAAACAAGTACCGAAACTCTTACTATTCTTGGAAAATATGATAGAAGTTAATGTGTCGCAACAGGTTCTGGTACACTTGCGCGAAAAGACATTTCAGCGAGTGGATGTTAGAGCAAGACATGTGCGCGAACGACATTTGCTCGAAAAGTCATTTAAACGAAAGGCATGTGCGCGGAAATAGTTTTCGCATTATTGTTTGCGAAAACTATTTCTAACTTCCTAGTTCGTCAGCCGGCAGAAATTAGAGGGTTTATTGCATATTTAGGGATTCTCGACTATAAAGGTAAACAAGGTTGAACCTGAGGATACAAACAAGTACCGAAACTCTTACTCTTCTTGGAAAATATGATAGAAGTTAATGTGTCGCAACAGGTTCTGGTACACTGGCGCGAAAGACATTTGCGCGAAAAGACATTTGAGCGAGTGGATATTAGAGCGAGGCATGTGCGCGAACGACATTTGCTCGAAAAGTATTTATGCGTAAGACGTGCACAAAATTAGTTTTCGCGTTATTGTTTGCGAAAACTATATCTAATTTCCTAGTTCGTCAGCCGTCAAAAGGCGTCTTTTTCTAAGGGTTTAGTCCAAAGGGTCTTTATGGTGCTATGAAATCCTGTGAATATTATAAATAATAAATAAATATAAATATTGGACAAAATCACATACATTGCTCTGATCCTATGATAAGTAGCCAAAGCACTTGTGTTACAGAAATTAAAAACAACTACAGTACAACAACACCCAGACCCGAGACAATACAGAAAACTTATTTTTCGACATTGACCGACCGAGAATCGAACCCGGGACCTCAGAGATAGCATCACCAAGTCCATCATGCTCGCCTTTCGGCTACGGAGGATTATACATATTGATTTGTTTATTTTTATACAGATCAATCACGCCTAAAATGAATGATGGAGGAATGCTACAAAGTTTTCCTTATTACAGTTTGGTCCGAAATTTTCCTCACATTGATAAAATTATATAGTATTGAGTTGTTATTCATAATTGTCAGAACTGGCTTAGCATAAAAGAAACAATATTAAATTAATATTTTTGTAAAAATAAGCACTAGGTAGGTAGACACATGTAAGGCCGCGGTTCAGACTAAAACGGGTGGCGGAGCGGGAGCGGTGGCGATAGCTTTCTTTATGATGGTCTCAGGGTTTGACGTGGGGTTTTTTTAAAAAGTTTGGTAAAGGAATTGGACTGAGCGAGAATTGCTCCTTCGCTTTGACTGTTCCCGCGTCATTATTCAACTCAAATGAAATCAGAAATGCAATTTTTTTATTATTGCGAAACGAAGTTATGCTATTATTAGAAAGAAGAATGTATAATGTTTTGTGGGCTGGCCTGGGCGGGACTACATCGCGTCATTTTAAAAAATCTTTAATATAAACAGATTTCTCTTCATTACCTCTGTAATGCCCCCTGGCCCAGACATAGTTTTATTAAAAAATCTAATTGCTTTTCAATAAGTATATGACGTAAGCTGTCGCTACGGCTTACTTGCTGCTTACGCGCTACGTAAATGTATTATAATTAACGTTTCCTGTATAAAGTTTTGTTTAACGGTTACATTATCTACATTTTGTGACATGTCTTAAGTACGACACAAACTTTAAAAAATGAAGAAAATATTTGGATAGAAGAGGCAATGACAAAAGAGTTTTATTTAACCCAATTCGCCACCGCGATCTTATATACCACTAGCGCCATCTCTTGGTGGCACGGTTGTAAGCTATTATTTTTGGTTTTATCAAATAAAATTATTCACCTTTGTTATTCTCTATGTCCAAGTAGATGTTGTTCACAAAGTCCTTGTCTTTGGGAACTGCTGCTCTGGTGAAACTCACCATGATCACTCTCACTTTGTTCTTAATGGCTTCATCTTGTAATGTGATCTGTGAACAAGAAATTAACTCAGTTATATTTAACAGTACCACCACACACACTCAAATAAGTAGTATTGAAACACAAACACAACTCTTTTAATCACACATCGATGCTTCTACATACTTTATGTATTTTGGCACCTATAAGTGCGCAAAGAGCAAAACGACAATTGACAGATCGTAGTGACGTGCAAGAGTCATCGATTGAGTAGTGCTGTGTAGATTCGATTTAATTTTGCTAACAGTAGGTAGACCAGGTACTAAACTTCCCAGAAGAAAATACAAGTATATCCCTTTCCTCTACCTGAAGGTTGTCTGGAAGAGATCGCTTCCAGCGATAAGACCGCCTAAATTGTGCTATTCACTAACTACTTTCCTGTGATTTGTTTGTTTTGTGTGGTGTACAATAAAGAGTATCTATCTATCTATCTATCTATCTATCTATCCCCAGCCTATGTGAGTACTAATAAAAATTACTAACGAAAAAAGTCTTACCCGACCCATTTAGGTCGAATGTGGATAAGAGACAGCCCTAGGTGAGAAAGATCAGGAGACATATTTTTGAATCATGCGAATTCCAATTCGAATACGAAATCGCAAGATTCGAATGTGAATTCCTAAAATCACTATTTTCGAAAATTCATTCTGTGAATTCTGCAACAACCACTCGTTTTTGTTTTCTACTAGTAGAAAGTACGGAAGAATTACATTGACAAGTAAACGTATGTTTGACAGAAATTTGACATAATAACTTTTTATTTATGTTCGTTAGTGAGTTTTTGCTTTAAGGTTTATGATATTTTCTGCGTGAAACTAAAATAGTTACAAGATTTCAATATAATAGCGACACCTATTTCCTATTTCGACCTATTTCGAGTAATTCAAAAATGCGTAAAATCGGAAGCAATAGAAACTATTTTCATACACGAATTTTTTTTGTGTTCGAATTCAAGATTCATTACTAATGCTTCAAAAATACTTCTCCTGATGATTCTATAGTCTATATTCTATAATTAATAACATAACACACGATTAATTGTAGTTAAAATGAAACCCTCAAGGCATGTAAAAAATGTAATAGTAAAGTCTAACATAGGTAAGTTTACTTTTTTCTTTATGTACCTATTTGAAACTATGTAAATACTATGTATGATCCCTGAATGAATAAAGTTAATAACAATAATGCTTGCTGTAAACAATTTATTATATTGTCCTTGAGTGATCTATCTAATCAGAAATTTCCTGCTTGTGGTATGATCATTTGTATGTCAATGGCATTATTTTACAAGATACTAGTTAGTCTATGTAGTCTCTAGCTATGCTATGACAAAATTTATTTTTTAAGTCACTCATATGGGGGATAGTTGTTAATATTACCTACAAACAAATAAACAGCTAGGAGGCACCATCTTTCCATCAGGTGGAATCTAAAAGTATAACTCGGTCACAAATTTTGTATTATAAATTCTTCAAGGAACTACTGCAAGAAACAAGTGGTATTACTAATAAAACAAAAGAGATTTTCACCACCATCTAACCTATACTATAAGTTTGGTTTTCTACTAACAGACACTAAAGATATCCATGTAAGTGGGTACTAACTATATAAGTAAATATTTTAAATATTATATCTGTAATATATCTAGGTTTATAATGTAAATGTATTTGTATTTAAAATTCTGAACAAGTTATTTCCTAGTAAGAGTTTAGTCCTAAAGTTTGATCAAGATCAATTTAAGACTTAAGAAAATACTGAGACCCAATAGAAATATTAACATAAATAAACAAGATTTTTCCACATAAACTAGATATGACAAATTCATACCTTTATTTACATACTGCTCTAGCCTTGTAACTGATTGAAACGAATGCCATAAGCATGACCTAAAGAAAACAATTGCTTATTGGTCGTTATTTTTATACCTTAAAAATAAACTTACTTTGATATACAGACTGTAAAAGAGATTAAGAATTTAAAAATGTTTTATTACATTAACAGATCTGATTATGTAAAATAAATAAAAAAACAGTTGTTGTATTAAAGTTTACAAAGTTTCTAGGCCAAAAATCTAAAATAGTTTTTATTTCCCTTATAAATTGCTTAAAGCCTTAGTGGGATAGGGTGAAATATGGAATATTACCCTACCTTTATTGGCATAGACTAGATTATAGTAGCCTGACTTGATTAACTGTGCTAATGACAATTTCAGAAATAAAAAATATAGAATTAGAAAAATTTACAATACAATTTCTATTGTAAGTAGCTCCCTTAATTTAAAGCTTTTTTTAAACACTATCTATTGATAAAACACTTGCCAAGATAAATTTGTAATAGTAATATGGACAATTACTGTAGGTACACAAAGGCTGCATAATGTTAGAGGATAGGTGATTATCGTTAAGTTTACAAGTGTTATCTTCCTTTCTCAAAGGCTTTAGGGACATGTCAAGGTCATTGATGCAATAATAGATGCTTGCATGAAATTCGTGTGCTCTTGCATACCATTGAGCCACATTTCTTCTAGTCAGAAACTAAAAAATACCAACCTTTACGCTTTCGTGGGGAAACTTAAAGTCACTGTCGCAGAAATCACCTCCTTCCAACCATTTCACGTATTCTGCATTTGATTTCTCCTTGTCAACATTCTTGATTAATTCACCCAAAGGCGTAAACATTTTCCCGTTAGTTTCCTTCTCATTTGGTACAAAAAGAGACGTTACTTTATACAAACCAGCCTCGGTTATATGAGGGATACACACAAACTGGCTGCTTCCAATTTCTATTTCGATTTCGTCTCTAATAAAAGGCCAAGCATCTTCAAGTCGCAGTGACTTCAAATCTTCTAAACTTACATCTTTTCGTATTTCGTGCGAATACAATGATTTCACAACAACTTTCAGTTTTTTCGGCATTTTTCTGAAAGCAATACAAATATTTTTGTAATCAAAATCACGTCTGCACCGCACAACTGTCAAAAATCAACTATTTTTTTTCCGTCAGTCAGTCAGTCAGTCAGTCGCAGGCAGAGGCAGAGCGAGTGCCGACCAAAGTGCAGACGTACTCTTTGTCTCTGTCTAATCTATGGCTCGCTCGCTCGCATTTGAAATATCGAAATCATTTGATTTATCGATAGTTTCATAGATTACTTACTTAAAATAGTTTATATAAAAGTTAAGCTACTCTATCATAATGTTAATTATGTTTATCCGTTAACTATAATAGCCATAGAACAAACTTTGCTTAGTTTGGGGACAGATAATTGGCGTAATTGTGGGAACAATTTATAATTGTTTATTAGTATCTCTATAGTACTAGACACCATTTTGTTAATAAAGTAAATTAAGTAAGTAGATGAACTATTGATAAAGCTGGTGACAAACGGCGACGGACGCGTCTTGTCATTGCGAGATCAAACGCTGTTAATGGTCTATCCTTTCGTCGAAAGTCTCCGCCGCCCCTTCCTGTTCCGAAACTAGCGTCCGGCTCCCGTGTGTCACCGGTTTTATATTCTTTAGAGCCTCGTTAAACTGTGTCGATACTAAATACACTATCGACGCTTCTACACCATCCATAGCGGCTTGTCTAAAAATAGTTTACTCATAAAGTGTTGTGTGCAGATGTAGCAATCAATGGTGATTACTATTACACCTGCCTTTGGGTATCACTCTATCACTCAAAAACACCTGCCTGCCTAGCATGAGCACTAAAACACGATATGATATGATGATACAGCGAAATATCGACACCAACTGTAAAAATATGATAGATATAGCCGCCATGTTAAATCGCCGTCACATATTAAGATCGCCATTTCGATAAAAATTCAAAATAGCGCCTATATCTCCCATATTTTTTAAGTTGGTGTCGATATATCGCTTTAACATATCATAAGCACAGCACACTATGACTTTAAGTACTTTATACAAACAATACTAAGTTATTCAAAATAAGCAAACTACTTATCGATTGAAACAATCGATAGTTTTTTAAAAATAAACAACCAAACTATTGAACGTTTACTTTATTTAATGCACTGCTTATCAAAATAATTATATTGTTACGACTACAATCCAACAATAATATCGTTGCTAATGCTTATCAGCTAAATTATTGTAAGACGATAGAGTTAGCAGTAAAAGTAAAGTAAAGGTGACCGCGCACCTATCGATTTTATAATAGAATTCTTTGTATGAAATCGTATGGGTTCTATGTAGCGGAGCGTTGCGGATAGTGCGGGTACTGCGGACTACTGCGGCGTGCGGTGCGGCTAGGTGCACGGCACGGTTCCATACGATGCTATACAAACAACTAGCTTCCGACTGCGGTTTCGCCCGCGTGGAGTTCAATCTGTCACGCTCCTATTGGTCGTAGCGTAGCGTAATGCAATATAGCCTTAAAACTTCCTCAATAAATGGACTATCCAACACAAAATTAGTTTATTAATTCGAACCAGTAGTTCCTGAGATTAGCACGTTCAACCAAACAAACATACTTTTCAGCTTTATAATATAGATTCTAAAACCCATTTACTGCGCTGCGTGCGGGTACTGCGGTGCTGATAGGTGTAGTGCACGCGCAGTCAACTTAATCGTAGCCTCGTAAGGTACGTACTTCGTGTTTCGGATTTCGGAAAGTTAGTCTACAAAAAACGTAGTGTAGGACGCCCCCCGGCTCGATGGATCGACGACCTTAAGAAGATGGCTGGCACTAGCTAGGGCTGGATGAAAAGAGCGGGAGATCGTGTTCTTTGGCGCTCTTTAGGGGAGGCTTACGTCCAGCAGTGGACTGCAATGTGCTGACATGAGTCTACATTCTGACATGGTATAAAATTAAGTACCCTTTGATGTACCAAATGGATATTGGTTATGGTATGGTCCAAACAAAATAAGTCATCTCAGCATCCTTAACTGCTGTCTTCTGCATTACCCAATCATGGCATCAAACAAAAGGCTGTCATCTCAACGTAGTTTTATTTACTTGATCATCACGTTTCGGTCACGTAGTGCACAGTGTGCACTGCACTGTGCACTACACAGGCACGCCCTGCGTCGCTTCACAGTAGTTGCGTGAGCACGTAGACCTGTATGTCTGCCAACAAAGCGCTGTTTTTTGCGTTTGCAATTATGACGCAAGCAAGGCGCATTCGCAAAGCTACCTACTTCCTGGTTGAGAACGTATATCACGATGAATCACCACGACAAGATTCACGCCAGTAGCTAAAGAAATATCGAGGTGCACTAATTATTAGTCTTTATTAGATTGCTATTTAAAACCAAGGATCGAAACCGGTTAATATTTATTTCAGAATGTATAAGACCCATTTCTAATATTTGATAACAAATTGTAAAGATTTGACCATAAAAATAAATTTGCTATATATTGCTTTTAAGTAGGTAGTTGGAGTATATGGTGATTAATTTAGCGAAAACTTTTATTATTCCGGTTAAGGTTCCATAGTAAAATAACCGGTTTCCGATCCTTGTTTAAAACTGCCGTCTTGTACAATATTAAATAGAAAAAACATTGTTTTTTATTGATGACAGTTTCGTACAAACTTTGTTATGTACAGCCAACGGCAGGTCAACCTACCCAAAAAGTTAAAGGTCATTGAAACGATTTTCTAAGTCCGACACATAGAGATCAATTTCAATCAAGAAAATTTGACGTTTTGTGGTAGGTGGACGAGCTGTTGTCTGTACCGTAACTTTTGCGGTTTAATAATAATATAATAAAAAGCCGGACAAGTGCGAGTCGGACTCGCCCACCGAGGGTTCCGTACTTTGTAGGTACATATTATAAATAGTTAAGGAACCGAGCCTCGCAGTTTAATCACAAATTAATTACAAATGTATAGTTTTCAGATTTTTCCCCGTACTTGTAGTATAATAAGACGATTATTACTTGCCAAATTTCATAGTTCTAGGGTCAACAGAAAGTACCTTAAAAAATTTTATTCCATCGAGTGCCGAAATTTACGTTTTTTGTCGCATACTTAAACGGCCGTATCTTTTTATTTCAACTCGATACATCCACGCGTTCCCGAGATAAAGGGCAGAGGCGTCTCTTGCCCATGTAGCGCCCGTGTGCAAACATCTCTTTAATAAGCGCGTGGTCAAAATGGAAAGGGTACTAAGTAGCGAGCGCGCTCAGCGCCCCCTAGGACCGCGCGCCCGTGTGCACCACCCTGCACCGTAGTTAAAGACGCCACTTTTAAAGGGTCTTGACTTGACAGACATACGGACAACAAAGTGATCAAGGGTTCCATTGTTTCTCTCGTCTCTTGTAGTGGTGGTTGGTTGCGGGTTCTAATCCTGCAAGAGGCAAATGTTTCTGTGATGGGCACAAGCATATTTTGTCATGGATTTATTTAAGACTTAATTTGTTTCAAGTGCTTTAGCTACTTACAATAGGATCAAAGCAATTATGTGATGTTGACCAATATTATATATACATTATATATCCGTAGCTAATGGGCAAGCACGAACGACCATCGCCATCTCGAGTTCCCAGATTCGATTCCCGGTCGGGTCAATGTAGAAAACGAAAAACGAGTACCTATGTCTATCCATTATCTAGCCATCATAGTACAAGCTTTAATTAGTTTGTGTGTATCCTATAATATATTCTGTGGTTTGGGGATAGATAACTGGTGCGATTGTGGAAAATATTAGTAAAAATACACTTATTATTTTTAATTAAAATGATTTTATTTAAAAGCTTAACAATAATAAATTGTGAGATACATTTCGAGATATTTATACAATACCTCAAGAGAGCACCATTGCTAAAAACTTTAAAATTGCACAACTCATGCTCAGCTGCTTGCTTGTATGTGGATACTGTGGAATGTTGATAGTAAACTATATCTTCTTTTACATATAATTGATTATTTTTATGAACATAGTAATATTTTCTCAATAGATTTAAACATAAAGTGTTAAACATGCACAAAGGCAGGTCAACCTACCCAAGAAGTTAAAGGTTATTCAATTGATTTTTAACTTTATGTCTAACACTTAGAGATCAATATCAATTGAGAAAATTTAATGTTTTGTGGTAGGTTGACGAGCTGTCTGTAAAATTACATTAAAAAAAAACAAGTTCCCATACTGGTAAATTAAAGGCCATTAATACATAATAAAACCTTATTGCAAGTAGTGCACACATTATAATAGTAAGTTGCAATGTGCATAGCAAAACATTGTAACTTCATATACATATTTTTGTATCGTTTTAAACTTATGAAATTGATTAGAAAGAAGAAGACTTGTTAAACAATTTAACTTGTGAAACCCCAGACAGTATCGTAAGTCAGTATGAGACTGTGTAACAATGCTTTATGTCTGGGCTAAGGGAATAAGTACTATAATTGAAAAAAAATCAAGTTTTTATCCACTTGATTCGATATTGAATTCAACAATTATAAATTAATACAGGTTCTCTAAAACATTGAGATTTCATTTAAGCCAAGCATCTTTTAAACTTTTTTATACCTTTTTTGTTCTTTAATCTATTTCTTATGGACATTTGGAGTTGTGGATTGAAATACTGAAGATGCAGACATTAAATTTTCTATATACTGCCCGAGAACTTGGTTTTCTGAACGTAATTTTAGGTTTTCTTCCTTGACAGAGTCAACTCTTTGGGATAGATCTGAAATATAGATTTAAAACTTTATTTCTATATTTAGAATCAAACATAAAAATTAAATTGCTGCTATGAACAGATAAATTTTAAGTTAACAATTTATTGTAATTGTAATTAATAGAACTTACCATCCAATGTGTTCTGCAGCTCTAATACTTGTGATATCAATCTCGCCTTCTCCTCTTGTTCGTCAATACCAGAATCGGGTTCGAAGCTCGGAGGTCCATTCAAGCCAGGACTCGAAGATCCTCCAGTATAGGAACTAGGTAATGAGTCCATGGAACGACCATGATCCAAACGATTGTTTTCGACGTCATCAGTAATTATCACTTGGGGATCATCATCAGCCAGTGGAATATTGTCATCACCACACTTCTGCATAATTGAAGACATTATTAATTGTAGTTATTACTATTATTTACGAGAGAAAAACAAAAACTAATTCGTAAACAAAATCGATATTTAGCGATGAGTGACGTTTTAGTTTTCAGATTTCAGAAGACGTTTCTTATGACATTTGTTTTTTTTTCAATAAAAAAAAACATCTCCAGTCGAAAACCGGCAGCACACAGCCATACTGGACAACTCTGCGATTTGTATGCGGCCTGTCCTGCATCTATCTTTTTCCCTTCGCTTCGTCGATAAAAAAAACAAAAGTCAAGTCAAGGTGTGTTTGTTTGTAAAAAAATATTTCGGAAAATGAATTTTTAGATAAAATTCTTGGATATTAACTAAAAAAAAAGACAATTAGCAACAATGGCGATAGCTATAAGAAGGACGAGTGATATTTTGTGTGCTGCAAAATGGTTAATCAGGAGAGGTTAGTATTTAGTGTTTAACCTACATATTATTTCTCTAGAAAATATATTCGTTCTAACATACTCCTGTTGTAGATTGCCGAGTGTTATCTACTCTACCCGAGAAGGCAGAGGCTCCTCAAGAACATCAAGTCAGACGACCAGCTGGGCGCAGGCAAATCCCGAATGAGGCGGTCCTCGAATCCCGTCACCTTTATCCTGAATTTCTACCTGATCCTAACCCTAATTGGAGAAACAGCTTGCGCGAGAAGCTGGAACGAGCTGATATGTTAAAACGGAGGAGTCAAATCGACATTCCCGAATTTTATGTTGGTAAGTTTTTGTTAAGAATGTTTTGCATGATTTGGGGATAAATGCACACTATTAAATAAGTATTATATTTTTTGGATTTAATAAACATATGATAAAATAAATAAAATAAAAAAAAGCCTAGCAGTAAACTAAGAAGCATATAATAATAAGGGCACACCCTTCCAGTTCTATTTATCTAGTTTTCTTTGAGGACCATGCTCAAAGGTGGACACTGAGAGTAGCTTACAGTGGACTGTATATTATGATAATGTTACTATCTGTTTATTTTATTATTGTCATAAATAATACCACTGTTGACTGCTATACTAATATTTATTCAACTTATAACTTTACAAACTCTTATATTCATCTCTTATAATATAAATTATGTCTGTACACAAATTTCTACTTCAACTGGCATAGTAACTGTTTTGAATCTGCTTTGTTCGAACGCTGGTGAGCAACTGACCAAGTAGCGATCTCTCTCTATACTACCGTGCTGTTTCCCCACCAAAACTTATTTACGTCATGTTCTTTCCTCAATTGACCAGTTAGTGTTGCCAATAAAATATAGTTTGAGATTTATGATTTGTTTAACATTCAATATTTAAGATAATTTTATTCAAAAATACATCAAATCACGACATTATTAGCAATAATTTATTTGTGAATACTCTATTCTTTTCCATTTCATGTTGTATCACTCACATTTCGAGAAATATATTATATTTTATCATATTTTCAGGATCAATACTAGCGGTGACTATTTCGGACCCCCACGCTCAGAGTAAGACTAATAGATTCGTTGGCATTTGTATTGAGCGAAAAGGTTGCGGTCTGCGGGCTGAGTTTACTTTACGGAATGTTGTCGATCATCAAGGAGTGGAGGTATTATGCTATACTATATTAGGGTATATTATTATTGGGTTTATTTTAGATTCATTTGCTTAGTTAAAAAAATATATGAAAATAATTTGATCTGAAAAATAAATTTGGAGAGGTTTTCTATGCTTAAAGTGCTTTGGTTGGCCAATACCTTATTATATACTACTTATACTAAAACAATCCTGTGTTTAAAATTGCAGGTGAGATATGACCTCTATGATCCTACTATTCAAAAGATTCAAGTCCTGCGACTCGAGAAGAGACTTGATGAGAAACTATACTATTTGAGGGACGCATTACCAGAATATAGTACATTTCCCTTTGATATGGACCCGGAAATACTACCAGAGGGAACACCAGTCCCTATTAACCCTGTTCAGGCAAGTTCAATTTTGAATATTAGATACTAGCTCTGCCTGTGGCTTGCTTGTGTGGAATACGGCTTATTACACCGTATTTTACTACTACGTACGTATTTTACCGTACTTTATGCTTTAGAGGTGGAACAAAAATAGTAGCCTAAGTCCTTCCCTAGGGTTAAAGCTTTTTCTCAACAAAATTTTATCATAATTGCTTTCAACTTTCACAAAAAAAAGCCGCCAATGTCCTTTTCCAAGGTCGATGGGACCTTCGGAAAGGACACATCCAAGGTACAGACAACGGCAGGTCAACCTACCCAAAAAGTTAAAGGTCAATGAGTTTCAACTTTATGTCTAACAATTAGAGATCAATAAAAAAAAATAAAAAAATGACGTTTTGTGGTAGATTGACGTGCTGTTGTCTGGTAGTTGATGTCATGGTAGATGGTACTACCATGATACAAAATTTCATAAAAATTGGTTTAATGGCTTAGTATGGATTCAAACATATTTACAGGTGAAATTGAAGCCCAGGCCTTGGTTAGAGAGATGGGAGAGACAAGAACTGAAGGGTGTTTCAAACATTGAAGAATATCTAAAGGAGAAGGACAGAGTTCGCAGGGAACTGAGGAAGACACCGTGGGAGAAATACGACTTGATGAAACAGTACAGGTAAAATATTTACCATGATACAAATACAATAATGGGAGGACTATGTGGGAACTGTTAAATGTATTAATAAATTACATGATTGATACTATACATAATATTGTAGATTTTCATGAGTATTTTTTCACGTGGTCAATAATGTTGTTGCAACAATCATAAAGATGTAATGGTGTGACTTGAGAGATGTTATTGAACATTTGGTTCATGGGATTCCTAAAATGATTAACATTTTTTCTACTTCTCTCGTCATCGTAATTTTTGAGCTCTTCTGGCTAGTGGGGTACTTAGGCGATTGCTCTTTGCTCAAATGCAGACAGACCCCCTAGCATGAGTACCAAAACACGATATAATATAGCGATTTATCGGCACCGACTGGGAAATATGATAGGTATAGCCGCCATGTTAAATCGCCATGCCGGTGTTTGGATTTTATGATCGCTGTTTCGATAAAAATTTAAAATGGCGGCAATATATACAGTTGGTGTCGATAAATCGCTACCTATATCATATCGTATTTTGGTGGTCAGGCATATCACGGTCGGTTGTCGGAAAACATGGAATTTATATCAGTGAGAGCTGATACTTTTTATTGTACTTGAACCGCCAAATATCAGGTGATAATTTTGCTTTATTATTATTACCATGCCTTCCTTTTTTCAGAAAAACTATACCAATGGAAGATCAAAGCGAGATTTGGGCAGAAGTACACAACCAACTACAACAGCTGCAGCTGAGCAGAAAGAAAATGTCTAGGAAACGGACATTTAGCGCGCCCAAACCACAGCTCGGTTAACTGCCTTTACAAACCATTATGTTTAGAATAATATTGTAGAATAAATAAATTCATAATAGTTATATCATTTTATTATTAGGGTTCCGTACCTCGAAAGGAAAAAACGGAACCCTTATAGGATCACTTTGTTGTCCGTCCGTCCATTTGTATGTCTGTCAAGACACTTTTTATCAGGGACGTGTGGAGGTATCAAGCTGGAATTTATATCAAATACTCAGGTCTACTGTCCCTTGGAGCTATGAAAAAATCAAACTTTTAAGCCAACGCAATCAAAAGATATAGCCGTTTATGCCGCAAATTTTCGCAAGCATTTTCAACACTCCCAAGGGAATCAAAACCTACAGCGTACTTCCCGTGAACACAGAATCTTGAAATTTGGTACGAAGTAACGTCTTATAACACAGATAAAGGAAAAATTGCGAAAACCGTAAATTTTTAGTTTCATCATATTTTTATTATATTATAATATCTCGGAGTAATGGTTGACCAGGGCCTTGCTTGGTGCGCTCACATAGATTTATTGACAGGTAGAGTTCGTAAACTTTCATGGATTTTTATGACTCTTAGACACGTGGCCGACGCAGTTTTATTAAAACAAATATACATATCGTTAGCCCAGTCTATCCTAAATTATTGTATCACAGTATGGGGTGGTTCTACAAAAACCAAATTCCTAGAATTAGAACGAGCGCATAGATCATTGCTCAAAGTAATTTATATTAAACCTTATAGGTTTCCAACTGACACTCTATATTCTGAATGTGGCCTACTTTCTGTACGGAAACTTTACGCTCTACATGCGATTTTAAAACTTCATAGTAAACTCCCATACAACCCTACTAAACAAATTAAAAAAAGAAAAATACAAAATGTTGCACCTGTAACCCTATTTAAAACTGCCTATGCCAGGAGGCAATTTACAGGACAATCAGCACATATCTACAACAAAATAAATAAATTTCTTAACTTTTACCCCACAACGACACATACAAGCAAGTACACACTACAAAATTGGCTTCGAGACAAAAATTACAATGAGACAGAGAACCTTATTTTGTAGTAGCGATGGTGGATGGTGAAAGACATATACTTCGTAACTCCTTATACACATGCACACACACAAACACACACACACACAGGACACACTCACACGCATATCACAGTTTAATTTAATTCAACTAACACGTAGTTATAAATTAAATGAAATTGTTACAGTTTACTCATAACTAAATTGTAATGTATCTTTTGTTAATTTTAGGAAAGAGCGGGGTCTCCAAACACAGGTATCATACTTAAATGGAGACTCCAGCCACTTGTCGTGTACCTTTGTAAAAGATAATGAATAAAACATTTTCACATTTCACATTTTCACATAATAAAAATATTTTAAATAATTTTAAACTTACTACTACTTTCCTCATGAACGCCTAGAGGTATTAAATTGAAATTCATAGTACTTTTACTTATATACCTACAGGTTTGTAGGGAACCCTCGGTGCGCGAGTCCGACTCGCACTTGGCCGGTTTTTTTACTTTACACCCCCTCAAAGGAGAGCAAGCAAGTACACTCGGGTTTAACGGCTCCCCAAGATGAACTTTATTTTTTTCTATGGCGTTTCTATTTTGCTAAATACATCTATAATTTACCACGAAAGTAAAGGTTTTCAAACTAATGATATCATGCTATTTATAGCATGCTTTAGCATGTCACGCCTTATTATTCATATTTAATGCTCAAAAGTAGGTAAAGAGTATATTATTCCTCAACATATTATGATCCCCTGTTATCCACAAGTCCACAACAACAACATAATGTGTATACTATAGACTTTAATGAGATGATAGTATGTACTTCTGCTGCCGTTAATAAATAAAAATTGGTCAATATCACATACATTGCTCTCTGATCCTTTGGTAAGTAGCCAAAGCACTTGTGTTGTGTGTGTACAAAAATTAGAAACAACGACGGTACAACTCCCAGACCTGAGACAATATAGAAAAGTTATTTTTCTACATTGACCGACCAGGAATCGAACCCGGAATCTCAGAGATGGCGACGTCAAGTCCGGCGGCTACGGAGGACATCAAATTAGATACCATGTCGGGTCGGTCGTTAATCAGTAGAACAAGCACGAACTTATATCGAAATCGAATCGACTGTCGAGATCGACCGAATCCCACAGAAACAGGCAAACGTAGTGGCAGGCATGGCAGGGCTGTTGTGGTTTGCAGTTGGCAGGTGATAAATTAATGTTGTAGGAGTCCCGGCTTTGTATAGAACAATGAATGTCTATTTCCCTTGGTCATCGCATCACGCACGCGTATGGATGGAACAATTTTTGGCAAATTTTTTTTTGTTGTGTTAATGTCAGGAGGTTCTTAAGAATGATCGCAGGCAACAGCTAGTCTAAAATAAAGATAAAACTTGTAATGAAACAAAACGTTAATTGACAGCTAATGGTTCCTTATAAGACCAATAGATGGCAGAAGTCAAAATGTGCACACAAGTTGCACTTGTAAAAGACAAGTTACACAGCACGATCGATATTTGTAAACTCGAAATAAAGTTGACTAATTAATAATAATTAACTCACTAATAATATGATAAAATAAGGTTGCTATCGATTGACGATAAAAGTGTCTAATTTAATTGTTATTATTTTATTTTAATGTGGTTGTTTGTGTGATATAAGTTTGCCAGTTTTTTAACCAAGTTATCTTAACAGTGTAAATTGACCTTGTTAAACTTGCATTGCATCGCGGGCGGTCGAGGTTTTCGTGCTCTTGTTTCGTAGAAATATATTTCTACTTGAACAAAGTGTTTTAACAACGAATAAACAATTACAAGTGAACTTTAATTCGTAGTTTGTGTGACTTGTGCTAAGTTTTATCAGTTTTTGGGCAGTCAGTGTTTGTGAAGTTGCGTGTCGTGCGAATACAATACACCTGTCGCCGGGTATGTTCTGTTTTGGACTTTAATTTGCGAACTATTTTGTTTGTATCATGAATTAACGTCCTCTAATTACAATTTGCTATTTAACTAGGCAACATAGAGGTCAAGGTTTCAGAGATTGGATTAATTCATATTTACATGCATTAAGAATCTCGAGGAAATGAAAATTATGACAAAATTGTAATTGCAAATTTGATCAACCTTGATTTATTGATTAAGCGTCACCTGATTGTAAGTTGACTGCAATATAAAGGCCTTACACCTTTTTAGAATTTAGAATTAAAAGTTTTCTTCAAGTCCATTCTAGTTACCAGGTTGCCAAATATTGTGTTTAACTATCCTTTGATTGTTAACATAATTCAGTCAAGGATAACGCATAGTACTTAATTATTTTATAGCTAACTCTGAATTTTGTTAAGTGATTAAAATGCAAGATTTTGTTTGCAAAACTTGTGGGGCACAGATATTTTTGGTAAAATTAATATTTAATATAATCTGTATAATAAGGCTTAAGGGTTATGCAGATTTAGAAGTCACTTGATTGAATAATTTATAAGACATGCCAATCCAAAAAGTAAAATAATTGTCAATCTAAGATGGTAAGATGTGATATTTATGAAGATCCTACATAAGATAGTGAGTTATTTTTCTATTAAAATCATATCATATCACATAAAGCTTAGTCTGGACCAATCAGCTGGTTTTCTTAACAGGAATTCTAAAGGTTGATGCTTTAAAGGCACTCTGAATTCTCTTATTGTATTGACTTTGCCATCAAAATGGAACCATAAAAAAATGCTACAAAATCATAAGGTTCTCCAATTCCTTTCCTTATTTATGAAGCCTGATACTATACTTACGTATTATTTTATTATTATTTGGTGCTTTGTTACAGATCTATCTGCATCCTTATCCTGCACTCCCATCCAAGAATCCTTAAAATATTCTTCAAGCCTAAAGCCTTAAAAAGTTTTTTGTTCTTAATGTTTTTTATATTTTCAATCCCTATTTTAACCTATGGTATGCATCACTGTGTAAATAAGAGATCCTAGAATTAAAAGATACATTAATTTAGAGATACATTTTATTAATTTCTGTAAACTGATCCAGAAAGTTGCCAGTCATACAAATAAATAAATAAATATTGGACACCATCACATACATTGCTCTGATCCTATGATAAGTAGCTTAAGCACTTGTGTTACAGAGATCAGAAACAACGACAGTACCACAACACCCAGACCCGAGACAATATAGAAAAGTGATATTTCGACCGGGAATCGAACCCGGAACCTCAGAGCGACACCAAGTCCAGGATGCTCGCCTCGCCAATTTCAGTTTATAAGGTTTATGTTAAGTTTACGTTATAACTCGTCAACATTCAAGCAATCTCATAAGACCGCAAAACAATGGAATTTCTATTGTGTCTTGATTATGGATGCTTGATGAGTTAATTAGGTTTTGCCTAAACTCAAGTTGTTTCCTTGGTTTGAATTACCTACTTTTTTTAATCACACCAATTAAAAGCAAAGTTTGTACTATGGCGCCTAGATAACGGATTAACATACTTAAATACTTTTATAAACATCCATGACTTAGGTACAAATGCTCATGCTCAACAAGCATTTGCTCCTTGTGGGATTCGAACCTGCAACAGCTGGCTTTGTAGCTATTAGGTATTCTGTTTTTGTAGTCCCTATTTGTTGTGTTACTTTGGTACTATCTATTTGGGAAGAAACATTTGGTTTCATTGCTATTCTTGAAAGAGAGCTACGAGGTGAACTGATACGGATGTTAAATGCTCCTGTTACTTGGCAAAATTTTGAAAAGAAGACCAAGGTTGGCTTCATTACTAGTTTTAAAAGAAGGCAACCTCTAGTGGTGAACATTTATTAATCTCGTGTATGAAAACCAAGATAGTTAAATTAGTTGAAGTCCCTGTGTCAGGGAAATGCTGTATGTACAGTCAACGGCAGGTCAACCTACTCAAAAAGTTAAAGGTCATTGAACTGATTTTCAACTTTATGTTCGACACATAGAGATCATTTATCTATTGAGAAAATTTTACGTTTTATGGTAGGTTGACGTGCTGTTGTCTGTACTCGAAACATATTCAACAACTGACTGGCACCGTGTAGGTACTAGTGTTAGTCAGTTGTTGAATAAATTATGTACAGTCAGCAGCTCCTTAACATACCACAAAATGTGAAATGTTCTCAATTGAAATAAAATTCTATTTGTTTGATTTATAAAGTTTCAAAAACTCCTCAATGCTGTTTTTTAGGAAAAAAGAACGCAAGAATGATATTTGGGTAAATGACTTTAATTTTTTTGCCATCGACTGTATTTTGTTATTATTTTATATTTTTAAAAATTGTTAATTAAAGTACTTTGTTGATAACAGGTTGAGGTAATTTGACACTTTGTCTTAAAAAATGATAAGTTGCTGCTATTGTGTACTGAGTTTAAGGGAAAGCCAAAGAGCATTTTAAGCCGAATGGCAGAATTTTTAATACATAAATTGCATAAGCAGAATACAAAATGTTTAATTAATTAAATTAAATTATCCACCAACTGTCACCAGCACCACCAGTCAGATCCTTTATCATTAAAATAAGCAGAGACGAAACTGTCTACACCCTTCTGATACTTATATCTTGAACAGCCTTTAGCTTATCATACTTGAATATACTGTGCCATCCTTACACAGACCTTTAAAAGGCGTAGCAGTCTAACAAACAAAACTAAAGTCAGTATTTTCTAAAAGATATTGCTATCTAAATAACGAATGGTGGTAATGGTGAATGCCGAGACATTCGTCGTGAAACTTCTGGCTGATTCTGGCTTGTAATATGGTTAAATAGATAATACAAAAAAGCATTTAATTGCAGAAGCAATGCACAATCAGTAGGATACAATATTATTCATGGTTGCTATGCTATGCTATATGTTCCTTGTTTCTGTGTGCCTTTTGGCATAGGCTTCCTTCATCTATCTCTACTGAGCTCTATCCACTGCCACTCTTGTCCACAGTGAGGTCCCAGGCTCGTTTTTGTTTTCCCATCTTCAAAGTGGAGTTAATGGACGGTAATATGGTTAAGTCAATGGTAAACTATTCCATCCTGTCCCGTACATAGCACTGATAACAGTTAAATGAGACCTGAAATGTAGATGGTGAACTTTTGATTTGTAAACCATTTACAATCCCCTGATAAATCTGACCGACATTTTCGACCTCCACTTTCCCATTAGCCGTGGAGGTGATTACGATCCGTTCCCACATTCACGTGTTGTTCGCAGCGAGGTTCGCCGACCGATAATCCCCTAACCCTATCAAGTCTATCCGCGCGCGGGAATTATAGTGAAATGGAACGCGTTAGCTTATCCAGTTTGAAATCTACGAAACTTTTGCGCTTGCGTTTGAAATGCAACATACAGAAATTAAAAAGCCGCTTCCAACCAGCCAATTTGGAAGTCATTAGAGGAGGCCTATGTTCTCTTCAGTGGACGTCCTATGGCTGAAATGGTTTTATATTTATTAGTTGATTGTTTTATTTCTATTACAAAAAAGTCCTCCAGTCCTCCTATTTCGAAGTAGCTGTAACCGCTAATTGTATTGTTTTAAAGCAAGAAGTATGTAAAGTAAGTAGGTATGTTAAAGTTACGTAGTAGAATAGGTATTTTATCGCATGTCATAAAATCTATACTCAGCAGTTCAATTAATTTCCTAACAAGCCATAGTAATGCCACAGTATTACAGAATGCCGCAAAAGCACTTCATCACGGATGAAATTTACCTAAACCATTTTACATTTTACGTTACGGCTTCTTGTAACGGCGGTAATCTGATGTAACATTATAAAACAAACCGAATTGCGGTAGCTTCCCGCTGTCACTTTTTGATGTAGCACATTTACACCAGAGGGAGCTTACGAAAGCGGAAGGCGCCGATAAACGTGAGATGGGGCCATAAAGCGCTGCGCTTGCGCCGGGCAGACCTCACAGATAGGCGGGTAGCGGAGCGGGTTACGTAAAAATTTACAAAAAAAAAACTTTCATCGCTGTGCGCATCACCATCATCATCATCAACCGCCTTTGGAAGGCCACTGCTTACATACACACATAGGGTTCCCTTATAGAACGCTACAGCGAGCGGTTTTGGGCCGTTTGGCATACAGCGGCTGCCCGGAACCTTGACTATGCCGTCAGAACACACCGTGTGGCCAGTTTTCGCTGCTTCGTGGTCGCCACTCGTGAACCTGTCTTCCTAAACGGTTGTCAGTTCTGCCAGCGATATGGCCTGCACATTGCCACTTCAGCTTTGCAATTCAAAAAGCTATGTCGGCGACTGGTCTTCTCAAAATATTGTCAGCCTACAATCACACTGGAACCTTTGCATCAACGACAATGGGCTAGTTTCCTACAAAAATCTAATTAGTCCGTCAGTTGGATTAACAGAAAATATTGGACACGTATTTTTTCTTTTCTTAATCAAACAAAAAATGATGAAGGTATAACCCGTTTAAGTTCCGCGTAACGTCACGCCTTGTGACACTTTTTAGCAAGGCGTGACGTCACGTGCTCACTTTGATGCGCTTTATCTTCGAAATTTTTTGTTTAATTGACAAAAGACAAAATATGGGTCCAATCTTTTTTGATAATCTAACTGACGGACTAAATAGAATAATCTTTTTTTGACCCAGGAAACTACCCTATTGCTCATATTTCTTGAACACTCGTAAGGCTTTCTATATATTGTACCCATATCACCACGTTCACCTAAAAACGTTCAAAGCCTTGCCAATAACAGTACCCTGTGTTATTGTTTTTATTTTTTCTGTTTATTTTGGCACGAAACAATAGATTACTTAAATTAAAAAATAAGTTTGATAGACAAAAAGTGCCCAAAAATGTCTATGATATAGTAAGTGTTATTCTAGTTACCAAAAAGAAGAATATATGATACATAGAATATGATAGATGATACTATCGAACCACATCATTAAATCTTATCATTTAAATAGCCCCTTTTAGTTCCAGAACCCTAAAATGGAACAGAACCAACAGGAACTTCATAAGCGCCTCTTGATCTTCGTAGGAGATTTATTAATTCTACGTTTTTTAACATACCGCTGTTCGCTATTCCCTAAATCCCATCTTCTTGACGAGTGTATCTGATTGAAGAGTGCCACTAAATCTATAAACTTTCCATATTTATTTTCGGTTTACAACTGACACTTAATGGAATCCCATGTGATGTAATACTGCGATCCCTTCCAGGGGCTGTTGTGGAGATCTTTATGTATTTTCTTTTTATGAGCCGATTGCTTCCTTATTGCTGAAGCACGAAAACGCGTTAACCAGTTAAATGGATTTAAACGTGATAGTACATAAAGGAATATTTATAAACAGACTGTTCTGAATAATAAGAAATAGTAAATAATGCTCTTAAGAAACCTACCTACCTTTCTTAATGAACATATTTTCTTATTGTCCGTAGCTGGTTATATGACCCTTAACCTAATCATGGATCGGGTTTGTTTTTGACCTTAACACCGGCCCCCTTTTATATCTTAGAATTAAACAATAACACCTATATTAAGCGCTATTATTGTACTAACTCATGTATCTTTGGTATCTATATAATATAAAACAAAGTCGGGTTAGTTACACCATTTATAAGTCGAGAACGGCTGGACCGATTTTTATGATCTTTGCTTTGTTGAATTTGTCTCCGCTTCGAATAGCAAAATAACTATAAAAACACGGAAAAATTCACGAAAAAAAAGGATGAAGAGGCAGTACGAAGTTCGCCAGGACTGCTAGTTTAAAATAAAATAAATTGAATTAAATTAAAAGAGCCTTAGAATGAACTTCAAACAGTTGCTAAGCGGTGTTGTTTTACGTCAAACGTTATACTATTATACAGATAAAACAGAACTAAAGTATAACTGTTTTAAGAGATCAAGGCCAGAGAACAATAATGGTTAGTCTCAGACTGCCAGGACTAATGAATAGCCAAAAAAAATTTTATGTACGAGTATGACACATTAGTTACGTTGGCTATTCTTTAATCAATTAGATTTCTGTTTAGCTTAATATTTTTATTAAGAAAGCCGTGTAAGAGAGACCAGAACCAGAGATAGAGATCGTGAACTGTTTGCAAAACTGATTTCATCATCATCATTATCATTTTAGCCATATGACGACGTCCACTGCTGAACATACGCTCCCCCAGTAACTTCCAGATTGGCCGGTTGGAAGCGGCCTGCATGCAGCGGCTTCCTGTAACCTTTACCAGGTCGTCTGTCCACCTTATGGGTGGAACTGGTTTACCATAAGACAATTAAATACTAATTTCTTGTGGTGCATGACAACCTTTAAAAAAATGTAAGAAAAGACTAGCTTTCCCCGTTCTTATAGCAAAAAAGCGGGCTAGTAATTGAAAACCCATGTCGATACAATTCCAATTGAAAAAATTCCATAGCTTTGCCAACCTTCGATAAACGCCGGCTTACACCGCTCCACGGTTGTAAAGATCCAACGATAGCGTGACAGGCCCTCAGTTTGTCGGAGTATAAAATTAAGACAAAAATCTGATCGGCAGTAGACAGTTAACCTTCGTGAATGGACAATTTAGAAATTATCCGATCCTGTGCTCTACGGGCCAGTTGCACCACTTTCTAAGCTTAATTACCCTTTCCAGCTCTGTTTGTCAGTACCCTCACATTGTCAACGTTCTTCCGCGTTATTATCTCGATTCAGAAAAGCTAACTATGTACAATATTCAGGCTGAGCAAAAATAACTTTCTTTAAAAACAAAACTCTTTTCTCTTCCAACAAAAAAAAGAATAATTTGCAAAAAATTAAATAAAAAACAATGAATTGTTTCCTTGCTTTGAAAAAATAATAACTTTTTTCATCAAACTAGAAGTATTTCCAAAAGTTTGAGGTTTTTATTACAAAATGTATAGAAAAACAATAATAATTTCCAAAAAAATAGAATAAAAACATTACGCTGTTTCCGCCCGGGATCGAACCGGGGACCTTGTGCGTGTGAAGCACACGTGATAACCGCTACACTACGGAAACCATGTCTACTCACTGCGAAATTACAGTAGCCTAGCTCTGTTATCATCTTGGGTTTATAAATATGCGTAATAAAATATAAATTTAATCAAAGTTAGGCAAAATTATAATTTGTCATCATCATCCTAACATTATAATAATAAAGTTATCTTCTCTAAATCAAACAGAATTATGTTTATATTGTAGGTAGAAGAGATGAATAAAATGAATTTTTTCTTTGAAAATAGCACCTAATGAAGACTTCTAAGACTTGTCAATTGTCATATCTATGATTCTTAATTAGCAGACCTATGAAACTTTCTTTTGCATTTGCCAAAGTCGCAACTAACGAAGTGTAGTTTTCATTATCCCCGCATCCTACATTGCATAACCAGCATATCACAATGAGATGCCCAGTCAACATGTCCATAATTATTCCATTGTCCACTGCAATCGCTTGGGTATGAGAAGCTAAACAAAGAGATTGGCAGGTAATTCGAACAAAGCGTGGCTCACAAAAGGTGCATCTAAGCGGCCAATTTGTTCTAACCGTTGAGTTATTGTAAAGGGTTCTCCCTTGCACGCGATCAAAATCCTTCCTGACTTTAATACATAATATCCTAAATACCTTATAAATAAATTATTTATTTTCTGTTTACAAAGGTTTCTACAAAATAACACATACTTAGTTTTCATACTTTTACAAAACAGCATTTAACCTTTGTGAGAGACAGGTGTCTAAGTTAAGCTAATCCCTGTGTGATAGATCACCAGGCCTTCAAGTCTTATCTGTATCCACAGAAAATAATAACAGTTTACCATAAACGCACCTACTGTTGAACATGCTCAATGCTCATATCTGTCCAGGTATGAGCATGTTTAACAGTAACTGCGTCTGTGGCTAGGCTCATACATGTTCAACAGTATAGGTGCTAGAAGAGTCTAACTAAACTATAAGCAATGTTAGGTAAATTAAGAGAATATGCATACATTCGTGATGACTTTTAACGAGTATACAAATTTTATTATATTTTTCTACTCATGAAAAAACCTTTTACCACGGGACCAATAGTAAAATCAAGAAAAATAAAATAAAACCGACTTCAAAACACTGAAATGCTAAAAATAATCCTAACACTTAAGTGCCTAATCAGTTACTTTTGGAGTCGGTGCCAGCCGATGAGAGATTCAATGTTTTTGTTTGCACCGACTCCAAAAGTAACTGATTAGGTACTTAAGTCTTAGGATTATTTTTAGCATTTCAGTGTTTTGAAGTCGGTTTTATTTTTTTTAATAAAATTTACTTATTTAATCTATTTTTAGTGATAAATCCTAATCTAACTGCTGAACACCGATTTCATCCCCTATTTTCCTACCCTTAGGGGTGATTTTTATTTTGCAAACTTTTATCATATTATCTTTGAAGTATAAGCTATTCAATAAAACAAAAATCATCAAAATCGGCTCATATTTGTCGAAGATAGGTAACAAGAACCACAACCAAAATATTATCTGGGTATATATTTGTTGATTTTCTCAAAAAGTTCTAAATCAATTTCGATAAAATTTATATGGGACCACCTCTGAAGTATGATCTACCAAACAAAAAAAGAATCATTAAAATCGATTCATAATTGGCGGAGTAATCGCGTAACAAATATACAAAAAAAAAAAAAAAACATACAGTCGAATTGAGAACCTCCTCCTTTTTTGAAGTCGGTTGATAACAGCTGTTACATACGTTTTTGTCGAATAGCACAACGACTTTAGTATGGAAGACCTGATATTTCTTGTTATATAAACATTGATACAAGCTTTGTTTAGTTTGGGGCTAGATAATTGGAGTGATAGTCTATAACTAGTGTGTGTTACCAGTGATGACATGAACTGAAACGTGACCTCTCACTATGGGCCTCATAAGAAAGCTCAAGGTCGCAGCGTGCGTGCTATGGAAAGGGCTATTCTCAGTGTTTCTTTGCGAGATCGAATGAAATGAGGAGATATGCAAACAAACAAAAGTCGCTGATATAGCCCAACGGATTAGCAAGCTAAAGCGGCAGTGGGCGGGCCACATAGTACGCAGATTAACGGCCGATGGGGCATAAAAGTTTTGGAATGGAGGCTACGTACCGGCAAGCGCAGCGTAGCACGTCCACCCCCAAGGAAAAGGTTGCAGGAAGCCGCTGGATGCAGGTCGCTTCCCACCGGCCAATCTGGAAACCACTGGAGGGGCCTGTTCAGCAGTAGACGTCCTGTGGCTAAAATGATGATGATGAGTTGGAGTGATTGTAAAAGCAATATAAATAAATATGCGCCAGACAACACACAATTGTCACGGTCTCGAAGTAAGGAATTAACACCCTTGTGTTACGAGGTACCAGACAATGTATTTTGCTAGGGACGTCTTTCAACACAATCAAACACAAACCTTTTTCTAAAATGACCTGAACCGGGAATAAAACCCATGACCGATCCATTTCCTACTCAGATCTGCAAACCAAACACAACTTACTTACTCCAAACGACTTATTTTTTCAGTAAGGAATTAATATAATATACAGTCAACATCAAAAGTGACTTAATATCTGAATTTTCCAAAAGGCTCTCATTGCAAAACTACGCAGTAGTCAAATAAATAAGTCAGGTTGTGATATTTAGACGAGTTAAAAGTTTTGAAAATTAGTTTTAATCAGCTACCTACTTTGATGCTGACTGTACTATCATATTAATTCCTCACAAAAAAAGTGGTTTGGAGTTTCATTGTTGAATGCATGCATGCTGATACTACTTGCTTGCGTAAACTATTGTGAGGAAACTTAAGTAGTGTCTAAAAATGTAAGATTATAACCTAGCTTATCTAAATTAAAGGCTTCTTACATCACAAAACACGAATAGTATCATATCTTTACTTAATAAATTACTAATTGTATACTGTGACCTGCACTGTTAACACTCCATTGTCTAGCATCTCAGACATTGCAGTCCACTAATTGTAACAATGTAGGCACGTAACAAATAATAACGTTAATTAAAATAAACAGACAAAGGTTAGGAATTAGTGAGGTGCAATTATTAAATTTGAATAATCGGGGTCATACAGGATTTCCCTATTAAGAGACGAGAGAGAATAGCATAAATGAATATTTTATCGGTAATACATACGTAGGTTATACCAAATAGCTCAATTTTAATTATATTGTATTTTTATAATATAATAATCAAAATGTAAAACCAATAAAAACCAATAAAACCAATTTATTTCTGTAAATAGGCCTAAATTAAGCTCTTTTACACGTCCCAATATTTTTTTTTACCCTACCACTGCTTCGGGACAATATTGTGGGCTAGTGCCGAGAAGAAGCAGCGCAAGAAACTCGGTCACTATTGTCAGCCTCTTTTTAAATAGTGTGTTTACATTACAAGATAAAATGAACCTGTGCGAGCACGGCAGTATTTAATTCCATACATTTTTATCATTTAAGTAGTCATTTACAGTGTAATAACCTTTTTTCATTAAAATCATCTTGACATGTGATTTAAATTCATACATAGGCAGTTCAGCAATGGACTGTGGTAATTTGTTAAAAAAGCGAATACATTTTCCCATAAACGAATTACCCACTTTATGCAGTCTGAAATTTGGAACGGCAAGTTTATCTTTATTCCGGGTATTAATATTATGCATGTCACTCTTTTTAGGAAATAGATGCAGGTTTTTGCGAATATACATGATATTTTCATAAATGAATTGAGAAGCCACTGTTAGTATATTAATTTCCTTGAACAGTTCCTTCAACGAGTCTCGGGGTCTGAGGTCGTAAATTGCCCGTACAGCTCTCTTTTGTAGCACAAAAATAGATTCAATATCTGCTGCTGAGCCCCATAATAATATTCCATATGACATTATACTGTGAAAATAGCTAAAGTACACCAATCTTGCCGTTCCAACATCAGTCAATTGTCTTATCTTTCTCACGGCATAAGCAGCTGAACTAAGTCTTCCCGATAGAGTCTCAATATGAGCACCCCATTGCAAACGGGAATCTAAAGTGATTCCTAAAAAGGTAGTGGAACTAGATGTATCTAGCAGTTCATCTTTTACAGTTATATGTGTTGGGACCAGTTTTACGTTCGGCATGGTGAATTTAATACATTTTGTTTTATTTGCATTAAGCATAAGATTATTGGTAGTGAACCAGTGCAATACTTGCGAGAGAGCAGTATTCACATCGTCAAATAAATCTTTACCTCTCTTGATTTTAAAAATCAATGAAGTATCATCCGCAAATAACACTGTCTCGCAGAGGTCCTTTGTAAAAGACGGAAGGTCGTTAATGTAAATTAGAAACAGTAGGGGTCCTAATATTGATCCCTGCGGCACACCCATAGTAAGAGGCGACCCAGAAGACTCAGTTCCATTTATACATACTTTTTGTGTTCTGCCTGTGAGATAAGAGTTTACTAAATCTAAGGCATCATTTGAAACACCATAGTGCCTAAGTTTTTTTAGTAAAGTTTGGTGGTCCACACAATCAAAAGCTTTAGAAAGATCACAAAAAACTCCCAAAGCATCCTGCTTACTCTCCCAAGCATCAAACACGTGTTTTAAGAGTGCAACTCCAGCATCAGTAGTATTTCTACCCTTCGTGAAGCCATATTGATTATCATGTAAAAGTTTATTCAGGGCAAAGTGAGATAACAGTTGACTAAAAATTACTTTTTCAAAGACTTTACTAAGTACTGGTAATATTGAAATTGGTCGAAAATTAGAGGGATTATTTTTCTCGCCTGACTTGAATAAAGGAATAATTTTACTAAATTTCATCAAAGTGGGAAACTGTCTATCATCAATACATTTGTTAAAAATATTTGCAAGATAAGGGGCTATCGTATTTATAATTGTATTGATAATGTTGACAGAAATACCCCATAAGTCCTCAGTTTTTTTCATGTTTAATTCTTTAAATGTTTTTATTACTATATCAGGGTTTATATGTCTAAAATTAAATGAAGTTTTACATTCGTCAACACCCGACTTGAGTAGGGACTCGGCTAGTTCAGCAGAAGAAGCTAGTTCCTTAGTTGTAAAGGGAGCTATGTTTGAAAAGAATTCCTCAAAAGTATTTGCGACATCCGCATTTGAACTAACCAGTTTATCCCCAATTTTAAGAGAGTAAGCATTATCATTTGGTTTATGTCTACATGTTTCTTTATTTATGATTTTCCATGTAGCCCTTGCTTTATTATCAGAATTCAAAATAACATTACGAAGATGGTTTGATTTTGCAGTGGCACATACTTTTTTAAATATTTTAGAGTAATTCCTCACATGTTCTATAATCAGTGGGTTTTGAGAGTTTGCTTTTAGACTATACAAGTCATATAATGTCTTTCTACTTTTGTAAATTCATGGTGTAGCCCATTCATTGAACTTACACTTAAGTCTATTTGCTTTTATCTTTTTTTGTGTAAAAATTTGATCAAATTTATTTTTGATTACGCCAAAAAGATCCTCATATAACAGATCGAAGTTGTGGTTATTGCTAGGTTTTAATGAGTCTATACCATCACAAATTTTCTCCTTAAATCGGTCTATTCTATTTACGGTTATTGGCCTGCATACAGCATCTACAATTTCTCGGGCATGATGGTGCTCAAAAGACGCCTTTTGTCCACTATGGTCAGATCTTAAATAATTTATAATTGATTTGTCTATTACTTTGCTATTGCAAAAAATATTAGTAGCTGATGTGGGAGTCACTCTTGTAGGTTCACTAAACAGGTTAATTAAGTTAAATGATTTAAAAAGATTCAGAAAACGAATTGAATTTTGTGAATTTACTAATATATCTATGTTAAAATCTCCACATACCACATGTTATTAACACATAGGTAGATGAAAGCGCTTCCTCTCTCCTAGCCCCCAAGTTGCGTGTCCAACAGGATCCATAACACTGGTTCTTTAGTTTGTAACATCTATATGTACATTATGGTTTTGTAATAAATTATTGAGTTGAGTCGTGTAACTAAGTTTTTCGGAAGTATGAAGATGACAGAATTTACTTTTTTTACTAAAGCCATGTTGTTAGAAGTGTACTCTGGTACACAAATGGTAGAATCATGTACCAGTCTGTATCTCTATTAGTAAATGTTACGTACTGTCTAATTTAGTCGTAAGAAATATATTCGCCTAGAACGCAAAGGGGTTCAGGTCAAATCATTTATTTACTTGTAGCGACATCTATCTCGCCACATATAAAACTGACGTATCCTACATCGCGATATTAAAGTATCGGGGCAATAGCATACCAGACACAACATCCGTCTGATCGGAGGATCCTCCCTTTTCAATGGTGGATGAGGAACTTTACATCTTGTTCTACATCTTGTTTACAATTGGTTCGGTTGTGGTTGTCATAATTCACTGTCTGGTACTTTGTAATACAAGGATATTAATGACCACTTATTATTTATTTATTTATTTTATTTATTTATTAAAACACTTACAACGTCATGACAGTAAATTCCAAAACAACATTGCAGGGAAAACAATTAAACATTATAAATAAACTTACAAACTAGGACATTTTTTCAACTAAGCTTATTGACACTTCTGTGAACTTCGCCCGGCTACAGAGAAAAATGACAATTTATTTAGTTAAGGCATTGAGTAGCCTTATAGCGTGTGACAAGGGTGCAAATTTAAGCATGTTCGTCCTGGCTTTCGGTACGCTGAGCGTAGAAGGACTTATCTTTACTAAATACTTATTTATATTCTTTGAATGATTTCCACGAATTGAGAACCTCCTCCTTTTGTTGTTTAAAATAACGCTACACGTTATACGGGGTAGTTAAAGGGATTATTATAATTGGCGATATTAATTATCAAAAGGACTATTTAAAGTCAGTTCAATTGCATTCTAATTGTTTTATTTATTTTATTACTTGATAATGATTAATGCCATTTTGATTTAATTAATTTTAGCTTATCTGCGAGCAGATTTAACACGTGCATTAAATATCTATTGTTACCATCATGTTATTATAATTGTGGTTTTATACTCAATACTCAATAGTTTTATTGCATTCTATAGGTAACTTAAATAAACTCTTGTACTTGAAGTATAGTAGGTATACGAGTATTTAATGTTGAAGGTTTATTTAAATAAATCATTACTTAAGTCTTAAGAATTAAGTCTGCAAAATATAATCTTGCACCAGTTTGCATGTACCGAGGCTGTGCGGATATTTTTCCTAGCAGAAGTCTAAAAATAACATTGTATTTACAAGATATCGTGAGACGGCACAATCATTGAATATTCAAGCGTGGTTACTCGACCTAAGAGCATAGAAGTACAGACGGCATACATATTGTTCATCATACGGAATTAACGTTAGTGTTGTACATTTTTAACTAATGTAATGATCTTATATCATATAAAATCATCTATTATGCTGCTTCTTTTATTTATTTAGCGAAATTTAATAGGAGGAGGAAACCTCGATCATATACCAGATATTGTATGAAAAGGCAGAGCAGTTTAAAAGCAGGCTTGCTTTATCTCGATCAAAAAATACATTATAATGCGAATTCGCATAATATACGCGTACGCCTGGCACATTAACGAAACTTTATTTTTAACCGACTTCAAAAAAGGATGTTTATTTTTTTAATTTTTTTGTATATTTGTTACGCGATTACTCCGCCAATTATGAATCGATTTTAATGATTCTTTTTTTGTTTGGTAGATCATACTTCAGAGGTGGTCCCATATAAATTTTATCGAAATTGATTTGGAACTTTTTGAGAAAATCAACAAATATATACCCAGATAATATTTTGGTTGTGGTTCTTGTTACCTATCTTCGACAAATATGAGCCGATTTTGATGATTTTTGTTTTATTTAATAGCTTATACTTCAAAGATAATATGATAAAAGTTTGCAAAATAAAAATCACCCCTAAGGGTAGGAAAATAGGGGATGAAATCGGTGTTCAGCAGTTAGATTAGGATTTATCACTAAAAATAGATGAAATAAGTAAATTTTATTAAAAAAAATAAAACCGACTTCAGAACACTGAAATGCTAAAAATAATCCTAACACTTAAGTACCTAATCAGTTACTTTTGGAGTCGGTGCAAACAAAAACATTGAATCACTCATCGGCTGGCACCGACTCCAAAAGTAACTGATTAGGTACTTAAGTGTTAGGATTATTTTTAGCATTTCAGTGTTTTGCAGTCGGTTTTATTTTTTTTAATAAAATTTACTTATTCAATAAAAATCTGTTGTTAGTCCTCACCTATAATTGAAGTGTTCCAGACAGTGTTTTATCTTTTTTTTAACTATCGACTCACGTTTACCAGTTTTAATGTTAGAAGATAACGACTTTATTAAATCCATAGACATTCGTGTCTATCTGTGGTGAATGAACTCAAGTGCACAGTATTATTAAAGCCAGCTTTATAATCAGGCCGCGAGTGTGCACGTAGTAACTGAATTGTGTAATGCTCGATAATAATGACCGATATGATAAGCCGTGCGCTCGCGCAGACGCGGTAATGAATGGCTAGTGGCGCTAGTGCCACAATATAGATAGGATCATTAGGCTCACTGCGTCTAAAAGTTCAAATACTCATAGACTAAATAGCAACAGCTTTTATCAAAATATCGATCGGCAATGTCATGGTCTCTTAATCAAATATTACTGTTCGACTTAACAAAATATCAAAGTTTGCGACATCAGAATAAAAGTTTAAAATTATTTAGCGAAACTGCTCAATTTTCGCAGATCAATTAAGGCTACGCAACACTAGGTCTTAATAACAAGAACAATACAACAAAAACTTAGGCTACAAATGATAGGTATAAAGTTTTAATTTTATCATCATCATCATTCAGCCATAGACCACTGCTGCACATAGGCTTTGCCCAATTACTTCCATATTGGCCGGTTGGAAGCCGCCTGCAAAGGGCTGCAAGAAGCCGCTAGATGTTTTGATTGAATGAAGAATTTAAAGATTTTCGCTGGCGTTCTATGGGGGAGGCCTATATCCCTTCGGAAGTAGACTTCCAAAGGCTGATGATGATAATAATAATGAAAGCTGTACTAATTACATATTTTAAATAAAGTTGCGACATTTTGTCTTTTGCCAACGTCCTACCTACAATCGGGCCTTCTTAGGGGCGTGCTTTGGTTTCAGATGGGGGTAGGCTGTGAGTGAAAATTGAGTAAGTTTGTGTGAAATAGTAGGCGATCTTGCGGCAGCCTAACATTGGTTTAATTGCACAGGAACGATCTAAGTTGCGCGCTTGAATAAGTATAGGTATACGAAAAATGGTTACAGAGTATTTATTGTTTATTGTTGAATACGTAATTAATAATTATGGTTAGCTGTTCTGACAGTTTTTTATGAAGGTAGGCTCTGCATAATAGCCTATATGGGATGCACGCCCCTGGGCCTTCTGACCCTTCCTATGATCGCTCAAGGGCGGTGTTGAAGGGTTCATTGACAATGGGCTGGGCTAATCAAGCGAGACACGTTAGATTGAAATCTTTATCAAGATTGAGATAAGTCAACTCATCAAGGTTGATAACGGATTCATCGTGTGCAGTGTTAATGTGTTGCGTCTTTTTTTCTTGAAAGTGGATTGTGTGAATGTTCATTACGTCTTGCTAAGTAAAACAATAACTGCCATCCAAATCTTATTATATGATCATCATCTTGTCCACTGATGGACAGATCTCCTCCATAGAATATGAATATAAAGTATTCATAATATTTAGGCCCAAAGTATTCGACTTTCTAAATAACTTTTAAAATAATTATCATACAAGAGCTACGTTTTGTTTTAAAAGAAAATAAATATATTTAGTAAGATTGGTATTGTGCGTTAATATTTGTAGGTAGGTACATTCAACGGCAGGTCAACCTACCCAAGAAGTTAAAGCTCATTGAAACTATTTTCAAGTTTAAGTCCGAAGCGTTAGGATCAATATTAATTGAGAAAATTTGATGTTTTGTAGTAGGTTGACGTCTGTACTACAACAATGTGGTTAGAATTTTAGTTACCTTTTATTTATTTTCTTCGGTTTAGATCAGAAACTCAATAGGTAGGCACTAGGCAGAGATAATACATACAGAATAATTAAATTATCGCTGTTTCAGGAACACTAAATGTAAAAGCAGCATTCCTTAATTTGGTAAATTACACAATTCCGTAAATGCCTTTCAACTTGTTATGATTTCGGTTATCATGCGTGTTAGCCCCTTGCATGTTAAGGCCTCGTAAATATATTGTGACAGAGGGTAAGTTTAATCTCTTACTACGTTTCATTAGGGGCTTGTTGATATCACGGTTCTTTTAAGGATTGTTTTAATATTTTCGGGGGTATAAAAATGAGTGGAGGTTTCTTTAACGTACCCAAAATGGTCAGTCATTAGGGAAAAACCTTTGTCCAAATTGACCGATGTTTAGGAACGCAACGCTTAGGATTATGTATGGATAGGTAAGGTAGTTATTGATCTGACTTCTGCTGCTGCTAAAGGGACAATATCAGGTTATCTCTTTAAAAAAAAGCAATATCGCTAGCCGCTATTATACGTGATTATCCGTCAGGCTGCGAATGTAATTCGACTTCTTCGCCCCAAGAAGATGTTGTTTTTTAGCATTTTTCAAGTAATTTAATAATCAACATTAGTAGGATTCGTATAATGTTATTTCTCATACATATTATTGTCGAGAATAATATTCAATTGCTGATTACAACAACTGAATGTCCAAAACTATCGATAATTTTGAAGACCTAGATATCCAGCCCCACTAGCATGACCACCAAAACACAATATGATATAGCGATTTATCGACACCAATTGCAAAAATATGATAGATATAGCCGCCATGTTGAATTGCCCTGTTGGTGACGTCACATCGCTGTTTCGAAAAAAATTCAACTTGGAGTCTAAATCTGTCTTTTTTTAAAATTGACAGATGGTGTCGATAAATCTCTATATCATATTATCGTGTTTTGGTAGTCATGCGGGGGGGGGGACGGGGGACAGGTCGTTTAATAAACAGTCAAAGGATTGCTTATTGACGACCTTCGTAGTCGAAAGGCGAGTATACCCGACTTGGTGTCGCTATCTCGTGAGGTTCCGGGTTCGATTCCCGGTCGGTCAATGTAGAAAAAATACTTTTCTATATTGTCTCGGGTCTGGGTGTTGTGGTACCGTCGTTGTTTCTGATTTCTAAAACACAAGTGCTCTGTGACACAGAGCAAAGTATGTGGTGTTGTTTAATATTTATTTATTTAGATAGAAAGGAAGCAATGCGAAACAAACGATGTAACACTACGGATTTGTATAGCATGTCAAGATTTCCCTAAACACACAAACAATTAAGTTTTATTGGCTCTAACGAAAGCCTTCTGCAAGGAAAGTGCTATGATTGTAGTTTCGGGCGTTTAGAAATTGTCAACACACATCCACATTAGGAGAAAGCCGTACTTCAAATAGTACAGGGCCTTGTATGTTCTGACATCGCTATTATCATACGAGGGCCAATTTATACGAAAGAGACATCTGATGTGATTTTGTATGATTTCACCATGGCGTCGATGAAGGTGGAGAACTTTTGTTTTTAATGAAAGGGTAATTGAATTGCTTACACAACATATTAGAGAGATTTAATTCACTATAGCTCGGCCAAGGAAAAAATATATACGTATTCCTATAACACTTAATCTAAGGAAGGTGGAGCCATGATCCAAGATGGTTTGATTCCCATTTCGAGGGTTAGTTAAGAGGGACCCTTAACTGCGTAGCGTAGCGTATCATTGTCTTTCCATACTAGATTTGAAAGATCTAGGGTAAAGTTCTAGCGTACTCTGACTTGAAACAATAAAAGGTAATGGTCTAACGTACTCTTGACTTGAAACTGGACAAAGCGCTATGAGGAAAAAGACAACAAACTAGATAAAAGCCCCACATTTCAAAACCTATTTATGATATTTTAACATTCTTATTTCATACTATTACCTCCCCGCAGCAGGAGTAGAGATGTGCCGTTTTCAGGAACATTCCCCAAGCGGGGAACATTCCCCATATACGTAATCTTCCCTGCATAGAGAATTTTCCCCGCTTGGGGGATGTTCCCGGGAATGGCACTCTAACCAGGAGCATCCTTGACTACTCTTACGTCAAATAAATATATTAGGTACAGTCAACGGCAGGTCAACCTAGCCAAAATGTTAAAGGTCATTGTCACCGATTTTCAACTTTAAGTCCGACACGTAGAGATCAATATCAATTGAGAAAATTTTACGTTTTGTGTGAATTATTTTGTCTTGTTAGTATCGTTATTGTGTTCATAGCAAAGCTCACCTCAGTTCAGTATACGTATTACTAGCCTTTTCCCGCGGCGGGAAGATTTGATTTTGAGTGATGTATGAATGTCAAACTCAGTAATTTAAAAAAAACTCTACAAAACTTCTTTAAAGACAATATTTTTCACTAATACAGCCCCCATCATAGCATGACCATCAAAACATCTATACATCAAATGCAAAAATAGAACCTTTGTGTTGGGATCACGTGTGGCTGCCTGTCAGTCCGTCTGTTACAACCGATTAGCTCCGAAATTACTGGACCGATTGAATTGCAATTTGGCATAAATAATTTCAAAAGTTTTCATGTTTACAATATTCAATTTTAAAATCAACGTCCCAAAAACCTATAAAATCTACTACACCCATATTGATAGACATTTCAACCCTATCGCATCCCAACAGGGGAGATGGAATTTCACGTCCGTAACGTAAAATTTTAAAATCGTTGTTGTTTTCGTAATCAGCGACCCGATAAACCATAGAAACAATTGACCCATGTTGATTTTCAGACTTTGTCAGCCCCCTTCCCCTTTTTAGGGGTTGACTTTCAAAAAATCTGAAACACATGTTTACTCATTTATCGTAAGGAGAACTTACTCCTGTGAAGTTTCGAATAAAAGAGTCTGACTAATCTTGTTTACCAATACAAACTTTGGACCCCCATTTCACTCCTTTAGGGGATTCATTTTGAAAAATCCTTTCTTAGTGACCCCTAGATTTTATAAGAAACCTACGTGTCAAATTTGGAATCTCTAGAACCCGCGGTTTGGGCTAAACATAAGTTTAGTGATTATAACTTTAAAAATGAAGGACTTTCAAGACACAACTTAATATCTTTTTTCACCCCTTCAGGGGTTGAATAATCAAGAACGCTGTAATACATCAATTTATTTTCAATCGTCACCATAAATACAAAATTTTAAAATTATTATTTGAAACTGATATGCATTCATTAAATTTTCATCCCCTATTCCCCTTAGGGCTATAATTTCCAAAAAACCCTTTCTTAATGGATGTCTACACTGTATAAGGTAAGGCTGTGCGTTGATATATCAACAATTAGTACGTTTACCATTTTATATAAATAGATAACTGAAATACAAAGTTTCTTTCCCCTTTTCACCTACTTAAGGGTTGAAATCAAGAATTTTTTATGTCCACAATATTAAATTTCCAAATCGATGTCATTTTCGTAATTAACATCCCAAAAAACCATAAAATCGACACCCATATTGATATTTAGACCTTCCAACCCCATCGCACCCCAATAGCGGGATGAAATTTCACGTCCGCAAAGATGTATTTTAAAATTGTTGTTGTTTTCGTAATCAGCGACCCGATAAACCATAGAAACAATACCCATGTTGATTTTAAGTCACCCCTTTTACCCCCTTTAGGGGTGGATTTCGCAAAAAACCTGAAACACGTGTTTAATCATTTATTGTTAGAAATACTCCTCTGAAGTTTCGAATAAAATAGTCTAACTAATCTTGTTTCCGCATACAAACTTTCACCCCTTTAGAGGGTGAATTTTGAAAAACCCTTTCGTAGTGCACCCCTAGACCTTATAAGAAACCTACATGACAAATTTGGAATCTCTAGCACCAGCGGTTTGGGCTGTGCGTTGATATGTCAGTCAGTTTCTTCTTTTATATATACAGATTATTATAAGCATACGTATTCTCTGGTTCAAGCCAATGGAAATTTATAAAATGTAAATCTAGGTCGCATGCCACCCTTTATACTAGCTAGCCTATTGCGTCCATTAGTTTCGCAAGTCCATTGTTATATATGCATTATCATGATGCTGGTATTTGGAGTTTGTGATTTTAGAGCCCTATCTCACGATTTATTAACAATCTGTAGTATACGCATACCACTGTGCAGCACTAGGTAGGCAGTTAGGCATTATGGAAAAGAAATGATGCAGGTTTAGGTGACGTTGTTGAATCAGCATTCAAAATTTTTAAGTACAGAGCCGACTTCAAAAAACTAAAAACCTAAAAATAATAATAATAATAATAAACCTAAGTACCTAATCAGTTACTTTTGAAGTCGGTGCCAGCTGAAAAAAATTTGAATTTTTTTGTTGCACCGACTCCAAAAGTAACTGATTAGGTACTTATGTGTTAATATTATTCTTAGCTTTTAGTTTTAAAGTCGTTTGTTTTTTTCTTTACAATTGTAGTGTTGGAAAATCTAATTGTATATTACTTGAATTATTGCATAATCTTCATAGTTATCATTCATAATCACAGATTGTCGTAAATATTACCATTTATGGCTGATAAATCGGTGAGACTGGTGCAATAGGTAGGTGCTGTAAAACAATGCTAAAGGGAGTCTCGTGTAACCTGTAAACTATTTAATGTTATGGGTTACCAAACCAGCAATCAGCCACGATTTTATTGTTCCAATAGGCCATTCATAACCAAGTACATTGAAAGTGTGTTAAGTTTCAGTAGTGTTATCAATTTTATCATTTACATAAACTTGGAACCTAACCATGAGCTCTTAGAACAGTATTACCTTAACCTTGTTTTATTTTTACGTGTAAACAAAACTACGTATGTACTTACTGCTTAGATAAGAGTTCCTAGTTAGGCCCCAGAACTGACATGTGCAATCCAACGAAGTTCAAGGGAGTACGATAATCCTGTTGTTAAATTTTTTCACATTCAAAAAATATGGTCTAACTCGCGATTGTTGCTAGATCGATTTGGCCGATTAAAGGCAACATCGTATCTCTTTCAAACCAAAAAGATCTATTCTATCACCAGAAAGCGCAAGCCCCGATTCAAATTGATAATCGATGTCAAGCCGTAAATCTGCCGACAGATGTCGGCAACTACAAATGTCGCCATTTGCATTTGATGTCGCTCCGACAATCTGACATCTCTCACGATTTTCCGGCTTTCTAAGTTCCATAAAGGGTCGAATCGCCGTCCGTCGCAGTTTTGCTCTTATCGTGCGTTTGGGATTGAGATGTCAGTTGCATCATTCGAATTTCAAACCTATCAAAGAAACAAAAAGCACAAAGAAAAATTGCTAAAACGTCATTACAAATATGTTTATCATGTATCATACATAATTACTGTCTGAAATAAAAACAATTAGCTGAAACCTTGAAGTAAATATATATATATATATTTCAGACAGAGTCCATATAAGTGACATAAGAAACATTAATTAAATTCAATATAATATAACTAACTATCTAATACAATTCAGATTCAATTAATTACAACATAACTATCCAATACAATTTAATTCGATTCAATTCAATTCAATACAATAATAAAATAACTATCCAATTCAGCTTAATTCGATATCATTAATTTTACCATTCTTTATAAATTCAATTATAAATTAAATCACACTACATTTTAAAACTATAAACTAAATTCAATCAAATTCAATCTTACAATTATAAATTAAATCACACAAAATTTTAAAATGACCAAGAAATAATGATAAACTCTTCCATGTATGTACGAGTATGTATGTGTATTCAATCTTCTCTCCTTTGACTTAACTGTATAGCTAAACTGATAGGTATTGTATAATGAAACATATTTTATTAGCACAGATTTATCAATAAACCATAATATAAAATTAGCTGAATTGCGAGCCCTTTTTAGCACTGCAACATTTTATAACTGGTATGCGTGACAATATTGATCAGGTTTGGAAATCTTATCTGAAGTCGTCGACCTTAAAACACAATAAAAAATTTGTTCATGCCATTTTACGAACATAGTCGTTACGTACAAAACTTACGAAATGATGAGAAGTTTGAGGGTCTTCAGTAAATATTTTGTATTATCGGCATTTGTTTGTATTGTTCAGACAGTTAAATAACAAAGTTACTGGTAGTTTGCGGTCAAGGTTTAGACTTGAAGGCCGACGTTAATAGAATACCGATCAATATAATGATCCTTTCTGTTTATTTATTTATTATCATTAGTTTCCCCTTTATCATACTTGTTTCAAAAGATACTGTTGATTACGTAGCGATGTCTACACCATTGATAAAATACGGGACTCGAAAGACCTCTGACTCGAACAGATTAAAAGTTAATTCAAAGAGGGATTTAATAAACCAATCTTGTTGGCACGCCAGTTGGCTTGAGTTCCCACGATGCGAAGAAATAACTTGACCATTATAACTTGACCTTTTAATTGTGGCCAAAGTAGAACATTTTGAAGACGCACAATTCAAAAGTGTTTCACAGAAGGGATCTTGTTAGTTTGTCTTGTGCTTTTAGTGAACACTTCATGTTCTGCTTGACGAATCTCTGCGGGAGGTTGGTTTGATTTCGTTATGTTTACAGTTACAAATTAGTGTTTGAAACTTAGTAGGACTACTATATTTAACATGTAATATAAACATATCCTGCGCGCATGTGTAAGTCCATATATATTTTTATTTTTTTATATTTATTTATTTATTTATAGTAGTAAAGCAGGCTTTGACTGTGCGACACGTAGGTTTTTCACTTTCTGACTTTTTTGGCCTGCAATCCATCTTATATACTACAAGGTATTGAATGTATTTCAATGGTTCCCCTTCCAACTCCTAAGTAAAACGATTAAACTCACTGGATGTTAAAACAGTATTGTACCAATTGCTACCATGAAGATTGACAGAAGAAAGCCAGGGAGCAGGGCAAGGCAGCGAAAGTGGAATGCGCGGTCGGCACTTGCGTGATTCAGTCTATGTCCGGCAGTAGCTGGATGTCAATTTATATCCGCGACGTTGGCAACACTGTTTATTTGACGTTTGCGATATGTATTTACTATCTGTAGCTACTGTGAATTTGTCTATGGTCACTGTTTGCTAGTGGTTGGCTAACAGAAACTAGAAATCGGTTATTTATTTAATTCATAATTAGACTCATTTAAACTTCCGAATTGCTGATTCTGTTGTGGTACTTAATTGTTATTTTAACATGTTACTTAACAATGGTAGGCGGTAGGCGTTACGCGTAATGACCAAATAATGGCTTAATTTTTAATAAAACTACAAACTAGTACACACGACAACCTACTATTAGACGCCTTGGTGTGTGACGGTGTCACAGGGGGACAAACTGATGAATTTTAATAAGGGGCTATAAGTTGACTTAAGGCACGGTAGTAAATCGAAAATTTTGGTCAAATCGATAATTTTAACAAGTTATTCTAATTGCTACCGGCAATGCAATGCAATGGAAGTATAATACGTCTGGTTGTCATTGAAGAACTATTCCTAAGAAAGAAAGTGATGACATTCTACAAAAAAGTATAAACTTTACCTAGTGTACCGGTGTGTAATGGTAGTAGGCAATAATTATCTAAATTGTGTTCAATAAGCCATAACCCTTTAAGTACCAAATGTAGGTATAATAGAAAAATGTTAACAATCAAGATCGTAGCAGTTAAAAATTAGATTTATTTAGGATTTGATGGTTTAGTTCAGTTGGAAAATTTAATGGACTCTAATTCTGAACAATCCCTATCATCATGGGATAGATAACATCTACTCCTATAATGATTTGGCTTTAAGGAATTTTGAGAGACGAGGAGTAATCATGTCATTAAGAGTCTAAAATAAAACAAGTCTTAGTGATTTCCAGCATTTGTGGGAATCGTGACTCGATAAAATAGTTAATTAAGTGCGTGATGTGGTTCTTTTAGCCATTTTTCATTTCTGTTGTTTGGTAAAGTTAGATTAAGATTGGTAAAAGTTTGATTAGGTATTCAGTAAACTTTGATGTTTTGTTCGTAAAGACACTATTTATATCTAAATCAATTGCTGTGTGTTTGTTTCGCAAAGCCTCGAGGATAGCTCGAAAATTTTGCTTATTTCTTACTATGCCCGCGGCTTTGCCCGCATGGAATACGGCATGTCACCGTCTATTTTACTCCCTTAGGAGGTGGAATAAAAAATAGAAGCCTATGTCCTTCCCTAGGGTTCAAGCTTATTTCGTACAATTTTTTTACGATTTTTCGTACATTTTCGTACAGTTTTCACGACAAAAAGTAGCCTAATGTCCTTTTCCGAGTTCAATCTATCTTTTTACCAAAAACCATCAAAATTGGTTCAGCGGCTTAGGCGTGAAAACGTAACAGACAGACAGAGTTACTTTCGCATGGATTGTTGTGTTCGTAATTGTCAGGAAGGTTTTGTATGAACAAAAAAAAAAGTATCGGAAAATTTTCAAATTAAGGAAAAACTGTATGTCCTATTTTTATGGGAATTTTACTGTCAATTTATTAATAAACAACTCAAAAATAAAAAACAACACTGTTTTAATTGTTATGACGATCCTTAAAATGTTTTGTGTAATCATTAGCTAAATCAACTTAATTTTATTCATTTCAATACTAATATATTTCAGAGGGTATTTGGTGAAAACGTAGAGAACTTGACTTACAGAAAACTGTTTTCTTTATAGGCCATTTATGTTTGTGAAGGGTCTTGACCACTCCCTATCCTAATGGTTCCGTGAATGGAACCTTTAGTGGTCTATTATCGAGGTTCGAATCTCGAGGGGTGCTTTTTTACCCCACTAGAGTAATTTGTGGTAACGAAATAACAGCTTTTGGATTGGGATAATAGTTCAAATGCATCCTTCAATTGTTGGTAAACATAGATCATCAGAAGTTTAAATTACGTAAGAAGAAATGTCTAACTGCTATAAAGAACTCCTTAATCACGTTTAACGACTCGTGTTAACTAAAAATAGACCTACCGACAGTTGTATGTTTCTGTACTTTTCTATCATAATAACAAGTTTTGTAGCCTACGACGCCTAGAGTATCCTGGCAACTGCATTTAGACTGGATTTATACTTCATAAAACTTCTTGTGGAGAGAAAGTAAAAGAGTCATAACTTGGATGACTAAAACTTAATTATAAATAATATAGGTACCAGACAAGACACCAATTTGTCTTGGCGTACATCGAAATATCGAAGTAATAAATAAATTAACAATTTAAAATAGTTCGTTTTCTGAATTGACCTGGCCCCCGATTCAGAACCCTTCCACAAAGTTAGTTCGACTATCGAGAAATCACGTGACACTAATGTGAAATCATATAGCGTCACGTGGTTTATCGGTTGACAATTTGCTATCGAACGGTCTCGAATCGAAAGCCCGAACTGTCAACATTCGTGGCATATCCTAGGGTCTTAAAATTATTGCTACGGAGATGCTTACGTCATTGATTTGCCTGATAAAATCGTACGCAATTCTGAATTACATTGCAAATTCCTTTACAAAATGGTTTCGTTGTGCCCAAAAGGTATTTACACAGTTGTACGTATTGAAAAGGCACTGAAAGCGTGTTTTGTTTGAAGTTGCCCCCGTTATGGAGCAAAACAGTCGCAAAACAAACGTTAGAAAGACAGGTGTGCAAACAAACATACGCCCTGTGTTGATGAAACGTTTCACAATTTGGGGAAAATAAGGGCTCTTGTTTTAATTTGTTACAAAAAAAATAAGTGTTAACATCTTAAGCGCTTTTAGCAGTTGGTTGTGTAACGTTAATCAAGTTAACGTATGGTTCACATGGTATTAATATTTTCCCTATTTACATACTAGGATGATAAAAAGACCTGAGTTTCTTTAAAGCTTGAGCGCAAGATGTGATTTAGAATTCACGAGAGTACAATACAGTCAAGAAACCCGAATGTTTACAAAATAAATAAGAGTCCGCCATTAGTTAATGGAATAGTTTTACTGAAATTGAAAACAGTTATGTATGTATGAACCTAGAGCCTACAGATTGAATTATTGTCCATATTACTTTTATCATTACTCGATTACTGCCCATATTCATATATCTTAATTTTGGATCCAGGGTAACCACAATTGCGACTGCGAGATAAAGTCAGAGGTCCAAAACCTTTTTTGTCTTGTTTTAATACAAGTCAGTGTCGCCTACTTGTAGTCACTAAAATTGTTGTACAACAATACCTGAATAGTGACGTTTGTCATGTAGGATAAATAATATAATATTGATATTTTGCTGTTTGTGTCACATGGTATATGTATATGAGTAGGTACATAATTAATGATCATGACACAACTTTTCAGCCATTCAATACACACACCACATCTGCCGCAGAACCGATAAAGTGAAGTAAACGGGTTCTCGAGTGGAGATCACCACAGAGACCACGTCTCGGCAAACGTAGTGTAAGATGCTCCCCAGCTCGATGGACCGACCTTAGGATGATGGCTAGATGAAAAAAGCGGGTGATCTTGCTCTTCGGCACTCTTTGGGGGAGGCTTACGTCCAGCAGTGGAATGCAACAAGCCGCGATCATGATGATGATCCATTCAATACGACTTTTATTAGGTACTTTAATGATATTATATTGCAACATCGTTATATTACATAATATTATTATTGTATCTCTGCTACGGGATCACGGCACGGAGGCCGGTCCCTTTGGAAGGCGTTCGGGGGGGATCCAACACGAAGAGGCCCCTTGGAGATTATTATTATTACGTGTATAACGGTGTGGATAAATAACAAGGTTGAGTACCCCAGCATTAAACTGTAGTTTCATGAGATTATGATGGTTGGATCCAACGCAGTGACTGTTTTATTGTTTAAGCTATGATGGATGTGGTGAGTTGTCCCAGTCCTAACATTTAGGTTTCTGGGATAAGTGGCCGAGCCTTTTCACAGAACTACTTCTTACTTTCGAATATACAGAGATATAAGAAATAAACCAAGTACTTAATCATGGTTTGTTGAAATTTACCTATTAGTTTATCGGACAGTTAATTTAGGCATACACTCGTTTCCATTATAAGCGAAACTTTTATCGTAAAGCCTAAAAGACTAAAAGGACTCTTTAGAGATACCTTTATAAAAGTGCTTTTAATGGCCTATTTGCAAAAAATAAATGATTTTGATAGATCAGCCTAAAAAAAAGATATGTACAGACAACAGCAGGTCTAGGTTGACCAAAAAGTTAAAGGTCATTGAATTGATTTTCAACTTTATGACCAATGTGTAGAGATATCAATTGAAAAAAATTGACGTTTTGTGGTAGGTTGACGTGCTGCTGTGTACTTTCAATTGACCTATAGATATGAAAGGCAAGTATATCGTCTTATACAACAAGTAATGGAATAAAATCTGAAAACTATGCATTTGTAATTAAACTGCGAGACCTCGATTCCTGAGCTATTTAATAATATGTACCTTTGTACGGAACCCTTGGTAGGCGAGTCCGACTGGCACTTGTCCGATTTTTTACTAAAATATGTATTCTGAATTGATTTACCCCAAGATCCAGTCAGGACGACTATCATGACTAGTGTTTACAATTCCACATTCGCCTCTTAGAATAGCATTTTCCGACTCGACGTAAAAGCTGTAACTGTGAATTGCTAGTAAACGGCATTTGTTTACAAACATTTGCGTAATGTTCCCTTTGGGGTCACTCAGTGACAAGAGGTCAAGTGACACACGACATAGCGTGTTTTAAATTGCTTACGAGTACCATTATGAGAGTTGTAATAGTGGCAGCAAGTACTGCTTTAAAACCTTTGCTCATAAATTTTCTCTCAATCCAATCCTGAAGAAGGGATATGTCGATGAAACACAACTAAGTAGCAAATTAATTTGGTAGCGCGTAACGTTGTTCAAATTATTCGTTTATTTTTGCATTACATAATGTCCATCAAGATTTCTGTTAACCCTTCGTATTCCTCCTTGCAGTGGTTGGATATTATAATACTTTAAAAGAAACTCAAAGTATGTATGTTCTACTGACATTTCTTTTTTATTGGAGTACTTTGAAATGTTGGCATCATTGAAAGGAACATTGCCTTTGCTCAAAGATAATTTACTCAAACATTTAAGTTCATTAAAAACTAGCTATTGCCCGTGACTACGTCTTCGATTAATTCTGTCAGAAACTTTCCCCGATGAGCGCACAGCATCTCACCAAAGTTTTATCACAATCTGATCAATGATTTATGAACATAGAGGACAAAATTTGATTTTTATTAATATTTTTATTAAAATGATTTTTTAGGGCAAAAAGCTAATTTTAAATAATTTTATTTATTACACAAGTGATTTAGCTACTCACCTTAGGATGTATGTAATGTTGTCTAATGTTAATGTTTGTTTTAAGTATACATCATTTATTTTAAAGTTTTTTTTGTAAAACTAAATTTTATTTCATTTTTAATGGACACAGCTTTGTTTACATTAAATGAGTAATCAGAGTTTGTGTGTTCTTGTAACACATACTTTACTAGGTGATATGGTCAATAATAGTAACGGTAAACAATTTTATGTAGTAATAAATCAATGTTTCATTAGTTAGTAAATAAATATTCTGAATAATGTATTAAGCCCAACAGTTACTTTTCGTTTCCAATGCTAATTGTGGTTAACTATTTATATATTTACATTTGTATGTGATCTCTTCTGAAAGATGATTTGTTATAATATGAAAATTATACAAAAATGACCAAAATAACCTTTGTTGCATCTGTGCATTCCACATTATGCAAATTAAGTAAGTATTGTACCTTTTGTGTAACATACTTCTCTTTTACTTTCTCAATTTCTTTAGTTCTTACTAAATCACGTTGTTAGTACTAAATAATTAAAGAGATTATCTTGTGCCAAACAAGCAATTTACCTATTATTTAACATAATTTCTTAAATAATAGCTTATCATCATCATCATCATCATTTCAGCCTTAAGACGTCCACTGCTGAACATAGGCTTCCCCTAATGACTTTCATTGGGGGGAAATGCCAATACTCGCCACGCTTGCCAGGCGGGTTGGCGAGCGCAGTTTTTTTATAAGATTTCGCGTTCAGACGCTACTGCCCGTCTCGTGGTACAGGAATTAGTGGCCTCTTACGACACGCCTTCTAACTAATAGGTAACTTATCATAACTTCTTGAAAGTTATGATCTTTGGGAGAATGGGCGTAAACAGACATAATATTATACATTTGAGGCAATTCCTTTCAGCTGAGTGCTGACTTCTGGTCAGATTAGTTTTGTTATTACTTGAAAAAAAAATATGAAAAAGGATGTAGTTTCCATGATTTATCAGAGCCCAGAGGCACGACTGACGGAAGATATCGATCTTTCTTAATCAAAATCGGGAAAACCCCAAGTAAATTACAGCGTCGTCATTAGAGTAAGGTAATTAATTATCTTATAATACTAAACACTATTTAGTAGCAGAGCAATAGGTAACTATTTCATCAAAATCCTGTGTACAATAAAGTATATTTGTATCAAAACTGAATTCTATCTAGTCTATGGTTACGGACGAAATGGAGGTTCGCCAAATAGCAACCCTAGCTTGATAGGTCGGTTTACAAATGCCCACTAATGCTGCGCTATCGGCCGATGGTGATGTCAGTACAATTGACGGCCGCCTGGTATTCGCGGGCCCTCGGCTGTCGGTCACTCAGCGCGAAGTGTCTCGCAAATCGACTCCTTTTAAGGCAGTCACGAAGCAGTTCGTCTATGTCTGGTAAATGTTCGGGTGGTTGGGCGACCTTGTTTCAGATGCAGCAGGTGTACTTAGGACGAGTCTTCAACTGCCAGCTACAAACCTACTAAGATAAACAGCGGAGTTGTTAACTGTTCTTCATTGTGAATGGGGTTGCTTAGTACTGACCCAAGGCATATAATGTTTAACATAAGGTACAGAAGGCTCACTTATGTGGTCCAAGGGGGTAGATGAGTTCTTTAAAAGAACTGGCCTAGACCCAGAAATCCTAAGGTAAATTTGAATGTTTTTGAACCTGCTATGTTTTGATAATTCTGTACATTTTCTGTCATTCATGACATAATGAAAAACTATCGTAGAATATCAAATGGCATTATCTAAATTGATGGATGACTGTTTGAAAATGGTGAAATAATTGTTATAGCTTAGGTCTTTGTAAACCTTAATATTAATAGGATGTAACTAAACCGTTTATTATGTGTTTATTGACTAACTTTAATTTCAACCTTAGAAATAATCTTGATCAAAAGCTAGTACAAACAACTAGTACTTTGATTCTGTTCAAGAATCAGAAATCGAAATCCTAACCCTAAAATAATTTGTGTTGTCAGCTATACATATTTTTTTATTTTTTGTCTGATTTTCGATTTCCGAACAAATGTTTGCGTTAGCCTTGCTGATTAACGATTGAATTTTATTACGCTTCAAAAAATAATTGTTTTTAAACTGAACTGAATTGGTTGTTAATAATAGCATTTCCTAGTTATTCAATTGATGTATTATTGATAGCCGATCAATAAACCTATTAAATCCTGAAAGCCCCGCATTGATCATACTTCACACTTCTAATACGTAAGTGCTAATCAGCCAATTAGACAAATGAGGATAACATACAGTAAGTGTTAATCGACAAAGACCCGACGTTTGTACAATCCACCCCAAACGACCAGTATTAAACTTCAGAACACATCTGTATCTCTTTGTAATAAGTGCTAAATTACGACACGATAACATATGCTACGCCGCGATACGTGTACCATTAACGCGAACAATCTTTGTTTTCTAATAATCGCTTTGTGGCCTATGTTAGGGCTCCACGGGTCGAACACTCGGGCTAACTGTACTTTATATTGACCATAACCTCCAATAGAAGCCATATTGGCCCGTGCATTTTCCACTTAATTCGAATTTAGTAACCACTAAGAAAGCGGCCCGAAGATTTACTGTTTAGAGACAGACGTTATCTGCAGATAAAATAGTCGATAACTAGATTTTACACTGAGCCTGGGTTAGATTAATATTTAACTGCCAATTTATTCATTCATTACTTTCAATTATCTTTTTAGAACTGCCTATATTCTTGCTAGATAGGTACTAAATAATATGGGTACATAAGTATTTATACAGGGTGACTTGTAAACCCATTAAGGTAAACAACTTACTATTAGGACAAAGTCGCATCACTAAAAAAAAACTAATGCTCTATACATTATTGTCGAGGTAAATGTCTATTTTGTATTGAGAGGTGAACCTTTTATTTCGATTTCGATATTAGTGTCATAGTATTAGTTGTTCCTTTTAATGGGTAGAATATCCTGTTTAAGCAATTCCCTCGTCTTACCCAAGGACCGGAACAGCTTACCAATAAAAGGGTTTTTAATTGGGTATTTCATAGACTTGTTTCCACAAACCCTATCAATTCGGTAAGCATATCGTCGACTTACTCCAAGGAAAGGCTAACCAAATGAATACAGTTAATTCGGGTAAGCACTAACCGTATCTGAAAACCTTATTGAGGCTTACCCTATGAAAGGGTTTTAAAACCGCTCAAGCAATTTGAACCTCTACGTGCACACCATTCGACTTATTATTGTATAACACTTATTATTGTTAATACAAATCACCAGAATGCGCGAAAAAGACATAGACAATAGAGTAACCCTTTTAGTTGGTAAGTGCTAAATATTGAAATTACTAATACCCTATTTGATTCGGTAAGCGCATTGAAAGCAGTTAACTTTATTCAAAAAGGTTTCCGTAACGAAAGGCTAAAACTGGAGTAGCTTATCAATAGGGTAACCCTATCTTTGGGTAACCTTCTAATAGGGTTTCCCTAACAATCGGCTTAATCAAAAGAAGAGGTTTGGAAAAAAATGCGGAAATGTTCCATTTGTTCACGCGTGATGCGATGATCGTAATGTTACTGGGAGCGGATCGATTGGGCCTCAGGTTTTAGGTTTGTTCTGATTTTACGTTTATTTTTATTTTTGACGAAACAAAGCCGGTTGCGGGTTCGAATCGCGCAAGGGGAAAATGTTTGTTTGATCAGCACGAGCATTTGTACCTAAGTCATGGATGTCTATAAAAGTATTTAAGTATGTTTATCCGTTATTTGTCGCCTGTATATCTATTGCGAAAGAATGTTTTTATTCGTTTTTTTATGTACATCTTTATAAAATATATTTATCTAATTTTGTGTTTTTCTTGAGCTAGATTGTAACATAATAGTCATGACTTGCCTTTAGTAATCTTAATTTCGCTTGAACAAGACACGGGTGGTACCAATCGCACGTTTGGATCAGCGATTCGACACGAGTTAATTCTCCTAACATGTTCTTATAGCTTGACCCTCACCTCTATCTCGAGATTGTCCGCTGGTGTAATTATTGGCTTCTTAATCAGTTCCGATACACAGGGTATTAAGTTGAACGGAAATACTTCTGCAGGTTTTCCTATCTTGATTAAAACTATCTATTTTTACTATGGGATAAGACCTGTTGTGTAAAAAAAATCTCTGCTGTTCCATCCGTATTTGAGTCTAGGTGCGAATATTAAGAAATTGCCATGTCCTTGATATTCCGTAATAGTCCCCTAGATATAGTACGCCTAGATAAGTATGAACAGATGTCTATCTGTAAATATAATCTATCTAGATGTCATTCTGCCTCACAGCTTGACCCTTATCACATCAGGTATCTTGATCTGCTTCCAAAAAACATTATACTCTGCACCATCTTCCCTTTTCTCTATGGATGTTCTCTATCTGAAGCATGTTTGGAAGAGATCGCTATTATCAATAAGACTGCCTAAATTGTACATCTTTCTGTAAAAGTTATGTGTAGGTAATTTACTTTGTATGGTGTGCAATAAAGAATATCTATCATTCCATGTTCTATTTACCATTTTTTTTTAAAACTATATGGGATAAAGTGCGAGTTATACGAAGATACATTGCCAAGATTGCCCAAGATTTGATGTGTCCTGACACTTAGGACAAAAGTCCCTAATGAGTTTACCTACTCAAGTAAAGGAGTTATCGAGAGGCTATTACAGTATCGTAGAACTCAGATAAGAAAACCCGAGTTTCTGTTTTCTTAAATATGTAAATCTCATACATTTTTATAACGTTGACCTTTACATCCATAATCTTCAGCTAGCTTCATCAATGAAAACTAGACTACAATGAATAGGGGCATCTCGGATTAGACTAGCACAGATTATCGTGTACAGTCAACCACTGAACTTATTGAGCACTTGACCCTTGTCACGATACACACAAAGATTAAAATAAGATGGTACTGATTTTGCCTATGGACGATTGTACCATCGATGGTACAGATAGATAGCATTGTTTGGTTTCAGACTTGCAAATGCGGTGGATCGCTTGTAATTAGGTGTTGACTTTCTAACTAACATGGCGGGTCATAAAATTCGTATTTTCACATACATACATGGATGACATTTCTAATATTTATACATAGTATAACTAGGGACTAGACGGGTTCCGGGTTCGATTCCCGGTCGGTCAATGTATAAAAATAACTTTTCTATATTGTCTTGGGTCTGGGTGTTGTGGTACCGTCGTTGTTTCTGATTTTTGAAACACAAGTGCTTAGGCTACTTATTATAGGATCGGAGCAATGTATGTGATGTTGTCCAATATTTATTTATTTATTTATATTTATAGTATAACTAAATGTCGCTTTTACCCGTCTGTATATTTAAATCTTTTAAACTATGCAACGGATTTTGATACAATTTTCATTAATAGACAGAATGTTTTTAAGAGGAAGGTTGTATAAATATGCATAACATTATATTATGAATAAACTAAATACCATTCGAACAAAGCCGCGTGCAACAGCAAGTTTTTAATATGCGCTTCTTCATAGAGGAATATAATTCCTATAAGCTCGCTCTAGTGTTTCCATAACAGGAAAAAATATAAAATAGGCTTATCCTCAGTCTTCAATATTGTATGTTTCTTGGCAATACCTTTACGAAAGAGTTGGATTAATTAAACTGAAGCGTAAACTTCATGCGGTCTTTTTTATTAAAACGACTTTAAGCTAATACAGTGGACAGTTCATCAAAAGCGTCAAATTCATTAGTTGATATTTGACTTTAAGTTAAAATGTTTTGAAAAACTGCCGTTTTGGGTAGGTTAGGTTGACCTGCTTTACTGTTCCTAGATTTATCTAGATATCTAAGTAGGTACGTACATTCGGCTGTTTGTCAACAGTCAACATACAATGACACAATAAATCAGCAACGTGGGAGTGCTATGCTGTTTTAATTGCTTTGCCCGTGTCAGTGTCCAATTGAGTCTTGCAATTGACAATTACCGACTCCCAATTTAATGGCTGACTAGACCAATAATGCTCTGAAAGTTTGAGTTTAAAGCAAGTATGTACAAATCTGGCGAACGCGCCTCAAATGTATGCCAGTGATCTTGAAGTGGTATAAAGGGGGAAGGTTCATGATTATTCTTGTGGATGGATTTGTTAGTCCAGGCGTAAAGTTTCGTTGCTTTGATCCGTATAATAAAGACACTGTTTGTTTTTTTTACGCAAAAAACTCAGAGAAGAACTAAATGCCTAACTAAACAACTACTTGACAGAGCTAATTCATATAATTTCATGGCTGTGACGAAAATCATTATCATCATTTCAGCCATAGGACTTTCACTGCTGAACATAGGCCTACCCCTATCCCTTCCAGATTTTCTGGTTGGAAGCTGCCTGCATCCACCAGTTTCCTGTAACATTTAACATTTGGGTGGACGTCCTACGCTGCGCTTGCCGGTACGTGGCCTCTGTTCTAGAACCGTCCTGCCCCATTGGCCATCAGTTCTGCGTGCTATGTGCCTCGCCAACTGTGCCACTTTAGCTTGATAATCCGGCGGGCCACGAAAATTAAACTTACAAAAAACTATCGTAGAGCTATCTAGCATCAACATTCGGTCGTAAACATCTGCGCCAGCGCGTATGTTTTCCTTTTCCATGCAACTTGGTCAGTTGGCATCAAGTCATCCACATCCTTCTCATTCATATCATCCAACACACTCTTTCATCCATGTCTTTTTCGGTCATCCTTTACCTCTTCATCTACCAATTCACGCACATAACCATTACTCTCATTTCATCATTCTCTCCTCATCACATGTCCATACCAAGACGAAATGGTGTAGGGAGACCTATACGCTCATTTTTATACAATTAAATATAATTAAACTGACCTTAGAAGTCCAACATATCTGAGTGTCTTAAACCTCACACACGCATAGACGTGAATCAGTTCTAACCATAACAGTAAACTCCAAAAAGCATTTCTATTTACGCTAAATTATTACCAAATTTGACCAATAACCAATCTTTACGTTCACATTAACACCTCAACCGCCAACGTCGTGGTTACGGGTAAATGTCACGCATTACGCAATGTCAGTAACTGTTCTCCGTAATTAGATCAGTTCCCATGGGTAGCGACTGCCGTGCGTTCATCACGATCGGTGCTAACGATATAGGTGATTTGCAAACGATTTGCTCCTAAGCCTGACATGTTTCCTTGTGCGGGGAGATCCTACCGATTAGCAAAGAAAGGCAACTCTTAGAATTGCATAAGAACCAATATTACTCTTTAAAGTATTGGGCACTTTATTTCAATCCCGTTTTATATGTTTACTCCTGATGAAGAATTGATTAGAAACACGCTCCTTAAATGGTGATAATACCTACTCCTCGAGTAATGGAAACTTCTAAATTATAATAATTTGTGCCATGACTATCATTATCCCACATATAAATTTTAAGTTCCTTACGCCGTTACGATGAACCCCTCTTATGTCAATTACAAATGGCAGAAAAATAATTCAAATTATGTATGCTATTATTTCATTTCAAGACGTCATAAAAGATGACTCTAATAAAATATGATGAAGACAGCTATAATAATTAGGTTAAGTGCACATCAAGCGCCAAAAACCTTTAGAAATTTTAGGTCTAAACCGAAAGATATACTAAAACCAAATCTTACTTTTGATCAAACAAGACTAGGAGTAAAATAAACTATCGAGGGATAGTAAAAATCGTTGCCGCAATATATCAAAGTGTATTTATTTTTGGATTTAAATTAAGTGAAGCGTATAAAGATATTTAATTAGAACTCATAATATACTTAACCGTATGCGATGAGTGACGAATTGACGACATAACTTCACTCCTGAGCGTATACGTCATCTACCAGAAATAGTAAATCTCCTGGTACCGTTGATGTATTTCGGTATACATTTCTACTCTTGTTTGCCTAGTTTAGTACACGGATGATTTAATACAGCAATGCATTAGGAGCAGTGTGGTCTTGCCGCCATATTTTAGGCCTACGAAGTTGTAAATTAATAAAACGCTTAAAAGGATCTGTCCTGAAATACCCGGGCACTTGGCAGGAAGCCAATGCTGGCTTCGGTCATCTCTTAGATTAGAATGGGATGGTCGTCTAGTGAGAGTAACTTAGCTATATTTTAGATACTTTGACTTCTCTAGCGTAACGTATTAGTTTTACGAGGCGCAGTGGATCGCTGGAGTCAAACACCTTATCGATTTTCACGTGTTTTTTTGATTTTGTTGCAGGTTGGTGGCTGGGATGATGAGACGCCTCGTTTAGGTAATTGGAAAATAGGACTCAGTTCGGAATCCTGGCAAAATCGCCAATTTTTGTTTTAAACTAAACTAAGACCTAAGTAAGCAGTATTGTCTTATTATTATATTAGATTTTATATAACTAAATCGGACAAATAAATTACACAAATATAATAATGTCTATGGCAGTCATGATGAAGTCATGTTATTACTTTGTTAAGTACTTATTATTTCACCTATTAGTTGAAATAAGTTTGGCATTGATACATCCGTGATTATTGATAAATATACCGACATTTAATTAATTTCTGTTTTATCATGACATAATGATTCAAATTGCTGCTAATGTGATTTTGATGAATCTTCTTTGATTGAAATACAATTTTTGTGGCGCAATTGATTAAGAAATACTATGAAAAATTGTTTTGAATTACTAGCCGGATACACACTGGTCTTCAAGGTTTTGTTAGTAAATCATACAAAATTGTAACGCTGACTGATCTTTTCGTTAATTCCGTCAATTGCATTGATGGTAAAGATGACAAATAGCAATCAACTTATGCGACTTAAATACAGACAATATCATTGAGATATTTCAACTAAGTAATTTAGAAACTTAATTTGTTTTGGTTTTTAGCAGCCTAAGCGAAATAAATCTGATAACAAAACAGTACGTACGTACGTTAAAAGGCTTGTGCTAAGATTTGCTCGTTTAAATTCCTCACGATTCATATTTCATTTTGCTAATTCGTCTCATTTAAATACTACATGAATATGTTCAAGTCAAAACACATTGAACAATAGTTTCTATTGTCTGTTCAGTACAATTGCTTCACTTGAATCTGAACCACAACTGAACCATGAATTAAGATGTCCGAATCGCGGTTCACTGGTTCTTCCATCAAACTAAGTCATTTTACGGTTGGTGGATCAGTCTCTAATGGACCAGTGGTTCCCAAGTTCCCAAGTTTTAACCCTTAACAAATGCTATATATTGCAGGGAAAGCGAACTTTGAGAACCTTAACGAACTTTTAGCACTTAGTCATTTCACCTAGTTGATAACAAAATTATTTAAATAAAATTAATAGAAAAAAAGAGAATAAGTTGAAAGGAGAAAGAAACACATCAGCTCTCACAGCACTTGTGGTTTGTTATTGTTTAAAGGCGATAATTTAAAAACATCCTATGTAATAAAATAAACCGCAAAGTTGACTTACTGTTTGGTTGATATAAGTCATCAAGAATTGGGAAAGGAAGGCACTGACTGATAGGTATCGACGACCCTAAGTGACTTCAACCTGTTTTGTTTTAGTAACGTTGATTTTTAACCGACTTCAAAATAAGGAGGAGGTTCTCAATTCGTTTTTTTTTTAAAATGTTTGTTACCGCAGAATTCTGCCATTAATGAACCGATTTGAAGAATTCTTTTCAATCTCTCAAATCTCTCTCAATTGAAAGGGTATACCTCCTGATTGGTCCCATCACCATTCAAAATTCAATTCTGATGATGGGCTCCATGTGGAATTGAGGGAACTCCTAAAATATTATAGGTATACATATAGCGATTTTAGTATATTTAACAACAAGTCAAGCATTTGCATTCAGAAAGTATCATTTACTGAGGTGGAACTGATGAAGGAGACCATAGTTGGCCACAATAGTCTTCCACGAGTAAGGTACGCACGCCCCGCCTACGCGATAAGATAAATATCTATATAATGAAAATTCATTAAGACAGTTAAGCCTTGCCATAGTCGACAAATCAAATTTCAATAAATGATTCTGGTGAGAATGATACCATCAAACTGATCTGATGAAGAAGGCGGAAGGTAAGCACCGGAACTCTGTGATAAAACAATGCATCATAGCCGTGTATGGACTTATTTGAATCGTCATGAGAAGCAATTTAGCTATAATTACATCACAGATCGCCATTTAGAATGTAAAAAAATAACACTATAAAAATTTGTTTTTGATCATCGCAGTACTCAAGAAAAAGGGCTCCTCCAATAAATATTTAGAGCCACTGCCCTAGATATCATTTTACTTAGGCAATCTACTTTCGTATTGTAATAACGACTCTGGCGTAAAGTGGCGTTTTGCTCGAACAGATTAGTTTGTTTATTATAGTAAAAGCTAGTTTCGGTGCTATTGACCGTGGAGAGCCGATAAAGTTGAAAAGTTTTTAATTGACATGACAAGAATGCCATCTATGTTATTGTTGGAGAAGAAAAGGAAAATATAACTATCTTTCCAAAGTCGCTCCTTTACCTGCCAATGAGTAGAGAATATGGGCAATACTATTGTCTGTTATTGCCGGTTGCGGCCGGTTGACGGTCGAAGTGTTAAAATCCAAAATCATGACAGTAGAACTGTAGTTATGTGTTATGTGAGTCGGCCACCTCTACAACTTCACCGGGCGAGGACATATGTAAACAGGGATAATTGCTGCCATCACTTTAACTCACAGGAGTTCAGGAGAGTCAGCTTCAGATCTCGAGTCCCGCCAAATTAACAGTAATTTGGCGGGACTCGAGATCTGAAGCTTGGCCGCCGATAACGTTAAACCAGTGAAGTTTAGGTGCAGAAGGCAAGACAATCGGCTTGAAACACCTAGTCAATTGCAACCTCAAAGCAGAATTAGAGGCTTTGCGAATCATGCTAAATCCAGCACAATAAAATTCTGGTAACACCAAGCTGAAATATAACTTGTCTTAACATCACACTACAAAGAACTAGCGTAGTATCAGATTAGCCACCGTTTCGCCGCGTTAGACGAAGTCAAAGCAAGAGGACAATACCGGTGGCCTTGTGACTCTATATCTGGACAGGTCACCGACCCGGACCGTGCCAGTGATGTGGGTTTCGTCGATTTTTAGATGCAGAAAAAAAAACAAGTGAATCCAATTGCGTACTTGAGTATGCAAGGGATGTGAATAGTAAACATACATGGAATTTATCGCAAAGACAAGATATTTATTTAAAGATGCGAGAGTCGAGTAAGTGTGAAAGCTCAAGAGCTAGAATTTACTCAATACATTTTGGCACAAGCCAAAAAATAGGATATAAAAACGTTTTAATGGTAATAATTTTAAAATAGATAGATTTTCACGGCTGATTTGTATTAAGTTTTTTGAAACCCACCTTGATTTCAAAAAACTTGAGTGACACTTAGTTATTCTTCGTACGTTCGTCCATAGTTGTCCGATCAATCAAGTCTGTTGATACTAGCCTGACACATCACTATCATAAAAACCATAGCGCCACTGCAACTGGGCAAAATAATGGTTTGTACGCGATTACGTTGCGTAATTACGTCGATGAAGAGGTAGGTATATCTATTTGAACTTAAACAATCAAGGCCAAACGTCTAACCGTCGAATAAAATATCGTGAAAAAATGGCTTTGGTGGAAGTAAATAGTGTAGTTTAACGAGAATCATGAAATTCTAACTGGTAAATAAATATATAAAGGTCGCAGGAAGACGCTGGAATCAGGCCGCTTCCGACCGGCTAATCTGGAAGTCAATGGGGGAGGCATTTGTTCAGCAGTGGACGTCCTATGGCTGAAATGCTGATGATGAGGAAGAAATAAATAGAAGCTCCAAACAACAAACCAAATGTCATGGTCTCGTAGTAAGGAATTATCATCCTTTTAGTACCAGACTGTTTTTTGTTTTTATGCCATGGGCGTCTCCCAGACCCAGCACACCTTTACAGTATTAATGTAGAAAAGTTCCTTTTATGAATCATTTTATTTTTTGAATTGACCCCAACCTGGAATCGAAACTGGGACCCTTTGCTTTCGAGGCGAATCACCGTGCCGCTACGCCAACTAAGTCGTGGTGATTATATTGTAAAATAAAACCTTTCCTATATTTAAAATTTTAAAATATTTTATTTTATTTTTGTGCATTTATTAGGGTCTACAACATCATTGTTGTAATTTAAGTTTATAATAGTGTACAATCCACTTAATTGACTAAATACCCCGTTAATTATAGAGAAGCACTGCATGTACCAAGAAATGTATACATAGTAATAACATAAAATAACTACACAAGAAACACACAAGTAATCATATTAAATTGATAAGATTTATTAAATTAGGAAAAAACGCCTTAATCAACTACAGAAACAAGAAATCAAGTCCTCCACCAAACGATTACAAGGCGGCTTCCTATATTTCAATGGAATTAACAACGGGCAGTAATATACCAGTTATTCAAACAGTCTAATGAATATGGATGTCGACTCCCGTAGGTGTCCGACTGTGATGTAACAGTGCACGAGATAGCTGGAGCTGTAGATCACGATCAATGAATGTTAACTTTAGAGGTTCCCTTTGACAAAGGTGGTTTAAATTCGAAAAGACATTTAGACGACATTTAGTGAAACAGTTTTAGTTGTTCTTTAGTTCTCAATTTTTCTTTGAGCATAAAAACGTGGACAAGGTGGACAAACGACCTGGTAAAGGTTGCAGGAAGCCGCTGGATGCTAGCCGCTTCCAACCGGCCAATCTGGAAGTCACTGGGGGAGGCCTATGTTCTGCAGTGGACGTCCTATGGCTGAAATGATGATGATCATGATGATAAAAACGTACGAAAATAAGACGAATACAGATAACAGGATCTTCAGGATCAGGCAGGAGTCTCCGTAATTGTCATGTAATCTACTTTTTGAGCGTCGACTTCTGGAAATCCCATTATGGAGAAAACCAGTTGGTTAGTCCAGGCTTGCTTGTTTAATTGCAATTGTGATAATAGAACGCATTTTGGTAAACAACACAGGCAATTGTAGTAAAACAGGCATCGAAAATTGTACGTGTCATGTCTCATTAATACCTTCTCAATTCATGACTACTTACGACTTACGTTAGGTAGTATTTATTTATTTATTTATTTAGACTTTATTGCACAGATTAAAAAGTCATACAAAAGGCTGACTTAATGCCATGAGGCGTTCTCTACCAGTCGACCATTAGGCTAAACAGAGACGTTCACCAGCACTCCTTCGGTGGCTTAATATCGGATTTCCCATCTTCTCGTGTCGATGGCAATGTAAAATTTTTGATGATCGTACTATCGGTGGCGCGCAACGAATCTAAGCGTGTTACCCATATAAAGTTGGGGATGGACTTTTACAAAATCCTTTTTTTTGCTGTCCAAATTGTTTCTTTCTATTTTCAGCAGCTAATGCTGTGAATTGTCTGTCAGAGCATATCACAGTACTTTAGGGGATCTAGTAAAAAAAAAGGTTTCTAGATAGTTAACTTAATATTATTTTGGGTAATTTTCAAGCCTTTGGCTTGATCTAATGTGTAGAGTAGGCACTAAACTAACAAATGTCTTGTCTGTTTACCACGAGTGAAGTTGAAGGGAGCCCACGACAGTGTGGGTGGCTGCACTCGGGTGCAACTGTAACTAACTGTTAGATAGGTAGGCGATGATTCTTGCATTGTTTCGGCCGTTAGCTGACTCGGCGCTTTATGACAATATGAAAGTCATCGAATTTTGACTACGCTAATATGATAAATTTGACATTCTGCGTAGCAATTTTCCTCTCATTTACACGGGTTGGGTTACATTCATTTGTTGGGTTAATGCCTTTGCATAATCTAGACTTAGGGGATATCTCCGGTAATTGATAAATACATTTAAACTGTACTATGTGTATTGTGAGGATCAAGATATCTAACAAAGTCTTACAATCTACGCTAGTTTAAGTAGGCGTCTACTAGTATGACGTAGTTTATTGTTATCATGTCAGTGTTATGTTTCAGGTGCTTTGGTGATGAAACTGGTGACGTCTGGATATTGTGTACAACGAAGACAGACAGACAGACAGAGATATAAATAGAACAAGGAATCTTGCTACGCTGTAAGCAACAATAGAATTAAGTCCAGTTATTCAAGTTTTTTGCTCGAGTTTCCCAAGATTCGGTTATTAAAGGTCGAGTGGCCATCTTAATAACATCACGGCGATGGAATGTGTTCCCGTCGTGCATTAAATGTGCGTTAGTTCCGTGCGGAGGAGCAAATAGGGCCAGCAAATGAGCCGTGGTGTCACGAGGGACGAGGAATTCCGGGGCAAAAACGGAGCGGTATGAAAATAACTTGCGGGGAGGAGCCAATTGGCGTAGTGGCGCGGAAATATTTACTTGAACGCAAAGGGTCCCCTGGTTCAATTACCGGTTTAAGTTAGTTCAGAAAACGATATTTTCTAAACTTGCTCGAGACAGGGAGACGCCCCTGCCAAAAAAATGGTTACACACGACACAAGCTTGTAAATTCTGTACTACAAGATATATCTTATCTAATATATCTATTCTACGGCTAAATTACATCAACTTTTTCTATGGGACCAACATCAAATACTCAAAAAAAAAAATTGACATTTCCATACAAATTGATGCCAGCTGGTCGCGTTTTAGTATGGGAAAGTGTTTTTTTTGGTCCCATAGAAAAAGTTGATGTAGGTAATTTAGCCGTAGAATAACCCCTTAAAGTTTTATTTCACCTTTTCGTTACACCCAGTATAAAAGAAAGTCGGGTTAGTTACACCATTTATAAGTCAGGAACGGCTAGACCGATTTTTATGATCTTCGATTTGTTGGATTTGTCTTCGCCCCGAATAGCAGAATAACTAATAATAAAAAATCTGAAAATTTCACAAAATAAAAGGCGGTACGAAGTTCGCCGGGACAGCTAGTATAATAAGTCAAGAAGGGCTGGACCGATTTTTATGATCTTTAATTTGTTGAAGTTGCCTCCACCCCGAATAACTATTAAAACAACGGAAAAATTCAGGGGAAAAAATCACGAAGACGCGGAACGAAGTTTGCCAGGACAGCTAGTTTATATCTAAAGATGAACTTCTTTATAAGTTCAGTTTGACTAAATGACGCTCAGAGGAATTTTCAAATACAGAAGTAAGGAATAGGTAAACTATAAATTTCGGCAACCAAAAACAAAAATAATTTTGTTTATTACTGACGGTTGACGGTAGTATATAATGTTTTTAAAACCAGCCAATTCTCGCTTGACGTATTTCATTTGAGTATAAGTAGTATTTAAAAAGTCTATGACTGATTCAATGTGCACTTACAAAGATAAGTATGTTTGAAAGAATTAGGTAATTTTATTCTGTTATTATTAATTAGTAGTGATTTGCAACAAGTTACTTTAAAAAAAAAAACAAGTTATTACGTTACTATCATTTAACTTTTTCCAAATTGAAATGTAAGGAAATATAAGTACTTCGTAGCAATAATCGTTTCGATATTCCAAAGCTTCTGAAATGATGAATCTTAAAATTGCTAACGCCGAACGTTTATTAAATGATGTCTAACAAGACATATTTTTTTATCCGCATCATTTAGAAACTTATTGTTAACCTAGTGATACGTTCCCAGCATGACAAGTTTCATATTTATTTTTGATAGCAAAAACCAGAACCCGTAATGCCAACTTTACTGGTTGCACTTACCACGATCATAATCAGATAAGTTACCAGTAAGTCGAGTTTGTCTTCACCAGTCTTGTTTATTGTCGGACAAAAATTATGTTGCTAAGCTATAATGGTTTATCCGGCTCAAGAGAGCTCAACAGGAGCTATGAAAAAACATTGATCTGGTCATTAGAAATCATATATTTTCTTGGTTTGCATAAAATGAGGTCAGTCGAAGCTTACGAACCACCATAGCATCTACGTAAACTAAGAAGGAATAATTTATACTGGATAAAAAAAGCAATCGACATGCAACCGCGGGATCTCTCCAGAAGTAAATCTAACATATTACGATGCTCATCCACACACAAAAACTGTAGGGAAATCTTTGATGGACCGAATAAAAAATGTTTTTCTTGGGATCAGTGACCATAAAATTGAGAGTTGATGGCATTACGCTGTCTAACGCTAATGATGGTTTTACACCAGTTTTGCTATTAAATTGAGATTACAATGCGTTAGGATTTGAGATAATCATATGGAATCTTAATTTGTGTTAATAAAGAAGATTAAAATATCGAATATCACCTAGAAATTAGAAAATTTTGATAGCGTTCGTCTGTATCTCTTAACAAAGATACAAATTAAAAAGCAGTTACTACTTAAAGCAGTTTCTGCAACCATTTACAATTTCTTGTTACTGTATTTCAAATTAAAATCTTTATTTGCAACCATAATGTATGTTTATAGATGATACAAATACTTAAAGCTAAAAAATCATTACGGCCCCTGTATGTAGGGCACAGCTATTAGGACAGGGAAGCGTCATTGGGTAATATTTTTTTATTTAGTTTTATAATTAATCTTTCAAATATTCTTCTAAAGTACCTATTTAGTGTTTAGCGATTAAAAGTTCTTTTATTTTGTTTACAAAAGCTGCTTGTTTGCTTATATTTTTTATTGAGTGAGGAAGTTAATTAAATATTTAAACAGTGTCCGGTAGACAATAGTGTTGGTTAATTAGCCGAAAACTGCATCTTTTTTTCTAAATAGCGTATTGGCAAAATCTTTAATGGCCATTGACCAACAAACTCCCTATAATAGAACCACTTTAGGTCTATTTCTCAAAGCTAGTATCTGATCTTAATGATACATTGTCTGAAGTTACAGGCGTATCGGTAGTTGCATTAAATGTGTAGATGTAGAGTATTATGCAAATATGCCAGCTATGCTGCATTCCAGACTTGACTGGCTTTAGCCAGACTATGTTGCTAATGTCGGGAATAATGTAGAGAAACTATTTGTAATGTCGTGGTTCAATGATAGCCCTTCTTAGTAAATCAATGTCGATTTCATGTTAGATACTTACAAAAATTAAGAATCCTATGTTTGGTTCAGGGCTGCAGTGCCATCTCCGAAGTGATTGATGTCCTAGTTATGATTATTTTTGTTGATAAAATGAATGTCAAATTTTACACATAAATTGAAAAATATATATATATATTTGTTTGTTACTTAATCCCGGTTTAACGACCGAACAAAATTAGCTGAAAGTTGTTTCACATAGATATTGATCGAGGTTTACACAATGTGTTGTGTGTCGTAGAATAATGTTTATCACGTTTTTTTGTATTAGCGTGGAATAAATTTATTCATTCCTCTCCATAGCTACGAAGATTAAGTCGCGGGCTGAAGGTATACAAATTTTAATGTTATCAGATCAGGCGATAGTAAAGTATCGCTGATACCAAAGCTGTTAGCTAAACATAGTTCTACTGGTTCTACTGATCTACATTAACGATGCAAAGACAGCCCTTAACTTTCACATCTTGTTAAGGAAAAACTTATCACCACTTGACCGGCGAAGTGGCGATGCAAACTATAGTAATGTTCGTACAACAATCGGAAGGAAATTATATATTATGTGGTTTTCTAAACTTCATAAACCTCATACAAGAGTTGCAACCACGGCTAGTTGTACTTTGTCAGAGAAAGGAACTACACGACGGAGTATATTCCAACCTGCGGCTTATACATTATCACGGGCTTCGGCCCTGTTTCTGTATTAATAAGCCATAAATTAATTTCACGTTTCATTCCTACCCTGCAGTAGTTTGCAATACTCAGAATTTATTAGCCACTATATGCCTTCCCTCTGGCATATGTGTAAATGGGTAAATAGATCAGCTAGTAGAATATAAAATCTGTGTGATCCTTATTTCCTTGTAATGAAGGTCGAAGAAGTGACGTTTGTAAATGTTTAAAGGCAGATCCAACCAATGCTGTTATTATTAGATCCGTCTTAGAACATCCAACGTACCCCAGATTAATGACATGTTAGAAATTACCATAATATAAACACTATGGATAACAATCCATAGCATCTTTAACCCTTTAAACTTGTAATAAGTAGAGAATAACTTATTTCTTTGGCGTTATTACTAATAGTATAGTATAGTCGATTGAGTGGTATAACTGCCATTTATTTATTACTAGGTTCATGGGTATTTACTTCTTATCTTAGCTGTTCATACAATAATGTCACAGTTTCATTGATCTTATACCTACTTTCAACTCGTAAAGATCGGTTTTAAGATTTTAAATGCAGGTCTGAGCGAAATAACTAGAGAAATTGTAATTGGTGTCGTGGGCGATGTTCTGTGATGTCAGGAATTGTCAACCTTTTATGCAAGTACTCTATATGACCCTTAAAGACTTACCTTTAAGAAGCGTAGAAGTATGTTTGGATATTACTACAGCTACTTATCAATAATTTGTAGTCCATTTTAACTTGGCAAAAAAACAGAAATTTAGTGTACATTTTTTGGGGAGTTTATAAGGAAATGATCGGTTTTCAAAACAGCCAAAGGTTATCGATCCCTGAGATAAATAATATTGTTTTGAGTACAGCTATTAGCACCGCTTACTGTCAGTATTGGACCCGTAATTTACACTTATTGTCCATGGAAATCTGACATCGCGATCTGTGAACCAGCAGGGATGGAATTGTTCACTTTTCCCTTTCTAGAAGTTTTACGATAAATGTAATTCTGACGAGTATTTAATGTAATGATTTTAATTAGTAATTTTCGATATGTCGTGATTTATATTTTATTTCTCAGAAATATAGATTATAGTGTGGCCGTCATTCAAAACTTTGATGTTGATTTTACTTATACGCTGACGCTTATCAATATTTGTGAAGAAGATGAAATCAGATTCCAAATTCCATTTGCAGCTTGAACTTGAAACTAGTAGACTTAAAACAAAATTACAATTGAAATTAAACACAACTGATGAACTGATAGAATGGGCTAGTTTCCTAAAAAAATCTAATAAGTCCGTCAGGTGGATTAACAGAAAATATATGACACGTATTTTTTCTTTTCTCAATCAAACAAAAAATGATGAAGATATAGCCTGTTAAAGTTCCGCGAAACGTCACGCCTTGCGGCACTTTGTAGCAAGGCGTGACGTCACGTGCCAACTTTAATGCGGTTTATCTTCGTAATTTTTTGTTTGATTGACAAAAGACAAAATATGGGTCCAATATGTTTTTATAATCTAACTAGAAGAGAATAATCTTTTTTTGACCCAGGAAACTAGCCTATTATTTAGACTCAGTATCAAATAACTTTTGCACATATCATGTTACACTTATCTGACTGTATTAAGGCCTCGCCATCAGTTACTAATGGAAACAATTTATAACTTCAAGTGATTGACTCAATCTATATTCAAAAGTTTTGCTTTCGTTGGTATGGCTTTTTACCATTCCCTTCAATTCGAAGATTTCCCTTTTGTTTAAAGGCTTTTTTGACCCATGGAATAAAGTATCTTCCACTTGTTCCACATTTGTTCTAGGCCTCACTTTCTTTGTTTCCCTCTGCAATGGCTACCTGCAACCTTTATTAAGCATCTAATAGAATAAACTGCTCAATCTCCTTTAACTAAAATCTAAATGCGGAAATTTCTAAGTTGCAAATGCAGATTATCATGATAAGGTCGTCAACAAACACTGCAGTGCTGGCAATATTCACTTTCGCACCGCCCACACGTATTGTTGTGAGACTTATTAGTCCTTACCCATTGCCCCGGCCATTTGTCTAGTAAACACTTTCTCGGTACAATGAATGCTAAATGACCAATAACGACATGGGAAAGTCTTAACGAACTGTTGTTTTTGGGACGAAGGAAAATTTGGAGGTGATTTGACATTTGAAATCAACTGAGGTTAATTGAAAATCACAAAAACTATAATAAAGGTCAAGTTTGCACTAGCGCACTGCTGAAGAGACTATGTCTGTTAAAATTTGCTGAGACGGGGAAGAGTCAAGAAACAAATCTCAAGCAAGAAACAAATTTTTCTGGTTTTTTGCTAACACCAGAAAATTACACACAAGTTTAATAAGATGTTTTATTTTCATTGTGAGTGGCTGAAGAAACTTAATATCCTGTTTTGAATAACTGAATGAATGTAAATTTTTTTGTTGTTTGCAACATAAATACTTATTTAATATTTATAAATTATTTATTTATCATAAAACGATAGTTCTCTGCATTCGAAATTCAGAACTCAAAAAAATTAATGACCAAGAAGACATTTCCCATATTTTCTTAAAAAAAAAACGATATGCTTATTTTTTTCTAATTAAATACCTTATCCCTTTTTTCGCACTTCTCGTCGCTTGATTCAGGAATGGTAAGTATGATTTCCTATTGCGTGGGCGCTTACAGCGGTCGATTAGGCGTGCGTTACACTTGTCTGCTCTTTGGTCTAGTGTCGAGAGTTGCTCCATAAATCCGACTTTCCGTTTCTAGACCAAGATGTATTGTTTGTTCGTCTAATGAAGATTTGTTTGGCTGTTATTGTTTTGAAAGCTTCTGGTTAGTAAGATTATGGGTAGTCCGAGTTTGACCAAAGAAAGGCGTCAAATACATACCGTAAGACTTTGTTTTGTATAAGTTATCATATTTTTATGTATAATATCAATATTTACGTTCGTGTAATAATGTCATCATGTCTTTATCTTCTTGTTCCTTTTTTTACAAGGTAGTTATTTGATCCAGTTGATATGTATTCTTCTGTCGAGGGTCGTGGTTAGGCTGATTCTCTGCTAGGAATCTTCAGCAATGTTTACAAGGCATGTAAAGTAAATAAAATTGAAAATGTAGTAAAGAAATTTTGACTGCCTCAGGTGTGAATTGAATCCCCTTTTTGCTATCTGGGCGACTTCTCATCCAACTAAGCTAAGAAAGGGCCATGCTCGTTGTTCTTTGAAATGAGGAGATCCAACAAAAGTCGTTGATATAATCCAACAGATTAGCAAGCTGAAGTGGTAGTTGGCGGGGCACATACTACGCAGAACCGTCGGCCGGTGGGGCAAAAAGGTTTTGGAATGGAGGCCACGTACCGGCAAGCGTAGCGTAGGACGTCCACCCACAAGGTGGGCAGATAACCTGGTAAAGGTTGCAGGAAGCCGCTGGATGTAGGTCGCTTCCAACCGGCCATTCTAGAAACACTAGTGGAGGCCTAAGTTCAGCAGTAGACGTTCTGCCTGAAATGATGATGATGTTGATAGGAGGTTTAAAACTAAAATATAAAACGCTCAAGATAAACCTCTAAATACCGTTTTCAGTGGCGAAGACAGCAAAACGGATCTGAATGGCTGATAATCGTGTTTCTCATGCAAACCCCGCATGAGCTATCAGCCGAATACATAAACGTGGGAGTGATATGACAAAACCGTTGTTCCTAGCTCGCATGCTGTATCTAGACATCCGGGAGAGCGATTGTCTTATGTCAGGTATAGTCAACATTTGCAAGTCTATGGTAATAAAAGTGTTTACGAGTAAATCTCCATAGTCTGAGAACTGGTTCCGTCAGCTTTGATTAAAATGGTCAGACGATTTTACGGGACTAGCTAGACGCAAGACTCGAGGTTGTAAAATTGATGTTTAACCAAATACTTACCCATGAAACTGGTAAGTAAGTAAGTGGTGGTATAATAGCATATGTAATTTGTAAACTCAGATTTTCCTGTAATAAATGAATAAACAGTGATTAGTTTGACTTTCATAATGATAGTAGTAGTGTCCGAACATAAAAGTGATATAATGTGATGATGATAAACCATATCTTTATATATAAAACAAAGTCAAGTTAGATTCACTAATTATAAATCAAGAACGGCTGGGCCGATTTTTATGATCTATGATTTGTTAGATTTGTTTTCGCCCAAAATAGCAGATTAACTATTAAAGCATCGGAAAAATTCACGAAAAATAAATGAAAAGGCGGTACAAAGTTCGCCGCGACAGCTAGTGTATATCTATATAAACAAAGTCGGGTTAATTACACCATTTATAAGTCAAAAACGGCTTGTCCGATTTTTATGATCTTTGATTTGTTAGTTTTGTCTCCGCCCCGAATAGCAGAATAACCATTAGAACATCGGAAAAATTCACAAAAAAAATGAAGAGGCGGTACGAAGTCCGCCGGGACTGCTAGTTCATAGGTATATACTCGTAAAATTTGTATGTAGTTATATTGTAGGATGGTTGACAAACTATAACTGTCAACGGGTGTATAGCAATTCGTAAATGTACGCATGGATTTCTTAAAAAGATTTTGATTACCTTAATGTCTTGGGTTTCCTATTTCTGCCTTGGGTGGATCACGACTGATGTGTGCTTTCTTGGTAAATTGCGATTTACCCGAGATATGACTGATATCTCGTCTTTTAAGGGATAAACGCTTTCTGGTTGAGGCACGCTGCTCTTCGTAAATTACATTTGGTGTAATTACGATAACTGTATAGAGGTTTTTTAAATTTCGCCCCATGGAAGTGAAATTGTCTCTGAATCTGGTTTTAGTGGTATTTTTTTACCGTTCCGTACATTTTGTACGTAATTGATAAAACAATAAATATAAACGTGCGCCGTAGCAGACTACATTTCATAGTCTAGTCTCGAAGTAAAAATTTAACAAACATCTTTTTGTTACGAGGTGCCAGCCATACAATAAATTTGCCAAAAGCGTCTCCCCACAACCAAACCCGACTTAATTAAAAATTAATCGTTTTCTGATTTGACTAGAATCTGGAGTCGAACCGGGGACGCTTTTTGTTCACTGCGTCACTACGGCAATTTGGTAGTTAATTTTACCTAATCGGTATAATCCTTACTAATATTATAAACGCAAAAGTTTTTATGCATGGTTATTTGTTACTCTTTTACACTAAAACAACTGAACGGATTTTGATGAAATTTGGCATACAGATAGACCATGGCCAGGATTAACACATATGATAATTTTTATCCGGGTAAGGTCAACGCAGGCGAAGTCGCGGGCAAATGCTAGTTGACAATAAAAATGTCACAGGAAGATCCGAATCATCCAGTGAATTATATTTTAAAGTTGCCTTAAAGTGAAGTACCGCTAATAACGGTTGTGTAATATTTGACAATGCTTAAAAAACAATTAACTGACACTTATGGCATTATGTTGCGTTCCAGAGTTGAATGGCGGCGCATTGCTACATAATATTACCATTAATAACCCATGTAGGCAATGCACATGAAATACGTGAGTGCAGCGCCCAGTTTGTATGCAGTTATAGTGGGATAAATAAAGTGCTCCTACTCGTTTCATATTTTTAGTATTCTGCGGCTAATACCTTAAATAGCTTTTGATTAAGGCGACGGGTAAGGCAAGTAACCTTGAGCATTAAGCGTCGACTAATGCGACTTCTACTACGTGCCTAAGATAATACAAATGCTTCTCGCTGACTAAACATCCATCCGTTGCGCTCCTGTGCAAATAGATTATCATTGCGAGCAAAATATCCGCTCATGGAAAAGTAGGCGCTAAGAGTAAAATCCATTAAAAAACCTTATTATTCTTAATTTGTTGACTATTTGAAAAAAAAAAACCCTAACGGCACGAATTTTATAAATAACTAAACTAACTTTGAAGCTAAACAAAAAAGTCGTTTAAAATATAAACGTGTACAACGTCGCGAAATTCGCTTTGAAAATTTTTTTTTGTGTTTATAAGAAATAATAACTAATATATAGCAAAAGAAAAAACTTCAACATATAAGTTACATGATATATTAATTTCCACATCCTATATCCAGTATTTTCGTCAGAAAACTTGTCCAAAAACACCACTTTTACGTGGTGTCCTTACCCGGCACCTTAAGGCTTTGTCCGTTTGGATTCCGGTTTGCCTCTAAGAAGTGTCTGTAGGTAATTCTTTAGGAACTGTACATTCAGTTTATTCTTTTGAATTCCCCAGGAAATAAATTTTTGGAAAACACTAGAATTTGCATTCAGAATTGTAAAAATCGTAGCGTAAGATCGCACTACATGTCTTGTAACTACATTTCCTGTAAGAAAGTCTGATAAAGGTGACTGAGTTCGTTGCGCTGTTTCTTCTCATTTTCAGTCAATATGTAGTTCCGAAGCGGTGGTAGGCTGGTAGGGCAGTTACATTTTTGGGACGTGTATAAGTGTCCGTAGAGGGCCTAAATACTTTATAAATTACTATTTTTACTATTATTATTGTTCTACGACCTCCGTAGTTGCAATGCGTTTGTTACTCTCTGAGGGCCCGGGTTCGATTCCCGGTCGGGTCAATGCAAAAAACGAGCTGTCGATCAGGGTGATCTGGTACCGTCGTCGTTTTTTAATTTCTATAACACAAGTGCTTAAACTACTTACCTTAGAATCAGAGAAATGTACGTACCTATGTGATGTTGTCTGTAACTATGGTTAAATATATTCAAGCTCAACTTTCAACACAAAAATAACGCTTCGATTTCGATCGATTGCGATTTCCACAGTTAATTTTATACATGCGTCATTTAGAACTCCTTGTCACAGTTGCGTACACTCACGAGACGCCTCATCAAAACGCGTAACATTCAAACTCTTGACACATCAGCGACGTTTGTCGCGCGACTTTGACAGATGTCGCGCGATGTTATAGCGTTTCTAGTTTAGCGCGATCGAAAGCTGTGAGCCTGTGACAGCTGCGGTGAGCCAGTAACGGTATGATCGGTGGAATTTCAACTCGCAAAATAATGTTAGTGAATTTCATTAACTAAAACATTATAAAAGTGTAGACTTCCAGTTCAGGGCGAGGATATTTTTGGAAATAAGTGAAACTATTAATTTCAAGCATTTATTAAAATGTAATCTATAGATAAATGAAAATCAACTATAACTTTAAACAATGAAATCAATCTGTACTTACGTTTTAATATTCGATTACTATCTTTATTCTTTCACCATCGAATCATCCGAAATACAATTCAAAGCACTTTCAGCAGCAACACAATGTTTAGTGCACAACGAATTATCAGAAATACGATTCCAAGCACTTTCAGCATCTATACAGCGCTAGTACAGTAATACACTTTCTGTTCCAACTACCATGGTCCGCACTCGTCGACGTCTCCAAACAGAATGCCCATCTGCAGCCATTGCTAGGGGTGTTCGTTATATTAGGTAGCAGAATAAATAATACTAATATTAATTTATATTCATATATTAGGTTATAATCAAATAATAGGCACACCTAATATATTAGTATCAAAATATTATTTTATTAGTGGCAAAACGCGCCATTGGTTATGTTGCTTGAGTAAACAAGTAACCAAGATGATGATCTTACTTTTATAGTCATTGATTTCAGGAATTCGCAAAAGATGGCGTGTATCATTTGGTTTAAGCTGTGCTACCTTTACTTATTATCAGATGATGTTAGAACAGGACAGAATCATAATTTATTATATCAACGTCCTTCTGATACTAATATTTTAAATATTCAATCAAATATAACGTGTGTTGTGTGTTGTGTACTTGTGTTGTTTGTTTTAATCACAGTATGAGATTAATGTATCTACGATTATAATAACCATCATGCGGCGCGACTAGCAAATGTATTTTTTCTCTTAAAGTTTATGTAGTGTTGAATGTAGAATAGTATTTTTAAATAAATAATAATGAGAATGACTTGAATCGGCCAAATATAAGTTTTTAACAAAATAGACAATGAGGCCAAAACACGCACATATTGTAAAAAGTGTATGTCATTTGAAACCATTTGAGCAAATTGAAAAATTATAATTTGAAACAAAATCATTTAATTTTCAACATTGACTTTTTTGCTCGTAGCGTATTAGGTAATTTAAATAACTTTTAATAGTCAACAGCTTTGCGTTACCTGTAACGAGATATAACGAACGCTTAATGCAGTTTTAGCGTATTACAAAATATATTATCTGAAGCCATATATTATAGCAGAAAAAATAATAGGTGTTATAAAAATAGCATAACGTTATAACGCGTTAGCAATATGTAGCCGTTATGAACACTCCTAGCCATTGCAAGCTCTGATTTTACCGACGAACGAATGACTGAATGAATGAGTAGTAGGGTGAATGGTAATGGACAACAAGAGTGACTGAGGTACTAAAGCTAACAAAAGTTTCACATAAAAACTGTATTAGACGTCAATAACAAAGAGGTTTACGAAAGATTCTACCCTAACTAACTATCTTTAACAAAAGCGGTGTCTAATTAACATAATTTTAATGACTAAGTTCACGTTAATGCTGTACGTATTTGACATTTGAGATTTTAGTACTTAATTATTGTAACCTTTGTCAAAAATTCTGAAAAAATATCTGCCGAACTATCCCAAATGCTACAAATAATCAAGATCATTTTCACTAATAGTTTATTATATAATGTTAAATGAGTTTAAACATCAGTGCTAAGCTTTCAAATATTGGTCGATAGCATTCGAAGTCAATGAGCATACTACTACTTCTGGCGGCGCATTAATTGTATCATGTATCATCTTGAATCAATTTGCGTTTGGCTGACACCACGCTGCAGTTTGAATCACATCTATCATTCAAAAATAAACTTTATGTCATACATATAAGAGGTAACAGCGGAAGATGTGTGTCGTTGCCAAATTTTTCAATCTGTCATATTTACTCATGCCAGCTGTCACTTTCAAATCATGTAACTGTCAAGGAAAATGATCATAAACATGATAATTCGAAAGTCTGATTTGTATAGCCGACGGCCTTTAAAGGTTTTGCATTTAACTACAAGTAAAATATTTTGCTAAATTGAAATTAGCTGCTTTCTTTTAAAAAAAAAGTCTCCATAATGTCATATCAAAATACACAAAAGGCGGATTTAGTTGAAGCGGGTCGACTCTCGTCTCCACACAGTGTATCGTGACTTTCATAAGTCTGAGACCTAGCTCGTAAATATGGATTTTTCGAAATTCATGTACTTACTTAAAACAATTGGCATAGAGGTGGGGTAGAACATCAGAAAGAAACCGACATGTTTAGATGACATCTAATGTGCCTATTGATCCAGCGATACACACAAACGTTATAAATTACCTTATTCCAAAAAAATTACTAGGTCAAACCAGGTCCTAAAACCCTAACTAACAATTTGAAATATATGAAAAAGACATATTATTATGTCAACAATAGTGACACACATTGCTAAATGGTTGGCTATGCTTTAGTTAGTCCTTATGCTTAATCTAGTCTTGAGTAAAGCAGGTAAAAGTTTTACTGCATAGTTTTTCGGCAATTTCAACATAATGAATGTTCAAATTTAGATATAAACCAAATGAACACTGCAAAATCCAAACTTCATCTTCGATTGGCCCCAATGAGGCTTATCAACCGACTTCAAAAAAGGGGGAGGTTCTCAATTCGACTGTATGTTTTTTTTTTGTATGTATGTTACGCGATTACTCCGCCAATTATGAATCGATTTTAATGATTCTTTTTTTGGTTGGGTAGATCATACTTCGGAGGTGGTCCCATATAAATTTTATCGAAATTGATTTAGAACTTTTTGAGAAAATCAACAAATATATACCCAGATAATATTTTGGTTGTGGTTCTTGTTACCTATCTTCGACAAATATGAGCCGATTTTGATGCAATTTGTTTTATTGAACAGCTTATACTTCAAAGATGCTATGATAAAAGTTTGCAAAATAAAAATCACCCCTAAGGGTAGGCAAATAGGGCATAAAATCTGTGTTCAGCAGTTAGATTAGGATTTATCACTAAAAATAGATGAAATAAGTAAATTTTATTTTAAAAAATAAAACCGACTTCAAAACACTAAACTGCTAAAAATAATCCTAACACTTAAGTACCAAAACCTAACACTTAAATCCTAACACTTAAGTAAAAATAATCAGTTCATTTTGGAGTCGTTGCAAACAAAAACATTGAATCTCACATCGGCTGGCATTTTTTAAGTCGGTTTTATTTTTTAAAATTTTATCTATTGTAAACGGATTTAACCAGGGCTTGAAATGGGCGTATGACAGGCCATTATCGCCCTAACGCCCCCTATCCGCTGCTCGCCGGCGTGTCACCACTATTCCTGGACAGGAATGCCCACTTTAGCATGGGTTAAAATTAAGACAAACTCGTCTTTTTGGTGATACGTTTTGTTGGAACACAACATCAATGTTGTATGTACTTGTATCCTACTGATCCCATTCAGGAGTAAGCGTCGAAGCTTCTACTGTGTGTTGAATTTTAGTAGTAGAATCAGTCATTAATTTTTTTTTGCTTTTTCACACATTATAGAAAATAGTCAATAGCAGATTTTGCAGAAAATTTGATCGAACTGACTTTAATGACTTTAAATTGATTGAGGTGATTCTTTAGTAATAGTTGAAGCTGTGACAGGTGCATTCAGTAGTAGTGCGCTTTTTATTAATAGTTGAAACAAACCGACCAAGTGCGAGTGGGACAACTCACGCATCGAGGATTCAGTACCACCTCACAATATATATTTCTGTTTTTTTTTTGTTTTTATGTATTTTTTTATACAGCAGATATTCTTAAAATTAACAAAGAAGCTATAATGTAATAGTAATTGTGACACATAATTATTTTGTAAAAAAGGTAATAATACCTATTACAGTTGATGGACTGACTAATAGACAGACAGCGTACGCTTAGTAATAGGGACCCATTGGCAGTGTTTGGACTCAAAAAATGAGCATTTATATCATATCTTCGTCGAAAGTAATTCCTTGAGGTATATTGCCATATCATCATCATCATCATTTCAGCCATAGGACGTCCACTGCTGAACATAGGCTTCCCCCATTGACTTCCAGATTGGCCGGTTTAAAGCGGCTTGCATCCAGCGTCTTCCTGCGACCCTTACCAGGTCGTCTGATCATCTTGTGAGTGAACGTCCTACGCTGCGCTTGCCGGTACGCGGCCTTCATTCTAGAACCTTTCTGTCCCATCGGCCGTCAGTTCTACGTGCTATTATATTATATTGCCATATCAAGTGAACTTAATTTCTAAATACACAGTGAATAGATAGATAGATAGATAGACACTTTTATGTAGAAAAACATTAAAGGTTATTACACACAAGACAAAGTTATGTACAATCAGGTGGCCTTATCGCCAAAAGCGATCTCTTCTAGACAACCTTTGGGCACAATAGCACATACTGTATCCAGTTAAGCTAATTGTTGATTTGTATTAAATGTCTCTAAAACGTGAGGTCACGCGGGGAAATGTTTTGCTTGATGTGTTTGCTGTTGTCTGAACAAACACCTTTTATCCCAAAAATAAATACGGAAAAAGTTTTCTCCTTGAAAGTTTACCAATGACGATGCGGTCCGATGTTGAATACTAGGTTAACGGTATTTTTTCGGGGCTTCATTCAAAAACATTGTCGTTTTTACGAAAAGGAGGAAGTGGCTTTTTGTTTTCCCTTTCTGCTTTTAACGAGCCGAGAAAAATATGTTATGGACGCGGAAGCTCCGGCCTAATTGGTGATGATAAATAACAAAGGAAGTCGTCGATATTTTGGGAAACTTAATTAATTAACGCTAAGACGTTTAACTATAGATGACATCAATATAACCATTAGAGAAACCGTCCCTTTGAAACCGTATCTCTTCGATGCTGTTTCTGTGATTTATTTAAACGGATTACTTTCATTTGTTTCGAAACATGACATTTTAATATATCTATACGCACATATTAAATTACTTATTATCTAACTTACATTCGTTTAATGAAATAATTCATCATCATGAGCTATTTGTAAGTATATGTTTGCATTGCAATTTCGTTTGTCTCACAATGTTAAGCTAAAGTTACACGATCGAATGGTCAGATCGATAAATTATCCAAACAAAAGGAATGTTGATTACGTCATGGTTATAAGGTTAATCGTATTTCACAGTGTGACCCCAAAGGGATGGGCAAAGCTAATTTGTTTTACAAAAACGAACGTCAATCATGCGCCGGGAAATTTGGATCGGCGCGGTTTATGGATAAAGTTACATCAGGAAACATTCGATCTGTATCTATTTTGCGTGAGCGCGTAATGTTGTGACTTGTGCAATGTAACGTAGCAAAAACTTTATGGTGATTTAATTACCGGATTGAATATTTTAGGTTTCTATTTAGATGATGTAATAGGAAATGGTGCGTTTATTTTCGCTTGTTTAAAAATATTATGTGAAAGCAAATTTACTGTTAGCAGGAAGATTTTGGGCTGCCTCAGATTTAAGGAGATTTACTACTGAACATGCTGAATTACGACTCGAAAAGATCGTTGGATTTATTTTGGCGCCATGTTGTTGCAAGAGCCCTGTGATGTTGCATTTGGTTTCGGGTCTGTTTTATGTCTTCCGCATTCTTAAATTGGGACTATTTTTGATTTACTTTCGTTTATGGATCGTTTTGATCGGATGGAATTATGAACTGGGTATTAATTGCTTCCTATGGATTATATTTGGGTATATTTATAACTGTCGAATGTTAATTTCGACCTCTTTTGCTGCTCAAAGCCACATATTTATGTTTATACTTTATAGCTGACAAATTAAATCAAAGAGTGGCAGGGTAAAACAATAAAAAAAGGACCATTAAGGCGCCGGGTAAGGAGAATACACGTAAGAGGTGTTTTTGGACTAGTTTTCTAGCGAAAATACTGGATATAGGATGTGGAAATTAATATATCATGTAACTTATATTTTGAAGTTTTTCCTGATGTATCTAAATATTAGTTATTATTTCTTATAAACACTAAAAAAAAACCAAAGTACCGCCAATATCGCGAGCTTGTACACATTTACATTTTAAACGACGTCCTTGTTTAGCTTCAAAGTTGGTTTAATTATTTATAACATTCGCGCCCTGAGGATGAAGTTTTTGTTTTTTTCAAAAAGTCAACAAATTAAGAATTAAAAGGATTTTTAATGGATTTTACTCTTAGCGCCTACTTTTTCATGAGCGGATATTTTGCTCGCAATGATAATCTATTTGCATAGGAGCGCAACGGATGGATGTTTAGTCAGCGAGAAGCATTTGTAATATCTTAGGCACGTAATAGAAGTCGCATTAGTCGACGCTTAATGCTCAAGGTCACTTGCCTTACCCGTCGCCTTAAATGGCCATTATTTGTGAAAAATACATAGGTTTTACGTTGCATATTTAAAAATGACCTTTTGTACAATTTTGAGGCACTTAATTCCGAGAAGAAATACCTAGAGACGGTGCATTTTTTTAGACTTGAAAGTATGTAATATATTTGAACCACTTGGGTTCTACCATATCGTTTTTAACTGCAGCGGTATCATTTCTTTTTCCTATTTTAGATTCATAAATGGACGCATAATGATTGTAATCAACAAGGTTACGGTTTATAACCGGTGATTGTTAAATGGTAGTCACATAACGATAGCCACGTTCAGAGATAATGACGAATAAAAAACTACATTGATCGTAATAGATATAATGCTGCATAACTATTTAGCCGTTTATCGTTGCTATAATTTAAATAATTTAATTTATACGGTGTAATCATTTGTACTTTTTAAGAAACTTTTATTAGATTTTATTACATCTTGGAAGTTGTGTTTAACCTACTTCTCCTAACTGACGTATCGTTTTGACACTTTGTAAGATCTAATCTGACATTCGGATGACAATACAATAATTTGACACAATCATGATGATCTGATGATGGAGCTAGGAGCTTGATGGTCCACCATCAGCCTCCTGGCTTCACCCTTCTATTTCTACTAGAAAAACAATCGTGTTTGGGCTTATTTGATATGTCTTGTCGAATCTAATGCGTATAAAATATGTTTATTGTTAGTTTTAAAACTATAATGTCAATTATAATATTATCAGCGTATAAGTTATCACTACCAAAAACGCAATATTAATCTGACATAATATATTACAGTGTGATAGTTCTAATTGAATAATCTGTTAGGCAAATATGTTGTAATATAAATTAGATTTATTTAGAATTTGTGTAGTTTTTAGGGATTCATACCTCAAAATGAAAGACAGACATATTGGATGACATTTTTGTCCGTCTGTCAAAACCCTTTTCTTTAAGAACAAAAGTTGAAATTAATAATATTCAGGTCTGTCGTCCCTTGCAGCTATAAAAAAAACAAACTTCTAATTCAACGCAATCAAAAGATACGGCTGGTTATGCCGCATATTTTGACGCAACAGAATCAAAACCTACAGGATACTTTCTGTTGACCTAGAATCATAAACTTTGTAGTCAATTTAAAAAAAATATATTTGGACATAGCGGGAAAAATCTTTTAAAATTGATTCTCGTGACTCGTATTTACATACAAACAAGTTATCAGAACCCTCCCTACTCTTAGCCGGTTTTTCAGATTTTATATTTATTATAATTTTTCGTGTTTTTGACTGACTTCTATCATAACATCTTAATCGGTTCCCTCACTAGCTATACTTATTCGTACGAGTGGCAGTCTAGATCTCGTTAAGACTAAGGCTATATGGTTGAGTGCGCATGCGGCATTAATCATCTTCGATGCAAGATAATCCCGAGTACTGGAAAGCGTAACTGCCATTCACAGGCCAGCCCTTCAGGCCCCTGATCCGCTGATAAACTTGGTATTGTAAACGGTATGTTTTCTGAAACTTTAATTTTATATGAAAAGTAGACGTGTTGTTTGTTTGTAATATTCTTTATTTTTTGATCTCATTTATTTTTTGGAATAATTAAATTACAAATAAAAAATGTGCACTAATTAAAATGAAATATATTACTATATACTATTTCTACACAGTCAGATATTTTAATAATAGAAAGATCCTATAAATAAAACTGTTTAAAGGAAAAGTGCCCAAAAAGCTGGCAACATTACCGCGCTAGCTAGGCTTACTCGTTGGCCTAGGTATAAGCCAGCTTTTGGATCGTGAGATGTCTCAACTAAACGCTTAGACAACTCACGATACAGCTTGTGGGCCCCTCGGTCCCCACGGTCCTAGAGTTTCCAGCTCAAATGGATCAAATATGTAAGTCTCGCACATATTTAAATTTCAAATTTGTTTTTTTACCTGTAGCAGCTCCTTCAAACCCCAAAGGATTCTTTAGTTATCAACGTGTCTCCTAGTTCTTGTTCACAACCTTAATCATAACGCCATCTATCATTGCAATAGTATCAATATATAACAAGCTAGAACTCTTGTTTTACTTTAAAAAAAACGATCTCGTGATCACAATGTAACCTGTAGATGAGATAATAAATACAATTTGTTCAAAACAACCTTTTTACTGGTTTGAAAGCGTAAAATGTACGGTCCTAGCTTGATTCAAATTATGGATAACACGGATTTCGTATCTCTAAGAAGTTCCTCAGTAGATCTATATTAGTTAACTAAATGCTTATTGAGTAATGAGCTGTCAAGTTTACATTCATATTCAATTTTGTACGGCCATTATTTCCGTTACACAATCATGGAAATGTTCAAAATATATAACTTTCTGTCCTACGTTATGTAATGTTACAATTTTCCTTGGTGGAATTTTGAAACATGCCCTGTTGTTTGAGTTAACGTGAACAATATGGCAACTATTGTTAAGAATTTGTGGCTTGTTCGAGAGTAAGTGTATTATACTAGTGAGTTTGGAAAGTGGGCAGTGTTGCTAGATTATTCTCGCCAGTTTTGTCAGAAACAAAAATGCTGTATTTAAACTGTTCTATAAATACTTTCCTTCTAATCAAATTTATTGCATTCTGACTATTCTGACGTGTTAATTTAGTTACTTTGGTTACTTAGCGACTTGTTAAAGTGATAAATTTCTAAATTCTACTTATAAGTAAGTGGTTTAATGGATGAGACAATCCTTATAGATTTTTAATAACTTAGTTCTAATTGTTGTTCAAAGAATTACATAAACTGCTTAGATCCAGTAGTTTCCATGAGTGATCGCTATAAAATCTGTTGTAAATTTAGAAACCTGATAAATCCACCGTTTAAATTTATACACTGGCAACACTAAACGCTAGGATAATGGAACTGAGCTGGTCACGGTGTATGTTAATGACAGTTTTTAAGGGCATAGCTACTGATAACTTGTTATGGAAAGTCTCTTAGTTGTAATATCTTTATTACAATATCAGTTCAGCCACGTACAGCCTTGTCGCTACGAAAGTGGTTATGGATATTGTGCTTAAACCATTAAGTTAGATGCAGTCGGTGATGGTAAGAGATAGTTGTTCTAAACTATGGGCTATCGCTTTAAGTGGTTGATAAATATGAGCGATTTTGAGTTAGAGTGTAGTTGTGAAATGTACTTGAAAATTTTACATCAGTAATAGTAAATTGCGGATTAAGCACAATTGGGAGTGTTAAGTGAACGAACTCTTGAATATAATCAATTGCTAGACCTATGTATAGTATTTATTCATAAGCTCTTGCATGACCAGCATGACCGCTTATCTATGCCGCCAATCAATAAACCATCAAGAAGTCTGATAACCAAAGCTGTTGTGGCATTTACCAACATAGTAAAAAAAAAGACCTTATTTCTTTAAAAGTTTTGTTTATATTGAAACATTTGACATCCTCCCAGCTCTAACACTTGATAAAAGGGTGATATAGTTAATGTAAACTGTTTCCTTAGAAAAAATATAATTAGCCCTTATACCACTCCCAAGCTGTGTAATATCCTTTACCCCTCTGCCTTTTACATCCAATCTTCCCCAGCTTTAGTTCTTCAGTATTCCGTTTATTATCTCTATTCAAAACTCGTTTTAGTTTGGTTTTTTCCGGGTGACAACGTATTTTATCTAATGCAGCCCACGTCAGTCCACTGCAGAACACAAGCCTCTCCCAATAAATTCCACTGAGCTTGATCTTTGGCTTTTCTTTCCATCCTCTGCCAGCAACTTTGGGCATATTATCGTTCCACCTCGTCGGGGGCGTCCAACGCTGCCCTTGCTAAGTCGTGGTCTTCACTCAAAAACACGCCATCGCATCGGTTTATCACATCTACGAACAATATTAGCACACTGCCATTTTAGCTAATGTAGTAAATTAGCCCAAAGGTTAAGCATATTCTTCGAGCTATTCTATAACTTTAGTTCTCTGTCTCATGACAACGTATTCTATTGACTATATCTTTTACCCAGAACAAAGAACTTATCTTGGAACAATGTATGAATGTAATGGTAGTTGGTAACATTATGAGAAATAAGGTAAATTGTCCTGTCTTCTTAAAAAGGAGTCCTTTTCCAATTCTCTACTGCATGCAACTCTGTATTTGCAAAACCGGTACCCGTGTGGAATGATACAATAAGAACGTGAAAGTTATTGCGGAAGTGGCCAGTTCCGATATGCGTATGATTTGGTTCGGTCATTAGAACTAAACAATTGCCGAGTCCATTTATTATTCTTTAAGGTAAAATCTGTCCACGTTGGACAAAGTTGGACAAAGATTTAGAAGATCAAGCGTATACAATTTAATTTAATGTTTAATAACCAAATTAAGCGTTTGCAGCATTTCATGGCAGTTATTAAAGTTATTATATCACCATTTCATCATTTCAGTCATAAGACGTCCACTGTTGAACACAGGCCTCCTCCAATGATTTTCATCGGGAGAGATTTCCAATACTCGCCACGCTTGGCAGGCGGGTTGGCGAGCGCAGTTTTTTATAACACTTCGCACGCAGACGCTGCTGCCCGTCTCGTGCTACAGGAATTAGTCGCCTCTTACGACACGCCTCCTGTTGGCGGTGGGGAAGTGTATTCTTTACGGCCGTCCCCACACGGCACGGCACGGCAAAGTTATTATATATTTTGATTAGATTGTCTTAATATATAAATTATACCTTTCCATGGTTTTGCTGCCACTAGTGGCTAACGAATGTTTATTAGGTTTGATAACTGTAATAGTATGTTGCCTTGAAACAAGAAAGAACTCCGTGTATTTAATTGTTTGACTTGTAATTTCCTTTAATCGTATTAATCAATCTATTACTTTATAATCACTACTGAACAGCTGAACGGATTTGGGAGACAATTTATATTGTAAGGATGAATGCATAATAATGGCAACTCAATTAAATATAAAATCCATATAAATATACCTTTATAGATTGTTCTGATGGACCGTGTTTGGTCAACGTTTAACTATCGGATGATCTTTAAATCGTGAGTAATTAAAATTGCTTGTTTTTAAGACGTTTGTGTAATGAAGAGTCAAATTTTATAATATATTTTATAATATATAAATTTGTCGTGATTTACTGAAATGTCTACAACTATTAACTACACTTCTTTTCGTGTCTTTAATAATAATATAGACTCCGACCAAAACTCGATAAACTCCATTCATTGCAACGTTTTTCACCCAATTCAAATCCTTATACGTTTGTGAGAGATGATAGATGAGACACAACAGGTGGAACCATGGTCTACGTCTGTTAGCTTACATATCAGCGAGTTTTAAACTTTTGATATTGAACTCAATTATTTAAATTTATAATTTTAAAAAAACCCCCGACACAAATGTGCAGCATCAGCTCCAGGTCTCGATCATCATTTATCTAACACCTGTTCATTTGGACCATTATTATGAGCCCAAACACGCTGTATCTGCAGTAATATGCTTATGAGTTGGGAATCCCACAGATTCCTTGATGCTGCAGCAAGGTAACAGTGCATCATTTCAAACCAATCGGACCTGTGAAAGTTTGCAATAAGCTGAAGTAGGAAATGAGCTGATAACCTTCAAACGGCTGAATAGATCTTTATAAAATATAGCTAATATCCATCTCTGTAATATCAGCTTTAAAACAAAAAAAACAACATAAAAATGCACCGACCATTCGTTTGGGAGCTACGATGCCACAGACAGATACACACGTAAAATTAATAACAACACCCCTCTTCTTCGTCGGGGATTAAAAAACAAAATTAAACTTGTTGCGTTTTGTTTGGTTTGTTACGGAATTGTTAAATAGGTACTATGTTCTTACTTTATGCTAAAATTTAGTTTCAGCAAAGCCCGTTTTCGGGGTTACCTTAGTTGTTTTACTCTAAAATATATCCACCGTTTAAGGGCCAATCTGGAAGTCACTGAAGATGGCCTATGTTTAGCAGTGGACGTCCTATGGCTGAAATGTTGATGATAATGATAAGGGCCCTTTGACCCATACAAAATTTGCATAGGATTATAAATTTATCTCACTAACTAACTATCTCACTAGTTTTATGGTAAACTGTAAAAGATAATGATCTGAATTTGACACATATATCTTTAGTTCGTGTCAAAGCTTAATTTATTTTATTCTCGTGACTCCAATCTGTTTTTATTTTCAATGTAAAACTTAAACGTTAGTGGATGACATGATGCAGATAAAAATCCGAAAGTCCAAATGTGAAACCGGGGCGAAGAGACATTGATGGATTCAGATCAAATCGGTCGCAATTTATTGTTGGTTTGTTTCACAAGAGGTGTGAAGTGAATCATCTGATATTGAGGTCGCCATGATAAATTGGTAATAATATTAATTATGTACTTCGACTGATTATAATATTTTATTGATGAATATTGGACCACCATGGCGAATGAACTGGATGAGGCTGATCTTTGATCTTATTTAGTCCTCTAAGTAAAAACTCAGGTTGGAAGAGATAAAAATACACAGATTACAAATAGGCCTGGACGAGCTTCTGATCAATTTTCTTCATTCCAATTAACTTCATTCTGTGATATTAAAGTAAAACATTGAATGATGATGATGGTCTAAAGATTTTATTGACAACTAGCTGTCCCTGCAAACTTCGTACCGCCCCTATATATTTTTTTTGTAAATATTACCGTATTTTTTATAGTTATTCTGCTATTCGGGGCGGAGACAAATTTAACAAATCAATGATCATAAAAATCGGTCCAGCCGTTCTCGAGTTATAAATGGTGTAACTAACAAGACTTTGTTCTATATATATAGATTGTAGTTAAGGTCTTAGTCTTACTAATTGATGAGTCACCGGTTCAACTCCAACCAGGCATTGAAATGTTTGAAAGATTATTTTGGCTTGATTAAATTCAATGGCTTGTAAAAAGCCACAAAGGATTAGAAAAGAAGTCTCTAAACACTGGTTGCTCAACAGCAGCGCTAATCAAAGAGTCATTTGTCACATCTTATCAAAAAGTGTCATTAATTTGTCACTTGCAAACACATTTTTGTTAGACAGAAACTTATGACCCCGGATGTTAGTGAACTTGTGTTACACAACAAGTGACAAGCACTTTCTTTCTATTATCGCAAGGACAATTGGGAATTATCTCTAATGTAACGTATCCTTTGTGTCGCGACAAATTCGAGAACTTTCGATTTCGCTCAATTGATTAATTGCCTTTAACCAAAAATGGTACGTATGCTTTTGGCGCATGAATGGAGTCCTCGCGAAGGTGGGTAAAAAACCCACGTCTCTGGCAAAGGCTTGATACGAGTAGATCTTAACTCTTTAGGGTAAGGTTGGGATTAGCTTGATACTTTTTTGCGAGGTTCTTTACAAAGCACAATGAGGCACGTTAAGTCATCGTTGTCAATGACAATTTTTGCGAGCACGAGTCTACGTTACGGCTGTGGAGTGTACAAATTATCCAGCGTACGTAGTCGTAAAAAGTGTGACAAATTTTATAAGGTGTTAGGTAACTGCTAGTTTTTGTATAGGTAACTTTTGCTTTTCTGAAAGGTCCAAACGGTAATATAATCTGTGATCAGTATCGGTAAAAACCTCTGCTTTGAAACCAGATAATGTCGTTGAAGCTCTTAGCAAGTTACCATCGCGCTTTAGGGTACGGTACTTAGTGACCTACGTTCTGAAACAACCAAACTGTTACTTCACAAACGAGAGATTGTCACCAGTATCAGCTTTATGTCATCATTTGAACACGTAACAAGTACAAAATAAAATGACATTAACATGTTGTCACTTGCAACGACACAAAACGCCCCATACGAGATCCTTATAAAAGCCTTGACGGTATTATGTTAAATATTCACCATTGAATCATTGCGTTGACATCGTCCTCTATCGATGATTGTGTCATGGATTATCATAACTTGTTTATAGCTTTAACACGATTTGCGTGACATGATATAGACAGCTGTGAAGCGTTCTACTTTGCTTCGGGATTTGTAATTTGTGTATCGCGCAATTTTAAGTGGATATGGTAAAAGATATAGTCATTTTTAGAAATTTAGACTTTAATAATTCGAAGTCAGACTTATAATGTAGGTGACTAATTATAACCTGAACTTATACTAATATTTCAAGCTAATATCTACCTAGGGAGATATTGTGTACAAAGCGATGACAATGTGAGAATACACAAATTTAAAAGGAATATATCGCAGTTAACAAAAAGTTATTAGTTAGGAATTTATGTTGCATTTTATCCTTGACCTTCATCCTTATTATTTATTCCTTGTTCTTAAAACACTCCCTACCAATTTGCAAAATTTCATTAAGCTATGCGCTACCTACTTGAGTAAATTATTCATTGCAGATGTCATTAATAGCACAGTATGAAGCGAGCAGGTGAAGTTAAAAAAAGTCTCCTACAGTACGTACGTATGCCCTTTTCAAAATAACCGATTCGTTCTAAAACAGTCACAAAGGCGTGCGTGCGCGCACACTTTTATCGCACCTTGATCAGTAACGCCATATGGGGTGTGTAAAGGGCATGCAGTTTTTTGAAGTTACTTTCAACTGGAGATAAATATAGCAGAACACATTTTGTTTATTAGTCTTTTTTATGTAACTATCTGTCACGACAAACATTGTCTTGTCCAAATTTGCCTATCAGCTGTCCAACGACATTAGCGCCAGTAGTAGTAGCAAAAAGGACATTTATTTATATATTTAATCTTTATTGCACAAATTAAAATCGTACAAAAGGTGGACTTAATGCCATGTGTCATTCTCTGCCTGTCGACCTTATGGGTTTAGCCTAAACAGAGATGTTTTTCCACATTCAGTTTTTCTCGAATTTATAACTTTTCCTGGAAACTTCCCAGTTTTCTTTTCATAAAAACCTTATTCTGGCAATTACGAAAAACAATCAGCCAAATCGGCCGAGCAATACGATTATTGCAAGACAAATTGCAAGACACGGCAACTGATTTAAAAAAAAAGAGCAATTTAAGTTAGTGTTTGCCTTTTGCCTATCTATACTAGAGACGGATGGCATGCGGCATGAGCACATATGCATATTGATGATCGATGAAAATTTTCTGTAATTCAATGAATGAAATTGACACTACATATATGTATTAATTTCGGATGATAATTAAGAAAATAATAGGCGTGCTCAATTCTCCCTTAAAAGTATTTAATTTACAGATAAAAAAATGCTATTGAATTCACTACTTGTGAAGTGAATACACTCGACCTTGGCAAAGGCAGTGCCGTGCTTGAAACACATAAAATTAAAAATTTTACGGCTATTATGAATAGAAATGTTTGCTTATAAAAACCAGCTAACACCAAGTCTATCCTGGACCGGTTCGACATCCAATATAGAAGATGTTTGGCGCAAAAATGTCTGTGTGTATAATGCTTCGATCGGCACAAAACGGAATATACAAATACGGTAGGCTTACTCCGTACAAGATGTGCAAATCTTTTGCACACTTACGCAGTCATAAACGATTCCTGACAAAAACAAAAACCACAAAAAATTACAGGCCATTTCTGAGATTTTGTTGTTGTTGTACAGACAATGGCAGGTCAACCTACCCAAAAAGATAAAGGTCATTGAATTGATTTTCAACCTTATGTCCAACATTTAGAGATCAAAGTCAATTGAGAAAATTTGACGTTTTGTGGTAGGTTGACGTGCTGTTGTCTGTCACCTTTGACAAAAAGGGTACAGTCGTGTGAGTTCAATGCGATGCACAAAGGTTCTACTCGTGTGGCTTAGTTATTACGTTCTGACCAATACTTAAAAGAGTTGAGTCGTTACTTAAACCCTTTTTGGCACATTTTTGATTTACTTGCCAATGCCACCTGTTTTGTGCCAAACAAATAAAATTATTCTTATTCTAAACAAGTAAGCCCTACTGTAACACTAAATTTTACATACAAATATTTTTTTGTCAGTCATACACGGTAATAAATGTGCTTAATTAATGTGCATGATTCACATTCAGCAAAATAGATAGCCAACTAAAACACACACACTATGCCAATGTTTTATGGCCTTGATTATTTATTTATTTAAGCAAAGACATTTATTGGAAGACAGCCTACTGGCTTCGATCGTATTGTGCGATCAGGTTCTGCCCGCGACCGCAGCGACAAGGTTATCGAGTAGCGCCTGCGCAACTATGAGTTTTTTCAGTCGCCATCTGTCCCTTGTCATTACTGTGCAAAAATAAACACCGGGAATGTGTTAGAAAAAATACGACCTTATAGTATGAGACGTAATATTATCGCACTTTTCAAAATGAGAGGATAAAAATACTTAATGTGGCGGCTGATAAATAAACATGCAGGTATTTTGTATCTTGTCGTGTTTAGATAAAAAGGTCGCATAAAAAAGGGTGTGGTATCCTTACTAATATTGAGTTTGTATGTTTAGAAGTTTGTTATTGAATCACGCGTTAACGGCTGAACAGAATTAGCTGAAATTTGGCACACATATAGAGGTGCTTGTAGCTCAGTGGCAGCAGCCCTTTGGTAGTGATTACCAACGTTATGCTGCGGTTTTGATTGGATGGGTGACCATTTCAACTATGTTAAGTGACATTTATCAAGCGTCTTCGTGCGGAAGCAAGAAAGCGTGCGGAAGGTACGTTAGAAGTTGTGAAGTCGTGAAGCCCAGTCAGAGGCCTTAAGGCGGTTTAATAACATCTGACAGTATGGTTTAGTCACAGGCCTTACATACCCCTCCATTGATCCGCACTGGGCCCGCGTGTAGGAGTGTAGCCATAGAACCACCTCATAGTTGGTGAGGCCTGTGCCCTGCAGTGGGACATTATAGGCATACTTTACTTTTATAGATATTTATCAAGTTACACAGCAATTTTTTGTCCTATTCTTGTGGTCCCGTAGGATGATTATTCATTTCTTTTTGGCTTCATTTTGAAATCTACGCGGATTAAGTCGTAGTCAGAAGCCAGCAGTATACAATAAACACAAAAATATTCCATATCTTGATAAGTTAAACATTTCAAACTCTTTTAACGTGTCTATGCCCTTATGAAAGTTCTTAGATTCTGCGCAATACCATATGTTATTTTATCTAACCAAATTCATCATAGGATTCAGGCAATTTATTTGGAGCAACTCTAAATAATAGTACTGATACAGTTTTATCTACCATGATTTGCAGCTAGCAAACAAGGCACCTTAAGGTTTACCAACCAAGTATTTTTACGACAAACAAAAGTAACCCGCTTAGTTTACTATCTCGTTATTAGTTTCACAACTCGTGGCGCAACCCGAGACGAATGTCATTGTTTGTCAAATGACAAAACTAAGACCCTACAATCAGTGAACGGAAAAACCATAAAAGAATAAGTAAACGTTTAAAATTTATGAAGTCACATCATCAGTTTTTGCTTCTTTTCGTTTTTTATTTAGCGTTTGGTCCCGTTCCTAGTCAGGGCACGCTAAATTATGATCCTAGATGCTAGCCTTAAAATAAATATGGAGCGCAAGACATTAGACACAAAACGTAAAACAAGGGAACCAGATGACTACACATTCAGAGCCTTCTGAATGGTTTCCGTATATACAATAAAATAAGTTTTTCGAATTTGGCTGAATTCGAAGGTAAACATTTTTAACTTTAAACTTTATTCAACGCGATAAGACTTGTGTATATGTGTAATGTGTGAAAATCGCAAATCTTTAAAAGTTACGACAGTGACTATAACAAGTTTTATAAATACGTACGTAGCTTCCCAAAACTGGATTCGTGCTGGAATCCGAACTAACGACACGACAACCCAAAGACTACTACTACTACTACGAGTACTACTACTACCCTATAACTTTACACCAAGGTAATTTATGGATTAACATTTTGAAATATTGTCAAATCTAAGTCTCGATTATAAATTGGTTGACTAATCTTTAGTCAATGGTTAAATCTAGTCGATATTTTTATTAATAAGACGACTGAAGATCAAGCTGGTGGTATAAATGGAAACAAGTAATTTGCAAATACTTTCATAGCACAAACAGTAACGACTATGTTTTTTCTGGGAAAACTATTAAGGATGCTTGCTTAGAACAATATAATTTCAGTCAGGTGGTGATCGGAAGGAAGCCCTTTAAAATAATATACTTTGTGCAATGTGTTTCTTAAATTCAAATTGAGTTTTTGACACAGTTGATTGGTAAAAGAGTTCCGTTTATGCTTTTTCCTTTCGTCGTCTAATATCGTATTCCCCATTCACTTATTTGGCAATGTATGGAATTTACGCACCTAAGAAACAATGCTAGAAAGCGAAGACGATGTGTTATGCCGAATATTAGTAAACGTTTATGTACCTTTGAAGCATGTTTGAAGGTCATTTTGTGCCCTTTTCGAGAGTTCTCTTGACACAGTAAAGTTGTGTTGAATAAACTAAGCCGTACTCTCGAAGGTCATTTAAATTATTAGTTATACATAAAGTAATTTTTAAATTTAGGTAGGACAATTCCTACCTATTGTTCTCATCACTGCTACTTATGTTTATTTCGAAAGTGCGGTCCGTGTGGTCAGTAAAATACAGAATTCCCGTACGAAATCATTTATCAACAATTATTAAGAAATCATTGTATCACAGCTTTATCGCCAAAAAAACCTAACCATTGAACATCTAAAACGTGCCGTGTGGGGACGGCCGTAAAGAATACACTTCCCCACCGCCACCAGGAGGCGTGTCGTAAATGGCGACTAATTCCTGTAGCACGAGACGGGCAGCAGCGTCTGCGTGCGAAATCTTCTAAAAAAACTGCCCTCGCCAAACCGTCTGCCAAGCGTGGCGAAAGGCAACGAAAGGCAATAGGGGAAGCCTATGTTCTGCAGTGGACATCCTATGACTGAAATGATGATGATGATGAACATCTAAATACGTATTCACTTATATATCAGGCCTGTGATACAGGCTTATTATAAGGTTTGTTACGGATTGTTAAAGTTACAATTTCTCTATGAAAAAGCTCAAAAAAAACTAAACAAATTATTTTGCAATATTTGAAGGGGTGAAAGGATGGTCCAGGTTTCTTTAGTAAAACTACAAGTTTAACAAAACAATGCAAAGTTTAGCTACAAATATGAAAAATGACAATACATTGTGTATTTGTGTGACTGTAGCTAACATGATTTTTTATGTACCTAGTTGTGGTTATGTCAGTGACTTATGCCATGTTTGACGGATTAATCCCATGACGATTTGAAATTGCAATTTTATGGAACATCATGTGAGGCGAATTTGCTTGCATGATGTCAATTTTACTACTCGTAGCTAATTCTAGATAAAAATATTGACAAGTTTGTACCTTAATTTAACGCGGTGTCACGTATCACGTAAGATTTGTGTTCATCAAATACATAATTAAAGCAATAGATACCATTAAAAATGCGCTATATTAGTTACGACCACGACTTGTAGGCAATAAAAGTATTTGAAACCTACTAAGCAATTAGCTAATTACCAAAAGTAAGCAAGCTCTGCTTATGTAACCATTTTTTCGTGGTTGCCTTTAGGCAGCCATATACAAAATGACACATCCTGACGTCAACGACCGCACTTCCCGGAACCTAGCTGGGCAATATGAAAGTCTGAGATATGACGATAAAATGTCTGATAACATCTAATACAAATAAACCGTAACAGGCAAACTGAACTAAAATAAAAATTGAGGCAGAAGGCTCATATGTAAATATTAAGCGCAAAGTAGAAATGCACACCTAATGACACTATGCACAGGGGATTCCAAGTATTTCGGGGTTCGACCAAGAACGTGACCTGGAGACGTATTTTTGAATCATGCGAATTCCAATCCGAATACGAAATCACAAGATTCGCATGCGAATCCCAAAAATATTTTTGAAAATTCATTTCATGAATTCTGCAACGACCACTCGTTTTTCTTTTTCTACTAGTAGAAATTACGGAAGAATGTCATTGACAAGTAAACATATGTTTGACAGAAATTTGACATAAGAACTTTATATTTACGTTCCGTTTATAGCGATTCACTACCGGTTTTTAAAATCAATGAGTTTTTGCATTCCGTCACAGAATATAATATTTTCTGCGTAAAACGAAAACTGTTACGAGTGATTCAAAAATGCGTAAAATCTTGAGCAATAGAAATGAATTTCATACACGAATTGTTTTCGTGTTCGAATTCGAAATCCATTTCTAATGCTTCAAAAATACGACTCCTGTTATTATATTTTAAAGGGATCAGACGCCAAAATCTAGAACGTCATCGTGCTAATGCTGTGAATTTGAGTAAGTCGCTTTTTCAGGTGTAATCGCGCTCTTGTTAGTGTCACTATTAAAGTATAATTCTATGCTGTACAGTACTCAAGAAAAACTAGATCCATTTCTAAAATTCAATTTCGCGCCAGCTAACACAGGGTCTCAAAGTAAGGACTTAACATACTTGTGTTTAGTTAAAGTTAGGTAAATGACACTAGAGTTGTTAGTTTATTATACTACAGAGTAGTCTGCAAAAAGCAGAGAAGCGTGGGAGACAATGCGCTACTTAGTAAACGAAGCCCTTAGTTTTATTCGGTAACATAAGCAGTGTCATATGCAGAAAGGTTCTAGAATGGAGGCTTAGTACCAGCAAGCGCAGCGAAAGACGTCCACCTACAAGGTGGACAGACGACCTGGTAAAAATTGCAAGAGGCTGGATGCAGGCCGCATCGAACCGGTAAATCTGGAAATCATTTAGGGAGGCCTATGTTCGGCAGTGGACGTCCTATGGCGGAAATGGTGATGTGATGAAGCAGTGTCAACCCATAAAGAGCTGCGTAGTAACACAATTTAACACAGTGACGACAAAGACTGAGATGACTTATTGAGCTTACTGGGTTTACCGTTATTATATTATTATATTCTGAGCGATATACTTTCCAGAAATTGTCTGAACGAATTTATATAATAGCCGCTCGAATAATAGAATCAAGATGTACAAATTTTTGGAGAAATTGGGCATTGGGCACGGTCAGCGGCTAATTAGAACAATCGTGTGAAATAGTGTGAATCATATGACCCCAATACAGCCTTTGTTCGATTGTTAAGTCATTAGTGGAGATGAGTTGAAGCACCTTTCGTGATTTAATACGAAACCATCGTTTGGTTATAATAAGGTAGCAAAAAGCAAAATTTCGTATGTAGGCCACGTCTCCGACATAACAGATACCACTTTGTGCATATAGCTGTGATGGACAAAATTGCCTGGAAGTTGGGGTTTATGGGGGTTTTCCTCATCATCATCATCATCATTTCAGCCATAGGACGTCCACTGCTAAACATAGGGCCCCCATTGCCTTCCAGATTGGCCGGTTGGTTCCAACTGGCATTATTTTCATTTATCCCTCATATTTTCTTGCTTGTAGTATTATAACTTTATTCTCTGATTAGCTAATCATTTTCGAGTAGTCAAAATTCTTTTAAAATTTGAGAAATCGACACTGCAGAAATGTTTTCGTCATTCCACCAGTTACTCTGTCTGTATAACAAATATGTGGCTAAGTAGTGTTATCTAGTAAACATTTTGCTAATGGATACTTAGAAGTGGGACAACAAGGAAGAGTCAAACCTAAATGCTATTTACGTAAATACTAATACCTATGTGCTAAATGTGGTCCGTTGCAGGAGTTGCCGGCGTGATAATAGTAGAGTATCAACAGCTATGTTGTTAGTTTGCATTCTAAAACTACTTTATCAACGGGATGTCGTAAGATTTATTTTAACTTCTATAACTAAAATCAATTGAATCTATTTGTCGGACAAGCTAAGTTTTTGGACATTGTGATCTTGGTCATCATGGACAATTTTAGCGTTGCACCTTTCTGTAAACTAGCTTGTCAAATGTGAATTTATTCTTGATGGTGGTCAAAATTGTCTCTGAATTTTTCACAAGGAAACGTTTACTTCCCCCGTGAGGTAACGAGTTCGTTGACGTTCACGATTCACGATTCTCCTATAAAATGGCTTTATAGGAGAAGCCATTGTTTTATAAGGTCCTGGCGAAAAAATAGTATTGTGTTGTACTAGACACTACCACTGTCCTATACAGTTTTTTTTTTTGATAGTATTTGGAAACTACATTGTATCTTTCTTTTGTTTCTATAAGTCTTTGTATAATATTCTGTTTACTACGAGTATATTAAATATTACATTGTATCAAGTTTAAAACAAAAGCAATTTAAAGTGTGTGACGTTAGATGTGTAAGATTGTTATAATCTTGCTTGAAGGTTTAAATATGATCTACATTGAATTATGTTTGCTCCAAAAACAGCTTGACAAGACAGGATTTGAAGTGTAATTGTAGGGTAAAATTATTTGTTGCACAACTCTGGTTCCGGTAAAAATCTGCATACTTTTCACATGAAGTTACAGCTCGAAGACCGCTTAACATTATGTTATAACATAAACCTTTTAGTTTTAACTACTTCTAACCCTTTAAATGCCACCCGTAGCTAATCGGTAAGTTATGGACTTGAAGTCGGTTGCAAATCGGGTAATGAAGACCAGTCTACCACCATATCATACGGTAGAATTATTCCAACCGTGTTTTGTTTTTTCTGTAAAGGATTTGAGGAAAACGATACGATAAGGATAGTGTTAAGTGTTCATGGTACCGGTATACTAGACTTGTGTTAATTATCTGTAGAAACATTTAAAGGTCTAAGGTATGATGAATGGTGTTAGGGTTAGAAGCAAATCCATACAATAAATAGTGTGACATCGTTAAAGTTATTGCATCATGTTATTATTTCGGTAGGTTAATATCGACCCGTAGTATTTTTCTAATTACAAACTTTTGTTTTACTAAGAATTAATAATTTATATGTGGCGCAAGTTAAATTATCAGTGCACAAGCTTTTCCCAAAGATGGAGATTAACATAGCACATTTTATTAAATGTAAGGCAGAATTATTTAAATATTAACTAACACAATGCACCTGTGGCACTATCTGTACGAGTATAACAGTTTCTCTGTAATTGCCACATAGTTAAGAGAGAATCTGCATAAATACACGTAACCTTGACCTCAGATGCGTGGTCGCCGGTGCACAGGCGTAAAGCGAAATTGACGAGTAATTTTTACTCTTGAAATTATGTCAGTAAGGTACATTTTAACATGCACACTATCGTGCGCGCCTACCCGAAACGAACCGTGAACTAAGAGAGCCTTTTGAAAAATTTCAAAAACACTGCTCATTGTCATTTCGACAACGACGGTTGCGGGTTCGAATCCCGCAAGGGGCAATTGTTTGTGAAATAAGCACGAGCATTTATACCTATGTTATGAATGTTTATAAATGTATTTAAGTATGTTTTTCCCTTATCTAGTCCTATAGTACAAGTGCTTACTTCAGGGCTAGATGAATAATATGTTGTGACTGTTGAAAGAGAGAGAGAAAGAAAAAATGCAGATGAAATTCAATGATGGGAGTTTTATATTTGTCCACTATAAGTCTTTAATAGTGATAAAAGAAAAGCTTATCGTATCGTATCAAGATGTGAAAAGAGAGGGGGAGTCGTTTCGCCCAACGAGATCGCCGAAACGACCCAATGCTTATTTTCTAGTCAGCTTTAAACGCATAACATAAACTTAACGATTCCAATTATTTGTACAGAACTGTTTTGTTCCTCACTGCGGTCCGAATCGACCCATTACAAAATGTTCATGGGCGATTCGCCCCGTGGTGCGAAAGGACCCATTTAAAAAAGGACTTGGGCAATTCGCCCCGCTGGGCGAATAACTCGTGGGGCGAAACGACTAAAGACCCAAGAGAGGCAGAAAGCAGGAAGAGATGGAAAAGACTCCACCGACAAGAGCAAAGTTTTTATATAGGATGATTTATTAAACTGCCATGATTGTGAATGCAAAATATTTTAAAGTTATGACTCAATGTTAAAATCAACACAATATTATAATCCCTCTATCTAATTATTATTTATTACACAAATCAAAAGGGTAAGAAGGAAAGAAAAGGAACTTAGGTAAGGTGAAATCATTATCATTTCAGCCATGGGACCTCCACTGTTGAACTTAGGCCTCCCCAAATGACTTTCATTGGGGGGGACTGCCAATACTCACCACGCTTGGCAGGCGGGTTAGCGAGCGCAGTTTTTTTTATAAGGTTTCGCTCGCAGACGCTGCTGCCTGTCTTGTGCTACATGAATTAGTCGCCTCTTACGACCAGCCTCCTCTTGGCGGTGGAGTGTATTATTTATGGCCGTCCCCACATGGCAAAGTAAAATAGAGGTCAGAAATTTCCGAATGCAACAAAGTTGGTAAAAATGTTCTCGGAAAACATATTATTAACTAGTGTTTTTGCTCTGTTTTAACTTAACTCATTTTATAGCGTCAAATACCATACCGTATGATTGATACTTATCGAAATATACTGGCACATTGCTCGTTGGACCGAGTCACTATTTATAATTAACGTTTTTTCCATACTATACAGTACCGTTGCTACTATTGTTCCCAAAATATGATCCTAATTAGATAAGTGCCCCAAATAAGTTTGCCTTGTAGGTGTTCCTGCGACATCGTATCTATATTAGTAATCCTTAACTTTATTTAAGCTTGTTTGGGTTGACAAATCCTCGTAAAGTTACTACTCGGAAGATTTAAAGCTTACAAATTATGTTACTAGTTCGTTGAAATATTTATTTCAAGGCTTAGTTTTATTCTGATTAGAAAATTCTTCGCGTTAAATTAATTATGAACATTTTACAGTAAGTTATTAGTCAGTACGCATTCAAAATTCTTTAGTTTAAATGCGGTTTTAAGTTTGGGGTAGCTTAAATAACCAAATTAAGATTTTTAATTGCAATCATCAAAAAAGCTGTTTTTACGAGCATACATTAAATTATTCAATGGTACATATGTCGTACTTTATTTAACGAAAAGCATTTCAATGTATTTGACTCTGTCGTTGACAGAAATTCTAAACATAATCATTAAATGTTAAACTATTTCAGTATCGTTAAAAGATTAAATTCACAGCGACCAATTCTATTTACTTCATTAGTCATGTAGACAGTCACTATTAATTTTGTAGTGGCGCTCTATTTCTTGATTCGGATTGGTCACTTAACGAATACCAATGTTAACTCATTATCAATTAAAGCCAGTTTTAGTTTAATACTTGTGGAAACGGATACAATGTTTATCACCGATAATACATTTTCTTGATAAATAGCTTCAATAGAACTAGTTTCAGTAAACACAAGATTCCCATGGTTATGAGTGGAATCCAGTTGCCTTGAGGGTTAGCAATCTACATGCTACTTAATTACACTTGTTTAGCTAACTCTACGGAGTATAATTCGTGATCGTATGGTTTGCATATTACCATGGTAATAAACTTGCGTGGTTTGTCTAGGGATACTTTTCATTTGTTTGTTTTCAATTTTGCTAGTTTTAACTGGATTTTATGACTAAATGCGACTAAATGAGATTCTCGGGTAAGGTTAAAATATTTTTGTTTAGATGAAGCATCATTTTCATAAAACTTCGGAATAAAATGGTCAATTATTCATACTCAGTACGTGTGAATACCTTGTCTATTGTTTGTTAAACTGTAATAACTTAATGAAAACACTCAAATGAAAGGAGGTGAACGACCTTGCAATACATTTAATAAGGCATCAAGTAATTTACTACATCTCTTTCTCCCATCCGGCATACTTTCGTATATTCGCGCACTATCAATCACATCACGCCTCGTTGACCTGTCAAAACTATAATAACTGAAGATGCGTTTCTAAAACAAACAGATCTATCAGGACTAGCAATCAGAAAACTTAAATGAAATTTATTTCTTGGTTATTAGTTGCTAATAACATTTTGATTAAAAATTCTATCCGCTTCATTGGAATGCATCCCGCTCTGTAATGCTTTGAGCTGGAATATGCAAATATTGAGGACCGGTTTGCAGATATGCATCACAACTTTCGATCATTTTAATACTAATTGTATGGTTCGCTTACTATCAATTTCGTTTTTAGTATCTACCTAACACATCTTAAGATATCTATTTGATGCTAAGAACCAATGACTGCTTGCGACTGCATTTAAAATCCCTAAACAGAAAAAATATAGTTTCTAGATCTAGCGATGTGAGGTATATGTCGAGATGATTGTCTAGTAAGTTGTATCTTTAGGTTTTCTCTCTCTTAAGTCTCTTTTGCTAATGTGTAGAAATCAGTTTATAGGTTTTATATTAATTTTTATTTTAATCATCATGTTTCAAAACAGCACTAACAAATTTTGGTTTATGTCTCTTTTGAATACCTAAGATCTCTTGTAGCTGTGGCAATTTACACAATTTTTACTTTATTCGCTCTTTTACATTTTGTGCTATGGTTTTATACTGTTCTTGTTGAAATATTGTATTTATAGTATAATTTATCGTATTCACGGAATCCGCCTGACTTAATTTGTAGAAACAATGTAAACGGAGATATCTAGATGAAATTCTCTGATATAGGAATGCTCCATTCTCTACATTTAACCGCGTCATTATTAAATCCGTGTTTGTTTCAGCTCTATTTAGGTTAAATAGGCTTAATTTATAACCAAATGTTGCATTCTAGTTCTAGAAACGTTTATCGTTTCACACGCCTTAAGAAGTTCTAATGTTGCATTGTGATTGCGGACTATGTAAGCTATTTATTATAAATGAGTAAATGGTGTTATTTGGTCTCAGCTAGATCAATTTTGCTATCAGATTGTTATCAATGATAAGAGTCAATGTTGACGACGTGTCCATATCGCCCGTTCGATTAAGCTCGAAGTGCGTAATGTTGATTGCATGAATGTCATTTTCTTGAGAGCCTTGCCCAGGTGACTTGCCCATGTATGTATGTTGTTGCAACTTAGTAAGCCTTCCAGCTTGAATATATTGTCGCGATCCTGTGCCGTTGGTTAGCGTAGTCGCGTTTTAATTCAGTTGGGTAAAAGTTTGAAGTCCACTCGGTTAGATGCGTCGCCTGGCTGCGCACCGCAGCGCCTCAGTTTGCTCGCGGAGTCCGCGGAGCTCACTCGTGTGTCACGCGCTGTGTCAAAAACCGACTTTCCGATACGAATTTGGAACGTTTTGGACCGGTAATGTCGGTTTAACTGTCGCTTTTAAACAGCGGACTTCTCGCGACCGCCTAAATTTCGCGTTGCGAATCGAACGTGCGATTGCTTCACTCTGTTACGTGCCGCCTTAACAGATGACTATGAAGGAACGTGTGTAGGCTTTCAGTGTTGTGGAATCAGCAGATTTAGTGCTTCATCTGTGCAGTGCAATTGGAGCATGTGTTTAGTGGAAAGTGCTAATTTTGCCGTTTGGTTCGACTAGTTGATACGTTTCACTGAACTCGAGACAAAAAGTGGTTTTGTGATCGAGTTCATGTGACTACCGGAGTATTGATACGCATTGCTTTCCCCCTGTCCACAGTTTGATTTATGGTAAGCCATTCAGCTCACTCGCTTGAACATCCTAGGCTACACGTTTAATATAATGGAAATGAATATTCCAATAAACCTTATTAGAATCTTAACTGCATCAAGTAAATGCAATAAACATAGATTCCGTTTTATGTGTTTTTAATGGTTGTTTTTAATTAAGCATCCATTATCATTAACGTACATAGGTAGTAGCTGTACTAGGTCAAGGAAGAGACCGTTACAATACATTGCATATTTTCAACCTGTCGCGAAGCAATTAAAAGACCGCAGTGAGATATTTCCTTTTAACATTTTCAACGAAGTTCTTAATCGGTGAATCACTTGACCTTCCTTTACATACTTGAAATCAAAGTCGGGGGTATTGCGAGGTGATGTAGAGTCAGAAAATAAACAAAACGGCATCTTGATGAATTAACAGAGACACTATAGAGAAGAAAGTGACATTAATAACTTTATAGCCAAACGGTCACGCATATCTATCAGTGTGATGGTAAAAGCTTACGGAGATTCGAAATTAATTATTACAGACGGAATGATTCGACAGTTTAGATACTCAGTGGGTCAGTGTTTATTAATTGCGAACAAGTGGGACCCTCATTGTGTGAAATAAACTAGTGCTCAGAAATTCCGTTCACTTTTACACCTGAAAACTATTTTTGTTGCAAAACTTTTGCTTTTTACGACTTCTTCCACTCATTAAGATTAGAATAAACCTCATTTGGTTTCAAGACTGGTTTCATCTTCATTTTGTCTTCAAATTTTGTAACTAGTAACCTAATGCGTAGGTATAGACAAACATTCCAGTACAGTTAAAAATTAGATAACGGGTTACGTTTGTGAAATGTATGAACTTGTCTACGCACTCATCTTGCCTGAGAAAATGGTATTTGCATGGGTTTTAAGTATTGTTATGTCTGTTTTTATTCTTAAGTGTCTGTTTCTGTCGACACTTGGATTGTGTTGGTGAGGTGCCCTAGAGAGTTTGACCCAGGCATGGATTGAATTCTGGGTTTACAGAGTCACACCGGCAGCCTCGCCCGCTGACCTCCCCGTCACGATCACCACAAATATTGTGAATCGTGAGCTCCGATTGTGGGTTTAATGATGAATTTGCACTGTTTAGTTTCTAGTGAAACTTCTTACATAGAAAATTGTTTTGCTTCGAATGAAACAGCATTTGATGTCAAGGTTTATTCTTGTGTCGTTGATTTAAATGCTGATTATAATTCAAAGATTGTTGAGTGAACTTGAAACTAGTTTATAAATTTTATAGGTTATGGGTATCGTCTATCGGCATAATTTATTATTATGACCATAGCTTCCGTCATGATTCTACTTAAACATTTTTGGTACACTGTATCTTCGTTAACGATGACTTCACTGTTAGGTACAGTTACTGTCATAGTTCCAATTGAGCCTCGTAAAGTTTCAATATCCTTATCGTAGAACCAATTTATTGTTTCCAGTTCGCCCTTTACCGCCGAGGATAAATCACCGATAGTAGGGCGATCGCGATCGGCGCCCGCGCACGTTACGCGGCCTTAGGCTGCGATCACGAACGCCTTTGATTCCGTTCCGACTCATAGAAGAAAATTATCAGCTGCCCTTGATATTGGAGCGTCTTCGCCTTCGTAATTTCCTTTTATATCTTTTCCCTTATTGGGCGTGGATTTATCTGCGCTATTCGTTTTTATTTTAACTGTCCTTTTCTGTATTCCCTGTCTATCTTTAGATAAGTACCTTTTTAGCGTGGAGTGGATATTTTTCTCACCGGTTGCTTTGTGACGTCTTGTTGTAAAATGAAAAAGAATTGCGAGGTATTTACCTGTGTGTGCGCCTTTTATTACCCAGGGTAATATAAAATCGAATACATTTTATAATAACAATATCGGAATCATTGAAATTCTTAGTTAATCACTAGTATTTTATCTGTCCTCTTCTCTGCAAAACAGATTTGTTATTTCGTCTGTAATCTGCTTTGTATGTCATTTCAATGATAGACTAGACTCAATAAGTCTGTCAGTTACAGTTTAGAATCCATAATATGTTATACAAAACCATTTACTCTCAGCATCGTACAAATAGATGGCAAACGTAAATTTCGCACTTCCTATACTAAATCATTGCTGTTCGTGTATATTGTTGCTTCTTGCTTTGTCTTTGGATACATATATATTTTAACCGGTTTCTCTTGTTTTCATAGATGGTGAATGTGTCTAGAAATCTGACCGAGAAATTTACTGCTTAATACAGTTCAAAGTTATGCATTCGGTCGGTATCTGTCGTAAAGCCTTTGAATTTATATTGTCTACTAAAATGAAATCGTTAAAAATATATAATAGGATTATGTTAGTTTTATTACAATTTATTGGTTACAGAATTCTTAATTGTTTATTTATCATTATTGATATAGATTGTACATAGTATTGCTATTTAAAAAAATGCATTGATACTAACATTTGGTGATACGCTAACGTAAAATTACTGTCCATCTTTTTATGATTGTGAAATAGGTGTTAATATTCTTCGTAAAGTGTAGTGTACCTTTCGCTTTTGCACTCATCTTCAAAAGTAACTTGGTGATAAACATCAAGGATGTATTTCAAAATGTCTTGAAACTTAACACAATCCAAACTAAACATATTTATATATTTTCTGTCCAGAATTATCAAAACATATCTTGTTTGGCTAAATTCGAGTGCTTTTATGGCTAGTAGATAATATGTTTCTTAAGAAACACTTACTAGCCATAATCGCAGAGATTATTAAGGAATATCTAAAACAACATCTGTAAACACTTCTTTTAGATCGTGTTGTGAGTTGACAAGGGCGGCTTTAAACACTGACTAATGTACCCAAATACTTGGTTGAAGTTTTGTTGCTCATACCTAAACTTTTTTTCAATAATCATTTTGCCGAACTGTTCCGTAGCATGACCACCAAAAGACGATATGATATGATATGATATAGCGATCTATCGACACCAACGGTTTTTTTAAAAAAACCTGATAGATATAGACGCCATGTTTTATTTTTATCGAAACAGCGATCATAACATGTGATGTCACCGGCACGGCGACACGGTGTTTTGGTGGTCATGCTAGAGGGGCTGGGTTTCTTAAAAGCGAATCAAAAATATATAAGCCATAGTCTTTTAGGCGGAAATTTGATGGTGTTTTACTTTGACTTAATAATTTGAGATAACGACACGTCACGCCATTTCAGTCTATTGTATGTAATTTTTTTGTAATAACATTAATATTATATTAATTATAACTTTCTGAGTCAAGTAGGTAAACGTGATATATCGAATGCATAATCCCAATTAAACTATTTTTTATGTAACTTCTAGTGTTAACTTTTTTTTTCCATTTTACACGCACTCTGCTAACTTCACACACAATTCGTAATCTTGACATTGAAGCCTATTGTTTAAACCCAGTGATGTTATTTAATATCCACATAACCAGTTGTTGTACGGAAATCGTAAATCTCTAAAAAAACTCGTTAACTAAATTAATTAAGTAGCCTAGTGGAATAGTAGGTAGTAATGTCCAACATTGGTCTACTTTAATGACGATTTATGTATTTTAATTGAATATCTTTGAATTTAATCTGATTATTCTAGGGCCGCTTGCGCAATAAATTTACGTTTCGTTATACTTGCTAGGTCTATTTAGTATTAATTAATTTTATTTTTGAATTCTATGGATTTTAAGTTCGCTTACATAAAATTCTTTAACTTTAATGCCATTCTCAACTGTCATTTTGTTTATGTTAACAGACAGAATGATGTATTGCATCTAATTTGGGCTATCTGTCAGAAGTTGGTGCGACTGGATCTTCGCTATTTTATATGAGCAAACAAAATGGAATAAATTTCAAAGCTTAATGTTCTTGGTACGTAACTAACCAAAATTGTAAGTATGTATATAAAATCATTTTCACGTTATCAGTGCGCGGTATTACCAAAATATCCTTCACACACGATAGGTACTGATACAACCTATATTGATTTCAGAATCAAGGTCATTCCGATGTGAATGAAATCACACTCATTACGAATCAATAAGATTATTTCTACGACGATCATATTGAAATTATCAAAAATAACAAAACAATATTGCAATTCTGACAACTGCGGAACGATACAGTTTTGATTGTGTTTAGAAAAGTAAAATAGGTAACGATAATATTGATGTCATTACTTACTCGTTAGAGACTTATTCAAATATCAAAATAATGACAATTTGGACAATAATAAGAGCTAGTTTCGAAGAAAGTACCTCAGTTATTTTTGTAGACATTACTTACACAATAATCTCTACAGTGAACCAAAATAAAATTCTTAAAATAAAACAGGTTTAATAACCTTAATTATCTACCAGCTATCGATTTTAACTTCCAACCTTTGTCTATCGATTCTTATCGATACGTGTATAAAGTAATAACATTAGGCCCCATCACCGATCCTTGTGTGACCCCGCAATGTAATTTCTATTTCATTGCGCGGCACGCCTTGAAATATCCTTACCAGTGTTGGGAAAAAATGACGATTTTATTGTACCGCATCGAAAATTTCGATGTTGTACCGTATAATAAGTGACGATTAAATCAAGTAAGAACGATAATGTATTTCATCATCATCACAAATTTTCAATTTTAATTTAAATGGATGCCTCCAAGTTTTATTATCTGGTCTTTTCCACCAGCTGCCAGATACTTTACCTTTAAAAAAAAGGTTAAGTTCTTCGTCGTATTTTATAATTTAGTCATATTATGTTGAAAACCGATGGACCGAAGACCATAGGAAGATGGCTGGCAGTAGCTGGATGATAATAGCGAAAGATCGTGCTCTTTGGCGCTCTTAGACTGTAATTGGCAATAGGCTGAGATAATGTTTAAAGCGAGCAGGGAAAGAGCGAGCGAGAGGGAAGTCATTAATTGCGACTTAATTCAATCGTCATTATTTTATTCAATCGATATGATTTCAAGATCACAGCATTCTTTGCTTTACCTGAAAATTGTTCAATAGATATCGCTTTTAGCGATAAGACCGACTAAATTGTACATTTTGACGTAAACATCAATTGTAACTTCTTTGTAAATCATCATAAATCATAATCATAAATGTCGTCATAAAATCGTAATTGTATGGTGTGTAATAAAGATCTGTCTATCTATAAACTCTTACCTACATCACTAGTGCTGTCCTAACGCCCCTTCGGCGCGCATTGCACTCCCATCGTAATTACAGGACTAGCACTGCATAGATCGATGGGGCATCGGAATTGAATTAAATCTCACGGTGACCGACACTATCAACTGAATGCCTTTATACATGCCTATAATTCTCGTTGTATTCTTTAACTTAATATTTTAATCAAATCAAAGGAGTAGGTAGTAGTATCTATTAAACTGTAGCTAAAATCATTTTAATTTAATATGCGCCTATTTTCTTAGTACCCACAAACATGTAAGCATTCAACTCAATCGTCTACTTGCCAAAAATCATTTAAATTATTTTATGTCGATGATATCATATATAATTTAAAAAGTTTATTTGAGTTAAAGTAAGTATGTATTTCACTAAGAATGTCCTCAATTAAAAGTTAATTGAAAACGCCGTAAAAATATCTAGTAAAATTTGCCGCCTGCAAAATTTCAAATTATCACGTGTTGACGGTACTTAACGGCGGACGTAATATTTCTCAGAGCGAGACGAAAGATCATGCTAATTGCTTCATTAAATCACTTGTGTAACACAGGATGCCGAATAAACCACAAGTAATGCTTCCTTCAAAACTTTTAGTTTTTCATATCACACCTTCTTTATTTTATCTGACTTTAAACTTTTAAACCTAACGCAAATAGACAACGTTGTAGGCAGACTCTACAACAATCTACTATTTTAGGTTATCTAATAATTAAGGTTGTATTTTACGTTGGTTTGCACAGAATGGCATTGGCACAGAATAGATAAAAAGTGTTCGATATGATATTTCTATAATATGAGGAGGAGTATACTGGATACTCGTATGTTTTGTCTTGGCAACGTTTTTTCGCACAAAATTGGTTTGTTCTTTACTTAGTCCCAATCTAAGTTTGAGGGTATATCCATGATAAAGTGAGGTTACTCTCCAGAAAATATATTTTTTTACTCACTCGTGTTTAAGGGTTTTACAACTTTTTATAACCACATCTAGAACATCTAATCCACGTGTATTAATTATTCTACTAATGGAAGTGTTTTTTATCTCTTTGATATGGAACTAAAGGACTCTTACCACCTTTTGGGTGGCCTGCAAATGTATTCTGTGTCATTTGCCAACGTTTAATCTTTATACCGATTATAATTTTACAGCCCTAACATTCAAGTGCGTGCTTAGCCACTCAAGCCCCCTTATATCCTGTGCCATGATTCATCGCACGCACGTCCACGTCCGCTCGCCATAGAATCAGCAGTGCGAATGCACGCTGTCGCCGAAAGTACAACAGTCGCACCCTTTTCCGGTGCGTCGTACACGCATACTCTGCTCGAAACAAGAAGAAAATGACCCTTATTTTAATCATGTTAAAGATAAATAATGGTGGAATTACTGTTGATGTCTGTATTAGTCGTTGAGTAGGTATATTCAATTGTCTTGAATCATATTGTGTACACCTGTATAATATAAAACAGGAAATTGAGTGATATGCCTAATATCACAGACTAGATAAAGAAGAGAGTACTTCTCTTACCATTTGAATTTAAATATAACTCGGACAACTGGGCTGAAGCTGAATTTCGCGTCGTCGGAAACCAAACTCGCTAGCTATGAATTGCCAAATATTACCCTAGTAAAATCAATGACGATGAATAAAAATATTCTATTGCAAATATTTTTATTCATCGTCATTGCTTTTACTTTTTTTTAAATCTTTTGAATATGACGTTTCATCACATATAATAAAAAATATGATCATTTCACCGTGAACTTCTCAATGGTTGGTTGCAATGTATAATTCATGGTTCCTTATATGTATCGATGGACATCCGCCTCTCGATTAATAGTGGCTATAACTTTATATTGCATCGTAAATATAACTTTAAAAGGTATGTTTTTATATTTATCTATAACTCCATTTGGTATTATGATTAAACTAGACTCATATTTGTGTATTGTTTTTATATTCCGATTCGTTAGTTTATTAGTGTCAAGTAGCAATGCTTCTAAGATTGATTATAAATTGTATGATTTTAATGTTATGCTTATTAATAAAAATGTGGTTCATATCATTCTTGGTTTGGCAACTATTAATTGGACTTAGTAGTATGTCGGTTTAGATTTAGCTTGTGATTAACTCGTTGTAATTAAGTATTTTATCTTCTATTAATGCCATTTATTTACTCTTCTTCCTGTTAATTGCATTTTAATTGCGTCTAATTTCTTGTAATGAGACACTTGACCTAGATATGAAAACTGCTATTTGACAGAACATGAAGCAAAACCAGTCGAATCGTTTAGTCTTTCACAAACTCGTTCACTAGGTGAAATCTGAATCTAGGCTACTTAAGCATACGTAAAGTTATCATATACTGTAATTATTTTATAACGTAAATTTTCTAATGTACTCGATCTAATATTAACAAAATCTCTATTTTATTACCACATCAAAATATTGCTTTACATTCCAAACAGTACTACATTTTTGTCTTTGAGGATCAGAATTTAATCTGTGCTTAGTCTTGAAGGTTAATTAATAAATCAACCGTGTAGAAAAAAACCAATATGTTGATTATTTTGATATTAGTGCTGTCAAACTGTGCCTCTTAAATAAAATAATAATCTATAATAAAATAGTTGCAAACTTAGCTTATTTACCATATAAAGAAAAATGTAACATTCTTTTAATGTTTCTCAAGACAGTCTTGTATTGACTAATGAACAATTCGAATCATTACGTCGATTTCCGTTCAACATATTTCAGACATTTTCAGTAGTTAATGGATTATGTCCAAGACCTTTTAAGGTTTCTTTTCTTTTCGCACATCTTTTCTAATTTTAGTTGAAAGAAAGTGGAATGGTCTCTCCTGCTGTCTAAAGGCTAAAATTAATTGTGGTCAACAGGTTTTGTATAGGCTTTACTGTAATTTACTCTGTTTGTAATTAAATGTAATAACAATTGACAATATTTCAACACAGCGCGTGAGAGTTTCGTTTGTTCTGACGATGTTAACGATTAACTTTTTTCAATTGTCATAGCAATTGAGTCTTGTGCAACCAGTTCTCTATTTATTAGTGTAATAAAGAGGTAATAATCTATAGCGCGCGTAGCCACAATAGAAGATGTTGTCTTTGTTGTTGAAGGATCGCTAAACATAAGTATTTACATTTAAAAAATAACTACTAGGTACTTATGTTTTGTTTTGTGATTTTCACTTTACACTTTTTTTTATTAGTTTAAGGAGCAGAAAATTCAAGATTTCGTTTTCAATTCGATGGTTTGAATTGTTCTTGAATTTCTGGTCCGAAGAAACCAAGCTTATAAATAAATAAATAAATAATCAATAATAATTTATTTGCTTGTCAAGTAATTTCTATGAACTCAGTTTTGTGAAAATATAAAACGGTGCCCAAGGTTTTTCCACTTATTTACCTAAAGATAACGCTTATACGCTTTCAGTAGTATATCTCCCATTGTATCCTGTTTAATTCTGTTGCATTAGTGCGCTGTAAGCAATCATGCTTGTTTATTTTATTGGCCAGTCATAATCTGTACAACTAAATCAATTTAGCGTCTGTGGGGGTCATTCGGGGTTTGTCCGTGGGCCGCCTTCACTTTCTTCCATGATTTATGGAGTGAGTGCTGTGGTAGTAATTTACTCTAGTGCAACGATTATGCCATGCCGCTTCCCAGTAATTAAAGTTGGTTACTTACTGAAAGTGTTGCAATACATTTGTGTGCAGTATGATATTGGTATGTAGGTACATATTTAAATGTATTGAAGCTCTTGATGTTTGCTTTGCGTCTTTTATTCAGTTTAAGAATGTATATTAAGTACTTGTAAAAAATATATTACATAAAACCTGTTAAATCGTATGATGCATTTTAAGGTGGTTAATTTTTTAATTACCCGTTAATTGTAATTAATAACCTTATTGTCAATTGTAAAAAGTAATGTCTTGTGAATTTTTCTCAGTTTTATCTAGGAAGAAGATAAGATTTTTACATTGGTGTTTTTTTTTATTATAACGACATTTCCCTTGCCTACGCGACTTGCAATCAGTTTAAGTGCGCACGCGCAAGTCGGGTGTTTATCTGATTTTATAACACGTTTTGAATTTTTCCGCGTCTTTCGTTCCGTGTTTTCATCTGATTGTTATCGGTCGTGTAATGTAGTCTAATGTGGGTTCTTGTTGGGAATTGAGCGTGAAGTGGCGTGTGTGCTATGACTTCGTTATCAACGTAAGCACTGATGTAATGCGATCTATCTTTTGGGTTTAAGTTCGGTTTGTCTCAGAAAGACGTGATCTCTTAGGAACTGTGTTTCCCAACATGAAATCTTGATCATCAGCCTCTAGAAGTCCACTGCTGGACATGGGCCTCCAGAACACTGTTTGCATTCAACGGCTGCCCGCAAGTCCGCAACCTTGACTAGGTCGTCAGTCCACCGCGTGGGCCCGCCCGCGCTGGGTCTTCCAGTTTGTGGTCGCCACTCCAGAACCTCTCTTCCCCAACGGTTGTCAGTTCAGAGATGTGATATGATGTCTGCCCACTGCCACTTTAGCTTTGCAATTCGAAAATCGATGTCGGTAACTTTGGTCCTTCTTCGGATTTCTTCTCTCTCTCTCTCTCTCTCTCTCTTCTCCTCAATTCCTTATTTCAAATCTTATCTCATACTCTACATAAAATGCCCCTGTTTTAATCAAAGTCATATTCTTATTTAATCATAAGTCAAATTGTAATGATTATCTATGAGGAGTCTGCTCCTTGATGAAAAGCGACGAACGGGAGATAGTTTAGTTTAGAGAGTGATACATCCTAAAATCCTTCTCGACGTAACGAAGATAACCTTGTCACCGTTAACGTAATAAGTGTCGTGATGATGACTGACGTTAATAGCCCTTCAACTTTGAGAATCTTATTAATCTTATTAGTCCATAGATGAAAAATAATTACCCACAGATTTCAACATAACTTACACGCCACAAGCAATACAACGAATTTATGTAGTTGTTGCTCTCACCTCAAACACCTTAGTGAATTATGACAATAATTGCTGGTGGTGGAAAGGAAAGTTGTGTTCTTTAATTACACATTTTGTAATGACCGCCATTGGGATAGGAACAGTAGGCGCGTTCTCTGTTGCACGTAAAATAAGCCATGCACTACTGGCAAGGATCGGAAACCGGTTTTTTTACTAAGGAACCTTAACCGGAATAGTAAAGGTTTTCGCTAAATTAATTACCATATACTCCAACTACCTACTTAAAAGCTATGGCAAATTTATTTTTATGGTCAAATCTTTACAACTATTATCAAATATTTGAAATGGGTCTTATACATTCTGAAATAAATATTTACCGGTTTCGATCCTTGCTACTGGTCTACTACTTTGTCAAGCAGAAATTAAGAAGCAGGTTTGGTATGTCAACAGAACTAACTAAAGTGCTACCACACAGTCACAGACACGGTCGGCTTTCCGCGAACTTGGTCATCTTGTCAGGCAATTATTTATGAATAAATAACTTGTTTCCACAATCACACCATTTTATCTAGCCCCAAACTAACACCGTAGCGATTCTGTATTTCGTGCAACGTAAATTGTCGGATACATAAGAGTGAGCCTTCTCAGTCTTCCTGTTTTGTGTTGATACTGATTCCTGAGGGATAGTTGAAGTTTTCCAATAGATAATTTATATCCGTCGGCTTTTACGGTTTTAATAGGCTGCAAATAAAACATTTAATTATGCTGTTGCTATGATTTGCTTCTTGATGAAACCTCGTAAATAGATTTATAGGTAAACTAGTCACTTAGACACTTTTAAAAAAACATGCTACTAATATTTTACAAACATAATTTAATATAAGGCATTGCTTCTTACCAAATTTCAGTATTCTCTGTCAACGCGTAGTACCCTATAGGAGCGGGAATCAGATAAACGGCATAACCGACGGTATCTTTTTACTGCATTGACATAGAAGTTTGATTTTCTCACAGCTTCAAAGGATTGCAGACCTGAGTATTTAATATTAATTTCAACATGATACCTCCACTTGTTCCTGATGAAAAGGGTATTGACAGACTACGAAGTGATCCTATAATTGTTTCATTTTTGTTTTTGAGGTATAAAATCCAAAAAAATATTTAAATGTACAAATCTTTTTTGAGAAAGGCTTACAAGATGACCCAAAAAATAGTATCTAGCAGAAGTTCAGAGAGAGTACCTAAGAGTATGCGAATTATCATCTGGTTTGAGCACACCTTGTATAGTATGCCTGCTCTAACCTAGAATTTAGTCATAGCAAGATTAGCAAGTGTCTGTCTTGCTTGCTTAGAATCAGAACTGTTATTTCACAGGGTTCATGTAAAGAACTTCATTCAGACCTGTTCTTACAGAGTAACTACACTCGGACCGTGTGAAATCTTTAATTAGCTTGTATTAAGTGCACAAGCCAGTGGTGTGGTGCATTAGTAATAGACGCGTCTTTATTTAAACTGAGTGCTGAGGGCTTTTTGCAGTTGATTGACGTTGTCAAGCAACAGCGAACTCACGTGTAGATATTTATTTGTGACGATATGACCTATGTAAATAAACTTATCATAATTAGTGCCCACGTCAGTCATATATGGAAAATTAAGCTCCTAATCTATACTAATATTATGAAGCTGAAGAGGTTTGTTTGTTTGGTTGAACGCGCTAATCTCAGGAACTGCTGATTCGAATTGAACAAATATTTTTGTGTGGGTTAGTCCATTTATCCAGGAAGGTAGGCTATATAACACCACGCTGCGTACGAGCGGGGCGTCAATGAAAAATATTGCAAAAACGGGAAAAAAAATTCCTTTTGAGAGATTCCGTTGCGTGCGCTGCGTAAACGGGTAAATTGTTACACTTTAAAACTTCTAAAGAAAAAATTTTATTAAAAAAAATAAAACCGACTTCAAAACACTGAAATGCTAAAAATAATCCTAACACTTAAGTACCTAATCAGATACTTTTGGAGTCGGTGCCAGCCGATGAGAGATTCAATGTTTTTGTTTGCACCGACTCCAAAACTAACTGATTAGGTACTTAAGTGTTAGGATTATTTATAGCATTTCAGTGTTTTGAAGTCGGTTTTATTTTTTTTAATAAAATTTACTTATTTCATCTATTTTTAGTGATAAATCCTAATCTAACTGCTGAACACCGATTTCATCCCCTATTTTCCTACCCTTAGGGGTGATTTTTATTTTTCAAACTTTTATCATAGCATCTTTGAAGTATAAGCTATTCAATAAAACAAAAATCATCAAAATCGGCTCATATTTGTCGAAGATAGGTAACAAGAACCACAACCAAAATATTATCTGTTGATTTTCTCAAAAAGTTCTGAATCAATTTCGATAAAATTTATATGGGACCACCTCTGAAGTATGATCTACCAAACAAAAAAAGAATCATTAAAATCGATTCATAATTGGCGGAGTAATCGCGTAACAAATATACAAAAAAAAAAAAAACATACAGTCGAATTGAGAACCTCCTCGTTTTTTGAAGTCGGTTGAAAAATACGTGACAGGTCAGCATATTATGTCTATCTTTAAGGTTGACTCACTATAACCTTTTTTATGGTAAGTAATCTAAGTTCTAAAATAATGCATTATTTGGTTGGTGATAAAGGCTTTAAGGCGACGGGTAAGGCAAGTGACCTTGAACATTTAGCGTCGACTTGCGCGACATCTATTACGTGCCTAAGATAGTACAAATGCTTCTCGCAGACTAAACATCCATCCGTTGCGCTCCTGTGCAAATAGATTATCATTGCGAGCAAAATATCCGCTCATGCAAAAGTAGGCGCTAAGATTAAAATCCATTAAAAATCCTTATTTAATTCATAATTTGTTATTAATTAAAAAAAAAATTTTTGTTCAACCCAAGGGAACGAATGTTATTGTGTAGTAATGAATGTAGTTAAAAAGTTGGTTTAGAATGAATAACTAAACCAAGTTCAAACTAATTTTAGTGTTTATAAGAAATAATAAGTAACTAGAATTTAGATACAAGGGGAAAAACTTCAACATATAAGTTACATGATCTATTAATTTCCACATCCTATATCCAGTATTTTCGCCAGAAAACTTGTGCAAAAACACCTCTTTTACGTGTATTATCCTTACCCTGCGCCTTAAATGACAAACCGAAATCCACGCAGGCAAAGCCGCGGGCAAAAGGTACTTATGGAATAACTAGCTTTGTTTTTTGAAATATTCAGAACAAATTCCGATAACTAAATAAATAAATAAATATTAGACAACATCACATACATTGGTCTAAACCTGTATGGTAAGTAGTCAAAGCACTTGTGTTACAGAAATCAGAAGCAACGACGGTACCACAACACCCAGAGCCCAGACAATATAGAAAAGTTATTTTTCTACACTGACCGACCGGAAACCGAACTCAGAACCTCAGAGATAGCGACACCATGCGCGGTATTCTCGCCTCTCGGCTACCGAGGTCGTCAAATATATAAGTATTATAATAATTTGTGAAGTAAATTAATATCACGCTTCTATATTACTTATCAGTCTATATCTGCCGTGCGAATGACTTGTTCACTCAGATGCTTGTAATGACTTACTTATCGACACCGATATCGATATAATTGATCGGATGAGAACCGGTCCGGTGGAAAGCATGGGAAATCATACGGGAAGCGGGGAAAACGCGTCTCTAATGATTTTGTGACAAGACCTATAGTGATTTATTGAAGTTTATTATGGAGTGAAAAGCCACTGATATGATTAAGTGAAACATGCGATATCTAACCGAGGTATGCAAATCTGGTGTTCCGCTTTTAAAACCGGATCGTAGTATTTATCGCACTCAATAAAAGGATTAATGAAGTTAAACTGTTAATAGTTTCATAATCTCTTTGTTAATGAACGTGATTTACGTTTGTGGTATAGACTTAATTTTGGCACTTACAGTCAGGTGAAAACAACGGAAAAAGTTATTTCATAATCTGTTTTCGAAATAAATAAAAAAAAAATACTGAAAATTTAAACCGTAGGTAGGCAAGACTAAAAAAATTTTTTAACTATGAAATGCAATCATTTGTCTTCGACTACATTCGGTTTTATTTCTCTTCGCCAACACTCGTTTGCTCCATACGCTTGACATCCACAGCAATGTTATACTTGTCATTTAATATTTTTGCTGCTATTTTACACACCCTTTGTTAAGTCAGTCGACATGTTGTGAACTTTACAACATATTATTTAGCCTTTTCACATGTAGCAAAGCCACATTGTAGCAAAACAGATGATTGACAAGTGTTATGCGCAAACGCATTGTATCGAGCGCCTGAATGTGAAATGTTGTGTTATGATGTCACAGCGAACGGAACTTAGATAATAGAACTATACCTGGCCTTTCTTTTGAGTTTCTAGCACTCAAGTTACTCATACTTTCAAGTTATTACGGTACTGGCTAATTTTGATGGCATATCAAAAGAGAAAAAAACTAAGTTTCTTTGCCTGGTTACTTTGTCTCCTGCAAAACGACAAAGCTAGAAGTCGCCTAACTTATTCGGAAGTTTGAACTATGCGAACTGGTTTGTCTGAGGGTTTAGGGATAAGAAATGGTGTTCGGAGCTTGAATAACGGAGGAAAAGGAACCATGACACACGATTGCTTTTAGCTGTTTTATCACGATTCACTAAGGTAGAGATTTTTTTTGGTATTTTCCTTTAAAAATTTTATTTGGTACTTTCCTTTATTTTAAGACACACTTTATTTTAATTAAAAAATTACACCCAAACCATTGAACAATCGAAGCAAAGAAATCATATTGTCTTTGGACAATTGGGCTTCATATAAGTGCCATTGATACGATAAGAAGCATGGCTACTATACTAAAATATCTCTAGAGGTCAAAAAAAGTAAAATTAAATGTGTATTTGTTTTGAGTATTTACTTAAACCGTCCAAATACCATGCTTTACCATGTTTTAATATATCTTTTCTACCAAGTTTTCGAAATAAATTTCCATACAACTCATAAACCTTTTAGAGAAAGAGAAGTAGGTATAATTTTATCACGTAAATGTAGAAATTACTCGTAGATATGCCATTTCCAGCATCTAACGAACGACATTCATTAGCAATTTATTTGTCACCACAGATAACGTTCGTAACACTTCAGCCGAAGTAGGTCTTGAAATGACATAACCCAAATTAAATATTGATCAAGACTGAGACTTATAACAGCAATGAACAGAAGGCCCGCTTGTGTGTAATAGAGGAGTGTGCCCATGAAGTTGATTTTGATGTTTTTTTGTAATAAAATACTATTTAGACGTATGACGTACGACGTACAACAATTTCAAATAGGTATAATGCTCATAACTATGGAAGGTGGAGTAATTTTAATGCAACAGGAACATAAACGGCGGGAGAAGACACCGCATAAAGATTTTTCAAAACTGTGCCGTGAAAAGTAATGTAATTTTAATGCATTAAGAGCTTAAATAACGGACTAAGAGAAACTTACTCGTATATGTCAGAAGATAGTTTGATTATCTTGATTTAATTAAAAGTGCGCGTATTAAAAGTACAATAAATATAGTATTGTATGTAACCACGTTGTACAGTACCATTTGCTGTCACATTAAAAAAAAAATATTTTGGAATTGCTTTTATAAATTTGTTTTATATAAAATGTTCATACCTGCCTAGTGGTCCTACTGCTCCCATGTATAATGTGTTATCAAGTTCCTCAATGTAATTATACTGGATCTTATTAATCAGGTGGTACTTTCCTTTTCAGGTAAGCGGGTCTCAAGATTGATTGAGGGCTGTTATGCAAGATACGGGTAACAATTAGTTATTTGTTTTGCAATTATCGTTTATGGGCGCGTATCAGTATTTAGATACCTACTTACCTACTAAGGTTATAGTTAATTGAAAAAAGATTTTTCAAACTTCGTATCAGGGTAAATATTAATCATCGTATATAAACAGCAATCTTAAAATCTCGAGAAAATTGTTAATCTTTTCTTACAAAGGTTTTATTAACCTTGACGATAATGTCAGGAACATCTGTTTTTTTTTGCGATTTCAGCTGATTACATACTTTTAAGATTACGTATTAACCCTGTATTCATAGTAGGTAATTAATTTTAGATGTCAAAAATCTAGATTAAGGATCACTAAATAATTAAATTTAGGGTCCATTTTTAGAATTAACATGACTTTCGTTGTTCGTTTGGTAAATGATTTGGCACTAACAACCATTTTTTTTAAAGAATATCTAAAGAAATATCAAAAAGTTTTTTTTTAAACTGACGTCACTGGCGTCATTTGATGACTGATCTAGGTATCTATGTATGACTGTCGTTACAATAAATAAACTGATTAAGAACTACACAATGACGTCTTAATTTTTTTTGTGTCCTATGTCACTCTTGCTGGTGATGGATATAATAAATCTAAGCGATAGAACTGTTAATTTCACAAACATGATTTGCAGAAGCTTTAACGACCACATAGAGTTAATAATGAAGAAAAGAGACGCCTTATTTTTTTGTTAACGTTGGCTTTTTAAATAAATTATTTTCTACTGCAAAATACTATACCAGGTTTACGGCTTATTTTTATCAACAAACTCGCAACTTGATGACAATTTTCAAGGAGACGTGCTTTGCACGCAAGTAACGCCGGCGTTCGACGCGTGCGCCGGCGCCGCTGGTTCATTAGCTCTCATTAATCATTCCTAGTAAGTACGAACGCGAAATAAATGCAATGTCTAGAAAGGGAATAGAAGCAGTCTTCTTATGTAGATAACATGGCCGGCCACGCCTAGGGCCTAATCGGGACTGACTATAGTTGGCCATTGTTTTCACAATTACCAAATAGTTTGAATCGAAAGCTGGGTAAAGTAATGACATAGCTATATCACATAGTATCGTAATGTTGTGGCAGTATTTAGCTGAAATCTGAAAGCAAGAGATAAATTCATTTACTTTTCTCTATTCTATAAAAAGAAGGCTCTGATTGTGTTTTTATGTGTTGTAAGCATTATAAAATCGGAATATTTCACCGTTTGGCAAGGTTCTTGGAAGCTGCTTAAAATTTTGTTTTTCTAGTAATTAATTTATGGTAACCTTAAACGTTTTACCTTTTTTTAATGTTTACTTTTGTTTTTGGGTTATGTCAAATAAATCCTTCTTTTGCAACTTCGCTACGCTACGCTTGAAAACATGTAAATTCAAAGCCTAAGAAATTGTGTCATTAAAACAAAAATATTTAAACTTAATCGAAAGTAGAAACACTTCGCGCGTACCACTAAAAATTGTCCCTATCGTTCTCAATTGTTTTTGCCGGTCAGCCACGGGTAAGTGGAACGCGAAGGGCAAAACCAGCATTGAAAACCCATTTGTTAAAACACTAACAAGCCATAGACAACCGAGAATTTAGTTCCCACAGCGCAGGCGCACCGTTGCCATTTTAGAGCGAAAGTAAATCCGGCTTTAATAATTTTCGCGAAGATATTGTTCGCAGCGTGAGCTCGAGGCCGTCGCCAGTGTTGGTTGACTTTAATATAACTATTTACACGACTCGATCCGATTTAAGGCGATCATACATTAATTTATCTCAGTAGAGTTTAGATATAGCTTTTTACGGAAAGTACACAAAACAAATGCCCATCATAATCAGCTCACGTCATTCTACTTCTGGACATAGGCTTTTTCCAATCCACTGGTCTGTTTCTTTCCATCCGACGCTAGCAACTTTGCGTATAGCATCGCTCCACCTTGTCGGAGGGCGCTCTATACCTGCGCTGCGTTTGAAGTCGCTGTCTTCACTCAAGAACACGTCTACTCCATGGGTTATCGGTTCTACGACAAATGTGACCAGCCCACTGCCACTTAAGCTACTTTTTACCTTAAGTTTTCTGTCAGATTGCCTATTTCTCGCAGTCGGGCATTTGTACCCACGCTATAACATAGTCGAGCTCTCGGATTCTGTGGGAATTCAAAGAATATTCGTACCCATATAAATATTATTTAGTTTGACGAAAACCTAGATTAGTTGATCTCCTAAATATTAATACGTTTACCGTGACTTTACGTTTGATGTCTTCATCGAGCATTTGCCCTATAGTGCAGCAAAGCGGACCATGTTTCTCCGAAACACGTTAGTGATTTTTCACGTACATTTAGTATGAAATGAAAAGACCTGTTTACTGTCGCCCATACTAAAACATTACAGATACAGATTAAAAAATGGTGTAACTAATCATAATATGACATTTCTACGCTATAAAAGTAAATCGTTCCAATCAGTCAACAGACAGGATGCGAAAGCCAAACGCGTTATAATGCCTTGATCACGTTAATTCCCGGTTTAATTTGGATAAATCCAATTTATAGAGCCTTTAGCTTCAATTACACAAATCGTACCATGAAAAGACTGCTTACGTAGCTCTATAAAAAAAATATAACAAACTTATTTATACATTGAAAGAAATTAAAAACATAGGAACTTGTACCCTAAATATATATTTCGTAAGAGTCCCTATTTATAGAACAACTTTAGTCATAGTAATTATGTAAAACTGAACATAACCGTGAATACCGTGATGCATTGATACTATCTCCGGATTTCCGAACTATACTTTCGACGTCTATTCAATTTCAATATTGGGAGGGCGTTCTTGTACAGTCAGCCTCAAAGATAAGTCACTATTGTCCTATTTTAAACCTTATATCATTGAGATAAGAATATATAAACCTGTGAACATAATATTTCAAAAAGTCGACTGTACTAGAAGGGATCCCGAACTTTCGTTTTCTATGTTAAACCGTTAACGAGTTATAGCGAGTTATAACGAGTAATAAATAATGTTTATCATTCGTCAGTTTGAAAGAAAAAGTAACGCCTTAGGTAGTTTTTTGAAAAATACACATATAATTGTGTATGTTAGCTGGTGAAATACGATTTGTTATTACAACTTTGACGGTTATTATTCGAAATCAGTGATTTAATGTTACGTTAATTTATAACAGAAGTATATCCGTGGGTGTTTTAGTAGACACGTGCATGCAACTAACGACATTCAGTGCTTTGACTTATCTAAACCGATGATTAATATGTGATCTTAAACTGATATGTAATCTAACGAATGATTTCATTATGACATTGGTTTTATTTGTTATTTATTAAAGGGGCCAATTCCGGACTGTATGTAAGTACAATATTCTTAAATTTATCTTACCGCGCGTAGAATATTATGTATGAGTTTAATAATTAGTTAAAATATATTTTTATAATAAATAATCCGAAACCTCTTATTAGGTTAGTGCCACATTCGTATACTCCACCCATTAAGGTATAAAAAAGAGGAGGCCAAATTGCTTATTACTTATGTGAAGTAAGCTTTAGCTAGTTCGATATGGCTTTTCGGTTTACCAATGAGGAAAAGGTGACAACCTAGCACGATATGGGTAAAATGTTTGCGTTAGCGGATTTACAAGATTGTAGAATGTTAGAGGATTAGGGGGGTGCTTCACTTTTTTTACAGTCGCGTGGAGGTAGTCTAATTCTGTATGGCCATAACTGCCCATATAAATTACGATGAATGAAATATAAAGCCCATTTGTGGTGCGCAAACGCAGTCAGTGTGACCGCTAAGAACGCGAGATATTTTAGCTGCCGGTTATTTTAAATTCGTACAGTCGCAAACGGTACTACCATTACCAATTTTGATAAATATAATTATTAAGATTTTTATTATGTACGTAACGATTGAGTCACCGATATTTTGTCACACTTGTATGCGCGATCGCGAAACGGAAAGTCGAAATAACGAAGACTCAATCATAATAAATAAATATATTAGAAGTAGGATTTAATCATTGTACTAATGGTAGAAGTGAACATGAAAGATTAACACAATATTTAAATATTCACGATATTAAGATTATAGTTGTTTAGTTTAAATTCAAGGAAAGGTTATGAAAATCATCATAATTATAATAAAAAGTCATCGTTTTCGCTAAGTTAGTTATTTTAGGGCTTAGTCGTGAACTTGAACTTGTTTTCACAATAGCATGTTTGCGTGCCATGTAGGACGGCGGGTACAATTAGCATTTGCTAGGCTAGGGCTGGAATAGTATTGAATCAAGTCACATTTGCTGCAATATAGTATATACAAGGTGTTCATAAAAGAATGAAAAACCTTATATGGGGTAACGGACACCTCGATCAGTTGACATCAGTTAGTATGGAAATGGCATTTTTTTTTAGAATTCAATTTTGATCACTTAAAAAAAGTTGTTGTATTTGAGCACCAGAATATGTGCTTAGTTAGGAGGTTTTGCCTTATTTCATTAACACTTTGTATATGTCTTTTTATTGGACATCACACAAAATAAAACAGTACAGATTTTATTTTTTAAATCTGCATTCTAATTTAGAAGCAACAAAGTCGAGTAACGGTTTGAAAAAAAAAAATTTTTTTTCATTACGCCAAAAAAACTTTTTAACGCTAGGACGTCGGTTTTTGTGTACAAAAATGTAAATCTTACGTCTCATTGGGTTTGTAGAGCTGGAGAAGATAATACATTTCTTCGACTGTACTATCGTAACTGTTATCTCATGTTATGCCGTGTGTACACTCGCGATAATTATTGTTAGCCTCATTTTTTGCTTCGCGTTACATTCAAGTAGCGTATGTGATTGTGGTTTGAAGTAAACTGGATATATGAACTTTACAATAACCTATAATAATTGTGTATGAGAAACAAAAGAATTAGTAATTATTATCGATTACGAAAGGCATAATTGCAGTTTGGTTATAACTTGTTCATATAACTTGTTCATGATAAACAACCTATGCAATATACACAAATCTGATAAAAAGTAAATTCAGTCTTTAAATAAATATGTTAAAACCAAAATTCAAACGAATCTAGCATGTGATTAAATAATAATAATAAGTATTTAAAATAATATATTAAGACACAATAGGTTTTTATTATACTTGCATAAGTTTAGAACAACCGTGTCCGACTTTTTTCTCCAAAAACCAACAGATAGATAATAACTATGATCATAGAGTAAGAAGGCGTGTGCTTGCTTCATAAATCAACTTCATACCGGTTCGAGCAGGTGCGAATTTTTTACACATTTGTTACCCTTCTCTCCAAGTAATAAGGTCTACAACTGAATACATATTTGGCTAACTGTACATGATGTTTATAGCCCTTAAGTCTGTAGAATTATGGTCCAACTTTGGTCTGAAATGAGAAAAGGTTTATGTCGCTGACTGTACTACATATTTGGCAAATTGTACTTAGTGATTGTAGCTCTTATGTCTGCGGAGTTAAGGTTGCAATTTGCTCCAAAATGCGACCAAGTTATGTCACTGACTGTACATGGTTCGATTTTGTTCGAATTTGCGCGTGCAGTATCGAAAGCGAAAAGAATGCCGAATTCGGTCGGCCGCGCCTTTTCGCTTAATTATTTTCTTTTGCGCTGTCAGGTCCCGTATGAAAGTAGTACGCGTAGTAGAACTATGTGTGGCGGATCTTGGTAGCGAATAAGCTTAATGAGATTTTTGCTCTCAGTAGTTACTTAACTGCTTGGTCATTACTAAAAGAGTGAAAGAAAAAATATAGCTAATTTAATGGACCACATACCAATAAAACATTTAAAATCTGAACATAACACACCATAAATTATATTTTTCTTATTTTAAAAATTGTTTTTTATTTTATTTTTGATTGTATTTATACTATTTGTTATTTTTGTATGTTTTGCAAATTATTATTTTTTCTTTGACAACCCCCGTAGCTAAGAGCCGAGCATACCGGACTTGGTGAAGTTATCTCTGAGGTCCCGGGTGAGATTCCCGGTCGGTCAATGTAGAAAAATCAATTTACTAAATCGTCTCGGGTCGGACTTTGTGGTAGGTACCGTCGTTGTTGATGTCACAACACGAGTGCTTAAGCTACTTATCATAGGATCAGAGCAATGTATGTGATGTTACGTTATTATTATCTTTCTTTCATTTAAAACTCATACATCTATATTTTTTGCAAGCATAAGTACATCTACTATCTCACTTCTGCGTAGTCTCTCAGGTAGTAGCAGAATACCATCTTTGCTCCAAGAGCAATTATTAACTGAGTTACCTCCCTTTCGTAATGCAGCGGTACACACACTACCTACTCGGTTAATTTAAGAATAATAATAAATAATAAATAAATATAAATAAATATTGGACAACATCACATACATTGCTCTGATCCTGTGGTAAGTAGCCAAAGCACTTGTGTTACAGAAATCAAAAACAACGACGGTACCACAACACCCAGACCCGAGACAATATAGAAAAGTTATTTTTCTACATTGACCCGACCGGGAATCGAACCCGGAACCTCAGAGATAGCGACACCAAGTCCGGTATGCTCGCCTCTCGGCTACGGAGGAGAATGTTTTTGACAATGTTTTTTTTTTTCGTGTTTTAGTTGTTGTTATTCTATATTTTATTATTTTCTGTCTTGTTTTTGTGTGTATTTGTCTGTTTTACAAAATAAAATTTCTATCTATCTATCTATCTAACTCTATGTAATTAACTTAAAAACTCAATTATGTGGTCTAACAAGTCATGTATATAGTTTTTTTCCTTGTATTTTTATATGTATAGTTTACTGCAAACAAACTATTTTATTGCAGTTCTCTAATACAGCTCCGCGACACTGACCCAGACACAATAGAAGTTTTATTTTTATCACGTCTATAGCCTTTTACTGTCGTGGAAAGGGTTAAAATATTTTTACTGTATTCTGGACCCAATTTCTAAATGTTATAAACTAGTCCACAAATATGCATCTAAATAGTGTAAGTACTGTGCAGGTGCAGTGCGGCGCCGAGGGCCGGCCGCAATATTGATTTACTGACCTGCGAGGATTATTATTACCTACTTTAGCCATATAGTGAGAGTATAGTGTTGTTCTACTAACATTACAGCCTTTAATTTTCCTTATTTTCATACTAGTAACTTCTCTCTCGTAAAAGTAAAATATGCCTTTATATACGTCCCACCGCAGGGCACAGGCCTCCCCTCAACTATAAGATAGATAGATAGACACTTTATTGCACAAAAACATTAAGGTTATTACACACAAGACACAGTTATGTACAATCAGGCGGCCTTATCGCCAAAAGCGATCTCTTCCAGACAACCTTAGGGGAGGTATAAGGTGGTTTAGGCCATACTACACCACGCGGGCCCAGTGCGAGTTGGTGGAGGGGTGTTGTAATGCATCTCCATGCTTCGGAAGGCACGTTAAAAGTTGGTCCTGGCTAACATCGCTTGGTACCAGTAGTGAAGCCTAGTTATAGGCCTTAGTGGCTTAATAACATCTGACAGTAAGGTTGTCACTTCTCTCGGATTCGTATTAAATTTAAAAACAAAAACTGATGTCAGCGGTTTAGTAGGGAAGTATTTTTTTTACGATTTCGATGTTGCATCTAAAGTCAAAGTTGCTTGTAACTATTATAAACAGTATTTTTACTGTCGTATTTAAATAAAATATATATTCAAAAAAATATATACAAGTACAAATATAAACAAGCATTATTTCAACATACCGTGTATTATCAGATTATTATTATTAGTTTTTTTAGAACATTCCCTATTAGGGGAGCGTATGCTGTAGGTAGGGAATATTACCTGTATGAGAACGGGAACGGCACATCTCTAAGCCTGCAGCAATAAACGTCAGACTTATACGAGTACAAGTGAAATAATCACTCTTGCCGTAGTATTCTACGTGCTTAGCGTTTGAAACCTTGGTTAAAAATTCATTGAACGATTGAAAACGTTTTCCTTTACATCAGCCTGTGTTTATAAGTACAAATAGCCTACATTTGTGTAGTACTATTTCGTCCTATTCTGTCCATGTTATGGCAGTTATTTAAAAAACGCCGTCTATACCCGGAACATTTTTAAATTGTTTACTGTTTTATCCGATCCTATAAGTAAGTAGATAATATGTTAGTAAATTATTATTTTTTGTTTCAAATCATTCGTATACCTTTACTAGCATATGCCCATGATTTCGCTTGCGTAGACTTTAGAACTAAATCGAAGAGGACTGAATACATTCTGCGGGCTCACCCCTCCACCCCTCCATAGTCCCTCCATAGTCGGTCCCTCAGCGTTTGGGGATCAGGAACCCGTCTAGTCGCCTTGACGATTGTTATTTTTGTGTATGTGGCATGAGACAATTCGTCTCAAAAACAGGATAACAATTATGAATGCGTTTAGAATTTAGATTATTAGTTGTTAACACAGGTGGTCCCTGGAAGCACCCGAAGCAAGCGAAGCTACCCTAAAAATTTTATAGATAGAACTACCCTTTTATCATTTACAATTACTTTATATTACCACCAAACAGTGGTGGTCTATGGCAATACGTGTCAAATGTTCTCTCATTACTAAAAAACATGAGCAGTACCCCATAGAGCTACGGACCTCTTTCTTCGAAACACGTTACTGATTTTTCACATACATTTAGTATGAACTAATGTCCTGTCAACTCTCGTCCATGAAAAAACAGTTCAGCCACAGATAATAATAACGTAATTTTTGTGGAACAAAATAAATTACATTTCTACACTAAAGGGTATGTGTTCCATGATAAAAGGTAACCACTGGTGTAGATAGATCAATATTTTAAAAGTGTGCGCAATTTCAACCGATTCCGTTCGGTTGTTGGTAACAAACAAACAAACATTCAAGCTATCACATTTATAATATTAGTAAGTTTCCGATCCGACGGAAGTAACCTAGGAATAAGCCTAAGCCTAGATGTGTTTAACTATGTTTTTGTTAACCTTTAATAGGTACATTGTAGATTAAGAAAACAAAAAGACATATTTTAACAATATAAAGCAACTAAGTAGTAGATTAAGTAGTTCAAGTAATTTAAATACATAATTATTGTAATTAATACTTATTACGCAAACAGTTCGTAATATTTCGTCACATCCTGTTAAATACTGGGTTAATGTCATAACAGAAAGATCTAACTTAAGATATAGGTTTTATTATTGTTAAAACTATGTTATGCGGTAGAATGAATACATTCTTGACATGTTTGCTCCAATTGTTTATTTCCTTCCATTTTCCTCACAGAGATATATTCGCATATAAAGATGTGCGTTCCCTGGAAAATTTGCAGGGAATTTTCCCTGGGGAATGGGGAACGGCACATCTCTAATCGCAATACATACTTATGAATATCAATTTTTTTTTTAAAGTTTTGGTCCAAGAGCGAATAGCGAAGCAAGAGCTTACACAACCTAAATAAATCTAAATTTAATAGTACTTAAACCTTGTTTTCAAATGTCATTCTGTATTTGTTTGCTTGGCAGAAGTTTGTAAAGATAGCAATATACGTAGGTCACACTATAAGTTTTGCGTAACTTAAAAAAACAACATGTTATAACCAAAATATTATGTTTGCTTTTCAAAATGCTCTCCTTTACATAAACATTTTTTCATGCGATCGAACCATTTTATAAAACAGGAGGACCACAGATCTGAAGGCTTGTTTTCTACGTGCTGATTGAACGCTATCACTGCCTCTTCGGAGTTGGTAAAACTAAAACGTCTCATCAAATCTTTGATTTTGGGGAAAATACTTGTAAAAATGTAGGAGATAAATGTAAACTAATACTTGTAAAAGGAAATAAATGTAGGAGAACGCGGCTTTTGGGTCGTCTTTCGCGAACTTTTTCTAACACCCTGGGTAAACAAATGGTAGAATACCACTCGGCATTAACACTCTTTTGCTCTTCAAGTGGAATTGTACAGATGGGACCCGTAGCTGAGAAAAAAAAACGCGATCATTTTTTTACCAACGTTTCTCGCCTGCCTCACTTTTGTTGGCCTGTTCTCATTTTCAAACACCCATTCACAAGATTGCTGATTTTTTTTCGGGTTCAATACAATAAATCCACGTTTCGTCTCCTGTGACAATGTCATAAACAGCATTAGAATGTCCGTGGTCGTACTTCAGTAGCATCTGTGAGCACCATTCCACGCGAGCCCGCTTCTGCTCCGCTGTCAGTTCATGAGGGATCCAACGACAGCAATGTTTCCGAACTTTCAATTCTTCGTGTATAATTTTCTGAATTTGGCTAATACCAATCCCCAATAGTCCTCGAATTTTCTCATAGGTAATCCGCGGGTTTTCTTCAATTAGCCGCTTAACAGTAGCCACATTATTTTCGTTCACGGCAGTTGAAGGCCGCCCTTCAATGAAATTCGTCATGTAAAGAAACTCGACCTCTCTCAAATTCAGCAAACCATCGCCTCACGGTGCTCAAACAAGGTGCTTCTCTCCCAAAAGCATTTTGAAGATGAGCGGCACAGTCTTGCGGAGAGAGAGAACTTTTAAAATCATCGCTCTAAAATCTTTTCGACTTAATTTCATTTTCGTTGCGTACGTAGAACTTTGATGTGTGATGAAAACAATTGAGAAATCATTTCCCGCCAATTGTATTTTTTTATTACTAAGAAGGTTGCAACGTTTACAAAAATATAACATTCGAAATTCAAATAGTTCCGATTAGCTAGAAGTGCAAAACTTTTAGTGTGCCCCATGTATTTAAAACCATATTTTCGCTAACCCAAGTTTTGTAGGTCAACCATGTGGCCTTCGCAATTCGTGTTATAAAAAGTTTGCGTATCGCAAATTGATATTAAGAATAGATAACGCAAGTCACGCACTAAAATGCCTCCGAATTAAATCCATGGCCTGAAAACTTTCTTCTATTATAGATAATAATCGAGTGTCCCCCGGAGCGATTCGGCAAACTATACAAACAGGAATAGATTTTAGACAAAAAATGAAGTTTTAATCAAGGTAACCTTGCATAAAACAAAGTCGTGTCAGTAACACCATTTATAAATCAAGATCGGCTGGACTGATTTTTATGAATAACTATTAGAACAGGAAAAAAACACGAAAAAAATATGAGGAGGTATGTAGTTCGTTGGGTAGTTGTCCCAACGACGACGTAATCAACAAACGCAAAGTTTCAAAATTAATTGGAAAAAGAATACCTATAGAATACAGGTTTTGAAACTTTCAGTATGACCTAAGTAATAAATTAAAGATCTTTAAAAGAAACTCTTTCGCTCCGGCTGACTCCTAATCTAAACACTGTATCGAACACAATGGCGGAATTATAAAGATTGGCGTAAGTGGCACAAAGCAATGGTATTGTTCATTCGATCCGCTGGTCAATGTTGGTTTGGACTATTCTAACTTTTTATAGGTGATCTGCTGACACACTGAATAGAAATAAAAAATATATGAGCAGATACTCAATCGATTCAATTTTGTTTAGTAAACAAATCATTAGTAAGCGAACATATTAATATCATCTAAATGCCGTTTGTAGGTAGTCCATACGAGTATTTCCCGCCAATAAAGAAACTAAAAAGTAAATATTACAAACAGTGTTTACTGTATTCACAAATTACTGTAGGTGTGTAGTGTAACCCATTTTTTATCTGTAGGCCTGTGGGCAACGTGGGCAATCGGTGTTGCAATGTTTACCGAATGTTCTCACGGCGCCTCTGACGCGCAAACGCTAGTCATCCATCCATAGACAAAAGACGATGTGATTCGTTAACTCGATAGAATCGTCTTAATTTTAATTTTGCCTACCTTATGCAAGCTTTAAGGGGAAAAAAGGCTTCTGCCGACAATTATTTTAAAAGAAAATTATGCCGTTGTCCTAACGACTGCTCTTAATATTTTTGCTTGCTTAGTATGTTTTATCTATGCCCTATCTTATCCATCCGTAGTAACGAATGACTGTGCAATGATTGCATTATTTTATTTAATACATGCTTAATTTTTTTGTTTTCACGTTCTACGTTACATGGATTGAATTTTTAAATTAATTCAAAGAATAAGCAAATAAGAACAGAATCATTTTATTATGCTTACTCTGCTGTTGCAGCAACGTTGCATGTTCGTTTTTGCTCCACACGTGAAACTAACATAAATGGTTACTACTTAGATTACTAGACTGGAAGGAAGTCTTAAAATCGTGCTCCTAATTACAGACTTACTTTGTGATAGCCAAATGTATTTTGGTTACTAGTAGCTTCTAACGGTGACTTTATCATGTCAAGTTAATATTATTTTACTAACTCATTCTACGACTACTGTACTGTAAGTTGCATATGAAATAGAGTTGATCATTATTTGTTTTTGTTCCAAACATGAAACTAAGATAAATGATTACAGATTAGTTGATGGAAGGAAGTCTTTAAATCGTGTTTCTAGTTAAGTTCTTCTACTTTGAGATAGATAGCCATGTGAATTTTGGATACTAGATTTCTATTTTCATTTGCAAGTAACGGTGACTTTATCTTGTGGAGTTTTATTATTTTGAAGCAGTTCGAAATGTATGTCACACACCACAGATTGATTGATTGTGTAAGGGGATCCCTTTTATGTGCGGACACGTTTTAGAGCCGATCGACAGATAAGACGCAGTTTTATGTTACGTTCCCGTTAGGATTTTGTGACTGTGAAACTATTTATTGTATCCTTCCTTTGTTTTGTTACTGTTAGACCTAAATTCACAAACCTCTATCATTTTCTTTAGATCACATAAAAATTGTAAAAGAGGACAAATAAACTAATCCCTCTTTAGTGTCTAACAGTGATTGATAAAATTGAATCATACATTTGTAAACTTTTTTTTTGTTGGGTTAAACGTAGTAAAAAAAGATTAGAAGGACAGGGTATGTATCATTTTATGAAGATCAGTAAAAGTGAGGGAATAACTCATAAAGGAGGTAAATTACAATAATAAAAAATCTTAAGAGAATAAGTGAACGATTTGGCTAGTCAGTTTAAAGTTACATTACATGTCATATTATAGTCTACTAGTATATTATTGATATAACCGTAACATATTACATGGATCGCGATTTTTTTAATACGTCGCAGTCAACATTCGTTGAGAGATTTTTATACATTTTATTGTCTACTTGTTCTAGTTTAAAATGATGACTGCTTAATGATAATAACAATTATATTTTTAATTGAAAAGTAATTATTAAACTTTAATAATAATACGACATTTCCTTTTAACATTTCTCAGTTGTATTAGTAATATTTAATCACTTAAGCCTTTAATGTTGGATAATTTATTTTCAAAATTTAATCTGACTGTAAGTTAGGACTCTTGAACTAGTAACGAATAAAGTAAAAGTAATTCACTAGAAAATTAGACTAATAAAGTGGCGGTATCCAATTACAAACCCATACGATTGCGAAAAGTAATGAACGGCGATAAAACGAGAAGTGGTCGCCACTGACCTAGGCCTCGTTGTGAGTGAATGCGTCAGTCGACTGACTTTCGTCCGTCTCTTGTCTCTTCACGTAATTGTTGCGTGGAATGGAACGTAGAGCTCTTGTAATCTGTAGTAAACAATCGCTCTTTTGATTACTGCTCTTCTTTCGAGGATATATAGGGTGAGTGGACCATGGAAGACTTTATCAAATAAACCATTTTTATTCGTTTATTAACTGCATAAATGAAACGAACAAATCCGCTGCCGCGGAGGTGGCCTTGAGTTCGATGGGTGTTAGTGTGAGTACCGTGAGTAAAAATAATTTGTCATCACATTGCAATATCTACGTATTTTTTATAATTGGCCTTCGAAGGAGCATGGGCTTTCATGGTCCACCCACCTTAATTATCAATAAAAATGTAAATATTGGACAACATCACATACATTGCTCTGATCTTGTGGTAAGTACCCAAAGCACTTGTGTTACAGAAATCAGAAACAACGACAGTACCACAACACCCAGACCCGAGACAATATAGAAAAGTTATTTTTCTACATTGACCCGACCGGGAATCGAACCCGGAACCTCAGAGATAGCGACACCAAGTCCGGTATGCTCGCCTCTCGGCTACCGAGGTTGTCAAAATTGATGGAACTAAGAATGGTAACCATATTTGTTGACTGGAAGGAAGTCTTTTTCGTGTTCCTAATAATTACATTCTTCCACTTTGAGTTTGCAATCTTTATAACTGCTTTTCTTTCGAAGATAAATAATCGATGACTGGCAGACTGACTACATACCTAGTCCATGACCTTAACCTGTTACTATGAAAACGAGAAATAAAAAGTCTTTTATGGTACACGTAACAACAACCAGAATGTAAACTACAATGATTACCTACTGTTATTAGTGTATTCTTTTGTAGGTTTATTCACGGTTGGTATATAGAATACAGAGAATAAAGAAATAAATAAATCGAAAAAAAGCTTTCCACTTCCTTTTTTTTAAAAAAAAAAAAACCTTTTTGATGCAAGTATTTTAAGAACAAGTGTCAAAAAGTTCTTTTGGCGTTTTTTTACTATTGCTTAAGACCTACGAAGTCATATACAGGGTTATTATTTTTAAAAAAACCTAGGGGCTGATTCTGGTGCTTAAATATTGTTAAAACTATGTTTAAAAAAAATACTTACCCATAATAAGCCGCTGACCAGCTGACATAAGTTTTTATGAAACAGTAAAATTTTTTTTTAGGTTACGATGTTGGTCCCATAGAAAAAGTTGTCGTATTTGAACCCCAGAACCCTGTTTATGTTTATGTCAATGGTAAGACCTTATTTGCGGTTTTTCCTTTGTTTTTATTGCAGACACAAAACCGCTATTCTATGTATATAGCTTTACAGCAGATGAGGAGTGCTTATCAGACATTCGCAAGTAATTAGGAAGACATCAGCCATTAATTCTGTAATTAGAACTTTCTTTATGCGCCATTAGTGGTCAGTGCGAACACTTATTTTCACTGCGTTAAGTGTATCGCATAGAGATACGTTTACTTAGAGTTAGAGTGCCGTGTGGGGAGGGCCGTAAAGAATACACTTCCCCACCGCCAACAAGAGGCGTGTCGTAAGAGGCGACTAATTCCTGTAGCACCAAACGGGCAGCAGCGTCTGCGTGCGAAATCTTATAGAAAACTGCACTCGCCAACCCGCCTGCCAAGCGGCGAGTATTGGCAATCCCCCCAACGAAAGTCATTGAGGGAGGCCTATGTTCAACAGTGGACGTCCTATGGCTGACATGATGATGATGATGAGTTAGAGTTACAGTGTTGCGGCACTGGATAATGGTTGAATATCAATAAAATGGTACCGTCGTTGTTTTTGATTTCTGTAACACAAGTGCTAAGATACTTATCATAGGATCAGAGCAATGTATGTGATGTTATCCAATATCAATGCGGGTTCCAATCTTGCAAGGGGCAATTTTTGTGTGACGCATGAGGATTTTACCTGAGTCATAAATGTATTTAAGTATGTTTATCCGTTAGCTAGTCGCCATAGCACAATCTTTTCTTAGTTTGGGACTAGATAATTAAGTGTTATTGTTGGAAGAATTTATTTATTATTTATATAGGTGGATCGTCTAATTCTAATTCAAATTCAAATCTTTATTCACAGCAAAATATATATCGCGTTGAACATCTTCCAAAAAATAATATCTCAAATTTTTCTCAACAAAATCAAACATCATAAGTTCATAACTTATTGAAAATGTCACAATTTATGATAATAATGGTAATTGCAAAAAAAAAAGTCAATAAATAAATAAGTCAATATTCATACTTTTGCGGACACAGGTGCAAAACACTATACAGGGTGTTTATACATTACTTCATTAGGTAATTTTTCTCATGAAGAAGTCGATAAAAAACACTACTCTACCAAAGTCCAAGTGTTACTCAAATAAAAAGTATCGAACTGCAACTTTTATGTCTCGATTTTATATATAATTTCTATAATAAAAGTTGTGGAAATCCTATAATAAATAACAAGCGTAACACATAATCTAGGAAGCCTAGACAAGACAGCCTATTAAATTCTTTTTAACATCAAAATTAGCTTTTTGTTGCTAAATCATGGAGTTATGGAAGTGTAAAATTAATTCCTTGGCATTCATATTTATAATTGTAGTTCACGAATAAAATTTTAAACCAAGTTTAGTTATAATACCTACTTAGCATATTTTTTCAACACCATATTGTTTATTACCATAGTAGGTAATATATTATTTCAGTATAAATTCTTCATAATACCGTAGTTAATTATTCTAATGTGATATGCATAAATGGAGAAACCAGGATAACATTCTTGTTGCTACGCATTCAGTAGGGTTGATTGCTCTTAGATAGTTAACATAACGTGAAAACTAAACGTATCTAGGTCATCTAAACATGCACTACACTGCCTACATCCGTGTAGCGTAATAACTATGATAGAAAAGCGTCAAGGGCGCTTAAAGTAAAATGTCTGTTGAGGTTTCTACCTTAAGGGCGTACACACGCCCGACCTATTAATCGGATAGTATGTTGTATTTGGAAGTTTGTTGTGTGTACGATTAGATATTTATCAAAATTAGGAATTAAAATATTGAACAAGCGCATGGCGGGAGTCATTCCCAATGTTTTTGCCTCTATGAATACATGTTCCATTTTCGGCAAAAGTTCGGCAATGACTCCTGCTTTGCGCCTGTTCGATTTGATCCGTACTTACAGGAACAGCCTGTATTACAATACTAATATTTATGGAGATTGATAAAAGTTCTAAACATACAGCAAGCAAAAATTTGTTTAAATTAAACATCAATCAATTGACAAAGTAAAACATCTGCCCCACCGGCCGTCAGTTCTACGTGCTATGATTTACCACGCCTACCGCCACTTCTAATCCATCCATTCTGGAAATTACTGGGGGAGGCCTATGTTCAGTCGTAGACGTCATATGGCCGAAATAAAGATTAGCTAAAAGACCGCATAGATTGTTGTAAAAATCACTAGTAATACTTTGTACACTGCACACAAAATATAGAGTATCTAGGTCTCTGACATGGATGCGCTTTCATTTTATAAACTTAGCAGTTTTTATTAGTATTTCTATTCTATAGCTACAACTTTTCTTTCTTCCGATGTACGCCCTTAACAGATTGCGCAGTGAAGTGTAACCGTTGCTATAGTAATAGCCATAGCATTACATTTACTGGTAAATTGACGCTTAGAATAGCTACGCAAGGTTAAGTACCTATGGCGGCGCTAAACTGACGATGACGATAGGAATTATAATTAAGATGGTAAAATAACTAATTTTTTTACCCTACTACTTAAAATCCTAACACCTAAAAGTTTGTTAGCAATTTGATAAAATATCGTAAAATAGTGATAGTGTTGTTTACAGCACGTCAACTTACCACAATACGTCAAATGTTCTCAATTGATATTGATCATAAAGTTGAAAGTCAATTCAATCAAAACCTTTAATTTTTTGGGTAAGTTTGCCGTTGTCTGTACCTTGTCCAAATAACGTCGATGTTTTGACCTGCCTGACCTTGGAATTTTTAAATTAAATTCTGCATTATAATGTTTTAGTTTAACGAAAACAATTTTAGTGCTATCTTTTTTAGTTTGGGTCGTGCTTCTAGACAATTTTGGACAAGAAAAAAAAGGTACGTTTTTTTACTTGTTTGATCGTATACAATCCAATAAAAAGCGCTAATTATTCATTCACCTTGCCATGTCCAAGTGACACGGCGAACAGATATCTACTGATCCGACAAAAGCTAACGGAGCATAAAAAGTTCACAATTACTTCAATTTCTCGAGTTGGAGACCACCAACGCAGTATCGTTTACAACTAGTTGATCTAGAAATGCTCCGATTTCATCCTACATAAATGCGTAATCTCTTCGCCTTATTATTATGGATTTCAAGTAATAGTTACACGTTAAACGTAAGTTTTATTCGAGGTCAGTACTATTAAACTATTAGACACGCTCGGATAACTAGTGGTAGCGTGAAGTTACTAGCATGGTATAATAAGGGCCCGCGCAAACTACACCACTGCACTAGTTGGAGAACAGTGAACCCTATGTTGCGGGGGTGATCAGAAGGTTTACCTACAGATTGATACATCAGTTATTTATGTATAATTACTAGTTCCCGGCGCCACCAAGAGATGGCGCTGCCCGTGAATTAGTTTGCGGTTGTTAGATTGTGATGTCTATTTATTAGTTTGATTGTTTTGATGACTTTTACAATTTGATGACATGATCATTATTTACATACTGTCACTGTGTGGGTGATGGACTCTCCTAACGAAAGACGGTACTCTTTTGGCATTGGTGAGTGGGATACCCTGGTGGGCTGCTCCCACCCAACATAAAAAGAGAAACATTAGTTAATTATTAATTGTCTTACATTTTACGTTGCTTAAAGCCTCAAGAGTTCTGCGTGCGTAAACAATGTCTCGCTTAATGTAAATGACTCAAATATCTTCAGGGCTCAAAATGAACGAGTGAAATCATTGTCTGGTTACCGGCAACAAGACTTGGCTCTTACAAGTATGGAGTTAATTCTGCGGCACTTTCGTGTCATTCGAATTCAAAAGTACGAGTAAGACCAAAACTATGACGCATACTGATTGGTTTTTTTAAAACGGGGGAAAATGTTTAATAGCTACCATCCCGGAGACCACGACAGATTATGTATAACTTTACCAAGTATACCTACTAAAGCCTAGCAATATTCCACCAAGTGTGCGTTGGCTCTGCGGGCCCGTATCACTAGTTTGTATGCAACCATTTATGTTTCAATTTTACTTTAATTACCTACCTAAAACTAGTCACGCAACTGTGATACGGGCCTTATCGGTTTTGCATTTTTATTTCTTGATCGTGTACGAAGATTGTTGTCGAAAAAAGCGCTAATTGAGAGAAGAGGTCTTAATTAGTTTCGCGTTTAGCCCAAGGCTGAACCAGTTTTAGGCCAATAGTATTTTTTATCGGTACTTTTTTAACCGTGTCAAGCATCGATTTTGTAGGCACGTTTCTAGTGTAAATATAGTGATTTTAATTTTATTTCTGACGTATTAATAGAGAAATTACGACAAATAGTTTAAGAAATGCAATGTTTTTATAACTAGCTTCAGTATTAGGTCAAAGAGGAATGAATAAAACGCAAAAAATATTGTTTTTGTTGAACTGGATCAAATCATCAACATTATTTCAGCCATAGGACGTCTACTGTTACGTAACATAGGCCTTTCTGCCCTATCGGCCGTCAGTTCTAAGTGATATGTGCCCCGCATAGCTTGCGAATCCGTCGAGCTATGTCAGCGACTTTTGTTTGTTGGTGGATCTCCTCTTAACTGATTCAATGTCGCAAAGAAACATCGAGCATAGTCCTTTTCATAGACGCTGTGCAACCTTAAGCTTTCTTAAGAGGGCTATAGTGAGGGGCCACGATGCTAATTCCGAATTTCAGCTAATTCTTTAAGGCTTAGTTTAGGTTTAAAAGCGTGGTTGAGTAACAAATATCTAGAGATTCAAACTTTAACAATTATAAATTAATTGGTAAGATTTTGCAAATATGTATATCGAATACAAAAACACAAAATATTCGGTCATGGAAGTTGCTATTAAAATTCAATAACCTATACATTATAATCATCATCATCATCATCATTTCAGCCAAAGGACACCCACTGCTGAACATAGGCCGGTTAGAAGCGGTGATTTAACGAAAAACTCTTCTCCAGGTTTCGAAGTTGCTTCTGGAGTAAAAATTGTTATACACGTAATTGCGTCCTTTCAGGGGAATACGAGATTACTTCTTGTAATCATTTTCAACTAATATTATAAATGCGAAAGTAAGTCTATCTATTGCGCTTTCACAACGATTTTAATAAAATTTTGTATGGAAATGACTTCAACCCTAGCAAAAAGAAAAGAAGGCGAAAAGTCGTATTCTACGCGAACGAAGTCGCCGGCACAGCTAGTTTCTATTAATTGGCGACTCTATAAAGAGTTTGACGTCTGCAAGTACAAGTTTTATCATTCGACCAGAATCCTACCAACGCTTACGGAACTGACATACCTGTATTGATAAGAAACAAGTCAGTTCACACTTCACTATTCTACTATCACTCACTTCCTTACAAGGATTGACGCCGAACACCCGATAAGTGTAATAAGTACAACTACAAAGTGCCAGTTTCTATGGATCATTTTCCTAAAACAGAAGTTCCTTTTGACCTACTTTTATGTATTTGGCCAAAGTCGAGGCCAGTGATTGTTTATATTGACCTCGACTTTGATATACTGTATCAGGTATGCAAGTGAATCTTGAATGGGGAGACATTGACATACAACTTGTGAAAATATTAATTTTAAGGCGAGAGACACCAATGACCGAGTTTCTTGCGCTGCTTCTTCTCGGCACTAGCCCACAAATTGTCCCGAAGCATTGGTAGGGCAAAAAAAAATATTGGGACGTGTAAAAGTGCTTTTAATGTCCTGTTTGCAAAAATAAATTATTTTGATTTTGATTTTGATTGGGCTCACTTTTTTAAATGTTCGAATTACAAATTACATAATGAGCTCTTAAAACAGTACTTTATATCAAGGAAAATATTTTTACTTAAAAAAAAATAATTCAACTGCCTCTGGTAGTATTCAAATTACTTTAATATATTTTTTTAAGATACTGTTTAAAGTTTTTGGTTAGGTTCCTGGATTTTAATCTTTTAACTTAAAGGTATACCCTAAAACGTTAAACGTTCTTAGCTTTTTATTAAAGGTAAGAACGTTTTCTTAGTTTCAAGGTAAGCACGATTTTAAGCAATAATACATGTAACACATTGTTGACTTAAAGTCAATAGTCTTCAAAACTTCGTTGTTGTGTTGCAGTAACCGCAACATTGCGTGAATTATAAACTGCGGTGTAAATATTGTGCTTTGTTGTAGTAAGTATAGTAGTGCCGCAATTTATTTAACTTTAGACTACGGATGTGCGCATTTCTTTACATCCAATGTAAATTCACTGTTGGTACACAAGGTGTTTAAGACCAAAGTTGTATAGGTAATGAGTTTTGTTCTGTTTTATATCTTTGGATTGCGTTGTGACAATTGAGATCGCGCAAGAAGCCCAGTATTCTATTTTTCGTGCACATAATATACAATAGGATTCATGGTAATTTATGAATAAAGTCATTGAAGATCTTGGGATATCATTTGATTCCTTATCCAGTTCATCAGTTCATAAGATCGTAACTCAAGGCGACAGTTATTGCTCTGTGTAGAACTACAAAGGTCAGATGACCATTTGGCGATGTTAACTTCGTTAGGTTTTTTTCCTCATACTGACTTTTCTATTCTCTGTGCCACGAAACTTCGATATTTAGGTACTGTGTGTGTCTCTTTGTTTGAAAAGATTTTCGAACGATATAATACTTAGTGTTTCTAAGTGTTGCCCTGCGTATTGAGATATCTAACACAGGATGTGTAGCCATTCTCTAAAATGGCCTGATTTGTAAGAGTTACGAGGTCTGATGGCAATCGCTTTAAAATGTAATACCTAGATTTGCCGCATCTAAGATGTCATTGTCCAAAGTACTGCGACTAGACACAGACAAAACGTTAGGCAGGAAGGATGTGTTGCCCGGAATTTATCTTAAGGTCGTTCACCTCTATGTGGCACATTACTTTTTCTTAAATCAAACGAGTTCAAATTCCACGTTTTATCCAAAGACGAGGCTTCTGCCGGTGATAAGGAACGCTGCCCGTTCCGGCTTGTGCAAGCGAGCGTTAAGCGAGTTCTGCACTGATAAGCCGAAGTGTTAACGTTGGTTAAACGCGCCTGTTAGAAAATGCAAGTCGACAGACGCTTGAAAGAACACATTTCCAAGCTTCGTTTATTCTACGAGCTACTATAATAGTCATAATAGTCATTTCATCATGTTCTCCACACCGTATCCGGTGATGACTTCTCCTATAATATATTGAGCTGGTCAATAAACATGAAGGGCCCTGATGTGACTTGCAAAGCAGAACTTCACAATCGCAAGACGCGCAATATAGCTGGTCAATTGAATTATATGTGTACGTATAAAAGAGTTTGTGACAAGTCTTCCGTGCTACGAGTACGCGTCTCCTGTCAAGGTCTTCAAGGCGCTTTCTTTATTAGTGTTTATTGATTACATAAGCCCTCTTTTGGGAACTTATATAGGTACGTCCCAAAAAATATAGTTTTTTTCCGCCACCACTTCAGGACTAATTGTCTGGTGATGAGAAAAAACGGCAAAACAAACTCTTGAGTTGCAGCACATTCACATGTAGTATATTGACTATTATAACAATATTTGACGACCCGACTGGAGTAGTAGAGCAGTAAATAGCATTGAACTTAGAGTCCTTACACCTTAGCACTTAACTTAGTTTTCCCGGCTCGGGTCATTTTAGAAAATTTGGGTGTTTGGATGATTTTGGACTTAAACATTTTTCGATTATTGCTTAATAATTTCAAACCTACCACGTCCCACGAATGTAAATATGACAGCGACCTTAAAAGGTTACCAAACGCTATACAACATTTTTTTGTTGGATCACAAACTGATAACGAACGATCATAAACTCGAATTCACGTAAAATCCGATTGTTATCGGTTTCACCCACGAAATTGATTCACAACTTTCTTTCGATATCTAGAGATGTTTATCGACGATTTTCTTTTCTTTTATTGTTTTGCGTAGGCTCATAGCTTTACTAGTATATTCTGATTAGTATTTCATTAGCATCTTAGAATCGTAAAAATGTGTAAAGTAGGCAATAAACGTGAGCTTTGTTTGTAAGTAATATTATAAAAATTTGAGTGTATATAGTGATAGTGATATGTTTGGATTATTGATTTTTTTAAAAACGAAACGATGTTTAATGAAATTGCCATCGTTTAGATGGACTTTACTGTTTTGAAATTATAAGTGTTTTAATGAATAAATAAAAATAAAATAAAGTTTTATTTTTTACTTGATTTTGATTTTTGATTTGATTGACTCTGGCCGGAAATCGAACCCGGAACCCTTTGCGCTCAAGACGAGTCACCGCGCCACGCCACTAGGTACAGTTAACAACTGTCAAAATGGCAAAAAAATGCATATTTGTGTAAACTGTACATTGTAATAACGCGTATTGCTTTGTTTCGATCAACAAACTTAATCTATAAGGGATGGTGAATTACTGAACGTTAATGAGTGAAGTAGCGAATTAAGACGACGGTGGTTATTTGAGAAGGACGTATTGCTGATCGCTCTTCGTTTTTAATTGCAAAATGATGTAAAAAGTGAGTGTTCATATCGGATTTTTGCACCAAAACATTCAGTGGCAAGAAAACTTTGTTATTGTGCAATTGAAAGTAGACAATTCAATCAAATAAGTGTTAAAAACAACAATTGAACCAATTTTTGTGAAGGTACAGTGACATTTTAACTCTTTAACGCAAAAAGTTATAACAAAAGGCTGAACTTTGGACCCCATTAGTGCAAGTGTGGACTTCGAGTGTAAACTAAAGCCTTTTTTTTTTTTTTTTGTTTTGTTTGATTGTTTTTTTTTTGTTGTTTATTTCTCCTCAAGCATAAATAAATAACAATGGCAGGAGTATCTCGGGGATGTTGCAAACTCGAGCTGGATGCTGATGTGGAATGTGTAATCTGCCGACTCGGCTTTCACACTGCATGTTTGCCCTCAATTGACCGTGCTAGTCTTGAAGACGAGCCTAATAACATCTGGAGCTGCCCTGGCTGCAGGCTTAAGAAAACTAGAGGAAAAAATGCCGACGACAGTCCGGTGGGAGAGCTTGCCTCGCCGCTATCAAATCGGTCTCATCCGAATATCACAAGCAGAGGAGCGAAGCGACAAGCCTTATCTACCTCTTTCGAGATAAGTCCTGAAAAAGTACTCACAATTACTTCTGAGGAAGTGCGAAACATAGTAACAGAAGCCATGACGGAACAGATGAAGGACTTGATGGTGCAGATAAACAGGTCGATCCAAGTGTCTCTCCACAATGAACTCAAATCTATTCGAAATGATATGCTAGAGGTTAAAGAATCTCTAAACTTCTTTAGTAAAGAATACGAAGACCTCAAAAGGGAACACGATGTCTGCGTAAAAAAGATTAAATTACTTGAAGAAGAAAAGGATAGTATGAAAGTCACCATAACTAACTTACAGGGCCGATTGGATAATATGGAACAACGAGCAAGGCAATGCAATGTTGAAATACAATGTGTTCCTGAAAGCAAACATGAGAATTTATCTGGGATTGTTTTTCAAATATGTAAGGTTGTTGACTGCAAACTGAAAGAAGAAAACGTAACACATGTAACCAGAATTGCAAGAATTGACCGCACGAACCCTAGGCCCCGTTCAATCATAGTTGAATTTGACAATTTCCGAAATCGTGACACTTTTCTGGCTGCAAGCATCAACTATAATAAGAAGAACCCAACAAACAAACTCAACAGCACAAACATAGGTATCTTAGGAGAAAGAAAAGCTATATTTATTGTTGAGCATCTTTCTCCTACCAATAAGGCTTTGCATGCTGCAACTAGAATTAAGGCCAAGGAAATGAAATATGACTTTGTATGGGTGCGTAAGGGAAGAATTTTTGTACGAAAGAACGAAGGTGTTGATCCAATACTTATTAAGAACATGGATAGTTTGAAAAATATTAAGTAGATATCTGTTTCATTCTCACTTAAAACTTTTGATTTCACTTATTGTTTGGTGTTTTATTTCATTCTATAATGGGTTCAAAGTTAAATATGTACTATCAAAATACGCGTGGCCTAAGGACCAAAACTCATGATTTTTTTCGAAACATGTCTCATGGGAATTACGATATAATTATACTTACTGAAACATGGTTAAACAATAGTGTTCTGAGTGGAGAGTTATTTGGTCAAAAATATGTTGTATTTAGAAGGGATCGAGAGATTTCTAATAGGAATAAAAAGGCAGACGGTGGAGGCGTCTTAATAGCAGTCTCACCTGAATTAAATCCAAGACGTATGGAGCATTGGGAGAGTGAGTGCGAAGACTTATGGGTTACTGTTGATATTTCTGTTGATGATACTCCCTCTCAACTTGCAATTTGTGCTATATATTTACCATCTCCTCTAAATAAAAGTACACTTGACTTATTTATAGCAAACTGTAGTAGGGTATCAGAGCAACATGATATGTATACTTGTGTAGCGGGAGATTTTAATTTGGGTAAGCACAATGTTACCTGGGACCCTAGCCCATCATGTGATAATTCGGTGGGTCAATCTGTAATCGATTTTATTTATGCCAATAACCTAAGACAATGTAATAAATCTGTTAATATTATGGGTAGAATTTTGGACTTGATTCTAGTTGATGATCGACTTTCTTATGAAGTTAAAGTAGCTGATGATGCATTGAGTTCTGTGGATCAGCTGCACCCACCGTTGGATATAATAATACCAACGGTGACAAAAGCTAAAATGTCCCCCAATCCTAGCAACGTAAGATTTAATTTTTATAGGGCTGACTTTGTGTCTATCAACAACTATCTTAAGGACATTGATTGGTCCTTAGAGTTTTCTCATTTCACTGAGGTCGACGACATGGTTGCCTGCATGTACAAGTTCATCAGAAGTGCAATCACGAATTTTATTCCACTAGCTAAACCTTTCCGCAACAGTAAATACCCTCCATGGCTGGATCGCGAGTTTATCAAAAGGCATAAGGAAAAGCGGAAACTATTGGACCGCTATAAAAAATTCAAAAACCCTATGGACAAGATAGCCCTTGACATACTGTCAAAACGGGTGGAAGCGCTGGCTGTCAAAAAATACAATGAATATCACTCACGGATGGAGGACGCTATTACCGAAAACCCGAGGTTCTTTTGGACATATCTAAAGATGAAACGCAACGGGGCTAGTCAGTATCCAAAGGAAATGTCTAACGGGGAAAGGACCGAGTCAGAAGGAGCCGAAGTGTGCAATCTTTTCTCGCAATACTTTGCGTCGGTATACAATGATAACTCGGACACGCTCCTTGACACTCCATATGTCGATGCACATTTTGGCACAATAGGTTTTAGCTATGACTGGTTTAACCTTCCCGAGCTCAGCTTAGAAGATGTATCTCGTAAAATCAAGAATCTTGACATATCGAAGGGATCCGGGCCTGATGGTATTTCACCTAAATTTATAGTCGCATGCTCTGAGTCTTTATGTTTTCCTCTTTTTTTGATTTACAAAAAGTCTCTTAAAATAGGTTCATTTCCTTGTCTATGGAAAATTGCAAAAGTTGTTCCGATATTCAAAAGTGGTGACACAAGCAACGTCCAAAACTACAGACCGATATCAGTTCTATCGACATTTTCCAAGGTACTGGAATCAATTGTATGTCCACATATCCAGGGATATTTTGCAAGGTTCTTATCACCCCACCAACATGGTTTTGTACGTGCCAGATCCACTGATACAAACCTGGTTTCCTTCTTTGAGTACCTTGCTGAAAAAATTGACTCACACAGTCAGATCGATGCAATATACACAGATTTCAGCAAAGCCTTCGACAAGGTGGCCACAAATATCCTACTTCAGAAACTTAAGATATATGGTTTCTCTGAGGCTGCGCTGTCATGGCTGTCGTCTTACCTCACGGGTCGTAAGTTTTATGTGGCAGTCAACGGATATGAATCTCTGTTGCGCGGTATCACATCAGGTGTCCCTCAGGGCTCGCATCTGGGACCAGTGCTCTTTACGATTTTCATCAACGATATTTTCAGTTGTTTTAGGTTCTCTATCCCATTTGTTTACGCCGATGATCTTAAATTCACCAGGCTTATAAGCTCACATTCCGATCGAGACCTCTTACAAAGCGATTTAAATAGGTTAGTTACATGGTGCGATGCCAATAGAATGGCCTTAAATACCAAAAAGTGCTATCACATCAAGTTTACCCGCAAAGTAAATGAGATACCCACTTTCTATTGCATCTCAAATGAACCTTTGCAAGAGGTGCAAACGATCCGAGACCTGGGTGTGATTTTGGACAAAAAATTAACTTTCACTCCGCATATTGATTCAGTTGTTGCAAGGGCTTCCAAAATGATGGGTTTTGTAATAAGAAATGCCAAAGTCTTTAAAGACACTAAAACGAAGTTGTTACTGTACTACTCACTCGTTAGAAGCATCCTCGAATATTGCTGCGTGGTTTGGCGTCCGCATTATGCCACACATACCCTCAGACTGGAACGAGTGCAAAAGCGGTTTGTTTGGCACCTGGCTTATTCTGCTAAAGTATCTAAAAGGATACGATCATATACGGACCGCCTCAAATTCTTCAAAATGGACTCTCTGGACGCTCGACGAAATTGGCTTGATATGTCTTTTCTCTACAAAATCGTCCGAAACGGTGTAGATTGCCCTCAATTATTGTCCAGAATAAACTATAGTGCTCCGTCACGTCTTCCAAGATATAGCATCGCAACATTCAGCCCTCCATTTCGAAGAACAGTCCTAGGCGCAAATTCTCCCATACCCAGATTGACCAGACTTTTCAATAAGTACAGTGGATCCATAGATATTAACGTACTTTCTCAGAGTGGCTTAAGGAAGGTCATCCTCAATACTTCAAGTCCATGAATTATAAATAAAATTTAAATTAGTTAAGATATAGAATAACATTAAATCAACTGGTCAAGCAATATCCGTTTAGCCGGCGGCCATAACAATAGATAAACTATTGTGTCTAGTTTTTCGTTGCCTGACCAGTTAAACTTAAAGCATAAACATAAAATTGAACATAAAATTAAATAGTGAACATAAAATTAAATATTGGACTAAGTCACATACTTGCATTATGTAGATACTTAAACAGCCTGTTTTATCGATGTCTAACTTGTTTATTGATTGTCTGTCTCTTATTTTTATATTTCACCTTACTTATTAATTGTCTGCGTAAGCAATTTACTGTTTAATTGTTTCGTTGAACAGGAGTACCACTAAGTAATTTTATTAAGTTTTGTACAAGCGATGTTTACCTTAATATAGTTATTTACGTAGCCTTAAGAAAAATGGCATGTTGTAAGTGAATGTTATTGTAATATAACTGCTGGTGAACTTATCAAATAAATGAAAATGAAAAAAAAAAAAAAAAAAAAATGTATGTCTATGTAGCTAGTGTCATATGAATAGACAATTTATTCATAAGTATTATAATTGCATCATAAGTGCATGACAGTTGTTACCCAAAATGCACTTAATTATTTTTTTTGACCCGGTGTAAATTTCTCAATTAGGTACTTTCTGTGCTTTTGTATTTTTTTTCATATTCATATTCATTAAATTATAAAATCAAGATGAAAGAATGAAAGATTACCGAATGTAAATGAGTGAAAGACTTAGATAGATGATTTAAATAATAAGAGTAAAAGAGACAGAGTAAACGAAGAATGATGGATTATAAGAAATATAGTTAGACGGACTTGTGGGATCGCGGTGAAAGAGAAAGAACGGATTGTGTAGAAAGATTTCTTGAAGACTTAATGTATTGTTTTATGTGTTTAACTTGATCAGTACTGAAAATAAAAGCAGTTGAATACATAGAATACCATAGAAGGATAACTCGGTACATAAGGCGATTCTAAATTTGAAGCAACTTTACAGTTTGTTTACACAGATACACACGCCTACCACTATAAAAGAGGGTTGCTCATAATAGTAGTTCTCCCCAAACTTGGGGAAAATTTAATAAAAACAATTCCTACATCTAAATTGTCATGTGCACGACGTAAATATTTTTTTACTATTTTGCTGTTGTGGAATCCTTAAAAAAATAGATGTGAATGTTTTGATTCAAGTGATGTTCATTTAAGCTTTTCAACTTTAAACTAATATATTTTCAAGTATGTATAATATTTAAATTACACTGCACCTACTTATCACAGACAAAAATATCAGTTAGTACTTTTAAAATTTATCAATAGGGACAAAAATGTAAACATAAAATGATTTCATTAACTGGCAACACTAACCTTTTACAAAATGTAAAATATAGCGTTTAATTTTATTAGCTTTTATGGTCGAAATACTAAATAATATTGATAGCTTGTAAGTGAAAAGTGAAGTTTTCACAGTTTTTATATTTATCCAATGTGTATTGACACCAGTTAATAGCACATCTCGTCAATTTTTTTCCGAAGAGACGCGTATCGAGCGGATTGACATTAAACACTACGGAGTTGTCAGGCGTTTGGAGCCTGCTGCGGCTCCAATTTAGTTACTTCAATTTTTGCGCGCGTATTGGGTATCTAGTGATAAAAGACACAGCGTCAAAAATCTTTGGTTGAATAACTATAGAGCGTATTTTTTCATGCCCCGATTCTACATCTTTAATCTAACGCATCTTGAACATAAAATAAAACCTCTAATAAAGGTAAAGTCCGTCGCGTAAAGTTAAATAATAGTACTAAATATAATGGAAAAATTTGACTGACCCCGACTTTTGATAAGGCAAGTCATCGCTCCGCTACGGCAATCACATAACAAAATGGCAATAGTAAAGTAACTTCTATTGCTTTGTTTTGATCAACAAACCTAATCTATAATTTAATACATCCTGAACAACGAATAAAATCTACTGACAATAATAATAATACTAAATATACCTAATAGACAAATTTGACTGATGCCGACTCTTGATAAATAGAAATTTAAGGTGGCTTTCAAAAGTGTATTCACTGCACTTGACCGTTCATTAAAATGACAGATGATCAAATTAAACTGGAAGTGTTTCAAAACAAAACCACATTAGCTGAAGTGGAAACGCCCATTCCACAAATGAAGCACCGTTACCAATTATAGAAATTATTAAATGAAACGGTTCATCCCAGTTGTCTTAGTAAATTAATCTAGTTTGTGGTGTTGGAACATTAAATAACTTGCTGCATCGCTACGCATTCTTGATGCAGTTAAATTAAATTCAATGGCACTGGTATCACAAAATAGTCTGTAATCTTGCAACTGCAACTTCGAATCATTTGCATTATTAAATTGCTGTTTCAGTTTCTTTTAATAAATTAAATACTTGATAAAAGACTTTCCAAAGAAACAGACTTTCATACAGTATTGAACCCTGGAAAAGACATTGTAAAGTATATTTTGTCATTTAATCCGTTTATCGAAACGATTCAAACTATAGTCCGTTTCTCTTAGCTTGTCAAATATTGTAAGCAAACTTGACATTCCATAATAACAAAATTAGTCATTTAAAAACAAAATGGACACAAAAACAATAATCTACTATACTAATTAATCGTTTAATACAAAATCCTTTTAATTCTAACAGTTCGTTGATTTTAAAAACTGATATTTTTGTAAAAAGACATGCCAAGATTGTTTACAATATTCGTCAATTAAGGAAAAACGGACTTTAAACTGGTTAATAGCATAAAATAAATAAATAACTTTTAAAAAATGCCAGAATAATCACATAATAGGGTTCGAAAGACGGTTAAACTTGAAAGGTAGACCGAAAGCTAGCTAGTAGCTAGCTAGTGGTGACTGAGTTTGTTCCGGCGTTTCTTCTCAGCACTTGCCAGATTGTCTGTGTCTTGTCTCGAAGCGCTAGTAGGGCCCAAAAAATAAGGAGACATGTTCTGGCCCCCTAAGGGCCTATAATGTTATTATTGACGTTTATAAGTGGCAATTTTGTCCTGAATTGAATTAATGATTTTTGACTTTGACTTTTGACTTTGACTTTGAAAAATACAAAAGGATTTTGTGGGACTATTCGACCAGCTTCGTAGGGATTAGGAAACTGGTTCTGGACATAGATCAGTGGAAGGGTTGGGGGAGACCTTTACTCTGCGGTAGGATGATTTAGATATATATGAAGGAAATAATCTTATAGTGAGGAAAACAATATCATTGCTTGGCCTTGGAAGAGTTACCCTTCACGTGCCGGCTAAACCACCATGGGTAAGTATGAAGCAACACGCGACGAAACAGCTGACGCAAAGAGAATAACACCTGCCATAGCCGCCATTTTAGCTGTAGTACGAGTACGGGCTAACATCCAGTTACTCACTTCTTCACTTGTCAATAAATAGACAAAATAGCAAAACATGTCTGCCTGCACCCGGTTCTTTGTCAAATCGACACGTTAGAATGATTAGTCTTATCCCCTATCATTCAAACGTGTTGATTTAGTGGTCTTGATTTTTGTATCGTTTACGCATTCTCAGCATTATGGGAGATACGCGGTGTCATCAATCTCCATGATAATTGATAACATTAAACTCTCTTACTAAATAGTAGGATGCTTGCTAACCAAATTGCAACAGTTAAGCCTAGCCCACCGGCCTATATTGTACAACTTATCGCTAATTTCACAAGCGCCTCGGAAACCTCTCGCCGACCTCATTGCATCGTTATAAGGGAACACAGTGAACTTTACCTGACCGTGTCTGATAGTGGTGCGCATTATTTATGAATGAAGCGATAATTATTTTAAAGGTCATAAAATTTATTTCGTAATTCGATCCAACCCTTTATGTTCGTATTAATTTGGGATTTTAACATATCTAAACCTTAAATTAAATCATTTTAAATGTGACTGTGTCTTGAACAGACATTTTAATAGATAATATTATTATATCAATCAACCTGCATTGATGAACTAAAATCAGCTTTATTAACGCAATAGCTTTTTATTCTTATATTCGCTAGTTACATTCTCTTATACTCATCGAAATTAGGTTGCTTAACATTTCAACAATTATTCAAAAACCCACACGCCTTTATTTGTTTTTTTTAAGGTCACCACTTACTATTCAAAATCCCCCATTTGTTTGATGACTCATTTATAATTTATACCAATCGATTAGAGATTACTTTTATCGTTACCTGGTGAAATACAAACTATCAGGTTTAGCTTTATTAGTTATTTAAGGCAATAGTTAAAAGGTTATACTTGAAAGGCCATGGATACGAGACACAATAGTAATTTTGTTTTACGCTGCCACATGTAAGTTGGTTTGAGCTTCATAAATTAGAAGACATCAATAAAAGCGACTTGTGTGTCTTAATTGTCTATCTTTTTAAAAAAGCACAGGTTTCGTAGAGCTGGAAAATTTAAGCATATTAAATATTTATGCGTCTCGATATATTTATATGTTTTAAGTTTAGGCGCATCACTAATGGACCGCGGGGCGACAGGTTGACGTTGTCGGGCCGTTCTGATATTCGCAATGCTGTACAAGCGCTTTGTTATTGTCCTTGTTTGATATCAGGTGACATCTGATATGGCAAACAATCTGAGACAATAAATGGTACCAGTTTATCAGGAATGCAGACGCGGTCTCATGCTACCACATGGCATCCAATAAGTTAGCATACTTGTAAACTATATATACTTATTGCTAAAAAGGTATATGTAAAGCTCCTAGAAAGCATTATCATCAGCGTTTGGAAGACCACAGCTGGGCATAGGTCTTTCCTATAAAACGCTACAGCGAGCGGCTTTGGGCTGTTTGCATCCAGCGACTGCCCGCCCGCAACCTTGACGAGGTCGTTAGTCCCCCAGGTTGCCCCAGGGAGGTCTGCCCACGCTGCGACTTACAGTTCGTGGCTTCCACTCGAGAACCTGCTAGAAAGCAAATAGGCCTACTTCTTAGTAGTAGCGTAATGTAAGTTAATAACAAACTTAGAAACTCTTTTGATAAGAAGGGAAATTCTATTTACATGTAAAACGTATGCCAATAAAACGACACTTAAATTTAATTTAATTACGATCGCCTCGATTAAGTATAATAACCGACATTGCTTACACTAGTAAAACCAGGTGTAACGGATGTTAATCAGACAAATATGGAAAATTATGTAGTAAAGTCTGAAAGTAGGTTAGGAAGGGGAAAATTGCATTCCATTGCTTTATATTAGGCATGCGGCGAATACTCATTTTTTATTTCGTTTATTAAAATTTTGCCGAATTCCGTTCAGGATGGTCTAAAGTGTATAGCGAACATTTCCGCACATTTCCAGAACACCGAATACTTGCCGATTATTCAAAAATTTTTTGTTTTGACTAATTTTTGGCATTAGTTTTCGTAATCTCTTTTAACACCTTGTATCTGAAATTCGAATTCAAAAATAACATACTCGGCGCATCCCTACTTAAGAAGACTTCCTATCAAGAAGGAAGAGGGCCTATGTACTGAATAAATGAGTATTTTGAGTAAGTATCATTTCATTCAGCCATAGGAAGTCCACTGCTGAACACAGGTCTCGCCCAATGACTTATCATGCCAATACTCGTCACGCTTGGCAGGCGGGTTGGAGAGCGCAGTTTTATCATAAGATTTGCACGCAGACGATAAGATTTGCAATTAGTCGCCTCTTACGAGAAGTGTATTCTTTACGGCCGTTCCCACACGGCCGATGTGTTCAATTACAACTTTGAGTTAAAATGAGACATTAACAAATTCATTATAATAGACTAGTTTCCTGGGCCAAAAAACTATTATTCTATTTAGTCGGTCAGTTAGATTATCAAAAAATACTGGACCAATATTTTGTCTTTTGTCAATCAAACAAAAAATGACGAAGATAAAGCGCATCAAAGTTTGGGAGTGACGTCACGCCTTGCTGAAAAGTGTCGCAAGGCGTGACGTTACGCGGAACTTTAACGGGCTATATCTTCATATTTTTTTGTTTGATTGAGAAAAGAAAAAATACATGTCCAATATTTTCTGTTAATACAACTGACGGACTAATTAGATTTATTAAGGAAACTAGCCCATTGTCGGGTCGGTAATAGGTTTGCCAGCGGAGCGTAGCGTGTCATCTCTGTTCTCTGGGTTTGCCTAATGTGTCTATTATGGACAGGTAAAGGGTTAATAAGTGTTTAACTACTGGAATGACACTATTAAGCTTCATAATTTCGCCTGTCGTTTTGACATAATATAATATTAATATCTTCTAGGTAAGCTCTCACCACCATATTTTATATCTATTTACTTTTGTGTCTAGTTGTGATAAACAGTATTTAGTATTGTTTTACCGTTCTAAACACATTCATGGACAGTATTTTAGACATAATAGCAAATTTAATGTTATCACGCTTATAGCCAAGCATCGCCTACGAATTTGCTTAACTACTGATCACATCTTATCAAAATCAGACCACGTGAAGGCTCGACCCTGGTTTTCAGTGCGTCCTACCGAGTGAGGTACACAGACAGCCAATAGATTTAATATAATCTAAAAGAAAGCACATCGCTAATAATGTAAATATAAACTTAGTCGAACACTCCGATCTCTTTTCGTTCTGTTCTTCTTTCTCTTTCTGTTTTTTTCAGCGGTCGGTGGTATTGCTGAAGATTAATTGCGTAACTAACCCCTTAGCAAAACGTCACCAAATAGAAGCTTTAAATTATGACGCAATCTTATGCGACCGCATCCAATAAATTAAGTGTTATTTGACGGTCTTTTGTTGTTATACGAGTAGTTATAATGCATGAAAACAATATTAACTTATAACACTTGTAGAACAAATCAAATGTAAAGTCTATGATGAAACCTGCCCCAGGACACAGCCGTATCCCGCTTCGCAAACTAGATTATAATTTAACTTTCACATCATGTTACCGCCTTGGGTGTTCAGTAAATAATATTATAGGATTTAATTATTTACTGTAAACTGCAACGATTACTCAGGATTACTTAGTGAGGTATTTGTAGATGTGTACAAATATTGCTGTGGTAATCACGCGTATTACTCTATTTTCCTACACTACTGCAGATTCAAGTTACATAATAATGTCAGAATTTTGTTCTATTTTAAAAATAGTATATCAAGAAAGAGACAAAATCCATTTAACTGTCCAATAAGTAGACGATCCAATCGGTGCATCAGCCTGAGGTCCAATTCCCAGACAGTCTAGGTCATCAAGGTAAAAAACTTTTCTGTTACCTAACTAAAATACAAAATTATTTCGAGACAACGACAATTGTCTCCCATAATTATAAATTATTTTATACCTAAAAGTATGTACCTATCTCTACCTAAATGAAAAATAATGAAAATAAACTTTTTTTTAAAACAAACTGATGCAAACAACAATACCTGGATTCACAGTGCTGTTAAAACAATCGTATGTACAAAAGGCTAACTAGTAGTCCCCAAACTAAGTACATAGTTCTGTCTTTTTGGTAAAATAAGCTAAAATCTGTAATATAATACTTACACCAATATTTAATTATCAAAGTCGAAACATGTTGTATTGACTGACTTATTGTTATTTTTTTCTATTACAAAAGTATAATAATTTAAAGATGCCACCCGGGGCTTGAATCGATGGTAATTTGTGACGCCTGCCATCAATGATCCAAATAAAACCTTTGTTGTTGTAACTTTTTATGGAAATTAGGTGGAGCCAGTCGTAATGATTGAAAGTAATTTCCATAAAGATTGTACTTGCATGTTTTCTTTAATAAAGATAAGCTCCTGCATTATGAACAAATATTTGTGTACGAGGAAGCTAAAGCCGAGGCATATTATGATGATGCAAGTTTTTTAAATATCAAATTATTCTACATATTTCTGTTCATGAATTATACTCCTCGTTATGTGATCAAAGATTACCCATATTGACCTTATTGGGTGTAATCTGTACACCACAGTTTTATGGTTTCGTTTCCTTCCACTAGGTATGCGTAATGCTTAGAACGACGAGCCGAGAATGGGTTGTATTTACCTGAATATAAATTATTACTTGTCCTTAAACGACAGATTTAAAAAAAACATTTTTTTTTTCAATTTACGAAAGTAATGGGTACTAACATAACGTACGAGTATGACGTCAAAAATTAAGCTGAAGCAAGGTTGCGTAAATGGCATATCCTACTAATTAATATGCCTATTCTGAAAAACGTCCTGATGGCATTACAGACATTCAGATCTTTAGTTCAGTTTTTCAGATTGCCATCTTCAAAGTTCTTTATCTATTATATAATTTTATCATAAATCGCAATTTGTGCTATAATAGTGACTTTTACGAAGTCTAATTTCATTTCTTTTCTTTTTTTTTAAAGAAATTTTTGCACAAAATTTTGCTCGCTCTTTACGGGCCATCCTATAAAGCTCACTGTAGGGCACAAGCCTCACATTAACTAAGATGGTATGGGCCATACTCCGCTACGCAGGTCCAGTGCGGATTGGCGGAGGGGTGTTTGTTATAAGGCCAGTCACTAAACCTTACTGTCAGATGTTATTACGAGTACTTAAGGCATCTGACAAGGTTTCACGACTAGTATCATCGTTATTAGCCAGTACCAACTTTAAACGTGCCTTCCGAAGCACGGAGATGCTTGTGATAAATGTCACTTAATATGGTGGGAATGGCCACCCATCCAATCACAACCGCAGCGTAGGTGGCTTAACTTCGCTAATCACTACCAAAGCGCTGCCGCCAATGAGCTACAAGCACCTCAATATTGTTACTAAACTTTTGACTTGTATATATTAAACGGCTGAAAAAAAAAATCGACAACATTTCAAACTAAAGGTGATTCGTAAAAGATTCTACATAGACTCTCACTTAAGTCTAGAACACAACGTTTACATTAGAAAGCAACTGTCGTAGTCGGTGCACTCTACGAATGAATATTCAGAGGTCTTAAAAATTTTTAGAAATTGCAAAAACGCAAGACAAAACTGCAGCGATGTTCCTATAAAACAGTTGTTCTTAACCCGTGGTCCACGGACCACTAGTGGTCCCTAGAAGCATATGAAGTAGTCCGCGAACCCACCCTAAAATTAAAGAAAGAACAACTCTTTATTAATTTACAATCACTTTATTCCAAACAGTGTTGGTTTATGGCAAGACGTAAATTTTATTAAATGGAAACCATTTTTTTGTCTACTGAATAGTTTAGATCCACTGGTATAATAAGTTAATAAAACTCCTTTCTTGTTTTTCCTAAGCTCATTTCCAGAGCATGCAAATATCATGTTTTGGTATAAAAATAAAAGTTTTATAATAAAAGTGCTAATAAAGAAAGAATATATGTCTTGATGAAAGTTGATACAGACAACATTTTTTATACGTAATTACGAAACCCATCTGCCAGGTTATTATGAAGTCTAGTTTTTGCTTCACTATTACCAAGGGTATAACTTGCGCAGACGCAGTGGAATTACGCCGTCGTGCATAATTGACCGACCTATTTACAGTCTGGTCTCAATGCATCGCCATTGATAGCATGGCTTGCAAGCTGGCAGGATTATTATTTTATTGTACATAACAAAAAAACAAAAGAAAGTTTTGAAGTATTTATTTCACTTGTCCGGGGGTCTACCATGATCTCTTAAAGCTTACTATTAAATATTTGGGCGTTGTTTTGTTTTTCTTGAGTTTGAAGTAAAAACATCGCTACTTACGTAGTGTTTAACTTTCATAGTTAGTTCCAGTTAGCTAAACCCAAAAGGTTTACCATTATTCCTTTAAAGCAGTATTACATAAAACATGTTTTGTTTTTTTCTGTGAAGGGTTTAATGTAAAAACAACAGTTTTCTGACTTTTTAGGCTCAGACTACATGCATCCGGAATTTTTCAGAACTCCATACAAAACGGCTCCGGAAAAGCCCGGATTCAATCCGTTTTGTATGGGGTTCTGAAAAATTCCGGATGCTTGTATTCCGAGCCATAGTGTTTATGGTAGAGAAGGTAGGTAAGATTTATCACCTCTTGATTTGGAAACTATCCTTCAAAGTAAAGTTCTGCCTGCTGGGCTACGAACCTACTGCCACGAATATTATTGTATTAAGCATGAATGTTACAGATGTAATTACATGCAATTAAGAAACCTTTCTTAACTAAGGTGTCAATTAATGAAACTTCATGTAAAAATCTCGCGCTCTTAAAAAAGAAAGATATGAACCTAGTGTTTATCAGTAATTCGTAGGAATTTTATTCAGTAAGTAGGTATGTATTTTGCCGATTATATGAAAAATCTTGTTTTTTTGAGACATTTAAGCAATATTACCGGGTCTGTCCACATTGTGGTGGACCTTCTACACTGCGATTGCCGGTACGTGGCTTCTATTCTAGAACCTTTCTGCCCCATCGGCCGTCAGTTTTACGTGCTATCTGCACCGCCCACTGCCACTTCAGCTTGCTAATCCGCCGGGCTATGTCAGCGACTTTTGTTCGTTTACGGATCTCCTCATTTCTAAATCACTCTCGCAAAGAAACAACGCCCTTTTCATTGCACACTATACAACCTTGAGATTTCTTATGATGCCTATAGTAAGAGGCCACGTTGACAGGTGGAGTCCACTTAACAACGTGGCCTGCAACTTTTACCAGGTCTGTCCATCTGGTAGACGACCTGGTAAAGGTTGCAGAATGCGGCTGGATGCAGGTCGCCTCCAACCGGCCAATCTGGAAGTCATTGGGGAAGGCCAATCTGAAAAGATGATGATGAAGCAATATTCTTGTAAAAAGTTTGAACTTCTAAGATTACAAAATGATGTAAAAACTGGTAAGGTCTACCGTTCTGCAGCTTTTTACAATATTCATTGTTCGACGGCAATCAAGACTGCTAATGAAGTACCTATAGCTTCCTGCTGCAGTTAATTACACATTAGAATCGCTAAGATTTATTGCTTATTGGCGATGCGGTATCGTGTAACTGTGCTTTTAAGCGGTACTCATCTGGAAAATTGTCTTGTAATAATAGTAGGAAGATATGGGATGCAAGTAACTTACACAAAAGAACGTAACGTGTTTGTTTTCTTGATGGTTCATTTTTGTCACTAATACACATAGTGTCGCAGAATACATTAGTACCTACTGGTACTAATGTGCTGTACGGGTTACTACCCGGTTAAATAAATTTGACACCCTTTCATGATGCGTAAAGTCTACCAGAATAACAACTAGGTACAGCGTTAGGTATACAAATAATTTATTTTATTTTATTTTTACTTTATTGGTGTACACAACAGGTAACAATCTTAAGGGTATTAGGCAAACAATTTAAGAACTTAGATCTAGATTGTAACCTAAAAACATGTACACACAGCATGACCAACTTAAGTAAACACTATGCTACTAACAATTCAATTCCAAAAATGTGCAACTAATCACAGTTTTTAATCGGTAAAGAGTCACTTTTTCAACAAAGGTCAGTTTTTAATCGGTAAATATATATACATTTATACCTAATTTCAGTATTCTGGTGTCATTATATACATTGCTCTGTGCCTATGGTAAGTAGCTTAAGCACTTGTGCTACAGAAATCAGAAACAACGACCGTACCACAAAACCCAGACCCAAGAAAATTATTTTTCTACTTTGACCAAGCGGGAATCGAACCCGGGACCTCAGAGATAGCGACACCAAGTCCGGTATGCTCGCCTCTCGGCTACGGATTTTGTTATATCATGCAGACGGACGGACATATCTATAAGGATTCCGGGTTTAGATTACAACTACGGGTCCTACTACCCGGTTTTATAAATTTAACACCAGGCGTCGATTTGTTACTTTCTTCTAACAAAAAGTCAATCGCAGCGTTACTAAATCTGTGTTTATGCAGAGATGTATCATCTTAGCACTGACTGTGGCATACACACGGACATAGTGAAACTATTAATGTTTCTAGCTTACTTACTGCGGAACCCTAAAAATGAAGACCTTAAAATAGCTTACCTAATCCCCATTTGCTGAATTTGCTTAGTGTATGACTGTGTCTTTACTTCATTGTATGTGGAGATTTCAATGTCGATATCATAGATGAAGAAAAAACCTATCGGGTTAGGTTTCTAAGTCTTTTTAAATCTTTTAATTTAAAGCCTGTATTTGCTGAACCGACTAGAATTACTGCTACAACAGCTACTTGCTTGGATAATGTTTTCTGTAACTGTGTTGTGATTAAAAAATCTATCGTAAATTTTGTAAAATCTGATCACTGCGGTCAGTCAGTCACGTTTGAACACCGTTTTGTGCCGTCTAAAAGTGTTATTCAATATAGACCAGTCACTGATACTCGCAAAGAAAAATTTAAAACTAACTTAAGTGATAAAATACCGCTATTACCTTTTGTTGATGACAATGTTAATAACTTATATGAAGAATTGTTTGAACTAATCAAAAACGAATTTGACAAAAACTTTCCTAAAAAGAAATTAGTCATAAACAATTTCAAATCGAAATTCAGTGACTGGGCTACTGCTGGTATATATATCAGTAGGAGGAAAATGTTTGAACTATATAATCAAAAAGTGTATAGGAATAATGACCTAATATTTGTAGAATATGTTAAAAAATACTCAAGGTTATTTAAAAAGGTCTGTATGGTAGCTAAATCTAATTATATACGTAAAAAAATTAATAAATCGAGTAATAAAATTAAAGAGACTTGGAATATTATAAACAAAGAAACTTGTAAATCACAACATCGCGATCACACATTTACACTAAAAATTGATAATAAGCAAATTAAATCCAATGATGAGGTGGCAGGCGCTTTCGAAAATTACTTCTGTAATATACCTGTCGAAACCACAAAACAACTTAATTCATCTGCTCTGCATGCAAAATCACTGCTTGTGTCCAGTGTTGACGGGTGCAACTCCTTATTTGATTTCACTCATATTAATCCTGTAATGGTAGTCAAAACTTTTATGGAATTGAAACAGAAAAAAACTGAGGATATGTGGGGCATATCAACTGACACAATAAAACCCATTATACCTCTCGTAGCATCTCACTTAGCACATTTATTCAATGAATGTATTGATCAAGGTCAATTCCCTACTTTAATGAAATATAGTAAGATTATACCTTTGTTCAAATCAGGAGAAAAAAGTGACCCAAGCAATTTCAGGCCAATTTCCATTCTACCTGCTTTTAGTAAAATTTTTGAAAAAGTTATATTTAGTCAATTACTCTCCCATTTTAAACTTAACAATTTACTGCACGAGAAACAGTTTGGTTTTTCTAAAGGTAGAAATACAACAGATGCTGGGGTGGCACTTGTCAAACACATTTTGGATGCGTATGAAGATAAGCATGATGCGATAGGTGTGTTCTGTGATTTATCGAAGGCGTTTGATTGTGTCGATCACCAAACACTTATTATGAAGCTAAAACATTACGGTGTATCTAATAACGCATTAAAATTGTTAAATTCTTACCTCTCAGGCAGATTACAAACAGTAAACGTTAATGGTACTAACTCTTCCGGCGCCCCGCTTCAAATGGGAGTGCCCCAGGGCTCAATATTGGGACCGTTGCTATTTTTGATCTATATTAACGATCTCCCTTTCTATTCTAAAGACTCCTGTGAGATAGTTCTGTTTGCTGATGATACTTCTTTAATCTTCAAATTAAAAAGAGGCGAAGAGGTATTTGACGATGTAAGCGGAGCTCTCTCTAAGGTATTAAATTGGTTCACAAGTAACAACTTACTTCTTAATACAAAAAAAACCAAATGTATTAAATTTACTATGCCTAACGTGAAACAAGCTAACACAGTAATTTTACTAAATGGTGAAAAGCTTGATCTATCAAACTCCACTGTTTTTCTGGGCATTACATTGGATTCGAAGTTGCAATGGGGACCACATGTTGACACTCTGGCTGGGAGACTTGCTTCAGCTGCCTTTGCGGTTAGAAAAATTAGACATCTAACTGACGTTGTAACGGCAAGGCTGGTGTATTTCAGTTACTTTCATAGTATTATGTCTTATGGTCTTCTCTTGTGGGGTTCTGCTGCGGACATCGATACCATTTTTATTTTACAGAAAAGAGCTATTCGTGCTATATACAAACTTAGTCCGCGTGAATCCCTGAGAGATTTCTTTAAAGAAATTAACATACTCACTGTGGCCTCTCAATACATATTTGATAATATCATGTACGTACGCAAAAATTTAGATCTTTTTATAAAGAAAAGTGATATTCATTCATATAACACCAGAAACAAAAACAAACTTGTAGTCCCAAACTTTAGATTGGCCAAAACAAGTAATTCATTCTTGGGAAATTGTATTAAATTTTTCAATAATATTCCTCACAATGTTACCAAACTTCCTATTAATAAATTTAAGTCACATGTCAAAACTACACTGATGTCTAAGGGGTATTATAAAATTCAAGACTATCTTGATGACAAGAATGTATGGTCAGTCCAGCCTGCACTAAACTGATGTACCTACCTGTTTATTTTGGTTTATATTTTTTGTGTGGCAGCTAGTGGTGACTGAGTTTGTTCCGGCGTTTCTTCTCAGCACTTGCCAGATTGTCTGTGTCTTGTCTCGAAGCGCTAGTAGGGCCCAAAAAATAAGGAGACATGTTCTGGCCCCCTAGGGGCCTATAATGTTGTTATTGACGTTCATAAGTGGCAATTTTGTCCTGAATTGAATAAATGATTTTTGACTTTGACTTTGACTTTGACATTATTGTGCGTATTTTTTAGGATTGATATGATATTCGAAGCCTGACCGTGCGTTAGAAGCAAAATACATACCTACTTACATCTACTGTATCGCGATCCGCCATATTGGTCCGTTATGTTTAATAAACATGCCATGATCGTCGCAGTGAATCAGCGCGCTTGGCGAGGACCTTGTCATTTTGCACAACGTAACCTAGAGAGATATTTTATCGTAACTCAGAGGGATAAATTTTAATTCACTAACGAAAGGGTTGATTCTGATGCTCATCTGGGGGCACGGTAGTCGCCACGCCATGTCGAGCAAAAATATAACTTTCTTTTTAGGAGACCAACATGGAATTCTTAAACAGCACTTTCCTATAAAAATCGGCTTAGCTGACTGTTGTAAGAGTAACTTATTTTATGATAAATACAGAGAAAACGTGTATTCTGACTGTCATCGTAACTACTATTACTTCTTTACGACTTGTTTAATTAAATACCTACAAATAATAAGTGTAACAACGAGAGTGCTGCCGCAGGCGGAAACTGGTGTTTAATAAAGTCTTGATTAACTGATGAGATGTTGTGAGTCACAGCGAGGTGAGGAATCGTTTCGCACATGGCAAGCATTAATGCATTCCACACGCGGGTCGTTTATTGCCACGTTCACAATATATAGAATGTTGGATAAACAGAGAAGATGATGCTATCATCACATAATAATATTTTATTATTAAGAAACAAAGTAGGCATGCTGTCTTAAAGACCCGCGCCCGCCGCCCCGCCAATAACAAACTGAAAAAGTAAATTGTCAATTTTGGCGGTAAATTGCATTTACCTTTTTTGGTCAAGGAAATTCTGATTATGCAGCCTGTAAGAAATTCAGTTCAGGCTGATAACATAAATTCCAAAACAAGTGCATTACTTAACAGTCAAAAGTTAATTTTGAAAGTTAATAAAAACAATCGGCGAATGCAGTGGTTTAAATCGATACATTACGAACAATATTGCCTTTGGCTTTTAGAAAGTTACAACGGAAGTTGTAAAAAATAACCCCATGTATGGCCAGAAGCATTGTATGTAATACACATTTATTATAAATTAACATTTAACATTGGATAATGGACTTGCTGTATCAAAAATTTCAATCTTTAATTTTTCCAGTGTGATGTGACTAAATAATAACCTTTTTGTTTCAGGTAATGGTTCTGCAATTACGGTTCACCAAAACTGTAAGAATACTTAAACAATTAAAATATTACATCTGCTAACTTTAATACACCTACCTACCTATCTCAATAATTATGAACATGTTACGACTTTTATGAGTGTAAAAGTCATTAAACATATCTTACAAGGAAGCAGATATATAATATATGCTGTTAACGTGTGTAAAGCTGGTAATGCCATGCTCACATACATACCCTCACGTTGTGGTTCAAACAAAAGAACGATGATCGTCACCGTGTTCCTTTGTTTAGATAAAGAAAAAAAGCCACGACACGAGTAACGTGCGATGCGATTACTAACATAATTATGAAATAGTAAAAAATGGAACTCGGTAATAGGTAATGTTACCGTTTGATTCTTGAACTTCAACTTTTAAATTAAACTTGCGAGGGTTTTTCTCAATTACAAGAAATCTGAATAGGAAACCTTGAAATACTTAAGATTTTTGATTACAACTGTAACTGACTTGAAATACGATTATTAAATTGCGATTTGACTTGAATTGCGATTTATAGTTATTACGATTCAAATTAGAAGCGTATTTCTTCCATTCATGCAGCACTTTGTCCCGCTTCTATTCAAGGTACGCTTGACCAAGTTGACCATGATCCTAGACGCGGGAAATCTAGTTATTACATTTGGGACGATTGCTATCAGACCTCGGTGACCCTTAGACACAGGAACAAGAAAATATTAGACCAAGTCTATTACTAACTCAAATTTAAAATTTAACTTGATTCTACATCTTTTCATCTTCTACAATTAAGACAAAAAGCTTGCCAAAATAAAGTCATGTGTAATGCTTTTTAAAATTCTTATCCATTATGATCGTAGTCGCATCGCGTCGACCTTCGTTTTCGAACGCCGGTTGACGTAATGTCAGATGAAACCGATGTTAGGTAATGATCGAGTCGGTAAATCGATCTAGATGCGACTCGCTCTTGAAATTTCGAAATGCGCGCGGCCATTTTCGGACAAATGGTTCTATGTTAAGATGGCATTAACACAGAATATTTAGTTTGCAGTAGCCAAACTGGTTTTAAATAGTTTTTTATGATTCCTTCTAGGATTAAGAATAAGATTCTTTGACTCTCGTAAACCTTTCATGATAATATAAATAAATAGTTACTAGAAAAGCAGTTATATTAGGATTTGGTATATAATATATAATTTATTAAATATAATTTCGTTAATTTAACGCTATTTTACTAAACTGTTCCGCTGCTGGGCAAAGGTCTTTCCTAAACTTATCCACCTATATAACTGTCGGTAATCAGGACTTACCAATCTTTGAAAAAAATATTCCTCGTATAACCTCTCTTCTCAGAAGACATCAGTAGGACGCAGCCCGCATGACAGTTTGTAGGACACATTTTGCGCTCATGACAATGCAAATAGAAATAATCGATATAAAATTGACGATAATATTATTATATGGTGTGTTAATTTTAATTGTAACAATTAGTCGTACTAATCGTAACGAACACATATTGTTTACGGACAACTGAGCTACTGTTAAAAAGGTTAGGAAAATAGGGGATGAAATCGGTGTTCAGCAGTTAGATTAGGATTTATCACTAAAAATAGATGAAATAAGTAAATTTTATTAAAAAAAATAAAACCGACTTCAAAACACTAAAATGCTAAAAATAATCCTAACTTAAGTACCTAATCAGTTACTTTTGGAGTCGGTGCAAACAAAAACATTGAATCTCTCATCGGCTGGCACCGACTCCAAAAGTAACTGAGTAGTAACTGGTAAGTGTTAGGATTATTTTTAGCATTTTAGTGTTTTGAAGTCGGTTTTATTTTTTTAAATAAAATTTACTTATACTGGTGAAGATCAACGGCCTTCGAACGGATGTCATTATAGTAATTAATTATGATTTAAAATGTCACATGATTTTAATTACGATGATTTGTGTGATCGTCTTTTTTTATTTAATTTGGTTTTCTATCTGACTTGTGCTAAAAAGAGAATGACGACTTCGAAATCGGTAATTTCTTAAGAGTGCTCTTAGGCGCTATCTGAAATAGTACTTAACAAATTAAATCAAAACAAGATGTCGATTTATAAAAAAATACTTGCAAGTCAATAACAAATATCTATGCCCTTTCGCCCTTGTTTTCTTTAAAAACTCAAATACAGAGTATTTGATTTTGACCCGAGACAATATACATGACCTCCGTAGCCGAGAGGCGAGCTTACCGGACTTGGTGTCGCTATTTCTAAAGTCCTGGGTTCGATTGCAGGTCGGTCATTGTAGAAAAATGACTTTTCTATATTGACTCGGGTCTGGGTGTTGTGGTACTGTCGTTGTTTCTGATTTTTAAAACACAAGTGCTTTGGCTACTTACCAATGGAATCGGAGCTATGTATGTGCTATTGTCTAATATTTATTAATTTATATTTGTTTGCGTATGGAAGGTGCTTTTAAGTCTTTATCTATTTAGATAAGAAAGAACACTTAAAAATTGCCGTTGCTTTACAGAAAAATAAAAATGGAAGGTGCTATCCGTATTCATGTCAACGGCCTCCTTAATGGAGCTTTTGTTTGTTAATGGCACTTTAATTAAGTTAACGACGTTCGCCTTAATCAGTTGTTACGTCGGAAACATCTTTGCATTCAAAGTGTAGAGTTATTCTTGGGGAAACTGTGAGTTTTCTATATAAGTAACAATAAAATTCGTGCCACATTTTAAATCAAATAGTTGGCATTGAACTCTTGTTTTGAAATTGGAGTAGATATTCACTAACAAAAGGGTTCACACTCCCACCGGTCAAACTTACAATATTATTGACAATGTATATTTTTACAGTAATTAGTTTTTTTTTTCTCTATTTCAAGTTAGTGAAGAAGGGTTTTGACAATAATTAAGACAATAATGTTTAAAAATAGCAATTCTTGTAACGTTTTTTTTGTTTCAATAATAATTTAATTTATTACAAATGTTGTTGCTTTAAACATTACATTTAATGCGAAATATTATACAATTGTATTAATCGCGACTTATAGAACTATGTTAATTATCTACTATTTAATATTCTCTAAATCCCTTATCGGATATTCTAGTGTGCTAATTCTTGGAGATTCGGTTTTAAAAGCTAACTCATAATAACAAAGTTGCAGTTGGTAAACATACTGCAAGCTTATCCCGGATATGTTGTGTCGTATTGTGTTTGGTCTTGTCCGATATTATTTGATCAGTGGTTCTGCCACTGCTGCCACTCATCAATTAATCACTACGTTCCAGATTAAGAAGTTGTCAAAAGTGTGTCAAACAAGCAATCACAAAAAAAAAACAAAGGGAAGGGAAACTAGAGTAAAAAATGTAAGCAAAAATTGACATTTGTGTGGGTATGATTCTGTTGCCGGTTGATAAGACCATACACGCTAACGCCATCTGTGATTAACTTTGTCTGTGCTTCCCTATTGATTGTGTCTATGAACCTGTCTTGCAAAATTTAGCATAATCACGTGACAGCTATAATGCTTTACTTAACGACTGTACTCGAAGTAATTCTAACAACTCGTGGGAAAACAAAATGCGGTCGTAATGAATCGGTAAAGTTCGGTTCTAATTCAACTCATTGCGATTCCGTACGTGAACTAACGGCATATACACTTGCGAACTAAACACAATGTTGGTTCTTACTGTTTTCGAACGGTTACCAATGTAATGGGTAGTTTATGCTTGTGTTGATGAGCAGTGAACCGAGTTGCCAGTTGCCTTTGCCGTATGCGGTAATATGAAAAAGCTACGGGAATGATCTAGGCTAATGAAAATGCGACAACATGTGATGCAATCTCTTCTGATTATTCCATGGCTGCAAAAAGTACTGTAAGCAGTGAGAGATAGAGTCTTATCTGTGATAACAGAGACTTTTTTTTTTAAAGGTCAATAACATTCTTTGTATGAACTCCGAACTACTGCATAAATACTTAATAGCTCTTTAATGAAAGAAGGTAATGATATTAGGAATGAATGAAAGAAAAAAATGTGCAAACGTAGTGCTGTCTCTATTATTCCAGAAATATAGAATAGGTTTAATAAAGACCAAAGCGTAGCTAAACAGTAAACCATTAAAAATGTATAACAAATTAGACAAACGATAATAATAGAAAGGTCTCTTTAAAATAGTTGGCTTTTCAAATATTCATATTTTTTAAATAAAAAGTAAACAGTCGAGAAAAAGTCGTGGGCACAGACAGTAGTAATTATACTATCCGCTCTAAAAACTACTATGAAACATCGAGATGTCACACAATTATCTATTCTCATGCTGTCTGTCGCGGGGTCCGGTGTCTTTTGTGTGCGCGTGCTCTTCGACACAGGCTTCTTGTAACTTGATCAGGCGCCGTCAGATGTCAGGTTAGCATTGTTGGTGAAGGTGACTCGGTCTGGATGGTAATTAGGTTGAGTACTTGTATGTCACTGAGCATCTATTATATCTTGACAGAAAAGAAGTAGCGAGAGATACAACAAAAACTATAGACAATGAATATGCACCAGACGACAATAATTTGTCATGGTCTCGAGGTAAGGAATTTAAATCCTTATTAACGAGGTGCCAGACAATAGGCTAGTTTCCTGGGTCAAAAAATATTATTCTTTTTAGTCCGTCAGTTAGATTATTAAAAAATATTGGACCCATGTTTTGTCTTTCGTCAGACACGCCGGTCACACAGTCACGCCTTGCTAAAAAGTGACGCAAGGCGTGACGTTACGTGAAACTTTAACGGGCTATATTCATCTTTTTTTGGTTTGATTGAGAATGGAAAAAATACGTGTCCAACATTTTCTGTTAATCCAACTGACGGACTAATATTTTTTTTATTGGAAACTAGCCCATTAACTTGTCAGTGCCTTCCAGCACACCCACACCTGACCAGGGCATCCGAATCCATATCCTGTCTCAAGGATTATCATAATTCGGTATATTTTTCTTTCTTCTTCTCTTTCTCTTTTATTTCTTCTAGATATTAAACCTTTTATAATACACAATACAATATACATATTAAATGATAGAATTAATAAAATAAAATAAATACTTTAAATAAACTAACTTAACCTAAACTATAAACTACCTACTCAAAAATAAAGGCGTGTCCGTGAGGCATAGAGGCGAGGATACTGGCAGCGTTTCCTCGCTGAATTGCTAAACTAAGCCTTTGTGCGAGGAACGAACCAGCTTTTTTATTTTCCGAAATAAAAATCAATTTTGGTGCTATTTTGCCAAAAAGTAATTTAGCGTTCGGTCCCCACGGTCCAAACGTCTCTACACCAAATGGCGCAAACACATAGTCACTTGCAAGAGATTAAATATATTTTCTTAGTTAATAACTCACTGCCAGGTAGCCATTGAGTACGATCTGCGACCACTACCCAAGATGCTTCCTACAAACATGGCTAGCCCACTATCATTTCAGTTTGGCGATTTTCTTACCGACATCTTCGATTTCGGTTTGGGAGCGAATGGTAATATTCCGGTCGGTTCTTTGGATACCCAGCTACTCCTCTCCATGGCCAGCTAGTAAACCTCTAATTTATTGAGACTTGGTTAAAGAACAAGTTTGTGCATCGTAGGTTAGGACAGGCTGTATTCACCCTTATAAAAGTTTGCGTTTCAGTGTCTTAACATATCCGGAGGCCCTGGGGCACACATGAATTCGGGGGCCCTATTGCAAAGTAAAAATAAAATGCTGTTTTGGTATGAATTCATGACTTCCAAAAAATAATTGTATATCTTCGTTAAAGTATATTTTTAAATTTTTCCTTCTTTTTTCTAGGCATGTTCTTTTATAAACATGTGTTAGTGCTTTGAGGCCCCCGGGGTATCAGGCCCTGTGTACCCTTATAGTAAAGACGAAACTGCATGTACGCTTTTAAGGGACTAGTAACTAATCTAGGCGTTTTCGATGCGGCGCTAGATTTTCTGTCCTTGCCTGTTTAAGGGGTAGGCCAAGAAAAAGGTGACAAGATGATTTCGACACGTACGTCTAGGAATGGAAGAGTTTGGCCGTAGATAGAGATGGTTGGAGGGATTTGGATTTAGGAGAGGCCGTTGCACATATGGAAAATCTAGGTTAAATAAAAAGCTATTAGTAAAATATTGCCTGTTTATGGTTAAACTTGGTATGATAATAATGAAGTAACGGAATACACTTGCCGATTTGAAATCAGATTGCATGAGCTATTAATAAAAAAACAGTTATTCACGATGTAGATGCAAATGTACTGTAATTTACATTTTAGTTCATTTTAACTACCACGTAACGTACGTGATATTAAAATCAACTCAGCAGTATTTTGTGCTACCATGTTCCGACTAAATAGCTGTGTAGTTTTAAAATTTAGTGGAATTAAATATTCTCGAAAGAGTTCAGTTATTGCGAAAATGAACACCATTGTGCAATCGTGCATTTCTCTGAATTTGATTAACAATTTCTTTACTTAGTCAGAACTTCTTTACTTACTTACATAAAAAGCTATAAAATAGCCATAATTAATACTTATTGAATTGCCATAACAGTATTTTCAATAAGCTTTCTTAGTCTTCAACAGATACTTATTTTTTTGACGGACTGGCAGTGAAATTCACTGTTAAGAATTAATCCCCTGTTATTTACAATTTGTTAACATATATTTATTGGCACATATGATTTTTTCCGTCAATTTTCAACTTATTCAAAAAAGGAGGATTTCCTAGTACCTACTATATGTTTTCTGTATGTATTACACGATACCTTTGATAAATACCACTTTTGAAAAAAAATTTTTTATTGAGTAGTCAAATAATACACAAAAGCGGTATTTATTAATGGAATTACATTTGGTCTTTAACGATTCGCCTTGATAGCTCTTTCGATTTTATAAAGTCGTTTTTTAAACAGAGAACATGCATATTCGTTGTTTTGAATTTCCTATCGAACTCCTTCAAAAACAATCATCCTAGTCAGCTCTAATAACATAGAAATTGCGCAACCGCCAAAGCAAATAAATACATTTTCTTACCAACCAACAGTTAGCACGTCTAGTAACAGCCTACAAACTCCGTTAACCGATAAGGTAGGTAACCGTTCCGATAATGCTATAGGAATTTTAACACTTTCGATCAGTTGCAGTGTTATGACATGCCGGTACGTGATTCATCCTCTGCTGCAGTTTAGTTACAGTTATTTTAAGAGCTTGGTAGAGTGTGTAGAAACTGATTGGATGGCTAGATTTAGATACGCCTTAAATGGTTGTTTGTTTTGTACTTTGATATAAATGCTGTTCTTAATTAAAGAGATAAATCTTACCCTGGGTAGGTATCTTTCAAACACGTTACTCAGGTATTTAGCGTGCTTTATCTTAGACTTCGTGTAAATGGAAATTAAAGTTTGACAGGCTCTGGTCTATGACAATTGATTTTAAACCCCTAAAACAGTTAAGTTGAACAAAAGGTTACTCTACTGAATCATTGATTCAACGATAGATTTACGAAAAACTTTAAATGTAAGCCAACAATCATAGTTTTGAGAAATACATTTAAAGCCAAACTGACATGAACACTCAAAAAAAGATTTGGCAGACGTAGAAGGCAGTTGCATACAGGCAGGGCATACCCTTCGATGATAATTTGAAAATATCTGGTTATAGAAGAACTTCTTAAGGACAATTGTTATTGGCAAATTAATCCTTTAATACTGCTTCGTGTCAATGGCCAATAAAGTAGCTAGCTTCGAACTGTGTTGAAACAGCGGTCAGTAGGCAACCGTGCCGCAGGATGAATCACTGACCACAGGCAGAGCCGGGGGTTAAGGCGAGTGTAGTCGCCAATTGTAAACTAGCATGTCGTTTCAAAAGCCTAGTACTTAAACCCCAACTTTTAGAAAAATATGCTATGAATTGCCAAAACCTACAAAACATTTGAGCATTGCTTTTGTTTCTGTCTAGTACTTATATTTCAGGAGAAAAAAATATTGTAATCATTGAAAAAAACAAAAAAAAAAGATGATTATTCTCTTGCTTCTTTTTAACCGCTTCACCGATTTAATTCGTTTAAACGTCGATTGATAGGCCAACATGATACACACACAGACATAGCTATAAACAGAACAATTGCATCCATGCGAACGAACAGTATTATTTTCCCCAAATAATACTATACAATTTAATTTACAAACAATATATTTAAGTTTTTGTGTCATTCGTCGAGTCTCTTATTTAGAGGCACTACTCGCCTCAAGATTACGACCGAGTGTACCGGAAAGCGTTAGAATCTGCTCAATCTGCACTAGACGGAGTTACAGAAATATACATTGACATTCCAAACGTCAAACTTAGTAAATAGTTTTGGGGAAATATTTACAGTCAGCAAAGTACAAATACTTGTTTAACTAGACTTGTAAACCATAAACATAACATAACTCTTAGAGAAATTCTTTTAAAATAGATATAAGTAGGTATATTAAGCACCGCAGTCGGTTACTTTTGATTATGAATCTATGGTTTCACCAATAAATTAAGATTACATGTAACTTTCTTAAATCGAAACAGATTTAGCTAATCTGTATCAAACATTAATATGTTTATTAACTTTAAATAAACTAGCAGATATTCTCGCACTTAGAAATATTTTGATTTAAACCATAAGACCTAATGAATATTTAAGAAGTTTATGCTATTGGACTTTAGTCAGGTTTGTTATCGGCTTTCACCTTTAGACTACGTTTACCTAATTCTTGTAATATAGGTATGTTTTATTTCCAATGTTCTTGGATTTCAAAAATTTTTTACCAAGCACCTTAAATCAAAATATGCTTTTAATTTTTATGAATGTTTCTCATGCGCGCATCAACAGTATTTTATTACATCACGCCAAACAATACTTACAAGGAATACAATTCAATAACAATAAGGTTGATTACGATGAAAGCATTGCACAACGTAATCGGTATAGACCATGAGTTCCATTTCATCGGAATGACCCGTGACTGCGCCCGCGCACACGATCACATATTTAGCTTCGATTACACAACATTCGATGTAATTCTTGGGAATTATCATCAAAAGACTATAAATTGTTAAGTAATAAACACAATTTCCTATTTACAAGCTTATTAGAAATTCAATATTGAATAAGGATATTTGTTAAGTGGAACATGTAATTTCCGTATGGTTTTAATATCACATTATTCAGGGTTATGTTGCAAAAGGGTGCAAAATTTAAAAAGAAAGATCTAGGGAACAATATAAAGAAGCGTCTTAAACGTTTATATATTTAATTATCTTATCTTACGAAAAAAAAAATTGAAAATATCCGAAAATAAAGTCAATAGAGAATTAGAGAGACTACGAAAGCCGCGCGGTCATTCATCAGAGGCGTTGGTACGGCGAGCCAACAATGACCTTACGCAGTGCACATACAGTGCAATTTATTCATGAATGAGTTAAAATCCACGCGAATAGGAATAATTAAATATTAAAATAAATATATTGTTCTTTGTTCATAGTTCGACTAAGTTACTGATCCTGAGCCACTCCTAAAGATATGGCACACCTTTGCAATTTAACCCTGTATATCGAACGCCTACCCAGTTGGACCAGTAAACTCAAACAGTTCTAAACTCATGTAAGGGCTAGAATCTAGCCGCTAGATCAAATAAAGTAACTGGCTGCTCCAAGAGCAGTCAGTCACCAGCACTGTTAGTAGCCATTATAAGTTTTAATAGGCATTTTGCACCGCTATAAAATCCTTGTTATTATGTGTTTACGTCTCTTTTGCTTTTTTACTTACGAACGGCAGATTAACAGGGTTTGTAGGTCTCCCTCTAATCACTCAATTCACTGAGCTATAAACCATTTTGTTTCTATCATTTTTTAAACATCTATTAAGATTTATCTGATAATTGCTTTAAAATAAATAAAAATATTAAATTCTTACTCTTAATACTCTTTGGGGGAGGCTTACGTTCAGCAGAGGACTGCAATAAGCTAACATGAAGACTCTTAATAAACCTTTACGAGGTCACAGTGTGCTTGCTTGTGTGTTTAATTAAACTAAGTTTTCATTAGTGTCATTAGCTTCTTTTCTTAAGGGCGACTGAATTCATCTGGACGAACTCTTATCTTTCGTACTTCTCTTATTCGTTATGTTGTTTTTTTAATCTTAAAAGCCCGATAGGTTTCACCTTCCTGATGTATGGTTCCCAAACTTTTACTCAACGAATCAAATAATTGTCAAGAAAATGTGGATATTCGACACGCGTTGCTCGTTTCCATTGACATTCCTCCCACAGAAGTCGTTATGTCCATTTTTTATTTGCAACGCACATTTTGCGTGGCAACGATCTTCGCCTGAATGGCCATGGCTGACGCGAATCTTTATGAATGAGTACTTTAAGCTTATGTAATTGGTACGTAACTACGCATAGCTTTTCTTTAAATCTCATGTCAGGGAGGCATCTCTAGGAGAAATTTTGCAAGTGAAACCATGTTTTGTGTCTTACCATGTTTAACAATTAGTCGTGCGTGACACGCACTTGCTAGGATTGCGATCATGTGCTAAGACAGTTGCTTTTGTTGCTGTAATTTGACATTCCATCGCTAACCGCTAACCGTTATCATACACTATTGTCGTAGTGAAAATTACATTCGGAACAGTTAAGCTCTCTTCCCAGTAGGTAATTAATGATTTGGGCGTTTCGCAGCTAACAGACCCAAGCCAATTCAAAATAACTGAACAATTTATTTCCTAAATTAATACCGAACTGGGAATCGAACCCGGGACTTTGCGTTAAAGATCCACTACGAAAATCGTGTCGTCATGTATAGTAAGAAGGAATTTTTTTATATCAAGAATACAGGAAGCACATCTAAAACCACCTTGGTTTTATTTGAACTCTAATGAACTTCGTTCCTATTTGGTTTGATAAGAATTACCATAAACAAGCTATTCGGTCCCGTAGCACAAGCTAATTTGTGATTCGACAGCTGTCTTTGCGTGTATCCGATTGTCACGCGAATCTCACGCATGCCACATGCTAATTTGAAGCCTAACATCTTCATTGAGGATTCAAATTACAATGCAGCTTGTGCCAAAATTCTTTTCCTAAAACGTGTACAGATGGTAACTAAAGTTAACCCTTGATCTGTAGTGTGTTATGTTTTACTTTTTAAAAGAATGTTCAGCTCTGTGATGTTACTGTAATTCACATTTGTCAGACATTGGCACATAATTAGTCATAGGTAATAGGATAATGTTTTTCTTCTTTGTCGAATCCTAATAACTTTTTAAATAAATTTATTTTATTTTTGCAAATTGACCGTTAATCGTACACACGTCTTATTTTTTCCCTACCGCTGCTTTGGGACATAACTGATCTGGTCTAGCCTTCGCTTAGCCGCTTGTCCGAAGTATAACTTACTTCAGGAGAGCCTGTATGCAATTTGAAAAGACATACTAACAAAGACAGTTATACAGTATTACATTGCAAAGGGGTGCCAAATTAAAAAATAAAATCTAGGGAACAATATTAAGAAGCGTCTTAATCGTTATTATTTTTAATAATAGTACTCATATGTTACGAAAAAAAAAAACTTTAAAATATCCGAAAATAATTAAAGTCAATATAGACTACGAAAGCCGCGCGGTCATCATCAGAGGCGTAGGTACGGCGAGCCAACAAGGACCTTACGCAGTGCATATACGGTGCATTTTTTCCATGAATGAGTTAAATTATCTACGTATACGATTTTTAACAGCGGATAGGAATAATTAAATGTAAAAAAAAAATTTTGTTCTTTGCATAGTTCGATTAAGTTATTGATTCTGAGCCACTTCTGAAGATTTGGCACCACTTTGCAATGTAACCATGTAGAACATAAAATTGATGCTTCTAATATTTAACTAATCTCAGTTTAACTCGGATATTTTAATTAGACTAGTATGCTTACCACTGGTTCTTCTTACCACGGATTAAAATCTTGTTTAGCTGTAACTTAGTATTGCTCGACAGAAACCTTTTCTGAATACATAAGGACATTGCGCCATGTTGTACTGTGCTAATCTGATTGGTATGTTTTAGTGAGTGGCCACATAGCTGACAGTATCACTGATTGTATCGCCTTATTTATTTTACTTTCGACCAATAACCCTTAGCAACTGGTAGATGTCGTAAAATTAGCGGTGTGCAAGGGTTGACTCTAAAATAAAAGATTAAACTCTTAGGGCTAATAACCAAAATAAAAATCTGAATATTTCAGTATAAGGTATGAAATAACGTATTTGTACCCATTAGTCGCGTAAGTGGCATGCCTTTGGCTTTTTTTATTGTAGTGACACTAAATGTAAAACACTACCGAGTTTTATAAAAATGCTTTAGTAGTTTATAACCTTTTTTTAGGTGCAGTGTGTAAAATAAAACGATTTTATTGATATAATAATACAGAATAAACAATTTTGATAAGGTAAAAACTAAAACCATTTTTTTGCTTAGAGAAACAATTCATTTTTATTAAATTAACTTTAATCTTACTCTAAAAAAAGAAAAACATTTATTTGTAAATTACTGACTGTCCCGGCGAACTTCGTACCACCTCTTAAATTGTTTTTTTTTTCTTTTTTAAATTTGGTGTTTTCATAGTTATTCTGCTATGCGGGGCGCAATCCAACCAATAGATTATAAAAATCGGCTCAGCCATTCTTGAAAGTAGTGTAACTAACCAGATTTTGTTTTAAATAATTTTTGACAACCCTAACCACACTATTTAAGTTTTCTACAGGTCGCCTGTTAACCGTTGGTTTAGTAAACAGTAGTTATAATTCACCCTGTCTGGTTCTACCCTATCCAGAAATTGTCTTGTTATAAAACTTATTTCGTTTGTCGCCAGATTTGTTTACATTGCGGCACTAAAAGATATTTTATAGTATGCCTAAGATACGTTTTAATATATGGAAGTCGTGGCAGAAGTGGGTTAACAGTGTGTGCTAGCTTTATATCCTCGTAAAGATTAACGTAACCGTTTAATACGCAATTTATTCTTAGTGTATTCAGGAATGAAAGATCTAGTCGTTGGCTGAGGTAATCAATAAATAATAATAGTAAATTATTCTAACGATCACACTAATTTTATTTAGCGCTAATGAAGCAAGCTCGTTTAATGGCGTCTAGATAGACATACTATTTGGATACATTATTTATGACTTAGGTTAATAACGGCCGAAAAGAATACACTTCCCCACCGCCAACCGGCGTGTCGTAAGAGGCGACTAATTCCTGAACCACGAGACGGGCAGCAGCGTCTGCGTGCGAAACCTTATAAAAAAACTGCGCTCGCCAAGCGTGGCGAGTATTAGCAATCCCCCCCCCTCCCCCGATGAAATCTTTGCGGGAGGCCTGTTCAGCAGTGGACGTCCTATGGCTGAAATGATGATGAGGTAAAAAATCTTCGGCTCATTAACATTTAGTAATAATTTCAACATAACACAAAAACTGGATACGAAATGGGTTAAATTAGATCAATATAATGTGCCTCAGCTAATTCCGTTCAGCCGTTAAAGAGTGATTGAGTAACATGCAAACATACAAGCTTACATAAAATTATAATATTAGTGAGTTTAACTATTATTTTTCACCCGTAGCCGAGAGGCGAGCACGCCGGACTTGGCGTCGCTATCTTTGACGTCCCGGGTTCGATTCCCGGTCGGGTCAATAAAGAAAACGGGATTTTCTATATTGTCACGGGTCTGGGTGTTGTGGTACCATCGTTGTTTCTGGTTTCTATGACACAAGTGCTTTGGCTACTTACTTTAGGATCAGCGCAATCACAGATCATTCCATGATCTGTAAGCGCAATGTATGTGATGTCGTCCAATATTTATTTATTTACTATTTTAGTCAGTGTCTTAGAATAGTATCAATAAGAAAGATACCAATTAACGGATAAAAATTAGTACACGATATCAACTTACGAAATCTGATTAAGATGGAAAGGTCATCTATTCCTAAAAAATCTAATCTTTGTTCTGTAAGTTACTCAAGGCAAAGAGATTACCAAACTTGAAATAAGCACATCTCAGTGTACAACACTGTTACAACACCTTCATGTCCACAACGGTACTTAATTGCATGTCCCATTTATACAATCGACTAATTACTTACACATTACCGGCTTTTTTGGAAGATAAGTAAAGATTTGAATAGTGAAGTTGTTAAAATATTTCACCATCATTATTTCTGTACACTTTTTAATGGGATTAGGGCTCATCAGGGACAATTCCAACCACTGCTATTTTTTTATTTTATTTATGGTTGTTGGATAGATAAATTGCCTTATTAAAAAAAAGAGTTCAAAGTGTTTGTGTTTATGTTATTGGTACCTGCTAATGCTAATGTAAAATTACAGTGTAAATCCGACTACAAGTGAAGCTATACATTTCCTTTATATGCTGGACTTTTATTATATTATACAATATACAGGCGGCACTTTTTGTGAGGGTTAGTTCAGTTCAAAATGAGAACTTTTAGCCTTGTACATTGTCAATAAACATTTAATTACACCGTTAATCTGCATTTTAGGGATTAATGAGTCAAGATGCCTTCAAACATCAAAATCAAGTAGACTTTTATAGCCTTACGTGTACTTTTACTACTTTTTAGGTGTTACAGTCAATTAAAAATAGACTAATTGTGCTTCAAGCCATAAAATTGCCCTTTAAAGAACACGCGAGGTGTTAGTGTTTAAGTGTAACGAAGTCAATAAAGAAATAGACATCTTGTTTATTATCTCAACCATAAAACTATGATGTTACGAGTAGTCTATGTAAGGGCTACCTGTTTAACTTCGTCCGTTATAACCGTCATTTTGGCCGTCAAACATCAAGCTCTATTTTTCTTAAATTTTCAAATATTCCGGAAATGTTTGAAATTCCGGGATAATAGGATACATTTATGTGCAGTATAGTTCTCCATTGGTGGTAACCTTAGACCCAGATTAAAATGACATAATAGTCATTCATTCAGGTCAGAGGCCCTCTTCCGTGCACTTATACACGTCCCAAAATGTCTTTGCCCTACCACCGCTTTGGGATTACATATCGGCTGGTGATGAGAAGAAACGGCGCAACAAACTCAGGCACCTTTGTCAGCCTATTTTACAGAAAATACAGTTACAAGACATTTATTAAGTGCGAGCTAAGCAGGTTAAGTGCACTACTAACAAACTTAAGATTTTTTCGAACGTACACATACCTAATATTTTCAAAAATGTATTGTTATTATATTAAAATCTTTAAAAATCTCCCTCAGAGAGTCAGGAAGTCCAAGACGGTATATTATATATGTTGCACGTATACGGCTCGGACATTTGAAACACTTTTGATTTGATCACTAAATTCGACCCATCAACAGCAACAGCTTCTCGCTTTAAGGCAACCTGTAATTATAAGCTGGTATGGAAATAAATTATGGCTTTCTATTACCTGACATAATGCATAGTAAGTAATTTACATGAACAATTATTATTTGATGCATTGTTTGAGACTATTGATGTGTTTAATTGTTAAACATTTGTTCTCTTTTACCGCTGAAGTAATCTTCTTTAATTGGCTTTTTCATTTTAATACAAAATTAATTTTTATTGGTGGTTTAAACTTGTGGTTGTGGCTCATTAGCTTAGTTCTATTGATGCATGGGTCATTGAACTACAAAATACAAGAGCTAATTAAAAAAAAAACGGTCAAATGCGAATCGGGTTCGCGCATCTAGGTTTAGGGCTTTTCGTCCAGATTTAATGCCGCTATTTGATTTGTCCGATTTTTTTTCTTAGTTAAAACTGTAAATTTAGTAATTAATGTTTCAGAATATTCATTTACATTTAATTTTCTCGCCTTGTAAAAAGTTGTGTTGAAGTTATTATTTCATTTTATAAAAACGAAATATAATAAAATAAAAATTAAATTCTGTAACTAAAACGCCCAGACTCTTGTTTTCAATGTCCTGTTTTCTTATTATCTTTTCATATTTCGAATTGGAAACCCTAGTCCCAATGGCACTCTTTGGCTACGCATTCCCAAAAACGAAAGTGTGTTTTCAACACCAACCATAAATTTTAATCGCGACCATTCTTGTTAGAATCAAATTATTTGCTCCATAAAGACATCAACTTATTGCGCATCGATTTGTTTATGTTATGTCTTCCTTAACCATGTCTTTTTACACTTACTTTCAAATTTTTATGCTGTGAATGGTGTTTGTATTTGGTAATATCATTATATGTTATATCATTGCTGTAATTATTTCCCTTTTATTTTTAGGACCCCATAAAATGTCTTGTATACTAATTAGTTCAGTTAATAGTCTGAATAATCATTTAAATTGTTTTTTATTGGCAGTGATTGTTTTTTATTTATTACTAAGTTAATGTGTTATTTTTCACTTTTACCTCTCAAAAGCGTTTAAGGGCTTTAAAATTTAATTTATGTATGAATGACCGCTATAAATATTTGTTGTATAATCCGTCAGAGTATAAAAAATATGTCATTTACACGAAATTGATATATCTTTATAAAATATATACAAAGGTCACAAGATATTAAATAAATGAAATGGAATAAAAATATTTTTTTTATGATCTATGTACATTAAAGATCAAAGATTTCATAATAATTGAATAAATGTTTTTTACTGTGTACAACTACCAAGTTCCTATTCGAATATTATTGCCTGTAGGCAGTTATTAATATTATAAAACTGAAGAGTTTGTTTGTTTGGTTGAATGCGCTAATATTAGCAACTACTGGTTCAAATAAAAAAAAAATGTGTTGGATAGTTCATTTATCGAGGAAGTCTTTAAAACATTACGCTATGACCAATAACAGTAGAGTATCAATGAAAAATGTTGCAAAAAAAAAAACCGACTTCAAAACACTGAAATGCTAAAAATAATCCTAACACTTAAGTACGTAATCAGATACTTTTGGAGTCGGTGCCAGCCGATGAGAGATTCAATGTTTTTGTTTGCACCGACTCCAAAAGTATCTGATTAGGTACGTGTTAGGATTATTTTTAGCATTTCAGTGTTTTGAAGTCGGTTTTATTTTTTTAAATAAAATTTACTTATTTCATCTATTTTTAGTGATAAATCCTAATCTAACTGCTGAACACCGATTTCATCCCTTATTTTCCTACCCTTAGGGGTGATTTTTATTTTTCAAACTTTTATCATAGCATCTTTAAAGTATAAGCTATTCAATAAAACAAAAATCATCAAAATCGGCTCATATTTGTCGAAGATAGGTAACAAGAACCACAACCAAAATATTATCTGGGTATATATTTGTTGATTTTCTCAAAAAGTTCTAAATCAATTTCGATAAAATTTATATGGGACCACCTCTGAAGTATGATCTACCAAACAAAAAAAGAATCATTAAAATCGATTCATAATTGGCGGAGTAATCGCGTAACAAATATACAAAAAAAAAAAAAAAACATACAGTCGAATTGAGAACCTCCTCCTTTTTTGAAGTCGGTTGAAAACGGGACAAATTTCTTCTGAAAGCTTTCGTTGCGTGCGCTGCGTAAACGGTAAGTTACGCAAAAATCATTTAAGATGGAATTATTTTCTTTAAAAAGTTCTAAAAAAAGCCCGTTTTAAGAAACAAGCGGTTACAGATCATGGCCAAATATGTTTTCATTAATTTATTGAACCCCTAAAAGAGAAATTGTCTTAATTACTGTATAATAAAAATCAGAACGAATGAAAGTTATTAATTTTTGCAACTGAACTTGTTTTTGCTTGTACAGGTATTGCCTTAACAAGATGAGTCGCTCTTACTTTACGAGTCGAGATGTGAATAATTATTAGAGCAATATTTAATTGTCCCAGTCGAATCACTATTGTCAGGTTGCAGGTGTCGACAACATTCTTATAATTGGGATCCACATTTTTGTTTTGTTTTTTATCTTGTATTTTCACTGCACCCTTCAAGCTTTTTGCTTGACGTACAGGTTGTATTGAAGAGAATGCTTCCAGCATTTAGTCAACATTTTGTACACTTTTTAAAGGTTTGAATAATTAATTAAATATAGTATAATTAGGTGTATTACATAAAATTTAGTCTGGTCTTCTGGGGAGAAGATTACTCTCATCAATCAACATTTTTCATTGTAGTTATTTTTAACTCGTTTTATAAAATTGAGCTTGGCATTTTTGACTGAATGTTATAAAACAATTCACAAGAAAACTTTACCCGATTCTTCTGGAATAGTTTCCATCTACCCTCCCAAAATTACATTTATTTTAAACAAAAAATATATTTTAAATTGTAGCACCCAATGGCTCTGAATTTTAAATGGTCATATCGAGGGCACTAAATGTGGCATTCCATTGAGTAAAAAACGCAGGGCTATCTGTTCCGTCGTATCGGACAGGATTCGTCTTGCTTTACAAGTGTTATTTCGTGATTTCACGTTATGGATATACAGGCTGTTCTTGTTTGTAGTCTGCATTTTTTAATCTATTTCAAATCAAATCAAATTATTTTATATGTAAAAATGTATGTAACAATAAGGTGACAAAGTAGAGTGATGTAAAAACTTATTTACCATAGCTTGCTTACAAATTGTTAATAAAAAAAATATTTTTGGACCCATAAGACAAATGTATAATATAATTCAGTAGCAGAATCTATGAGTGTGTTAAAAAGAGTGTGGGTTAATTATATCCTAACACATGGATATATGATACAGAGGGATGTATCTTTGGATATTAAAAACCAGGTTATTGCCAGTTGGACTGGCACTTATTATATTTTAGCCGGATTTTATAGTTTTATTTTGGAATTTAAACTAAATCTTAAACAAGTTTAATTTTAAGGTAGTAAATAAATAAACAAATATAAAGCTTGTGCATAATATATTAAACTTTCAAAACCTAAGCCTAATACATAATACGGTATGAATATTACAGTTACCTATTTAATGTATTACAAACGAACTGACAGGCAGTAAGCTTAGAAATACACTTTGAGTCACTTTTTAAAACCTTAATAATTATGAAGGTATTAAAAAAGGTAAAAACCCTTGACTCCAACTGAGATGATATTTTACGTTAACGATATTAATTTATTACAAGTTTTATTATTGTTATTCCATTTTAATACTCATAGATATCGCATTACTGACAGTCAGTTATGTAAACCTATTGTTTTTCCTATCTAGACATTTTGTATAAGACCATTACTTTTAGCTTGGCTCAGTGCTAACAATTTGTAATAAAATGTTATACAATTCATATCTGCACATCTTAATTGAATTCCCACTAGCTGTTGAAAACGAAAGTTATTTACAGTAACAGCGAATCGCGAAGACATGTGGATTGTGGATCAAAGTAATTAAAGCAATAAGAGCAAGATAAAGCGAGAGAAATTAGATTAGTCTATTGTTGGATTTACTTTGAGACGATTTGTTTTTGACAGGTGTTTCATTCATACTACAGAATGAACGCCAATTTTGTTTTTACGTTAAACTCTATACAGAAAAGAACAAATCAAGTTTAAAGAAATACTGTTTTAAGAGGGAATCATTCACGGCAACTCCCGAAATTCAAAAAAGTTTTTTATAAATATTGCTACTCCCAGAATGAAAATCGTTTAGGAAGGCCTATGTTCAGCAGTGGACGTCCTACGGCTGGAACTATGATTGCTACTCTGCCTGCCTACCATAAGCACTAAATCACGAAATGATATATTATATGATATGATATAGCGAAATATCGACACCAACTGTAAAAATATGATAGATATAGCCGCCATGTTGAATCGCCGTCACATATTAAGATCGCTGTTTCGATAAAAGTTCAAAATGGCGGCTATATCTATCATATTTTTAAAGTTGGTGTTGATATATCGCTATATCATATCATATCATATCGTGTTTTGCTAGTCATGCTAGGGGGCTGGTTTACATTGTTTATCTACTGATCAAAATGTAATTTGCTGTTTTACTTTAAATAATAATCACTTATACAATCAATTTACTTATTTAGTCATATTAGATAAAAATATGTTTTCATCAACCTGACATAGTTATGATCAAGTATAAGTTAGTGAGTTAAAAATTGATTATTAAAGTGATTGGTTTTCATTAAAACTGTTATTATTGCAGCCGCGAATCACAATTTTGAGCATTATAAACATTAAATCAGGGTCTTAATTTTAAAAAAAACCTAAGAAATTTGAATTTTGTTGGCTGTCTTGAACGATCTTCCTTAAGTTACCTATCCATGGTAGAGGCATAAAATAAATACTAAAGTCATAAAAATATATAAAAAAATTAAAATAGTTGACTGATTCAAAAAGTCAATATTATGCGGCATTCTTTAAACAAAAAACTAAAGTCGTACTCCAAAACAAACTACTGACGTATCGTAAGAGACATCCACTTTCCATCAAAAAGGTCGTATTTTTACAACCACCTGAATAAACGTCAGCTGTGTGCCCGAGATGATATCCTTTTGATCTGGATAATTACGGACCGGGATCGAGGTTGTATACTTTGACGGATAGGGTCGTTGACTTCCACAAGTGTTTCGGAATGGATTTCTGTTCCAGAATAAAGATGTATTTTTTTTGTGTTGTTGTCAGTAAACACGCATTTAACTTGTTGGATGCCGAGCGGTCGCATGAGACCGCTTTACATAAATCGCTTAATAAAAATCGTAAGTGTTTTGGTATTGCTGGGCGAGGGGTATATCTTATAAGTTTATAAACAGCCAAAAACAATCTAAGATTAGGATGCCAAAATTGTACGTCTTTGTTTAAAAGTTAAGTAATAACTTTTTATGGTGTGCAATAAAGATTATCAACTTACCAAAACAATATTTTTATTTCAAAAACTGTTTAGCTCAACGAGTCCATCTTTATCTGAACATAGCCTTGCCCCATAGAACGCCTCGAGCTGCTCCGGCCACTTTGCATCCAGGAGCTTTCCGCAACATTGACTGTCGTCAGTCCGCCCGGTAGGAGACTTGCGTACGCTACGTCTGCCAGTTCGTGTTCCACGATTGAATTCCAAGTGTTATTATTATTGTAATACACACATAGAGAAAATCCTTTTACCTTAATACACCATTGCCATTTAAATTAAATGTCTATTAGGCATAATTTTGTAGCCATCTTACAATAAAGTTTCCCTCGTGTACGATCGTCCGTGATGGACGAAGATGGGTGAATTTCTACAATCGTGACATGGAGATATTCACAATAGACATATTTAATAGAAATCTACTTGTACAGACAACAGCTCGTCAACCTACCACAAAACATCAAATTCTCAATTGATATTGATCTTTATGTGTCGGACTTAATGTTGAAAATCGGTTCAATGACCTTTAACTTTTTGGGTAGGTTGTCCTGCCGTTGTCTGTACGTCAGTAATAGTAATGTTTGAATGCATTTGTTTTTGTTTTGCTATCTTACCTGTTATATCTAGTCTAACTTATATTATAAAGCGAAAGTTTGGTTGGATGTTTGTTAATCACGCCAGAATGGCTAAACGGTACTAGATAAAATTTGGCGCAGAAATAGATTATTAGCCTGAATTAGCAGATAGGATACTTTTTATCCTGAATATATCGGGGGATGCAAGATAACTGATATTATAGATATCACTTCTTACCGTTACCTATTACTGTTCAGTGGGCAAAAATTTTAGAATAAATGAAAATGTGACTAGCTGTTGCCCGAAACTTTGTTCACGTTGTCTTTAGTTTAGTTAGACTAACTGTGGTCAGGCCTATGACACTCCACGTTTCGGTCGAGATAAATACCTACGCGACGCGCACCTTCGAAGAGGCTAAAATCAGTCGAGGGTCATGCGCGCGCGCTGTTACTCGTTCTTATTATTAGTTTTTTGTACGCGTTACACTTCCGACTTTATTCAGAGTTTATTCACTGTGAATAAGAAAATTAAAAGAAATCGAAAATATTGCGCAGCATTTAGGTTATATATTTTGCCACCGGGTCGCTCGGTAGCATTAGTAGCAGCGACGTGACCGCTCCGTTGTGATTGAATATACTAACGTCTCGATTTCCAGCAGACCTACCACAATATTATAATAAGTCCATAAACCACTTCTATAATATTTTAAGTCCTCATTAGGTAGGTACTTACTACGTTACGACATTTTTATACAGGGCTCTTTAACACTAACATTACGATCAGGGTGTTTTCATAAATTAATTGTATCGATATACCGGAATGGAAAGTAATATTTTCATTGAAATGGTTACTAATTATCTACACGCTATTTCATGCGTAGATAGGTATCGACAAAATTCACAAACACAAGTCGCAGCCTTTGCGAGAGAGCGGTAGCTGACAGGACAAAGTAAAAAGAGCTCTCACTTGTGGCGTTTTGGTGGATTATCGCTTGCAGTAACGCTTTGTAGGCTATTATAAAATGAGAGTACATTGCCCGGTGCAAGCTAATTTGCTCTTTGTTGCCGCACATTGAGAGTAGATAATCTATTTTAGCAAATGTCTTTAAGTGTCGCTTCTGCTATATTATTTATTCTGTGCTATGGTTTTGCAAAGACCACGCGAACGAAGTCGCGGGCAACAGTTGTAATATCATAAATAAAGTAATTTGTTATTAATCCTATTAACAATGATTTATTAGTCTACATTTTCTTTTACATATGTATTTAGAAATCATAAATGTTTTTATGGTCGATCATATGGTTATTTGCAGGTACCTACAATAATATTAATTAGTAATAATATTTCTACGTATGTTCCGCATTTATGCATACTATAATTTCTTATTAACAACACAATAACACTTACAGAATAGCATGCTTTTATGGAAGCATGTATGGCAAAACTTGGTCTTTGTACACACACAAACACACACACATCATCATTTCAGCCATAGTACATAGGCCTCCCCCATTGACTTCCAGATGAGCCGGTTGGAAGCGGCCTGCATCCAGCGTCTTCCTGCGACCTTTACCAGGTCGTCTGTCCACTTTGTGGGCACACACACACACACATTTAATGTACGAGTATGAGCTAGTCAGTTATCATTGAACTCGATAAGTTAATTAACAAATTTGATCGTTTGTTTGATTTGGGTCAGATAAATGAACTAGAAGATGGTCACAGGATATCTGGTTGTAGTCAGCAAACCTCTCCTAAACAGAGAAAAAAAAACAAGCTTTTATTTGTCATTTGAAGACGAAATGTCCTTACTACCAGTACAAAAATACAGGGTGACTGGTTAGACGGTGAAGCCGTGAACAACTTTCAATTAAACATGGAAGCAATATTGAAATCGAGAAAAAAGGTTTAACTTTCCATAAAATATAGGTAAATGACTATATTTCGACGATAAATGGAGCATCAGATATTTTTTTTCGTGTCTTTTTCCACATAGTACCAGTTGATTATTTGACGACCTCCGTAACCGAGAGGCGAGTACGCATGACTTGGCGTCGCTATCTCTGAGGTCCCGGCTTCGATTCTTGGTCGGGTCAATGTAGAAAACGAACATTTAAATGTTGTCTCGGGTCTGGGTGTTGTCATACAGTCGTTATTTTTTTATTTCTGTAACACAAGTGCTTTAGCGGAAGTAGATCAGAGTCTGTGATGTCGTCCAAAATTAAGATTATATTTATTAATTTATTGGGCAGAACATCCTGTTAAACTAATTCCCTCATTCCACCGGTCAACCTGTATTTTACTATTTTAATATGTAATCCTAAATAAACACATAGGCCCAAAACCCGAATCCCGATGTCCATTACTACAGCTGGTAATGGCCCACTATTATTTTTACTTTTTAGTGTAAGCGAGTTGCGCTTGCGCACCTTTTACGGCGCTCATTCAACAGAAACTGGATTTTGAGAATGAATTTGCTTTTTTGTTGGAATTATTTATACCTTAAATGTAATGAGAGTAAAAATTGGCAAGTTATTTTTAAAGTTGATGAACTGGAATTAAATACCTGTAAAAATGCAATTAATGTGTTTTTATCAAACCTAATTAATATATTGTCTACTTTTAGAGTATAGTATGTATTTTATCATTTAATATTTTTATCAAAATTGTTATTGTTTTTCTTGCATGTAGTTGGAATTCAACTATTTTGTATAAAAGGAACATCGGAAACCTTAAAATATCGTTTTGTTGTTCGTTTGAATGTCTGAATCTAATAGAGATGTAAAGTTAAAATTTATTTCTAATACCAGCTCCCGAAATTCTCCTGAATGAGTTAGAGGTATCAAATTGAAAAAGGACATAGGCGACTTTTTGTCGTGAAAGCTGAACAGATTTTAATGAAATTTTGTTCAGAAAAAGTTGAAACCCTAGGAAAGGACATAGGCTACTATTATTATTTCACCGTAGATAGAAACCGCATTCCACGCAAGAGAGCACACTTAGTTTTAAAAAAAAAACTACTTTATTTTATACTTCTACTGGATAAACAGACAGACGAATAGTCAACAAATTGATCTTATAAAGTCACGTTTCTTCATTTTGTGAAACCCTAAAAACAACGAAGACTTTAAATTTTATGTAAAACCAGTCACCTATAATAAAATTAGGTTAATGTTTCGGATGCATCTACTGCACAGCACATTACATTTAAATGTATGTGTGAAAGGTTGGATGATGAGAATAAACATGAATAGCGGCTTAACCAGTAACTCAATAATAAATATGTGACTTGTATGACTTTTCACCAAAAGTGTGTTATTAAAACATATAGCCATAAAACAAGAAGGCGCAGAAGGATCTCTTAATTGTGGAGTTACATAATTTGTAACTTCTTCATTTTAAAGATGACAACAGAAAGAAAAGAATCCAGAACACATCCAGAACAGGATGTCTATTGCTTAAGCTACTTCACCGAACAACTTAGCATTTTATATTAAAAAATATTTTAAACACACTTAGAATTCAATATTCAAAAACAAAACATTAGATACTTTAATCATTTTACTAACCGACGTCATAAAAGAAATAAATTCTCAATTTGGTCGTTTTTTTATTATTTGTTTCCGCCATTTATAAACCGATTTTGATATTTTTAAGGGTATACTTACAGATAATTTAAATTTTAAAAAAACTATTCTGATGACGGAATCCATGAGGAACTGAGGGAACTCCTCAAATATTATAGGCATAGTTTAACGCCAAGACACGCATTTGCATTAAGAAAGTATAATTTTACGAGTACCTATTTAACAAGAGGCGATAACGTAAGATATCTTGTTCTATAGTTAAGCTTCGTCATAGTCGATAAGTAAAATTTCATAAATGATCCTAAATAAAATGGTACATCAAACTGATCTTATAAAGAAGGCTGAAGGTAAGCACTAAAACTCTCAATAAACAATGAAATTAATTTTTATGTTTTTTTTATTTATGTGGTGTTTTTTACACATGTCAGTTGCAGCTATTTTTTAAATGCGCCTGTCTAGCTAGGGCTTTATTATCAGCTACTCTGACTTTACATAATCGTGTTTTGTAAGCTGATACAACTTGCCAAGACAAGACGTTAAAATGACTACTACTGGCTTTCTTTGCGAGATTAACAGAGAGTATACTGCTTATACTTTTACTGTGATTAGACCGATGACAATTAAAATCTTCTGCTGGGAACCGAGCAACGATATTGCACTTTCTATCGGAAGGCGGTCATGCGAATTGATCGCCTTTCTTATAATAATAATTGTTAGTGTGACACTTTTCTCTATTTTTTCTTATTTTCATGCGTAACCCGGATATGGTCTGTGAATTTACAAGAGAAGAAAGGTAATGTACAAGATCTTTAACGAGGCAATGTAGACCTTTGTGTTCAAAACAACTTTTCCACACTTCAAACATTGCTATCTAGTTTTTTGATTAACTCTCGATTTTGGAGAACCTATAAATGTATTCATTTGTATCTAGATAGTTAAGTATAATACGAATACTTATATTAAAGTTTAAAACAATGTAGGTACCTTATGGCGTAACTTCAAACAAAAGTTTTGAGCCTTTTAGAAACGGTAACCTTGGTAAGTGAAAAATAACCATGGAATGATTAAAATTGCATATAAATGCAATTTCTGTATATTCGAATCTTCAACGACTCTATTGCCCAGTCCTGCCTGCCTAGCATGAGCACTAAAACACGATATGATATGATATGATATAGCGAAATATCGACACCAACTGTAAAAATATGATAAATATAGCCGCCATGTTGAATCGCCGTCACATATTAAGATCGCTGTTTCGATACAAATTCAAAATGGCGGCTAAATCTATCATATTTTTAAAGTTGGTGTCGATATATCGCTATATCATATCATATCATATCATATCGTGTTTTGGTAGACATGCTAGGGGGGCAGACCTATGAAGAGCCCAATCAGCTGAGTATTTTCTAATTATAAACAAACACTTCTTTTCTCATATGAAAGTGAATGCTATCCCTTTCTCCACTCCAATAATTCGGCTAGCCATTGTTACGGGAGTTTTCGCCACACTTTTGACACATAACAAGCATCTCATTACGTTTATCAGTGACAAGGAATCGTCAGATGAAAGTAATACTACAATTAAATACGATCAGATAAACCACGAGGGAGGCTGGGGCAAGTTGTGAGACATAGCGGAAAGTGAAGTTTTTTTCCCGCGGGGAGGTGATTCCACTCTTAAAAACAAACAACTTTTATTATGGAACCAACTATGAAACCGCGAAAAAAAAATTTTTGTAAAATTTCACGGTGTATAATGATGTGAACAATTTATTATTTAATTATTAATCATCATGACTTCATGACGATAACATTTATCTGAAGTTAATTACGCCCTTTCATTGTCAACAAACCGTACAACAAACACACCGGCACACACACATACCGGCAAGCGCAGCGTAGGACGTCCACCCACAAGGTGGACAGACGACCTGGTAAAGGTCGCAAGAAGACGCTAGATGCGGACCGCTTCCAACCGGCCAATCTGGAAGATTGGGGGAGGCCTATGTTTAGCAGTGGACGTCCTATATACATAGATAGATAGATAGATACTCTTTATTGCACACCATACAAGTAAAATACACATGACTTTTACAGAAAGATGTACAATTTAGGCGGTCTTATCGCTAATAGCGATCTCTTCCAGACAACCTTTAGGTAGATATTGTTAGAATGCTGCAGGCTTTTCTGCTACTTGTTTTACGAAAAATGTATTACTAAAATACATCACATCACGAGAGAGAGGGAGAGAGAGAAATGAAAATAATCCATAAGTTAAAAATAAAATATGTACATCTATTACTTAAACGTAATATTTGTTCCGAATACAATGCAAGTTTGTACCTTGGACCACAACGGAACACCAGAGGCGCACCTGACACTTGACATCACAAAAACCTTTATAAAATCACTTCCTATTGTCCACGCATCTTGGGAAAAGTAGGTACTATTATGTCCACTACACACAGACTGGATGGAGAACGAACTTTTAACGCTATGCTATTTCAAGTGGCAAATAGTGCTAAGTGACACCTTTTGTAAATTGTTCTTTTAATTTGTGTAATAAAGTTTTAAATAATATGGAATTTAACCCGTCATAGAAAACTCGCGTATAGATGAATTTTACAAATTTTTAGAATTTTCTTTACCTTACTGTATTTGTCTTTTTTTAGGTTTTTTTTAAAGCGTAAGCGCCTTTTTTTTAAACCCTAGTTTAAGGGAAGTTCCAACGATTCCGATTGTAATCGTACTACATAATAAAAATACTAAAATAATGAATTTTGGAAGAATAGAAATAGAAAACATTTATTTGACTGACACACAAATAAAAAAATGCATAACAATCTCAATAAAGCATTAACATTTACATATCTCTAAAATTATAAAACTTTAGTTAGGAAAAGTAAGGTTCAATAATTAACAAATGACCTTTTCTGCGAATTTGTTATACCGAGTTCAGTTCTAGGCATCCAGTATAAAGAGTACACTCAATTATAATATTTTTAAACCGATGAATGAAAATTATCTTTTGGCGCCCGTGTTTATCATTAATACTTATCTACATCATTGCCGTCTAAAAGCCGTAAAAATACCATTGTAAAGATTTATTGTTTTACTTTTATTAAATCATGCATCTTCAATGGTAGAAAGTAATCTGTTATGTTTAATTACGCAGCAAAGAAAGTGATTGGCTCATCAAGTGAAGGTTTTATGAACATAGTAGCTGTAGGTCCCAATAATTTGACTGATGATGGCGTCGACGCTTCGCAAACAAATAAATTATAATTAAAGTAACAAAATTTAATCTCATTCTGCTTTTGTCTAAGCCTAGCCTTAACTTCTATTTATTCAAAGTTCATTACATTAAAATTAAAAACTAATTTCGGAAGTAATCATTGGATTATTAACCTTTGAAGCGGAGAAAGTTTGAAATTGTTTTATGCATTTTTTGCATTGTTTATGTAGATTTCGCACGGTGTAATCGTGATAAATGTTGGGTGGTGTACTTTCTTCACGCTTAAAATCAAATAAGCCATTCATCTTATGGGCTGACTGACAGATAGTGACAGTAAGCAACAGTAGAGATCTGTTCACCTTTACGCTTATAGATATAAGAACAAATATTTATGTTGATGTGTGTTTTTACATTCTCGTGAAGTTGGCTTGTGATAGGTCAGTACATCTGTTAGCTTAGTTTGTGTACGATATGTGTATCTTGGAATGGATGTATGACAGCATTTAACCTTAAACACTGCTACTGTGTAAAATGAGATGCGATTTAGATAATATGGTTAAATCGGTACAAACAATCTAAAAGAGTTTCTACCCAGCTCATTCGGAAGGTTCTTAATAATTTTAATTTTCATCAATCTTTGGAAGTCCACTCCCATGCTACAGTAAGCGGATCTAGGCCCAGCGCCTTGACTAGGTCGTCAGTCCACCAGGGAGTTGTTACATAATTATTTTTGTATGACTAAGTCAGAGTTAATTCACAATTGAAACGCTTGTTTTCCCCGGTCTCCCATACAGTAAACATGCAAACTGTATAACAGTGATTTATTTTAAGAAATAAGTTTTATCTTGATTAATGTTCTACATACAAGTTCTTCCTAAAATAAAACATCAGGCTAAACTAGCTCACTGTGCCAGATTTAGCCCATTACACGCCAGATACGCCACTATCTTGAGCAAAATTAATATTCCACGGTATCGGTCATTGTTTCCTCGACACTCGCCATTATCTCAACCCCATAAATTTTAACCGCACGCTTACCGTTAGCCCGAACTGACAGATTAGGACGTATATTCATAAGCTCACCTTAGATTTTCTTAAGACTGCTGCTTAAGATGATCTTATTTCTTAGATGTAAATCTCGAATAATATCGATCTTTGCTCCGTGAAGGCTTCTTTTAGACAAGCTTGCTCTATCACAGATTACTTCTACACCCTTAAGATTGTAATCAAGAGCATATTTCTTTTTTTACCTAACAGAGGAATATTCCTTGAATGGTTTTGATACATTCAGCTGTTTTTGAATAAATATGAATGAAAGAATAAAATTTAAAAAGAATACAAACATTTTACATAGTAAAAGGCCCCAGCATATGCCGAGGCACTGAGTGGCGCAACGCTGATTTTCAGCAGACATTTTTTGTCTCCCTTTCTTCCACCCTGGGATGCTGTTATAAGTGAGGGAAGGGTAGAGCAGATATATCGGGATGCTGATGGTAGATGGCATGGCCAAGTATTACAATGCATTTGTCATTTGAGCTCCAAGCCTTTTAAGGAGTAAAAGCATAAATTATATGTTGTTGCTCCTATTGCTTGAGTACCTACTTAATCCCTTTATAAAAGATGAACAATTAGAATTCTTAGGAAGTACCTACCAATATATTATATTAAGAAATTACCTTTTTGTGATTCAGTTAATCGAGACGTTAAAACCATGCAACATCTAATGCATGTTGATTTTTGTTTATCGGGAAGTGGGAAAGTAGGTCATTTTAATATTGTTGTATCCAACCGCGAGATCCGTTTATTAATACCGAGCCTATATTCAGTGTCTTGCAGGGGTCTATTTGACCCGCAGTATATTTATAGGTTATTAGAAAGTGAGCGTACGCTAAACGGTTAGAAAATGCGGTTTTATCAAAATAACAAACATAGTTCGGTTAATAACATGATTGCAACTTACTTGACTTACAGTTGCGTGCTAAGATAATGTGATAATGTAGTTAGAGATGTTAGATAGCTCATGGCTATGAATTTAGAGGAACTAAATTGTTTTGTAGTGTCATAGATAATCTTTTCTGACTGTAAACCATTTTATTAAAAATTGGTTTACTTTTCTTAGTACTATAATCATTGTAATGCACGTAATGAGGAGTACTTACTCGTAGATACGAGAAAAAGGTAGCCTTAAATGCCAGTAGTACCACAGAAGAGATAATACGTACGTACACTGGATTTCTCTCTATTTGATATTACAATCAAATATTATATTAAAAAAACAAGGTCTCATAACTAAAGAGAAAAAATTAGAGCAATGGTTCCCTGTTGGACTTTCCAAATTTAAACGTAATCATAACCGAAGCCTAACCACACTATATCTGTTTAACCAATCACATAACATCTCGATGCAAAACTATGACTCAGTCACACGATTGACCAGTGACTAGATATGTAAATAAACAGCTGGTAATTACCTACCGTGGTTTGCAATTTAGCTCATAATTGAACTACAGTAATCACCTAAGTGGGTGGGTTTGCTCTAGAAACCCTAGGCAGTCTCTTTTAACTTTGGCAGGATTTACTAGATTTACGTAACTTAACAAGTTGTTAAGGATGATGTGGGGTTACACCCTGTATTTTAAGTTTCACAGTCGGATAATGGCTGATGCAGTCTCATTGTGAAATTGAGATCAAGTCATCCATGTAAATTATATTTCCGAGCATCAGCTGCAAGCCTGAGATCTACGATTGCGAAAAATTGGATTGAATTGACAACAGAGTTTTTTACCATCTACAGAGTTACACAACCATCCTCAAAATTAACCTGCATACCTAATAAGTAATAACAGCATTTTCACATAAATAATTCCATTTGTAATATATGTTTTAATGACATTTGTAGTATTTGCATGAAGCCGCTAAATTTAGGCCGCTCCTATGTTTAGCAATGGACTAACTATGTCTGTAATGATGATGATGATGAAGTATCTAAAAAGAAGACTATTGGTTTTATGTGATACAAAAATTTTGGTTTAAATATTAATCTGTAGATGTACAGTCATCGGCAGGTAAACCTACCCAAAAAGTTAAAGGTCATTGAACCGATTTTCAACTAAGTCCGACTTTGAGAGATCGTGATCAGTTGTTAACAAATTTCCGATATTTTGTAAAGAAAAACCTTTTGCAACAAACATACTACTAATACTTCTACACACACACTTTTAACACAATATGTTTTTTAATAACAAGTAACAGGAGACGAATATTTTTTTACAAAAGTTACTACAAAAGTTGAAGTCTTCTAATATGAAACTCGATAACACAACAATTCGACTCTTGCCACCCGGCCTATAAGCCCTACAGCGCCGTGTCAACGATTTGTCGTGTAAATCCGCAAATCGGTGTGAAACTGTGAAGGAAAATTGCTCTGACGACTTTCCTCTACGCTCGCCCTAGCCAGTGAAAACAATTGATTTTTGGTCCGGAGAAAGTTGTTAAACGTTTTCAAATGTCACGTACTGTTAAAAATTTGGGCGTAAATAATTCGGATTTGGGAGAAAATCTAAGTATAATATACGTCGATATGATTGGTTATTGCAATAGTGTTTTGGCTTATTCTATGTCGGAATAAGGAGATTTTGGAAGAAGTATTGACAGGAGACACTGAAAAAGTCTAAAATACTTTAGCACACAAATTAAAAGAACTATTAATTAAAAAAAATAATAATTCCATCAATATTGTCAAATACCTTACTTCACAAGATATTAGGTAAAAATTTAAGCTTATTTGCACTCGAATCTGTTTGAGAAAAACCGCAAAATTATCGCGGCTGTTACTCTAATCAATGCTCTGACAGACATTTGAAACTAATTCGACGTTTGACTTGTTATTACATGACAGTAATAACAAGTCAATCGTCGAATTTTAGTGTTGTTTGGCAAATGATCCTCGTCACTTACGACGTTATAAACTTTGGTCAAGATCAACACGGCCGCCACAACCATTTCGTCTGCACAGTCTTCTATAAAGATAATTACTTGATCTCTAAAACCCTAACTAAAGCACGACCCGACAAGGTCTTGTCTTAACCACCTTTTTTATCGTAGTCACCTCACATTAAGCACTATCTCTAAACAACATCAATATTTTAATGATCGATCATGAAGTCCTATTCATTTGCTTCATAATAGCGTTATCAGTGAGATCTGCTATCACTATTGTTGCTATGAACGATGGACCAGTCCTTGCACTGAATACATGATGCACGAATTACACTGAGTTGGAATAACAGAAAATATTAGACACGTGTTTTTTCTTTTCTCAATCAAACAAAGAATTATAAGGATATAACCCGTTAAAGTTTCGTGAAAGTTTCCCGCAAGGCGTGACGTCACGTGCTCACTTCGATGCGCTTTGACTTCGTTATTTTTTGTTTAATTGACAGAAGTCAAAACATGGGTCCAATATTTTTTGATAATCTAACTGACGGACTAATTAGAATAATCTTTTTTTGACCCAGAATTGTTATTGATCGCCTATTTACTATGGGGAAATGAATATTCTTAACGTGGTTTCAATTTCGGTCCCAAGGTTTTCGCTTACATTAGCACTTAGTTCGACGATATCGATTGTACGGTCAGTATCAAATGTCGATGACCATATTTTCAAAATCGCTGTACAACATATCTAAATAGCTCAACACGACAAAATTGGATGATTATCATATAATGCCATTACCAAGCGATATCAGCCGAAACTACCATAAAAAGAATAAAGATTCGGTCTTCTCATAAGTCAATGATTACAAATATCTGAAAGAGATCGCTATTAGCGATAAGACCGCTTAAATTGTACATCTTTCTGTAAAAATCATGTATATTTTACTTGTATGGTGTGCAATAAAGAGTATCTATCTATCAATCATAAGAAAGCTCATAAGAAAGCTCAAGGTCGCACAGCGTGCTATGGAAAGGGCTATGCTTGGTGTTTCCTTGCGAGATCGAATCAGAAATGAAGAGATCCGTAAACGAACAAAAGTCGCTGACATAGCCCAACGGATTAGCAAGCTGAAGTGGCAGTGGGCGGGGCACATAGCACGTAGAACTGATGGCCGATGGTGCAGAAAGGTTCTAGAATGGAGGCCGCGTACCGGCAAGCGCAGCGTAGGACGTCCACTCACAAGGTGATCAGACGACCTGGTAAAGGTCGCAGGAAGACGCTGGATGCAGGCCGCTTCCAACCGGCCAATCTGGAAGTCAATGGGGGAGGCCTATGTTCAGCAGTGGACGTACTATGGCTGAAATGATGATGATGATGATGATCTATCTATCTATCTGTATTGTATGTAAAGCAAAGATTATAATATTATACTATGTGCGTGTTTAGGAAGTTATTAATGAAATCGCACGTTTGTCTTTGTGAGTCAATGTTTTGAGAATAAACTTCTCTATATTTGCATACTTACGCAAATATAGCATTTATAGCTTTAAAAGAAAGATCATTTATTTAGATATTCTTTGCAATATTAAAGGTTTACAACAACCATGTATTTTTCTGCAATCGATCTGCAGAGAACTGCACAATCGGAATTCTAATTGGAATTCATAACGAGGACATAATATTGACATTAGAGGTATTTCCTTTGACGTAATCGTTTAAGTTCAGTTACACTGAGGATCAACGAATCGTCAATCTTACTTCACACTAAAATTACTGTCAAATCTAATGTGTTACAGAATAGTTAGTCAAGTATTGTGATTTTGACTACATTTTTTTTTCTTTCTAGTTTTTTTTAGGTACTTACACATTCTTTTTAGATAGTAACATGTACTATTACACGTATGTTCCGTCAGCATCTTAGCTGCCGATACGCGTATCGATAATTTGGTTATATTTGAGTCATTTTAAAGGTGGTTGCAGAATAGATACTACTCTGTTACTTTTTGTATGAGGCTACAACTCTGTTACCGTGCAATACTATGAAAAATATAATTGATATTGGTAACTGATAATCAATCAATATTGTTTTGCTATTAACTGATTTCAATGGGCTAGTTTCCTAAAAAAATCTAATCAGTCCGTCAGTTAGATTAACAGAAAATATTGGATACGTGTTTTTTCTTTTCTTAATCAAACAAAAAATGATGAAGATATAGCCCGTTAAAGTTCCGCGTAACGTCACGCCTTGCGACACTTTTTAGCAAGGCGTGACGTCACGTGTTTACTTTGCTGCGCTTTATCTTCGTCATTTTTTGTTTAATTGACAAAAGACCAAATATGGGTCCAATATTTTTTAATAATCTAACTGACGGATTGAATAGAATAATATTTTTTTAACCCAGGAAACTAGCCTATTATTGAACACGTAAAAAAATTTAGTAAAAAACAAATTATTAATGATTTTAAAATGACCTATTTGTGTTATCACTATTTTCGGATATTTATGTATTCATCAACGCCAGTTTGACCATGTTTTAATAATAAAAATCAAGTGGTTGTTTATTCTTAGAAACTTGTAAATAAAACGTTTTATTTAAATTCTTACACTAACTGCACCATTAATTAAGTACAGAAATTTAAGTTTGCATTATAACGTTTGACATTTTATAAAAATTTTCTTTCTCTCTTTTCAGGACCGCCCTGGCAAAGAGCAGACGCCGCACAGAGAGGGCACCGGCCCTCACACTCCGCCATGTGACCACCGAAGCACCGACCAAAACAAACAACGCTTTCTTCAAATTCATGAGTCTTGCCTCAAGATTACATGATTAAGAATATTTATTGTACTTACTTTAATAACGAATCTAGTCGCCACAGCACTTTTTAACACGAAGCAACTTTAGACTGTATAATATAAATCGTAAAGTCGATAATTGGATGATTGTCGAACTAGTACAAAGATTAAGGAATTGATGAGACAGTACAAAGGACGGAACGCTAACATCGATTTAGCAGTAAATTGATTAACTAGAAGTTCCTGCACAGAAGAGTCAAAATGTCTACGAGTGAGTATTTCCCGCTTGTGTTTAATGCCTAATAAACAGTACTGACTGACCAAACAAACAGTGCTTGCATACTTGGTCTATCTGCCTTGCAATCATAATAATAAAATTAATCTTATTAATATTTCTCCGTCAGCGTCTGTTACCTTGCCTCTCATGAGTATTGCGAATGAACTTACGGGCTAAACTAGTCTTGCCTGCCTAGCATGAGCACTAAAACACGATATGATATAGCGAAATATCGACACCAACTCTAAAAATATGATAGATATAGCCGCCATGTTGAATCGCCGTCACATATTAAGATCGCTGTTTCGATAAAAATTCAAAATGGCGGCTAAACCTATCATATTTTTAAATTTGGTGTAAATATATCGCTATATCATATCATATCATTTTATCGTGTTTTGGTAGACATGCTAGGGGGGCTGGCAGTAAATACCGCCAAATCGGGATTTTTAATTCGAAAATTCAAAACAGTTGTTTTTTGTAAAAAAGGTTGTTATTTTGTAAGTTGATTTACGTACTCACTAATGATGTTACATTAGTAACTAAAATAACTTATTTTAAAATATCAATTGCAGGTTTCGAGCACTCAGCCATGAAGAGCAGCTTCTCGCTATCATCACTAGGCAGCGCGCCTGCGCCGCCTGGCGGCCGCTGCGACCAACTGGAGCGGCCGTACCACAGCCTCACCAAAAAGAGGTATTAATCTTTTAACATGTAACGGTATGATTCCGATACCGCCAACAGCTGGAAGCAACAATGGCAAACGATATGCACACTGAAATGTATCTATATAAATTGAATAGGAATTATTTGGTGTCTTATGCGGTTAGCGACGGTGTAAATGTTTGCCGAGAGTGTTGCTTGTCGCTGCTGTCGGTATTGGAATTATACTTAAGTTTATGCTTTATTTTTTTTGTAACTGTATTAAATATTAATAGCTCATTATATTTCCAAAAAAATATTTCGATATCTTAGACATATCAAAAGTGATTTCAGACAATTGGACTCTCTGACACTTCGTTTTATAATCTTTGAATGTTTATTATTACTATGCGAGTTGATTATCATATATTGATCGTCTCAGGGTGAGCGAGTAGATGGTTTTTTAAAATTAAATGTCTTTCAATCATATGAGTTCGACGCGTTTAGAACGAATGGCGTAATTTTCTTCAATTCTTCAATCTAAGTATCATAGTAAGTAAATACGTATAAATATTTCATAATTTCTAATCTATGCCATGCCTTAATGTTGAGGGATTACTTAACCTAAGTAAAGCGATAACATTGAATAATCAATCTCACTCTTATCGCTAACCTAATTTCACCATAAACAAGTAAATGTTGTGTTTAAGAGTATGGCTTAGAAAAACAATAAACATGTAGGTATTATGAAGTTATACGTGCTTATGTTATAATTAAGAACATTATAGTTTTATAAATACTGAATTCCATAAAGCAGAAAGTTATTAAATCGTGCAATTATCACTATTTCTATTTTAATAGTAAAATTTTTGTATGATCTCGGATGAAAAATCGTAAGTTTAATTGACATGCTGATGATGAGGGTGCCTTCCGGCAACGTGGAGCTAGGGGGTATACGATAGGTTTATCATCATAATTAACCCACGTCAGTTCACTGCTGGACATGCTTTGCGTACCTATATAATCGCTTCACCTTTTTGGAGCTGGCCGCCCTACGCTTCGTTTGCGTTCGTTCTAGGCTGCTGGTAGTGAATGGAAAAGAATAGCAAACGATCAGGCTCAGTGGCGTCCATTGGGAGAGGCAGTGGACCGAAGGCCTACTAGGGAAATGTTTCATTCGTTCGGACTTATAGACCCAACAAATTAAAATACCATCTATGTGTATCAAACCTTCAACAATTTAGCAACAGTTGAAAACGGTCGTGGTTTTTATCTGGCCAGTTTCAGATGTAGGTACACATTTTTTTCAATGGATTGAAACAAGTGAAAGGTTATTTTAATTTGTAAGGTATATACAACTAGCGGCACGGATGCTGCTGGTAGTGAATGGAAAAGAATAGCAAACGATCAGGCTCAGTGGCGTCCATTGGGAGAGGCAGTGGACCGAAGGCCTACCACGGAAATGTTTCATTCGTTCGGACTTATAGACCCAACAAATTAAAATACCATCTATGTGTATCAAACCTTCAACAATTTAGCAACAGTTGAAAACGGTCGTGGTTTTTATCTGGCCAGTTTCAGATGTAGGTACACATTTTTTTCAATGGATTGAAACAAGTGAAAGGTTATTTTAATTTGTAAGGTATATACAACTAGCGGCACGGATTTTGAGCGCCGGGCGAAAGATGCGCAGAAGACCAATACGATTAGGTGATAGGCAAGTCGCGCGCCACGCCCGCAACGCCGGCCGGGATTGGTTGCTTGCTGCTTGCGCACACGCGTTTCTGACACGATGATAGTCTCGTATGATGCGCAAAGCGATCCCCACTCTTTCTTCCAGCGCTCAAGATCTCTACCGGGGATTGTACGTCCGAAAGAATTAAGCATTTTCATAGTAGGCCTACTGATTCTGATAATAATGATGAAACCCAAAACGTTTTACCTTCCAGGAAGGAGCCGTGCCGCGAAGCTTGGCGCCGCAGCTGGGGCTCGGCGGCAAGCGGCGGCAGCGCCGGCGACGACCTGTGGCCGCTGCTGCAGCACCACTACGACTACATCATGGACAACCAGATCATTGACACGTGCAAGGTAAGCCTTTACCTTTAACCTCGTAAGTACCAGAGTACTTTATAAAGTACAAACTAATAATAGCAGCAAGGTATTCGACCAGTACGTCCTACCAGTGATGACTTACCAAGCCGAAACGTGGAACACGACAGTAAAGTTGTCCCACCGTTCACGTCACTCAGCGAGCTATAGAAAGGTCTATGCTTGGAATTTCGTTAAGGGATAAAATCCGAAATGAGGTTATCCGGCAGAAGACCAAAGTAATAGACATAGTTCTAAAATGTAGCAAGCTAAAGTCGCAGAACCGATGAAAGGTGGAGTAAACGGGTTCTCGAGTGGAGACCATGCCTTAACATCGTAGGGCAGGACGCCCCCCAGCTCGATGGACTGAAGACCTTATTTATTTAAACTTTATAGCACAAATAAAAATCGTACAAAAGGTGGACTTAATGCCATGGACCTTAGGAAGATGGCTGCCAGTGGTTGGTTGGAAAAAGCTAGAGATCGTGCTCTTTTTAGGAGGCTTACGTCCTGCAGTGCGCATGATGATATTGATCAACTTTTATTATAGACTTTCATTATACTTTCTCGGCTTTCAGGAAGCAAACGGCGAATTGCTCTTACACAATTCGTCAGCTTTGCACAACGGGCCGCGCCTGCTGAACCCAACGTCGGGGTTCAACCGGCAGTGGTCGCTCTCGCAGCTGCTGGCCGAGTTCGGCGAGCTGTGCCAGTGGCTCACGCACGTGCAAGAGGAGATCTATTCTAGTCCCGAGAACCTGAGCAGCAGGAAGCTGAGGATGGTCAGTTGTTCACATTTTACCACGACATGCCACCTATAATAAATATGATATAGTCGCCGTTTTAAAATTTTATTGAAACAGTCACCGGCATGGCGATTCAACAGGGATTTAGCCCTGTTGAATCATATTTTTACAGTTGGTGTCGATAAATCGCTAAATCATATCGTGTTTTGGTGGTCATGCTAGGGGGGGCTAATTGATGTAGTGATTCGACTTCGATTCGAGTGATTCGACTTCAACTCGATTCCGACGCAAAGGGGTTTGAGTCTCGGCTAGGGTCAATTCAGAATATGAATTATTCTAAATTGGCTCGAGTCTGGGTGTGCTGGGAGACGTTACTGGCAAAATTTATTATCTTGTACCTCGTAAGACAAGGATATTAATTCCTTATGTCGAGACCATGACGATTAGTGTGTGGGCGCATATTTATTTATCAACCGACTTCAAAAAAGGAGGAGGTTCTCAATTCGACTGTATGTTTTTTTTTTTTTTTTTGTATGTTTGTTACGCGATTACTCCGCCAATTATGAATCGATTTTAATGATTCTTTTTTTGTTTGGTAGATCATACTTCAGAGGTGGTCCCATATAAATTTTATCGAAATTGATTTAGAACTTTTTGAGAAAATCAACAAATATATACCCAGATAATATTTTGGTTGTGGTTCTTGTTACCTATCTTCGACAAATATGAGCCGATTTTGATGATTTTTGTTTTATTGAATAGCTTATACTTCAAAGATGCTATGATAAGAGTTTGAAAAATAAAAATCACCCCTAAGGGTAAGAAAATAGGGGATGAAATCGGTGTTCAGCAGTTAGATTAGGATTTATCACTGAAAATAGATGAAATAAGTAAATTTTACTAAAAAAAATAAAACCGACTTCAAAACACTGAAATGCTAAAAATAATCCTAATACTTAAGTACCTAATCAGTACTCATAATCAGACTCCAAAAGTAACTGATTAGGTACTTAAGTGTTAGGATTATTTTTAGCATTTCAGTGTTTTGAAGTCGGTTTTATTTTTTTTAGTAAAATTTACTTATATTTCATATAATAATCTTTCCTCGGGAGATAAGTAGCACACAACAAGCTTTAAAGTATATTTGACGAGGACCAGTCCATAATCTAATACATTTCCAAAAATTATGAAAATCGGACTATGTTTACGGGGGAAAAACACGTTATCGCTTTTTGTATGAAAATTTACAGACTTACAAACAAAACAATCCGGAACAACTCAAGAACCGGAAAGATTTGTGCGCGTAACTATAAAACTTTGATTGTCTCGTTTGCACGAGCTAGCAGGCTTAAACAAACTTTTGTTGAATGATAAACATCCGTGGGTCGTGGCCAATGTGACTAACGCGCGCGACAGACGCACCGCGTTTTTCGCGACAATACTAAACACTATGGAAAGTTACGGAAGTCTTTATCATCGACCAAATGCTTCGAAAAAAAAAAGTTTTCTATGGTATTGGTTAAGAGTTTTAATATTGCCACTTGAAGACATTGTAGATAAATAGGATTCGCCTTTTGTCCTCCTTTTTGTAGAAACCTGTAAGGTGTCAGATCTGTTTTTCCTTTCATGACGCGTATTGTCTAGTGGTTATTTAATGGTCCAGACTATTGAGCCAGGTGATTCATCATCATCTATGCGGTCAATCCCGGTTGCGTCCAAAGCTGTCGCTTTGGAGCCCAGGGTTTACTTGCCAGGTGATTGTGGGTTCAAATCCCGCAAGGGCACAAGCTCTAGATATTTATACTTAAATCGTGGATATTTATAAATGCATTCAAGCATTATGCTGGATGCAGGCCGCTTCCAACTAGCCAATTTGGAAGTCATTTGGGGGAGGTCTATATTCAGCAGTGGATGTCCTATGGCTGAAATTATGGTGATGATTTAGGTATATTGTTCCGTTATCTATTCGCCATATTATTACAAGCTTTGCTTAGTTTAGGGCTGGATAAATTGGTGCAATTGTTAGAATTTGTTTTATTATTTAGTGGAGTGCCAGGTGGCCATACAAGCCTGTTGCAGCACCAACATTTGCTAACAACATCTTTTGTTGTGTGTTTCAGAGCCGAATGTCAGAGTTAATATCGGTGGAGCCTCGACGAGCTAAGTTCATGGAGCAAGCCACCGCCATCTTAGAACGCATACCAGAAGCAAGCGCAGAGGTATATTTGCAATTATCACACATTTCGTTGTGGGTCTCAATACTACTAACACCTCTATATGGATTTGTACGCTCTAGGAGTTCACGGGCTAAAAGAGACCCGGCCCTTTATATGGCTTGTGTGGGAATAATGACCCAACACGTAGAGGACGTTTTAAGCACAAATAATCAAACCTGAAAGTGTTACACTGCTGGATCCAATCTCTGACTACATCATGGGATGTAATCAGAGATTATGCCCTGCATGTGGCCAGGGACTATTGCAGCTGAAGAAAAAAATCATTAGGTCTATTGAAGGAAGATGGAGGGACTGGGTTCTGGACTATTGGCGTCATGGTTATGCAAGACCGGACTGAGGGGCAACACATATGTTGGCGGCTTAAAGTGTAGAGGTGGCTCTGAACTTTAAACGACGATAACTTGCTTCCCCCTGAGGGTCCGGCATCACGTGCCCACTCACCACTTACGAACCACATCCACCCTTCGAGCATCATGCTCTAGCGACTCCACTCTGGCCGGCCGGCTAAGGCGAGCCAGAGGTGAGAGTCCTGCAGACCCCCTTGGGTTCCACTTCGGCAAGCCGAAGACTGCATATAAGTTGCAGTGGTGGGCTGACAAGATCAAACGGTGGTATAGTTTGACCACAAGTGCTGTGCCACAAGGGATTTTATTATTTAGTTTTATCATCATAACACTTGCACTAATATAAAAGTGCACAATCGGGTGCACGTAACGCGTCTACCGCCGCGAACGTCGACGGCGAATTGTCAGAATAATGCGACCTACCCTCTGGCTCTGTGATTTGCCGCGCAGCTACTTAAAGAGCACTTGTGTTCAAACTAATATAAAAATGCACTATCGGGTGCAAGTATCGCTTCTACCCATCGCGAACGACGACGCCGGAGTGTCAGAATAATGCGAGCTACCCCGCCTCTACGACTTGCCGTGCAGCTAAAGATCACTTGTGGTCAAACAATAACTATACACTTCTTTGTTTTCTTCGTTGCGTCTTGCGTTATTTAAACTTAATTATGTTGTTTATAGTAGGTGATTAAGATACTATTTTTAATTTGTCATGTAATTTTTAGGTAACGTGGCGCATGGAACACCTGAACGTGAAGTGGGAAGGTCTCCGCTTGCTGCTCAGCCCTGAACAGCAGCATAGAGATGGAGATGGTTCTGATACTGTCGGTATGTCGCATATAATAAACATATTGTGCCCTATTGCTGGGCAAGGTCCTAGACTCCATAAGAAATTAATGCCCAGGGTCACTATTTTTCAGTTACTTAAAATGTGGCCATCTAAAATCGTCATGCCAGTTTGTCTTCAGACGTCAACACTCGTATTAGGTACTGTCAATAGTTCAACCAAAAAAACAAAACCTCAAATTTTCACAGCAGTATGATGAACTACGTATTGCACTTCATTTGAAAATCGATAGAAGTAATTTAGCAGTTGATGCTGTGTGTATTGCCAGATAAATTAGGGCCAATTTACACGGGCCGACTTTACTCATCCGAAGCACAGTCCGAAGTTTTGATGGGATACTGTATACTTTAGATACTGGTGTCGCCATCTACAAGGCATAACGAAAAATAGTTTCCATAATATTGAATGGTCAGACAGAAAGTAAGTAGTATGATTCAAACTGCATAGATGGCGCTCTTGTGGATCTGGCTAAGATAATAAATTAAGAAGAGATGACGTTAGTACTGCAACATCCTAAAAGATGCGACATTACGACATTTTATGTTATGATATTTAAAAATCCGTTTACTTCAAAAGAAAAATAATTGTTTTGGTATTGACAACCGTTAACAGTTGAGCGTTGGTTTTTGCAAAGCGACATAAATTATTTAAGTATTACTTGGGGTTACTAGGATTCCAACGAACCCCTAAAATATTTCTAAAATGCATAAACATACTTAATACAAAATCACATAGGTACGTGCACTCCATTTTACAAGTAAGATAAAAAAAAAAACAGTAACTACATAGAATCGGACAAATAATAATAGGAAATTCTATCTGGGGGCGTATTTTTGAAGCAATAGATTTCCAATTCGCATACGAAATTTAAAGATTCCTATACTTTGTTTAAAATTGTATAAGACTTGAATTGATTTGAATTCCTAGACCTTTAAAAATACGCTCCATAATTCCACGCCCATGTTTAAATATTGTGTAAGGTATAGTGGCCGACATGATTCCTAACACCTACGGCCGTGTGTCGACAAAACAAAAGCAAACAAGCATTATTGATTTCTTAAGTTAAAAATGAAAATAGCACGTATACAATTTGAAAAAAAAAAGTGTAATGGTAGGATTTTAGTTAGTTACCAACTCTAAAATTATTGTTTATCAATATATTAAACAGATTCAAATAAATTTGATTTAAGCTATCAAATAGGAAAAGTTTTTTACTGTATGTTCATATTTTGTTTTATCAAAATAGACCGTAAGTAAATATTATTAAGTAAGTGATTTTATAACCACATGCAAATTTATTGGAAAATAGATGCATTACAAATGAAGTTATCAGTTTTTTGTGTCTCCTGAAAAGTAGATTTTTTGTGCATACGTCTCTTTGGCCCGAATCCCGCGATATGTATGTACTTGTTACGTACAAATTAAATTTTTATTTATCTTTTTTGTTTTTCTTTATTAAAATAAATACATACTAACAAAAAGGTCGTCGTATGACGTCCGCTTAATATGACGTCTTGTTATTTCCCTTCTATGTCATTATAAACGGATTCCACTGTAGTACTTTTCTGTCCAGACACGGCGCACGAGCTGCGCTGCCTGCGGCGCTGGCTGCACGGCATGGAGGGCCGCCTGCCGCCGCCCTCGCTGGCCGCCGCCCGGGCCGCGCCCTACCACGAGCTATTGCGCAAGCTGAGCGAGCATCAGGTCAGTACTAGAATCCGTAATCGAGACACAATACAAATTCCATTGTCCATTGTTATGCGGTCTCATGACGCGCGCAATTTTTTGAGTTCTGATCATCCGACTTAAAATAGGAAACCATCATCCACACAGCTCCGAATCTACTTCACTTATAAGATGAAATTCTTGAAATTTTGCTTGCATTTCTGTGACCCAAACGCGGACAAGTAGGTAAAATTAGAATAGTTAAATTTCGAAAAAATAAAAAAATACATAAAAGTTTTGAAACTGTTCTGTATGACATCTACTTAAATTAATGACAAATATAGACGTAATCAGCGCGCAAAAATTTTAGCAACTAAATTGGAGCCATAGAGGGCTCCCTACGCCTGACGCATGACAATATGTCATTCCTTGAAAGTACGTAATTGATAGACAACTGCTTGATGATGCATCCGTTGACGGCGGTATCCTGTCAAGATTTTTCTTAAACATTCGCATCTCTGGCTGGCATGAGCGCGTATGTGACTCGCAAAAACTATTTTTTTAAAATGTTGCGGTTACAACCAATGTAGGTACTTAAAGCAGTTCTAGTAATATGTACACGTAGGAAGGCTTGTCGAGAGATAGCGTTTGGCGTCGAGATCTTCGATCCGGGAACGTTAACAACTTTCTTCTTCTTCGAATTACCAGCTCTTCCCACGAATCACTGCTTACACCAACAGATGTTAGGTGGCCATCTAACCTAAGTTTACTGAATTGAACCTGGAGGTCTCCAGGCCTGCGTTTATCTGAGCTGAATACAACTAGGAACTAATAAGAATTTTCCGACATCATCGAAATCGTGCATTTTGAAAGATGTTCTGGAAATTTTTCTTCGAGGTAGATGATAATTCCGTATGGATGAATTATATATTCTACTGTCCTATTTGTTTTTTACAAATTTTAAAGCAACCATATAGCTGGCAGAGGGGGACACATATACACACACTTGATTTTAAGAAGTAATTGGATTTTAATGCTTAATATAACGCAAATGGATTCCTGAATCGAACAGACAGAGCCGTAGACAGACCCACAAAAAGAGTCATGGCAAAACTAAAAGGGTTCCGTGCTCCTATGGAACGAAGAAAGTCATATTTCGCTAAGAGGTTTGGTGCAGCCTTAAGATATAGAAATAAAGTCGTGTCTGCTATCCATCGCGGCTCGGGTCGTGCGCACGCGCAGCTAATGATTGTTATAAATCGCGCGGGATGCCCTTAATTAACTGCGAGAGTGCGCTTGCGCTGCGCCGTGAGCTAGTTAGTGGACAGCCTTATACTAGAGATTTGTGAATGAAACAAATGAAAACTGAGACGTGAATGAGTTTAGAGTCCAAAATTCTTAACCAAACCAAAATACACGACCTAAAGAATATTCAATCGCTTTTATGTAAATAAACAAATATGCGACATACAAATGAAGACACCAATTGTGGTATGGTCTGGAAATATGGAATTAAAATCCTTAAATGTTAGGAGGTACCTACTAGACATTTGACTAAGGCGTCTTCCGCGTTCGTTCGTAACATTGTTTTCTGAATTCAGCTTTATTGCACAGGTGAGTACAATTGGCAGACTTAATGCTGTACAGCATTCTCTACCGGTCAACTTTAAGGTAATGCAGATAATGAAATTTGTGTCAGAGCTGAATAGACCCGAACCGGAAATCGAACCCGGGACCCATTGCGTTCAAGGTGAATCGCGGCGCTACTGCACCAACTCGCTCATCAATAATGGCTAACACTTCATTTTGTTTTATTAATGCGCAGTTTGTCATAGCTAAGCATCAAGCACGCACCCTATACGGACATGCAACAATACGGACAATCTTTCTCAGAAACTTGTTGGTGATTTTGCACTTACATTTAGTTTGAAATGACAAGTCCTGTCCACTTTCGACCATACTAAACAGTACAGTCACAGATTAAATAACTACGGAATTTTTGTCAAATTAAAATTAACTAAGCCAAGATCAGGGGCGTGCATTGGTTTCAGATGGGGGTAGGTTGTGAGTGAAAATTGAGTAAGTTGCGTGAAATAGTAGGCGATCTCGCGGCAGCCTAACATTGGTTAAATTGCACAGAAATGATCTAAGTTGCGCGCTTTAATAAGGAATAAGTACAGGTAGACGCCAAAATGGTTACAGAATATTTATTGTTTATTGTTGAATACGTAATTAATCATTATGGTTAGCTGTCGGTTTTTTATGAAGGTAGGCTCTGCCTTTAAGGAATGCACGCCCCTGGCCAAGATAAACGCTAAATCAAGAGTTATATAGAAATGTTTTTCAGAATAGCACATACATACAGTAGGACAGAAAGGTTTAAAAATGGAGGCGAAAAGTAAAAAAAGTACACGTTCAAGCGCGAAGTTCACGTGACCGCGCGCGCCTGCCGTGCGTGAGCCGAGCGACAGCCCACTTCTATATGCTTTGGGCGGCGCGCTGGCCGAATATACCTAAACTGCGGAGTGACACCCCCCTGCACGTACCGGCAAGCGCAGCGTAGGACGTCTACAAGGTGGTTAGACAATCGGCCAATCTGAAAGTCATTGGGGGAAGCCTATGTTCAGCTGTGGACGTCCTATAGCTGAAATGATGATGATGATGATTGTGACTACTCATCGAACGATCTTTTTAATCATATGCGTATGAGTAGGACTAAGCTTGGTCGTTACTCTCCTGTTCCCAGATTGAGTAGACTTTACAATGAATGCAGCACATTGGTAGATTTTCATTCGAAGTCTTTAAAACAATTTCGTCAGCAAATCACAGACTTTATCACAAAAAAATATTTACTGTAATTTTGTACAAAAAAAAAAGAATCTCAATAGTACTTATGGTTTTTCTCTTCCGTAGCAGATAAGTAATTATAATAAGAAGTATGATGTGTTCCCCTTCCTTAGAAATCGACTGAAATTACGTAACATTTCGAATTTATCGATTGCATTATCCATAATGGAGGTCTTATCTCCATTTGTTACTTTCTATCTGTTTCTTGGTTTTACCTATCGGCGGTATAAATAACGCGTTCGGGTCATCGGTGCATCGCACGATTGTTGTCTGTGCACAAATTGGAACCTTATCTAATAGTTATAGCTTTGGTTCGCTAGCTTAACTTACTTTAGCCTGTTTGTGCGCGATTCAATCGGGGCGACAGATTTGGCTTGGACGACATTATGCTAGGTATAAAGCCACACTAGTCGCAGAACCGATGAAAGGTAAAGAAAACAGGTTCTCGAGTGGAGACCGCGTCTCAGCAAACGTAATATAGGATGCTTCCCAGCTCGATGGAGGACCTTAGGAAGAGAAGAAGAGGCTGACAGTGGCTAGATGAAAAAAGCGGAAGATCGTGCTCTTTTTAGCACTTTATTTTATTTAAACTTTATTGCACAGACATTTTAAAAAAAAGTTGTACAAATGGCGGACTTAATGCCAAAAGCATTCTCTACCAGTCAACCATGGGGCCATACAGAGATGGTATAGGCGGTGCAACAAAAAAAACAAATTCTGTTAAATTAAATTATACAAAACTAAAACAAACTAGATGAATATATACGGTTGTACTTACTAGATATATAAACAGATTGCTATATACGGTAAATACATACATAAAATATTTACATACATACTTATACATAGTATAATTATACACAGATCTCATGCCAGCGAGAATCATGGAAAAGAGAAAAGAGTTAATCCAAAAAATTCTTGCGCAGAGCCTTCTTGAAGGAAAATTTTGACGTGGATCACTTTGTGGGAAGCTTACTGCCAGCAGTGGACTATAATAGTCTGTGATGATAATGATGAGTAGAAAAGTGCTTAACTTTTTCTCTGCGTCACCAGCCGCTGCTGATTTAGCTTCGCAACCTTCAGCGTCTGTCGCCCCACCAAGTATCGCGCACGAATTTGACGGGCAATATTTTTTATTTGTATTAACATATCTTACTGAATTAACATTTCATGTGACACTGCTGTATTAAAAAAAACTTCTATAACCCTGAAAAATAAGACGTAAAAGTTCTAAGTGGATAATGTTTGATGAGAAATCACCGATCAAGCATATTAAAATTTGTTAAGCATAAAAAAAATACAAGTGGAAACTTCAAAGTATGGTACGTTTTTAAAAAAATATTCTGAAATAAGATTTGTTTTATTGGCTAATAAGCTAGGATAGCTAATAATCTGGAAGTCACTGGGGGAGGCCTATGTTCAGCAGTGGACGTCCTATGGCTGAAATGATGATGATGATGAAGCTAGGATAACCAAGGAAACTGTGATGATTGATGATAATTACTTGTGGGCCGCTTAGCTAACTCGCTCAACTTTGGCGTTAACGGAAAATGAGGAGAGTTCGCGGGAACAGGAATGTAAATAAAACTCATGTCCTGTCCTCAGCGTCTCATTGGAAACATATTTTAAACTGGATTCTATTCAATCATCGAGAGTCACACAACTTAATACAAAATGGCAAACAGATGTCGGATCTAATTTCACGACTATTTCGCTAATTTGACGTCGGCTTAGTATAACAAAGATCATATCAGAGAAATATGTCTGTTGTCTGCCGTGATTGGCACCTAGAAAGCTCAGATCGCACGACTTCAGAATCTAACCTCTCACAATTTGTGTGACAAGAGCCATAGCCCAAACATAACGGTCAACTCAGCAAACTCAAATGTGTGGCATTTTTAGAATATTAAATAAATAAACTGTTTATTTTTTGTTTCTATTTTTTGTTGTTGCTATTGACTTAGCTAAGGGGATGCGATTCTGACAGATTACAGTACCGTAAAACCATGACTTTTTTTGGCTTTTGGAAAATACTGAATACTACGTTAAACGTTAAACGTTTTTAAAAAGCAATCAAACTTAAATGTTGATGTTTCTGATCAAGTATCTATAGCTAAGCTACTTTCTCTATAGGAACAATACCAAAAAAACATTTTTCCACCATTGTTTCCAAATACAAATCTCAACATATTTTTTTTTTCTATTGCTGTCTAATATGGCAATAAGTCTGGAGCAGTCCTTTAGGTTTTATTGCTTATTTTGTTATCAAATCTCAAAACAAGTCAAGTCAAATAAACGATTCTATTTCAATTACTTCTAAGTATTTCTATAATTTTTAGTTGGCTTTTTGACTGTCCGTACATTTTGTCCTTGGAATATTATTATTTTATGTTTCACATGATCTGTTTGTTTATGTTGTAATGTACACGGGAATTTGATTATCGCCTGGAACTGATCGCGGGTAATGGCTCAGTTGGTGCGGAGTTATTGCCCTCTCGTGGGAGTAAATAGGAGGTTAATGATTGATCTACTCAATATTTCTTCGTCTATTGAGGTTAGATAGGTCTTGAGATGGATCGTAGATTAGGCCCTTTTATTGTTAGCTAAAGCATGCAGAATATAAATACAAAGATTTTTTGTTAATATAAATTACCTAATTAGTTTCTATAATTAAAATGTATATTGTATTTAAAATAATAGAAATGAAACAAATCAAATTAAAGCATTTATTTGCATTATAGTAAATATTTGTACAGTACATCACATGCACCCTGCAACAAGATAATGCAATTATAAATAGTAATTCCATGGTCCATGGTAGTGTAGGGCGCCTTCTAACAAGGTGGAGCGATAATATATGCAAAGCTAGCAGCGGATAGAAAAGGAAAGCTGAGGATCGGGCTTAGTGACGTGCATTGGGAGAGACTTATCCAGCAGTGGAGTGAGGTAGGCTAATTAAGATGAAGATGACATGGTCAAGCAATAATGCTGAGTGAAAATGTAGCATTATATAAAAAATACTTAGTTGATTTGCGTACCCCCATAAGGATGTAACTTAATTATTTTATCCAATTATTTATTTATTTAGACTTTATTGCACAGATTAAAAATCATACAAAAGGTGGACTTAATGCCATGAAGTTTCATGATTAAAAATGCATGTCAACACCATTAAACAGGAGATTAAAAGTAAACGATCTAAATTATCAAATTTTGTCAAGAAGCACATTTTGTATCTTCGAAACAAGACAATAAATTCATTTAACCTTTATCTTGCTGTAATTAGGTTAGTTGTTTACCTTTAGTTTTGTACTCTATCTAGTCTAACCCTATCAGTGCCCTAGCTACAGTCAAGTAAAAGAATTCATGACACACAAACGTGCACACAAACTGAATCATCTCGTATGTATTGTAATTTGTATTAACTGGTTTTAAATCCAACTTTTCATTCACTCTGATCAACCAGTCCTCTACGAACCAATAAACCGCTTAATCCCCCAGATCAAATCGCCAAAACATAACCTACTTCGCAACTGGTTTTAGGTGTAATAAATTGTCTCTGGCCCAGCTTTGCAGGAAATAAGTGCAGGGTCTGTTTGACCAGAGCTGTGATAAATGAATTTATCAAAGCGCAAGATCGCTCGGTAGCTGCTTTCGCTCCCCCGGGCGCGATACAGCGGTTTAATAACAATAATTAGGTGCGAGCACGCATATAATAGATCTATGCTACTTTTATAGGGTTTGCACTCAGTCAAATTTTTTCCTCTTCATTGTATCTTAAACTCCTCTATTTCAAATTACGTCGACTACAAAACTGATGACGGCCAAGGACAATGCTCGCCCTTAACTCAATTTAGTTGCAAAGGTAATTCGTGGTCATTACCTTATAATTATGTAATTTATAAATTTTTTGCCATAAACTTATGAATCAATTAAGGAGATTCGAACTATAGTAGTTGCAGATATTTAATTCAAGTTAAAAGTCATAACAAAATATAATTATGTTGACAGCCCTGATTGTTGCGATTGCGATGCGCCGATTTATTATTTGATACAGAAAATTACAGAAACAGCTCAGGCCAACGGAACATTTACTGTAGATTAATAGCAATATTATATTTATGCTAAAACGCATACCAATATGATCATGTTTTGCAATATTGGGTTTTGTTGTTATTCATTGAGTATGTGTCAATATGTAAAACCAATAGACAGCGTCAATAATTTTTGTGTAATAAAAACACTAAGCACCCACAAAATTGTACGTTATATAATATCTTATTCAATATAGGGTGAATATGAATAAATGTATTTTTAATAATTTAAAATAAATTATTTTCGAAAAATTACATTAATTACCTAACCCTAAACACAAAGTTTGCACTATAGCAATGTAAAGAACATAAATAATGATACATGTTGGTGCTGAACACACAATATTTTTTTCTTGCTGGGTTAGAACTTATAGTCCAGCGGTTTTTCAGTCGAAATCACAAACCACTGGACCAAGACGTTCGTCATTTCCTTATACAGCTGCGTTGTCTGCGTTGACCGATGTTTTTAGTATCAGATAACATCGTGTTCTCTTAAAATATAAGAAAAACATTAATCCATAATTGACAGTTGCCATGAACCACAAAATGACTACATAACTTGTTTCTCAGATTCTTTTGCCTGTTAATTAAGATATCACCATAATTAATATTTACAGTAACAACCTACTTTACGTTGTAAACAATTTATTCTTGCTTGTAAAATTCTCATGGCAATAGCCCAACATCACCGCCATAATAAAAACGCAATTAGTCTACGCATAAGTAATTAGGACACCGTTGTTAATGATAATAAGTGTACAGCACATAATCTATTCGCATCAAAATTTCACACACAGTGATCACAGCTCAACCAAATCAGCAAATTCTCCTTATTTTATTTACTTACTTACTCAAAGTCTGGCTGGTTTCACTAAGCTTTGGTCTACGCGCTGTGATTTTGTTAACGAGATTCGGACGCAGTGATCTCTGACGTCACGAATGACAGATGTCAATCGGCAAGATGGCGGCGAAAGTTTACGAAAGAGGTTGCGCTTACGCGCGAAAATCATTCCATCGTAATGGCAATAAAAAAATGATTAGAAAAAAAACACTGATGTGGTTTATGATTGAAGTAAACCGACTTTCTCAACTAGTTGATGTTGGTTTTTACTTCTTTTTGAGATCTTATCATCAAAACGTGCGTGGTTCAGTGATTTATCTGATGACTGATCCGTCTCATGGAATTGTAAAGAGCTTTCACACATTAATGGGCTGGTGTAGTCGATACCAAATTACCAGCTATAGGTATATAGATTTCAATCATTTAGTTATCTATTGCTTTGCGACAAAAGTTTATAAATATTTCTTACGCAGAAGCAGAGCAATGGATGTATCTAAAATCGAAATCATCACAATCGTATCGAGTAATCGTCTATGAGAAGCCTTGTTGCCTTTAAGTCGTTTCAAAATAGTGGCTCAAACAGATTTAATAAATTGAACGTGTGGACGATATTGATGTGTACAAAGGAAATAACAAATAAAATGCATCCAAAAAACACACAAATGGGAAATATGCACGTTTTTACTACATTTATAAGAAATTAAATAAAATTATAGTGCTAATAGTGAAAAAAAATATGATTTTGGGTAAAAAATAAACGTAATACAGTAGAAATTGAGGTATACTTGTCTCTTTCTAAAACAACTTTTACTACGAAAAATGTATGGCGGGTGTGTGATGTGACGTCACGGTTCATATCGGATCTCCTTGTCTAGCACGCGACTTTAATGGGTTGTAAGTCAGGTATCAATATTTTTCGAAAATTCCTTAAGTTTTATTAATTATAACTAAGTACTATTTCAGTAGGCAGCCAGTGCGTGACGACTTTTGTCCACCTTTTAGAATCCATCCTATGGACATGACCCGCCCACTCCCACTTCATCTTTGCAGCTTTTTCTCCCACGTCTGTGATCCCAGTTCTTGAGCGAATAATAGGAGTTGCGGATCCGATCTGTCTTTCTTATTCCCAGGATATTCCTCTCCATAACTCTTTGGCATACCCCAAGTCTGGACCTCTGACTTTCAGTCAATGACCAAGTCTGTGCACCATAGCTCAGGACAGGCAAAATACAGGCGTCGAGAAGTTTGCGTTTTAAACATATGGGAAGGTTTCCCATCAAGTACGTTTTAAGACCTCGAAAGCGATGGCGCGATGACTTAGACAATTTTCTCCAAGATTGGCAAGCCCTAACCACCGACAGGGATAAGTGGAGAGGTTTAGGGGAGGTCTTTGCCCAGCAGTGGGACAGAAATGGCTAATTTTAAAAAAAGTACTATTTATTTTAAGACGAAATAAAAATGTATGCATGTTTCCCATTATGTAGCCCGCGAAACTAAGCAAATAGTACAAACTAAATGGGGTCTTTAAAATGGACTGACACACCCACTTTATACATACATTTACTAAAAATCATGACTTAGACCAGGTACAAAAACATTTTTGGCTTTCACACTCTCGAATCCGCAACCGCCTGGCTTGTCTGGAATGGAACCACTATATAGTGTAGTCTAGACTAGACATACGTCAATTAAACATTTAATACAAGTGATAGTCTAGCTAGGTTGCATTGCGATAATTGCAGTAACCCAGTGGTAGGCAGTTTAGCATAATACAAAATAGTGATACTAAGCTGGGTGGTGTCAGGCGCGGCCACCAGGTGGCGATGGTATCGCGCGTCGTCGCTCGTGTTGCGCGCGCGCAGGCCTCCCGGCGCGGAGCGTGCCGAACTGCCGAGTGTTGCGGAATTGTACCTTATTTTATTGTATGATCAGAAAATAAATTAGACAGTTATACATATTATTTATGTTCGTTAAAAGTTAATAGGTAGGACTGAAAACCGCGTGGGTTTCTACGAACAGTCCCTGCCCTAGACATTAGGTTCGATTTGTTATTTGAGTCTGACGACTAAAATAACGTCGATTGACATAATTTCGATATTCATTAACCATTTACCAATTCATTGTCATCAGAATAGGGTTTTTTTAATTTGTCGTATAACTATCAAATCTATTAATTCAATAATGTCTGTATGTAATATAATAAAGATAAGGCTGCACAAATTGTGTGTTTTTTTTAACATCACTTGACTTAGCAATAAAGATTATCTTAGTAATCGATCTATTCTAAGAATAGACCTGATTTTGACCATACTCATCCATGTCATCGACTCCTATATGCTTTTTAGACAAACAAAGATTCATCATCATCATTTCAGCCATAGGACGTCCACTGCTGAACATAGGCCTCCCCCATAAACAGAGATTAAATGATGTATTATTTATTTTCTCCAACTGCGTTGCTAACGGTACGCACGAAGTTGAGTTATAAAGTTATAATGGTGCTGAATAATTCTATTGCAGTCACTCAGAGTGACTGGCCACTATTCGAGTTGCCCCTCTTGGAATAAGTCGACACATTTACCGTAATAGATGTTGATATAGAAGGCTCTGCCGAAGTCAATGCGTATTAAATCTGCCTGCCTAGCATGACCATGTCCACCACAACACGACATGATATAGCGATTTATCGACACCAACTGTAAAAATTTGATAGTATAGCAGCCGCCTTGTAGAATCGCCGTGCTGGTGACGTCACATGTTATGATCGCTGTTTAGATAAAATCATAATTGAAAAAAAAAACCGTTGGTATCGAAAAATCGCTATATCATATCGTGTTTTGGTGGTCATGCTAGGGGATCTAGGGAGGCACCTAAAAAAAATTTTTGGGCGTCACTGTTCTGGCCACCCTGTCTAGTAGAGAAGTTGCAGCAAACTGGTTGAATCAGCCATTCAATTCAGAGTCAGGAGTTTCAAAACTTGTTCAGCTCGCGATGCACTTACAGCTGAGTACCTGCACCGGTACCCATGTGACGATTTGGTTAACCTGACGAGAGATTGGAAGTCATTGGTGATAGATAGACATCGGTGGAAGATTCTGAAGAGACCTTTGCCCAGAAGTCGGAATAAGTTATTATACTTATTATACTTAATTAAATAGGTTTTAAAAAAAGTTATGATATATTATTATCGTTACAAAATAGCGAGTGCTGGTATTAAAAAAAAAATATTTCTGTTTTTAAATCACTGAGTATCAGAGCACTGTAATACAAAATAATTGCATGGTAGGGTCATTGAAACTACTACATTAAGTTACTTCTGTACATTTACCAACAATGCACAGTTAAATATTTGCAACAAATTGTAAATGTTAAGTTGCATTCAGTTTATGCATGACTTGTGTAACTTTGAAGTGGATATTGCAAGTTTTGTACAAATAGAATATAGTAATAAGAGATACTTGGAACTTAACTGGCAAAAAGTCGAGAGGAGTTCCTTAATTAAAGATACATCACTTACGAGTACTACATCGGCCAGTGCAATAACTAGTCTGCCTGGGGTGTCAACAAGTTTCATTAGGATAATAGGCTAGTTTCCTGGGTCAAAAAGATTATTCTATTTAGTCCGTCAGTTAGATTATCAAAAAATATTGGACACCTATTTTTTCTTTTCTCAATCAAACAAAAAAATTTGAAGATATAGCCCGTCCGTTAATCCAACTAACGGACTAATTAGATTTTTTTAGGAAACTAGCCCACTGCCATAGACAAATTAAGTAGTATTACTTTGTTTAGGATCTATGCACTGTTTTGTTTTATAATATCTAGAAACTAATTTATTATAGACAGATGTATATATTTAACGTGTAAAGGCTTGATCAAACGGAGCGCGTTATAACGCTGCATCAAAACGCGCCAAGTGTAATACTTGACGTAATGTTATTGATATAATTTTTTGAATTCGAAATCACAAACCGAACAATGATATATTCCTAACACCTGACGTTTATTAATACATATGGCCTACTCTTTAATTCTTTGTGGACGTGATAGTGCGTACCGCCTACCGATAAAAAAGTTCTTTAACTTCGTTAGAATCACTTGACATCATGAACAACTTAAAAATGAATGCTTGCGACCTGGTAAACTTTGAGAGATCGTTGTTGAGCATCGATTTGAAAACCGTCAAATACAGGGTGTAGATTTAGTCATTTACTAAAATTCAAACATTTCAAACTAACGTTCTATCTCGATGATAAAGTATGTGCGTCTATATTCTTTTTTCGATTTTAATGTTCAGCCTGTATAACGTCCAAAATACGCTACATTCTTATTTTAAACGTATTGGCGCCGCGCTTAGAATGCTTGTATTTGTGACCAAGCCTCAACAAGAATTTTCGTGGCCGTCCACAAAATCTCAGACAATTAATCTTGCGCCGAAGTATGCTGCGTGCTAATCTGAAGGATTTAGAAAGCCGGGAAAGCGGCCAGTACGCAGCGTAGATAAGGAAACGCGGCAAAAATCGTCTAGTGCTGCCACCATAGTGTTGTTAGTAGCACTTGAAAAATCGGGACAAAAGCGGGACTCAAAGGCTCGACATCTTTTAATTTCTAACAGGCAAACATTACGGTTAAGTCTTACATAGAGAGGGCTAGAATAAACAATGTATAGTCAAGTGTCAACAAAGAAGTTTTCGAAAGTTTAGTAACCCATTCTTATTTTCTTAATTTGCTTTGCAAACGCTGCCATGAACACACTTCAACAAGCTAAAAGCATCACAACAAGTTAAAATATGTTTGCTCCATACCTAATCAATTAAGCCTGATTTTTGGTACAATTCAAGTGTAAAATACAGAAACAATAAACACCGAGAAATTGGGACGATCGCCACAATCTCTTGGTTTCGCACCCAATCAATCATCAACCAATAATGTTATATTTTAAATTATTATATTCTGTGATTATAATTAACGACCCAAAGTGTTGGTCTCTAAAGGTTTTGTAAAACCTCAAAAGAGTGCCCCAGACCCCGCAATATTAAAAACTTTTATAAACTCTTCTAATTAAGGTTGTCAAAAACTTGTAATGAGAGCACCACCCCTCCTGTAATAAGTAGCGGTAAAGCATTTTTTTTGTTATAAAACTACAAAAATAGTGGGACGTCCCGCAAAACCTTCGCAGTACTAGCTTGCGCCCGCGGCTATTGCTCTGAAATAGTGCGGGAACTACGAAACTTATCATAGCATGCGCTTTGTAACGGCCCGTAATGCCCGTGTAAGCTGTATTATCGTTATTGAAACCGTTTCTGTGCTTAATGGTCTGAGATTGAGAGAAAATATTAATTTTACTCCTATAATATGGTTCGATATAAAGGCGTTGTTATGATTGCAACCTTCAGGAATATGTAAGAGTAAATATAGGCACAGATGATGTAGAAAAGTACTATTTTATAGGACCACTTTTTTAGTTTCTAATTACATTATAGGTGACTAAACTAATCCAAATAATCTTATGTTCGGTAAAGCTATGATCTACGGTCTCGCGTCATTTTTAAGAATAAAAAAAATTAAGAATAAATAAAATATAAAAAGGTTTTAATTTATTTCGGGAAGTCGGGATTTTCGTTGCTGTTTTCTTTCCTAAAAACATTAGTTTTATTGAACCCCCAAACCATGTGTGGAGGGCGGGGTTTGTTTATACTTTCAGCGTGTGGGTTGATTAGTTCTTTTAAAAAAGACATAAGCTAAATTACCCGTAGGTAGGCACCTAAAAGTTTTGTAATTCGCCAATAATACGCTGTACGTTGTAGCTTGCGCGATAATACTTACAATTGATTGAATAGAGACAGTTGCCGTTGATTACCTACTTTACTGGCGAAAAATAAAGCATATAGGTACACAGCAATACTAATTTGTCTATCTTCTTGTTGAATTACATTCGGTGGGCAAGGGTCACGCCCACGAACATATCACGCCAGAAACCACAGGTCCACAAATTTCACAATATGCGCTTCCAATTTTCGCTTTCACCCTATATTAAATTAATGTTTGCGCTGGATTTACTGCGTTGCATATTTTACGGTTTTCAATCAGCTGTCAGATGGTAATAACTTCTCAGATTGCTGTTATCCAAGTTGTTGTAATGGAAACGAAAACTGAATTAGATAAGATTGCCATCTTGGTAAAGTACGTTTGTTCAACTTTGACATCCAGTACATTTTACTAAAATACAGGGTTGTTGTTTAAATTCGCAAGGGAGATTCGAACACGGGAGGATGCATTTTGAAAAAGATCACAATTAGGTGACAAACGACACTAACGTGTATTTTTTTAAACTACGAAAAAATTAAAAAGGTTTGTTTGTTAGGTAGCTTCTTTTTAGGGATAGATTCTACTGCTCAAATACATCATGTTTTGCAATGGGATCAATATATAAATCGCAAATAAAAATGTCACTACCCCATGCTCAGCTGGTGTAGCTTGTGCGGGATGATTGAACTTAATTTTTCGATTTTGATGTTTTTTCCATAGAAAAGGTTGTTGTTTAAGTTATATGAGATAGATAGACACTTTATTGAACAAAAAAAACATTAAAAGTGAGTAAATTCGACGACCTCCGTAGCCGAGGAGAGGCGAGCATACTTGGACTTGGTGTCGATCACTATCTCTGAGGTCCCGCGTTCGATTCCCAGTCGGTCAATGTAGAAAAATAAATTTTCTATATTGTCGCGGGTCTAGGTGTTGTGGTGCCGTCGTTATTTCTGATTTCTGTAACACAAGTGTTTAAGCTACTTATCATAGGATCAGAGCAATGTCTCAGAGACAGTTAAATGTACTGCAATCAGAGACACAGTTAAATGTACAGCAATCAGGCAGTCTTATCGCCAAAACCGATCTCTGAGTTTTGACTAGATCATGTAGAATCACCCCCTAAAGGAAGTTAACTATACAAATAAAACCTTTTTGACAATAGGTGGCATTGTGCAACTTCTACATCGCGGTATGACATTAACTTTTTAAATATATACAGGGTTATTTGTAAAACATCAACAACCTCTTTGGGGCTGATTCTGGTGCTCAAATACAACAACTTTTTCTATGTGACCAACATTAAAATCTAAATAAAAATTCACTTCTCCATACAAACTGATGTCAGCTAGTGGCGGCTTAGATGGGGAAGTTAATTTGTTTTGCGATTTCAATGTTGGTCCGATATAAAAAGTTGTTGTATTTGAGCTCTAGAATCAGCCCCTAGGAGGTTGTTGATGTTTTCAAAATAGCCCTGTATAAGCCCTATGGTACACGTGACTAGTCACGTTACAAATGTCTGACTAATATGACCGAGCAAATTGGACATTTTCTCAATGTGACCGGACATTTTGGACATTGATTGTCACTAACGTCACATTCAATTCTATTGACAAACTATGAAAAAAGAATTTGGTCACAAATAAGTGCATTATTTTAAGAGAGACAAGCTTTAGTAGTGATGATCTATAAAGAAATGAAATTTCTAAAATCTTTCTGCACGAACAAGCTAAAAAGTGTCGTATCGTTACCGGCGAGTTTGTTTTTAGTTCGATCTAGTCCAATTACATGTTTTATTGAATGTTTTTATTGTCAAATACTTAGCATTTAAGACGTACTTTAGTGGAATTCTTCTTTTTTTAATTTATACTATAGAAAAATATGTGACCATCGTGACAATAAATGTCCAATGTGACCAAGCATTTATCATAAATGACGGACGCTTACAGCATATGACCGTCAATTTACAACTCTACACCTGACAATATAGTAAGCGATATGGTGAATGGTAATATCCGAAAAACTATTGTTTCATTTCTGAAACCCGAAGCACCTACTTGCAGGACTTTTAGCTGCGACAAATAAAATGTGTCAATTGACTCTGTTTGTAAAATTTATTTAATAATTAATTCTTAATTGAAATGTCTTTTGTTATATAGTTAACGGCCATTTCTGTTGCTTATTACAAATTGTTAGCATTGATATTTTATGTTGTAATGAAAGCTCTACGCGGTTACATTGTTAACTGTGTAATTAACATTTGAGTGGCTACATTATTTGTCATTGTGGAAAATACAGGGTGTGTGACTTTATGGACAGAAAGCACGCTTATTTGACAATATTATAAACAGTGTCAGTTAAACCTTCCGGCTTCCTACGCCACTGTTGTACTCGTAAGTACCAACCAAACAGCTGATTAAATTAAATTAAATAAATTGTTTTCACAATCACACCAATTATCTAACCCCAAACTAAGCAAAGCTTGTACTATAATGATGAAAGACTTAGTAAAAGCCAAAAAATATATCTACATATTTAATATAATATAAATATTTACATTGCAAAGGGGTGCCAAATCTTCAGGAGTGGCTCAGAATCAGTAACTTAATTAAACTATGCAAAGAACAAAACAAGTTTTTTTTCACATTTAATTATTTCTATGGGCTGTTAAAATCATATGCGTGGATAATTTAATTCATTCATGAAAAAATTGCACCGTATGTGCACCGCGTATGGTCCTTGATGGCTCGCCGTACCTACGCCTCTGATAAATGGCCGCGCGACTTACGTAGTCTCGTTATTGACTTTATTTTCGGATATTTTAAAGTATTTATTTTCCGTGAAATACGATTATTAAAAATAATAACGATTAAGACGCTTCTTTATAATGTTCCCTAGATTTATTTTTAAAATTTGATACCCCTTTGCAATGTAACCCTGTATATTTAAAAGTCATAGAACAAAATGTAGTTCCACGGTTATCGTAAAGTTACGGGACACCCTGTATACTTGCAATAAAGTGTACTGCTAACTAAGATGTCGTTCTTTGTCATTTCCCCCCTATCTACCATCTGTGAAAGTCCCAACTAATGCTACACATTTTCTCATAGAGTAAGGTGTTAGTTAATTTCACAATGACAACATTATTTGCCAACACAAAACCTTCAGTTAACCTAAACTGTACCCTAAGTTAAATGTCAGTTAGTGCCAAGCTTGCTATCCGTATTGTTCGGTTAGTTTTGCAATTCCCGATGTTATTAACAAGTCTGCACTTATTTGGTGTTATCATTTCATAAGTTAAGTATTGCTTAGGTTAATTAATTTTACTTTCACAAAGCAACGAGACTCGAGATAATTCAGACGATCGATTATATTACGGTTTTAGCCCATTGGGCTAGTTTCCTAAAAAAATTTAATTAGTCCGTCAGTTAGATTAACAGAAAATATTGGTCACGTATTGTTTCTTTTCTCAATCAAACAAAAAATGATGACAATACTCGTATAGCCCGTTAAAGTTCCGCTTAACGTCACGCATTGCGACTCTTTTTAGCAAGGCGTGACGTCACGTGCTCACTTTGATGCACTTTATCTTCGTAATTTTTTGTTTGATTGACAAAAGACAAAATATGGGTCCAATATTTTTTGATAATCTAACTGACGGACTAAATAGAATAGTCTTTTTTTGACCCAGGAAACTAGTCCAAAGTCATTTTGCTAATAACAGTAGAAATAAGGTAAACGACAAGGTATTTCCTACCGAAAGTTATTGTTTCTAGCTAATTTGGGGTTGCTAAAGACGAATATGCTACTGAAAAAAATCTATGTAAACTGAAAATCGGTTTTTCAGGATACTTAATTGAGGGATCGGGCCAAATGTTGGTACACTCACAATTGTGGGGGTAGATAAATGAGACCATATTATACAGAAAATTAATTTTAATTATCATGCAACTGGTCAAAATTATCATAAAACTATTAGTATTATTTTTTTACAAAAGCAAGATAGACATTAAATAGGTACATAGAGTTATGTAAAACCAGATTACTAAAAAAATAAATATCTTTTCCTCGGTTGATGTAACTTATGGCATGGGTTTCTTATGTGGTAATATTTAACTTATACAGGTCCGAAATAATACTGACAAGGAGCTATTACTTAGTAAATGAATATATTATAAATAAATAATTGATTAAAGTATATCTTAAAAATATACCCATTAAACCATAATACCTAATCGGCTCTGAAAATTTTAGGGACCTACCTGACATATTAATAGTCAAAAATTGTTTACTTAATTCTTAATATTTTATTATTTAGACTATAAGCTTTGCTCTGCGATACCTTATAGGTAACTAAGTTTTAAGTCCTGTTGCATATTATTATCATGTACCTACCACCAATGCACATCACGTAAGCAAACAAAGATTTGACTTTGAATTTGAGTCCAAAGATGGGGCATCCCTATCTATAGGTACCGGAATAATCTGGATAGTAATGCATTGGCGATAACAAGGAGGAAATAGGAGGAGAAAATAAACAAAAATTTACTAAATGAGTAACATATCAAGACAATTGTTATTAAACAAGAAACTGCTATAGTTTGCGGGCTAGATCTAATAGGGAAATCTTTTGTCGATATTTTCTCGCTAGCGACCGCAGTTTCACTGAAAGTCCATTTTACTGAAAGCGAAATCGATAAGCCATTTCGAATATCGAGTACGTTCCCATTGAATAATGTAAAAGCATCGATATTCGTCTCGGACCTCGATACAATCTTTAGGGAAGTTCAGAAATAAAGTAAACGACAATTTGAACTTTGATAATCATTGTAGTAGAATAATGACGAGGTACTAGCTACCTCGTCATTATTCCACTACAATGATAGGTCTACTACGTCGCAAGGAATACAATGACGTTTTATACATAAACATACGAAATACATGAAAACAAGTAACTACAAAGTAAAATGATGAAGACTCGATTGGCGTAGTGGCAGCTCAGTGCTTTGCCTTGAACGCAAAGGGTTTCCGGTTCCCAGTTCGGGTGAATTCAGAAAACAAACTTTACTAAATTGGCTCGGGACTGGGTGTGCTGGGAGAACACCTGGAAAAATTTATTGTCTACACAAAGTTAGTTTGCCATAGAAAGTAAAACTGTCGAAAAAGACCTTAGGTAACTTTATAACTCCAAAAATAGGAATTTTTTTTTTAACAAACAGAATTCAAACTTTAGTATTAATAATTTGGGGAGGCCTATATTCAGCAGTCTGAAAGCTGAAATGATGATGATGTTGATTATTAATGTAAGTAGAAGTTAAACAAAAAGTGAATCATGTAATAGTTTATATTCCAGTAGCTAAACATTACTATGTATCGGATATCAGCGTTTAGTTCGAACTAAAATCTCGATTGTATCTCGTTTTCACCGAGCATTGAAACAGTTCGATTATCGTTCGTTTTACAGAATATTATCAGTGTTGCCAATAAATTCTCGGGCTAGAATAGGAGCTATCTCGGTCGTAACTCAGTATTAGGTAATTGTAACACGTGCTTGAAAGCATTTGATAACAGTAATAAATTGTAAAGTCGTATCAGCAACTTATACGGCGATATGAGCCTGTGCTTTCTTAAATGAACTATAGGCAGGCAGGAACTATAGGCAGGCAGGAACTATAGGCAGGCAGGAACTATAGGCAGGCACTTTTAACAAACGTTGAAAATTTATAGCAGGTAATAATGGTTAGTGAAACGCCAAAGGTGGATACATGTTTTGACGCTAACGTTACCTAATGCTATTTTGATCATTTGCTTTTTAGGATTTCGTAGAATTTCATAAAAATCACGACGTTATTTAAATAACAAAATTAAAAGGAAAACTATTACAGCTAAAGATAGAATTTTCAAGTAACAAACTTGTAAATTGTTATGTAAACTGTATACAGGGTTATTTGTAAAACATCAACAACCTGTTAGGGGCTGATTCTGGTGCTCAAATACAACAACTTTTTCTATGGGACCAACAATGAAATTTAAAAAAAAACACTCCATACAAACTGATGTCAGCTGGTGGCGGCTTGGTATGGGAAAGTGTTTTTCTTTTTGCGATTTTAATGTTGGTCCTATAGATAAAGTTTTTGTAACTAAGCACCAGAATCAGCCACTAGGAAGTTGTTGATGTTTTACAAATAACACAGTTTTACAAATAAAATTACTTAGATGATGATGTTACTTATATAAAACAGAGGCCCAATTCCCGTAATTTGACAATAGTCGCAATCCGGTGTCGATCCGCTCCCAGTAACATTACGGTCACAAACGGTATTCTCGTAAACTTCTAAATTGACGTAAAATTATCAAAACTATCCCAATCACGACTGAAAATAGAGCAAAAAAAATCTAACTTTGGTTTCTTCCATTTTTAGTGACATTACGAACTATAATTGCATTTTTTTGGGTTTATGAGAATACCGTTTGTGATCGTAATGTTACTGGGAGCGGATCGACACTGGATTGCGACTAATGTCAAATTACGGGAATTGGGCCTCAGGTAGCAAATACCGCATGGCCTAGGCCTATTGTGACGGGAAACTATAGAACCCTAAATTGCGCGTAGCCCGACATCGCATATTGATTTGCGTATAAGCAAAGGAAGAAAATAAGCTGCTGTAGGTTAGGAATTTGAATCTTATAATTTCTATATCCTATAGTCTTGTGTCGTTTGCCTATTAAAACATATTTAAAAAAAAAACTTGATGACTGCCATAATTGGACTTATACGTTATCAGGTCTTGAAAAAAAAAACTGAAAAAATGTTAGGGTCCCGGTCATTGTGATCTAAAGAGAGATTGTATTTGATTACCAGTTGGGCATCGTCATTCGTCGTCGATACCAGTTGGTATCGACTACGCTGAAATCCAAACTTTAAAATTAAAGAACATTGTAAGTATTCCCAAGTTTAGGGATGCTGAAATTGACGTAAAATTTTTGTAAACCTGTTGAGATCATAAACAGTGCTTTCCACTCAAAGGCTCAAGATAAATGCAGGTATACGCCCCTCCACGGTCTGACCACACTGAGAATGCACATAATGTAATACAACACCTTAATTGATATTGCAAACGCAATGCCGTGAGAAGCAGTAATTTTACATGTGGTTTTGAAAAGAAAGATCGTATGCAAATTTCACAAACCTTTGTATAGAATCTTCCTCATTATATGTAAGCTCATTTATATCTTTCGTCGCTACGCATAATTTTTCACTTTTGTACAAAACTACATTCCAACTGTCTTTTTCCAGTTCTTGAAGACATTCTTCCGTCTAACGGCAGTATCTTTTTCCGTGTATTACAATTCTGTTAGATTTGTCACGTAAAGTCCGTTTCCTTATTTATTATCTGCCGTTATCATTCACATTTCATATCCTGCAATATATGAAATCATAAGATCACTAGGTATTATCTATACTAAGTCGTGCTCATGACTTTCGAACGTAATAACCAACTGTTCTGCAGATAATTAATATTTTCCGACCCTGCCAATCCTAACTCCTCCATCTAGGTGTTATATTTTGTAGTCTCTCGTAATTCCGATGGAAACCAGTCATTACCTTGCTTGCAATTATTCTGCCTTTAGTTCCTTCCCGGTCAGGCCTTAAATCTCGCTTTATTTTCATTTTCATTCTGAATTATGGCCTTTTGAAGATTGCAGTAATTTCGCAACCGCTTAGACATGCAACGCAACTTTGGATCTGTATTTTGTTAAGGTAATCGACATTTGATTATTTAGTCTTAGTATTGTCTGTTCGAATGTTCTTTAGGTTTTAGGTCATTACAGTTTTTTAAACAGTTTCGTTTCCTTGTTTTCTAATGATACCATGATTTTGAGTTTTAAACTTTCGTCCATGTTTTGTTTTAAATAGTTAAAATCAAACTTAAAAATGACTGCTTATTTTTCGAGTGTCATATAGTTTTCAGATATGCTTTTTAATACTATCAGTACTATTATTAGTTTGGGGTCAATTGCAAAACTACAATAAGACTAATAGTTGTGGTCTAAAGTAATCGTAATAAAAGATCATTCACCTTCGCCGTTATTACTTGCCAATCAAACTTTATCACGTCGACCTTGGCTGCTGCATTCTGACGAGGTCTGGCCCTCCAATATCCGTCGGGAACTATTGTGTTGGTTTCCTGTCGCGCCTCAATTAATACTCTTTTACGACTTATTAGTTGTACGTAATGGCTAACGGTTCCGTTGGGAGCATGGGAGCACTTTATGTCGTGAGACTGCGTTGGGGGTCGATTGAACACGTGGTCTCAACGTTAATGTTCGGACATGACGTCAGTCATATCTCATTGTAATTGCGCAGCTTTAAAAAACATTGTAATGTTTCATTTTCAGCTGGTTTTATTTGCTTAATGCAGTAATTTTTTAATTGTCATTGCTTGTAGGTGTAGGATATGAAAAACAGCATTTTACTTTTAAAATTGGTCTATTAATTGCGAAAATTTTAATAGCTTCTGTATGTACCTACTTACAAATGAATAAATGTAATTTGATATTAATAAATATAATACTAAGAATCAACGAATTCATGATCCTAACATTATTGCTTGTAGAAAGCATTAAAAAAATACGCCTCGCGTATTGTGTTTATTGTAGAATGTTCCAAATCGGTCGACTTCATACCCAACAGTGCTTATATGGGATAATTACTACCCGTTGAAAGCATTTTCAATTAAATCCCGTTCATTTGTGTTTAAAACAATTAGATTCCAAATTACCATAACTCACTTTAGAGACACCAAAAATCACTGGCCTGAATATAGGCAAGTCTTTGTTGACTATTTCCGTTATTTAGCACAGATCCATCATAGAGTAGAGCTCATGCATGTCACTCTGAATGCATTGGTTGCTCACCGTTATGATTAAGGTTGTGTAAATTTGCACCAAAAAGGTACGATTGATGTTTTAAATTATTCATGTTGGGCGGTTTGATTGAAGCGTTTCTGGTGTATAATGTTTAGTCTTGGATGTAAAAGAATTGATGGGAAATGAGTAAGAATACTTTACTCAGTGGTACCGTGAAAGTAGTGTCAGAAGTGTTTTGAAAAGAGCTCTTCTTATTTGTCGGATTAAACTTCATTTGTTTTCTGTAAACAAAGGAATTTCTGATGTTGTTGACAAATAAACAATAAAGTCAGCAATTCCATTTTACGGTATCTACTGAATACAAAACAATCTTCGCAACAATAACCACCAAATACGGCGTATTACGGCTCGTACATTAGCCATTTCTGTGCTCATCCGGACGTTTATATTCATTGCGGTTCCCATCGTCACAAAAGAGCCAAGAATCCGCAATCAGATGTGATGTGCGATTTATATAACTGTCGTCGTCTCGCTAATGGGTATTTTACTTTCTGCACATTACCCGCTGACCTCTACTTGCTTGCCTATTGCTTTCCCTCTTATCGTCATGTCTCTTCATAAATCCCGATTGTTAGATCCAGAGACTACCCTATTACATCCACTGTCTTTATGTTAATTTCACGCTCAGACCTCTGACTCGTCGTGACTCTAACGTCATTATTCTTAATTTGCAGTTTGTCGTAAGCTTTACCCGTATCTGCATCTTTATAGACTATTACGCAAATTTTATTTGAGTTGGCAACATTTGTGTGGAACTAAACGGAGGTCAGCGTAATCTAATTGGAACTATAAAGGAATGAAACGATTGTTTACTGGTAGCGAATTCATAGTATAACTCCAGCTACAGAATTCCACTTATGTTAGGGTTTTCTATCAATGCCCAAGACATTGACCATCATCAGAGATAGATAATTTCAACTCTCTAGTTGCATTTTACTACTAACTCTTTACTCTAAACAGATATAATTGCAAAAGATACAATTTCGAACCAGTTGCAATTAAAACGTGGTGAAAACCAATTCATACTGGTTGACTGGTAGAGAATGCTTCTTGGCATTAAGTCCGCCATTTGTACAATTATTTTTAAATGTGCAATAAAGTATAAATAAATAAATACAATAAATATTAAAACTATAAAAATTAAGACCTTCGTAGCCAAGAGGCGAGCACGGTGGACTTGGCGGCGCCATCTCCGAGGTCCCGGGTTCGATTCTTGGTTGTGTCAAAGTAGAAAATGAAGTTTTCTTTATTGTCTCGGATCTGGGTATTGTGGTACCGTCGTTTCTGTTTTTATAAGACAAGTGCTTATCTACTTACCTTAGGATCAGAGCTATGTATGTAAAAAAAAAAAAATGTGTTGCATTAGTGTATTTTAGAGGTATAATTTAATCACAACTATTTTATGTAGTGGATTTTAATTATACCAAATATCCTACCTATCATCAAATATATACAACTAACTCTATTTCAAATTGCCACAATAACACTGTTTCCCTTTATCATTACAATATGTATACATTGTGATTGAAAAGCTTATAAGGAGGCTTTATGTCAATCAGTAGGCCATCAAACTGCGCATGCTCATTTCTGAATCCAGTGTTGCCTTTCCCGAATCGTATCGCGTTTTATAAACAACACTCAAGATTTATAAGGTGAAATTCTGTCACTTCGAAACCCCAGTTCACGAGATCGTGACAGTTTTGCGGGTCTGTGTTATCTCTAGCACGATCGTCGCAGGCTTCAGCTTCATTACCACGGTTTCCAGAATTAGAACTGTTGGGGTGTTGTTTATGGAGGTGTTAAGTAGAAACGTATTCTCCATCTCTTTCTATTACATGTTTGACGAGAGAGTAGATTGATTGCGAAGAAACACATTTCAAGATTTGTTACGTTTGCTTCTAATTAGTAACGTTGACGATAATGTTGTCTTTGAAGGTTGATAAGCAGCGATTGTCTCATTAGCGCGATGATTGCGCCTTCAATGTGTTCAATTCTCGGTTAGGTCAATTTAGAAAACATATATAATAAGCACACCTAAAGCTGAGAGGGCTTTAGGTGTGGTGATATATGCCAAACATACATTAATTAACATAGACATTATTTTTTGTAGCTCATCTAATGATGAGATCTATCTAAATTACAAACACAATTTTTAACGAAGTAATTATACGCTGTTTATTCTTAAGGTCAAGCACTTATCCCATTGGTACTTAAAGTAATTATTATTGTCCATTGTAATGAAGTTAAAATACCTCCAAGATTAGTTAATGTATCTCTGGCATCTCAGGCGTCTCCGTATGCATTTCTAGAAGTCCACAAGCGGGAAAAGTTTCCATAAGAATAACGTTCACAGTGGGAACTTTTAATTAGATAATCAGTAGTTGATAATTAGTTAAGCACCTGTTGTGGCCGTACTTACTAGTTAAGGATGGAAATAACTGGTTGTTGGTTGTCGACCACTTGTTTGAAGCAGTTTCTATGATAAGTTACGTTAAGTCGAAGGGTGGGGAAAAAACTTTGCTCGGTTTATTTAGTTATCGAGAGTAAATAATACATAGTTTTTCCATTCCATGACCGTCTAGTTTATTGGTTAGTTAGTGGTCTGGGCTACAAAGCCAGGCGGTTGTGGGTTCGAATCCCGCAAGGGGCAAATGAGCACGATTTATTGAGTGCCTAAAGTTGTTAACCATTCTAATCTCTCATAGCCATGTACAATATGGTTTTAATAAATTTAACAGAGAACTAGTTAGTTGCAATTTTACTTGAAGCTGTCTGTTAATTATTGTTAGTACGAATAATAAAGTCCATATTGAGAAACTTTTATGCAAGCTTTAGTTATATGTTTCGAAGCTGCGCTTAGTTTCACGCAAATAGGTTATTTCGTAAACTATGTAAGTGTGTGTTTGGATTTATGTTCGAAGTATAATGTGCAAGTACGGTCGGGTGCAAAAATTATTAAAATACATTGTAATAAAAAGTTTTAGTCATATCTACAGGGTGTCCCAAAAGGGGTGTACCAGCAGGCGTCAGGTGAAAGAGGACACTAATACCTATCGATTGGACCCCATGTATGTTCAGCGACATTGAACGATTCTCGAGATATTTAGTTTAGAATGGATTTTGACCTGATTACGAATTGATCCAGAAAAACACGTGTAACTAAACGGTTAGTGCTCGAGCCCCAATTGTTTTTACTGAAATAGTCCAATAATGTACCTTTCTGAGTAAAATATCATTTAAACATTATCATAAAACATTTTGCGAAAAAGTAAATTTATATCAATCTGGTTATTTGTTAATTTTGATAATTTCTCTGTAACTTAGTCTCGCTCTAGTTAAAAATAATGTACATGAATATTTTCTGTTATGTACCTTAAAACCTTCCTTACTTAGTTGACTAACAGCTCAGTAAGTTTCAAACATTTGCTTCCACAGCTTCATATAAAAATATCGAGTGACATGGAAGGAGACAAAAGTTTCCTCGTATTTATTACTTAAATAATAATTATCCAGATATATTTAAAAAATATTTTTTTTTTAATAAGCATTTATTACTTTAATTTTACGTTATGTGTTCAAAATGACGACCGTTTCGAACCCGCAACCGCCTAGCTTTGAAGTCCGGAGCTTGAAGTACACGAACCACTACACCAGACGGTCGGTCAAAAGATAGGACAGTTTTAATGAATCTTAATGATAAATTCTGTTCCCGTAGGAAGATTATGCATTCCTCTTTATTATAAAGTCTACGCAAAAGCTACTACAGCATAAAGTGTTTATACATACTTGTATTAATAATAGCATTTTAACAATCGATACATATTTAAACAGCTGACTATCCATTTGCTGTTTTAGGGTTTACTACATGTAGGGATGAGTCGTTGTCACGGTTTCCTTGGATTACGTATTCGTGTGTGTAAATCGAATACCCATGCATATGTATTGCAGTATGGGCTGCTCACGAAAAGCGCGAGACATGCGAGTTTGATACATTACGCTTGTATTTCGCTGGAATCATGAATATCTGAACACTGATACATTGAGTAATAGCCGGCATCAAAATCAGGTTTATACTTTTAAACCTATATTTGATGCTGACTTTGATAATAATAATATTATCTTAGTGCCACAGAATACAAAAGCTGTAGAAATTGTATTCGTTTTATCATTTTTATTTAACGGATGACGGAATGATGTAACGGATTCAGTGCATTAATATCTACCAGTCAACTGAGTCAACCGTAGGTGAACAGGAATATACGCATCTATACGAGGAGGCATTGAAAGTCATGTCCAGCAATGAACTTTCAAAGGCTGATAATGACGATGATGAAAAAAAAATTCTGACTGCATAAAGGGTAATTCGTTCATGGGAAAATGTATTCACATTTTCAACAAATAACTAGCTAGTCTATTGCTAAACTACCTATGTATTTTAAATAGCACGTCAAGATAATTATAATAATAAATGGTTATTCACTGTTAATGACTATTTAAATCAGGCCCGTCCAACATACGGCCCCCGGGCCACGATGTGGCCCGCGTAAGTCCTTCATCCGGCCCGCGACGACATCAATAGATATTGCGCAATTTTAGTTAATTCGATCATCTACTTATCTATCGACATTTCTTTCGGCCCGCTACGGTTACAGAAATACTAAACTTGGCCCTTCACAAAATTATGTTAGACACCCCTGATTTAAATGATAAACATATGGAATTAAATACTTCCGTGCTCGCACAGGTACATATTTTTATCTTGTAATGTAAACATACTATTTAAAAAGAGGCTGACAATAGTGTCCCGAGTTTCTTTCGCTGCTCTTCTTCTCTGCGCTAGCCCACAATATTGTCCCAAAGCAGTGGTAGGGCTAAAATTATTGGGTCGTGTAAAAGCGCTAAATTTAAGCCTATTTGCAAATATTAAATTGGGTTTTTATTGTGATTACGGCCATAATAATTTTATTCTTGTCAGTTTAAGTATAAAATTTCATTATTTCATTATTTTGTCCTGTTGGGCTACTACAAGCCGGAAATGAAATCTTATCATTGTAAAATAAAATAAAAATGAAAAGATGTAAGAATGATATTGGAGTACGAATATTTTATTATTCGCAATTGCAAAAAATAAAACAAAAAGTAAAAAGATATAAACTCCAAGTAATTTCTTTTGACATGTTTCTTTGAGGCCATAATTTCTTGACATACACTTAACATTCTCATTGCACCCAAATGTTACTGCCGAGATCGTATCTTATATCTTTATGTTGTGCTTTCTCATGATTACGCTACTTGTGAATTTTTATTGCCCTGATGTTTATGTTTTTATACACGTAATGCTTTATCGGGTTAAATAACTGGCCAGAGTACAGTTGTGGTTTCTGTAGCAACAATAGGACTAATAATTATTAAAATAACTTGGTATTTAGTAAGTAAGAGCGGTAGGTAAGTGATTAGAGACTCGCCTGACAGTGGGAGTTCGAATCCCAGTACTTACTTCGATCATTATGGATGATCATCATCGATCAAGTGGCAACACGAATAGGCGTTCTAAGTCGGCGTACAGACCATAATCTTAGATGTTGCAAGCCTAATTATTACATTTAATTTATGTTCATCGATTTTTCGTGATAAATCCTCATCAAAACGAGTCGTAAGAGTGCAAATAAAAGCTTACTGCTGAACTCTGATTTCATTCCCTATTTTTCCACCCTTACGGTAGAACTTTTTACCACTTTCCTTTAAGTATGTATAAGATATTCAATTAAAAAAATATCAAAAATCAGAAGCGGTTTACGTTTATCGATGATAACATAGATACAAAAATCAGTTGGCGTGGAATATGGATGGAGTTTACGCAATGTTTGATGAGTTTCTTATAGATCCCATTATCAGAACTTGACTAAAATATGAGACCATTCCGTAAGTAAGTATTTTCAAATAAAAAAAGAATCATTGAAATCGGTCAACGTGGTGACGAATAATCGCTGAAAATACATTAAATATATAAAAACCGGCCAAGTAAGAGTCGAACTCGCGCACCGACTGTTCCGTACCAACTTATAGCAATGTAAATAATTCGTCTTTAACGGAAATCGCGTCTCGAAGATATTTACCGATTTTCCAAGTTTGTTAAATACATTTTTTTTAAACTTTTGCCTTTATTTGTGCTACAAGACATCGCTTCTTGCCAAATTTCATGATTCCAGGTCAACGAGAAGTACCCTATTAATTTTGATACCCTTAAGAGAGCGAAATATACGTTTTTTGCGACATAAACCACCGTATCGTATATATATATATTTTTTTTTAAGTTAACTTAGAAATTTGATTTATTCACAGCTTCAAGAGACTGTATAAAGGGTCGTGACAGACAGACATACGGACGTACGCACTACAAAGTGATCTTATAAGGGTTCCGTTTTTTTTCTTTTGAGGTACTTCCGTACCTGAACCGTACGTAACAAAAGAATCCGATAAATTGAGAACCTCCTCCAATTTTGAAGTCGGCTCAGAAATATCCGTTTTTTATTTATTTTTAAATTGCAATATTAATTGTTGTTATGTTTAAATTTTATTTCGGTGATTCGAAACCGAATTTACAATCTATTTAATCCTCTTAGGCTTCATCATCAATTTTGACATATGAGAAATGAAAACATAAACCGCTTTGATAATAATTATGTTTCTAATCAAAAAGAGAAGTACTTTTATCAATTTTTAAATTAGAAAGCAAATGTTTAATAATCTGTTAGACTAATCATCTGTTAAAAAGTAAGTAGTAAAGGATGTTGTCTGTTATTAATAGTAGCGATTACAGTTAACGTAACTGATAGGTAGACGAGAATATAAATCGGATAAGTAAAGGTAAACCAATTTGTTATTATATAACAACTTTCAGTTTGCAATTACACTGTATATAGAATGATACGCATCTTATTATTTCTCCGTATCGCCAAAACAGATTATTATTGCTATTGTTAGAAAATAACAATTAAATTATATCTGAAAATGTGTAGATTAAATATAGTTAGATGATTGTTTATAGCAGCACATACTTCCGATTAGTGACGTGCATTGTAATATGTCGATATTTTTGGAATAATTTATCTAAAAACTCTAAATAGTAGCTCCTTTTTGCCTAATGTTTTTAGCAATTGCATATTTTTCCTATGTATGTTTTAATAATTCCCTTCTGGTGTAAATTTGTTTCATGAAGCGAGCTATTAAGAAAGTCAATTTTATTGATGGAAACATGCTAAGAGCGTTAATGTCGCACGGCTTTTCATACAGACTTTCAAGTCAAATTTATTGGAAACGAACAAACCGATTCTAATAAGACTGGTCGATCAATAGCCATAGGCCATAGCAAGATTTGATTGTAGTCTTTAAAACCTGGGTTAATCGACTCGATATTCAAATCGGGTGATATCGACACAGCTTCCGATGTTACCGCTGGATAGGCACATAAATTTGCTTTTGCGGTGCATTTCAAGCCTACAATGGAAAGCGGTTGCCCTATGGCACATGATTTAGCTCCAACGTGTGAGGTGTCTAGGCACAATGGAGTGAAATATAGTAGGGCGTAATTGCAGAAGGTTAGGTGTCAGGTAGTGGTGTACGAGTGTCGCCTGCCTTCCGGTGGACTTAGCGGTGATGGTGGTAGTAACTCCCGTCAACTGCATATTGCGTGATCTGTCTGGAGGATGCCGCATTGTCCTCGAGGTAACATCTGTGCCTTCTGTACTGGTGGTTTCAGGCCGTCTCTGGCGCGATAGAGTGAATGCTATCTGCGATCCTCAGTCGTCCTTATAGCGGCCTGAGCAAGGACAGAAAGCTTCTCGAATGTAGACAATCTGCCAATCTAAGGTCTGGATAACCGCTATTGTAAAATGTGATTATACTATTCATGACTTTTACATAATTATATCGAACCGCATTGTCGCTACGCTATTGATACTATCGGTACTATTGTAAGATTTGTAAGTCATTAATCAAGAGACAGAAGAATGAGCCGCACTACCAAGTGAGTCCACTGGTTCCACCTGTTTTGTGGTCCGTAACTCCTAACTTTATGGCACTAGTTTGGTCTGTGATTTCTCCCGTTGTGGTCGAAGGTTTGAAGTCTTCGAATTTTACTTGAAATTCTATTTTCCACATAATATAGTCAACGGGAAAGTCGTAGACTGAAAGATGTACTCGTACTTGACCTAAAGGGAACGTGGTAAGAAAGTGTGTTAGTTTATCCGTTAATCACGGGTTAATCAAGTAATTAAGTATCACTAAACCGAGATTATTATTTGAATATATTCATTGGATGAATATTATACTGAACAATATATTATTTAATGCCTTATTTACACCAAAAATATAATGTGTTGCTTTGTAACGGAGTACGTAAGTCGATACGAATTCATTATTTTAGTATTTATCTAATACAGTAGGAGAGTTGCCATTTTTTTAAGTTGAGCCTCAACTTATAAAATGGCAACAACAGGGTGAGTGTAACTTTGTGTCCTGTTATTTTTGTGTCCATTCTATTGTAGGCACATCTGTGGAATAAGAACGTAGGCTGAACTTTCCATATGGTCCTACATAAGGCCTGGAGACGTATTTTTGAATTATGCGAATTACAATCCGAACACGAAATCGCCAGATTCGCATGCGAATTCCTAAACTCACTATTTTTGAAAATTCATTCCGTGAATTCTGCTACGAGTGGTCCTACCCACTCGTTTTTCGATTTCTACTAGTAGAAAGTACGGAAGAATGACATTGTCAAGTAAACATATGTTTGTCAGAAATTTGACATAATAACTTTTTATTTACGTTCCGTTTATAGCGATTTACTACCGGTTTTTGAAATCAATGAGTTTTTGCATTCCGTTTCATAATATTTTCTGCGTAAAACGAAATAGTTACGAGTGATTCAAAAATGCGTAAAATCGTGAGCAATAGAAATTAATTTCATACACGAATTGTTTTTGTGTTCGAATTCGAAATTCATTTCTAATGCTTCAAAAATACGTCTCCTGGCTACTTACTAAAAAGAAACCGTATCCCCCATAATTTCTAGAAAGAAAAAACTGTAATAATAAAATTAATCAGTCTATACAATCACACCTATCATTTAGCCCCAAACCACAGAATATAATAATAGCCCAAACTAAGCAAAGACGATGTACTGTACTATGGCGACTAGATAACGGATAAACATACATATACATCATCATACAACATAAACATCTATGACTTAGGTGCAAATGCTCGTGCTCATCACACAAACACTTGCCCCTTGCGGTATTCGAACCCGCAACCGCTAGGTTTTGTAGTCCGGAGTGCGATCCACTACATCAGACGGTCGTCAAATCAAACCGATTGATCGATTGCACAAAAATCAAGCCAATGAGGCTAGCAGATCTATAATTTTTGCCGGTAAACCTGTTGGTGGTTTTATTGCGTGCAGTGGTCACGAGTCGGTGTCACGACTTGGGTTAATATTTCTAAAGGATCATAATAACTTTTGTGCTTATTTAGGCAGGTGCTTGATTTGGAACGCTGGGAATCAATAAACTCCATTAGTTCCACTTGTTAACTACATAACTTCGTTGGTTATTAAAAAAAAAAAAAAATATGTATACAGTTATGGGAAATAGAATCCTTCTTTAGATTTATCTAATGTACTCGTATTTTAGGAAAGTTTATATTATATTATTATATGTCTGACCCGGACAGAGCAAGCTGAACCTAAAAACTTGCACCATCCTATCTGTACCATGCTTTATACAAATAAACTATATTATATTTTATTTCATAAAAATTTAATAAGCAACGATTTTTGGGGTTCTTCTCAAGTTAGAGTACTTATTTGAGACTCTACTTGAGATTGTACTTAATTCACGTGTTTTTATGTTAGTCTACGGGGAATATCTCAATTTTGAATCTAACTAATGTATAAATCAGATTTTCAAGAGTATTATTTCATATTATACAGGGTGTACAAAATAATAGGACACTCCTTAAAACCACGTGATCATCTGGACAAATACAACAACTTTTACTATGGGAGCAACTTTGAAATCATAATCATTTTTTCAGGTGCTCCATACATTATCATCAAGTTAGCGCCTTAGTTTGTATGATGCATCGATTTTTTTTACGTTTAGAAAAAGTTGATGCATATGAGCAGCTGATCACATGGTTTTAAGGAGTGGCCTATTCTTTTGTACTCCCTGTATATGCCCATCAACCGATTTCCTTCCTTTGTAGTAGTTTCTTCACAAAAATGGCTGAATGATACATGTTTTATTTGACCGTTCAAAATCTGCTCGTCTCCAGCAGAATATTCTTTGCGATTAGGAGGCGGCTTAAGTGAATTGTATTGCCATTTCACTGTAAACAATATATTTAGCGTGACATACGGTTTTTTGGATTGTTTGTTATGTTTTGAGTTCCAACTCTTCGCAACATTATTATTGGGTTAGTAAGAATCAAATAAATAAATATGCGGCCTAATAGCGTTATTAGGCCGCATATTTATTTATTTGATTCTTCAAATCAATCTCGGGCTGGATTTCCGGTGAAAAAAGATACAGTGGATCGACTGTATCTTTTTTATGACAACACTGTAAACTGACTTTTCATTTTTCTTTTATAATTTAAAAAGTCAGTTTTAAACGCATCCGGAAATCGAGCCCGAGATTGATGTGGTATAAAATATCATTTCAGTAGGTAACTTCGACACTAAATGACTCTACCTAGATCTTTTATCAGATTTCTGTATTACTTTACTCGCATCCATTGACTTATATATTACTTCGTACTACTATTTAAATCAATGCTCACATCACACACAGGGAGTCCTAAAAATGTGTGTTGCACAATATGTAAAAAGATCTAGTCAAGTTCTCTTAAAAACGTTTCAACATAGAAATTCAACACCAATCATCTAACTCGCGAACCAAAGTCACGGGTAGTGATAATCATGCTGTTATCACGTAGCTGTCGATAATGACGAGTCGTATCGAATCGTCTCGTTAACACCCGGTATCTCGGGATGTATCGAGCACTGCTTGAACCTGCGACCTGCACGAGCTTACGAATCTCTACTTTAGTATAGGGCTGCTAAAAGTTTCTAAGTGTAAGTCATAAAGAAAAAACCACCCAAGTGCAAGTCGGCCTTGCCTACAAAAGGTTCCGTGCAAACTTGTAGATAAAGTAGTAGATCGTTCATCATTGGAATCGAGTGTCAAATATATTAACTTTTTTTAATTTGTTAAAAAACGTATTTTTTTCTTCTTCATAATCATCTTCATCCAGGTAACATTTGAACTTACTGCCTAGGGGTTTAGACCTACTTTGATCATGAAATCATGACACTTAAACAGTTCTGTTTCGCTTCATTTTTGTGGTATCATTCATGTTTCTGATCTTTGACCTAGTGGTAGGCAATCAAAAAGGAAACAATGACTAGCTAAAATCTAAATGAAAGGCCTGCAAAGCAAACTATCCAAACTTGACCGAAGCTTGAACATGGTTCTGGAATCTTGACTTGGTTGTCAGCCTGCCAGGTGGGAGGCTGCCCACGTTGCGTCTTTTAGTTTTTAAACCTTTCCCAACAAATATCAGCTCTGCGAGTGAAACGTGAAGGCTTATATTACTTTTATATCATAAAACCAAGTCACTTATTCTTATATGTATGCATCCTTGTGGTTGGCAGCCCTAAATGACTTGACAATCGGCCTTCGTACATTTCTCTTGATACGTGAGATGATTATTATCTATCACCTCAAATAAGCATACATAATAATATGGGGAATAACGTGAAATAACATGGACTTTCATGCTAACTATCTAAATAATTTGCTGGCTGCCCGTATACACTCAGTTACACAGTATTATCGCAAGTTTTTTATTTACAGGTTATTACATTATCTGTACTTTCTATTAATATAAGTATTATATAGGGTGTTAGAAAAAGTACCAACTATTTAATTAATAATTGAGTCTTGTTTACAAAAATAACATGGCAAGTTGATTTAACGGAAAATAATGCGAATTGAATGTAAAGCAAGCTTCTTTGTTATCACTTTATCTGTACCTACAAAAACACGCTTAACGCGTACTTACCTTATTTTATATTTATCTTTGGAACTTAATACACTTTCCGAGATAAACTTGATCAAAGAAATTGAACAGATTACGATTCGTGGAAAACTACAGAACTGCAGCTGACTGTAAGCAGAAACAAGGTTCAGGGAAAGCAGCCCTTCATCTATTTTTGATCTCTTTAAGAAACATAACTGCAGCTACTTTTTGTTTTTTCCAAATTTCATCTTTAGGTAAAAAGAAGTTCTATCTTAATGTAGATCATCTTCGAATAAAGAACATCATTTAGGTTTAAATGATGTCAACGTAAATGAAATTTCGCACATACTATTACACTTGATTTTAAAATTTCGAATTATCTACGCAAACAAGTGACATAGGCACCTAAATGTAATTGCTTGTTGTAATTGTACTTTTTGGTAAATAAAGATTTATTTATTAAGAATGATAGATATTGTTCTAGTCACAAGCCTAGTGTAACTAGTTAATAATACGTGTAATGACTTTTAGGTACCAGCTCGCTCCAATTCTCTAAGAGCATTGCATCTAAAGGCATATATATATATATATATATATATATATATATATATATATATATATATATATATCTAACCAGTCCATTTTTACCCACTGCTGCGCATAATTATCCTTTTTATCACACTACTTCTCACGGTCCTGTACTAATGTCTTTCAGTTTGTCCTAGGCACTCGCACAATATCGTCGGACCAGCGGGTTTCAGACACCATTTTTAGAAATTTATCCTCAAACCAAATCCGAAAACTAAATAGTTAATATCAATGAAGTTATAGGTGATCTTCTAGTTAATCCTTATTTAAACGACCAGATCAAAATATGGTTATTTTTTACTTATTTTAAATGTGCTGTAAGTACATACAGTAATTTTATTCTACGGTGTTGTGTTCATGAGTTTTCGTGCGTAGACTTTAAGTACGGTCCCTATCGATGCCATACAACTTATACATAACTTTATCTGACATCTCTACCACGGGTTATGTCAAGACAAGAGCATGGGCGGGGTAGTTATATCTCCATCCACCGGACAATATGACAGGTGAAACCGAACGAGGAATCGAAGCGACGTCAATAAATAACGCGTAAGGTAATTCGCGGGTGTGATGATGGATGGCAACCACGCCTAGGGCTAGGGACAATAGAATTACTTGTGAATAAGAGTTTAGGGTCGATAGGACTGCTACAAAAATAATGAGGTGCCAATTATAATATCGCGTGCTGCTATCAATCTTTTCTTTCCAGGGCTTTTTGCTGTTTATTAAGCAATTGACATCCAATGTTGATAGGAGAACCAGACCTAGTAAGTTTTGCTGGACTGTCTCCGCCATTGTGCATATCACATATAATATGTTCTTTTTATTTTAACCAAACCCAGGTCCTTCCAGAAGGTTAACAGCCTTATAAGACTGCTGCAGGCTTTCAGAGAGCGTTGCTGGTGGTTGGAGATTGGAGGTGGCTTTTGATTTGCCACGCACCTAAATTCCATAAGCACGAGCTTTGGCGTTTCTTCTGCCTACATGCATCCCCTGTATGTGGGGCTGTGTGTCACATCTATGTTAAACAGAACCAGACCTATTAGGTCATTGTTGCACCTATCAATTTTTTTTTGTTTTTACATTTAATATACACATGACATATATCACGAATATGCATATGACATATTGATCTAGCTCTAGATATATAATATTTTGTATTCTATTATTGAGATTACCTGTGGGATGATAAATTTAGCTTAGTTCTGAAGTCTACGCAGGCGAAGTAGCAACCAGAAGCTAGTCGTTCTATATTGAGATGTCGTCGTGCTCATAGAAGCGTTACGTTTCATTGCTAAATAGACAAGGGGTTACAAGCTAACCCTTATCAATGTTGCATCAATATCTTTGGCTACGTGTCTACATTAGCCACTAATATACGATAATTTGATAGGCTCAATTCCTGACTCCCAGCATAGGGGCTTTACGTGCTGTTGAAGCTTTTGACGGATGATAACCCATTGTAACCACCACTGATCTCCTTCGTGTCGATGACAATTCTGTCAAATTTTGGATGACAGGACCCTTACCTTTGACCTCTTAAAGGAGGCCTGCTTTTGAACTGCCCTGCTTTTTTATACTACTTGTATGATACTACGAAACAGCAGGGCAGTTCAAGACCCTGCTTTATGAGCTTACAGTAATATAAATATCTTCAAATTGTCACGCCATCGTTTCTTTGATCTCTACGGCGATGCCCATCTTCAGGAATCAATTGAGTGGCGATCTGTGTCCGTTAGTCTTGATGCATCTTTCCGTAGAGAACATTGCCCAATAATAGGACACCATAGGCCAAAAAAAGGGACAGTATTCCATCACACGAACCGCACTATCGGTGGCAAGTAGTAACTAAAACTTTTGACAAATGATTATCTTTGTTCCTTTCTAACCAGCACTGATTGTAAGTCGTCTGTCATTTCAATTTCAACCCATCAATTATGCAAACTTGCGAAGAATCGTCAGTTTTCCCACAAACAAATTGAATATGCATTGCTAACGCCGCTCTGCGCAGCCCTGCTTGCGCAATCGATGTTATCTATCGTTATAATTGCAATTACATCTTATTGTTGCAGGTACGTTTCATAATTGATACGAGTATTGCGAAATGAGGGTAAGTTTAGGATGGTAAGTTAGCAAATAATGATGGTCTACAGTTTCGGCCGTTTAAAATTAAATTTGATGAAAAAGAAATAAAATTTTTACCTTTAACAATAAGTAAAAAAACAATAGATAATATACCAGATATATTGTTTAATCTTAAGACTATAAACATTAAAAACTTAAAGTTACACACCTGTCTTATCCCGCCTGGTACAAGTACCAAAATGGTACAGAATTTCACCGACTTTATTAATGATACTTTAAATATGTAGCACGTACGATTCTCAGCGTTACATTGCAAAGGGGAGCCAAATTAAAAAAATAAGATCTAGGGATCAATATAAAGAAGCGTCTTAATCGTTATTATTTTTAATAATCGAATGTTACGAAAAAAAAACTTAAAATATCCGAAAATAAAGTCAATAGAGAGACTAAGCAAGCTGCGCGGTCATTCATCAGAGGCCGGCGACCCAGCAAAGACCTTACGCAGTGCACATACGGTGCAATTTTTCATGAATCTGTTAAATATCGGTACAATTTTTAACAGCGGATAGGAATTAAATGTGAAAAAAAAATTGTTTTTGTTCTTTGCTTAAGTAGTTCAATTAAGTTACTGATTCTGAGCCACACCTAAAGATTTGGCACCCCTTTGCAATGTAACCCTGTATTAATAAGATTTTATATAGTTATGTAGTTCCTTTTATGTTTTTATTGCTTACAATACGTCATTTGAATACCTTTCAGAACAAAATAATTACCATTGTTTACTCTGAGATCGATCATGTAGCTAAAGCTATATACAGGGTGTCCCGTAACTCAGGATAAAAAACTTATCAATTCTCATGGTCTCGAAGTAATGGTCTAACATCCTTGTGCCATGAGGTAACAGACACTAAATACTGCTAGGGGCGTCTACTGTACCAGCACACCCAGTTCTGATCTAATTCAGTAAACTGTGTTTTTTGAATTAATCTGAACCGTATATCACACCCGGACCCTTTAAATTCAAGACTACGCGACTGCATCAATTGGATTGTCAGTATCAGTGTAATATCAATGTCAATTTCAATAAAATCAATACAAAGGTCCGATAATAGAAGGTCCAAATATTACCAAACACAACAATAGTAATATTGTAGGTCTCGTGCGCCGATTCTGTCATGGGGTCGATAATAATCGCTGGCCTACATAGATAAACCGATCTTAATTCAATGTACTATTATGTTTTGTATTTGTATCGTGTCGGAGATTAAAGGTTTCATTGTTCTTTGTTAGATTTACTATGCGATCAATTAATCATAGTATGAAACGTTTTCAAATAGCTTGTGCCCTTCGTTACTCTCTGTTAAGTATTTTTTTTAAATCCTGGAAGTAGAATGAGGACTTTAATATCTCGGTGTCCTCTCTAGATTCCTCTAGTCGTGACCAGAACTTTTTAAAGTGGGTATCTTCGACTTGGGGCTAAGCAAAGTGCCGGAGGTATCGCACGATTTGTTTTGACGTGTAACTGTCAAGTTGCCGGTTGTGGCATACCTGTGTATAGCCATTCAGTTGGATACCAGACCAGTCTCGCGACGCTACTGGAGTTGCTGCCATGTGACCGAGAAGCACAAGCGAAAGAAAGAGTCGGCCGCTTCTTGGCTTCTTCTTGGCGCTAGCTTACAATATTGTCATAAAGCAGTGTTAAGTTAAAAAAAATCTCAACTTTTCTCAGAAAAGTCAGGACAGTAATTATACGCTAAACTTAATGGTACACAATAAACAATACGATTTTACTGGGTATTGTCAATTTTATCGGACAGCGCATTGATTATGCGTGGGCCTTACACGTAGACGTGGACGCATGGACGTGTAAAAGAGCTTAATTTAAGCCTTTTTCCAGCAATAAATTGGTTTTATGAGTCTTAACTATTATTACAAAACCTCTTTTTCAAGTCGGTTTAGTAGGATGCGATTGTTTTGTCTTCCTTGTCCTCGATATTTAGTTTTTTTTTCTCATAGGTATCAAAAAAATGCAAATTTCTTACTTCGAGACCTACATTAAATTTTGGTGTATTGTCAGGCCGATATTTATTTATTTATTCTATACCTACTAGTACTACGAGTATTAAGTATTCTGTGGCCATGTGTAGTGGGACTATAAAAGCTGTGTTTATTCAAGGGAGGATATGGCCCAACGTTTCTAGGCTTAATCCGGGATTACCGCTTATTTATCCGCAACCTTTATCGCCGGATACATAATCTCTAATGCTGGTAATTACTCTAGGTGCAAAGTATAGGAAATGAGCGGTTATGGTCTGAATATAATTTAAAATATACCGTTGTGTAATATTTTGCATATCCGACGCACCTCTTTTCTTAATTGCAAACCAAGCAGCCAATCACTCTAGCTACAGTCTAGACTGAAAATCAGTATAGGAACTCTTTTCTTATCTTTGCCTAATTTCGTCTATAGAATCAGAAACTTTCCCATAATATCCTTGATTGAGTTTAGGTTTATCTTACTTCACAACAGGTGGCACCACTTTGTAAGCAATTTTGCGAGTTAAAACTAGGTCATGATCATCATCAGGCTCTGGGCCGTTTGTATCCAGCTGCTTCCCGCTTAGACTAGGTCGCTAGTTCACCAAGTAGGAGGCCTGCCTACGTTTGGTATTACAGTTTGTGGTCGCTACTCAAGTAGCTTTCTTCCCCAACGGTAGTCCATCAGCTCTGCGAGCAATTTGGCCTGCCAATTGCCATTGCCTTTAGTGTGAGAGGGACTGCAAGCTCGTATTCAGAGCAAAATAATTTCTCGTGTGAGCAGCCATTCTGAGACCTTAGCATATCATCACTTCAGGCAGAGGTCGTCCACTGCTGAACATAGGCCTCCCCCACTGATTTCCAGATTGGCCGGTTGAAAGAGGCCTGCATCCAGCGGCTTCCTATACTATACCAGTTCGTTTTTCCACCTTGCACCGAACGAAATTGGCTTAATTGCTGTAGGCTTAGGCAGGCAAAGATACTCAACTGAGCTCAGTTCAGGTTTTCCGACCAAGAGTTCAGCAGTTACTTTCATGGAGTTTTGAAGGAGTTATTTTTGTCTTCGAACACGCTTTAGATTTATTAGTTTAATTACAATGAATAGAAAACTTTTATTCGTCTTCTTTTTATGAAATCATTGAGATACAAGATTTCTTAAGAAATAATACATTATGTGTAGGTACTTGATCGCACATACCAGATTTCAAATGCACTTAATTTAATCGATTTTCGTGGTTTCTGACGCAGCTTACATCATACTACATTCATGGTGGTTTTACTTAAAATACTGACGTTTCTTTTGGTGGTCAGTCATGGCGTAACGTGAATTCAATGGTTTGTCCATTGTTTATTACCTACTTCTTTTTTTTCTTGCCTAGTATACTATACACGGTGAATTTTCGTTGGTTTTCAAGCGCTAAATTCATAATTTCCTGTTCATGTTCACATAGAACAACTTACTTAACAAAGCTAGCAAGCTAACGGCATATAGCACGAAGAACTGACGGCCTATGGAGCAGAAAGATTCTAAAATAGAGGCCAAGTAGCTGCAAGCGCAGCCTATTAAGACCTTGTAAAGGTTGCAGGAAGCCACTGGATACAGGCCGCTTCCAACCGGCCTATCTCGAATTCATTGGGTTCTCTGTCTTCAGTGTGTGTGTGTTGGTACTCTGTGTTCAGCAGTGGGAGGTCTATGTTTAGCAATGGACATCCTATGGCTGTTATAATGATGATGATGATGACTTTGCTGCTCATCTACAACAACTTACTATAGGACCAACATTGAAACCTAAATAAAGCTTTATGTTTTCATACAACCTACAACAACTGATTGGCTATTTAATTACAGTTACATTATGGGATTACATTTTGGGATTCCGATGTTGGTTCAATAATAAAATTAGTAAGTTATTGTATTTAAAATGTAGCATCACCTCCTTAAAGGAAGTTAACAAATAAAACACGAGCATAATTTATTAATTTGTTGAAATGTAGATTGTAAATATTATCATTATCATCAACTCAATCAGCTGACTAATATTCCACTGCTTGGTCTGATGGACACGATTCCTCCCAATGCACAGCACCTCCAATTTTATTCCTGTTGCCAGCATTGATTGTAATTGTCAACCTGTCTGTAGGTGCTTATATAAATAAAATAAATAAAAAATAATGCTTGCTAACGACACTGTCGTTACTTTCACTCATTTTACTTTTATTTAAATGAGGTGTAGAATTACCGATGAAGCATGAATTTTATGTGAAGTTTAAATGTTACTGACGCTATAATTTACATTAGAAAGTTATTGATTCGTGATTTACTTTCGTATTTTTGTTTTATTCATTCATTTCACAAACAGCTGTGCATAAGAGCCTTGAACTTCTGATGATAATTTTAAGGCTGCATCATGATTAACCTTTTACCCCAATATATATAAATATACCGCAAATGTGCAATAAAGAAATCTGTCTGTATTTTCTGGGTTCAGCGTTTGACACATATTTGGACTATACTAACGTACGTAATGTTTTATTTAAACTTGAATTGGTTTATTGGAAATTTATATTCCAAATAATATCTATGATAATATAACACTTGAAAAAAAAAACGACTGCCTCAGGTGGGACACGAACCCACGTCTCATCGCATGCCGTGCGAGTGCTTTTCCAACTAAACTACCGAGGACGTTGGCTAACCCGTCGAAATTTGTCAAGTGTTTCTCGCTGTCGAAGCCAGCGTTATACCTGATCAATGTTGCGGCCATACGTATACCTTTTTTTTTCAACTGTTATATTATCGTAAATATAACAAGCATGTGTGCAATTTAAATTCCAAATAATACTTTTGACGACTTTCGTAGCTGAGAGGCGAGCATACCGGACTTGGTGTCGCTATCTCGACGGGTTCAATTCCCGGTCGACCAATGTAGAAAAATTTATCTTTCTATATTGTCTCGGGTCTGGGTGTTGTGGTACCGTTGTTTTTTCTGATTTCTGTAACACAAGTGCTTTGGCTACCAATTATAGGATCAGAGCAATGTATGTGATGTTGGCCAATATTTATTTATTCAAATTCTGGCAACTAGAACAGAATATGTGACCTACATCCACAGCAGTGAACTGACGAACGTGGTATGGTAATAATATTTAGTCTTCATTTTAAATATTTTTTTAAGTGAATTAGTTTGTTGACCATTTATATTCGCCTATTTCTTAGACCAAGCGTGACATGTAAAGAACACTGTCACGAGTGATCGCCGACGCGCCAGCGCGTATCGCCCCGTGACACTTCACGGATCCGATCCACGCAATTGCAACGATTCCGTCCAATTTGAATGGGCACCGTTAAATTGTTGCTTGTGTTCGAACCGCCATCTGGCGTGGGCCAGCTATTGTGCATCCAGTGCATTGGCTGTAGTTAACGATCGAATGGTCAGAGATTCTGATAGAGTTGATTGTAACTTTATCTTTTTGTTGACTTAAGTTTACTTGTATGGTTTGGTATCTTGTGTCAATCCAGACTCATAGCATAGCATGGCTATCTTTCTTTTTTGGACGAATGCAAGCCATATTTTTTGTGAAGTCAGTTTACCACCATACAAATCATATTATTAGCATATAAAAGGTGCGTAGGCAGTTGTCAAAACTATTCGAATATGAAGAGGTTAATTATCGTTTCAGGAACCGTACACTTGTACAGCGATCACTTTGTTAGAGCCATCAGTGTACCGATCACCTGCTGTTATCATTTCAGTTACCGGAATTAGTTCGCACTTCGCAGACTGTTTAGAGTTTTCCATAATACCAGCAGCACAGATCCGCGTTCTTTTTTGCTGATTCTAATAAGCTTGGTATTTTTTTGTTTCATTTAACTACTAATACTTCAAACTCAATCTTACTAAAACTTGTCTTAAAAAGCGCTTTCCATTGTAACATAGTATATTTTTATTTCGTTTAATTATGCAGACCTCTTCCTCGTAATCTTAATGACTATTTTGATCACCTCCCATTGCAAGATTAAACTTTCGGGATGACGTCACACTCGTTCGTAAGCCACACATGTAGCATTATCTAAATTATCTTAACTGTTTATTACCATAATTTCGTCGTTTCCTTTCCTTAATAGTAAGTCAACAATGAGTCTTTAGTCACTCGCTTAAACACTTATTAAAGATGCATTCAAAAAGCAGATAAATTACAATGATGCATTAGTAATAATTAGTATTTAGTAATACTTGGAGAACTTTTACTCTCCAAGTTATAACTTCCAAGAATTTATGACCTTGTTCTTTGGTTATACAGCGCCACACGTACAATTTAGGTCTAAAAGGATGCTTATTTCATTTCAGTATAGTATTAGATAGATAGATACTCTCTATTGTACACCATACAAAGAAGTTACAATTTGTGTTTACTTAGGCGGTCTTATCGCTAAAAGCGATCTCTTCCAGACAACCTCCATGTAGAGGACAGATAAGAAGAAAGGGGAAAGTGGTGCGGAGAGCTTAGTATGAAATTTAATATACTTAATGGACCTATACTTTAGTATTATTCATATTATTATACTTATCAAGCATACGCAAACGAGACACAATAGAAATTCCATTGTTATGCGGTCTAATGAGACCGCTTGGATGTTGAGAGAGATCTGATTCTCATAAAATGTATTTTTAACAGAGCTGAGATTGAGATTATTGTAAAAAAAAATTGACTTTCTAATAGGTGTACTAGTCAACAGCTTATCAATTCACCACAAAACGTCAAATTTTCTTAACCGATTTTAAACTTAAAGTTCATCAGGTACAGTTCAATATCAATTGACAGAATTCAAAGATTAGTGTTAGGTTTATGTACCTACTTCAACTAAATGCACCTCTGGTGTGGAAGTACGTTTAATTCTACCTGTTGCAACGCGTTACGTCACAACACCCACCGTTGACGGTCCGTTCCAAAGAGGAATTCCGAGACAAAGCCTCAGGGAAAATGAATTTTACGGTGCTTTAGTCGATAATGCAATACTTGTCCGTCCTCGATTTCCCAGGCTATGGAATTGTGAAGCTAATGGTTGATGTTTTGTTAAAAACTTTAGTTAAAAATCATTTGATGAACGTTTTGTCTCAGTAACTTAGAGATAAAGTAATGAATTATTACTATTTATTGCACACAATAAACAAAGTATCTGGGCCTAACCATAAACGCTAAGCTATAACCACAGAATATATAATAGTACAAGTACAGAAGATTCACTTTGGAAAACCAATTAAAGAAATAGGGACCTACGCTGCGATATAATTAAGTGCAATTCAGATCGCACAGCGCTAATCACCTACAGTTATATTCACCTAGAAGTTGCCTCTCTTTCTATCGCGTAAGTCTTACCTTTTTTGACGACGTCAGGGTTGTCCTCTTTTAAAGAATAATTTAATCTGAATATTTATTTACCAATTAGATAATATTACTTTATTTTTGTAAGCAAATGACGTTTTAAATAAACCTAGGCTAAGTCTTACGACTACTATGGAGGTAGATCAGAAAACTATTTTTTTTACAATAATCTGCATAGGTACCTACCTACCTACCTACTTTAACTGAAGAAGATGGCCATACATCATAAATTAGTGTGTACCTTGTAGGTAGGTAATTAGGTAACTGCGTATCAAATCGGAATGACATACTACCACAGAATAAATAAATAAATAACAGTTATCATCGTATTCCGTGAATTAGTTTCAATTTTAATGATAAATAGGTACTTTAGATTAGATAGAGGACAATTTATTTCGTAAGTAAGTAGATAAGTACCTCCGAAATAAAATAAATAAAATAACAATAATTTTTACGTTATTAAACTGCTAACCTGACAAAACGCCAACAGATTGACCGGGTTGATTGGAGCGAGGTATTTACTTAAATACTTATTTTTTAATTTTTAACCATATACCTACATTGATTTAAATCGTACTTATTAAGTAATTTAGAAGTCAATAAAACATCATAAGTTAAAATCGATATAACTAAACTCTTTTTAAACACACTATTTAGATTCGTATGTTTTACGCATAATGTTCATAACTTACTAAATAAAATGAATTAAAAATCTTACCTTTTAGGATCCTTAGGGAGTGTGAAAAGTGTCAAATTCGGATCTTTTCTGGTGGAATTTGTACATCCAAATGTTGCGCAATATTTTCGATGTATTTTAATTTTCTTATTCATAGTGAATAAACTCTTAATAAAGTCAGAAGTGTAACGCGTACAAAAAACAACTTTTTATAGTAAGAACGTGTAACAGCGCGCGCGCGTGACACTCGACTGATTTTAGCCTCTTCGAAGGTGCGCGTGGCGTAGGTATTTATCTCGACCGAAACGCGGAGTGTCATAGGCCTGCTATAACTGTTAAAAGAGTCCTCAAGGTTAAATTCGTTACTCGTATCTTATTGTTAATAATAATGTTTTTTTCAATGCAAGTCTGTGTTTCTGCGGACTACGATGACACAAACTACGAAAGAGCATATTTAGTCCAGCTTGGATCGGATAGTTTTAGGAGAACAAATGCTTTAGTTTGATTATTATGATATGATAAATTGACATTATGATCAAAATTTTGTACACCGAGTCGAGCTCGCGGGTTAATGAACTTACAACAATTACTACTTATTGATTCCTCTTATCATCATGATTCATTTGAGATTATTGTTTATTTTAGAAACTGATTTAATAGCAAAACCGTCTTAAGTATTTATTTACTTACGATCTTACGAAGCCTTCCTTAGCCCCAAGTAATGGTGCATCATCAATTAAGGCATTCGTGGGACGTATGTGGGCGTATCTGGTAACACCGTGAGTGCAATAGTGTACAACCATCCCAATAAAGGTAATTCTAATTTTGGACCCTAAAGCATTGATTTAGGAACTAATGAGTAAAATCTTTGGAAAATTGTACATGGACCGTCTCACGGAAACCAATCTAAGTTATGGTTGCTACACCTTTGAACTTTGGACAATGAGTGCATGCAAAGTTCAGATTGGAGATGAAGAGATAAAAGCATAATATGAACAAATCTTCGCTTCGTTAAAGAATAAATCAAACTAAATGATAGGGGACTTGCTAGAAACAATAGGATCGATAAATGTCAACTAAACTACGGGGCGTTGATATTTGTGTTGATAAATATTGTTTTGTGTTTAAAGAAAGTGACATACAATCAGCATCATACTTTGCACATATAATTTAATTTACCTTCTTTCAAAAGAACAAGTTTTTTTTATAAAATTGGCTCAAGCCTTTAACAGTGTTGTGATGAGATTAGCAGATTCCCAAAACTAATAGTAATTTAGTCGTTTTAGAAATCCGATTCTGCTATTTTTGTGGATTTGGCACAATTTACGGACCAGGTTGGGCAACCGTCAAAGCGCAGTTCCGCTGTCGATTTGGTAGTCGTGATTTATCGTTTTTCTTTTTCAATTTCTCAATAGTTTCTAGGTAAATTGGGTGTAACGAGAATTGAAGGATTACACAAGAGTTCTTTTATGTTTCGTCGTAAATACGTTTAATTTAATTCACGATTGATAAGGTGATAGGGAGTGAATTATGTACAAAAACACAAAGAAAGATTAGATTCACTTTGTGTGGTGTGCAATAAATAGTGTTTACTAAAGAACAAATATCAATGCTAGTTATAAGTAATATAGAAAAGCGTATCAAAACATCGCATTCTAATATGAGTATTGCAATATCGTTGTTTCTAATTACATATTAATCTGTGAAATCGTTGAAAGCTCTCGTTTGGTAGAAAGGGGCATTTTAGAAAATCGCAATTTGTCACATATCCAATCTGTAATTCCGTTGCAATCTTAGCAATAATACGGAAACTCGCCTACGCTGTTTTACCGGGAAGCGAAGAGTAATTGTAACTCGATATAAATGAAGAGATAACGTCCATTGCACTGTTTGAGGAAGGATAGTTAGTTTCTGCGCGTATAAATTATGCGTGGAGGTGCTAATGTCTTGTTTCAAAACTGAAAAGATTTGTGAATTTTCTCTTAGATCCGTTGTAAACATACAAACGATATACAATCTGCTTCATACTTTAATTTGAAAAGTACGTAAATTATGTCAGCAAAAGCAGATTGCAAATTTTTACTGACGTGCTTTTCTAACAAATGCTTAGGCCGTAAGCGTACCGTATTTTATTACACAATGGTTATCTGTTATTAGGAAAAAATCATTTTATTTCACAATGGTTATCTGTTATTAGGAAAATTTGGGACTAAAATGTTTCAGTTCATTCGTATCGCAAACCTGTCCCTCTCCTTTTTCGTTTGCAATGCATCTATTTTATTAAGTACACTTTGCTACTGCATCTCATAAAATTCTTAGTCACTATTGCCACACATTTAAATCTCTATTTAAAATGGCTTTCTTAATCCGTTTAACAGTTTAAAATCCCTGCAGTCTGTACGTATATGGAAACTTGGATTTGAATAGCATTAACATAGTGTTGGTCCGATTTCATATAAGGGGACAGTTGCAACCTTTCTTGAAGTGTTCTCAATTTGTCCACAATGTTTTGTGCCTTTGTTGAACTTAAATCGTGTGGGAAAATATGTTAGTCTTCTTGCATATTGACATTTTATCCATTTTTGAATCTTTATTCCATCCTATTTTAAAGATATTCAAGTTTATGCCCATATCTTAGGGACCGCGAGCCGCGCATTCGCTGCACTTTCGCCAGATTTGTACGCACCCTTAGAATTAATTATTTTACCTGAAACGGGTTAGAGAAACACTAAAACAAAAGTACTAAACAAAGACTATCCATCTACAGATTTTCACGAACAACAAGCTAATGGAAGCTTTTAACGAATATTCATGAGTAGTTGTATCTTTTTTTGATTTAGACTGTACTGTTCCACTGTGCAAAACATCCCTCAAGTTTTTAAAGCTATAATATGTCCGCTAGTTCCGGGCGAAAACGTCCATATCGTCGCGCCATCTCTTCTTGGTCCTGCCTCTCTGTCGGCTTGCTAGTTGGATATTGGATCAGATATTTTATTGTTAATTAATATTTATCCTTACTGGTTAGCAGTATGTAGGTAATTACAAGACTTTCCCAAACCATGAATGCTTACGCGTGACGAAATGGGAATACAAAAGATATGGAAATTTCTTCCATGTTAGAGATGGAGCGTACAAAGTTCTTAACACTTTCTCGTAGTACAATTACTCAACAAGGGACTGTCAGTCATTTTCCCATTAAAAATCAATTATTTCTTTCCCTTTGCCTTCGGCGGCGGCGCCTGCGCAGGCTAACTACAAAGACGAGACGCCGAAACATCAACGCTTTTACTTTTAAGACTCAAGAGAAACGTGATATACTACATCACTGGAGCTGCGATCAAAACCTCTGAATCACTGTGTATCATTAATTCGTTAATGAAGATACTGACACGTAGTACAGAAAACTACACTAACTGTATCTGAATTTGTTTTTGACGGCATTATCATCATTTATCGCGCCCGACCAGACAGCTTCTCGTGACTACTACGAATGCAATTCAGTCGAAACATCGAGCATGTAAATTTTATTGTTAATAGGTGTGTAATAGTATGTATTGCATTAATTATTGCGTATTTTAGTGTTATAAAAACGCAATCAGATCGGATTCCATTACATTATTTGTTCCTTGCATCATGTTTTTGTCGTTATCTTTTCAAGACTAAACAATGTAATAGTTGCATCAAATACTAGTCATTATCCACCACTGAATATCCTTAAAAAAACGTAATACATTATTAAGGTAAAGTACATAATGTTGATAGTTTTCTAAACATTTCAAAGTTCAAAGTGGATAGAGGATAAAAACCTATTAATACAAAAATATTCATAACGGATATTGAAATATCTTAATGATTTGCAAAATACAAAAGTCATCAAATGGCCTCTTACGGTATTTTGGTTTATCTCAGATCTTTCTATTTACACAAAAAGTTGTCCCTAATGGCAGCTCCATGGAAGGGCCAAGTGAAAGTTGTAGGTATTTCGTGAACGAGTTCATCGTATTGTTGCTTGATAGTTGATACTGATCCACAAAGTCACAACATAGAAGAATAGAGATGGTTTCGTTATAATTCCAATGCTCCTTGTGGAGCCCGCTCCTCGGCTATTCTTTTCCAATCACTGCTAGCAGCCTTACGTAATACGCAATGCGTATTCATCGCTTCCCATTGTCAGGGGATGCCCTAAGCAGTGGTAAGTAAAAGCAGGCAGAGAGAAGACAACACAACTAAAGTTTTTTGAGGTTTCCTGGGATTGGCTTATCGCGAAAGCTCATGCATTCATGCATACAAGTCCTACAGAAGACATACAAACACGTTAGATGTGAGAAACATTTATATCACAATAGGCTAATTTCCTCGGCCAAAAAATATTATTCTAATTAGTCCGTCGGTTAGATTTAAAAAAAAATTGGACACATATTTTGTCTTTTGTCAATCAAACAATAAATTACGAAGATAAAGCGCATCAAAGTTTAAGAATTGGAGCACGGGGAACTATAACGGGCTATATCTTCATCAGTTTTTGTTTAATTAAGAAAATAAAAAATACTTGTCCAATATTTTCTGTTAAGGCGATTAGTGCCCTTAGCGACTCGACAAATGAATGTTAGTACAAATATAGCACGAAAACTTATTAAAATACGGTTTATAACAGCGCGCAACGAAACGTGGCTGTGCTGACAGTCGCTGCGGCTTTAGGTAGCAAACATTTTGAAAAATAATACATTTCGCATGGACGCAATTGTTCGAATAAAAAATCCTATGCTCGGTTTGTAGCTATTATGTTTGCATATCAATAGACGTATTAACGAATTAAATCGGTCAAGCGGTTAAAAAAAAAGAAAGATAATTAGCATCTTTTTTTGGTAAATTTAAAATGATTTAATATTTTTTTTTCTCCTGAAGTATAAGTACTAGAAATAAATACTATGATCAGAGTGTTGTGTAGGTTTTGACAATTCTTAGCATATTTTTAAAATATTTTTCTGACAAACTGGGCTTAAGTAGTAGACTTTTAAAACTACATGCTAGTTTATATTTGGCGACTACAAGGGCCTCCACCTGACAAAGTAGAATTTTTTAGGTAACTAGCATAGTCGCGCGCGAAAAGTGCAACGTGATTTGTACCGCGCATACATGGCACCATAAATATATTCGCACGTTTGCGACCTGCGAGCCGAAAAGCTAGCAAAAGGGCTGTGAATAAAATTGCTAACTCTCTCAAATAAGCTTAAGTTTGTGACTTATTAATTAAATTATACCCAGTGGGGTATCTTAGTCAGCAATCCTTCTTTACCTACGTATATTGTGATACTGATCCATCGAGGTGTCTGTCCGTTGTTCACGGATCCTATTGTTAGAGAGCATTTTATCTTTTTTGACGCTGTTTTGTTAAGCCAAATCAGACTTCGTAACTCGAGATAGGCTTCCGTGTACTTGGAGGCAATTTATTTGTACATGAATCAAAGGGCGCCAGCGATACGCTGTTACTTCTTTTTTATTTTTCATCCCGGTTTTTCGTAACAGTACTAGCCACTTATATCTTTGCAACCATTCATTGTTCTTTAATAACCAGATGCGGTGGTGATGGAAAACATCGTAAGGAAATGGGCACATTATTATTCGGTATGTAGCCATGGCCCATAATTATTTGGTTCCCCTGTTATGGGATTCATCATCATCATCATCGTTTCAGTCATAAGACGTCTACTGCTGAACATAGGCCTTTCCTCATTGACTTCCAAATAGGCCGGTTGGAAGCGGCCTGCATCCAGCGTCTCCTGCAATCTTTACCAGGTCGTCTGTCCACCTTGTACCCGGTTGTCTTACATTGCGCTTGCTGGTACGTGGTCTCCATTGAAGAACCATTTCCACCCCATCAGTCAGTTCTACGTGCTATGTGCGCCGCCCACTGCCCTTTCGGCTTGCTAATCATTGGGCTATGTATTATATTGTATGTATTGTATATGTTATGGGATTGCTCCAAATAAAATAACTAGACCTGCGGCATTTAGGACTCGGTCAAGCGTACACTGACTAGAAACGAGACAAAGGTCTAGCCTAGAACGTCTAGGGCTACGATTATTCTTCGACAACTAAGTTAAATAAATAAAATAAATAAAGTCTTCCAACAAATACCAGTCATCTAGCCCCAAACTAAGCTAAGTCACAGAATACCTAATAGTACTACCGTACAGAAGACTCACTTCCTAACAAAAGTTAGGTTCAGGTATAAAAATATACCTAGACTCGCCAGAGCTACCCGCCTGCAAGCAAAATTGAAACTTATAACCGCGCGCGAACCACGAATTTTCTTTGCGCGCACCAGTTTTATGACCAAGCTGCGAACGACGGCACGGGGTTGTCACTTGAGGAGTGTTTGTACCTAGTTGATTTATTAGATTTACGATTAAAATAAGTAGATTAAGCATTACAAACATTGATTCTGTAAACATATAAATTCCATCTGAATGTCGTGTGTTCGATTCATAGGGGTGTAGGTATTCATTTGTAAACATTATCCTATCCTATTCTTAATATTGTTTCTGGGCTAATATAACTAATTAAGGATTTTTATTTTAACTATTACTACTTATTATGGAAATGGAATTAAAGAAGAATAAATATTTCAATATGGTGTGAAATTTTACAAAATGTTAGCTTTGATTCACTATTCGTTTTATTTAGACAACCGGTAAACCACAACATCTTTTATACGCATTATTATATTGACGTTTAGGCTAAGTAGAAGATATTGCGGGTCAATTTACAAAAGCAAAAAAAAAAAAATCAAGTATGCGCTCGCGCGACGTGACCGCGACTGTCGTGCGAGCCGAGCGACAGCCCACTGGCATACGCCGCTTCGGGCGGCGCGCTGGCCGAATATACCTAAACTGCAGAGTGACACCCCCCTGGCTAAGTTTAGATTATGACGACGAGGTAACAGATAAACATACATTGTATAAACCTCAATGACTCCTGTTCAAATGCTCGTGCTCATAACACATTTGCCTCTTGCGGGATTTGAACCCGCAACCGTCTGGCTTTGTAGACGAAAGTGCGAACTACTACACTACACTTGACAGTCGTCAAAGTGTATGTACCACTGTCATAAATGGCAATATGACTTTGACTTTATGAGAGCAAGGGTTTTCTCATTCCAACTCATAATCTAGATGGGCCCATATCAAAGAGAAATAGTTTCGTTTCGTAGGTTGGTCATATCATCAGACAGTGACCTAGCTATTTATTATGCCGTACTAGGATTAGTTGATTGCATTAATTGATTTGATAGATTGATAGGTGGTCCCAATTCCGCAGATCTTTCAAGCGAATGTGATAGATGTATTTGGTCATTTATGTTCTACTTCATACTTTTGAAACATGTATGATATTTTAAATGATATGTTTGCTAAAGCAATTTGTTTGCGTAAACGTTAAAGTTGCATCCTACCAAACAAAAAACATATCTTTGGTATACCAATGATGGTACAGCTATGCTTTAGCTCTGGAGCAAAGATGCCACAGTCGTGCATATTTTCCTGCTGAACGGTTTCTTGTGCTCCAAACATTAAGATATAAGGGTATTCTCGCTCCGGGCCACAGAGCCAGTGATCGCGGGTTCGGCAAGGGGCAAGTGTTTGTGAGATGAGCACGAACATTTGTATCTATCCGTTATCTATTCGTAGTTCAAGCTCCACATAGTTTGAGGACTAGTGTGATTGGTAAACCAAATAAAAAAACATAACTTATGGCATCGGGAGTGTACACTACGCCAGCTACAGCTATACCTTAGACGTTATCAACACATACCGTCATAGAAGATTGAAGTCAAACGCTAACTCATTCACAAATAAAATCAAACTTGATGGATGTAAAGAATATAACAATAGCAACTTCGAAATTGCTCTTAGGTTTCCTGGTACTCATAAATAAATGGGCATTGTGAATAAAACTGATTAAAGCAACCTTATGATCTGTAGTCTGTGACAACCAATAAATATATCAAACGATTACATCGATACTGCACGATCATTTATTTCATTCACATCCAATATGGCCAATTGTAGTTTTTGCCCCGAAGACATTAGCTACCACCGTCATATTCTGTGTCACTGGTGAAAGTTGCGAGAAATAACAAATTGTGTTTTTCTCTGCCTCTTTTACGGCAGTTTGGGTTCAAAAAACTTTGCAAATTGCTAATAAATTCTTTTTACGTGTGATTACTTAACGGTAAGATGCAGAATTGTTAAATTTTGCTGCGAGTCATATTGTTGTGTATATTAGTAAGTTTGCAAATAATTTATTAGAGGAACTGTCCGCTCTTTACAGTTAAATTTAATGTCTTCAAAGTATTGTCTTCAACAGAGAATGGTAAGAGTAGTGCAATCAGTCTGAAATCGGTTGAATGTTTTTATTCATCTTCCTATATGGAATATCTTGTCATGGCACATGAATAGCTTTATACCGAGTACGGTTATAATAAATACCTACACTTCATCTTATTAGAACGGTGTTCTATTTCCTTGAATGGAACTTTACGAATCTCTCCGTCATTTAAAGAGTACAATAAGATTTCCCAATGTACGGTACGGTCAATTTAACTCTTTCATCATTTGTTTCGAGCCCTTCACGATTTTAGAGCTTTATTTTTTATGTAACTGCATAAGGAAAATATTTTATTTCGTATTCTAAAAAGATAGTTTTACCTGCCGTTGTAAAATGAGAGGAAACTTTAAAGTTTTTTTGGAATACCTAATCTTTCATAAGCTTAAATTGATCCGAAGTTCGTAATTTTGACGACCTATCAATCGAATAATGTTAAATAAATAATTTATGTCCTTTTTTTTAGCACAAATACAATAACATTTATTGAAGAATTAGTTGTCAAACAAAATACACATATTAAATGATAGAACTAATAAAATAAAATAATTGTATGTCCTTGAATATTAGACTATAATTTTTGCTTATGTAAAAACTATTTTAAGCATCTGTTTTGTTATCGCTGCAGTTACAAGAGGAGGAATTTTATTCGATCATCGATAGTAACATGTATTACAGAGCAGACAGACCTCTGAAAAAACTAATGTGAAATGTTTGTCTGCTCATTGTTGCATAAGTGTTTGGTACAATACCTACATTTCCTGCTACACTATTTTTTCGATTTTTGTCTACGTCTGTATCTCTGAAAGCTCGATTACAATTAACTAGGTGATTTTAACAAACCATTGCACAATCTTATTCCTGCATAATCAAAATTGCAATTATGATATTTGATTGGACTTTTTATGTAATATCAAAAAATGTAACCTTTCAAATCTCGCATGAGAATTGTGAAATTTTCACTAGGTTCAGCTAAAATCGCTAATCTTTGTAAATATGTCAGTTATTTTTACAGTTTATCAAGTCTTCATCTGAATGTAGGCCTGCGTGTTTGATCGATAACAAATCCAATTAGATAACAGCACTCAGAATTCAGGTCACCGTTGCCACCTTTAGCAAAATTATATCGTCACTGTATTTTTAGACACTGAATCTCAACAATGGTTTTTGTAGGTTTATTGTTTTGCCGATAGTCCTAGAAAGTTAATGATCAATCGTTAATCCTCAAACGTTAAACACAGTAAACCAATAAAATGACCTTGAGCTAGAAAGTTTGCACAGTCTTATCTGACATTAAGACTCCAGCCTATAATTATAACCACTTCCTAGAATCCTCTGTCACACATCCAAATACTTCCTTCTTAAATAAACTGTCTCGCGCCTCTTTCGTTCCGCCCGAACGCCTGTCGATAACAAAAATAGACAACAACCACAGTCCGAAACATTCGACGAGAAAAAAAGTCCTGCCAAATACATAAAAAAACCTAATCGTTCCATTCCACTCCGACTAATGCCCGGCAACTATTCACGTCGCTCTAAACTTTATCCTGCGATAAGGAACGAACGGCGCGTGAACATCCGTCGTCTCCCTCATACGTAACATATTTCAAACTGGTGAGGGAGATGGCAAGGTAGGGCGCCCTCCGCGTGGCCGTTGATGTTTAGTTTGAAACGGAACGAACAGTTTGCGAGTCGCCGGCAGCGCGCAAGGCCGACTGCTGCAGACAGTCCGTTGTGCTCAAATCGTGAATTTATTTTAACGCTTCTGAACTGTTATTAAGTCTAATCACTAGACAAGTGCCTTATTGTTAATGGATGTGCAAGTGTATGCATGGATTAACTACACCGGACGTCTGAACGTCAATGAGAAATAACTACGAGTGGATTTCTTGATGCATCTTGAATTTGTGTCCTTTTGGTATAAAATTCTGCAAACGACTTGTGTTTTATTAAGTTCTTTGTTAACTGTATTGTGTGGAGCACGTTTCTGCCTGTATTGGCACGAGCCCTTAATAATAATAGTGCACGGAAACCTGTTTGCGAGTGCGGTTCGGGTGCGGTTATCCTGACTTACATATGCGGGCGCCTTTCTTACAAACAAAATTTCGTGACATCTGTTGGTGTTAACTTCTCATCCAAGGCTGCGTCTGGTTTAAATTGGTATTAATTTGCTTAAACTGTCATTGTTTTTACGACTTTGACTCAGCATAACACACTAATATATCTTTATAACCCTTTGCGAGAAATTTCTGTATCATCAGCATTTATATCAGACACGTAGTCCCTGATAATCTTTGCCAGTTTATGTTTGGCGTTATCGACTTTATTTGTTGGTGTTTTATCAATAACTAACACAATCGCTAGACCGATTCACCTTGACCGTTCGGCAGTGTGTCGATGCAGTCTGCGACTTTCGGTTTCGAGGTTAATCGGATCCTGTGCACCGGGTGTTACTGCACTGCAATTAACATATGTAACCGGTCAGCAATTGACATTTGCCTGTAAAAACTAACGAAAACCTGTTATTTGTAAAGATCGTTGCACAAACTGGTGTTAGTAATTAATTACGTTATGTGCAGAAAAAACGGCATTTCTTCACGCCCCTTTGAGTAACGGGATGTCTTCCCTTTCCGAGAACTAATTATTTAAAGTTAACATAAAATAAACAAAGTGTCAACTCTGTCTTACTAGCGCCAGTTATTTATTACGGAGCATCCCTAATTGCATTTGAGCCGATTATCTCTTCTTTAACACCTTCATCGTGGGCAGTAAATCTTCTACTGTCTTGTCTCTTTCATCCTTTACTTATCTAACTATCTCGTTAAGTTTCTTGGTAGCGGTGTTCTTACCACTTGTTGCGCGCTTCGCTTCATTTATAAACGTGACTTCATTGCCAAGTTTTTTACCCCCTTATTCAACTGTAACCGGCAATCTAGTTTCAAATTGCCCAACTCACCTTTAGCAACTTGCAACTTTTTGCAAGTAAACTTTTAGATCGTTCTAACCCGGCATTTCCTCTGAGTCACAGTGTGCATCCAGATCGTGAGTACTATATTGCGTAACTGAAAAATGGCAGGCTTCCAAACGTTGACACGTTGAAATTAATTACTTCCATGGAAGAAAAGGGAAATTCTAAAGGTCGTTGACCTATAAACGTGTATGTATTGTCTTTAAACCAGTCGTGTTTCCTATGCGTTTACTACATCCTAAGTAGATAACTAAATGTCAGATATTACGTTATTAATCCTGCTCATACATTACCGTCAAACTGCTAAATGTTAATTACCAAGGCCAGAAACGGTCTATTGGCTGCTAAGTATTGGTGAAATTGTATAATTTGCGTCTATGTAGGAAACTCGTCTGTAATAATGACTCACCAGCTCCAAACCGCAGTTTATTGTTAACAGCATGTTATGTGGCTTGCTATTTTCTGCACAATTAGTCAGGTACTAACCAGACTAGTGGGAAATATTATTACCTATCCTACTAAATGATGTCCACCATCCTTACATTTACTAATGTTATAAATGCGAGAAAGTTTCTTCAACAAATGCTTACAGTAAAATCTTTAAAATCTAAATATAATTTAACCTAGCAAACGCAGAGGTCACATTTCATCCCCATTCAAATTAAACAGAACAGAAAACAAACAAGAAAGATGCTTGCTAAATCGAAATAATTTTATTCACGTTAATGCGAATGTCTGCTAACCACACATGCTCGCCGAGTTGCAAATGTTTTTAAAAGTTTAACTAACCATTTAAATGTTGCATCCAAGTCGACAGTAAAATTTCTTTTTAGTCTGCTTCTAACTGAAAGATGTGGGTCAAAATAGACGTTTACTTTTTACGAGCAATTCGCGGTTTCTCTTTATTCTTATTTCTTTTAATTCTTTATTCCTAGTTATTTACCGAGTTTTTATTTTGGTATTGTTAATCATCAAGTCTTTTGTTACTAAAAAGTATTTTATACATAAACCACAAACCTTTTTTTATAAAGCAATCTTATTGGTTTTTTAACTCTTTTTATTAAAATCTTACGGTGACTTGAGTTACTCGATTGAGATGAATCCTTACAAGGCGCCCGCATTTTTGTTTTTATTCCTTTTTCATTGCTTGTCCCCAGCTCTGTTGATGTAGATTCAATAAAAATCGGTCCCACCGTTTTAAAAGTGCTTGTAAGCCTTCTATTGAGATATAACAGTATCTTTCTAACATAACTTTAATGGTCACGGATACTAACATGTCTGTTGTAAGTTATTTTTATTAACTTTTATACCAAAACGACACAAACTAAACCATTCTTGTTTATTAGGAAAACGATCGAAAAGTGATAAATAAAAGTGCCCTTAATTGCTATAAGTACAAATCTCAGTTATTGAGAAGCTAAATCTAGTTTATAAATGTTTTACTGTTGGACCCGCTGCCATTTTCACCACTGCCACGGATTCTTCTAGAAGTGTTTCGCGTTTACAGGATGATACAGATACTTAGGTAAGTTATTTATTGCATAGTTTTTATTATTATATTTGGCATTACTTTTAGTCATTTATACCAGACTGTGTTTATCTCTTACTTTAAAGTTTTTAACCCTTGATAACATACAAATTATTATTTAGGTACATGTCTTGTTTTTTTTATCACCTTTTCTATGGAATGCAAAAAGAATGCAATGTCTGCATATATATCAAAACTATTGTTAATGTAAAGCTTTTTTACTAATCAGACAACACATTTTAGGAATTCGGAACATCACTTTGTCTAAGTTAGTAGAGAAACGCCCAAAATAAATAAATAAATTCTCGTAACAGTCACACCATTTTTCTACCTCGAAATACTAGGGCTCATTTAAGGACATTATTTTTAATTCTTTGCAACACCATGTAAACCAAATAAAACAACAGTAAATGATAATGATTATTGTACCTTAAATTTTTAAAGATTGTGCTTCAAAAGTGTTTATTCATAACTAGCAAATAATATCATTTTGTCTTATCAAGAATGTTTTAAGATAAAAATGTAATTTCAAGAATTTATAGTTATTTTTTCCCATCAAAACATAATCATATTTTCCTATTGGACATTTTTTTAAATTAATAGAATGGTATTTGTCTTTATTTGTCGCCTGAAATTTTATTACGATTCCAAATCCGAAAACGTTTGCAACATAGCACCTTGTTAACCACCTCCAGTTATAAACACTCGCATTCGCTAGAATTTAGAGAGTCTACCGCTGAGTATAATATGTTAACTGCCGCGATTAAATTGTAAATTTTTACGACTATCGCACTCCGAATGGCCCTTAAAAATAAACCACTTATATGCTTTTCGTCGGCAAAGGAAAAAACTATAGAAATAATCGTAGACATACAGTTTAAACATTAATTCAATTTAACATCGCAAAACAAAACAATACGAATTAACGACAACCTATTTTCATAAATTATTGAATAAGACGTATTAGACACAAGATAGAAGGACACCGTTCTAAAATATTGGTGTACGTAAGTTTCATAGAGTTTGCATGGAGAAATTGCATGGAGTTGGTAAAGAGCTCCTTTTTAAGCCACCCAGCAGTAGTATCCTAAAGTTAAATTAAATTAAGATTATCTATTAAACATACAGATTGTAGCCACAAGAGCAAATAGCAACGATTGACAGGTAGCTCCACCAAACACAGCAGTAAGTTCACCACTTTGGACGTTCGTGTAAACTTCTGGGTTTTTTTCTTTAACCGCTGTAGTAAATATATTTTGATCAGTCGATTCAACAAGGCTCGGTGACCTAATAATTTTATTGATGTCCGAGTATTTATTGGCAGTTGTAAATCTTTTGTCTATTTCTATTCAGTCTGAAGTGATCTTTCAGTAACGAATCTGGTTTTACGAAGCTGTTTTGACACACACACACACACACACACACACACACACATATTATATGTTTATTCACAAATAAGAGGCGTGGTTGTACGTGACCTGCACGATAAAAATGGATAAATTAGAGTTTTCGTTTTTCCAAAAAAAAACGGGTTTACAAAAGATACATATTTTTTTGAATCCATTAATTAAAACTGAAGAAGGATATTTCCCTGGCGTAGTGTAAGTACCTACGTGATCTGCGCGCGCGCAGTTTCGGCGGATCCGGCTGTTGCAACGCTCTCTTCACGCACCAGTTCGTCCGTTTAATTGCAATTTGTTTTGCTTCGCCTTCAGAAACTGCTGCTTATTTTCACTTGTTTTCCATTGACACTTTTTTAAGGCATATTAATATCGATCAATCATCATTCCAGAAATTACAACCACAATTTGTTACCGATTTTTAAATGTCCAGATTGCGATAAAAATCTTATTACCTAATTTTTATAAAAATACTAAAACAGATTATTGAATTGGATTATATTATTCGAGATCAAAGTATAGATTTCTGTCAACTCTTCGTCATTCGTATCTTAACGACAAACTTTATTTTATTGGTAATAAAACAAAAAATTATAAATCTCATAATCAAAAGAAAATAGATCATATTGTTAGACATCGATAAAAGATACAAATAAATCTAAATTAGGCCAAGTGTTAGAGATAGTCGTTATTAATTACCGTAAAGTTCGTAAACGAAAGTGAAACTTTCTTTCGAATTTAAATCTTTTTGCATACAAATAAAAGTTGTAATAAAAGTTTGTAATGTTTATTGATTTTAATATTATTGTGATTATTATTTGTAGGTTAACTACTAACAACATATAATGCCTGTTTATTGATTTGTATAATTTCGGTTACCGGTGCGGATTTTTTTTAAAATACAAAATTATTTCAGTGTTTGCGTTCGAGGACATACAAAACTAAATCTCAAACAACATCCATATTAATAACGAGATCTATCTTTACAGTAACGAATTGGACGACAATCTCCCATGGCTACAGTTGAACATCATAAATTACCGTTGTTTTGCCAAAACTGTGATTCTCGTACAATACTATTGTTATCTATAGTTGTAATCTTTTCTCAGTTTATTAAAGCCACATTCATCGGATATGTTGCGATCTGTACGCGAACTAAAAAGCGTGTAACAATGCCGAATGTGCCATGGTACAGCCACGAACATTTTAAACCAATTATAGACTTTACAACGTTGAATGATGAAAAGATTTTGTTAAATTTTATTGTTCGTGACTGTACAGTCAAATTCGTGCCCAATTTTGGAATTTAGACTCTCATACATGAACATAAGGGTGAAAACGAGTTCATTGACACGAGTTTAATCATAGTATACCGTTAGCAGTTGTTGCAATGAGTTGCTAACCGGACTAGGTCAGTTTTTGTGAGCACAATGCAGCCAGCCTTGATAGAACTGCGAACGAAGAAAGATTGATGGGGTCAAATGGGAACTTCCAATTTGATATAATATAAATTTCCATCCAAAGAGCTTCATAGTAGCCTGAGGGACCTGTCATTTAGAACCGATATTTATTATTCAATATCATAAAATATAACTGTCTGTAACAGTTATTTACTTTGCAGCTATTAGTACACTTTTTCTTTAAAAGTCCTGATGAGAATATGTTTGGAAAACATCTTACAGTTAGGCTAAAACTTTATGAAGCCCTGCTACTGTAAGCGACGTACTGGCTTTTAAAGCAAGGCTCACTTTACATTTATACAAGAACATGTTGTATGTCTACAAGAATTGTTCTATTTTAGGATAAATAGCACTAAAAGATAGCGATGGGAAAAATACCATATCCGAACGGTGTTGACTTCCTATCCCTTATCGATAACAAATACATGGAGAAGGGGCGCCGACAGTGCCCAAGGCAAAATGTAAACAAATGAGAGCAATTTTATACAGAGGGGAACAAAGTCAGTTGCTGCTATTTTGTTTTTCTAAATATTATTAATCCTACAGAAAAACTAAAGTTCAGCTGTTAAAAAATATTAATTTTACAAATTGAAATAAAAAAATAGAAATCACGCGATATAAAAATATACATTTTGTAAAACGACTACGAAACCATAAAAATGGTGGTTTGAGGGAATAATAAATTAAGATTCTATTAAATTACGAAAAACTACATATTTACGCTAAATAAACCCTAAATTCAGACCTATTTGAGGTACATCCAAAGTATACAAAAGTATTCAATAAACAATTGGTGACACGACTGGCATAATAGGTTCTAACAAATTATATTTACATTATGATGGATGTCCCATAAACAGCCAAACGAAAACTGTAGATAGAGCATAAAAAGCTCTGTTTTCGGTCCGAAAAAGGTCTCACTCTTTAAAAAAAGTATTGCTAAGGAAAACCATTTAAAATCGCAATTTCTGCAAAAATGGTGCCTTGTTTTATCTACGGTTTTCCTGTGGCACGCTCTTTACACACACCCTGTATAATGGACGAAAATTATGATGTGCATATTGAAAATTCAAACATTATATCTAAACACCAGTAAAATTGTTTGCCTTAATAAGAAGCAGTGTCTTATCGCTGTCATAAATCCAAAGATAAAGACTGATAAGTTTTAATATTTCCAAGACGTGAACAATTTTGTTGTTAAAACAGTTGTGTTATTGTTTGCGTGTTTTTACAAACAATAAAAGCATATTGAGGAATTCAAAGAATGCATTAGAGGTATAATAGCTGTTAGTAATTTGTCCATTGTTCTTTTTAAAGATGTTTGATAAATAAGGACTACATTTTTCACAATACATGCAATAGTTATAATGAACTTCACACATTATTGGTAAGTATTTAGCTTTTTGAACAATATTACATACATTGCTCTTATCCTATGGTAAGTAGCCAAAACTAAGCACTAGTGTTACAGAAATCAGAAACAACGACGGTTCCACAACATCCAGACCCGAGACAATATAGAAAAGTTATTTTTAAGTTTTTGATTTCCTATAATATGATTTTTCAGTTTGATTCTTCATATCTATTCTCTAATCATAAACCATCATCAAAATAACTACACGCAACATTGCAAATGACTGCATCTTTATACTCAGCTGACTTATGTTTGTTCCTTGTGCTATGATTAAGACAGAAATGATTCAGTACAAACATATTTCCTGAACTATAGTTTTGAGATAACCTTCTATTTTTGCCTTGAAAGCGTTGCGTGACTATCAGCGGGTTCGTAATTAAGGCTTTTGGTACAATGAAAACCAGTCGGTACTGCTCTAAGTAAAATGTAAACCATGTTGTCTGTTGTAAACGGAAATACGAGCGGGACAAATAAATTTCGTGATACTTTTTATTGATAAAAACTATTTCTATGACAAATATACTGCACCAGATATTATATTGCTCTCATTCTAACAGTGCCTATGTTGTAGCTCTGTACCTTAATGAAATGTAGATAAAGGGTTTTTCGACAAATCAAAGACAATAATCGTGTGTATGAAAATCGTTTAAATTAGGGGCTACAAAATTCATTCATTGTTATAGTCGGCAACATCTCTCGTTCCAGGATTAGTTATGCATTTTTATTTGTATCAGGTAACGTATAATTATAAGAACTCTGCACCAACTTCCCCTTTCTCTATGGTTGTCCTCCACTGAAGGTTGTCTGGAAGAAATCGCTATTAGCGACAAGAACGCCTAAATTGTGCGTCATTCTGAAAAATTAATGTGTAATTTACTTTGTATGGCGTGCAATAAAGTGTATCTGTCTATCTATTTAAAAAAAAAACAATTTTATTCTCAACACCACAACATTTTTCTTGCTTGGCGCTATGGAAAAGTTCTCTTGCAATCTCTAGCAAAGATAAATTAAATAATTTTCCCTTATTTTCGGTGTATCTATTGTCATCATTGCGTATGGCTTTCTTCCTGCGTGGATCAGACGTGGATATCCAGGTTGCGGCGGTATGTACTATCCGATACTTTCCATAACACATTGCCAGATTTCGTATTCACAAACGATGTCAAATATCGATCGGCACGTAAGAATCTCATTACGGAGGACCTCAAAAGGTACCGCATATAAGTGTTTCAAGCACGCATATCGTCCATACATGCCCGTTCCATACAAGCCCATTGTTCATTGACTTGATTGCACTATTGATGACTATTGTACGTGACTACACTACTACAGTCCGATTCAATTCACCTTTGGACTCTATGCCATCGGCATTAAGATGAATTGGATACATATTTTTGCATCAGATTGTACATCTGCGTATAATTACATGTTTTATATAATTAGAATCGACTATTAATGAGGGTCTTTTGTGGAACCCGGTTAGATCTAATGGATCTTATCTCGAATGATTATAACAAATTGTATGTTACAGAGAAATATCTTTTTTAAAACAATCATACGACGTCAGACGTTTTTTTTTGCAGTATATCAATTACAATAATTTGACATTTTGTCCTTATTTTCAAAACTACCAGTAAAATCCCGTGATTCATGTCATCTTTCATAATAAAATACGACTTTCCTACTCTTTGACGACCTCCGTAGCCGAGAGGCGAGCATACCGGACTTGGTGTCGCTATCTCTGAGGTTCCGGGTTCGATTCCCGGTCGGGTCAATGTAGAAAAATAACTTTTCTATATTGTCTCGGGTCTGGGTGTTGTGGTACCGTCGTTGTTTCTGATTTCTGTAACACAAGTGCTTCGGCTACTTACCACAGGATCAGAGAAATGTATGTGATTTTGTCCAATATTAAAAAAAAAAAATATTCACTCTTTATTGCACACTACACAAAACAATGTTTTTAGAATGGTACAATTTAGACGGTCTTATCGCTAAGAGCGATCTCTTCCAGACAACCATATAATGGGCTAGTTTCCTAAAAAAATCTAATAAGTCCGTCAGTTGAATTAACAGAAAATATTGGACACGTATTTTTTCTTTTCTGAATCAAACAAAAAATGATGAAGATATAGCCCGTTAAAGTTCCACGCAACGTCACGCCTTGTGACACTTATTAGCAAGACGTGACGTCACGTGCTCACTTTGATGCGCTTTATCTTCGCCATTTTTTGTTTGATTGACAAAAGACCAAATATGGGTCCAATATTTTTTGATAATCTAACTGACGGACTAAATAGAATAATCATTTTTGACCCAGGAAACTAGCCCATTATTGTGACTGAACTTTTATGTTACAAAAGTTCAGCCAGTTCAGGATATGATTTGTGCTACTGAAATAATACGCCTTTGTCAAAGAAACAATAAAATAATTGTTTAGACTTGCCATACTAAACAATTAGATGACAGGGCTGTTTGTTTTATTGACAAACTTGTTCAATTTACCCTGAAATATGGCTGAATCTTTGTAGTTTCTTCTTTCTTCTTCCTTACGCCTTAAGCATATGTTCTTTAGCATCTAGTCAGTAGCTACATTAATGAGCACACATCTTACCAACAAACTGTAAATTGAAAACCTAAAGCTGGTTAAAACAAATCCAAAAATAACCTGGTTTAATTGCAATAATCGCTTCTCTTGGCTTCGTTTGTCCAATAAATCCTCCCAAATAAGATATCAAACTAGCACGGGATAATCTTAATCTATAGATAGAGATGCTCAAGCTTATATCGATAAAAAGAGTCACATATCATTCTATAGATATAAAGTTATATTTATAGATAGTACAATTTAATACTAACAGATTTTATTTTTAAATAAAACCCAACCCAACTGTAGACGGCAGAATTCGTCTATAATGATTTTGTGATTTGCTCATATATTAATAATGTTTAAGTATGTTTTAGTAACTTACCATTGTATGTTTGTAATAATTGCTATGTAAGAGTGAGACATAATAATGTGTAAAAGAGATAGCACTGTACAAAGTTACTCGCTTGTGATTGGTCGGAATGAGAACCGGCCATATTCACTAAGTCCACTGTGTTTTTTAGTATATAAGTAGGGACAATTCAATGAATAAAGTTAGTTTGTGTTTTACTCCGATCCAGTCTTTTTCTTCATAAATAGTCAACCCTTGCGCCCTAAATCTACAAGGTGGTCCTTCGAGCATCAGATAATTGAAGAAAAGAAAATGTCGCTGTATTCGACCCGGAGTAAAACCAGGAATGCGGAAACTGAAGAACAGCTACATCGGGAAGACCCTAGTGTGTCTACAGTTCAAGATGGAAATCGGCGCCAGCGGGATATAGCAATGCCCAGTATCAGGAGTATGTCGCACCTTGCGACAGACTCTGGCATCGCAGCGTCGGGACCCGTCGTACACTCACCCTCCACGTCAAATCGTCTGGGAAATCCTGAAGCAATCGTTCCTGAAATACCGTTGGTTGGTGGAAGAATACGGGATCACTCTGCAGGCAACGTGATCAATACCGCGAGTACGCCTACAGAAAGTACCACGCGGGCCCCCGCACCCTCCACCCTCCGACCCGCAGTCAACGTCATCGCGCATAGTGTGACGTCACGTTCGAGCCGCGCACAACGAGAAGCCGCGCGCCGTCGGATTGAGTATGAAGCTGAGCTTGATTTATTTAAAACTAAATCACGATTAGCTGAAATGAAGAAGGCAATGCAGTTAGCTGAGTTGGAAGCCGAAGAAGCGGAGCTTGAAGACAATCGAGTGATGCCAGACCGCGATGCCCTAGTAGGTGAATGGGTAGAACAATCACCTTTCGACGAAGTTGAAGAAACGCCGTATCGCCCCAATGTGAACGCACCGAGACGACAAGCAATGGAGTCTGCGCCCGCAAAAGGACAACGTCGGGACACATCTAAGGAACGACGTCTACCGGGGAAGGCGATTGAACAGCTAGCATCGACATTGCAAGCCATGGCAAAGCAACGTCCTACGCCACGTGCCTTTTACGAACTGCCTAACTTCTCTGGGGATCCAGCTGACTGGCTCTTCTTCAAAAGAAGATACGAGGAGTCGACAGCAACCTTCGACTTCAGACCAACCGAGAACATGGCACGAATTCAGATGGCAGTTCAAGGAAAAGCCAAGGAACTCATAGAAGACCTGTTACGTACCAGCACAGATCCTGAGGAGCTAATAAGAGTACTAGACCGCACCTACGGGAACCCAAATACACTTCTTCAGTGTGCAATGAAGAAGGTGAAAAACCTACCGAACGTTACTGACAACGACAGCGAGGCTCTACGAAGTTTCAGCTCTGCAGTCAGGTCGTGTGTGTCAACGCTAAGAAACATCAAGGCCAATGGATACTTAAACAACCCTCAGCTAGTACGCGAACTTTTGGACAAGCTAACTCCATCACAACGTACCGAGTACAGCAAGTTTGCTCGACGAGTTTCATCGGAATGCGATATCGACCTACGAGTCTCCCCTACACTCACCGTGCTTGTGGATTTCCTCGATGAGCTAGCTGACACAGCTGCATTCATGGTGTGTGCAGATTCGAGTGGGGCTTCTGCGAAGCCGAACCCACCAAAGGCGACAGCGAGCAAGCAGCCATGGAAGCCATCGAGCAACCCGCCGAAAATAGTGCATAAAGTGTTAGAAGTGAGTGAAAAAGAGCCTGTTAGTGTTGTGTGCTGCGAAATGTGCAAAGGTGAACACAAGTTGCCGAACTGTGACTCATTTAAGAAAATCGAAGTAGACTCTAGATGGGACTTTGTTAAGAAAGAAAAACTGTGTTTTAAATGTTTAGTTAAGAAACATAACCGCCTATCATGTCGTGCGAAAAAGTGCTCCAAGTGCAACTTTAATCACCACACGTTGCTACACGTAACGAAGTTTGACAAAGAAGAGTCTACCAATCCACCTCAAACGGAGAGAGTGACCAACTTGGGTGACCAGCGGATGAAGTCATTACTCAAGGTGGTACCAGTCGCAGTGATGGATGGGGACGTCGAACGTCATACATACGCCTTACTGGATGATGGTGCAACAGTATCATTGATAGACTCCACCATGGCCGCTCATATGAATGGACCTAAGGTGCCGCTGCACATCATAAGTGCTGGAGGACATTCAGTCATCGATCAGAGGTCGAAAAGTGTTAAAGTCGTTCTACGAGGGCCTAACAACAAGAGCCACACCCTCACGATGCGTACTATAAAGAACATCAAGCTACCACCGCAAACTATACCTACGGGATTGATAAGCCGTTGTAAGCATCTACGTGGACTGAATTGTACTGAAATGCAAGATGCTGAGCCGTTACTCTTAATCGGACAAGACAATTGGCAGCTTATAGTTGGAGGCGACATAAGAAGAGGGAAGTCTGGACAACCGGTGGCATCCCTTACTCAATTGGGATGGGTGATACACGGACCTATTGGAAGTATAGGAAAGAACGTTGAAACCGTCAATCATACCTCGGAGTTGAACGAATTAGTGAAAAAGCAATTTGAGCTAGACTCTATAGGTATCACTGAGGAAAAAAGAGTGAATTATGAAGATGTCAGAGCCATTACACTATTAGAAAATACCACGAAGCTCACGAACAGAGGTTGGGAAGTCGGACTCCTATGGAAGAAGGAAAATGTGGAGCTACCCGATAACTACAGAGACGCAGAAAAAAGGCTAAGAGGAATAGAGAAGAAAATGGATCGAGATCCCGAATTCGCCGAGTCTTACTGCGCACAGGTAGACAGACTACTAGACCGAGGTTACGCTCGAAAGGTGGACGGACCCTTCACCTCGCCTGTCACGTGGCATCTCCCACACTTTGGAGTGACGAATGTCAACAAGCCGGGAAAATTAAGATTGGTTTTCGATGCTGCAGCAACGTATAAAGGAACATCACTGAACGATAACCTGCTCAGTGGACCGGACCTTCTTAACCCGCTGCTATCCATACTGTTCAGGTTCCGCTCCAAACCAATAGCAGTGACCGCCGACATCGAAGACATGTTCCTGCGAATAAAGATCACTGAAGAGGACCGAGGAGCTCAGTTATTCTTGTGGAGAGGAATGGATCGACAGAAGACACCAGAAACCTTTGTAATGGATTCAATGATATTTGGTGCCGCTTCATCACCTACGACAGCAATCTTTGTGTTAAACCGAAACGCTGATCGATTCTCGAGCGATTACCCAGAAGCGGTAGAAGCTATCCAGAAACATCACTATATGGATGATTATATTGACAGTGTGGAAAACATAGATACCGCACTGAAACTCATAAAAGAAATTACTGAAATCCATCGTCAAGGCAACTTCAATATCAGAGGGTGGACGACGAACGATGCTGAGCTACGAGAGAAACTGCCTAGCGTCGTCCCTGAAAATGTCAAGCTGTCAAATCTGGGCGGAGAAACGGAAAGGACACTTGGTCTCATGTGGTCAACCAGTGATGATACTTTGACATATGATTTGTCTTTCAAGAAATTAAGGCAAGAGATCGTGGATGGAAAAGAAGTACCGACCAAACGAGAGTTTCTGCGCTTCATTATGAGTCTTTTTGATCCATTAGGACTGATATGCCCGTTAACCATCAGCTCACGCATACTCATGCAGAAAATATGGCGAGCCGGTACTCAATGGGACGAAGCATTAAATGAAGATTGTTACCACGACTGGAAGCAATGGTTAAACGAGTTGATACAAATTCGTGACATAAGGATACCGAGATGGTACGGAATACGCAGTAAAACCGTCGAGTTGCACGTGTTTGGAGATGCGAGCGAAAAAGCATACTCAGCCGTCGCATACTACGTGGACGACTTTAAACACGTAGCACTCGTCGCAGGGAAGGCCAGAGTCACGCCGATAAAATTAGTGTCAATTCCAAGGTTGGAACTACAAGCGGCTGTCCTAGTCTGCCGACTTGCGGAAACAATCAAAAAAGACGCTGATTTTGACATTGTTAAGACAACCCTATGGACAGATTCGAAGACGGCGCTGATATGGATAAGGTCAAACCCGCGGGAGTACAAACCTTTCGTCGCGCATCGTCTCGCCGAGATCGACAAAAGATCAAAGATTAGCGATTGGCGCTGGGTGCCGACGAGCGAAAATCCGGCAGATGAAGCTACCCGTACAGGTTGGACTGACGAAAAATCCATCTGGTTCAGTGGGCCAGCGTTCCTCCGAAAACCGCCAGAAGAATGGCCCTGTGAAGAAAGTTCTGACGCGTCCGACGCAGCCGCCAGTGAACTACGAGCTAATCCTGTGCACGTCGCTACAGAAGCTGCAAAACCAATAATCGACGTCACAAGGTTTACAACATGGCCACGTGCCGTACGCACCACAGCACGAATACTGGGATGGGCTCGAGCGATAAAGACCAAAACCGGCCCACGAGTCACAGGCCAGTTAGTCGATGAGGCTGAGATATGCCTACTAAGAAAATCGCAAGAGGCAACCTTCGCGACGGAACTGCAGAAGATACGAAAAGGAGAAATGATATCACCGAAAAGCAACTTGAAGCATCTCGACCCGATGATTACCGAGGATGGTCTGCTACGCGTACGGGGAAGACTGGTGACCGCAGATTTACCGTTTGAAGAACGGCATCCCATCATATTGGACGGCAGAGATCCGACCACCGAGCTACTGGTGCGACACTTTCACCAACGTGCCTTTCACGCCAGCACCGAAACCGTTGTAAATCTGCTACGTGAAAAATATTGGATCATCAAGTTACGACCAACGGTGAAACGAATAGCGCAAAAATGTCAACTTTGCCGCGTACGGAAGGCTCAACCTAAGCCACCGAAGATGGGAGACTTACCGCTGGCAAGGATGACTCACCACAGACGTGCCTTCAGTCACTGTGGTATAGATTACTTCGGACCCATGGAAGTAACAATTGGAAGACGCAGAGAAAAACGTTGGGGCGTAGTCTTGACCTGCCTAACAACTCGAGCTATACACCTAGAGCTCGCAGCTTCTCTCAGCGCCGATTCCGCGATATTAGCCCTACGACGGTTTATCGCCCGACGTGGACAGCCCGAAGTTATATATAGCGACCGTGGAACAAACTTCGTGGGTGCGAACCGTGAGTTACAAAACGCGCTAAGAGAAATGGATTTTCATAAATTTGAAGATGAAGCTGTTACCAGAGGGATAAAATGGAACTTCATCTCACCCGCCTCGCCACACATGGGCGGATGCTGGGAACGTCTTGTAAGATCAACCAAGACAGCGTTGAGATATACTCTAAAAGAACGTGCTCCAAGAGAAGAAATTCTTCAGACGCTGCTAGCAGACATTGAAGCAACGATAAATAGTCGTCCGCTAACACATGTTGCTATTGATCCCAGAGATCCAGTCGCGCTGACACCCAATCATTTGCTTCTCGGAACCGCGTCAAATACCACGCGGCTGGGATCGTTCTCCGATAAGGATTTATGCACCAAGAAGCAATGGCGCATAGTTCAAGCTCTAGCAGATGTATTTTGGCGAAGATGGATCAAGGAATATCTTCCCACGCTGCAGACGAGACAAAAGTGGACAGAAGCAGTCACGCCATTAAAACCTGGAGACGTGGTCGTCATTTTCGACAACACCTTACCTCGCAATGTTTGGCCGAAGGGTGTCATCGAGCGCGTATATCCAGGAACAGATGGACAAGTGAGGATTGCAGATGTGAGGACTTCGCATGGGATTTTGCGACGTCCGGCGACGAAGATCGCAGTTCTGCCTACGAAAGTCGATAATTCGGACTAAGGTCCTCACGGGGGTGGAATGTAGACGGCAGAATTCGTCTATAATGATTTTGTGATTTGCTCATATATTAATAATGTTTAAGTATGTTTTAGTAACTTACCATTGTATGTTTGTAATAATTGCTATGTAAGAGTGAGACATAATAATGTGTAAAAGAGATAGCACTGTACAAAGTTACTCGCTTGTGATTGGTCGGAATGAGAACCGGCCATATTCACTAAGTCCACTGTGTTTTTTAGTATATAAGTAGGGACAATTCAATGAATAAAGTTAGTTTGTGTTTTACTCCGATCCAGTCTTTTTCTTCATAAATAGTCAACCCTTGCGCCCTAAATCTACACCAACCATGACATGACTTTTTATGTCCACTAAATTAGACTCAAATTAAATTTGGCCTAAATTAATGCTTAATTTCTTACTTTTCTAGATTTTATTTCTTACTTATTATATTACGTTACTCGATATTTAAGTACATATAGTATCTAGTGAATCGATATTTAAGAAATACCGATTTATTTCGCTGGACATCCCTATTTTAATCTATTTTACTAGCAGCGCGTGCGCAGGCATAAATCAATCCCGTCGATGTTCCGGTTAATAGACCGGTGGGAGACAACTTAATAGTTTCCTCTTATTAAACGGATTTATTTGATCTTCCTGTAAGTAGAAATTTGGAGGGATTTGTCCTTTTTGTCGTTAAAATGCTTCTCTATAAATTTTTCGTCAGATGTTTTTCTAAAACTAGATCATCCTTATCGTGCCGTTTTTAAAACGAAGGGAATTATTGGTTCTGCACAGTTTGATACGTTATTAGTGTATTAGTGTCAATTGTCTTGTCACGTAGACTATTTTGAAATATGACGTTAAAATAAAGAATTATTTTCAATATTTCATATCTTACATTTCACAAGTATGAGTATTTAAATATACGGTTCAATACAATCGGAAAGTTTCGTCTTAAAAATTGGAAATGTAGATGCATTTTAGTCTCCCTTTAAATTTCTAATATGTAGAGAAAGTCAATTCAATTGCAATAAAATAAGGACTATCAGAGCCTGGTGGCTGTCGTCGCCACTATCTGGCGATCACCCTCGATTAGGGTCATTTCTCGTCGCCGAGAGCAAACCACAATAATATGGCTCTAGATTTAATAAAACCTGCTTGGAGAGAGCCTCGGTAAAGTGTTAGGGGCAGCATTGCCCAGTCATTATTTTGTTAGCGATTTGAGTGAAAACACTTGGAAATTGTACGAGAAATTACTGTTATGAATTTATGTTTAGCTAAAACGCATAAGGTTAAGCGCATGCGCACATGATACTTTACGACCCGAAGGGTTTAGTGGCGCGGTACACTAATCGGGTTTGAACGCAAAGGGTTCAGAAAACGGTATTTTTAAAATAAGTTAGTAATGTTTGGTCGTTGATAATGACTATATGTGACAGACCTAATTCCACGCTGGCGAAGCCGCGGGCGGAACCTAGTGTGTTTATATTGCAAGTTATCTGTAACTGGGACTCCCGAATCCTTAACAAAAAGTAAGCACGTATGCGCAGCGCCTTAAACTTAAGTCCGGTACTCATAAGTGCCCTCGTCTTTCGGATCGGTCATCGGAATTGCTGTTTCATTATGAAAGTGAAATTTTCGATGTTACGAAAGCCGACTCTCTAACTTGTAGGACACTTGATTGTGCCGGCATATTTTACATTTCCACTGAATGAGGTATGGCTATGTAATAAAGAGTACCTGTAGGCCTCAGGCAAATGCGGCTTTATGAACTTACATCACTTAAAAGTTATTTTGCATTTCAATACAACAACATTTTATTACGGTTCAGCAATGTAATGTAAATAAAGGTGCAGTGTGCTTCGCCATCAACGCACACTAGCGCAAAACGTATACATAAACGTGTATACTTCTAAACACAAGTAAAGTCTACGCTTGTTTTTAACCGACATCAATAAAGGAGGAGGTTCTCAATTCGTCGGAATCTTTTTTTTCTAAGGGACAAACAGAATTCTTAAAATACAAAATTACTTCCGCTAAAAGTATACCTAATCATTTGGTACTTTTACCTGGAAAGTTTTCCGGGAGTTTTGAAAATGTGTAATTTTATAGATTGCGATTTTGCCACCTAGTATCTTTGCCGCTTGCTGTAAATATGCTGGCTATTGCAAAAATTGCGCATATTAGCAGTTTTTTGACAATAATACCTTTTAGACTCTTTAACGTTGGTCCTCCATAGCAAATAACGTTGTGACTTTAACGGCTCTAAAACACATAAAAATTCACTCTATATTTCTTTGGCAAATTTATTCAAGTTCATGGGGCCAACAATATCTAACCTTATAATTGCTGAACCTTTGTATTACTGCATGGATTGGATGCTGCATTGGACTTGTTACTTCCCTTGTCCCGATTTTCCCCTATTATCTTTATTGTGCAATAGTGAAATTGGGACATTTTTAAACGCATCCGAAAGTGAATTAACGTTTTCAAATGAAAGTGGTTATTGTTTTGAATTTTATGTGTTGTAATTGCTGTGTTCGGGTGAGCAATTCGATAAATACCTTTGTTTTGGTCTTACATCATCCCGCTGTTTATCAAAACAATGGTAAGCAAAAACTGTCAACAGACTTACGTATTGAAGTTACGTAGGTGTGCTTTGACCCCAATACTATTGTCAAATTTTAAAAATAACTAACGCTTAATTACCATTAGTATTTCTTACAAATCTGTCATCAACTTTGACGTAATAACTACAGATGGCTTCTAAGGAACATTTAGCTGCATTTGTTGTGCATGCAGTCAAGGAGAGTAATGGGTATAAGTATTGATGGGTGGAAATGAAGAGGAAGATCTAAGAAGAGATGGATGGATTGTGTTAATGATTGGAAATGATATAGCTGAGTAAGTGAGTGACTCGATAACAAATGACCGGATTGCATGGAGAAAAACATAGGTACTGCGCCGACCCCAGATGACCTGGGAACAGGGCAAGCGAATGATTATGTTGTATGCAGAATACAGTTTGGTTCAAATGGCAGTGGACTGGTCACATAGGCCGAAGAACCTATAACCGAGGAAGTAGTCGTGTTCTTGAGAGAAGACCGCGACTTGGCAAACTAAGCCTAGGGCGCCCTCCGACAAGGTGGAGCGATGATATAGGTACGCAACCTGCTGGCAGCGGATGGTGGAATAGAATAGCCGAGGATCGGACTCAATGGCATGCATTTGGAGAAGCTTTGTCAGTCCAGCAGTGGACTGACGTAGGCTGATTATGGTGATATGAATACAGATCGTGCTAATTGATGGTTTCAGCTACAACCGAAAAAATATTTGTAATACAAAAAAGTGTAGTTAGAACAGAAATTCAAATAGTTGAATTACCATTAAGTGATTTCTAATAGTTCTTAAGACTCTAGAAATCATTTGAGTACCTAAGTGATTAACTTTTTGTTTCTTGCTAACTTAACTTTCACCGAAAATGATTTTCGCTGCGTAGTTTTTTGCAACAGACAAAAATATTTTTCTTAATTTTAATAACTTTATAAAAAACTAGCTGTAACCGCGACTTCGTTCTGACTTATGACTTATTTACTCCTTTGAGGACTAGATTTAAAACAGTTGCCTTTATCAGACCCTACTATTTAATCTTAGTCCCAAATTTCATCAAAATTGGTTTTGTGGTTTTGGTTTTGAAGCGTAACAGACAAGATAGCATTACTTTGGCATTTAACATAAGTACCTACGGATTAAAATCTTTTACATACTTAACTGAATTCCCTTCATAAGTAAGTCAAGATCCTTTTAGCTTTATATCACTAATACAGCTTACAACTGTTATGTCAATTCAGCTGCTTTACGGGAAGTGTTGCTCAACCCATTAATAGCGATAGTAAGCCTTATACAGCCCTTATCCAGCTACATGCAATATGCCAAGAAGACAAATCGTCTTGTTCATTTCTCTGACACCACAACACGCAATTTCTCTAGATCGCTCCCGAAGATAGTTCCGTAGACCATAAACAATTCTAGAACTGAATTTGCTTGAAGCAATGCGGGTTCTTTCTAATAAATATTTATGGTCAATCGTGCTATAATCGTGCATCATGTTTTGACTAATGTTGAATTATTACTAATAGTCAATCAGTTGAAATCTTTCATTGGTTATTTATTATTAAATTTAGTTGAAATCATTCTTTGGTTATTTATTATTAGAATAGAATATATAGAATTATAAAGCTGCAACTTTAAGTAAGGTTACTTTTTTTTTCATCATCAAACAAAAAATATACCTACTTTTAAAACAATACGTTTTAATAATGGCCCAATACCAAAGACAAAAATACAGGGTACTTTTATTTTTTTATAATAAAAATCTATTATTTAGGTTAACGTTTCATTGCAATTGAAGTATTGACATGAACCTAGTACCTACCTAATATTTAGCGCACAAGATTGGAGGTATTAAAATTAATAGTTTAGTTGCAAGTTGCACCAGAAGTAATTTTACGTTATTCGCAATGTATTATTGATAGCTGTCAGCGTCTTGCGAAATGCGGCATTTATGTTTGAGAATTATAATTATTAATACAATTATCTATTTTCAAGTTATTTAAGATTATAATATTTTTTATAAAGCTGAAGACCTTTATTGACCAATTTACGTTCAAAGCTTTACGTTTATTTCTTAAAAATATGTATTAGTAATAAAGATATATTAATGAATTAATGAATAATTTATGCAAGCGTCATACTAATAATGCAAACCCTATATTAAAATAACAAACAACATAAACCGGTGAAGTGTGAGTGGGGTTCGTGCTAAGGATTGCATTATAAATAAAATACGGAACCCTCGATGCGCGAATCCTAGTTGTACTTTAACGGTATTTTTATTAGTATCTAAGTCTATGGTGACTTCTTGTATTTTGTCAATGTTATTATAGCTATACTATTTCACATTACCGTGACAATTTCATGTCGATTTAATTATCAGGGACTAATGTCACCTATTATGCTGCTTTTGAAGATGGAATAGGTTTCATACGAGTAAGAGTATTATAAATATGTCTAGGTACTGGTGGTCTTAAGACAACAAATAGCTCTCTTGATAATTTATATTTCCCCTTTTCTAAACAGCTATTTAATAATAATTAACGATATATTTCTAAACCCACAATCCGCCCACTGAATTTATCTATTGTCAATTCATAACGGTTTTCATAGAAGCTAATTAACTCCAATCGGATAACATTTGAATAGAACAGTCTCTCATAGGCCAGCCATTCAGGCTTTAAGTAATGCCTAATTAGATGATCAGCATTCTCTTAATTTCTATGCGTCATTATATCGAAGCCCGTGTGGGCAGTCACAGAGTAAATAGAACAGACACTTTATGTACAATGTTCATATCCTATTTAAGAACTTTGCTTTTGTCGGTGTAGTCTTTTCCATCTCTCCCTGCATTTTGCCTCTCTTTCACATCTTTATTACGACAAACGGTCAGCTTGTCCATTTTCTGCTGCATGTAGCTTATTCTTGGTCCCCCTCGCTTCCTATTTTCCTCTATTCTTCCTTCTATTATATTTTTTTATAAATCGTCGTGTCGAAGGTGTCCCAACATTCTCCCCCTCCTGTTTTCGACTGTCTCCAACAAAGTCCTCTTTTCGTCACCTGTTTTTAAAACTTCCTCAATAAGATCTGACATTAAGATTTAGTCACTGACCTTACAACACCTCTCCACTAATCCACACTGGGCCCGCTCGGTGGCGTATGGCCCAAACCACCTGATAGTTAAGAGGTGAGGCCTGTGCCCTGCAGTGAAACGTATATAGGCATACTTTACTTTACTGTTGAGTAAAAAGCCCACAATTAAAAATCTGATTTTTAATAGTGTGTTTCACAGTCGCGTGTGTTTTAAGTTGGCGCGAAATAAACGTATTTTTGTAAGTTTTCTGCGCTTAGAGCCTTGCAAAACTGTGGGCTTTCTCACCCAGCAGTAACTTGGTTGTTCTTTTTTTACTATACCAAGAATGGGGCTAATGCCATTTTATCCTTGTCTCGTGAACAAACAATTATTGGATATTCAATATCCTATCGGGTCAGTAGGTCGCTTGACAAAAGGCTGGATAAAGGTACAAATGGTTGCATAAATGGGTCTAAAGTCTTTGTAGGAAGTTTGTAGTGTTTTGATAACTGGATAGTGCTATTTTTACTTCCTGAATTAGAAAAAAATCTGTTAGGTACGTAGATATAGTTATTAAGCAGAAAATTATTGTTAAGACAATGTTACATTAATTTCGCTATAATAAAGTATTATGGTAATATTTTTAGTTATTACGTATTATTAATACATATTCTTTTTTATGTATTATTTCAAGCTTAATTTTTTTTTCTTTTATTTCTAATTCCAACAGTTTGCTAAATTTAGGAGTTTTTATCTTTATGTCCTTGATAATACCTTGTGTATTAGAGACTTAAAAACTCAAATCATATAATGCAATCATAAAACTGTTAAATGATGTAAAAAAAGGTCCAACTATGACCTCTAAACAGTGCATAACTAAGTTGTTTATGTACGTCAATGCAGAAAAATCAAACAAGGCTGAAGTAATACTGTTTCAAATACTGTTTGAGGTACTCATGGTTAGGCCCCATTACTCGGCTAATGATCGACTAAGTTCGGTTTTTCGAAGCGTCATCATGAATGCGACACTGCGCATGTCAACAAAGTATTTATTATCAAATCAGATTGTCCTCTGTTAGATAGATGGACAACAACCCCTCTAAAGCTGTTACTTATTTCTGAATAATATTTCATGCAAATACGATTCGCTTGTAATAAATACTAGAAAACTTGACTCCCGTTTCCCTGCTAATTAACAATATTTTAAGCGAATATTGCGAGCTTTAACCACGTACCTAATTATAACCTAACTTATACAAAGCGAACAGGTTAATTAATCTCGAAGACAGTGGAAAGCGGTTACTTTCAAACAGACTCGTATAATTGGGTTCCCAATGCAATTATTTACTCTAAAAGACATTTTAGACTTGCAACACTGTATAATAGGTAGTAGTGGGTGACACCGATGACCGATGGGCCGGATTTTAATTGATGTAGCGCTACAACTTGTTTCTCTATTAACAATTGTCTTTATTGTACACCATACAAAGTAAATAAGGCACAACAAATATATTTAGAGCTGCACAATTTAGGCGGTCTTATCCAAAAGCAAAACAACAGAAAGGATGGTGACAACCTGAAGAGACGGATCTGGACTGGAGTCACTGGCAAAGTCGAAGGCAGAAGACCGAGAGGAAAAATCCCGACGCGTTGGACAGACCAGATTCGCAAGACCCTAGACACTACCATCCATGATGCTCTGCACTCTGTGTTTGACCGAAGCAGATGGCGCCAGATAGTCCGCAATAGGATACTCCATCAAGGCAATCACGACCCTCAGCACTGAGGAAACCGATGCGAGGAGGAGGATCCAAAAGCAAGCTTTCCAGACGACCTCTAGGTTGACGACAGTACAGTAAACCTCAAAAAAGACACGATCCAAAAAATCAGGTTACAGAAATAGGTACATTATTTTTCTTTCTTGTAAATGTAATTAAACTTGCATCAATGACAAGCCACGGGACAAAGCATTGAAAGGAAGATATACCCCTGCTGCCCGGATGAAATTGAATTAATTATAGAATGGATTTGTTTCCATTTTTTTATTTTATAGGCAGCTTCACACATGTTGTAACAGTACATTTAACGTTGATTATGAAAGATCAACAGCTTATTTTTATAATACCGAACTTGATCTGGAGACGCTTGTTACAAAACGTTCTAAGCGTCATTGTTATGCGTCAGTGAGCCTTTAATTAATTTTATAAAGACTGTGACATCACACAGCGACACTGATGGGAGACGTTAGGCGCGTCTCTCATATGGTACAAGTGATAGACATACAGCAATTTAGATTTTCATTGTAAGGTTAGTTCTTTCAGTCCCAAACGTAGGTTTAACGTCGTACCATTATTTTATTATTTTTACTCCTCTTCGCTCTATCCTGGGATTCCTGGGCTTCTTCCTCAGTAAGATCGCAGCTCTTCATGTCTTGATTGGCAAGTCTTAACTGTCACAGTTTTATCATCATTAAAGTGACCCAATATATTTTTTTCTTATATTTTAGCTAGGTAGTACAAGACAAGAGTTGTGTTGAACCAGCATAAAACTCTATTCATAATAAAATGGTCTAGCTTAATTCATACCGAATTGAAGGCAGACTTAAATGATATCAGCCCAATAATCGGAAAATAAGCAACTGCTCGTACAAGTGACTGCAATCAGTTCTTTTGGATTATTAGTGCAGATTGCATGGCATTCCAGACACTAAAAGTGGTAAATAATCTGTGGCATTGTGCTGCATCTACATGCTAAATTCGATCCATCTACGAAACCCTGAGGGCTAGCTATGAACTCTTGTAGCAGTAACTTCTACCTTGTTTTGGCTTTACTTTAAAGAGTTTGACGAAAGAGCAACTCTGCTTACGCACTGTTTCGATTCGAGTTCAAGGCTAGGCCCCAGGACGATTAGTTTTGCCCACCTTACTCTAAGATCTGTTAAAAGATTTCCTGGTCAGCCGCGGCAGTTCGTGGCTCTATGATCTAGCTTAAAACTAATAAATTACTTATATCTAAAGCCCTTAATCTACTAATATTAATAATATACTCCGTTCAAACAATACCATTCCAATGTTTCGTTTCGTAACTCGGTCCAAATTACTCATGCACTCAAAACCTACGCGTTAGGATAATGCAAATTTACGCAAGCTTTGATTGTTCGTCTGTTGTAATTTGTACAATTATACCTTAATATTGGAGCTGTGAATAATGATCGTGTTGGTTTAGGTTGTATTGTAACCGTAGTTGGCCATGTTTCGCACCTAGCGAATGCCTTAATTGAAAGTGCAAGATATTGTCAGCAAGTGTACAGGGTTACATTGCAAAGGGGTGCCAAATTTAAAAAATAAGATTTAGGGAACAATATAAAGAAGCGTCTTAATCGTTGTTATTTTTAATAATCGTATGTTACAAAAAAAAATTACATTAAAATATCCGAAAATAAAGTCAATAGAAAGATTACGAAAGCCGCGCGGTCATTCATCAGAGGCGTAGGTACGGCGAGCCTACAAGGACCTTATGCAGTGCACATACGGTGCAATATTTTCATGAATGAGTTAAATTATCCTCGCGTACGATTTTTAATAGCGGATAGGAATAATTCTGGCATGCTCGCCTCCCGGCTACGGAGGTCATCGAATTAAATTGACAAAATATTTTTTGTTCTTTGCATAGTTTGATTAAGATACTGATTCTGAGCCACTTCTAAAGATTTGGCACCCCTTTGCATAGTACCCCGAAAGATTAAGGTATATGTTATATGAAATTCAATTTATATTCATTTACTGGGTCATAAGTTTACAATAAAGTGTTATTACTCAAATTGACTTGATATTACCATCATAATAAAATCTAATCAGTGCAATAATATTGTTTTATAATTTTTCTTTACATATAAATAAATGAAAACGTTTAGAAACATTAAGCAGCTTTCTATTTTCTTTGCTTTGGATTTCCTTTTTCCTTTGGAAAAAATTACTGTTTGGCACCTCGTAACCAGAACACAAGAACTTTGCCAACTATGTACTATGCATTCTGTGCCATATAAATACGTATGTTTTGTCAGGTGCTTATTTATTTATTAGTATAAAGTAATAACAGGTATATTTGAGAATAAATACGAAGACCTACGTAGCCGAGATGCGGGCATACCGGACTTGGTGTCGCTATTTCTAATTACTGGGTTCGATTCCCAGTCGGTCAATGCAGAAAAATAACATTTCTATACTGTTTTCGGTCTGGGTTTTGTGGTACATTCGTTGTGATGATGTGTGATGTTGTCCAGTATTTATTATTTACTATCTGTCCCGGCGAACTTCGTACCGCTTCTTCATAATTTGTTTTCGTAAAAGTTTCCGATGTTTTAATAGTTTAAACCCAACAAACCCAACAAATTGATAATCATAAAAATCAGTCCACCCGTTCTTGACTTATAAATGGTGTAACTAACCCGACACTTTCCTTTATATATACAGAGTGTAACGAAAAGGTGAAATAAAACTTTAAGGGGTTATTCTACGGCTAAATTACATCCACTTTTTCTATGGGACCAACATCGAATTCGCAAAAAAAACATTTTCCCATACTAAAACGCGACCAGCTGGCATCAGTTTATATGGAAACGTCAATTATTATTTTTTGAGATTTCGATGTTGGTCCTATAGAAAAAGTTGATGTAATTTAGCCGTAGAATATCCCCGTAAAGTTTTATTTCACCTTTTCGTTACACCCTGTATATAGATATAGATTTATAAATAGTTATTCCGTTATAGGAGGCTCGGTATTATTAAAATCGCTGTCATTCGTCTCATACACCACGGATGTGTAATATAAGAAGTGTATTCTTTAATTTAACCGTCAGTCAGACGCTCTTTTGTAACCCGACCTTAACTCACAAATAACCAAAGGTTACGGAATTAATCAGATAATAGGTGTTTGTTTTAGTAATGAACACCATTTGATGGTTAGTTAAACGTCAGAATTATAACACAATGGCCGAAGTGAGACGTGATATTGATATATATAAAGACAGCTCTAAAATGAGTCAAGGATAGTATTTATAATCTATATATATATACAACAATGTCGGGTTAGCTACACCATTTATAAGTCGAGAACGGTTGGACCGATTTTTATGATCTATGATTTGTTGAATTTGTCTATGCCCCGAATAGCAGAATAAATATAAAAAAACACGGAAAAATTCACAATAAAAAACTATGAAAGGGCGGTGCGAAGTTCGCCGGGACAGCTAGTCTCTATATAAAACAAAGTCGGGTTAGTTACACCATTTATTAGTCGAGAACGGCTGAAGCGATTTTAAGATCTTTGAGTTGTTGAATTTGTCTCCGCCCCGAATAGCAGAATAACTATAAAAAATACGGTAATATTTCCAAAAAAAGGTATGAAGGGGCGGTACGAAGTTCGTCGGGACAGCTAATTATTTTAACAAAAAGGTTTAAGAACATAAAGTTTTATTCGTATTATGATACACAAATCATAATTACGAAAGGATAAAGTATTCGTTTAATTTGAAAAAGCGATTCTCCAAGTCATTGTTAAAATGTTAAACTTAATGTCAATTGTCAAGTAATTTTTATAAGTTGGTACCAACATTTTAAGAGATGATTATTTTTAAGTGCCGAATTCTACTTATTTATAAAACATGCATAATTCTTTGACTGACTGGTAGAGAATGCTGTATAGCATTAAGTCCGCCAATTGTACCCACCTGTGCAATAAAGTTTAAATAAATAAATTCTTTTAAATAAAATAAAATAAACAAATATTAGACCATACAAACAGACATATCATACTCGTATATACCTACTGCACCTTCAAATTCTTTGTTAAATTGTTGTGAAATAATTTTAGAATGATTCCTACATACATAATTTAATGAACAACGATTGAATTAAAACAATATCCGATATCGGATTTTGACGAACTCTAATTTTGAAACAATAGTCTTAATATTTCAACATATTTATGTAACGATATTGCAATTTTATGTTCCGGTGGAATTTTTATATTTCGGTATCAGGTATTCTTTCTCCACTGAAGTGTTTTGTTTATCAGTGTTATCACACTTATCAGTAATCAATACATCATGCGATACTGACAAAGTTATCGATGCATTTTATAACCCTCTGCGTAACATTTATTAAAAAAACTTTCTTCTGTTTCAGGTAAATCAATCGACTTGAACTGAGCCGTGTTTTGTTGTAAGTTTAATCAAAGTTAAATTAACAAATAGGTAGGTAGGTACAGACAACAGCACGTCAACCTATTACAAAACGTCAAATTTTCTCAATTGATATTGATCTCTAACTGTTGGACATAAAGTTGAAAATCAATTCAATGACCTTTAACTATATTTTATGTGTTAATTGAGACTCCCCAGAGAGTAATTGTGGGTATACTTGTGTTGGGAGTATACAGATACGAAAAAATGGGTAATCATTATTAAACCTTCCGTAAATAATATAATCCTGCCTGAAAGTTCAGGCAGTGGAATCGGCTGCAAGAATTGATTAAAAAAATATATTATGGATCTAATAGTTGTCCGAAATCAATCATTTTATTTTATAATATCATCATCCTTTGGAAGTCCACTGCTGGACATAGGCCTCACTCATAACCAGTGATCAGAGTAGGTATATTGATTTGGGGTCAATGATCTCAAACATTGATGTTAATATGGACATGCCTCCGGGATTCTGGCATTTCTTGGTATCAGTTTAAAAAAAAAACCCATTTCCATATTATGCTACCAAAGTACATCAAATCAATCTACCTACTCCGATCACTGCTCATAACACATCACAGCTGGCGGTCCTAGGCCGTTTTGAATCCAGTGGCTTTCCACGATCTTGTCCAGGTCGTCAGTCCACCGGGTAGAAGTCTGCCCGTGGGCAGTGCCGCAACGTGTTGCGGCTTCCAATTCGTGGTCGCCACGCGAGAACCCTTCTGTTCAAAGCGTTAGATAAAACTGACAACCGTTGTCATATGTAACTAATCATAGATGGATTGGATGTATAAAAGTACAATAAACGACTAAGTACAATAAATATTAAAAACACATATAGTATGTATTTTAAAAACCCACCACGAGTATGTTCTACTTTAATTGATTTACATCAGACTAACTATGCAAAAACCAAGGCGTTAGTGTAATGTTTTTTTTTTACATTCAAAATTGCCAACCGAACGAACGGCATTTTTCCGGGATTAAAAGTATTCTATCTTTTATTCCAGACTAATATATATTTCTGTGCCAAGTTTCATCTAGATCCGTTCAGCCGTTCTGGCATGATTCAGAACAAACATCCATACATCCAAACTTGAAATTACAATATGAGTATGATTACATAAGTCAATTTGTTATTACACATGTTACAGTTTAAAGTGTAACCGGAACCTATCTCATGTTTCTCACGTAATTAATCCCTTATAACATTAACACACACAAAGACATAGGTAGTTGTCTATTGATCCTATCTTACAATCATGATTATCGCAAGAATCGTTGTGTCTAGCTTGTGTAATCTCAGCTGAGCCGTAACCTAAAGGTGCGTTTACACCAGGAGTGTCCTGTCACTGTCATAAAAAAGACCAACAGTAAAAACTCCAGGCGGCTGGCCCTCAATTCAGAACCGTTCGATAGCAAATTGTCGACCGGAAAACCTCGTGACACTGATTTAACATTAGTGTCACTTGATTTACTTCGTTATCGGATGGTTCTGAATCGAGGACCAGGACGAAAATAAAAAGCTTGTACTATGGCGACAAGATAACGAATAAACAACTTAGGTACACGAGCATTTGGCTCGTGCTCATCACACAAACATTTGCCCGTTGCGGGATTCGAAACCGCAACCGCTGGCTTTGTAGTCCAGGGCGCGAACCACTACACCAGACGTCGACATAGTGTAGTCGAGGTGACATGACGCTACCTGACGGCACATTAGAGACATCTTTTTTTTTCTATGCAAATCCGCGTTAACTTTTCGATCGCGTTAAAGTAAAATAATACTCTGAAAATGTCGTATAATGTTTACGCGGATTGCCTCCGTGAGAACGTATCCTTACACTTGGTCGTGACATTGTAGAGTCAGTGCACTATGACGCATAATTACATCAGTGCATAGCAGGCTGGTTGCTATACGCTCATAAAAATAGTCATAAGGAAACATGTTTAATGTTTCTCTTCTTACCATAAAACTTTTTAATCTTTTTTCTTTTTCATACGTTATAATAACTGCTAAAAGTGTTGAAGTATAATAAATAATATGATGCATTGTTAACTTAACATAAGTAACGCCTAAGCCTAAGAGTGTTTGCGCTCGACATGCGATGCGGCTCCGAAAATATTATAAAGGACTGCGCACTAGATCCAAATTCAAGATTAAGTATAAAATTATAGATATAATTATTTCAGTTTCACCATTAATAATAAAAAAAGGAAAAATAAAACTAAACTTAAAGATGATTAAAAAATTCAAACAAAACTTCGATCTGACAATTTCATTTCAATATTATGGGCCTTACAGTAATGACTCAATGGGGAACCATACAGGTGTCACATCGTGTTTGGTCTATGTCTCTAGTAATTATGTCATCACACTGATCACTGATCCAGCGGTTCTGCTACTATTTTGTGTTTATTTAACGAGAACAAATAAAATCTGACATTGACATTTACATGGATATTCGTTGACAAGACTATACACCCTCTAAGATTAGTATTGCCTGTGCTTCCTCATTGTCATCGTTACATTTTAGCATTCTCCCCGAAATGATAGTCATTTGTTTTTGCTTATATTTACCTAAGGCTGTGTCTACATCAGCGTTTCATTAGCCACGTCCTTACACAAACAAACTGGAGTGGATCTAGTTTCTTCACATTCGATACATTCCCACGCGGCCGGCGTGAGAGAGGCCTGTTCCGTAACGGCATATGCCACGCTATCTGGAACATCTTTTGTTATATGGGACAATTTTGATGCATCTTTTTTTCTGGATTAATTTAAGAAGTATTGTTTACAATTTTAAATTCCACTGGATATGTTGACTTAAAATACCAACTTCTACTAAATCTACTTCTGGTGTGGGGCTCGATATGAGAAATAATTTTGTTCCTTTCATACATGCATCGGGTCTAGCGTTGAAAGTCCGAAAAGAAAAATTTGTTTTTTTTTACAAAACTAACGTTTAACGTTTTTTCTTGTTTTTTTTATAACAAAAAAGCGGGGATTAAAATAAAAACTTAAAAACAGTTTTATCGTCAGGTTTGAAGTATCTAATGCAAAAACGTCTTTCCAATTTTTTTTCCAATGTAAAATATCTTATGGTAATATACAAAGGTCACTTATTCCAACTAATCACACGTCCGTTTCCGATTAAAAAAAACAATTAAATAGTACGAAATGCTTAGCCAAATAGGCCAAAAATTTTATAAAATCAGAATGTATTCTCGTTTTATTAACTTTTTTTTTTTAGTTAAAACGAAAAAAAAAATTATTTCCGAACATATCAAATATGAAAAAAACAACGAAATTTGAAAAAAAAAAAAAAGATTTATTTTCCAGCTTTTTTCAACGTTATCGGGTCAGATCGATTTAGTCTAGAAAGTCGAAGCACTAGACCAAGTCGCCCATCATTGATTTAAGAGGGGTTTATGTGTGTATAATAAGGTCAAGTGACTTGTCGACGGTCAACGACCGTTTACAAAGTTTTCGATCGCGGAAAGAGAATAGAAACGAATCGTCTGCAACTTGTATAGGGCTGTGCAGTCTGCTCGGCCAAGTAAACAGATGCAGGAAACGGGTGGACACGTGTTTGGTTCTCTGGTAGGGCTGTCTGTTTTGTCAGATATTGGTGAAAACTCCGTTGTACTAGGTATTCTTGAAGTGGACGACCGTCTAATCTAGTAGTTCGCGCTTAAGACTACAAAGTCAGGCGGTTGCAGGTTCGAATCCCGCAAGCATAAAACATTTGCCATGTTTGTGTCATGAGCACGGCCGTTTGTACCTAAGTCATAAATGTTTAAAAACGTATTTAATTTTATTTTATTTTATTTTCCTTTATTGAGAAAACCAACAGCGTATTTATACATTGTTAACATACATTATTTAACACACAATATGGCCAATAACAGGTTTCCCTTATCTTATCAATAGTACATCAAAAGGTTGGAAATGCCACAAACGTTTACGCAACACTAATCACTATACAACACACAGTACAATATACAACAAAACAAAACAAATCAACTCGATAGCCAACTCAATGTTATTTAAAAGATAAAAGACATTAACTAGTATTAATAATTAATCTTTATATATATATATATACTTTTTTTTTTTTTTTAATTATTATTATATTACTCTTAGTTATTTATTTATTGCACATCCTTACCCTCGAATCCAACACTGCACCTACTTCTCTCTTAAATATGCGCTTAGTGTTCGCAAAAAGGTCGACACTTTCAAAACGCGTGTGCGTGTGCATGCGCGTTAAGCATAATTATTTATCAGTTATCTAGTCGCCATGTGTTTTTTGCCTATAGTGTCCCACTGCTGGGCAAAGGTCTCTCCCAAGTCCCCAATGTTTCTCTGTTAGGGGCCTTGCTTTGCTTACTTTATGGATAAAAATATGTTGAAATTTTAAAAACCTATTTGAAACGATAATCCAATCGATATTTATTTATTTAATTATCTTCACAGAAAGTAGACAGCCCTATCTCGGACCCTCCCTCGCTTCCTCCCAGCCCTCATTATACGACTAAAAGCGGCGCGGGCGCATTGTTTTTGAACTCAAACCGTTGACAGTTGATTTGATATATTTCCGTGGATCTGAGAACACGTGCGATCCGATCGTTAGGCCGTTGCTTTATAGATTGGATTGTACGTGCGTCAAAATTGTCGATCTGATTAGCGTTATTGCGTGATGTTCTAGTTTTGATTTCATTTAAACTCAGAAAACGAACTTATTCCAAATTTGCTTAGACTGGGAGACGCCCTTCGCAAAAATCATTGTCTGACCCTCTTAACACTTACTTCGGGATCATAACAATCCGTGTTTTGTCTGGCACACATTCATTTTATTTGTTTTATTTAAATTAATATTAAGACTCCAAACAAAATTACGATCAACCAAATATTTATTTATTAATCCATTGACTGCCCGATAGCAGACAATAGTAATTAATCAATAAATACGCTGCCAATCTTGCATTACGTTAAAACTGGCAAAAAGTATAATCAAATTATTTTTATGTCAGTTCAACTTAAATTGAAATAATAATTGCGATATCGTAATATCGTTAACTGCAATATCGATCTATAATTATGGTATCTGCCAATCTGGAACCGATTAAATTATTAACTATGACAAGCACTTACCATTTCATTGTACGGTCCGCATCAAAAGTCGATGACCACATTCAGACTTCAAAATCGATATACACCATATTATACTCATACCTAAATGACATTCACATGGCAAACGCCAGAATTGGCCTTATATGACTGTAATGTTGACCGATTTAGGTATTTTATGGTGTACTTATAGCGATTTTAAAAATTAGAATGTGGTTATCGACTTTAGATGCTGACCGTACTACGCACACCGTTAATACGACAGTCCAGTACACTCAGGCACGAAAATATGCAATAATAGTATATATAATACGAAGCGGCGGTAGCCTAGTCGGTCGGAGTCTCGACTTACACCCGTGGGTCCTAAAATCGCATCCTAACACGTACCTCTGGATTTTCGGAAATCTATGTACGGGTTTATACCACTAGCTCGGTAAAGGAACCTGCACATTCAGATATTACTGGATATATAGTTTATTGCACAGGTGGGTTAAGGTTATGGTAGTTTGATGGAAATCACTCTATTTGTAATAACCAATCATGCTTGCTTGCTCACTTGCTGCTAGAAAGGTCAAGCTGCGTCCTTCGCCTAGGTACAAAGATCTAGGAGAAAGAGCATTTTAATAATAAATCAATCCATTTTAGTCCTTATACCCAAACTATAAAATTACTTCTTAAACTTCGCCAAAAATTTTGGGCGACAGAAGCTGACGGGGTGCGCATGATATCAGGCGGATTCAGTCGGTAGCAGCGGCAGCCGGTGCAGTAGGGCAGTAAAGCATGCCCTTACTAATACCTCATCAGCAACATTATTTCAGCCATAGGACGTCCTAGGACGTCCACTGCTGAATATGGCCTACCCTAGTGATTTCCAGATTGGCCGGTTGGAAGCGGCCAGCATCCAGCGGCAGCAGCATTCCTGCAACCTTCACAATCTCGTCTGTCGACCTTGTGGGTGAACTAATACCTAAATAATTATATTAGATTTTAGTTTGTTGTTGTTGTTGGCTGTCTGTTTGCCTAAGTTACATGCCTCCTCTATCTTTTCTAAGGCATCCGCAGAATACCAGTGGCAGTGACGCGCCCTTAAATGTTTAGTTGTAAGGTTAAATGTGTTTTACCTTTTATCATCATCATTTCAGCCACAGGACGTCTACTGCTAAACATAGGCCATGACTTATCATCAGGGGGGATACCAATACTCGCCACGCTTGGCAGGCGGGTTGGCTAGCGCAGTTTTTTATAAGATTTCGCGCGCAGACGCTGCTGCCCGTTTCGTGCTACATGAATTAGTCGCCTCTTACAACACGCCTCCTGTTGGCGATGGGGACGTGTATTCTTTACGGCCGTCCCCACACGGCACCTTACCTTTTATACTTTCGCTTTTTTACTTTGTATTTTAAATACCTAGCGTAATCTCAGCCAACGCCCGTCGTCCTGCATGAGTGTCACGCACGTGCTAGATATAGGCTTTAATAAAAACCTCGAGTTTCCAGATGACGCCTTTTCGATCCGACGAAGGTTCACTCTTCGCTAACCTAACCTAACCTAACCAAATCCCATGTGCCCCATGCAAATAATGACGCGCCTCACTGTACTAAATGCGATACGTAATGAGTACCTTCAAATACCCAACCTTGACGTCTCACTTTCTAATTAATCTCTGATTAAACTTAATCATCACTTTTTAATGGTCGATTTCCCCCGAATAATGAACAAACGTGCGCAGAATCATGTAAACCTTAATTAGATTACAGAACCCGTGTAATAATTATTTGGATGACCCACTGTTGTGATGGTAGGTTCATTGCGTAATCAAATGAAATTTTATGACTTTGCATTTCCCTTTCGTTGGTTTTTGATCAATTTGGAAGATTGTCCGAAAAGTATCCGACTTTAATACCAAAGAGTAGCATGCTTTTGTATAAACAAGGGCAGCTGACTAACGACAATTAAGTGTCATATTTAAGAATAAGTATAAATTATAATTTTATTTATTTGGCAGCATTATTGAACACAAGTAACTTACAGTACAGGTAATAAATATATTAAAATGTGTCAAAAGAGGTCTCCGTTCAGCATTAGTCGAAGCAGCTAAAAATTTCTCTAATATTCTGCGGGGCAATTTCTATAAAATAAAAAAGTACCTATGTACTTAAATAAATATTGAAACCATGTTATTATTAAAGAAGTTGCTAGACACAAGTTATTTTACCCTTACAATTTTATTAATATTAAACAGGGTGGCCAGAAAAGTGACGTCCAAAAATTTTTTTTAGGTGCCTTGTGTTGAGAGGTATCTGAATCACCCCTATGTATGTTCTACGATTTTTCGTAGTTTTCGAGTTACAATTTTTATGATGAATTTTAGCAAGCAAATCAGTTTGAAATTTTTTAAAAAAAGGAGGTTTCTTCCGTTTTTTTTTTCTTGCAGTTAAATCTCTATGAACTGTGCATTTAATTATGCATTAAATAAACAGTCTCATAACTTTAATGGAAGTTACTACAAAATTGACCTAAAGTTGAGAATTTATGTTAACTGAGTTATCATTTAAATTTTCAACTTAAAATTAAAAATCTAAACTGATAATTTCTTAGTTGCTAAGTAGCTTCAGAGAATGCGCTAGACTCTAAGCTTTCATAATAGTAAAAAAAAAGTGATACTTCATAGGCTTCATAGGCTATTATAAAAAAACTTTAAAACTACGAAAAATCGTAGAACATACATAGGGGTGATTCAGGATACCTCTCAACACGAGGCACCAAAAAAAAATTTTTGGACGTCACTTTTCTAGCCACCCTGTATAGGTTACGTGATTTTACGCTAACGTAATAGATGTTGACGAATAAAAAGTTGACCATGGGTGCAATTCGGACACTTTCCGGACAAAGCGCGCATTGTCACATGTAATTGGGGAAAGCCAGGACGGATAATGGCCGACGTGGGACATGTAAACTGCCTTTTGTCCTCGGCTTTGCTTGCATTCAGATGTCATGAATTAAATAGCAATTTTCTAAATCGCTCTCTAGGAAACGATTTTGGGTTATGCAATAATCTTTTGAATATGTAAATCGAAATGTACATAGTATTAAAGCATAACAGTAGGTAACAGTGTAATAGTAAATGAACCAACTCCACTTCTGAAAAAAAAAAATTTTTTTTTTCTGGCATGTATTACCGTTTGCAAGGTAAACGTATTTTTGTTATTTATTTGTAAGTCACGCCACGACTCAATAATAATTAATCACAACAGTTAATTTTTGATGTGACTATGCGTATTACTTAATCAGCGCTTAAAAAACTGGTAGCGAGACTTTTAAATAAATAAATATACACCAGACAACAAACAGACTATAGGAATTCCTATTAAAATAAGGAATTAAAATACTCGTGTTACAAAATACCAACAGGAGGCGTGTCGTAAGAGGCGACTAATTCCTGTAGCACGAGACGGGCAGCAGCGTCTGCGTGCGAAACATTATAAAAAACTGCGCTCGCCTACCCCGCGTGCCAAGCGTGGCGAGTATTGGCAATCCCTCCCAATGAAAGTCATTGGGGGAGGCCTATGTTTAGCAGTGGACGTTCTATGGCTAAAATGATGATGATGATGATGATAATTCTTTAATAATAATAGTAATAAATAAATTGTTTTCACAATCACACCAATTTTCAGTCTCAAACTAAGCAAAGCGTTTATAAACATCCATGACTTAGGTACAAATGCTCGTGCTCATCACGCAAACATTTGCCCCTTGCAGGATTCGAACCCGCAACCGCTGGCTTTGTAGTCCGGGGCGCGAACCACTACACCAGACAGTCGTCTTTGCTAGGGGCGTCTTAAGAACTTTATTAAATTGGCGTGGGTTTGGGTGTGATGCATCGAGCATATATACTCGATGGTGTGATGAGACCTTTGAATAATGACACAGAATGATAGTTCGGTACATACGGCGAATACAAAATTTAAGCAACAGTTTTGTGTGCAAACGATTACATACAGACACACGCACACCACTTTAAAATCTTTAGGGTTGGTCTTAATAGTAGTTTTCCCTAAAACCGGGTAAAAATCGATAAAAGCAATGCCTACATCTAGATTTTCATGCGTTATATTGACATTAAACAATACTGTGCTGTCAGGCGTAAGGAGCCCTTTGTGGCTCCAATTTAGTTGCTTACTATATATGTGTCATTATTAATCTAAGGCTGAGAAACTTATTTTTCTGGGGAACCCAGAGAAACTTCGTTTGAAAGGTAAATCACCCCACCACTTCGCCTATCGGGTTGTCTTACCTCTTTTAACAACAAATTGCTGTAGGTGTTAAAATTTCTAAGCTATGAAGTTGCTGTACTTCGTTTTCCTTATTAGTTGTCATACGTGTGCTCACATACAGTTTTATGTTGTGTTTTACTGCAAAATTCACAAAAAGTCCCTCGTTTAAGTTCTTGTAAATCTGTATAATTTATTGTTGTATGACAATATTGATGTATTAAAAATACATAGTCTGTTGGTGTAACAAAGTCTCTCAAAGTAGTATTATGTATGACATAATATGTATTTGTTGTTCTAACAATGAGTGACCATGAACAATTCTATGAAATGCGATATAAATCGGATTGCGAGTCTAGTACATATGTATATAATGGGCAAAATACAACAATGTGCTAGATTTGTTAGTTGGGATTGCAATTCGGCATCAATTTTTAATCCGGATTTTTGTCGATTCGACCGGATCCGGCCGGATTCGACCGGATACCTTTTTTGCAAATTAACAGACTGTAGCATTAATGAATTTATTTTAAACAGGGCTTTGTTAAATTGTTAGGTTAATTTTTAAAGAAATACTTTTAGACGTGATTCGTCCTAAATACTAGAATTTTAGTTTCTTTCAAGAATTATAAAAAATAAACCTATGTAGTGGACAGAATAAGAACCTCGTTTCTTTTTCATTTCTCCGAAAAAAATCGAAAGTGTAATTGGTAAATTTAACCAAAAAAATAATTTATCGTACCTACTCATATTCGGATGATGTTTATGAAATATCAATTCAGAACGAGTTTAAACGATTAAGGCTCAATTCTGAAATCACCAAAAGCTGAGAGCACTGTAGATTAAGTAAATCCAAGAATAAGTAATTACCTATACCTAATACATTACTTAATGCGGTAACTAATCTGCTCTTCAGTTCCGGTATAATAATGAATGAATGACACAAAGGGAAGGTTGTAACAGTTAGGTTCTTACAATTAGATACGTTATAGAAACACTATATTTTATGCGCGAGCGCAAAGTGACAAGTCCACAATTGTCGGATGTCGTAAAATTTGCCCAGTGACTTTAAAATGACTTCTGTGCCTCATGGTCAAATGAGACAATGGCTGGAAATCACATGCCCGCTCGAAATTAGTTTTTGATGTGTGGTACACAATTTATTATGACATGTTTGTTACCGACTCTCCGTCGAGCCATGTAGGTTTAATTGGATAATAACTAGGTATTTGCCTTAAAATATTAATAATTACTTACTACTTTTTAATTAAGTTTACATCAGTCTTCATCAGTCCATTGTTATCCTGGTTAGGGTATAAGTTTACAAAGTCGTAATTAGTAAGATAGTTATATAATAAATTATTTTAACAATAAATAAATATTGGACTTTGAATACATTACATTGCTCCGATCCTAAGGTAAGTAGCTAAAGCACTTGTGTGATAGAAATCAGAAACAACCACGGTGCCACAACACCCAGCCCCTCTAGCATGACCAACAAAACACGATATGATATGATATGATATAGCGATTTATCGACACAAACGGTATTTTTTTTTAAATATGAAAGATATACCCGCCATGTTGATTTTTTATGATCGCTCTTTCGAAATATAATCAACATGGCGGCTATATCTATTATATTTGTAAAAAAATTGACCGTCGATAAATCGCTATATCATATCATATCGTGTTTTGGTAGCCATGCTAGGGGGGGTTGACCCGAGACAACATAGATAAGTTCGTTTTCTATATTGACCCGACCGAGAATCGATCCCGGGACCTCAGAGATTGACGATGCCAAATCCAGCATGTTCTTTGTTCGCCTCTCGACTACGGAGGTCGTCACAATACTCCAATTATCTATCGATTATACCTAGCTACAATCTACAAACAAAATTAAAGTGCTTGCCTTATGGACTTCTATTTATAAAGGATTTGTAAAGAAGTACTTTTATCAAAAGTTATCGTAAAACAATTGGAAGTCAATTCATAAGATTAATCTAGATTAGCACCTAAGATAGCATTATCACACCGGGTATGGTGCGATTCGAAAGTTATCTTATGTAACTGTTTTGATGCCTACTGCAAAATAAATGTCATCAAAAACATAACATAAAAAAACAAGTCTCGTAACTTAGTTCTTCTACCGTAAAAAGTTGTGATATCCATGTAATACCAAGTCGGTTAATTTATTCAGTACTTAAGGGGCCTTCTGCCTAAAGTTATTACGCAATGAGCTAACCTCACAACATCTTATAGTGACCGTATCAATATTAAAAATCTTTTGTTTTAAATATGTAGATTGACTTAGCCATCGCATGAAAACACAATGTATCTTACTATACTAGTAATACATATTAAATTAAATTAGATTGTTTAGTGCGATTGCCTAAACATACGATTGGGGCACGGATACGGTTATTAAAAAGTGTCACTAAAAGAAATATCACCTTGACTCCACTCATCGACTACATACCAGAGTAGCAATATGGACCTGACCATCTTTCTCCGAAACACGTTAGTAATTATTGTCGTAGATTTAGTACGAACTGACAGGTCCTGTCAACTCTCACCCATACAAAAACCAGGGACTGAAAGCGGTTAAGGTATACGGTTACGCTACCGGTATAAAATTACGATACCGTAATTTTTTAAAGGTATAGGTTTACCGGTACTGCTTTTTGTACCGGTATGGTTCTACCTTTATTTAACCTATTTATTATTTCGGTACCGAAATACACAATTGCACGGACTAAAACACGCGACGTTGCCAGCGCGCTCGGGCGCAGAACAGGCGAGAGGCCGGCTCTAGCGGGCCGGCTGAGCCGGCTTTATTCATATTCGCTTGCCACGTTCACGTGTTACGTTAGAATTATTTTTAGCTTTTTAGTTTTTTGAAGTTTGTTTTTTTATAAAACTTATCGTATTAAGAAATATATATTATGTTTTAATCTTTCGCGTCTTAAAAGTTTAAGGATTTGTAAGATGCAGGACTTCGCTGTTTTTTTGTTGCGCTTGATTTCGTACAGTATTTAACACTGCATAATATATTTTTAAATATTGAAATTATAATATTGCATTATTTTGATATATCTCATAAGATATAAAGAGAAATAGTCAACATCGATTTGTCAAATAATGTGTAGATTTTAAAAAAGACTAATTGAAATCGGATTAATATTATATTGTTATTGTTATTGTAAGGTTAAAAGTTATTAATTATTTAGTCAAAGATACAGATACAATTTTTGCACACTAGCGAACCTATTTGGCATATCTCACGTTGAAAGTACCTAAATTGTCGTGTTTTGATGTACACCTATGAAACGCGTAAAAATCGACGGAGAAGATATTTACAAATAACAAATACTCTAAAAAAATGTCGTAAATGATATACTTTCTGAAAAATTTTAGATTGAAGGTGTAAAATAAAATGTGTTTTCCCTACATTAGTCATCAATTAAATGTTCAATATTATGCATATAAAAAAATCTGATCGTAGTAAAATAAACCAAAAGAAAAGAAAATGTGAGTACTAAAGAGTCCGTCCTAAAAATAGTCTTATTTCCGTAAATTTTGTTATCTGATTGTAAATTATTATTGAAACAAAATAAAAACAAAATAACACGTCATTTTTATTTTATGAAAAAAAAAACATGATATTAATTAGTAAACCTAAGTCAAAATGAACTGGACGCTGTTTAGCATTCGTGTGTTTTCCCACACTTGGACACATTTGAGCTACGAGCGTTTAGAGTTCTTCGACGATTTTATGTTGTAGTGCTTTATTCATAAAGACAATATAGAAGAATTGGTTTTATTAGTAACTGAGAAAAATTGTTATTGCTAAAACCTTTAAGACTAAGGCCTTAAAACATAATTGCAAAAAAACAAAAGCATATTTTTAAAGCAAAAACAGGTTTTAATGTTGATCATCTTCCGCATAATTATTATCCTCAAAATTAGGTTTTTCGAAATCATCATTACAGCCATAGGCCTTTCCAAATGACTTGTTCATCCTAGATTGGCAGGTTTGAAGCGTCCTGCATCCAGCGGCTTCTTCCAACCGTTACCAGGTTGTTTTTTCACCTTGTGAGTGCACGTCCCACACTGCACTTGAAGGTACGTGGCCTCCACTCTATAACTAACCTCTATAACCTTTCTGCCCCATCGGCCGTTAGTTTTACGTACTATGTGTCCCGCCTACTGCCACTTTAGCTTACTAATCCGTCAGGCTACGTCAGTGACAATTGTTCGTTAACGGATCTCCTCATTTCTTATTTGATCTCTCAAAGAAACATCGAGCATAGCCCTTTCTATATAACAATCCTTGGTCGGTCAATGCAAGTCAGAATTAACTTAAACTCAGTGGTTGTAGACTTTCGTCCTTAGGCACTGAGGTATTTTGGACGAGAAGACGTTGTGTAGTTTTCCGGACGCTGCCCAGCCAAGTTGGATTCGACAATTGACGTTCTTGTCGTAACTGGACCTACCTTACTGGATCTCTTGTCTCAGGTAGACATATTTGTCAACAATTTCAAGGTTAGAGCTCCCAACTACTCGTATTACTATAAGGCGTATTCGTCATGACCTTCCTTTGAATTGTGCCGGAGTCTTCGAGCGATTCTGCCATATCTACAAGTGTTCTTATGACCAATCGTGTTTTCCTTTCTTGAATAAGAGCACCACTACACTTATTTTCCATGACTCTGGCCATAGTACCTCGAGCATCACGGAGTTAGGAGTCTTTGAAAAACCTTTAGTATCAGTATTCCATTCGTATTTAGAAGCTCTGAGGTGATTTCGTCATCACATCTCGTATAGGCTGTGATGTCGGGGACATCTTCTATACAATGTCGGGTCAGCTTGGCCATTAGACCTGCGGGCTGCGGCTGAGCTACTCCAGGTTTAGTGACCGAGGTATATAACTGCCCTAGAACTTTCCGATTTCTTGCGATACTTCGGCTTTTGTCGATCTAATACCACCCACCTTCAACAGTTGTTTTTTTAATGAAAAAATCACATCGAAGACCTATCGTTGAGAAGCTTTTAAAAACTTCGAATATATATGTTCTTTCCATCCGGTTTCGGCTATAGTAGCCGCTACTAATTATTAGCAGAGGAGCTAGGTTGATCAGATCTTGCATGTGCCCTTTGATGGCTACAGTATCCTATTCTGTGAGTAAACGTGCGCGAGCATTGGCTGCACGTGAGGACCCCCTCAACATAATTTTAGAAGATGGCTGTTGGTAGTTTAGCCTTAAGCATCGCGTTTTGCATCCAGTTCGGATTTCCTCTGCTTTTCAGTCATTAACATTGTCCCTTATTAAGCGCCTCCACTCAGGGCGGCAACTGACTTTTTCCTCCCAATTATGGGGATCAGTATTGCACCTCTTCATGTGTCTTTTTTGCATATCCTTAAAGCGTAAGAGCTAGCCGCCGTGTTTCCGCCTGCCGTTCTGGAGTTTAGAGAAGAAGATGCTTTTGCTACCCTTTCATCAGGCATTCGTGAGACGTGTCCACAGCATCGGACCTATCGCCGCATCATATACACTTCTATGCCGTAGATATTTGCACGTTGGAGCACTACAGTATTTCTAACCCGGTCTGGGCCATTTGACTTGATTTCTCGTAGGCACTTCAAATGAAACCTGTTCAGCGTCCGTTTCCGATACTCACCCATGACTGAGGAATTTAAAAGATTTGGGAGAACTAAGTATGGCCTTGTAAACGGTAATTTTTGTCGATAGCTTCAAATCGTGTGAGTGTAGGCCCTTGGTACGTAATTTACCGAAACCAACTGATGCCTATTCGATGATTTACTTCGGCATCAAGGTCGCACTTAGATGTGATTGTACTGCCTAGGAATATGAATTTGTGCACAAGTTCCAGCTCAGTATTGGCAATGTATACCTTGATGGGCTCTTTAGCTTAATGAGAGTCCTTTGCCATAACCTTAGTCTTGTTCACACTGATTTTGAGACCGAAACGGCAACAGACTACCTGAAGGTTCGTAATTAAGTTCTGGAAACTTCGAATAAAATTTCACATTTTTTTGCAATTATCTATTTATATATTTTTTTTATTTTTTTAAAAATCTGATAACTTGTTTAACTCTTCCCGCGCCGCGTCGTGCCACTCCCGCCCTTGCTTGTTCCAAACCCGTGCCACCGCATTTGTCATACACCGGAAGTGTGCGCCTCGCGGTATTCCAGTTAAAATTCATGGAGTTTTTGCTATAGTGGCACTTATAATACCATACATCTTTGGATTTGACAATATTTCTTCTATTTTATGGCCAATTAAAAAAAACGGATTTATTTATCAAAAAAATACAGCAAAATTAAGAACACACAAAGTCAGGATTGACGACATTATCACAATTTAACTAAAGTTCTAGCGAACTATACATTTTAAACACCTCACAATGTTTATAAATTAAGTTAGTACAAACATATCCATTATTTGATAGCGAAATCTAAATAATCATCCACTTATATCACAAACACGACGATCTCAAAGACGGCCGTCTGATGAGTCATCGCATCGTTTGTTTACAAACGCTCGAAACCTGATGCCTGACACGTTCTTTGTTCAAATTTTAGTGTGATAAGTCTGTCTCAATCTTCCTTCTACCTAATGTAACGTAGCAAACAAAGATAGGTATAGAAACCGGCTGGTGCAACCCCATTGAAAACACACTTAAGTGCATACCCGTAGTGGGTACTCGGCGCTTTCATGTTTGTAAAAATACCCGCAGTGGGTGTGTCGGCCCGGATAAGGGATAAGGATAGGGATAAGGATAAAGGATAAGGAATAAGGAATAAGAATAAGCATTCATAACTCCATTTCACATTTTTTGTGAGTTAACACACGAATGTTAGTCGTTCAAGCGTCCAACTATAAAATCAAGTGCGCAAAACCAATCGTTTTTTAGCCCGAGGTAGAACGTCAACTACTTAATAAATTATCAATATTATCTTGTAAAGGATCAACATTGTTTAAGTTCATAGACGCACACAAACATAAAACTGCCGTGTGTGTGCCTTAACTTGCGCGGGACAATTTTAATACTTAAGTTTATTCAACTTATAACTTTACAAACTCTTAGATTTTACTCTTATAATTGAAATCATACACAAATTTCTACTTCGAATGACATAGTAACTGTTTAGCATGTGCTTTGTTCGAACGTTGGCGAGCAACTGCCTAAGTAGCGATGTCTCTCGATACTACCGCGCTGTTTTCCCACTTATAACTTAATTACGTCACGTCCTTTCTCCAATCGACCAGTTAGTATTGCCAATAAAATATAATTTGATATTTATGATTTGTTTAGCTTTAAATATTTAAAATAATTTTATTAAAAATACATCAAATCACGACAGAACGCCGCGGCGTTAATTTAATTTTACAAATTCAAACTGACATTCTGAACAAAGTATATCATTTACCTCATTTTGTCAAAGAGTATTTAATGTTTGTAATATTTTTTTCTGTCGATTGGCATATAATTCATAGGTGTACATCAAAATAAGTCATTTTAGGTACTTGCACTTCAAGTATGCCAGGCTCCATACAAAAAAGTTCGAAGTCTTTTTATTTGTTGAAGTTTGTTCTATCAAGATATTCCTAAGCATGTACGATCAGCTAGAAAAGGAACTAGGTAGGTAGGTAGGTAAATGATTATTTTAGACACTGTTGCATGTGTTTTTTTTAAAGGGTAAATCTTATCCAGTTGGCAATAATTATTGTTAGTGACAAATACTGTTAGTTTAAAAATATAAATATAACAATATTCTTTGGCATATTTTATTTGATGTATACTTAAATATCTTAATGCATGCTTGGTTTGGTGCGGCGCTGCTGCGGCCGGCTTGGATTGGCCATTCCTACTACAAGCTCTATCTCTTTCTTCCGATTAATCAGCGATATTAAACGGTTTAACCCGATAGGCGTATACCTATATAACCCGTATGGATTAACCTGAATGCGGCTTAAGCGGAACGTCGGGTTAGTCGTATAAGCGGGTAAGGTAACCCTTATACCCGGTGCGCGCGGTTGCTTAAAAAAACCTTTACTAAAGCGGTTTAGGTAGCGTAAAAAATAACGGTACCGTTTCAATGCGATATCTTAATAATCTCAATATTTCGATACCTAAATTTTTCACTACCGGAAAATTTCGGTATTGAAATATTAAGATATCGCATCGTAACGGTATGACGTCATACCGTTTTATAAGTGTATCGTAATTTTTCGGTAATTCAGTCCCTGACAAAAACAATACTATACTTACTGTATAGGTTATGTGCTCCATGACTACTGCTGAATATTTTCATAATTTCTCAAATGATCCTCTGTATATTTTGAATGAATCTTAACCACTAATTTGACTGCAAAATTTATTTTAAATGGCTTTAAAAGAAGGGTTTAGTCCGACACAAGTTTTCTTATGTTTTTTTACGTCTCTCCTCGCATTGTTATTTGTTTTCCTCCGTACTAACATAGCGATCTCCCCTACGGTACACTATGTCAGCTGTTTATGCCTATCCTTGATAACGGGGAGTGCAGGGTGCGGGGTGTGCCACTTAGGAAAGAGCGGATTTGGTCAGACCATCTGCGACCTCTTTTATGATTTTTATGAAAATAAGTTATAATAGACCTACTACTAGTCTACGAAATCTCGTGGAATGCGCAGTTTTATGGAATAGGTGTTTAATCTATCAAAATACTCTTACAATTCTCAATGGTAGTTACAATTCTATTACACGCCCGCCATATTGGATCACGGGTCACCGACCCACGAATGGCGTTAATCACGATGACGGGAGACGGCAAGCATGATTTATGCAGTACCTACGGCGGTATGGCACGACTTCGATGGCCTTGCGGGAGTTGCGGGGTTCGGCTAAACGAAGATATTGTCACTAACTGACCGGCTCGTGCAGGCTGGAAAGAATTTGTTTCTTTTTTGAAAAACATGCGTGTTCTTTATTTAAAGTTAAAGTAGTATTCATGGTTCTGTCTGTTATCATTGTTCTTTGTGTTTAAAATATTGCTACTGGTCGTTTTTTAATTTTATTTTTTTATGGTTTCGTAGTACTAAACATGTACGTTATGTGTATGTTCAGAGACATATACAATTTCAACCGTTGCAGCGTTGTTTTGTGTTTCGAATGTATCACTTAGTTTTTATGTATTATGTTGTCATAAATATTCACTTTATGGCTTTTATTCTTAAAATAAATATCAAAATTAATACGAATGCAATATAACTTACTGTAACTCGACATAAAGACAAAATCGTTACATTTTATAACTCATCATTTCACATACAGTTTTCTTTGAGATTATTCATTCATAATGTAATTTTTGTAAACCGGATAGACAGGGATCCAGCCATTGACAAGGAAATTATTGCTTGAGGTGCTGAAGGCTAAGCAAAATTTATTGAGTGTACCCGATAATCGCTAGGTTGTTTCGAACCAGGTGCAATTTCGATGAAAACTGGTAAGTATTATAACCATAGATCACTTTAGGATCTAGTTCAGACCTCTGATAATACTAATTTGTTATTTAATACCAACAGAGGAAAGCGTGAAGTTAATTCATAAAACGTTATTTATTTGTTAAGGCACGCTTTCAATTTAATCAGATTAACTTGGCGTTTCTACAGCTTACGTTCACGGCTGTTGTGGCAACCCTTGGGTTAATTTGTGTAACAATTTGACAAATGTTTGGTAGCTAACAGAGTTCAGACACATACATCATAGCGGAGAGGAAATAAGAGGCGTAACAAGCAAACCATAAGACCGGGAACATGAATGCTACCTTAGGATTGTAACAGGTTTGTTAACTAGATTCCAATGATGGTGTACCGACGCACGCTGTTGGGAAAAAAATCCAAGTTGTTGCAGGTTGCCAGTTCAAAAATATATTTATTCTAAAACCGCTAAATGAAAATGAAGAATGAAAAGGTTGTAAATGATACGCTAGTTCCAAAGTTATATCGAAATCCACTGTTTGTTAATGCTTGATGTAACCTAGTCATGTTTTCTATTTGGTCTGGATCTATCTTTCTTCGTTTGTTGTTTGTCGTAGTCATCTATGCCTATATTTATTAATAACACTTCACTAGCGTATAATCGTCATCATTAGTGATATATTTTTTCTATCTGTTTGGTTAGAACCTCAGCAACTATGTTTACACATAGTTATTATTGATATACCCTTGACATACATTGACTCTATGAAGTTTGTCACCGCTATAATAATATGCGATTTCACATGTGTTGCTGCTACCATAGACACGCGAAGCACAATATTTAAAACTAGCACCCGCTAGCGATTTCTGACAAACTGTATAATCGAATGGATTCGATTAGCACAAGACCAATTCCTACACACTGTAAGAAGAACAATAATAATTTATTTCATCATCATTTCAGCCATAGGACGTCCGCTGCTGAACATAGGCCTCCCCCATTGACTTCCAGATTGGCCGGTTGGAAGCGGCCTGCATCCAACGTCTTCCTGCGATCCTTACCAGGTCGTCTGACTACCTTGCTTAAAACATTTTAAATATACATATGCTGCGAAATCAAGTTCAAAAGGATAACGGCCGAGCGGCAGACTAGATGTAACTATGGTACCTACAAACTATGGTCCACCTACTATCTACTTAAAAAGGGTAACCATGTTATAGAAGAGAAGAGAATCGACAATGCCGAATAGATCGTATGATCAATAGAGATGTAATTAACCCAATAACTTGGTTTATCATTTCATTTTCTTATCTATCATCAGGTGGGAGGTGGTAGACCGCTCCCCTTGCCCTATTTATCAGGTCGGCACCCTCAAATCACGGCGATAATGTGTGATGCAATTATCGGGCTGTGATTGTTTCGATGTTTCAGATAGTGACATAACAATATTACATTTTCATGGAAACAGTGACTTACTACAAGCATGTACACAATGACAAAATGACATCGCTTAACCATATTGTAAGGAAATTTTGTACCGTGTGCTCATTTTCAAAATACAAATTAATGACGCCAGTAATATAACAAATGTGGAGATTTGTAGGTGTAATACTAAAGTATCAGATAAAAAGATTTGGATGAAATTTGGCCCACAGATCTGGATTGGACTAGGATACTTCATATCCCAAGAAACTTGCACAGTTGTGCAATAACGCCTCTCTGTGATAAACCTAATTCTACTCGGGCGAAACCGCAGATAAAAGCTAGCAGTCTTATAATCTATTTACATAAATAAAACGATGTTTATGTTAGTTGACCCGTCTATGATAAAATTCACCATACAAAAGTAGACGGGTAAATATAGTTGAACAGAAAAAGAAAATACCAATCTCTCAAGTTCCTTGGACATAAAATTTTCTATAAAAACTAATCCACGCCTCAAACAAACAAAAAGTTTGAATAAATCATTACCTATTGATCCGTGGAAACAAATGAGTACTTTGACAATAAAGCGTAACACACACAGAGAGCGTGCGCGGGACGGCGACGGGTCACGACGGCAGTACGGCGGGTCTATTAACATAGGTTTAAATGGGCGCCCACAGACAGCGAGCGTGCGCGGAACGGCAGCGGGTCGTGCGCGGAACGGGTCCCGCGCGGTCCTTCCGCCGTCACAGATAGGCGGCGGGCGGACGGGTGGTGCGCGGGTGCGGCGTTCGTTACATTCGTCGTGATACACGCATTCAGACCAAAGCGCTCACACAGAGAGCGTGCGCGGGTCGTGCGCGGAACGGGTGCCGCGCGTATACTACGACTGTTGTGTTATTTTACAAAACATTATCATTTTTCGCTATGGATTTGAATGAAAAAAGTAATTAAATATGTGAGAAAATAAAATGTTTGTACGAACTAGGTAATAATCTACTAAACTCAAGGTTGCTGTACTACGGTCACCCATCCATTTAGTGTCCACACTTGAGGTTGCTTAACCACGGTCACCCATCCATTTAATTTGAAAACTTGAGGTTGCTTAACCACGGTCACCCATCCATTTAGTGGCCAAGCTTGAGGTTGCTTAACTACGGTCACCCATCCATTTTGGGGCTATACCTGAGGCTGCTTAGCCACGGTCACCCATCCATTTAGTCCAAGGTTGAGGCTGCTTAACCACGGTCACCCATCCATTTAAAGGCAAAACTTGAGGTTGCTTAACCACGGTCACCCATCCATTTAGTGGCCAAACTTGAGGTTGATTAACCACAGTCATCCATCCATTTATTGACCAAACTTGACGTTGCTTATCCACGGTCACCCATCCATTTAGTGTTCAAATTTGAGGTTACGTAACCCTCGGGTCACCCATCCATTTTGGGACCAAACTTGAGGTTGCTTAACCACGGTCACCCATCCATTTTGGGACCAAACTTGAGGTTGCTTAACCACGGTAACCCATCCATTTTGTGTCCAAACTTATGGTTGCTTAACCACGGTCACCCATCCATTTAAAGGCCAAACTTGAGGTTGCTTAACCACGGTCACCCATCCATTTGGTGGCCAAACTTAAGGTTGCTCAACCAGAGTCACCCATCCATTTATTGACCAAACTTGAGGTTGCTTATTTACGGTCACCCATCCATTTAGTGACCAAATTTGAGGTTGCTTAACAATAGTCACCCAAAATATCAATGTCATAAAAGTGGACCGTGGTTAAAGAACCTTAAGTATGGATACTAGGATGGGAGTGATGGGACCGTGGTTTTGACCTGACCATTGAATGGGTGACCGTGGCAAATCAACATTTAGTGACTGAATGTAAAAGTTATCGTGTTAAAGAAGCTTCATATTTTATATGCGTTATTGACCATAGCACAAACCCGAGCCGCGCTTTCGAAGATAAACGGTGGAGATGTTAGGGTTAGGAATGATACAACGGGAAAAGAATATCGCAGAAATGTTGTACACCTCAAAAGAGTCGAAAATGGTGAGTGGAAGATCATTGATCAGAACGTAGATGGTGAAACGGACAGCAACCAAAATGAGGACGAATCCGTTCTCTGTGTGAAGACGACGAACCGCGCAACTCACGTCGGAGAAACGACCCGTTCCGCTCACGCCTTCTGTGTGTGTTACGCTTAAAAAATAGGGCAAAAAGCGGCAGTCGGGTTCTTTGGTGGGTGTGGTCCCCTACTACAATCACGCAACCCCCACGTGCCGTAAACAGGTGGTAACGGTGGGTTTGGGGTGTGAGCTGAGGCCATTCTAGTTTATGTACCTTTGTAATTAAGTGTAGTGGAGTGTAGAAAATGGTGTCGTTTCAGCTGACTACTATTTTATTAAGGTATCCAGTGCTTTGCGACTCTGTTGTCGCAAAACATAAAAATCACATAACAGGAATTGCACGCTACGCTCCGATAAAAATCAAAACATTAATTACACAAAGTGATTTGTGTAGTTATGCTTTTTTTTAAATGCACTTTTATTGGTTCCACGTAAAAAAAAATTTTAATTAATAATTCTGTATCTAATAATGCTACAGATATTAGAAACACTTGTTAGTTATTTTTGTTGTGACTATACACTTTACGGCAATTATCAATTTAACGTGCATGTTATATTTACTTGTCAAATCAGAAGTAAATAACGCATTTTCGTAAATTATCTTTCTTCTTTGTCTTTAACTTTAGTTCTTTCTATTTTCATGCACCTCTCTTAACCTCCAGTAGGTTTGTAGCACAGCAAAACCTAAATACCATTAAAATTATACAAACTTTTTTGCGCCAAACAATGCGTCTGTATTAGCAAGACACGTTAGTCCCGTCAAATTAACACCATACACATTGTTATTCGAACCGTATCGCTGATAATCATCTGTAATTGGTCACATGAGTAATTATAACATTGTCGACTGCCTTTTGTATCGATGGAATGATTACGCATGCGTGTATCGAATAAACTTACGTGTTGCTTTGACAGGTATAAATAAAAAGAAATGGTTTGACAGCCAATCATAATGGTGCATCCGAAGACTCCTATGTCCGTAGTTGTAACGTAGCTGTAGTCCGTATTTTTAATCAATGCTTTGGTAACCCTGTTACTAGCATCTATAAATCTATAGTTTTGACTTAACAAAGTCTATTTGCATAAGTTACTATAACGTGCGTTGAACTGTAAATAACTAACGGTCCCACAATACGTGGATGACATCTTAAGAGTCATTAAGCAATTTTTATTTGTTTTGGTCATTAGACTACGATTACTAATCTAATTGTCAAAATCAAAGGAAGAACGATCCATTAACGTACTTTTCCACATCATAGATTTGCCAAGGCTATGAACCTCAATCTTAGATTAGCATTTTAAATGAACCCCAGGGTACGTCATTAGCTTACGTCATGGCAGCAATTAGTTAATGAAACCTAGTGCACCTAAATAACAATCGCGTGCCAACCGCTTGTATACTAAGGAGTGAAAGCCGATAAAAAGGCAGGTCATCGACCCTGAACTTTTTAACCTTAATAGGGTCGCCAGTCGTTGAGAAAATCTTGGACACTGAAACAGTTGTCTTTCCTCCTCTTTTACGTCTGGAAATGCTTTAATGCAAACCCTTGGTCGGCGTGGGGTCTATCATGTCTCTGTTCCTGAGACTAAAGAATTACTTACGACCGTTAACACGATATTTGCAATTGACCTAAACTAAGGCCCGTTTTAAATCTATTACTAGCAAGCAACTAAGCCTGACGCTATCTCGTCCAAGGCTAATAGTCGCTCGGTCTACCTAATAACGTATTTACGCAGCATAATATGCAGACTGTCCCCTTGAACTTCAGACACTTGGCAACCTTACAACTTGTTCGAGCACAAGGACTCCTTCATTAGAGCTAATGATTCAATAGAAAGAGGCGTCTCCTCACGACTACTGTCGCCTTTACCCTTCACGACATAAAGACCATAATTTACGAGACACTAATTGAAATCCCCATAAATTTAAACATCACGGCCTTTGTGGTAATTAGAAAGTAAGAGATCTCTTTGTCTAACTGGCAGGAGAATGGTGACCGTTCGTCATATATGGTACAGTTATCCTTGACAATGGGATCTCAACGTTTTAAGGTACATACTCGTAGCTTTCTGGGCTCTGGATGTCAATTATCGTGAAGCTGTGCGCTATTTTGGTATTGGCTAACTTAAATTAGTTTACTGCGAATACGGGGGTCTTCGAGAACCGTATGTAAATCAGTCATTGTGAAACGGAGTATAACTTTTTGGTTGTTTCTCTGACGTCTGTGTTTACCATCATAGCTAATTTTAAATAATAAATGAATATGAGCCAGAAAACACACACATTTTTAAGGTATCAATTAGGAATCACAATTCTCTTGTGTTTTTACTGGGAGCGTCTACCAAAAGTAAAATAGGTGATTAGTAGCTAATTTATAAAAGTTAGTTTAATTTTGATCCTTTAACTTAATTTAGTACAAAAGTCATTACCAATCATCATTTGAGCCATAGGACTTCCACTGTTGAAGTAAACGTACCAAAAGTAAATCTACATCATTGTAAAAAGGTCGCACTTAAACTATGCAGGGTGGCCAGAAAAGTGACGTCCACAAATATTTTTTTAGGTTTCTCTTATTGAGAGGTATCTGAATCACCTCTATGTATGTGCTACTATTTTTCGTAGTTTTCGAGATACGATTTTTTTTAAATAGCCTATGAAGTACTACTTTTTTATTATTATTATGAAAGCTTAAGTCTAGCGCATTCTCTGAAGCTACTTAGAAACTAAGAAATTATCAGTTTAGATTTTTAATTTTAAGTTGAAAATTTAAATGATAACTCACCTAACATGCATTCTTAACTTTAGGTCAATTTTGTAGTAACTTCCATTAAAGCTATGAGGCTGTTTATTTTATGCATAGAGTTCATAGAGATTTAGCTGCAAGAAAAAAAATTCGAAGAAACCTACTTTTTTTAGAAAATTTTCAAACTTGCAAAAATTCATTAAAAAAAACGTAACTCGAAAACTGCGAAAAATCGTAGAACATACATAGGGGTGATTCAGATACCTATCAACTCTCATCACGAAGCACCTAAAAATTTTTTTGGACGTCACTTTTCTGGCCACCCTGTATGTATATTTGAGCCCACTAGATTTGACGTCTGTAGTTTGTCTCAAATTATATTTTTAATATCTCATGTTGAATTTACAACGGCCACGTCAAATCGAGTTAACCCCAAACCGTGGTTTCCGTGTTGCTTGACTGATGTCTGTTGAAAGCCCCGAAAGGAAACGATAATGGAGAGACAGTTTCCTTTCCAAGAAATGAACCGTTGAATAGTAAACTCAGTCTATTTTCAGTAGGAACTTGCTTTGGAAATAGAATGTCATACAATCCTGTAAACAAACAGTTTTTTGATGCTATAAATTAATTATAGATACAAACATTCATTAAATTAATCGACTCGAATCCTCTACAGTCAGTAAAGGATGTAAAACGTTTTACATGCGTCACCCACTTCAGACTAATCTTGTAAGAGTTCGCAACTCAGCACGTATCCGTATCACCGGTTTTTTCCAAATTATATACGAACGGTTTTTTTTATCGTGGTTTTTTAAAAAATCGTGGGGATACTTCCACATTCAATGTTATCTGTAGTGTTTATAAAACTGAGTGTCTTTGTGTCCAAGAGTTTATAGAACTTAGATGGCAATCGCTCCAAATGTGATATAATAATCAGACTTACTGAATCAAAAAATGTACCCGTGTCTAAACTTAAAATTTCCAAATATCATTTTCGCTTATCGAATCGTCTTTGATTATCAGTGTGTTTGCTGTAATAATAATTTGATATTATTAAGTAAAAACATACCCTTTGTTTAAAAAATCTGATATGTTATTAGTCTATCGTGAGATTTTAGCAACAAAGCACATACTAAAATCTTATAACAGTAGCTGATAAACTTACCGACGGCTGCGCAAGAAAATAACAAATATTGTAGCACTTGGTTGCACTTGCTACAGTAATAACTGACCTGTTTTCCGCGGAAGCGCACTGCGTGTAGACTATACCATCTAATTTTAGATTATTTACTCATTGTTCTGCGATTTGTTATATTTGCTCACTCTGTTTTGATGTCTTTCTTCGACTGGTGCGGAAGAGACATGTTGTATTTGTATACGATATTCATTATATGATTCATGTCTTTTGGATTAATATATTTATTCCATATCTTAGTTAACTTTTTTCGGTTAGTTTTAGTGTGTGTTATTTTCAAAGAAATGCCCTAATGCCATAGTATCGTATGTGTTGATATTAGTGACAATGTTTATGTTATATTTTGCATACATGACAAGAAAAGAAAGAAAACGAACTATTCAATTAGTATGACTATAAAATAATTTGAGGCACCTAATAGCATTGGTCTAATAAGGCTTAATCCCAAATAGCCCTTCAGGGAAAAGAGTAATATTCCAAGTAATGATGTCTTAAAAGGAATCAAACAAACTAGCGTATTAGATGCTAGTTATCAGTCACTATTAAAACTTGCGTGATCTACAAATGACTTTCCATACCTTATCACCTTCGTTTCTTTCTCGTCTTCTGCTACGAAGTATGATCCATGTAGATTTAAGATATTCGCAGTATCGTGGACTTTGTTTTGACGTTATCAAGTTTAGCCACTTTTTAGTATTGATGCTTACGTGACTTCGCACATGCGTCAATGTGTGCGATTGTTGGTAACGTTACGTCAACACTTCGATTTCAGATTATATCTAAGTCCTAAATATGTTCAAGCTTAAGCAATAACTTTGGGCTAGTCACGTTCACAGTAATGTTTTAGTAAAGCCTTTCAATGTTTAAGCTTATTTGGGGTGAAATATGATAGCCAGATTTGTTTATTCCAATCGAACGTTTGCTTTGAATGCGTACTTCCTTTGTGTTTTCATTACTTAGTGTATTGGATATCTTATCTATAGAAATGTTTTAATCTGAATCTATTACTTGTCTTTGATTAGGTTTTTGCTTATCATTCAATCGTCTTCACGACCTATTAACATATTTTTCATTAAATTTAATGTTTAACTTAATTTTCTACAGACTAACTGCTTGGTACATCTCCATTCACCTAATCATTGTATCTTAATAGAGTCGACAATAAGATTTATGTTTTATTATTTCTCAATACAAAAGCAATGACATTATGCGTGTTCTCTCACAGATGTAACTTAAGTGAATGAATGTTATCAGTAACGTTTTCACTACTCCTAGGGTTTAATAGCTGTTGCTAGTACACGGAACACCTTTCTCCAATATTATCTCACCGGTGCTTTCGTACGTATCCTGTACGTCATGCGAACCCAGCCCTACTATGTAGTTTGTTATAATCGAATAAAATCTCAGATACCATGTATAAACTATGCCTGCTTGGTTACTGAAAATTCAGGCTTCTAGTTTTATCCACAACGAAGTTGGGGGGGTCGAAAACAGCCTGAACTGCTTCGAGAAAAGAATGGTACGGCCGTGCCGCTTTTTTGCTCGATTGGCGGGGGGACACTGCCTGCCCTCAGATACTGCAGGATTATTAACATTACGTAATTTATCTGTATCAGAACCTACACAAGAATGACTGAAGGCCTTAAATATTTCCAACACCTTGTCTGAGATCATCAATCTTCATCAATCTAGTTTTGTTTTCCGGCTACAAAAAAACTTAAGCAGGATATGGAATCATACTGTTGTGATCAGCTATCTAGTATTCATCATCGTCATCATTTCAGTTATAGGACGTCCACTGCTAAACATATTATATTGTAACTATCTAGTATTGAGTAGTCATATTATAATAAACACACGCTGAACGTTAGAGTCCCACAAGGCATATATCGGAGCTTTTTTAAGTTGATAGACGCGTATTTAGTTGTTTTTAATTCAAATATGTAGTCTTCATTACATGTTGTCATAGGTTTAATCCAGCCTCGTTGCCCCTTCAACTGCATCCAAAATTATTATTAGATTTTCTGACTTCTAAACCTAACTTGTCTTGCTCAAAAGAACATTTACATGGTTTCTTAGGCCGATTTTAATTAATTTATAGAGAAGCTCTTATATCTCTCTGGAGGCGGAATTCATAAGCCAATTAAAGTTTAACATTGAACTTGGCCAACACATAATTACTGGTATGTGTTTTTGTAATTATATTTTGTGTCCGCTCATCATAATAACCTTAATCGTAGTCTTGTTTAGATTGATTTATTGTTACATCAAAATTGCATCTTGGGGCCAAGATAGTTGTTAAAGTATTTATTATTTTTAATTTGTAAGTGGAGTAATATTTAACATCTACTTGTAATTGGACGGGCCTTTTTAGTTCAAAGAGTTAAATATGTTTATTGTTTTTTTCCAGGCTTGTTTCTGTATTATTTACAGTTTTATCTTTTTCGAAGTACACTTATCTTATACTTATGTAATGTACATTATTGAAGATTCACGAATAAAGCACAGTTCACATAATTGTGAACACACGATTGTTAATTGTCATTAGTAAAATTTCGCCTAAAACTTAAGTTTTCATTTGTATATTATTTTAGAAAAGCGCGTAATCCTCTAACTGCTTCACATTTTTCCACTCGGAAGTTTCCGCTACAACGTCGACACATCGAATCCGATTGAACTCAAATCCGTTACAACACATTAATTTTTTTACAAGCAGTTGATTCGAATAAGTGAAGATGAAAAGCGGGTCACTGCATGTAGGGCGCAGTTAAGTGCTGATACTGAGCTACTGATAAGAGTTACTGCATCGGATAACGGGTAGATTGACTGCCAGAGTACATAGAGTTCATAGGAAGTCAACTCAGTTACGCTGAAAGGATGCCTGTTAATGACCAATACTTGAATTAAAATAGACCTTTTTTTTAATATTCATAATTTATATTTATTATATGGTTTTAATCGCACTACTTTATTTAACTCGATTCAGCCTAATCTTGCTTAAAACATCGTTGTGTCTGTTTTAACTTCAATAATCTGACGAAATTAATGTTTTAAATTAAGAAAATTGTGCATTAAGACATTTTGTTTATGATTTAATAGAACAACATAAACCAAAAACTGTTCTAGTTCATACTTGAAAATAATTAGGTATGTACATTGTCATGTATTACAATGACGTCGTTCAGGAAGGAAGTAGTAAATTCCTAAGTACACATTAATTCGTGGAGAAAATATGACAATTATTTGATTGTTACTCATTTCGATATTCTCTGACGCATTTATGAACTACGTAACGATGTCTTGGTACCTAAATGTCAATAAATAAATATGTAACATTTAATTTTATTAAATCTATTATTCAGACCGGTCCTAAAACCAAGAGAGCTGCTGAGGATCTTTTTATAACGAATGCTTCTCTATCCAAAGTTCCATTCAAAATTATAATAAATGTAATTACTTTTAAACTTTCCTACTACTTTTACAAGCCACTACATACTAATACACCCACATACACATTAAAATAAGAATTAACGCAATCGTCAATAGGTTTAGTGTGTATCTAATAAATGTAACTTGCTACATTTTTATTCAAATTATCGTATGTCAAACATGTGACACAAACGTGGGAGGGACAACATCTGGCACCAACGTATTGCCGAATTCAAAATTAACGGTCCTGCCGTATAATTTTGGATGTAACAAATTTAATTTGATGCTACTGATGCGTGTGTTAGCGTACAGCTCTATTTCTATGTGCCCTTTGACTTTTTAGCTAATTTCGGTAATAGGGGAAAATTTGAGCGTCTCTTTGATCGTATACGCGTATGGTTAAAGCTGAATCAGATGTTTTTGCCTTTTTTTGTACAAATGGCCTGTTTAAGTCCTTTACAGGTTTTCCTTTACATTTAAGACAGCCGGTTACAGCGTTGCCAGTTTTTTTTTGGCAAGTCGGGATTTTGAAACTTTTTAAATGAAAAAAGCGGGATTCTTTCGTCGAAAGCGGAACATAGTAAAAAAACGTATGTTATCAGATGTTTTTAAATATTTATCTTTTTATTCGAGTTTTAAATTACGTTTACGTAACAGTAGATAGCAAAAATAGCCATAGAAAATGTATTTTAATAAAATTATGATATTTTCAATCACCCTTCCGCACTTTCTGAGCATGCTGCATGCACGGCCGAGTTATCCCCAAAAAGCCGGACTGAGCCTGTAGGGACATTTAATTTTGATTAAAAAATCGGGACGTTCCGCCAAAATCGGGACGTCTGGCAACGCTGGCCATTTACCATAGTTATATTGATACAAAACACTAGTTTAATGTTTATGAATGTAACTACTTTTCTAATAATTTGCTTATATTTGTTTACAGGTAAAACCAGTTCCGTTTTCAACACGTCATTACAAGTAAGACTATGATTAACTGCTCTTTAAACTATTATTCTTAATACGGAGGAATGAAAACCAATATTCCAATTAGAAACTCCAAATTTGTCTAAACAATTACTCACTAAAAGGCGTCGAGATAACAGATTGTGAGATAGATTTCATTCTTTACAACGCTATTCGAAAGTAAGTCTTATGGACTGCAGTTACAGTTGAGTTTGGTAAATATTTTGGGCTGTTTAAAAACAGAAGTAGAGCCATTTATTTAGAGGTGTCCGATTACAACAATAATGAATGGTGCCCTGTCAGCATTGTAAGAATTAAGACCACCTGACAGGACGTCACGTAACCGAAGCTAACTAAACACTGCAATGCGACTTATTTTATAATGCACTGACACTTTTGCGAGTGTATTCATCTGACTGTCAGATTAATTAATTGATTCCTTTTTGTCATTGTTAGGTTTGTCACTTTCCTCAAGCTATATTAAGTCTTTGCTTAGACCAATTAAGGCATAATATGATGGTATGATTAATTTAAATATGTTGTGTAAAAATTACATTGACAGTTGTCCTTATAAATCTTAAAAATTTCAGCCTGAACAAAGTAGATGGAAAGTAGAATTTCTAGCACGAAAAAAGTGTAGACCTTACTGGCTCGGCTAGAAGTAATTATCCTTATCGCCGGCGTGTAAATGTGAGCGCTCATCTATCCGCACCGAATCGGCCAAATTGTCAGTAGAATCAAGTATAGAATTCTTTTGCGGCGGAGTAGACAGGTCGCCCTAAGCGAGCAACTGACTTTACCTTTAAAGAAATCTACTTTTGTCAATTACATAAATACCTATAAGTTCAATGTTTTGTTAAACCAACATGCTTGTGAGTTTATCAGTCCAAAATTACGATACATGATTACGATGTGAAGCATCGGGCAGGAAGGAAACTTTATTACGATCATTTGCGTACGTAAACACTTTTTTTCTCTTGTCAAGTACGGGAAGTCAGTGTTAACATTACCGATAGCCATCTTGTCTAACGCCTCGATTAATCTAATTTGCTACACTCTCGAATATGCTACCTTGCGGTATACGTCATGAATTAGGGTTGCCTGCCACGCATGCTCTATGTATTGTCCTCTTTAATAATCGAAATTGCATAACTGCGACTGTTACTGGATATGAGATTAAATAAACTAGTAATAAAGTTCTCCAAATTTGTAGGTACTCCTTTTTGTGCTGTACTTTTTTCTTTTACCAGAAAGAAAATCTGTTTGTCCTTAAAAATATAGCAAGTGGCAACCCTAGTCATGATCCCTGCGTCGATAACATCTAACCATGAGTGTCACTCAACAACTACAATTTTCTCGTCAGCCCAAATCGATCCCACTCTTATTTAATATAAATTTATATCATTAAAGTTTAAGACAAGTTTATTGTAAGTGAAAGTTTTGACAAGCCTCATTATTAGGCTTATTTTTTGAAACGTCATATTTTTTGGGTCAAATTATAATGAGATAGCGATCTTTGATAATTGAATGTGTTTTGATTGACTCTTCCGGTGTTTAGTTTCAAATGGTAAAAATGTTAATTTACTCATGTAAAGATGTTAATTAAATGGTTAAGGCAACATTTTAAATCTTACAAGCTACCTGCTCAGTTAGATACTCTTTGTTGGATAGGTACCATATTATAAGCTTGTAAAAATATTTTACATTGACATTAGAAAGACAATTAAAATATTTAAGCAGTGTTATAATAATAATTCATACCATAGTTTAAAAACTGTAAAACACATGCCCATTTGTCTCTCATTAATTAATTTGCTGCTTAGTTGTAATATGCTATAATATGTATACAACGTGTTCCTTTTGATTTCCCATAAATTAAGGATGAAGGTTAGACCGCCTTAAGGAACGACATGTTAAAAGATTTTTTCTAAATAATCACTTTTTTCTTTTTAATTGATTTCTTAAAACTGATTCTATGCACTTGATGTCTTATGACAAGTGGCAACTTCTAAGGTTTTTACCATTTATATTGACCGAGGCGACTATTTGCGTAATATTTAAGGCGCAATCTGTCATGCTAGCAAAAACTCAATGGAATTGTATAACTTGTATAACTCTAACACAGTGCGACTGAGACATTTTTTTCTTTTGACAAACACTTTTTTTTACGTTATAGCATCGTTGGTTAAAGTTATGGGAAATCAAAAAGAACACGTTGTATAATTGTTTTTTTTCTGAGACAAATAAAGAGCTATTTTAATACTATAAAGTTAGCTGTTAGTTAGTTTATTACAAATAAAGCTAATAAAAGCGTTAATTACAAATAAAGCTAATAAAAGCGTGTTAAAAAATGAACATAGTCAAACTAATTCCCTGTTAGAGACTATCGAAGATATGGGAAATTAGGTCATAAACTATTACAGTACTTACCTCGAATAAAAGTATTAACATGGGTACAATAGGCTAGTTTCCTGGGTCAAAGAAATATTATTCTATTCAGTCCGTCAGTTAGATTATAAAAAAATATTGGACCCATATTTTGTCTTTTGTCAATCAAACAAAAAATGACGAAGATAAAGCGCATCAAATTTGGGAATGGCGTCACGCCTTGCTAAAAAGTGTCGCAAGGCATGGCGTTACGCAGAACTTTAATGGGCTACCTATATCTTCATAATTTTTTGTTTGATTGAGAAAAGAAAAAATACGTGTTCAATATTTTCTGTTAATCCAACTGACGGACTAATTAGATTTTTTTAGGAAACTAGCCTATTTAGTGAACGAAGTACATATTTACAATGTTCAGTGATATATAGTTGATTATAAAATCGAATGATTCTTAACTTAAGTAACTTTTAATCTTTTTGTTGAGGTAAATGATAACTTTGTATCGAAAAGAATTCACTCTGTTATTTATTAATTTATTTGTAGCGGTTATAATAAAGTTTGCCGTAAATAGTTCTAAATTGTAACCTTGATTCTGCCACCAACAGTTACACTTACTCAAGAGACCGAGACCCTATCGGTAATGTTTTTACATTTCTCGCTGACCTTTTTTTCAAATCACGTATGTAAAAGACCACAATTTACAATTTCACACGGCGCCGCAATCGACACAAATGGAGCGGAAGACATCGAAACTATCGTTAGGGTCATCGGCAGGGTTTTCGACCTGGAAAATTAATTCTGTGTGACACTTTTCCAATTATCAGTGGCTTTGTAAGATCTTTATACATTTTGATATTTTAACTATAGCCAACAGTAACTGCTATTACGATAAAGCAATTAATGATTGAGTATTGAATCTAGTAATCTGGTAATTTGACCCTATTAAATAATTCTGATTCTGAATTCTATAATAAGTTGATTTACTGTGAATAAATAGAGGTGATATTGTTTTAGCGCAAGCTTAAAGAGGCCTATTATTATAAGTAGAAAATAATTATATTAATAATAAAACATATAAATATTGGAATGTAATAATCTGACACAAATTCGTGAATGAATTTTCTTGCATTAAACCTAAATTTAGTGGAACCTAGACACAATAACAACGTACAAAAATACATCTTCGAAATTATTGCAGACAACTTCACACAACTTCCCATTGCGTTCCAATTTTATGCCATGTGCCAGCCCTATCCAACATACTGGGTTACACTCGCGTCTATTGTTTCTTCAAGATGCTTTTATTGATATGCCAGTAGGAACTCCGAGCGGTTTCCATCGTATGGGCAATTATGTGATAGTATCGATAGGTTATCTGAAATTAATTTCAATTGTCTGTGATGTTTGACTTGAAAGTGTACACTTAACAGCTTTGATAAGAACTGTGATGTAAGAACTAAGAGTTGAATGTTTATTTTGGTCTTTTGAACTTGATCCAAAACCCTAAAGATTTATTACATTATCAAATCAGCCTATCATTGTCAATGGTAGACTTTGCAGCCTGCGCTACATCTCCTGGTTCTTTGTGATAATTGGTTTGCACGATGCAGTGACAGTAACGACTCAGAAAATAGATATTTCAGCGATAGTCACTGGATACCTGTGAACGGGATCGAAACAGTAAGCCAGTTTGACAGGCCAGTCAACTGCACATCAGCGATTGCAAAATCAGCACAGCTCTCCTAGCATGACCACTAAAACACAATAGCATATAGCGATTTATTAACACAAACTGTCATTTTTTTAAATATAATAGTTATAGCTGCCATTTGTATTATTTTCTTTTGTGTCTGAGTGTGGTGGGAGACCCTATGTAAAACAATGTTGTTCCTCCTGTAACTTGTTCTAAAAGTGCGTTAATATGTAATATTAATAAATAAATAATAATAATAAATATTGGACAACATCACATACATAATTCTGATCCTATGGTAAGTAACCAAAGAATTTGTGTTAGGTACAACAATCAGAAACAACGACGGTTCCACAACATACAGACCTGAGACAATATAGAAAAGTTATTTTTATACGTTGACCGAACGGGAATCGAACCCGGAACCTCAGAGATAGCGACTAACCTTACTTTGTGACCATAACAGTTGGTCTTGCGTATAATTATTTACACTGTGCATTATTCTTCAGTTTTTTCTTGTGAAATGAGATAATGTTTATGTAAAGATAAACCTCTCTCGTACTTATTGTATTTGTATTATTTGTTTTTTCTCATTACAGTTACAGTAAATTAAAATATTTTTATTACCATATCGATTCGTTCAATACTCATCAAATGCCTTGTTTTAGACTTCCCGAGATTTCGGAGACTTCGGAGATCCCGCTTTATACGAATAGAGCATTGATTCTGCTAATTTCAAGTAATCAAATGCCTTCACAAGTGTTGACATTGAAATATTATGTTTGTCATCAAAATTAAGGTAACATGCACCACTTCATCAGTTCAGTTATGGTGTAGGGTCGTGACGATACACACAAAGCAACTGGGTTGCTATCTCGTGATCGAAATAGGGTCAGAAGTCGCCATTGCGTGTACTTGATGAATAACATGCGTTATTTGTTGCCATCAATCGTTTGGAGAGATTGAACGCTAGTGTTGTGGGATTGTCGATAGTTGAACTTGTGAACCAAGAAAAAAACGAAATCATTTTCGATTGATAGCTAATTAATAAATAGTATATATATATAGAATCTATTTAATTTGGGGTTCGCTTCAATGGGCTTTTTAATACAATAAAAAAACAAACAGGAAAGATCGTATCATAGTGTATCTACATTTAAATGACGTGCAAATAGAAAATGCCTATCTTAGGAAGACAAAGATAGTGTGAAGTTTTTATGATCCATATTGATGACAATTGTATTATCTTTCGCACCGTAACTATAAATAACGAAATGGTTTCAGCGACTATTATGTCACAACCACAGGATATATAAGTAATAGTTCCAGGTCGACCTCTTGTCGATGAATACTATATTTATACCGAGTTCTGTGTGCTACCGTGAACATTGTCATACAAAATTATTTATGGTGGCAGCACGGTGTCGATAACCAAGTCGTCGATACTGTTACAACACTACGTAATAGCTATTAATCGTAAAGTACTTCAGAGTGATTGAACGTTGCCTTGTGGAAATGGCCTTTTCTGTCAGTCTGATTGATTTCAGAACGTCTGATTGGGCATTTGTTTTACTAATTGCCCCTGTTATGATCACGACTCGTAATTAGGAGTTTATTAACCAACAACTATTGGTTCAAAAGCGTGAAGAATTAATTAAACTAGCGGCTAAACTAAAATGATGACGAGTTAAGGCTCTGTTAATGGGAAAGCACGTTGGGAACATAACTTTAATTTTATCATTAAATCAGTAATCAATAAATAAATAAATATTGGAAAACATCACATACATTGCTCTGATATCTCTCTCTCTGATAGCTCTCCTATGGTAAGTAGCCAAAGCACTTGTGTTAGAGTTAATTAATCCACTTTTAGGAAAGATAAAATACAATACGACACTTGTCGGAATAAATGTGTAAATGTTTGGTAGTAGATTGATTTAATAATCAAATCATAAATTTATCCAACAAACACACCAATTAGCTAACCCCAAACTAAGCAAAGCTTGTACTATGGCAAAGAGATACGGATAATCATACTTAAATACATTTGAGTGAAGCACCCAAGCTTCCAATTTTAAGAAGGAGGTCAATCGTCGAATCCAACTCGGCTGGGCAGCGTTCGGGAAACTACACCACGTCTTCTCGTCCAAAATACCTCAGTGCCTCAAGACGAAAGTCTACAACCAGTGTGTGTTACCAGTGATAGTAGAGTGACATATGTAACTGAAACGTGGCCTCTTACTATGGGCCTCATAAAAAAGCTCAAGGTCGCACAGCATGCTATGGAAAGGGTATGCTCGGTGTTTCCTTGCGAAATTGAATCAGAAATGAGGAGATCCGTAAACGAACAAAAGTCGCTGACATAGCCCAACGGATTAGCAAGCTGAAGTGGCAGTGGGCGGGGCACATAGCACGTTGAACTGACGGCCGATGGGGCAGAAAGGTTCTAGAATGGAGGCTGCGTACCGGCAAGCGCAGCGTAGGACGTCCACTCACAAGGTGGTCAGACGACCTGGGAAAGGTCGCAGGAAGACGCTGGATGCAGGCCGCTTCCAACCAGCCAATCTGGAAGTCAATGGGGGAGGGCTATGTTCAGCAGTGGACGTCCTATGGCTGAAATGATGATGATGATGATGATGATGAGGTTTTCTGACTTCTAAACCCAACCTATCTTGCTCAAAAGAACATTCACATGGTTCCTTAGGCAGATCTTATTTAGATTATAGAAAAGCTCTTATATCTCTCTGGAGGCGGGAGCATCTGAAGCACCCATTAGGTACAAATGCTCGTGCTTAATTCACAAACATTTGCCCATTGCGTGATTCGAACCTGCAACTTTGTAGTCCAGAGCACGAACTACTATTAAGACGGTCATCAAAGATTACTTATCTTAGATTAGCTATGGACTGCACATAGAATATTGTGATTTATCTCTTATGCCCATTAAACATATAAAATTAGAGAATACGACTGTACCAATGAATACTGTATCGAGATCCTTTTCAAGTTGCCCTCTTTCTAACGCTAAACATATTACAAAAGGATAGTAAAATCACTATCAAATTCGCCTGCCCCTGCACCCTGCTACCTCAGGCATGATAGCTACCATGGCTACCATGATAGCAAAATAAATGAAGTATAAATGAAGTACCTATGATATTTACAGTCTTATAATTATTGTCACTAGATGGCTGTAAACCAGATTAAATACACTTAATAATGTTTAACCTGTCTTTTATGTAGATAAATCTTATTTAGCACACATTATTATAGCCTGAAGTTATACTTTCTAGGGCAACTTCCTAGATGCAGTAGTAAATATTATACATCTAGTAATTATTTATTATTATTGAGATTTTCACTCGTTTTAACTAGTCAGTTAAGCTAGAGACAGGTAGAAATAGAAAAGATTTAACGAGCCCTGCGCCAGAGAGGCGACTTCCATATTGAAATAATAGGCTAGTTTCCTGGGTTAAAAAAATATTATTCTATTTAATCCGTCAGTTAGATTATCAAAAAATATTGGACCCATATTTTGTCTTTTGTCAGTTAAACAAAAAATGACAAAGATAAAGCGCATCAAAGTAAACACCTGACGTCACGCCTTGCTAAAAAGTGTCGCAAGGCGTGACGATCTTCATCATTTTTTGTTTGATTAAGAAAAGAAAAAACACGTGTCCAATATTTTCTGTTAATCTAACTGACGGACTAATTAGATTTTTTTAGGAAACTAGCCCGTTAATAATGAAAAAAAAAGGAAAAAAAAACAAAAACCTTTTATTTAATAAACAATTCTGAAATCGCAAAAAAAAAAAAAACTTTTTCATACAAAAGGTCAATAATTACTCGACTATAATCATGTATGAAACGGAAATTTTTTTTTTTTCGAGATTTCAGATTTGATTATATAATAAAAGTTGTTGGTTTTTATAAGTAGAATCACCTTCCCGCGGGAAAACAACCACTAAAATTTCACGGTGTATAATGTATAATATTTTTTTAAAATTAATTTATTGATATTAGTCAGTCAACTCGTGGACGTATGCCATGTTGCATGTGCTGTCAATGAGTAAACTGTCTGATATAGATCACATTTACAGTATTTACGTACTGCATACAGTAGCGCCTTAAACAGGTGCATTTGCAGTAACTATTTAGAGTGTCACCTGTTATTAAGGCATAAAAGCACTAAATTCCGAAGGTAATGTTGAAACTTTTATATATATATTTTTTACACTGGCTGATCTAGAGGATCGCTTCACTTAGATAGGTCTTTAAATAGTAATCTAAACATTGCACGTAGAAGCGTTTTTGTGTTTTAAATTGTATCGTTATTAATTTAAAAAATGGCGGCGCCATTATATCGCGTGCGTTCTTTTAAATCAAAATAAATAACACTGCTGCACTAAGTGCGATTATATTTTTTTTAAATTGGGTAGACTTATTAAAACAACAGTATACGCATTTTTTTTAAATATGGGACTGTTTTAACAGTCTCACGCGATCTCTGACCCAATTCTTGCGATGTTTTCTATGGAAGGAAGCATGTGTCAAACGCAAGTGTATCGTTAAATAAAAATAGTTTCATAGAAACCAGTGAACTTAGTACGATCCAGTTAATTGGATTTAACTTTTATTGCGTTTTCAAACGATTAACCTATCGGCTTCTTTAATGATAATTGATAATGACTTAAAGTATTTACTAGATCTTACGTACAGTTCACATAGTAGGTTAGTTTTATGACGAAGCCAACCTAAAACAACAATCGTCATGGGTTCTTTATTAGATGTTTTTGGATGTAGACTTCTTCTAAACTCCCTGATGCAGATGGATTCGTGCCCTCCTCATTTGATCGAGTCCGCATGACCATCAGACTATAGAAAACCACGAGGGAGACAGTCACTCAGATGGATCGGTAGAAACTACACTTGTATGTTAAGCTTATCTATTTAGTAAAGCCTTATTGCCTATCCTTATTGCAAAAAATATTGACTAGGTTGAAAACTTGAAAGTGGGGCAACTTGGACTCATGGACAAAAATGTTGACGTATTATTTATTTATTTTTGACGTCATAGAAAGAGAGCATTAGTAGCTGTCAGAATATTTTTGCATGGAAACTCAACCCTGTTGTTTTATGACCCTTGAATGATTTTCAACCTTAGGGTGATACACCACTTTCTTGGCCTACTGTACCACTCCTTTATTTTTAGACCTACTTTTCTGTACCCTTATATATTACTTTAACTTATGGTTTGTCCAACTTTTAACCCACAAAAATCTAAAATTCTTAATAAATTATGATTACAGTTGCACAAGGTAATACGTAACACAAGTAAATTCAACAGTCTACGTGACCTTAGTAATGACTTTGATTGCACGCCATTAATCGCGTTTTATTTTGTTTTATGTAACTGTGTATGTGTATTATGCGTGTTTGGTATCTGGGCTCAAGGTAACCATTTTTAGTCAGTTATTCCTAGGTTCCTCTGTGTCTAGTTTCTTTATCAACATAATAATTGTACCCCTGATACATTATTTCACTTATTCATAAATTTTCCCTTGTCATGTCATTGTCATAATATACTAAGCTTATACCTATGCGTACTTAAACTCTCACTGCCTGGCTTTCATATTACGAGTAAGACACAAACTAAGTATCAATATGTATATGTTGATTGATATCAGAGATAACAGCAGCAGGTAGGTAATAGATACACGAATCTTTCACATTCCTATACTTCGCGTTTTTGATTAATTTCGATGTCCTATTGAAACAGTATAGAACAGTATCAGGCATACCCCCCTGTTGCATCTTATATTTTCCAGGTTAGTACAGGTACTGTTAGTATTTTACTATAGTAGAAAAGTTACCTACTCAGAAACGTCACACTTGCACTCTCAGAAGTGTCAGTTCAGTGTCAATTGTCAGTAACACTCAATAAATGTAACATTTATTAGCCCATGTTCTAAAAATGATAGACATTTTGGGGCTAGCTGACTAGTTCTACATTATACTCGTCAACATCCAAGCGGTCTCATGAGATCACATAAAAATGTAATTTCTATTTTGTCTCGATTTCGCATGCCTGATGAGCAGTGATCGGAATAGGTAGATTGATTTGATGTACTTTTGTAGTGCTAGCATAATATGGATATGTCTTTTTTTTTTAAACTGATACAAATAAATTCCAAAATCCGTGAGGCATGTCCATATTAACATCAATATTTGAGATCATTAACCCCAAATAAATCTACCTATTCCGATCACTGCTGATGAGTTAAACGACGTTTGTCATAATCAAATTAATGTAAATTATGCCAAAGTCCAATCATCTGGAAATCCAACGCATTACCAGAATAATGCGTATATATAATAAATATTATATCAGCGCATCTTTTAATTAAAAAACCGATTTTAAATTTAATCTCCGCCCGACTTTCTCAAACAATAACAATTAAATCCGCAATTACGATCAACTAGTTCTCATCATCATCATAGATTTAGATAATTTAGCGGAAAATTGTTTTGTTGATGATCTTTTGTGAAAGCCCGACAAACGATGCATTAAATGGCGTTTCAAGAAGTCATGCCCTTATAACTTTAATACGGTGAACCTACACAAGAGTGCCCACGCAAATAATTGTATTACCTAACCCCGATTCTTAGTTTACAACACAAACAATCATGAGGTTTCCCATGCCACATTGCATACAGTAGGCGCACTACACAAAGTGCTCAAAACAATTTAAGTCTCACATGCACCAAGCACAGCAAAAAATCAGTTTCTCAAAAAGAAAATAATGTTTCCTTAACATACTTTGCCAATTATAATTTTATCCGGCGCGAACGCCTACAATTTTTCCGTAAAAATTTCTAGACGCGTAAGAGGGACGTGGTATAATCATAATATAATATATTTATTAAGAGGACACTTTCCGCCACTCGTTAACACTACCTCAACTCCTGTGAAACTAGGATTTACAGCTTGTCTGCTAATAAAGTAGTTAAAATATTCAGTAGTAGCCGACTTTGCGTGGAAGTAGGTAACCCAAGGCTACTTCCACGACACCCTATCGAGTACATGCGTTAGTAAACCTACTGAATCAAAATCTATCATGTCCGTCTTATGATCGGACATAATCTAAAAAGAAAAAGTGGGACGTTTTATTTTGCCGCCACGCGTGAGTTCACTATTCTCTATTGATACCAAGGTCGCTGGAACCGTTCCAGATTTTTTTATTATTACCAGATTGTGTTCAATCTTATTGGCAAAGAGGATTTGAAGGGCTTCTAAATTATTAATAACCGCGCTTACTCTTGTTTCAACACATGCTTTTAGAGCAGACGTAATTGTTCCAAGGTCGCGGTTGAGTCAGTTACTGTGAAACTCTCTGACATTTGAAACGAGTACCTCTGTAATGTCAGTCATATTTATCTGCAAAAATGAAGGGCCTAAAATTACTTCCAACAAAAATGCTTTCACTACAATTTACCTGTCAATATCGACCCAAGATTGCGGATCTCTCAATTTTAATATGATAATGGTTTCTCATGATTCTGAAAGTGGATGGCGTGAGCTGTTTGCGTTAACATCTGCCCTTACAGATGCTTTTCTTTAACAGATGCAGTATTTTGAAACCTATTTTCAAAATTTGTAATTGATTTATTGTAAATATACTCAGGAGAAATTGAGCCATAAGCATTTACTTATTTTAAAATAGATATGATTATTAAAACGGACGATTCTGATCCACGCAATTTCCTATAACAATTACATTTCCATACTTGACACCGTCAAATGGTACAGAAATTGCGCCTACGTCGAATCTCCGTGTTTGTGTCGCGATCTTATCAGCTTCCTCAATCAGTACAGTGCCTTTGATCGTATGTACAGCTGGTATTATCTTGTCAGTGTGTGTACAAGTTCTAGTCATTTCCACAAAATGTAAAACATCCTTTATCACCGGCTCGTTGTCAGTTTCGAAAGTGTGCACCATGGGCCGTGTTCTCCCTGATTTTCTTCCGCTGTGCGTAGGTGAAAGCTGTTCAACAAATTGCCATGATACATTATCATAAGCCACGGAGTGATTTTGACTTGCGTTTTCTGAAGATTCTTTGTTTAGCCAGTTTCCCTTTTGAGTTTTCTGCGTGAAATTGAACAATTTAAAAGACATTAGATACTTGTCGTCAGGAAATTATTAAGTTCAAAAAGTGTGAGAACATTTAAATGTCTCTTTATCCTAATTTGTAAAATAAGCAAATATATATCTATCATCAATTCTACTGCGATGTGTTCCTTGTAAGTATATATGCACCATATTTTATTTAACTTTATTGAATGCATAAACAAATAAAAATGCGCTATTCAATCCATTGTCACGATCATGAATTAAGGAACAAACATTCTTGTGTACTTGTGAATTATGTCAGGGGTGTCTTCCAACACACCCAGTCGCGAGCCAGCTTAGAAAAAATCGGTGTCTAACTGACCCGAATCCTGATAGGTTAGGTGTCAACGTTTTGTATGGTACTTTGTTTTATTGGTCTAAAGACTTGTGTGTTCATAACAATCTGATGCTATTACAATTGACCTGAATAAATGATTGTCCATATTAAACCTTGTTGATCCTTTGTTCTACTGTTTTCATCTGCTGTCCTAGATAATTATTGTTTCCTATTATCATATCTATAAGTTCCTATATCTGTAATTTTATTAGGGGTTTTCTTATCGAATATTAGATGATAAAAATCTGTATTGTATTTTCAAGTCTAAATAAATAATTTAATGAAAATCTGCCATTAGAAGATTTATCTTATCCTATCTGTGATAAATGTTTAAAGTTCCTAGAGATTACTAGTTTTAAATAGATAAAAATTGTTTACACCAAAAAGTTCCATGTTACCTACATCAGAATGAAAATTCGTAACTATTTAATCAGCTTTTTTTATTGATAGATACATTATACTTACATTGACACATACAACAACTTTACAGCCTGTGATAAGTGATCGATCAAAATCTTGAGCTATGGAAAGTGCATCAAGTTGATGGTTGATAAAAGCAATTTTTAGGATTCCATGGCTAAATAATAACTTACACAATAAATTATGATAAAAACCCATTGTAGTTACAATGGGTACATTGTAGTTAGATGATCTTATGTTAGAAACATTTGGTAAATGTAGCATTATAAAATAAATTAACAGCGAAATCAGTCTTCAATTTAAACTAGCTACTATTAGATGATCTGTTCGTTAATTCCAGTAATCAGGACATTTTTTTTGATAAAACAAACAATGTACCTAGTCTTGCCATAAATACTGAAACAAAGAAAAAAAAATCTATTGCAAATAACATTTATTACTTTTACATTATGTTACTTCAATACATAAATATAAAACAATTTAAAATATAAAAAGCTTATTGTAGTGCTCTCCATTAGATGCAATACAGTCCTTTAAACGTTGAGGCCAGTTATCAATAGAAGCAAGCACTCTTTCCATGGGAAAAGTTTTTACTGCCAATTGTACGGATTGGTTTAGGGACTCCAAATTATCATGGCGTTTAGAGCAAGCCGTACTCTCTAAAACTGACCATAAATCATAAACCAGCGGATTAAGATCGGGACTAGACGACGGCCAGTCTTCAGCTCTGATGAAGTCCAAAACGTTCGTTTTCAACCAAGAACTGCGTAGACCGAGCTTTATGGCAATTGTAAAAAAAAGTCTCATCCGTAAACAAACATTTTCTGTGACCTCCCGTTGCGTTACCGCTTCAGTACCTAGTTGTTTCGATTTTACCACCCTATTCTTTTTAAAATTATCAGTTAAGAAATGACCAGTACGTCTCTTTTAGGCTCCAAGTCCTAAGTCATCTTTTAAAACACGCGACATGGTTCTAGGTACTATCTTCATCTTCCGAGATAAAGTCCTTACTGCTTTGACCACCTTTTTCGTACGAACACTACGTGGACGGCCAGACACAAACAGAGGAAGGAGATCACATTGTACCTAATAATTGGAAATGTAGATATGTGTAAAGCGTTACACATATCTACATTTCCCTAATACCAAGCGTATGGAGAGTTTTAAAAATTGCATTTGACTCCATACCTACTTTCTTCTTCTTTTGTGTAATGCAATCACAGCGATTCGGTTCTCTTTATCACCTCACTACATTTTAATATCGCAAAATATTGTACAATGTCTTAGCGCAAAATAAGAAAACTCAATGAACTTACCTGATCAGTGCAATGAACAATCATATAAAAATGACAGATTCCCAAGTCAAATGTAATATTTTGTTTATTTTTAATTGTAGCAGTATTTATGGCCAGACTAAGTGTATTGCAATTCGAAGAAAATAGGCTATGTGAGTATCAAAATTTTCCAGCAAAAAACAAAACAAGATTGTATATTTATATCTAATAATACTATTACACATAACAAAAAGCTACTAAAATTATTTTAAGTATTTTTGTAACAGGACCTTCATAACTGAATTCTGGATCGTGCTTGACCAATTCTTATTTCGATAACGCTATCAATAAGCCATGTTTGCATAAAGCGCAGGCGCAGTGATCAATCACTCAAATCGGACTTGCATAAATCTTGTCGTGAGTACATTCTAAATCGAAGGAAGGTGTCATAAGCTGACAGATATTTTATACGAATAAAATCATAATGAAATAATCTTAACAAGATAATGTTGTGACTTCGCTTAAGCGCACATCACATTGCTATCTTCGCTTTCTCTCTCAGTTTCGCGCAGATGATAGTGTTTACATTCTGACAACTACGCGTAAACTGCTAGACTAATTTAATGGAACTTGGCACACATTTAAATTAAACTAGGCAGAAACTGTGCTTATTTTTTTCAAAATGCCTCTCCAATTATTGAAGGTTGTTTGTTATTTTGTCTGTGCTTATGACTGCGTTCCAAAACAGTACTCGTGTACACACATGCCTGCACAAGCCGTTCCGAAACCCTCGTGTTTCCTGGTAAGCCGTTCACAAACACGCATGAGTACAAACTGGTGTGCCAAAATATCACCCGGCAAACTAGTACAGGAATTCAGTGTGAATTCAAAATATGTACTTGCTTTTATGGTATAAGTAGATGCAGAATAAGGAGGATGTTATATTTTTATAGCTTTGAAATAGTGGCCGATAGTATGTAAATGGGGAGACACCACAAATTGCTTTTATATTTTTTTTCTGTGAAATAATGGTTTCTTATTATATGTAGGGTTAATTTCTCCTTATTTTAAGGTAGTCATTGTGATTTTGCGAAGTATCTGTCACATCTCTTAACTCACCAAGCATTAAAAAACTACTTGTGGAAACATAAATCACACATACACAGTAGGGCACACGTCATCGCTACTTCTTTTTCACCGAAACCGAGATTACACTGAGTGTGTAGTTCCGGAACGCAGCCTATATGTCTCACCAAAACTGCCAAACGAATCGTCGGACTTTAATGAGGTTCTTAGGAAGGTTCAATAACAAAATGTTCAGACATTTTAGGATAATCAGCATTTTATTTTATTTGTTCATCAAGATTTTGTTGGCGAAACGGAATGAATGCTTTAAACGGCTACGTATCAGGGTAAACTGGGTAAAGTAGGGGTCACTAGGTGCAGAACTGAAAACCAATAGCTGTTTCGTAACTTGTAAAAAAGATGTCTAATTGTCCAATGGATAATTAGGTTGGCACGATATTGTATCATTTTTATTGCGTTACTTGTAGCACTTTACCCACCTTTTAGCTAATAGTAATTGTCGAACATTAACCAACAAATTGCTGATTTTATCTAAGACGTAAATTTAACTACTGAGCTTGCTTCATTGTTAAGACAATAACAGTCTTGACCTTTGACTTTAACACATTGAAACGTCAAACAGTAAATGGTAATGTGAAAAATCAAGATCTTATCATAAGTACTACTTAAGATAGTTACTTTCTAAGAAATTTATGATACAAGATTAGTTGTAACATGTAATTGATTGATTGGCAATCACTCTTTTATGTTATGATGATGGATCGTGTTATATTGAAGTATAAGCTTATTATTTGATGTAATTCTTATTTAACCTTTGCTTCGGTAGTTACTTCAAAAGATGATAGATTCATGCAATTTCACTTATGCAAATAATACTTTTTGTTGTATTTAAAGATTTGCAATAAGTTTACGCAACAGTACCGAAAGTGGGTCTTTTCTCTTTTCATATATAATAAGTTACCATCTTTTTGTAATTGATTTTCTTTTTCTAACAACGGAATAAATCAATTAAACTAACCTTTGATACTTAATGTCATAAATTTGTAGTTTCAAGTGTCTGAACAAAATATCTCTGCCACTTTTCGTAAGGGGCAGGTGAGAGGTAGCTAGGAGGAAGATGCTGCGCACGCGCTTGCCTGGGCGAAGTTTCCGATTTCCATTCAAGAACCTTTGCTGCCCCATCGGGCAATTGTTCTATGTGCTATGCTTCAACTTTGTTGTCAATCTCCGTTTCTTGTCGGATTTCTTGATTCTTGTTTCTGAGCTTCTATAAGGGGTCGTCCACATATTACATCACGGTCATGGAGGGGGTAATGCCAAATGATGGACTAACTGGGATTTGAATGCCACAGAGCACAAATTTTTAAAGGACATTTTTCTTTGATTTTGTGAAATAACATTTTACTGATTAAAATTCCTAAATTTATATATTGACTATATTGGCCCTTTGAGCGTCGACCTCTGGATAATCTAGAAGCAAAATCCTGCAGGTTTTTTCCAACCTTATTCAAAGGATTGCCCTGTAACAACTTGTACTTATTGTTCAGTTGTTCTTCACCTTTCTATATATATTCGTTCTTACTTTTTTATGTGTAGTTTATTTATGCTGTCTGTAACACATTATTTATAGATTCAACTTTATGGCTCAGTCGAGTGGGGAGTTATTTGATCTTGTATGTGCTTCGGAAATCACGTAAAGCAATTAGTCACGGTCCCTTTCATTCGATGAAATTCGAATTAAAAAGACTTATTGTCGCCGATACGTAAAAAAGTGGCTATATAAATAAGTTTCAATTCAAAAGGATAACGTTTCAAGAATTACGAAACGTAATTATGATGCAAATAAATATCACGATTCATTGCACGATTTCAAGTTACATAATATGAATAAGTGCTCTTTAAAACGTATAATTATCTTAAAATCGTAAACATTGGCTACTGCGCTGAACACTGCCGTAAACGTTAATTTGGAATAAGATTGTTATCGTCATTGAACAGACAATAATTGAAATTTTCGGTTCTTGATTGGCCATACGCTGTAACTTTTATCAACAGCATCTCTGTATTTACCGCTTCCCATTCCACAGAGTGAAATGGAAGAAACGAATCTCATCTACGGCAACTGCCTTATGTTTTGAAAGTTTTAATCCATTTGCTGAATTTCTCTCCTTTTCGTAACTCTATGAACGTAACAGTTCCTGTGAGTCAAATTTCTTATTTTAATATTTAAGGTTGAACTTGAGGATATAATGTTCATTTGTTCCATCCTGTATGTGTAAGGTCTAAAAACATTTTTTTTTGTTAAGATGATAAATTTTTCTTAATCATATTTACATGTAAATTAAAAATTAAAAATAAATTAATTTAATTTGCATCAAGCACATACCTTTTAGAGCAACAAACATACATACATACATACATGCATACAAACCATCTTTTCTCCGAAACTAGTCAGTGAATATATAATTTTTTTATTTATCTCATTTACATTTTGGTTATTAGTAGAAAATAAACATGGCCATACTAGAAACAATGGGTACCTCTGCAATTGCCTTCATTAAAAAAGTTTAAATAAATAAAAAGAAGAACTTTATCTATACCTACCTCACGGTTACCATCCATCCAGGGCATGATATTTTTCCTCTTTTTTTCGGACGGACCGTATCGTTCTGGTGACATTTGAAGAAGGAGCTACCCAGCTACACCTGGCGAGAGCATCCAACAAGTAGTCACTGGATGCTCTCGCAATATTTCAATTGCGATGGTTTTTGTGTCGACCCATCTGACCTCCCGATTTCTGTCCCAATATTATACAGATTACACTGTATGCAAGAACTATGTAAGTAGTTAGTTACACTTAAATCAAATTAGAATATTGGTCAACACATCAAGAAGAACCGCGACTAGTTTCGTTCGTGTAATAAACTGACAAAAAACCATAATGTTTATGATGTCTTTCGTATTTTACTATTAGCATTGCTTGACGAATATAAATCATCAGCTATTTCGTCAATGTTGCCATTATTTCGACACGAAAATAATGATTATGTAGTTCAAAGCGTGGGATTCTGTACCTGTGGGTGACAATTCCATATTGTGAAAGTTTTTAGTGAAAATTCAGCCATCTTGATTATCGCATTGTTCACTGGATTCAGATTTATATCAACAAAGGCCTGACTTTCTAAATTGTTGTTTATGTTACGAAATATCAAGGTAACAATATTATGAGTGCGTGGTGGAAAATATTTTTATTGTTATAAAAACTTTTGTAATCCTTTTCAAACATTGACTTAATTAACCCTCTCACTTTCCTTTGCTACTATTCATTTGCTAAAATTTATTCATTATTAAGTTTCAATTACGGTTTATTTACACAATGAATCTATTGTATATGGCCGCGTGAATCAAAGACAAAAGATTTTGAGCGTTGCTCAAAATGACCATGATCTGTTTATATTTTCTTCGAACTTGTGGTTTGTCTTTTTATTATTAAGTAATTAATTGTAGGTGGAGGTTGAGACGAATGGTGTACGTCTTAAAATATTCAAAAGTGTTAATTATGAGCAATTAATAGTCATTAATCTTTATTTTATAATTGCAATGTTATTAAAGGTTGCACAGCTGAATATTTTCAACATCTTAAAAGCTAGTGATTTAGTTAAAGAACCAAATTAATCAAAATCTTGCTGCCTTTAACTGTTAGTGTTAGAGTGTAACGTATAATTAAGTCTTGTATATATTAGATTTTAATTAAATTAAGGTTTTAGTCGCGTGACCTAGCAACGAACTTGGTTTTATTAGACTGGTTTGTCTACATTGATCGTGAAATTACATAATTAAATCGAATTTTGCAACGAATTTTCAGAAATATGAACGACTGAAGCACCATTACAGGTATAGATTCGAACCATAACCCATTCCTAGTTATAATGATTAATTAATCATGAAGCCACTTGAGCGTTTATATTTTTTAACGATGTCATATATTAATTATGCGAAAGATTTTTAACAAAATCTTAAAGCTGAACGCGTGACCGCACTGCAGCAGCTGTAGGGTTGAGTTGTTTTTTTACTCTTTTCTTTTTCTTAGTTTGTACAAGCTCAAGGTGGCGACACACCTGCATGAGCGGATGCAGCGCAGGTACCATCTTTGTGCACTTATTTACGCCACTAATATGATAAAAATAAGATTCGGTGTCCTTTGCAAAGGATGCTTACTAAATTTGCTGAAGAGGTATGGACCCAAAGCTGGTATTTGCACCTCTGTGTCAAAGTATTTATGAGCTGATTTCACTTGTAATGTATAAGACTGGAATTTATGTATGACATGGAAATTATTGTCCTAAAGTTACAGAATAAAGATGGCGAAGTTACGCTTGTACCTGTATACGAAAGTACGAATCTTTTGAATGTCACTTTATACTTAGTATTCTGAATGATTTAGCACCAGATATTTTTACCAAAATTAGACATACTTATACATAAGTAACAGAATATTGTTCTAACGATTTAGAGTGTTATTATACAGGGTGTAACAGAAAGTGCAGTGCAACTTTAAGGGGTGATTCTACAGCTCAAATACAACAACTTATTCTTTGAAACCAACATCTAAAAGTTAAAAAAAAAACTTCTTCATCCAAACTGATGTCAGCTTGTCGGCGGCTTAGCATGTGGAATGGGGTTCTTCATCTTTTTTGTTTTATAAATTTACTTATTTAAAAACAAAGCAGGCAATAGTGACTGAGTTTTTGCGCTGCTTTTTCTCCGCATTAACTCAAAATTGTCCCGAGAGACGTATAGTCTTACACCTAAATTGATTTAAATGATGTAAACATTACTGCCAAATATTGAATTAGTTATAAGTTGACGACCTCCTTAGCCGAGGGGCGAGTACGCAGAACTTGGCAGCACCATCTCTTTGAGGTCCCGGGTTAATGTAGAAAACTATAATTTCTATGTTTTCTCGTGGCTGGGTGTTGTGGTACCGTCGTTGTTTCTGATTTCTATAACTAGTGCTTTAGCTACTTACCGTAGGTTCAGAGCAATGTATGTGATGTTGTCGACTATATTTAATATCGCTAACTAATATGTATAACACATGTGCAACATGGCATATAGCATGTAGAACGACGGCCGGTGGGGCAGATATATTTTAGAATGAAAGGTTGCAGGAACCGGCGTATCTAGAAGTCATTGAGGGAGGTCAATGTTCAGCAGGGGGACGTCCTATGGATGAAATGATGATCGATAATGAAAAATACCATTAATAAATCAGTTACTATTGTATCCAAAGCCTTCATTCCTCGGAACTCACAACGCGTGATTTTTTCCGCTCACGTCCACTGATGTGAGAATAATGGCTCCATCGTGACTCTTGAATGAATGGACTAAGTTGGGTTAATTAGGAATCATTTGTGTTTGTGTTATGTCATTTAAATTCACCTTACGTCATGTGGTTGAATGAAATGTTCACGGTGGTCCAAACAGATGTGGTTTGGGATTTTGTTAATGTTTATTTATTTTAACTTTTTTTACCTTTGAATCAATATGTACGTGATAAAGACGATTTCAGATGACTTTTATTTGCTGATGTTGTTAAGATTAACATATTTTTCTTTCTTTCTTTTTATATTGAATGTGCTTTGATAGTAGTTACCTATGTGCACCAAAATTCAAGTAATCTCGAAAAATCCGCAAAAATAGTTAATATTACTCATGCAGGGGCAATAGGTACTTTCAGAGAATATTGATGGCAATCATAAAACCAAATTATCATAATACACTCACAGAACAAACCAATACTTTACATTATTGTAGGGTGCAATGGGCTAGTTTCCTAAAAAAATCTAATTAGTCCGTCAGTTGGATTAACAGAAAATATTGGACACGTATTTTTTCTTTTCTGAATCAAACAAAAAATGATGAAGATATAGCCCGTTAAAGTTCCGCGTAACGTCACGCCTTGCGACACTTTAGCAAGACGTGACGTCACGTGCTCACTTTGATGCGCTTTATTTTCGTCATTTTTTGTTTGATTGACAAAAGACAAAATATGGGTCCAATATTTTTTGATAATCTAACTGATGGACTAAATAGAATAATCATTTTTTGACCCAGGAAACTAGCCCATTATAATATCCCAAAAACTACATCAAAACTATAATCTATCAAAGACGATATTATGTCAAACTGTGTGCGTCATAACCTTATCAAAACTTGGGACATTTTCTCAACTGCTAAGCTGTCGCCATCAGCTCTCTAATCTCACCTGTCACTCACTAATTCATATTGACGTCTTCCTCCCTCAACCAGGTCATAACTTGGCTCCGGGCTTTATTCTTGGTGATCTACATTTCGCCCCACTTACTCACTGTTTCAATTTGTAAAACAAAACACCTCCCACGCGCCGGCGCATCGGCTGTTACACAACTTGTCCATTTAAACCCAAATTATAGTGTTGTACCTTCAAAGTGGTTTAGGCAATGTGCACACTGCACACCCAAGGCTGAAAATTCTATAAAAAACGCATTTATTTATTTAAGGAGAACCAACCAACAAAGCATACACCACACATGAACACATACGGCTTAAAAATACCTACATATTGTCTTAATTATAAACTGCTAAGATATGCCTAAAGAATATTGTTGAAAACTAACTAACTGAAACTAACTTAAATAATATTTAACTTTATATTCTCAACGTAAAACGTAACGACAAAAAACACAGCTGGTATAGTTTACTAAAACAACCAATACTGATAAAATGGAAAAGTTATTAAAAACTAGTGTCTGGCAATCTTTTAACTACTTTGTAATACTTCTCTTTTTTTCTTCTGGTGAAATATTGTCTGCCTTATTTCATAAATCCTATAAAATGAATGTAACCTCTTTAGAACTCTACCAAGTAATGTATTTATATAGATATTGATATTAAAAAAGGCTACTATCATTTTGTGTGCGCCGCCCTTTCATACATTTTTTCCTGATTCTTTTTTCCGTGTTATTATAGTTATTCTGCTATTTTTATGTTTTAAAAATCATAAAAATCGTTCCAGCCGTTCTTGACTTATAAATGATGTAACTAACCCGACTTTGTTTTATATATATAGAAGATAAACAGGCATAATTTCTTTCTCATTATTATAAGGTATTAATTTGCTATACTTACTATAAAACTGGCGGATTAATTTATTACTCACTTCATCATATCTGCCTAGTAAGACTCCGATTTAGTTTTGCTTATCGCAAAAATAAAGTAAAACTGGTTTCAAGGTTCTTAAGAGTAACCTAATTTTTACTCGAGCAGGCATGATATGCCCTAAACTTCATCATACATATCTTAGAACCACCCTAGATTACTTAGCTTTCTGAAAAAACTTCGTTCAAATGGGTCCTCCGTTTGGAAACACTATTCCGTAGACAGACTGTTGCTTTTTTGTCGATTACCTTCGATGGGCCATTGCTTACACCCAAATTACAGTGTTACACCTCGGAATTGGCTTAAATACCTCCCAGAGACAGCGTATGAATAACTTGACAAGCATAGAGAAAGTTAATGCTACAGAAGCAATGCGCTTCAACTCCGTTGTCTATGTAATTGGTAGGTAACGATATTACTGCAAATGAAAATGTTAAGTAACGTAATACGTAGCGCAGTCAGCACCTACGTAAGAAAATGCCATGAGCTTTGAAAATATTTTTCGATAAGAAATGGTTTATGATAAAGTTATTGTCAATCTTATAGACAGTTCGACGTAGTCATTGTCTCGGTCTAGTAGTTCGCACTTCAGACTACAAAAGCAAGCGGTCGCGGGTTAGAATCCCGCGATGGGCATGTCATGGTTGTCGAATGTATTTGAGTTTTTCGATCCGTTCTAGTGAACATGATGCAAGTTTGCTTAGTTTAAGGCTAGATATTTAGTGATTGTTGGACGAATTTACTTAAGTAATTTAATTCAAACTTAATTTGTCAAATTGTAGGCAAGTCAAATACATAAAACATGCTTATTAAATTTTGCCAGTTTAGGTAATCTTTGTCACTCGGCATGACTTAAGTAAGTTCTAATGCATACCAATCTAAATATTTCAAAGATAAGGTGTAATAAAGAGATGGACCGTCATACTCGTACATACATGACTTTGAAAACATTACACACCTTTTTAACCCCCAACGACAAAGAGAGGTGTTATTAGTTTGACGTGTGCATCTGTCTGTGGCATCGTAGCTCCCAAACGAATAGACCAATTTTGATGTAGTTTTTTTTGTTTTAAAGCTGATATTACAGAGATGGATCTTAGCTACATTTTATTAAGATCTGTTCAGCCGTTTGAAGGTTATCAGCTCATTTCCTATTTGACAAACTTGTTTGGATTCATAAGAATGATTTCAATGAGTCGGTGTTAGATAAACGATGATCGAGGCCTTGAGCTGATGCTGCACAGTCGTGTCAGGGGTTTTTTATTTTTTATAGTTATTTTTACATAACTTTGAAATTATTTTAAACTTTAAACTGGAGCTGGAGCCTAATTATGATCACTATAGAGTACAGACAATAGCACGTCAACCTACAAAATTTTTTCTCAATTAATAATGATCTCTACATGTCGGGTAAAGTTGAAAATCGGTTCAATGACCTTTAACTTTTGAGAAGATTGGCCTGCCGTTGACTGTACCTCAAAAAAGTTGTTTTTACGTCTAACTCTACAGCCAAACTAAGGTTGAAGTAATATTGCTATAAGAATTAATGATTAACTCCCCGTAGAAAGTTTCAAGTTACGAATAATTAACTTCGAATTTAGTCTTACAGACAGATAGAGATACTTGTGTGTATATTTATGTCTAAGTACTGCTTATTGTCAAGTCACATTACTATTTACTAAGAATGAAGGCATAACTAAGAAAATAAGCAGTAAATACTGTGACAGACTGACATAAAGCTAACGGCACATAATCGGAGACATACATAGCGCGTGAGAAGTGGCGCGTACGCGGCCATACGGTTTTCAAGTCAGGCTGAAATTATGTATGGAGAATTTCTACACTTAATAGAATTTAAGCTCCTACTTTTTTATCATCATCATCATCATTTCAGCCATAGGACGTCCACATAGGCCTCCCTCAATGACATCCAGATTGGCGGAAGCGGCCTGCATCCAGCTGCCGGCCTTCCTGCAACCTTCACCAGGTCGTCTGTCCACCTTGTGGTTGGACGTCCTATGCTACGTTTGCCGGTACCTGGCCTCCATTCTAGAACCTTTCTGCCACTTTAGCTTGCGTATCCGTAGGGCTATGTTAGCGACTTTACCAAGCGACCTATTTAATTAATTTTAATTGGTCTGTAGTTCTATTTTCTTGTTAATTTGCATTTTGTTGTTAGGACTTTAGTAGTTGTTATTTTAGCCGTAGAATTTTCCCATAAAAGAAACTTTACTAAAACAGGATACAGGGTGTTTGGTAGAACGATGTACAGACAACAGCCCGTCAGCTTACCACAAAACGTCAAATTTTCTCCTGACATACGTTTACAGGTTGTTCTTTGATTATTATAAAAATATATATGTATAATGGTGATGGTGATAATATATACCATGGTGAAATCGAGAAAAATATAATATAATAGTTGTTTATATCAATGAGAAGAACAACTGTTAAAGTATGTACATCGTTGTACGCAACAGCCTTTATAATACAGAGTGTACCACAACTAGACAAAGATAATTACCATTCAAAATAGTAAATAGTAACCATTGCAATCAATTGCTTTGCATCGCAAATAACAATAAGAACTAGTTCCGGGAGCAAGTATTCTGAATTTGTGACCTTCACTCATTGGAGCAGCACTGAAAGTGGCTGCCATGCCTTATTTATAAAATTGTATTAAAAAGAGGAATATGACATTCTTGATACCTTCTAGTGGAATAATACTGGATAGAGTTTAAGTTTACTAGACTCATTATTCAGATTCTGACCGAGTCAGAAATCAAATCAAAGATTTCTGTCACTTTCGTTTAGTGTAGTTACTTTTTCACTTGTTTCAACCAATGTTTTGTTTGTTACATTTAAGCTATTTGTTGTCCTTTTAAAAATATATACTTCGTTCGCGTGCTCTTCAGTTTATTCATAAACTAGCTTTTCCCCGCGGCTTCGCACGCGTGTAATTTAGTTTTTCACAGAAATTTGTAAACTAACGTCTCTTAGTAATGTCAGGGTTTTTCGGAATAAACAACAAAATATACCTACACCAAATCTTTATGTTTAGGTTTGCTTTAATTGTGACTAAGGTTTTAGCACAACTTCAATGATGATGAAGTCTAAGGTGGTTCACCCTTACTAAGTAAATACGGTCCCTATCTAACCTTTTATTCGGAACAAAAGTAAGCTAATTTATAGTAGAAATTAACAGGATGTTGGTACCCACGTAGCCTGAATTCTTGCACCAAACTTTACAACTGGTACGCCAGAGTTATCTTACACGCATTTCTCAGAAAATAATATTTTATATGAAAAAAAAGTCTGTATTGTACGTTGTTTTAAGACTTCTTCCCTCTATTTTACTTTCTTGAGATTGTATTGAAATTTAACCCATGTCAATACTATCCCTTTTTGGAAAGCATTTATGTCACAAATTATAGCTAGTAACTAAATTTTAACTCTGTATCCTAAGCCATTTGGGCAGGATGAAGATTTTACATACATATTTTCATCCCTTTCTTATCCCAACTTTCTTATTTTTTTCTTTTAAAAGAACCTTCTCCTGACAATAATTAACACAACACACAAAAAAAGTGCAAAATTGTTATATCCGTTCACGCGTGATGCGTGAGGGAAAAGGGATTCATATTTATAAATATAGATAAATACTTCGTAAAACTAGATCCGACTGATTTTGGTTTGTTAAAAAAAAAGACCTAGATTTAACGGTCACATGTATTAAAGCATGAAATTAAACGATTTGTTTCGTCGCATAAGTGTTTTTATTGCTTCATTAGGATTTACTCATATCTTTAATCTGGCAAACAGATAGCGATCTGAAAAGGAGGGAGAAATTTAGAATGAGATTAGTCAATCAGACCGCGTAACGTACAGTGAGTGCTCTTACGCCTTTTTTCACTGTATTACACAACCTTTTCACACTAGTTGTAGTGTTGTCGGAGTGTCGATAATTTTATCTATTGATGGGTAGCCCTACTGGACTAAGCGATGTCGATCATCATCGTCATGTCAGTTTATTGCAGACCACTGCTGGACGTAAGCCTCCCCTAAATAGCGCCAAAGAGCATGATCTCCCTCTTTTTTCATCCAGCCACTTCTAGCCATCTTCCTAAGGTCGTCGGTCCATCGAGCCGGGGGGCGTCCTACACTACGTAGATTGAACAGCGATGTCGATGTTTATCACTAAAAGTCTGCTACTTATCCCAAGGCAAGTCAGACACAGACAGTTAAAAATTCGTTATGCAGAGTCGATACTTTTAAGTAAATAATTTCGATAACGCAGCTTACTTTGATTCAATACTGGATCCATGGATAGTCTGAACAGTTCTGGATTTTCTAATTCTACAATATATCAGCAGGTAACTTAATAATAATATCAGTTAACACGATACTGTTAAAACACTCGAAATTGTGATAATAGTTCCATTTGAGTTTTTTATTTTAAACTACAACTACTGAAATTGGAACCCACGACCTCTCGCTTTCTGGTCGACTACTCTTACCAACTGAGCTACGGACATGTTTGCGAATTTCTTCGAGTGTTTATAGCCTAGTAAGCCAGCGTTGTTTCATCAATGTCTCATTGCATTTTTATGAATGCAAAAAAAAGTTTAAACGTGAAATAGTTACATTTTGCTCTGTAGATAGTGAACTTTTTTGCCAATCCATCGATATCGATAATACCTATCATATCGAGCGGCATCACTAGCGCAAATTGACGTTAGATCCTATGCTTTTATATTGCACAATAGATAATTTGTAGGCGTGGATAGCAAGTAATTCTTACTACAAAACTGACGCCTGTCCGTCTCTCTAATTGGAAAAATAAGTGGTACGATGCCATACGGATTTTGTTACGTCTTTAGTACTTTATAGGAATTGGTGAAATTGATATAAAAAGTGTTATGTAGTACTGTGTAGAAGCCGATGACCGAAATACCACAGTAAACGTATGGCGACTAAAACAGTATCTTAACTTCTCACAAACTTCGGATGAACTTACTAATACGACAGCATCACGCGCCACGTCTAGTTAAGTGCAACTTTTTACTGGAAGCTGCATATTAATCTTTAATTTAAAGAATTTGCCTTAGTTGAATATGTAAATATTAAGAGAATAAGTGCACTAGTTGTTTTTTTTCATAAAAAATCGTAATAATTAAAAAAAGTTTTTAAAATAAAATAAATAGTTTTTTTTTATGTTTCGGAAACCTCAATCGTGAGGTCTAATGACCACTCATAGTTTAAAAAACAGTCTGATATATCCCTGTTAAGACCCTTCCCTTCTTCTTTCCTAGGGGTTTAACCCCTAGAGCGGGCAGAAAAGTAATAGAAGGGAAGGGTCAACGATCTGCTCAGATTTTAAGGGGTTAATAGGGGCTAGTTTCCTGGGTCAAAAAAAGATTATTATATTTAGTCCATCAGTTAGATTATCAAAAATATTGGACCCATATTTTGTCTTTTGTCAATCAAACAAATAATGACGAAGATAAAGCGCATCAAAGTGAGCACGAGACGTCAAGCCTTGCTAAAAAGTGTCGCAAGGCGTGACGTTACGCGGAACTTTAACGGGCTATATCTACATATTTTTTTGTTTGATTGAGAAAAGAAGAAATATGTGTCCAATATTTTTGATAATCTAAGTGATGGACTAATTAGATTTTTTTAGGAAACTAGCCCATTGTTTTAAAAAGATAAAGTGATGTACTTAAATATTATTTTGAATATAGTTTTCTCATCATACTTTCATACCCAGCTGTAAATATAACGCAGCTGCTTTTTTTGAGATGCCAATCAGTAATTGCCCTAAAATTAAGCCACTTATTAAATTAACTATAATTATAGGCATATTTTACACCCAAAAAAGTAAGCAACAGTTTACGACCGCTAAAATGTTTATTTGTATCGTTTACGTCATGTTAAGAGACCACTGGTGGTCGATTTTGCCGGTTTCAATCACTGGTTCGGAAATCATTATAATACGGGGAAAGTTTGTATTGACAGCAACCTCTAGAGTGGTGACTTGTATGTAAAGTGGACTTGACAAGTTTTTGAGTTTGTATGTTCGAAATAAAGTCATTAAAAGTAATTACACTGATCAATTTAAACCTGATTTGCGTAGGAATTATGTTTATAATTTAGGAGCATGTTTTTATAAAAAATACGATCGAAGTTCAGTTGTAATGTAAGTTTGTTTAATCATGAATTGAAATAAATTGTAAACTGATAAAAAAAAACGTAAATAAACATCTTTTCTTAATGATTAGTAATTTTCTCGTGTTGAAGGCAACTAAATAATTCTGTATTACCGATACCCCGCCACTTGGACTTTCAGTGGCTGGTAATTTAAAACCCTGGTTACTTGACACCAACCAGTGTTTAAATAGTTTTAATCAATTAAATCCTATTTCAATTGATTTAAACGGCTTCAATCACTGAAGCCCTATCACGCGATTCCATAACAATTTATTTTATTCCACATCATCCTTATGTAAATGACAATATGGATTGTTTTGCAAAAACACGGTCCGGGAGAAGAGTTCAAAAATGAAACGTTTTGATTCAACCCAAATTTTCTTGAGTTTTTTTAATGTTAATTGTGCCCTTTTGCGTTACGGTGGCAATATAGTATTTCTCTGAATTCATTAAACCTGACTTTCAGTAGTGTGAGTAGTTTTCTCTTCGACATATCGAATTTACAAACACAAACCTGTTTCGATAAGCGAAATTATTAATTGACTAAAGCAGCCATACTCTAAGTGTGTTCCGCGGAACCCTAGGGTTCCGCGATACCCCTGTCGGGGTTCCGCAAGAAGTTAGAAAAAAAAATCAAAACACCTCTCTCTGGTCGACCGTTCTGTCGCGGCGTATCACGATTCACGAACAATTTTACTATGCCGCCACCGCCGATACCTACTTGTGACCGCGCAATCCCTTTGATAAAAGCCGCCTTTGAAATTAGACGCTATAATTGTGAACAAGCGACTTTCGGCTCTAACTTCAAAACGTAAAGTCGAGATTGCTTACACCACATTTTTTGAATTTCTATTTTTATATCGGCTTTTTATTTATCAAAGACGCCGACTCGAGTATTTTTGAGAATGTTCGAGATTGAGGCTAGGACTATAAAAGCGATGATCAAGCCTTGACACTAGTCAGTCGACGATTAGCGTTCGGAGCGATAAGTACCTACCTGCTAGAAAAAAATTGTGTATTGTTCTACTGCTGTTTTCTGATTGTATCAGTTTTGTACATTTCTTCTTTGGACTAAAGTGCTAAACTCTTCTACGCAGTAACGACCGTGCATTATTTTAACCTCACCATCCTGAAAGAATGGAACGTTGGCTTAAAGGCGTTAAACGTGTCGCAACAACATCTTCCAACGAAGCCGAATGTTCAAAAGCAGTCCGCGTGGAGTATACAGCAATTACCGATCCAGACGATGATGCAACGACGTCAAGTTCCACGGTTTCAAAGGCGAAAAAAAGGAAGTATGATGAATCATATATCAGTTTTGGATTTGTTGATTCCAACGGCTCACCTCTCTGCATGTTATGTAGTAAACTGCTTCCTAATAGTTCCATGGCACCTGCCAAGTTGCGCCGACATTTAGAAACTGTACACCCCGAGTCTAAAGACAAGAATAAAGAATTTTTTGTACGTAAAAAAGAACAGTTATTGGAAAGTCAAAAAACAATGATGCATGTAACCCAAACTATCAATGAAAAGGCCACGGAGGCATCATATTTAGTTAGCTATCGCATTGCACAAGCAGGAGAAGCGCACACTATCGCTGAGAATTTAATAAAACCATGTGTATTAGACATAACAAAATGCATGCTCGATGAAAAATCTGCAAAGCATCTTTCTACTGTGCCGCTATCTAACGATACTGTTTCACGGCGAATTCATGATCTAGCAAGCTACGTCAAACAAGAACTAGTTACACGTCTACAAAAAACACAATTCGTCTTGCAAATGGATGAGTCGACTGATGTCGCTGGTCGTCACTGTTCAAAACGACGCCTCTCAACGATTTTTGGTGCAGAATCCGAAATGAATATCCAATGCTTGCCAAAATGGCTTTGAATATTCTTCTCCCGTTTCCAACAACATATTTGTGCGAAACAGGATTCTCAACCTATGCAGCCACGAAAACAAAATACCGCAATAGACTGGACGCCGAACCTGATATGAGACTTCAACTGTCCTCTATGAAACCTGATATCAACCAATTGATGAAAAATAAAAAACAGTTTCATACATCCCATTAGTTAGATTTTTTTTCTTTTTCAATGTTATATTTATTATTATACTTGTTATGTAAGTAAGTAATAAGTAACTGTTACATGGTACTCTAATTATGCTTATTAATAAAAAATACACTTAAAAACCATTGTTTTATTGTAGGGTTCCATCAAGTATTTTGCTATCCAAAAGGGTTCCGTCACCAAAAAAGATTGAGAACCGCTGGACTAAAGTATTTTTTATCAAAGTAATTTAATACTAGCTACTGAAGTGTAAAACGCGACTTCTGTGGCAGTATTGTCGCGAAATACGAGTCGCTTTCTCAGGTCTTACACGAGTTTGTGGTTTTAAATGTCAAATTGTCAATTAAATTAAAATACAAAAAAAAATGCATGAAAGTATCCAATTACGTATGGATGGCTTTTTGTTTGACTAAACTTTATTTTATTTAGTTTACTACCTACTGTATTTTTATTGGAATTGTATTGAATAATACTTTTATTTATTTATCCGAGCTTAAAAAAATATATTAATTATAATTTCAGGGATATTTTTACAAATAAATGGGCAAAAATAGAATGATAGAGGTAGGTGCTACTTCCTTACTTATCAAGGTCAATCTTTCCAAACAATTGAATGGTGTAATCGGTCTTTATGTCCTAAACCATAGAGTGCCGTGGTTCCTAGATTCAACTACTGTACCTATACAGTACGCAAAAGAGTCAAATTGATCTTGTTGGCCTTCCCACCTTAGACTTAAGAATCGTTTTGGCATGGTGCTTGAATTGCTAACTGTCTCCAGGTATCTATCGGCACAATCGAGCGTTTGCGGTGACGCAACAGATTGATTCCGGCCACTTTTTGCTGGCAACACTGCCAAGGAGATGTCAGTGACCCAAGGTGGCCACAGATAAAGCAAAAAGTGCCATAAATTTATTTTTTCTAAGCATAGAATCAAGGTATCAATCTACACAGGTGTTGTGCTTTTTGTAACGTTAATCTTATCTTGACAGTAGTTGGATTCACATTTAATCGGTATTACGAGTAGTTTATAGAGCCTTGTGTAACCTTGAAATAACTTTTAACATTTTATTTTTCTTTACGGACCTATATCTAAGTAACATGACCTATTGTGGCTTTAAATAATAAACTCATGGTGCTTTTATTACGAATAAGTAGTCAGTAGTCTTTACAACACCAATTATTTTGATACTAGGTACTAACTTGTTGCTACCAAGTACCAGTACCGGCTTGTAAACATTCCCCAAAGCAATAAAAAGGTTATCATCGGTGAAATCAAAGCCTCTTCGAAGCTTGGCATCTATCCAATACACACAGCGAACATTTCACATGTACGTACAAGAATGGTCTACATTGGTTATGCTTTTGCTACTACATTGATGTTAAGGTGGCATTCCTACATGAATAAAGAAAAACGTAAACTAGAATTTATAAGGCTTTTTAATAAAAGTTCGTATAGGCATTATTTTTCTTATCCAACAGTAAATAAACTTATATAAATAAAAAAAACACATCTTGTTTTTAAATTGTTAGTATATTTCTTAGATTTAACGACGACAATTTCTCAGAAAGCGGGGTCGGGAATAGTATTTTGAAAAAAAAAACATAAATCCTTATGATATTAAGAACCATTAAAAACGTATATTTTTTCTAATACCACTTTTCTTTTAAGTTAATTATGTGGGACAAGGTAAACATGTAAAAGATTGTTTAAATATAGATCTTGAAGTTCGGCTTTCTAAACGATATTACCACAGTGTTAATAATAAGTAGACTTACAAAGCGCTGTCTTTATTTATAAGCCCATTCATTTAGTATGATGGAAGCCAAGTTTCTTTGGCCAATGATTAGAAAATATGAAAGAACACAAACACATAACATTTGCCTATTTGATACCCATTACACAAAGGCTTTTTCTATCATTCTAAGAAGATAATAATTGCCAAAATTGGCTAACTAGTTTCATCGGACCGCGAACATTTCATATCGTTGTCGAAACTATGATTAAATCGTTTTTATATCGTTCCTACACCGACTTTTATCACGCTCGTTTGAATACAATTTGTTAAGTACAATGGCACACGACTTCATCTTATTTCAAAGGAATTAGGATCTTAAAACCAATTCTGCAGAAAATATTTTACACCGTCCATAATAAACAGAGTTCGAACTTAATATCTCTTCAATTTAGCGGTATTTTTGATCTATCACTACAGTTGAGATAAAAAGATACAGTGATCTCTCTAACCACTAGGCTTGCAAAATAAGTCGATCTGAAATCGCCTGTAAATATGATTGTATGCACACTAGAACATTTAAAACATACTGAAAAGATCAAAGAATTTGGCCGAGTCTCGTCAAACGCCAACCGGCCTTAAGAGACCTCCTAATAATGAAATATCCTAAAAATGAAATATATAATTAAAAAATATATATATTTCGTTTCACTGGGATAGCCCAGTGAAACGAAATGTATATATTTTTTTAACCCATAGGGGTTTAAAGGGAGACAAAGTAGATTAGGATGGCGTTTACCTATGTTTGCAGGATCTGTTTTGCTACCTTATTTTAATTTTTAAAATATATTATTTTTTTACCTATATTTTTTTATTGTTTCAGGTAAGTTTGATATGTGATCAGTAGATAATGATCAGTTCAGTTCAATGGTGATGACAGAGAGAATATTTGCGGTAAGACAATAATTAATCAGTAGTAAGCACAGCTTAGTAGATATTGACTGTTTTATTATACAAGTACAGAAAACAAAATACGAATGATAGAGGTAAGGAAAAACGAAGTAGCATTCTCCAATTGCCATAGAACGTCCACTGCTGAATAAAGGTCTCCCCCAATGATTTTCATCGGGGGGGATTGCCAATACTCGCCACACTTGGCAGGCGGGTTGGCAAGCGCAGTTATTTATAACAGTTTACGCGCAGACGCTGCTTCCTGTCTCGTGCTATAGGAATTAGTCGACTCTTACGACACGCCCCCTGTTGGCGGTGGGAAAGTGTCTTTACGGTCTTCCCTACATACGGCACATTCTCCATTTTATATGTTTGAATTATTTTAGTTATTGTCTTGGTGCTTATTGTTTTTACAACCCTACTTATTTTAAACCTTAAAACAAAATGTAAACAACAAAAAAAAGATGAATGCTAAATTACATTTCATTTTATAATGAATTCAAGAACCGTTAAATTATAGGAAAAAGGATACTTCACAGCCCGAGCAGGTCGCTAACAATAAATCAAAACAAGCCCCTAACATATTGAGAAAATGACGTAACTAATTCTTTTGAAAGCTTGCGAATCATTAGCTGGCTATAACCAATAGGGGTGGAATGATTAATTATGTAAGTCCTTTGAACAACAATCTACTCACGCACAATTGAACCGTTATAGATTTATAATTTGTTTTATTTTTAAATTGTTCTAATAAAAATACTTAGGTCCACTCGCGCATCTCAGGATTAGCGGATTAAATCCCGAACTATCCACTAACACGGTATTAAACATCACTCTATAGCTCTCAGGTTGTATGGTGTTGACAGAGACAGATAGATGCCTTAATCCCGTACTAAACTAATTCGGTGGTGCGCAAGTGGACCTTACTCATTTTGGAGATTTAGCTCCTAGACTAATACGTTGGCATTAGAGATGGTGCTTCGTGAACTTAGATAAATAATTAATGTTATTGAAGTTATAATACATTTCATGATTCCAATTCAACTTATACAGGATGTCCCGTTGAGTTATTAAGAATAACCTTGTAAACACCTAGTAATATTATATACATTATAATAAACAGCTTTTTTTCTATTACGTTCTAACTTCTCTCTTGTTTGGTAATTTTGTAAGGGAAGTTGATAAATTTTCATGCAATTTGCAAAAGTCATAGAACAAAGAATATGTGGTTACAAGGTTCTCCTTGAATTACGGGACACCCTGTTTATCTGAATTTATATTATTTTAAGTTATCCAACCATTTACAGTTACTTTATTTCAAGACAAGATAAATAGATAGATACTATTTATTGTACACTATACAAAGAAGTAACAATTGGTGTTTAAATAAAAATTACGATTTAGGCGGCCTTATCGCTAAAAAACGATTTCTTCCAGATAACCTTCATGTAGAGGACAGATAAGAAGTAAGATAAGATATTATTTTACCGCATAAAAGGGATATATCTTTTAAATATATTTTAGTCTTATTGTAAAATAATAAGGCAATTTTTACTAGTGAATTTTCGTACGAACTCATCCCAGCATTATGTGCCGAGACAGTAAACTTTCTACTAATACTTATTTTCCTGGAATTATAGCGATTTTGTTCAGAATAACTTACGTTTTGAAGTTGGAAATCCATTTATTATCTGCTAAGGTTTTTCAATGAAAACAGAACATTGTCTGAAACTAGCAGACCGTGAGATAAGTTTTATTTTTTACCCTAATTATAACTTTTATAACAATAGTTACTAAACTTAATTTTGAAATAGTTATTTCAACAAAGTGTCTTTGTTGTCATTGTTTTTTTTTTACTTTCAAGATCATATTTTATTACAATGCCTCTTTAACACAGGTATTTTATATCGTAACTATTTGGAAATTTGATTATCATTAAAATATATTAGAAGTTAAAAACAGCACTTTTTTTCACTGATTTTTTATTTTTGTAACGCTTCCAAATTAGAGAATTATCTCAGTTTTGGCTTATTTGACAATATTGAACTACTTATAGTATAGTACCACATTATCATAGTTCCGTATCTAACACAACTGTATTAACTATCTTTGATTGGTCTAATTAAATTCAGCTGTTTAACTACTAAATTCGATGAAAATATATCACTAAAAACGGATATAACAATGCACGAAGTATTCTAGGGTATAATCAACTGCATAAATAGCTTACAACACTATTCGAGTTTGCAAAGGTGTCTAGTGCATCGCAGTTTTTTTTTGCGAACATTCTAAACGAAGGATCCGTTAGTTTCGTCCAACAAATGTGACTGACAGCGTGTTAACTGTTTATTTACGAATTCTAGGCCAGTTAGAAAACATCATGACTGTCAAATTAAAAACGCAAAATCTAAAATTAAATTGAATTTCTTTTAGTTTAAGTTTAGTTTAAAGTTTATAAAGCTATTCATAAATATAGATAAATAAATAAATGAATTTTGGACAACATCACAAACATTGCTCTGATCCTATGATAAGTAGCTTAAAGCACATGTGTTACAGAAATCAGAAACAACGACGGTACCACAACACCCAGACCCGAGACAGTATAGAAAAGTTATTTTTCTACATTGACCGACCGGGAATCGAACCCGAAACCTTAGAGATAGTGACACCAAGTCCGGTATGCTCACCTCTCGGCTACGGAGGTCGTCAATTTATGATATGATAGTCTCTCTCTCTCTCTCTCTCTCTCTCGCCTTTCCTAAATGAAATACAAACACAGCTTTTAGCGCACCATTATTACGGTAAGTAAATATATTAAATATATTTTTGTAGCTAACTGTACAATTGCAATGGTTTCTGTCACGAACAGCCCAGCCTTGTCGTGCATTTGCACAGCTGCGCACGCGCTGTTGTTTTGTTAAAATTATCTTAACAATTACCAGAATGACCTCAGTTGCATACCCGACTTAAACTGAGGTTAAAATTGACGTGGTGATAACTGGTAAAAATAAAATAAATTATTTTAGCAATCAGTATCCAGCCCCAAATTAAGCAAAGCTTGTACCATGGCGACTTCATTACGGATAAACATACCTAAATACGTTTATTATGATCTATGACTTAGGTACAAAGCTCGCGCTCATCGCACAAATACTTGCAGGATTCGAACCACTAGCAGCAACTTGAGTCCGGAGGGCAAACCACTAGGCCAGTCTATTGTCGTAAAGGAGAATCAAAAAAATAATATTAGTGTTTTCATCTTATACAGGCAGTTAAAATTAACTAACCTGTAGGGAGCATTAGAATTTTTAGGCGACGTGATGTTCATTTTACTGTATAGTTAATGATGTTGTGTCTAAGTTTGTTAATAACTTACACATACCGTACTTATGGTAGATACAAGAATTCATAGTGACCCTGTATGATATCATATGGCAAAGTTAAACTTGACACTGCTTGTCAGCAGTAGCCAAGGCTGTAATTCAAAACCTGCAAATTTTCAATACCGCCACGCTCTGTTTCCGCCGCTATACTTGACCTACAATTATCGAGTCGATAATTTCTTGATCGATTAACTCTTACTTGCTCGATTAATTGTTAATCCGATCGATGTTTCCGCTTTCACTGTCGCAGGAGATATGCTTATCAGCCATCAGTTTAAGGCTTGGTCACACTTCGTGGCGCCAATGCATGATATCATAGACTAGCAGTTCCCTGTGCTACCAAGAGATGGTGCTGCCTGTACATTAGAACGTGCTTTTATATAATAATGACAGCTGAAATCTTTGGTTAAAAATAAAGGAGCTAAGGCAGGTCGATACTCGATTAGATGGATTTAGATGTTCATTGTTAAAAAAAATAAGCCTATTCCATTGATGATCAATAAAACCAATTTATTTCTGCAAACAGGCCTAAATTAAGCTCTTTTACACGTCAATTTTTTTTTACCCTACCACTGCTTCTGGACAATTGTGGGATAGCGCGAGAAGAAGCAGCGCAAGAAACTCTGTCACTATTGTCAACCTCTTTTTAAAAAGTATGTTTACATTACAAGATATACTTGTGCGAGCAGGGCAGTATTCAATTCCATACATGTTTATCAATTAAATAGTCATTTACAGTGTAATAACCTTTTTTCATTAAAACCATCTTCTATCGATTTTCGATCGATTCGATTTCGATTCGATCTAAGGCAACTATTCAAATCGCTTAGCATTACCTCCTTTATCTTGACGACTCGATTAGTGTAGTGGCGCGGTAATTCGGTTCGACTCCCGGTTCGGGTCATAAGAAATCAATATTTTCTAACTATGCTTGCGTGATGCGTACATCGCTCTTATAAGTCGCTTTTCAAGCGATATAACTTTGAGTGTGCCTATACCTTTAGGATCCAAGAAAACTTAGTTCGCAACTTTGAACCAGTTTACAAGTTAATATGAAATAAAATTACAAACAGACATGCTTTCATATTAATCTGGTAATTATGCAAAACTTATTGATATTGAGATAATTTATTAAAATCTCATGCTTTCTACATTATGACTGGAGTTGACGAAGCACTCGCAATTTTAACCTTAACCTACTTTATAATATTGATAAAATCTTTTTCGTAACATCCAACTGTTTTGTTTTTGCGCAGTTTATTATTTTGCCTTACAAATTACTCTAAATACTTTTCTTTTTTATGGAATAAACACCGAATTTCACTGTCAGCTTAGCTTTAGAGGAACGCATTTAAAAGTAGTTTACAAGTGTATTATTTATTTAAATATGTATTGTAGTGGATGAGTGCAATTGATAGTGAGGTTATGTTGTGATCTTGCCAATTAGTTCTCATGTAGTCAGAGAATACAAGCACTTACCATATTTAAGTATACAAGTACTTACCAGAGTTCATGAAATATGGGGAAAAGTGGTTTTTACTTGTCATTACTTATTACATACACATGCAATTATTTCCCCAAAATATTGACCAATTCAAATTAAACGCAGTGTTACATTCCTTCCATAAACACCAACGATTGGAACAATTGTCCACTGCTGAACATAGGCCTCCCCCAGTGACTTCCTCATTGGCCGGTCGGTTGCGGCCTGCCTCCAGCGGCTTCTTGCTACCTTTACCAGGTCGTCTGGCCACCTTGTAGGTGCTTGCACGGCGCTTGACGGTACGTGGCCTCCATTCTAGAACCCTTCTGCCCCATTGGCATCGGGATTCGAGATAGGTTTAAATTAATCACATTGCTTAATAGACAATGAAACGAAAATGTCCGCCGGTACCAGTAGTGTAACATCACCGTACATTCATTCTTCAAACCTTATCTACTTATTAATGTTAGTTTTCCAGAGATATTCACTTTTTTACACTATTAAACATTTAAAATCTCTTCCCATTAGGCCCTTAGCTTTCAATTAAACCCAAAATATATACACTTCCGTCCAATTTGACGGGGTCGTTCAGGGCTCCCTCCTCGGTCCCACTTTATTATTGTTTGTCCATCTGTTCGGGACCAACAATTTGGGCAACATCTGACAGATGCTGTGCCGGTACTTTGGTAACGTGTATTTGTAAGTAGCGTTTAGTACTTTATTTATTTCAACTATTATAAGGCAAGTTCAATGCTGACCTTAGTGAATGTTAATCCTTATTTCTATGTCATCTGCTATTGGTGGTACTACTTTAAAAATGGCTAACACAATGTTAAGTATTTTTTACCAGAATGTACGTGGACTCAAAACTAAATGTTTAGAGTTTCAACAAAGTATTTTACGAAACGAATATGACGTAATAATAATTGTGGAATCATGGTTAAATAGTAGTATTCTCGACGGCGAGTTATGCGATGAAAGGTACTCCGTGTTCCGTGCCGACCGCGACTTGCTTGCCAGCGGCAAGAAAGACGGCGGCGGGCTGTTGGTGCTGGTGCGGCGCTCGCTGGGCGCGGAGGTGCGCGCGCTTGCCGCTCCCGCGCCCACTGAGCTGTGGCTCACTTTGCCCGCGAGGGCGGTCGGTGCCACTAATGACCTGCATTTTTGTACTGCGTATGTGCCACCTGAACCTCATAGAATTCCAACTGATTTAGACTTGATTACTCTAACAGTTAAAAAAATGAGGGCACTATACCCGGATGATAATTTTGTACTGATAGGTGACTTCAATCTGCCTTGCTTGTCGTGGCAAGTTGATGGCTACACACTTCTTAAAAAAGGAACGCTGCTGGTTCAGAACGCCTCCGCGCAATTCGTTGAAGAGCTTACACTGTTAGAATTACAACAATTTAATTATCTAAAAAACCATGCAAATAATACTTTAGACCTTGTTTTTTCCAGTCTGCCTATACGAATAACTGCTTGCTCTGTACCCCTTGTTAGACCTGACCACGCACACCCCTCATTTTGCTTTAGTATTTTAGATCTAAGTGCTGTCCCATTGCGCGAAGCTACATTGCCGACTTATAACTTTAGAAGAGCCGATTTTGATAAAATTAATACATATCTCAATGAACAAGACTGGTACGATCTTTTATGTAAAGGAACGGTTGATGAGGCCGTTGATGCATTTTACTATATAATAAATAATTGCATCAAATTATATGTTCCATATGGGAAAAAAACTGGGAGTCGAACCTACCCTAAATGGTACTCTTCGTCTTTAATCAAAATTATTAAAGAAAAAACTAAGGCCCATTCACGTTGGAAAAAGTACCGTAATCGGCTGGACTATGACGAGTTTTGCCTGTTGAGGTCTAGAGAACATCGCGTCCAAGCTGCGTGTTTTAAAAAATTCACCACAAACTGCGAAAAGGATATTAAAGTAAATGCAAAAGCCTTCTGGTCCTACGTCAAAGCCAAGCGTGGTGGTTCAGCTTACCCTCACTGCTTACGCCTAAACGATGTTGAATATACAGAAGGGAAGGATATTTGTGATGCATTTGGATCTTTTTTTCAGAGTGTATTTGGAGCCCCATGTATTAATTACACCCCCTTAAAAGAGTGCCCACCGGGTAGCGACATTGTTTCTAACTTACAAACTACTATTGACGCCGTTGAGAAATTATTGAAAAAATTGGATATAAATAAATGTGCAGGTAGTGACGGTGTGCCTCCTTTGTTTTGGGCCCGTTGTGTTAAAACTGTTGCGACCCCTTTGACTATATTATATAACCGCTCACTACAAGAAGGTATTTTCCCAACGCGGTGGAAGTCCGCTCATATTGTGCCGATATTTAAAAAAGGTTCACGGATGGAAATAACCAATTATAGAGGCATATCGATTCTTAATACTGTTGCCAAATTGCTAGAACAAATCGTGTATAGTAAAATATATCCCACACTAGCAACTGCTATTCCATCTCAGCAACATGGTTTTCTTAAGGGTCGGTCAACCACGACTAACCTAGCCTGCTTTTCAAGTTTTGTTCTTGAACATATGGACGGAGGGGGGCAGGTTGATGTGATCTACACTGATTTCGAAAAAGCATTTGATCGTGTAGATCACATCATCCTGTTTCACAAGTTACAGGTACTGGGGATTCACGGAGACTTACTTAGGTGGACTCAGTCGTATCTTTCGAATCGATCACAAGCGGTAGTTTTAGGTGGATATCGGTCAGATTTCATAACAATACCTACTGGCGTCCCACAGGGTTCTCATCTGGGGCCATTATTCTACAATGCTTATCTTTATGATATTGGCTCCTGCCTCAGCAAATCCAACTTTCTCATGTACGCGGATGACACAAAAATATATCGTAAAATTAACTCGACACAAGATTGTTATTTATTACAAAAAGACCTGGACTGTCTGCATAGGTACTACAATGAAAACAGGATCACCGTTAACACAAGTAAATGTGAATGTATTTCTTTCACGCGTAAAAGGAAACCCATTTGCTTTAATTATAACTTTGAAAATACTGCAATAACTAGAACGCGTAAGGTGAGAGATCTAGGTATACATCTAGACAGCAAAATGTTGTTAGGCGATCACGTCGATTATGTAGCTAACAAAGCATTTTTTAAATGCTTTGTTAGCTACATAATCGACGGTCGATCTAGGTTTTGTTTTGCGTGTGTGCAAGCCATTTACTGATAAATCTGTTATTAAAATTGTGTTTTTTGCGTATGTGAGAAGTATATTGGAGTATGCGTGTACTATTTGGTCTCCTCAGTATGTCACATACAAAGATAGACTAGAAAGAATTCAAAAAAAGTTCATCAATTACCTTAATTACCGCGATCGCAAAACGTTTGGCTCATACGAATTGAGCTGTAAAGAGCATGGTCTTCTTCCCCTTGAGCTTAGGCGAACTTCATTCGACATGTCGTTGCTCTTTGACATTGTTAATAACAATATAGATTGCACTGACCTGGTTAGTAGAATAATGTACAATACTCCGAAATACCGTACACGCCATACATCATTATTAAAACCTTCTAGACATCACACTAAATACTCGAAAAACTCTGTTATGACTCGACTAGCACGTACATACAATTCTGCCTTTAGCGACATCGATCTTTTCTGCATGAAAAGATGTAAGTTCAAAAGCAATGTTTGCGATATTCTTAAGGAACGTATTACTTGAAAGCATTACTGTTGGTAAAACGTAAAATATAAACAAAAAAAGTTAAGTGTAAAATAAAATGTAAAATGTAAATTTAAGAAATTTTATACAGAATCCGTTATTACCGTCCATTCTTACAATGGATGTATCTATATCTCATGCGCTCTTCAGATGTGGATACATCCATCGTCACTACCAACCTCAACCAAATCCAACTTTCACATGTGTAACGTTAGTTGTGTGATGTTTAATTGTATTATTGTATCTTGGATATATTTATATCTTTATAGTGAGCAATTTGTCTGAATCCTAATCATTTTTGATTTGCCTGACGTTTACCCTTAACTTCTACTGTACCTAATATAATAAATCATGTTCACTTGCAACCTACCGACAACATGTGGTTTTGTAACTTAAGGAAAGCCTGTTATTGGCCTTATTGTATGTTAATAGACTTTAGTTTAATATTTATGTTATCGCTGTTGGTTTTCTTACAATTAAACAATTAAACAACAATTAAACAACAAGTACTTTAAATTTGTTGTCATATATTCAAACATACAAATCAATTTGTTCAACTATTTCTTTATCGCTTCAAAAGTTTGGTTAAGTTTTTTATATACCTCTATTAGATGTTTTAGCGTGTTTTTATTCAATTGTGATAATTTAATGTTTTTTGTTTATGTTAAATCTTTATGATCGAACGTAAATGCAGTGAAAGTAATCGAGAAAATAATATAGAGTATATTTAAGACAAGAATACATAATGTTAACATCACTCTTTCTCAATGTAACTACCTAATAAATTAGCATTACCATCAAGGTATCAACTTTCGTAACGCCTTCATTCATATCAAAAACGACGCATAAAGCAAAGTTAATGTTTGCGACAGTTATAAAAATGATCTCATTTATTTCTTGTCATACATCTTCATTAGCTGCACTAGTTTTATTACTAATGCTACTAATCTTCCTCTTTCTTTATTCTTTTTAGCGGATTATTTTGATACACTGGTCGTGTCTTTTGATCGAGATTGATATCTGCGATTCTTTCAACATTAATTGTTTCGTTCCTAATTACACTATCTTAATTGCGACTATTATCTACGCAAAAAGCTTTCTCATCCGATGTTATATCACTGAATGCGTCGATTGATCCTTTTAAGATACTGTTAACTTTACAATAATCAATTAATATTTCACACCTAACTCAATATTGGTATTCCGGTGACCTGCTCTTAAATATTTGGTACATTTTACGCAATACTTAGTATTATGAAATAGTATAAAAACGTCAAATCGAGATATTTCGATTTGCAAAGTACTTTCTAAAATTGGTGATATAATGTATCGATAGGATAATAATGAAGATATAATTAGCAATGCAAGATAGGTGAGTCCGGAAGTATATTATGAGCATGTTTAATTTGTGTTTCTTAATACGAAACTTAGAGGATATAATAGTTTCAATTTGGACGTCTTTAGCCCGAGGATCTGTAATATGTGTAATTTTAAGTTGTGTAAACCTTGATTTATTAATTCTTAATTTATTTTGTAAGAGCAATTGGTTATGTTACTGTTAGTGTATCATCTACTTACATATTTAATAACAGCCAATTTTTATTTTGTTTTTTTTTCTACACGAATATTCAGTTGTTTTTAACCGTATTATTTATTGAAAAACTACTCACCACAAGCTAAAGTTACCATGAAATCAAATCCTAATGTTCGCCGTACTCCAGCCTAATCAAGCAGTGTAGTGTACTCTTGGTATAAAAAAAACTCCCATAGGAGCATAGTTCATCATTCATGGTATGGGGTGGGGCGGATGTGTTACTCACTCTGGCAATTATCTAGTGGTGATTGAATTTGTACAGAGCAGCTTTGTTAAGCACAGATTATTCGAAGGGTAATTTGAATAATTATTTCCCAAGGCTGCACGAACTCTCATTATTGTAGATATGTAGTTATTTAACACAGTTCTAAAATAAATCAGAATCATAGTTCAGTTCGAACTATCTACTGAAAAAGGTAGTAACAAACAAAATAAGGCACAGTTTGAGAAATCTTTGTAATGCTATTTACGTTTTGTTTTTATTTTGTAACCAATTTATATGCTGAAATAATCTAAATTAAAGGAACTGTTAGCATAACATAAAAAAAAGTTTGATGCTCATTTAAGACCTACCTCTCTCTCTCTGTCTTTCTCTTTAGCTGTTAACCGTGTCATCTAAATATCTCTCAGTAATGGACTCTCTATGTCTAAACTACCCTGTCTATTGTATCGTATTTCGTTCATCAGATGCGGGGTGATGTGGGCGTCCCGGGTAAACACGCTGGGGTGCATAGGACGCGTTGATCGGGATAAAAAATACACTCTCGTTTATTTTGTTATAGCGACGCGACGATATGAAGTACAGGATCAATGCACTTTGTGTTACTGCCATGATCAATTATTCGCTCAATATTGCGTTAAGTTAAGTTAAATTATTTGTCTTTAATGAAGTCTTGTCAGATTGTTTTAAAACGGACTTGTATCGCGAGAAATCTGTCGATTTCTCTATAATCAATCAGTTCCTCTCTCGAATTGATTCTGTAGATAGAAAACTATGATATCATAGTTTACACATTCTCTCCAGAGATTTTGATGTCATCATAGTAATAATTGCTAAGACGTGATCATCATTTAATAATTGAAATCATGTTTTAATAAGTAAAATTGGAATAGACATGCGTATGTTAATATTATGAGTACCGTAATTCTTGTAGGTATGATTGTTACAAACATTTTTTTAAACATTTTCTTTGAAACTCATAGGAGTAAATATATTTCTAGAGACCAAACTCTAGACGCATTACCACGAAATGCGAACATAATGACGGTTTTTCTAGTAAGAAATAAACCTATTCTACGAGTGGAATGGTCTTACAAAATTAGTTACGCACCTAAAGCGTAGGGAAAATAGAACACGGATACCATTAAAATGCTTGAGATGGTGATAAAGTAGAGGTAGTTACAGGTCTTTAGTTAAGCGTAAATAAACGAATAGGTACCTACCTACTACCTTATCCAAAATATGGCAGAGCATAATATCTAAACAATTTAAATGTGACGCATGTGTTGATAATGATGACATATTTCAAAACTGTGGCTATTAAATAGTTATGATGCTCAACCGTAAGCCCTCAAAACAGTATTACTTTAACCTTTTGTTTTTTCTGTTTGACGAGAACTCTAAACAATTGTTTAAAAACACTATTTAGGTATTCCTAAACAGTGTTTTTATCACGTCAAACTCTATAAAACAAAAATGCCAACCGATGAGTTTGGATGTTTTCGTTTGCACCGACTTCAAAAGTACCTCATTAGATACTAGTTTAGTAATATTATTTTTGGGATTTTCAGTTTTTTGTAGTCGGTTTTAGTTTTTTATAAAATTTAGTTATTTCATCTATTTTCTGTGAAAAATCCTCATCAGAACGAATCATAAGAGTGCAAACAAAAGTTAACCTCTGAACACCGATTTCATGACCTATTTTTCCGCTTTTTAAATACTATCGAAGTATAAACTATTCAATATCAAAGAATAATCAAACTCGTTTTACATTTGTCGAAGACAGAGGGTAACATAAATACAAAAATTGGTATAGAGTTCACGCAATGTTTGATGATTCTCTTATAAATCCTATTAATATATGGGACCCATTGATTTAAAAAGTAAAGATACGGCTTACAGAACAAATCACTCTACACGTTTACCATACATGAAACACTAACGCCATCTATTAGAACTACCCTAAACTATGTCGTAAACGATTAAACAGCAACACATTAAGCGTTGCTTTCTATTATACCAAACGTTGAAATTAAGGAAACAAAATTTCTGAAACAATGTAAATTAATATGTTTCTTATTTAACATATTTTCGACTAAGCTGACATATTAAATATCGTACTTTTTATTAGTTGTGCTTTTGGCGTAGTGAACACGATCAGTGTTATAATTTTCCTAATTTTAACGTACCTTCGCTCTCGACGACAGCCTACAGCCGACTACGTCACTTCGGTCTAAAGAGGATCACTTTAGGGCCACTATAGTGGCAACAGTTTACCATGCGGTCCGCCCTGTCCTTACGAAGTAATTTAAAAGTCAATGAGGTCCCACCATTCAAAAATTTATTCCTTTTCGAACAAAAAAAAATCATCGAAATTCAACATGGCAACAAATCATCGCTGAACATAAAAAAAGAGCATACATAAAAAAAGATTACGACGAATAGAGTAGACTTTTTTGAAGTTAAAAAACAAACCGAGGCTGAAGTCATCATGGTTAGACCTAGAGACTTCCTGTATAGGAAATGTTTGCGGGATCGGCACAGGTTAGGTTAGGCCCCAGGTTCAGTTAAGAGTTATTGGTTAGGCCTGATCAAATCTAGTTTATATATTTACGAAGAAACAATTGTAATTAATATTTATTTTTGTGTGATGAACATTTTTGTACTTTATTTGCTTTAGAGGTCATACTTCAACAGAACCAAAGTTTCCTTTCACAAATATAATTCCGAAAACTGAATTGACTTAGTTATTCAGAAGCCGTCACTCGATTCTGACTGAATAGTACATACGAACTAATTGTGTCGTAACTATTCTTTACTAATTATTGTGTGAATCAAATATAAATATTTGCTCGTGATAGTTTGTGAATTTATATTCAAAAGAAAAGTCGATGATAAATATAATAATATCGACGTTTTTGATAGTGGTGAAGTTAAGTTCCTTTAAATATTTTTACTGTGATAATTAAATTTGTATTTATGTGCGAACATTCACTAACCGATTAAAGGAACTGGAACCTTTAATGTTTAAAATTACAGGCAAGTAAATACAATGAATTAATTTAGATGAAAAAGTACATTTCTGTTATTGTTTTTCTCATTTAAAATTTCTGAATAATTGACTAAATTTACAGATTAATGGCCAAATACTCAAATGAGTAACAAGACTCAAATTTGACACTCCGTTATTTCGTTATCATTATGATAAAACGTCAAATGTGACTATCAGGATATTGAGAGTTGCCTCCAAGGCTTTAAATCTCCGTTTTTCTACCAGGGTAAAATCATAGACAAACGTAAAGCATATTCTCTATGGTAATGTTGACATTTTAACGTGATAGGATGATAATGTACCCATATACTATATACTATTAAAATTTAAAAATTAAAAACTATCATCGTATCGACGTTCCTATTTCAAAATCTGATTCTGTTAAGTTTGGCCCCAAATTATTAAATGATATCACAAGATCTCGAAATGTTAAATATGCAGATTTAATCTCCTTAACAAACATAGCTAATTTGATGTTAGGTAACATTTCGATTTGCTATTGCGAAGCAAATCTACATTACATTTTATGTAAGATGACATTTCTATGACAATAGAAACATAACTTGTACTGCACTGTAACTCAGTCGGTAGTTTAAAACAGACGACAGAGCGTGCAGCGGAGCGTTTAAGCGATGCATTATTATAAATAATATTTTTTCTCATACAAACAGTGTAAGCACATGCCCTATACAAAATAATGTCATATTTTGTTCGACAACAAATTCTTATTTCATCAGTAACGTACAGTTTAAGGTCGGGAAAAAGATGACAAGTCTTGTCAACTCATACTGCCTTTAAGTGAAAAATCACTGATCAGTTTTGTAGATAGACGGTCCGTATTACCATTCCATAGTATGAGCTCAATGCATAATGCATGCATTGCACAATCAATGCAACAATTGAACGCCTCGAATCTCGATACACACTCCCCTGTTCCGAGTTTGCAGCTTATGGCTCTAAATTGGTATCTCTCAAAAAGTACTTGTAAGTACCAAATATACTTCATAGTCCTTATATAGACTACTAATCGATCCAAGTAGTTTGTTAGGTGCAAGCCGAATTTGTAAGGTTCAGGTGTGTTTTAACTGTGTAGATAAAGCGAACGTGCGAGTGTGGAAATGCCTCGCAAAGAATGTCCCACCTAACATCTTGCTCGACATGCCCTGACGCTTACGCTGCGCGGGTAGAGCTTATGAGTGCCATAGACAATGACACTTGCGTATCAAATCACTCGGCTCACCGTATCTAAATTATTTTATTATTTATTTATTTTGCCATTTATACGCTTGATACCTTCGATGTTCGTACAGTCATTCACTCACAACGAGTCACACAACCTTAATAGTTCCGATTTCTGTATTGATTTTAAAGTTGAATATCTGGACGGATGCCTAAAAATAGTAAAGTGTTAAAAGAAATATTATATCCCTTAGGAAGTTAAAAATTTGTTTGTCCCCGATTCCATGCTTTGTGTGAATTGATATGATAGGTATACTATTTCCAGAATTGGACTGATTACATAATTTGTAAAAATTTACAAATATATTATTAAGAGCAATTATTTAGGTAATTTGCGCGTTAAGATTTGTTTTGATGTCAAAATAAACAGGAACATATCCATCTGAGGGTATGCAACTAATAATAAATAATATATTATTTTTACAATAACAGCAATTATCTGGCCCCAAATTTGCATCGTGCGGGATTCGAACCCGCAATGTAGTCCGAAGCTCGGACCACTACACTAGATGGTCAGACTTGTTACTGTTTTGAAGTACAGACGTTACACTAGTGAAGCGCCTTAGGTAATCTATAATTCTGTTGATTCTTACGCACAGTAATTCAGCTTGTGCTAAAACAAGTCGCTTCTTTGCTTTGAAACCAACTCTATTTGGTCCATTGGTGTAATTACTACGACTCAGTGGACTTATAATTGGTTTTATAACGGTTGTATCCTAATTGGATGTTTTAGCGGCAAAATTTTGAAGGTTACGACTTGACCTAGAAAAACAAACGTTGGTAATTTCTTTAATAATAACAATTAGCAGCAATAAAGAGACTGCTTTCATAAAAAGTAATTGTATCAATTCAAATTTAAAGAACAGGAAAAAGACACTCTTGGGCCGACTAGTTCCATTTCTTGGAAAGAAGTTAACGAAACGAAACTAAGAAACAATCATATACACATAGAGAAATAGTAAACAAATAAGGAAACAGAAATTGTCATAGATGCACAAGATGAAGCATCTTAAAAGAAATGAAATTGTACGGGAAAGAGAAATAGTCACGACATTTGATCATAACCAGCCCATTAAGTGGCATGCTAATAATTCTGATACAGGCCAATGGATGAGACGTATCTTCCTACCACGGAAGGAAAGTTAGTCACGCCGCCATTAACGAACGCAGTATGCAATTTAGCAATACCCAAGATAATCTCTCTGTGACAGTTGAAGAAGGCCCGCCATAATTGTTTCCTGACAACTCGATACATAAATCGATTCGAGCGTGAACTCGAATCTTAATTCTAATAACCCAAGCAGAATTTATCGGCGCAGCAACAATAATATCGACAGTTACATTGTCCCTTTCAACGATAAATCGTTTATCGCATTTAAATAAACCTTGGTGTTTCCTCAATTAAGTTCTAGACTGTTTGTTTTTGCTTCATCAGTTATGTTCAGATTGAAACTAGATCGAAAATAATCATGTCCTCTCTTACTTCCTTGTTGGGAATTTATGATAGCCTATAAAGAAATATCGATGGTTCTTCAACAGAACGAGCTATAATCGTGTCCTGCCTATAGCTATATTTACCTTTACCGCATTTGTAATTCCTAAATTAAGTTCGCTCGTAAATACATGAACTTTCTCTCGAGACAAGTTTTTAATAAAACGGTATAGCGACTATTATATTTATGATCGATGTGTCAATCAATTTACATTTACCTTAAACACTTCCCGAGCCATATCACCTAATAGGTGTTACATTCGAAATGGTTTAATTGCCACTGTATAATAGTTTCCCAAGAAGTTTAGTAACTTTACTTACTATAGTTATCGACATTGATGTATTGGATACTTTCGTATGAGAATGACGGGTTAAAACCTGCTCTGCGGCTTATGATTTCTTTTCCCAAAATTTCGTGCTTGGCCTTCTGACCCTGCTTTTCTTTGCACCAGCAAATGTTTATTTGCTATTGATCGTTTATTTATACGATTGTTGGCTTCTGACATTCTACAATTAATGTTACTATCCAATCATTAGCCTTCGTTTGGACGCTCTTTACACAATTTATCATGCATTCTGAGGCTCCTTTAACTACACCTATAAAGTTATCTTCCAAATGCGTTATGCTAATATTTGAAATCGGTTCAAAGGCTTCATAGAACATTGATTAATGGCTTTCCCGTACAGATATAGATATTGCATTATGTTAGGAACAGAGTACAATGACTGGTCGTGAAAGTGTTCGCGCTAATGCAATACTAGGGTTTAATGCCACACCATGACGTGCGATTTTGATGGATAAGGCGATATAAAATGGAAGCTTTTTAAATGGGATGGAAATTACGATATTGTCGATTTGATCTAGTTCCTTGTATTCGATGATTTTATGCTTGTTTAATATGCGTGTTGCAAATACAAAAAAAAATATATGGAAATACCACAATACCTACTTTTAATTGTAATACAAACTTACGGGACAACTATGTTAGCAACAATATAATATTTGAATTAAAATTTCTTCATATTTGGTTCACATGTGGTCATTGTTTCTGATTTCTGTACCACAAGTGCTTTGGCTACTTACCATAGAATCAGTGCAATGTATGTGACGTTGTCAAATATTTATATTTGTCCAATATTTTTTGTTTTTTTGTGTAATGTTATCAATCAGCCAATTAAATATTTGTAGATGCTCAAATAATAAAAAAACAAGCTTTCCTGTCTTTAGCACATTAAGTTAAAGTATTTAGCACTGAAAAAAGTTAAAGTAAGCTTGTTAGCTTACCCTTATTTCACTATGGCTTAATATCAAGGCGCAGACGTACGGTACCCGGCGTTTGAACTATGATCAATATTTTATCTCGCTTCTTCACACACGTTAACAGTGTGTTTTACACTTTAACACGTAGTTTTTGGTAGTCATTCCAATCAATATTGCTTTGACAGTACCATTTTTGGTAGAGTTTTAGAAAGTTATAATAATAAGAGCAGTTACGATTAAGCAATAATTAATGATTAAACGAACTTACCTTAGTGAAGTTCTATCATAATTATACGAAGGCTTCATCCGAAGAGATTAGAGAACAATTGTAGTTTCGCGTAGCAACTCGCTAATCTGACACTATAGTTTAAAAATAACATCTAATTTAAAAAAGAACAACGTTATTTCTAACGTTATTTGTCATTGTTAATATTTTAATTTTATACCTACTATGGCAACCCCGTTAACTGGTATAACGGTCAGTCGGCTTGAACCTCATTTAGTTGAAAGTAACACCTAGCTAAAAAGACTAGCAACCATACTTCACATAATAACCACGCAATCAGATAAAAAACTGTTTTTTTTTTTTTTTTTTGGTATTGCTAATTGTTATTATGTGAAATTGTTTTAAAATAATATTTCGTGGTTAAGGGAATTTATATGGGGTGTGGTGGGTTCTAATCTCTTCGGATGAAGCCTTCGTATAATTATGATAGAACTTCACTAAGGTAAGTTCGTTTAATCATTAATTATACTTTGTGCTTCATCCTCGAGATTAGAGAACAATTGTAGACATTGAAAGTATACGGAATATTATTTTAATAAAATTGTCAATTACTTGAATCACAATTTATTTTTATTTATTTGCTACTTTGAACATGTAATAAACAAACATATTTCTGAGTATTTTTCCCGTCAAGAAACATTACAAGTAATCATATTTGTAAATCAACAATATTATATCTTCTTATAATACAAAAGTATATTTACCTATCACTTAAGATTGATAAGGCGAAATCATCTGGGTTTTGGGTTTCAACATGTTTATTATAGAATTTACCAAATACATTTGAGGATCCACTCCAACCGGCCGTGCTTCTAATTAAGTCTATGTTCACTCCGAGTCTACTAGCTGCGGAGGTGCTAGCGTGCCGGGTGGAGTGGGCCGTAAATAAAGAAGTGTCAATCTCACTTTCGTGCAGCGTGTATTTAATCCATTTACTGAGTGTTTGACTAGTAATTTTTCTGTAGGGCTCTTTGTTACTAATAAATAAATGTTCGATATTGCCTCTTAATGGCTTGGTCATCTGAATATAACTTATTAATGATTTCGCAGGACAAATTTCAGGCTTTGGTTCATAAAATGGAATGCTAAGGCATGGTTGGTGAGTACCTATTCGAGACGTCTTAATCAAATCAGTTATTTGAATACAGATCATATTTGGACAACGTCGTATGTTGTTAAGTTTTATTAACGCTAGAGTTTGGACTCGATGAGCCGTAATAAGTGCTAAAAGAGTAACTGTTTTCTTAGCTAATTCGTCGATTGGCAGCTCATGATTTGGATACAGGTTTGTTAAATAATCGAGAACTATAGCAGTGTCCCAAGTAATTTTGTATTTGGGTAAGGGAGTCCGGAGTCTATAGAAGCCTTTAAACAATCTGCTGATACGATCATCAGACGCCACTCTAGATCCAATGATTAAGGATAATGCGGACCGATAACTGTTAAGTGTCCCATATTGTGCTCCTGAATTAAATACATCTGTTAAAAAATATATAATGTTCGGGATTGAGGCTTCGTAATGATCGACATTATGGGAATCGCAAAAACTAAACCAACGCTTGAAGGCTACTGTATATTGAGCAATAGAATTATCAGACAGTGAAGAGCAAATAATATCTAGGGAATTTGCTGGTACACTTCTCCTTGAGAAAGCCTCCCTGACAATCTTCCGGCCATAAGCTTGAGCTGCGGCAACGCTGTTGCGCTGTTGGGTTTAGAAATTAAAACTTTAAGTTTAGGTTCAAATATAATGGTATCTGATACAAGAAGTTTATTATATAGAGGGAACCAAGCCTGCGTAGGCCAATAAGGAACTACAAGTATACCTTCCGCTCTATCTGTAATAATTTTTCGTAATACCTTCGCAATGATACAGACTGGAGGAAAAGCGTAAAACTTAAATGAATTCCAATTTATGGTAAACGCATTTATAGCCAATGAACCTGGGTCTCTTTGCCAGGACACATATTTAGGACACTTTCTGTTTAATCTAGTTGCGAAAAGGTCTATATCAGGGTTACCAAATTTAGCAACAATACATTTGAATGCCCACTCGGTAAGCTCCCATTCCGTATCAGGATGGAGTTTTCTTGATTCTGCGTCTGCTATATCGTTATCCTTAGACCTAATATATGAAGCAAATACAAATATGTTTTTACTTTCACAAAATCTCCAAATGTCTTTAGTTAATTTGTTGAGATGGGGAAATCTTACTCCACCCATACGATTGATATACGATATAGCAGTCGTATTATCAATCCTTAACAAAATTTGGCAGTTACTCATATTGGATGCAAATATTCGCAAGCCAAAAAAGGCGGCTAACAACTCCAGATAATTAATGTGCTTAGTGGATTCGTCAGAACTCCACTGGCCGCTAGCGGTCTGCCCATTACATACTACCCCCCACCCAGTTTTGCTAGCATCAGAATAAATCTCTAAGATGTAATTATCTTCCCTTATGGGATTAATAGCGGTCTTAATTGAATTAATCCACCATTCGATATCATCTTTTAAAAAGGGCGGTACGTTCATATGACTATCATAGTTATCGCCTGATTGTAAGAGAGCAAGATATTTACATCTTTCTAGCTGTTTTGTATAGAGCCAGCCAAACTGTACAGCTGGGCAAGCGGAGGTAAGGAGACCTACTACACGGGCGAAATATCGAATCGAGCAGCGCTGCATGAGTCTTAGTTTTAAAAGTTCTTTTAAAGTATTATTTCTTTTTTCATCGGTTAAACTAATGTGAAATTCTTTTGTGTCAATTACAAAACCAAGGTAGGTACATTTGTGAGATGGGGTAAAACAGCTTTTTTCCTCATTTATAATAAAACCTAGGGATTCGAGCAAGTTTCTTGTTTGAGAAATATTGTTTAAGCATTCCATATATGTTGGTGAGACGCAGCAAATGTCATCCAAATAAATAGTTGACAAGTACCCTAAAGATCTTAGTACTGACATGACTGGTTTTAGTATTTTGGTAAAGACATAAGGAGCTGTACTTAGGCCAAAAGGTAAAACATTAAACTCGAAAGTTTTTCCTGACCATTGGAACCGTAAATACTTACGGTAGGACTCATTTACCAAAATCAAAAAATACGCATTATGCAAATCTAAAGAAGCCATGAAATAATCTTTAAAGACTAATTTTAAAGTTGTCCTAAGATCTTCAAGCTTAAAATGTTCAGTTATAATAAACTTACTTAAAGCTTTTAGATTAAGAATAAAGCGTGGTTTACCATTTTTCTTTTTAATTATAAAATAACTTGATAAAAATTGATCTTCGCATGGTGAACATTCAGAGATAGCACCAGATTCTAAGAGATCATCTATGGCTTCTTTGTGATAAGCAATCTCAGGTTCTGTTAGCTTAGGTAGACTAGGCACATATGTTTGAACAACCGTTTTGTAAAAGGGTATAGTATAACCTTGCACCCACGACAGTATAGTTGGGTCACTCGTGATTTGACACCATTGAGAATAAAAGAGAGAAAGTCTGCCTGAGCAACGTACCGTATCTAACGGCGCTGGTACGGGCGTTGCCTGGGTCGCTGTTGCTGCGGCTGCTGCTGTGGCGGCGGCGGCGGCGGAGGGGGAGGTGGAGGCGGTGGCAGTGTCGGAGCCGGATAGAATGGCCGTTGCTGTTGAGCATATGGCGGCATTGTGGCTGGTGCTGGCGGGTATGCAGCAGGGTTCTGCCTCCTCGAGGCTGGCTGCCTGCTGTTTGCCAGCTGAGGTTTGGAGTTTAAATTACGAGGCTGCACTCGTGACGCTCCTGATTTGGGTTTTGCTGCCTTTATTTCTGACCCAGACTTACTAATAGCTTTTGCAGCTTTTAGGGTATCGGCCAATTTCTCACCAAACAGGTGGCTATCAATTTCGGTTTCGTAAAGTTGACCTTTAATGTCTTTTTTTATAGTAGCGCAAATAAGGCTCCTTCTTTTCATGGATTCATTGAATTGACTGTCACATAGTAATTGGGCACCTTCGAGTAGAGGTTTAATGATTAAAGGGTCTTTGTGTTCGGCACTAACTATTTTTGTTAGAGCTTCCCCGATACACGAGATGGCGGCTGCTATTTGGTTCTGCCTGGTCTCAGAAGCTTTGTCTTTACCAATCATTGTTTCTGATAAGGCGGCCTTTATTTCCGCATTAAAAACCGGAGCGGACAATTTGGGGCAGTTTTCTGGCACTAAATGTTTCTCAAGAAGATTTTTTCGAGCTTCTTTTGAGAGGCCTGAGGTCGCAATATGCTCCCATCTAAGCGCAATGTCTTTTTGAATTTTTTCTCCCATTTTCTTTGATTTTGATGGGGAAGCGCCTAGCAACTCTAGAATCTAGTCATCCAGTGCACATTCTTCCGTGCCTATTGGTGTAGACGGGCCCGGGGTGGGCTCAAGATTCACATTAATTGAGGGTAGGCCGAGCTGTTCGTTCAGCTCAATTGAATCCGTTATCAGGGATTCGTGGCCACCTGGAAGTGCATAAAATAAGATTATTTTATTACTTTGCACCTTCACTTTGAATAAAGTGGTAACTACGAAAACAAAATTACCTACAAAGCAATAATTGCTAAGTATTTGTTTATCTCGTAGTTAAAAAAAATAAAAATAAAAAAGATTTACTAAATATGGACTTTTGTTACTATGTACAAAATTATTCACCGGCACAGTCAAGAAACGACATGAAAGTGCTAGTATTTGTACAGTTAGCATCGGATAGCAAAAATTATTCTTATAATATAACCATAAGGAAAGTATATGCTACGTTAATTCTTTGCATCTTTTTATTGAATTTACTAATGCCATATTCTAGTAAACTTAAAACAAAAAATATTCAGTTACCTTCGCTTACCGGCAGCACTGGCGAGGCCAGGGTATTTCTAGAATCGCTGCTACTGTTACTTATGATGCGCAGGGAACGCCTTTTTCGTTTCCGCAGCTTTTTTTCAAGTTTTTTCATCTTCCTTCTAATATATTCGTCACTATCTTCATCATCATGGCTTCGTTTCGGCATGATAAATTTTCGGAGAGATACAGACTATAAGCAAAGAGAGACGTGTCGACTAGCGGAGCACTGAAACGCGAATGAGGTTCAAGCCGACTGACCGTTATACCAGTTAACGGGGTTGCCATAGTAGGTATAAAATTAAAATATTAACAATGACAAATAACGTTAGAAATAACGTTGTTCTTTTTTAAATTAGATGTTATTTTTCAACTATAGTGTCAGATTAGCGAGTTGCTACGCGAAACTACAATTGTTCTCTAATCTCGAGGATGAAGCACAAAGTATAATTATCTGAAAACCTTTGTCAATCAAAGTCAATAAAAATATGCTACAATATCAAAATACGGCATGGTACGTACCTACTTATGTGGATAAAAATATATTTATCTAATACACTAATTGCAAGGTCTCGAAGTACTAAATTAAACTTTTTAGTAAAGTATTAAAAATTTTGTCAAGGTTTTCTTTCATCACACTTAGATCCAAGCCAGTTTAGGAGAGTTTGTTTGCTTTCTGAACGAATTACCGAACCAACACGCATCGGGTGTGTCACATAATATTTTCTATACGTTGTGTGCCATTTATACATCAATGCATTCCAAGTTCTAATAAATTAAACACAGTAATTATGCGCTACAAGCCATCTTCTATTCACACCACAGATTAGCCAAAGACAATACAAAACCCCAGACATTCATTGACAAACCCAAAGATACTATAATTTATGCCACAGGGTGTCTGTGTCTAATGTCTATAATCTTTTCATTCGTTCGAGGATATACAAATGATAATAAATTACTTCGAAGCGTGACAATTAGTATGTTGTAGTGCGCATATTTATTTTATTACCTTTCAGTGATAACTGAGCGCATTTCAAGGGTATACGTTAAGTTTCATTGCCCTTTTAACAGTGACTAACTTTGACGAGGTTGGTATAGATACAAGTAGATCAAAGTTTTTGTATTTTTTGTTAATATTAGAATTGGATTTATTATTTATTTTAAAAGAAAGTAAATTACTTTAATCTTAAATTTTCAAAGACAAAACACGAGGAGCCCACATAATTTGATCTAACCGCAATTCTCGCCATTATTATCAGATATTAACAGCTCCGTTTATTGGAAATCGATACCCTGTTACATTAACTTACTGTGTTACATTTTAGCTATTCGTTTTCACTTTTTACATTAACCACTTGGCAAGTGCTACTTTCCTATAACTTCTTGTGAGGCTTCGATGGAATGTTGCACACGCACTCCTGTTTTAAAAGATCTAGCCGAGTTTTCCTTTCTTAGTTTTTGCTGGTTATTTTTACTCCTTTGCCAATTTTCTATATAGCAGCATATATAATTTCAAATGGCAGCAACAAAAGGATCGTGATCGTGAAAATTGCACATTTGCTGGTAGTATTTATTGTATTACTTATGTGATTCGAGTTTAGGATTAACGATACCGATACTTATTAAACCGAAAAATATTTTTAGCGTTAGTTTATTGGCAAACTAACGTTCGGTTTCGATAATAATTTTCGGAGAATCAAACATTATTTATCTTAAAAGTTTTTCTTATTAAAATGTATGTAGACATTTGCCTCGTTTAAGATTTATATCTGACTAAAACTACACCCTGTATCAATGTTGTAAATCTACGTGATCTCATACGAAATCGTGCGTTATTTCGAGCAAATTGATTTTGATTAGTGTTACAATGCGGCCTACAAAATACTCAAGATTAGTCATAGTTCAGTTACATGAGCGTTACGAATTGAAATTATCAACACAAATTTGTTTTGTTTTGTTGTTATTAGATTAGTTGATATTCGACTTTCTTATTATTATTGTTTGTTTCAACATCTGTATATGAAATTTGCTTATTGAATTGTTATCCGTAATTTCAATTACAATATCAAATTAATTATGTTTTTCAATGTTATCACTACTATTTTCAGCTAACGGACTATTAAACGCATTAATAAGCACGTCACTGCATTTAATGTCCTAGCTTTTCTAACTATTCCTTTAACATCGCCACATTTTACTTGTCTGTAATCTAATCAGTCTTTATAATTAATTTGGTTTTGTATCTCATTAAACAAACTTGGTCAGCTCCATAATTTGGGTTATGGAGAATGCTTATTAATGAAATAAATTACGATCGATTGTACTACGGCAAATAAGTGGTTCGATGTCTGGAATGCTAATTGAAGCTCGGAACCGGTTCGTAACTATATTGTTTGCGGATGCAATGTTCTCACTATCGAGAGCACGTGGTCGCCCCGTTATGTCTTCGAGCTTCAAGATATAGACAGAGAAGAACAGCCAATACATTTTGTGATACCTGAAGTGATAAATTATTTCAACAATCACACCAATAGCCTAGTTTCCTGGGTCAATAAAAAAATATTTTATTTAGTCCGTCAGTTAGATTATCAAAAATTATTAGACCCATATTTTGTCTTTTGTCAATCAAACAAAAATTGACGAAGATAAAGCGCATCAAAGTGAGCACGTGACGTCACGTCTTTCTAAAAAGTGTCGCAAGGCGTGACGTTACGCGGAACTTTAACGGGCTATATCTTCATAAGTTTTTGTTTGATTGGGAAAAGAAAAAATACGTGGCCAATATTTTCTGTTAATCCAACTGACGGACACTACTAACTAGCACATTATCTAGCCCCAAACTAAGCAAAGCTTGTACTATTGTGACAAGAAAAGGGATAAACTTAAAAACATGTGTACACATCCAATATATGTATAAACATTCATGACTCAAATCCAAATCCTCGTGCTTATCACACTAACATTTGCTCCTTGCGAAATTAGAACCCGCAAACGTTGGTTTTGTAGTCTTCGTCTTCTCGAAATGTTGTACCCAAATTTAATATTATAGGTTAAAATGTGTACTTATCTAAAAAAACCTTTGTTAGCAGCGAAAACAGATATGCGATAACCTTTACAAATGCCAGAAACAGATTTAACGTGTTTAATGATTTAAAATAACCGTGTCTGATTCTATAAAATGCGGTTTAGCGGATGAATAACTATGACGTCAGATATCTCAAATTATTTATTTCCCACTGGCAGTATAGAATTTTCAATTCTTGAGACTTGGTTTATACTTTTGTTATTCTGACGCAGGTCAAAAAATATAAAAACTCATCAACAATACAATTACAGTTTGTGTGACACATTTGTTCTCTTCGGGCTGTATAGCTCTCTTGACAGCTTCACAAGCATCCCGTACTTGCTCCGACCAAACAATGTTCAATGTGGGTTAATTTGTTATCATGCCAAGTTCTGCTCCCAATTACTAAAACAGTCGTGCCACGAAAATCACTCGCTACTTAACAAACGACCCGATTCGCCGATAAATTTCATGTAATAAGGATTGAATTACCGTTATTGATAAAGCTCGATTCAAATTACTTCCGCACGTTGAATAATCTACATTTCGAATCAACCTAATTTTCCTTTCTCTAGTTAACACTAGTTAAATTACGATGTCAATGAAACTAGTTATTTAAATTGCGTCGTTTATATCGCACTTACTATTCGCAAATTGGTGTCCTTGCAAATAGGTCAGTGGCATTTGATTGAATAACCAGAAGCTGAACTGGTCGGAGGGAACTGATGGTGACTCAGATGTGATGTCATATGTTTTATTCTTTTCGTTAAGTAAAAAATCTTCCTCTTTTTGATTAGGAGTACTCGCCTTAATAGTTTTCACAAAAACGAAGTGCTAACTAAATATCTGACCATCTTGAGCCTTTAATGTTTTTCTAATAAATTCGATTGTTGTTTTTTGTAGAACTTTAGCCTTAACTCTAGTAGATGATCTCACGACCAATAGTTTAACGAGCATTCTCCTCATACCGGTGACGTTACAAGGTCGAGCTATTTGCTTCCTGCACATATCAAATTATACGTATTTTAAAATGTAACCTACTCCGTACTTTAATTACAGCAATAACTTTAATTGTAGGATTTAACATTGAAAACGTTTTATTAAAGGCATCAACGCAATTTGTAACAAGGTTCTCGGGTTAAAGATTTACAATACTGTTGGTAGCAGTTAAAGTTGTTTCATCATTTAAATTATTATTGTTGCCATTTGACAGCTTGAAGCCCGAATCCAATGTCTATTCATAAGGCATTATCATTCAAACATCCATAATATTGCAACTCTTTCGTAATGTTACACAGTGTGTAGCTTCAGAATTATACTACTGTTACTGTCAACAATTTTTTAACGTATCAGAAGACATAGTAGACACTATCTGAATAGTGTCAACAGTTGCTAAAGAAGTTGGTCGTGTCCGACGAAAAACTAGATAAGATTAAAGCTTTTGTATCTTTAAATGTAATTTTAAAAATCTTTAATTGCTTATGTCACCCAAACTACTAACTTGCAGACTTAAAACGTAGAGTCTTCAGCTAATGTCTTCTGAAATAATTCCTCTTCGTTTTCATGTTTAACGAACTGTTGATAAACCACTACAATATGCACTGACTTTGCCGCTGCTAATTTCAACATTGTTGGTTTTTGCAAACAGACAACTAAGACAAATAGATGCGGAAGATATTATCTGAATCAATGTCCATAAGTATGCTTTAAGCTAGGGTTACGGCCAAATATTATCAACCATTTTAAAGGCATAGTGTTCCGTGATTTGCTCATATTTTAAAGTTCTCAAGTCTATAAGGCAACCTTGTATTTGCCAGCACTTTTGCACTGGTTTGCCTACTTACGCGGTATCTATGCCCAATGGAAGCTCTGTTTCTGTATCAGATGAATGAAATAGCTCAATTTGTCTTCTCGCTGCAAATGGCTCCATGATTTAGAACGTCGGCTGCCCACTCCTGCGCCGGTAGGAACCACTAAATCTCTGGAATGGATACGAGATGTTGGAATTAGTGTCAGACAGACTCGGCGATGTAATGGAGTGTAATGTTTCCGTAATATAAGGGAAGTAGTCTTACTGCTACCTTGTGCAAATGCTTTGTAAACACATTAAAGAATAGGTTTAGTTTTATTTAGAGATCTAGAACCGTCACAAAAATAATAGGTAAGTTAAAAACAACTTCAAAGCATTCTTTAGTCAGTGGTTTAATCAATTTAATGCTGAAAGTTCACTTTAAGATACATACTTATTGCTCAGAACATGTATTTTTTCTTTATCTTAATTTTTAATTTCTTAAAAGTAACAGATTCTTTCGTGTTGTATTAGCAGCATATTTATTTTCGCGATTTTCAAAACAAATTATTTAAAGTTTATGATATTTATTATCTAATTCTCGTATCGGCTTGTGTGTAGCATGAGCTTGCATCCTTCTTTTGACCTCGGTTGCGGCCTCCAGCTATGACTGTACATCAAGTTGCAAAAATATTTCTTCAATTCTACATCCTATTGCAAAGACTGAATGATGAAAATTGTGTACATATTTTTAGAATTGTAGAAGTTAATGTTCCTCTCACTTGGTTGTACTGTTATTAACGGGCGTGCGTTCGCAGATTGCTAGACAAAAAGTCTTTTCGGTTGGCAAGCAGAAGTTATTGAATTGCTATTGCTTATTGTGAGCTGTAGTGGTAATATGAAGATTGTTGCTTTAGCAAAAACGTAATAGCTCCAATAATTCCAGATTATTACACAATACGTTATGGTCTGTCGGTTGAACTTCAACTAAAGTACGTAGAGGCACTACTAGTTAATGGAGATACTGAGATTTAAGACACATTTTGTCATACACTTGCTGCTACTAATCGTAGCGTGCGTGCTCAAATCATAAATGCCAAATCAACACACAATTTTATCAAAATGAGCTATGTTATTACTAGTACGAGTATGAATGTGATACACATACACACTGTAGTTAATGACATTAGCATGTATAATAAGGCTATGACGTAACATGGAAATTAGAAGACAAAATTATATGAGGCAATCTATTGATTAAGTAAAATATCGTTTCTCTGCAAAACCTGCTTTATAATACTGAAATAACACCTTTCCGAATGAAATATTTCTTTTTATTACACCAACATTGACACTGTTTTTGAAATATTCACGTTCTTGTGTAAACTCGTATTTTATTTTCATATTCCTTTATTGTATGGTGTTATTTATGACAAAACAAGTTTGGAGATCATTTGTAATGCTAATCCGTTGTGACACGTTGGTCTCACTTTCGTTGCTACGTTACTACTATGTTTACTATTTTAGGCGCGCGTCAAAACTATTATGGCTATCTTAATTTCGTCACTCAAAAATAAAGCCGCAAGATATGACAAATTAGCTAGACATTCCGACAAGCCGCTTTGCATTTTGCCGACAATGTGTTTTAAGTGTCGTCATCTTTTGAAAAGTTAAGTGGACCCATTTTCTTCTGTCGTGTTGAAGCCTGACGTGCGATATACTTAAAGTCGTAGAGCCCGTAAATACATACTCAGCCAGCAGTCATACCCCCGTGGTATCGTATATAGTTTTTCTCGATTTTTTTTAGATATGTCGGAAAGAATTTAATGATGATGTCGAAATTACAAAAATAAAACCCTATTACAGTTAGTTTTGGAGATTAGATTTATAGTTGGATCTAGTGTGTCCGGTCTTGAAACATAAACAGTAACCTGTCTTGTATCTTAACTAAAGAAACTTGTTGACTCGTTTAGGTAATTTCGCATGACAACAACATTAGTATATGCCGCTACTTCATCATTATCTTGTCTCAAAACTTGATTTCAGTTCCGTTTGCTTTTAAGAATCTAATATCTAAATTGCTGACCGAATTTCGTTTGCCTTGTGTATTGTTAGTGCAATTTAATAAATTAAAACACAATAATTATCATGTCCGATGGCCAAGTTCCGCTTGTCTATTTTAGTTAATATTAGATCATTACATATATGTATGTTACAAAATTTCATAGTTGTATACAATTAGAAAGTGGTCATGGCTACAATGCATGCACTTGTAGGTAAATATAGTTCGATGGATGAAATTTGCTTTTGATTATAGTTACCTGCATAACATAAACGTTAAGACTATCACAATTTATCAGGTTTATAACTACGTTCGATTAATTATCGTCATATAAAGGTTAATGATTTATTGCAATATGCATCATGGATGTTTATTTGTCATTTTTTTATTATACAAGCTGACATCTATTTACTACATTATGTTTTTAGGGTTTAGGTATGTGTATTGTTGTAGTCTTTTTGTCATCTCAGGTAACAACATCAGGAAGAATTTGCCTCTTGTTTTTTATGCAATTATTTAACTATTTTTAAACGATTTTATTTTAAGTTCTAAAGGGATGAGTTTTTATTTTTAATGTAACAACTACTAAGGCTAATCAGTAGGTATATCACTTGTAACGTTATAGTGTGCAAATGATTACTGATGATATGTAGGTAATATTCCTGTCAATAGATTCGAAATCCCTGTCATATCATAATACATCACATATCGAGAAAGGTGTTAATTACATTTTATAAATTGGATGCAAGAAGATAGCGCACCCACGCTAATAAAGATTTTACTCAAGATGGAACTAACACCCGATTATGATAAACTGCCACTATAAATGTCCCAAATGTAATTATAAATTCTAATAAAGTTCCTATCTAATATCAAAATTGATGAATGGACTTGCCCACGCGCATATTCTACGATCCTCGTTTGTGATGATCGTAAACGCATTTAAGTCAATGTGGGTAGACGCTGATTGAATCTAATTTTATATTTCGAGGTTATTGACCTGCCATTGTGATTAGCGTAGGTGGCCGATAACGTATTTGAGTCATGTTAATTTATGTATAACAACTTGATATACGTTGACGATATCTTGGTACCGGTACGCGGTGTTCTGTTGTTTAAAGAATCGTACGTTTAGTTCAAGGCTTTCATACTTCGATAGATTAGTTTATGTCCGGAATAGGAAAATTTGCGTTAAAACTGGTAGGTTTCTGGTTTTAGAAACGATCTTTGACCAATTAAAAGTCACCAATTTTTTTTTTTTTGGACCTAAATCCCACCACCGCTCGTCCAATGTGGATTGGTGGGTTGCTTCAGTAGACCCTCGTCAGTTATAGCTATCAGAATGCCAGAATCATCGAGCACATATGCCCCATAGAGCAGCCACACGAACAGTCTTTTTCAGAAACTCGTTAGTGATTTTCCACTTACATTTTATATGAAACGACAAGTCCTGTCAACTCTCGTCTAAACAAAAACAGTACAGAAAATTTTGTCGAACAAATTATATGACATTTCTACTATATAGGGTATGTAAAAAATTCAGACACGAGAGTTTGTAGAATTATGTACTTAATTTCTTCAATAAATTCACTTTGTAAATCAAATATTATTATCATCATAATCTATCTATTTTCAGCAAATTACCCAGCCGCTTTAATGTCTTGGATTAATCATGTTACGTACGATAGCCCTAATAACACTACTTACTTATAATGGTTACACCTTCTGTGCTAACGAGATGTGCTACTGGCACTGTCACTTTTGTAATCGACGACTACACAACACTTGGGCAAATGAGTGGCCAAGTTGAGAATATTTTTATTATTATTATTTCTATTATATCAATGTAATTGTGAAATTTTACGTTTTAAGATATGTCTAATAATAGGTAGGTCTTAAAATTGTACTTACTAATATAATTTTTATGTGAGTTTGTGTATTTGTATTTCAATCATGCGTCAACGATTAACCGATTTAGATTTAATTTGCCACACGTGGTCAGAATTAAAACCAAGGCTACTTTTATAAATATAAAACATAAATATTGCACAACATCGCATACATTTCTCTGATCCTATGGTAAGTAGTCAAAGCACTTGTATTATAGAAATCTAAAACAATCACGATACCATAACACCCAGACCTTTGACAATATATAAAAGTTTTTTTTCTACACTGACCGACTAAAAATCGAACCCTGGACCTCCGATAGCGACACTAAGTCCGGTATGCTCGCCTCTCGGCTACGGAGGTCGTCGGAGAGATATGAAATAACTAGTCCTCGAGGGATGCAAAATTGCGTTTATAGGTAAAAAAACAGAATTTCAAACGGACAGATCTATCCACCAGTCGTCTCTATTAGTTAAAACAGAAGAATTGAAAGTTGGAAAATAATATTTTTCTAATTTCTTTTTAATATTAATCATCCTTGAATATTCTTAAACTCTGGTAACTAAGATTTGTAAAACCTGGTAGACTTGGCACTGACTTTTTTATTGAGTCATACATAATATAATGATATGATTTGTGCTAGTTGTTCGCGCTCTGGACTACCAAACCAAGGGGTCGCGGGATCGAACACAAAGAGTTACTGTTGTGTTACGAACTTACGAGCAAAAGCATTTATACCTGACTTGAGTATGTTATAAAAAAGTATATACACTATTTATAAATATATACTGTAACTACTTTTTAAAGCTGATTAAAACAAAAATTTGATCAAAAAAAAATATCTCTAAAACTACGAAAAATCGGGTAACATACATAAGGTATATTTGGTATATTTGGATGTAAGGAATTAAAAAAAAATTTTGGACCACCCTGCATTTAAATAAATTCTTTCTAAACTCGCACTAATAATCTGCTCCTATACTAAGCAGATCTTGTCCTGTGTCGAATAAATAACGGATAGACATACATGTACAATGTGTCCCGTAACTCAAGGACTTCTAACCACATATTCTATACTTTTTATGTAAAAACTATTTCTTGGTTTGCTCTTCACTTTCTATGCCCTCGTCATTCAAGTTACATCCACTTTCCGCTGTACCTTTTTTTAGCTGGCAACAAATTTACCGGTGTTGCCAACCGCAGAGTACATAATTACAAATTGTATAATATTCTGCGGTTAGATCACCGTAGTTTGCATTTCTGACATAAAGTTTCTTCACGACTGCTGTCATTTCTCTGACAGCCACTTTCAATGACTCATCAACGTGATAATTTGATCCATGACAAATGATCGATCAAGCTTCATTACCGCTGTAACTTAATATTTAATTGTGATTTATTAATTTGTTAACGAATTGTTGCAATAAAGGAACACTGTCGATACTATTTGCCAATTAAGATCGTCTATTTGATTAGTTACTGATCTAAGATTAATTTATTATATTAGTATAATCATTAACTACTAAAGTAAATAAACCTATTTTTATTGCGTACTGTTTATTACTACGGCTACTAAGATAAATAAGTTTGTTAAACAATAACAAAATATTTAAAAAGTACTCCATCGATTTAGCGAGTTCTTTTTACTCATTTCTTGTTTGTCTAATAACTCTTTTAATATAAATTTATAACTCATTTATAATACAATAAGTAGGTATTTACCACTCAAAGATTTTCAATGGGCCTCGGTTAAGTGCCTATAGAATGTTTGTTTGCTTGAATAAACCAACCAATAGTAACAACATTATTATTTTACTTTATGATACTTAGTTCATTCTTATATGCACTAAAATAGGGTTGTAAATTGTTTAGCAGTTTTAGTTGTACAAAGACGTACCTATTCAATATTTTGTATGCACATTCGAATACCGTATTGTTTGCTCAAAAGATTCCTCTGCTGCCAGTCTTATGCAACTTTTTAGAATGCCTTTTGTTACATTTTAATGTTCAGTATACACCACCACTTTACAATGGCCTATACAGTAGCATGTTTATACAAAACTGGAGATGGAGTTAACTCGAGTCAATAGCCACTCGAGCATTTGAATAGAGTTTTTTGAACTTAGACAGTTACTAGAAAGGTCAATTTACATGTAAAACCTTTCAACATCCGTGTAGTTGTTGACATTTTAATATAAATGTTAATGTTTATTGTTACAGGTAAATCTTCTATTCTAAATTGGAAAATCGAACTTTTAGTTTGGTCGGTAAGTAGATAAGGTTTATTCTAAACAAGTAGTTTGGATGAAGTCATGATGACGAAATGTGCGTCGATAAATCGTGGCCGCATGATTTCCCAAAAATAAAGCTGCTGTTTTATTAAGAAAAACTATATTAAATGGAACTATTTTTTTAAAGATAATTAATGACTAAAACTCCTCCCTCATCTATTGTTTTTATATTGTGTTTTTCAAATTTATTTACTCATAGTACAGACAATGGCAGATCAACTTACCCAAAAAGTTAAGGTTATTGAACCGACTTTCAACTTTAAGTCCGACGAGTAGAGATCAGTATTAATTGACAAAATTTGTCGTTTTGTGGTAGGTTGACGTGCTGTTGTCAGTACAAGTCATATAACATTACAGTTTGAGTCTCGTCCTTATAAGTTCTTCTAAACTTGTGTTAGGATGAGACTGCTCTTCTGTAATCACCATAAATAGTACTTGTTTACAGCCTAAGTATAAGTGTACAGTATATTAGACACATTGTCTATGAATGAACATCGTAAAATGTAGGCTAACTAGGACCAAATTATTGGGTCAAATCAAACATATTTACTTAGTGTTTAACCTAAAAAACTCATCTTGGCCATAAAACTTCCGTGCACTCTTATTTCAACCATCATAGATTTCTATATTTCTCTAATATAAAGCCACTTTTATACTTACTCGATGATAAGCAAACTCTTATCAGTCGAGGTCATTACTCTTTTATGGTTAATTTCTTATCGTATTCTAAACTTCTATTGTAATATGTGTGAGTATTGTTACGAAAAATTACCATACGCTTTGTCTTTAACGGTGATAAAACCGTTTTTATAACTCAACCCAGCACGTTTTTATCGTTCGATTTCAGTAAAAACGAATGAAGGATTGAAGGCAGAATACAAAGAAGGTTGTTAAGTAAATTTCTGAATCTATTTATGTTCTAAGAATAGTTTGTTTTTAATAATAATATTATGATTAAATTACTTATTATTCTCCGAGGTACTGTTGGTTTAAAGAGAATATAGCTACTTGTACTATTAGATATTCTATACTATAGTAAGGTAATTTTTTGGAACTTAAACTTACATTTTATATTACTGGTTTTCAGAAGAATCAAAAGTGAATTTTGATTGCAGATAATATAGTATTTTTCTCAATCACATTTCGCAACTGTAAAAAATGTTTTTAATTGATTTTATTGCCTTCCACCTTGTAGCTTTAAGGCCTTAAATATAAAGAGTAGCCCAACTCCAAAATACGCGATGGCACAACACAAAATAAATGTGCGTCTTTGGAGTTCATGTAGTTAATGTAGTATGAGATCAAAATAAAGAGTAGCACGTCTCAAGTACACGGGTGTCTTTGATTGAAGTTAATGTAGATTCCGCAGCGTTGGACGTCCACCTACAAGGTAGACAGACGACCTGGTAAAGGTTGCAGGAAGCCGCTGGATGCAAGCCGCTTCCAACCGGCCAATCTGGAAGTCACTGGGGGAGGCCTATGTTCAGCAGTGAACGTCCTTGAAATGATGATGATGAATGTAGATTCCACGCACATTCGCAATAACTCGATATTGTATTATTTCCAGTTGTGCTACTCAACAACTAGATATCAATATTTTTCGAAATTTTACATAGTTTTCAATGCTTGCACGAGGTAACAGACAGACAGCGCCATCTATTGGTAGCAACAAGCTTTTTATCATCAATACTTAACCATTTACATAAATAGCTGTGCCTCATACTACTGCGTTGTTTACTACAGCAAAGACGCAATATTTTAGCTGGCTAAAAATAAAAACAAAAAGCGTTCATATTGCACTAAAATGTCCATGAATGGAGAGGGCGTTTCGTTGCTCAACGCACAGCTGCGCTTGCGCTGCATCGACACTTCGACAGTGCGTCTACGCAGTGCACGTGTTTATTTCACAATGAACGATAGGAATAGGGTACATTTATTGCTCTCAATCCTGACTTATTAAATGTGTTATCTTAATATTGTGGACTCTTGAGGGTGCAGATATTTGCCCTTCAATCTTAAAATAGGAAACCTGTTGAATTCAATTTCATTTAGGGTGACTTGTTACTCGTAAATCAGCTGTATTTATCAACTCTAATTTATGTACTTGGATGATTACCTATGGCGCTTGTCATATTGAGTGATTTAAATATAAAATGTGTATGGTGATTTTGAAAATCTGAATATGATCATCGAATTTTGATGCTGACAGTACCTAAAAAATATATTTAGGATTGTCCATACCCAATAGTTGCTACTAAAGTCTTTAAGAAATAATTTTGAAGCTTGTTTTTACACAAAACGGGCTTTATTGATATTTCTGTATATTTATTATCCTTATTTGCTACCTCCCTAACAACTATAGTACGCCTAGCAATTTCCTAGCAATAACAAAGGCGAAATTACCTTGCGTCCTTAGAACCACATTATCTCTACAAACAAAAGCTTCGCACAAAATCATCTAAGGCCGCACAAAGCAAAACAATTTACATTCTGATTGTAAACCCCGATTCGTCTATTAGGACCGCTCACATGCGCACTCGCAACTCAGCGCAGCCATTACTAGAGCTAATGATATGATATTTCGAATCCATTTTCGGATAAATAAGAAATTATATCCGAAACTGGGAGCGCGATATCGGATAAAAATTTCTACATTTCTGTACAAAAAAAATCTTCAAAAATATTATGTTTTTCTTACCTACTTGGATAACCTCACCAAATGTTCTAGTGATGTCCCGCGATTAATTAAACTAGTAAACAACAATTATGGAAAACACAATAAGCACAAATCGTTATAACCTGGCTTGAATGCATAATATACAGGGTTTTTTGTAAAACATCAACAACCTCCTAGAGGCTGATTCTGGTGCTCAAATACAACAACTCTTTCTATGGGACCAATATTGAAATCGCAAAAATAAATTTCACTTCCCCATACTAAGCCGCCACCAGCTGACGTCAGTTTGTGTGGAGATATGTTTTTTTATTTTATTTCAATGTTGGTTCCATAGAAATTAGCCCCTAGGAGGTTGTTGATGTTTTTTCAAATAACCCTGTATTGCAAATTTAACGTCAACAGTTGTTATCGCAAACATTTGTGAGGTTTTTTACTTTTTTTTAAACCAAATTTTAGATCCAACCAGGCCCATCTAGAAGTCATTGTTGGCAATGGACGTCATATGACTGAAATGATGATGATGAAGAATACTTAAAAATTTTGGCATATAAAATAACTATCCGAAATCACGGTTTAAGTTACGGATTTAATTTCCTTAAATGCCTTTTTAAGATTCAATTTCGCTAACATAATACTGTTTTTAGTAAGATATTTCCTACTTTCGGATACGGTTACGGACCACGACATGCCTTGTCCACAACCATTACAGTGATTCCAGCTGATTGCAGACCATGCAGCATTGTAGTATGATTGCACAGTTTTCGAAGTTACAGTTTCACTGGATGACGTATTTGCTAACGTAGAGAAAGGCATTGATCGTCTGCATTGTGATCGAAATTATTGATTTGAAACACTACAAGACTAAGACAGAGATACAGCACTATGTGTACACCATATACGTGGCGTAGTGTACAAATAAATAAATAAAAAACAAAAGAAACGAGAAAATATTTTACAAATGTCAACGTAAAGCTTTGAATGTAGAATAAGGGATTTTAGTTCTGCATCTTAAATATCGTTAATAAAAAAAAGATTTAAATTTATTTCGTAAGACAAATAACTGCATTGCATTCAGTGATAATGGTCAGTAAATAGAAGTCAAAGTCAAAGTTAAAGTCAAAGTCAAAAATCATTTATTCAGTTTAGGGCAGAAAACTGCCACTTATGAACGTCAATAATAACATTATTGGCTCATATGGGGCAGAACATGTCTCCTTATTTTTTGGGCCCTACTAGACAATGACATTCTATAATCGTAAGCTGACCGTTAAATCGTCAAGTGCCTTTTAATTGAGCACGGTGAAATAAGTCCCTAGAGTAAAAATAATGTCGTGCCTAAAAGGAGTCATGGATGGAATGTAGTTTTTTGTATATTTTATAAAATAGGGTAACAGGTCGTCACGAATTCGCAAGGCCGGCTTATGAGTGAGGTGACTCATTTCGATTTCGCAAATAGCTGCAACCTGCGGTTTCATTGCAATTTGGACGATTACTGCTACCGCCGATGCTAAGTGTGGTACACAAAACATTTGGAAGTACTTCACACAAAAAAACATAAAGCACGACTTTAAACTTTGTAAAATGTCACACGGATAATCCTAAAATCAAAAATATATGTATATTTGTCTCTCTTCTCGATTTAGAAACTTTGGATCATAAATTGTCATCCGTCCACTATTATTTACAAAGCAATTTTATCAAATGTTTTATCATTGCCCTGATCTCTTCACGTTCGAGGAAGACATGACAGACACTGAGTCTACCTTCCTGTATCCAAATCCAATCTTCCTATATCACAAACCTCGCAACAGATGTTAGCATTATGTAAGCAGCGATCTTACAACCAATCATTGCTATCCAAGCACCCATAAACAATGGGTGATCAGACCGATCGCACTTCACGTTGCATCAGTATCACGATCGGCGATTTCACAGTTCACGTCACGGCTCGTTTCATTTACCTAATACAGATACTTGTTATAGCAGTTACGTCAATTTTATCTGTGACCTGCTGATACTAGGTTCCATTTCAGTGATTCGCCATACAGATCTGTCGCCTTGAGTGGTTTTTGATTCGATAGGCTAGTATTGGCTGTGATTTTCTATCATGATTTGAACTTTCATGTCCTTTTACGTAATCGCAATGACCAATGTCCATTCTCAAGTGACCTTAACTTTGCGATTAGCATTGGATCTAAAGTATTTGATCGGCTAATTTTTGACTCTCACTTTCGATATTAGCCGATATTAATAACTTGATTTATTTTCATTTCTTAGCGGTATTTGCGCATCATTAACTTTGATGAAATGCAGATTTTGCTTGCACAACTACATTGTTTTGTCTTATTATCATCGCTACGTCCCAGCGTGAATTAAACTGAAGATTATGTTAAAAAGATGGCCTTGTAATGTAAATAATATAATTACTGTGGTAAAAAAGTATAACACTTTATTTTTAAAACTATACGTGTAATATAATAGACACACGACATAATTGCGCCTATCAGACGCATGTAGAAATTATTTTTGGTCGTGGTTCGTAAAAAAATCACCACGGCAGCAATTCTACAATCGTTCCCATCGTTTTGTTTTTAATTGTGTTTCTAACTGTTTTGGTTTGTCCGCATTCTTCCGTAAAATCATTTCTAATTTGTTACAGAGGAAATAAATGAATGGTAAGACGTTTTTTGGGACATTTACTAGTACAAAATAAATGCATCTTTTGTCAGAAGTCGGTATTTTAATAAGCGTATCAAAACTTTTAATTTGCTTTAAAAATGTAATCCCATTATTCTTAATTCTTTTGTGTTCTTGTACTTCTTGTGGTTTCTTTTTGTCAGCCGGTCGCGTAGTTAGTCCTCATTTCATTTCTCCTACTTGGCTGGCTTCTCCGAATAACGTTTCGTCGCGTCTTCAATAGATGGCGCTGCTACCTCTTTGAATCGCGCAATCATTTGGTTTTTTCAGAAGTACTTAATGTCGCTTAAAAATACTCAGGTTAACTTTGCGCAGAGGCAATATCGTAACCAATGAGGTTAATCCGAGGTGCGATTATTGCTAGTTGAAAACTTTACCAATACCCCGCCGTGTGGACGTGAAATACCGTCCGCTATGGCAATTTTTGAACGGCTGTAAAGGCCTAAAATTCTGATAAAATATATGAGTAACAACGAATCGCCATGTTCATATTTGTAAATTACTTCTAATTGTAAATATATGATATAATTTTATTTACTTTATTTGAATATTTCTTAAATATTTTTTAATTATAATGAATTGATTATGATTAGTTTAGACTTCAAAATTTTTGAATTATTTTCGCACAATTTCACTAATAGTTTTAATTGTTTTGAGTTACAGTTTAAGTCATGTTAAATTATCAATAATTGATGGATTTTTATAGAAGTTTTGCTTAAATTTTCATAAACCATTTCTTTTTTCTATTTAACAGGCCTTTTTTTATAGTATTTTCCCAGGCCTAAGCCCAGTACGGCCCTTAATTGCACAGACCGCTAATCTGTGTCTAAGCTAATTCGCGCCAATTACGCGTATGGAGGCTGTGGGAACTGCTCGACTGATTTATGGGCCGCCTCGATCGAATGTCACACTCTTGACATAACGGGAGGCCATGTGGTTTGCGGGGACCATATCGATATTGCTGATTTAATAGTGTTGTAACAATCTGTACCGTGTCGATAAATGGGAGAAGTTTCGGGAATTTGGAGTTTGAATGACACAATCTGTATGTTCGGAAATACAAATGGAATTAGGATGTTGTTAAATGCTGCTTTTGTTAGGGGAAGTAAATTATTTTGGTGATCCCCCCCATCTATAGATTGTTATTGTATGAGCAGCAGAATAACATATTATCACGAAAAAAACACCTATCAAATATTCATCAATTGTGATATCGAATTTAAATAGAACATCAACAACACTATCACATCGATTGACGTCTTCAATTGCATTAGTCAAGTGTGGCATACTTTTAGATTGAGATTAGGGCTAGTAATTATTTATGGAATATTTACTGGAGTTTACTATCGATAATGGGAAAAGCATAGGCCATTATAGTATAGAATATCCTGGTTTAAACAGCAAACTATTTATCCAATTATCGTAGTGATGGGATTTGTATAATATCGCGGTATAGTAAATGATTTGTTTGTCGTGTGTCGATGTAGGATGTTATAACTAGACTTGCCGGATAAAGGATAATAGTTAAAGTTACGCAAAAACATGTATGACAGAATTGTTCCCCTTTAAAAGTTCAAAAAAAAGTTCGTGACTGCAATGTCTATCTTGGTTGACTTACTATAACGTTTTATGGTAATCAAATTGTTCTAAAATAATGCATCGGCGATAGCGTCGCTTTTTCTTTTATTTTCAGAGCGAGGCATTGATGTGTTTTATTGTATTATTTGATTATTTTGATCAGGGATGTCACATGGGTCGTTTTTTTTTTTAACAAAATCCACAGCTCGAAATAACATAGTTTGGATTGGATATTACATGTTGACCTTACAGCCAATAACGGACTTACATTATTTAAGTTCATAAAGAAGTCGTTGATAAAGACTTTTAAGTTACAGATTGAACTTCACGCGAGCGTAACCGCGGGCGGAAGATAATTTACCTGGCTTCATCCCAACTCTACCGGATCCCATCTCTACCCGATTTCATTCTTGCTTGTAGAAAAAAGTATGAGTAAAGTTGAAATGAAAAATTATTTTTAAAAAAAACTAAATGTTTCAAACTCAATCATAATACCTACTCGTATTATGATTAGGATGACGACTTTTTGAGAGGAATTAGGTCGACTATTTGCAATTATTTCCTAAAATAAACATTGACGATAAAAAACTATGTTTCTAACACAATCTGTGATTTTGCATGTTTAGTAAATTTCATTTTTTTTGTGATAATAGTGTTATTACTTAATTGTTTTGTTTAAAAAGTTTTATTTTAAATTATAATATTTTCAATGTCGATTGTTGTTATTGGTGATAAAAATTTAGATGACTAAAGCATTTTTATATCATTTAAATGTTTTTAATTTTGACTGTACTTTTAATCATATCGGGTAGAGTTGGGTTTTTTGTTAGATCATTATAAATCGGGTAGAGATGGGATCGGGTAGTTAGGACGAAGTCTATAAAGATATAAGAAATAATTACCTCAGTTATTTATATGAACAAGAACTTCATAGTTCAGAGATTTGCAAAAAAATACCGAATAAGTATACTCATACCTAGAAAACTACAAATATTGGGAGATTTGAGTGCATTTAGATATTGCTATTATCAATGTAAGGACTACCGCCGCTGAACATACTTTCTCGGACACAGTACAATTTCTCGGTCCACTGCCTTCCACAAGTTAACCATTTCCCTCTCACACTACATTGCAAATATTGCACTTAAGCCAATTAAATACCTACGCTTTCAGACTTATTACTGACCATGTACTACAAAACAGGTGTAAACACAGCCTTGTTATTCAATGCCCTAAGTGGAACGGACCCGCGTTAGATAATCTGTGTAAGCTCATATATTATCTGTTGTAGCGGCCATAACGTCCTAGGTAATAAAACTACAAAGTTACTTCAACATTACTTAATTCGAGGTTGTTACTTAATGTACCAAACTACCAACCTGCACTTAACGATTTTGCAGACTAACAATTTGTGCCGTTTTTAAATGGACAAATTTCTCACTTTTTTGCATAATTATGAGCAGAATTTTCGTATTGCAATCATTATTTCAGATAAAATATTTGAAGGGGGTTATGATATGATAGCTGGCAGATTGTTGTGAATACCACCACAGAATACAAAATAGTATAAATAAAATTTATTTTTTAATCTTTACTGCGAGAAAAAATTACTTAAGTACTTACATAAAGATTTGACGACTTCCGTATCCGAGAGGCGAACCTACGACTTGGCGTTGCCATCTTTGAGGTCCCGGGTTGGATTCTCGTTCGGGTCAATGTAGAAAACGAAGTTTTTTATGTTGTCTCGGGTCTGACTGTTGTGGTACCGTCGTTGTTTCTGATTTCTATCACACAAGTGCTTTAGCAACTTACCTTAGGACCAAAGCAATGTATGTGATGTTGTCCTACATTTTTATTATTATAAAGTGGACTTAGTACCTACCTACTATGTTCACATATCACCATTTATCATAGATCAGTATGGTTCATCTTACCAAACAGGATTATTACCGTAGGTCACTCTTCAGTGACCTACGGTAATAAATATACGGTAATAATAATACGGTATATCAAATTGCACGGAACATGTATTCTGTGACGGAACTGTGAGGTGACGGAAAATTGACAAAACGGTTTGGAATTACACGCAGTCATAATTAGAAACCAAATCATCGATTATACTTCCTGCTAACAGGTGTTCTCAGCGAAACTAAATTCCTTGTATCGAGTTCTGAGCATAGACTTCCCATAGCTGTGCATACTTTTTTATCGAATCTATGATCTAGTGAAGTGACATGACATCTTGTCGAGTAAACGGGAACTTGGTATGAAAGTGTAGCAAGTATTAAAAATGATATTATGAAGATAAGGACAAGCTGCAAAATTATTTATTAATAAACAAGTATTTCGAAGATGATCTCATCTTTGATTGATCACCAGTGGATTTCACTTCAACATTAAACATCAAGTTGTAAATACAAAAAAAAAACTATTAACTTTTTAATTGTGCTATTCTTAGTGTATTTATTTTCCTGTGATTTGTTTACAATAAAGAGTATTCTTTCCATCTGTTTTTGGTAGTTAGTTTTACCTACTCAATCATTGCATTTTATGGATTAAAGTTTAGAAGGTGCTTAATTCATTAACATTTATAAAATCCTTCTTTAATTTATACTCGGTACGCAGGCTTAGCAGTGGATTTCAGATGATGAAACAATGGGGTAAAAAATAATTTAATTGCTCAGATATAAATTAAATGTTTCTTTACCCCTTCATAACTTTAATTATCATTGAATAGATCAGGTGTAAATACCTGCCACGGGTCTTTCGTCTCTATAGATTGCAATAAATCTCTTCGCACTAAGGTGTACAAGTTTCAATGCACAACTGTATAATGATCACATAAAGTCCTTTTAGTTTGCGAAGTCCGCAGCTATCTTGTGAGACGCAAAAATCTGAGTATTTTACAGAACATCCCTTACATCCCTACTCCGAATAATATTCATACTCAGCGTCTACCAATTAACTAATGACGAATCGTAATTGCTCGGATGTTTGTGAAAAGAAATGCGCCGTGAAAGTGTACGAGTAATAAGAACAGCGGAAGAATGATTTCGTTTTTGTTTCACGTGATGACAAAATGGTAGCGGATTGCGAGGAAATAATCAGAAGAAATAAAGCATTGCATTGCATCGATTGTGAAGAGAAATGACGGTAATCAGCGTTAGTATTACGCGTTGACGTGTATTTATACTTTGATAGGTAGGTGCTTTATATCCGTTTTTGAGTCTGGCCAAGTAAAAGGCTTCACAAAAGGCCTTACCCCGTAAAACCACTTACCATAGTTTGTCCCTATAAAACAGTACTATGAATAAATTTTATTGAGTTCGTTAACTAAATTATCTTTGGGAAAATGCACTAAAGCTTCTAGCGTGAAAAATTAAAATTAAAAACTTAGAGATTTAGAAACTACGCGTCTATTACCTAAACTAACAAACTAGAATATTGTCAAGTTAACACGAACAAACTAAAACGGTTAATATATTCCCACATAGCATGAGTATAAGCTATTGTAGCGGTTGTCTTTCCGTGTTTCCTATGTGTTTTCGTGAAGTCCATTGGCAATCAATTATCTTATTCTTACTATACATTCAAATATCTTACGATTATGACCAAGTATGACTACCCAAGAATATAACCTATATTTACATTTGGAACGATGAAAATTGTGAACCCCTCCAGTTTTTACGTGAACTGGAAACTCCCTTGAATATTCTACTTTACAAACTATCGTAACGCGTAAACTTTCTCCTAAGTCCAAACACGTAGCTTGCGGCCAATAAACTCAATACTAACAGTTTTAATTATGCTTATAAATATGTTAGTGTTGCAAATATAGCACGTCGTACTAGATTAACAGTAAATTGAGAATTTCCGAAGCATGTACTAGGAAAATTGCGCATGCGCCGATACCAGGTCCGGTCAGTCGCACCACGTCCGTCCTTTTGCGGTGACATAACCTATATTATAACGGGATAGTAAGTGGATATCTATGCTCATCCATGTCTGGCGGCCCCTCAGACCGTCCTTAAAAGCCACAATTACTAACAACATAATTGTCAAGACATCAACAACTGTATAAGGATTAAATCAAATTAACTTCAGTCTATCAACCACTTTAAGCTCTTCAACGTTGGACTCAATCTGATTTCCTCAATTTATTCACAATGTATTTAATTTGTTACACATTGAATGTGCTTTTTTAAATGATCTTCCTCCTTCAAACGACCTTGGAACCAATTTCTCACGACTGGTCATGACGAGCGAACATTTTGGTGAAACACAATAGCATTTTTTACATTTGTTCCAATTTGATCTGGTCCGGTCTTGATTAACAATGCCAAAAAATGATGGAATACAAAGAAAAAAATATAACTGGGGACTACAACATGGCTTTAAAGGTGCCGTTTGCTTTACCACATACAAGCTAGCGGCGATTTTGAGTTATTATATGATACTTAAAATGTATGTTTGTCAAGAAAATTCTAAGTAGTCAGGTTTCTGGAAATACTTGGCAAACGCAGCGTAGGGTGTCCCTTTAACAATGTGAAGCGATGATAGACAACGTTGCAGCGCTGCCTCCATGATGGAAAATAATAGTCGAGGATAGTGCTTTGTGGCGAGTATTGGGAAAGGCCAATAATGCTATCCGCATTTGGGCTGATTATGATGATGACTCATTATCATGGTGACTTATGCCTCCGTTCCTGATCGTCAATGTTGCTTGATAACTGTCTCACAAAAATATTAGCATCAACAATGATCGAACAAAAAAGAAGATATTACTACAGCACTTCATCATCATAACTCTTACAAAACTATTGGCATAGATTTTTGCTGACGCTTCTTAAGCTTTAGATTAAAAAATATTAGTGCAGAAAAATAAAATGATGTAAGTAATGTAGGCCTATTTCTAAAACAGCAAACGGTAGGCCAATAACACTTAAAAGTTCGAACCAATAATGGGATTACAAAATTGCAAACATTTTTGATTGCTTGCAATAACATAACAAGCCTTACATAAGTGGTGACCTAAAATACACTGTCAGCAGTACAATGTGTACCACCTGTCCAAAATAAATAAATGGAAACGCACTCAATGATTAGCGTATACAATAGTTTGAAATTGGATCGCCTTCTAGTGCTACCGTATAAAGAATGCTTGGTTGATGTTTGACTGTTGTAATCTTTTTAATTAATTCTGATTGATGAATTGCCAAAGTTGATAGAATTAATGATGATACAAATTATTAAGTAATACGTAATTAGTAGCCTGAGATCTTGCTCGAAGGCAAACATGGGCCTATCTCCATCAGTGGACTTACATAGGCTGGTAATGATGACGTTACTCCTATTCTTTTAATATTTTATAACTGTAACCTTGGTTTAGACTAGACTCTGTAAAATTGATTGACCAGAAGACATTAGCTACATTAGAATGTATTTCGTAAGCAAAAAAGGATATTCCAGATAAAGTAGGAAAAAGGTTAGTAACAATAAATTTCGTGGGCCGATAAGCTAAGATAAAAATAAACGTAGAGAAAAATATTCTAAAGTTCATTAGACCAAAACATGGTTATATCGTGCACGCCAGAGGCATAAACATGTTAATAAAAAGACGAATCAAAATCATAGCATGATCCAATGATGATGAGTCGTTTTGATGCCAATTACTGAACAGTCTTCAGCGGCGAAACTGGTTTTGTAACTCGTTGAGAATTACCAAAACATGTTCAAGTAATGGGTGGCAGAACTTAAAAGAAATTAGTTTTGTTCGGTACTTCGGTCGCTGAAATACTTGTATATGAACTTTCAGTTTTTTTATTTATTTATTTTACACAAACATCGATCTCTAAATGCAAACTCCATTAACTACTTATTTAGGGCTCTCTTATATTGTAGTATGCATATTGTACGGGTCTCCTAGAAATGGTCACTGTCTGGCGACTTAGATTAACTGAGATGCCCACCGTTATAAAAAAAATAATCTAGTTTTTCACCGGCAAACATACGAGCAATACCTAGTTGTCACTAGCACTTTTTTATTTAGTAGGCTCGAAGGGGTAAGTGTAAGGGTTTTAAATAAATACGAATAAAACCTACGCTTGGTAAATTAAATTGTGACTATGTTTATCTCAAATAACAACGCAAAGTACTCCATTTTTTTCATAATGATTGCATAAGTCGAAATTAACAATTTGAATTTCAGTCCTTCACGTTATTTTACTTTCATTAACTTGGCTCACAGTACGTAGATTCAGAACTTGAATAAAATACAATTTAATCTACTCAGACCTGCATAATGGGGGGCCTTACCACCAATGATTTACGTCGCCATTGACCGATCCCCTAAACTGCTGAAACGCGGGCAAGCGCGTTCTGGACATTCGGCTATTTCCGTCCTCCTTCGGCTAAATCCGTCGGAGCGGCCGATGACTCCAGCGGCATGCGCCGGCGCCGGACCTTGACGTTAGTGATGCTGGTTAATAGATTTATCGATAGTCTTAACTTCAGCGCTCTCAGTACAGCTATAGCGGCGTGCATCGCTCCGTGAAACCTTTAATCCAGTCTTTCATCTACAGATTAAGTAGTTGTCTCATACTGCACCTATCAGTTCTTAGACTTCTCTCTAGAACTTTTCTACCCCAGCGATCATAACCTCAGTCCCAGTAAAAAAAATATCTGACTTTGAATCGTGTCATAATAGCAGTATCGATACTAATGCTATTGATACGATAATTTTTAAATCATCATGCCATTAAACCAGATGCCGCTCTTGTTTTGACTGAATTAACGAGCAGCATTATGGCAATAATGAATATAATATCATTATAATTGGCAATAGCCAATTATAATGATATTATATTCATTTAGAAATCCTAACTCAAGGTCATAAATCGACAGTGTCGATATCATATTTGACGTCACTACTTCTTGACGTCAAGATGATTAGTGCAGCTGCAACAATGCAAAACTAACGCTATTGCAAAGGGATAGAGATGGTTTGGGCAAAAGGATTCGATGTTGCGGTTTTAGCACGGGGATGCCTTGCGAACCTTATTTATTTACGACCTATACTTATGCATGATGATCTCATTACATTATCAAAAATTTCTAAATTGCCTTCTCAATGATGCTTTGTGTAATTAGCAATTTCACAGACAAACCATTTCATTTCATGGGCTAGTTTCCTGAAAAAAATCTAATTAGTCCCTCAGTTGGATTAACAGAAAATAATGGACACGTATTTTTTCGTTTCTCAATCAAACAAATAATGATGAAGATATAGCCCGTTAAAGTTCCGCGTAACGCCACGCCTTGCGACACTTTCTAGCAAGGCGCGACGTCACGTGCTCACTTTATCTTCGTAATTTTTTGTTTGATTGACAAAAGACAAAATATGGGTCCAATATTTTTTGATAATCTATCTGACGGACTAATTAGAATAATCTTTTTTTGACTCAGGAAACTAGCCTAATAACTGTTCATCATGTTTAACAATTGTAATAATTCAGTTTCTTTATCTTCACTCTAGAGTGAGAAAGATATATCCGCCCGTAAACTAGAAAACGCTTCTCAAATATATTACGCGAAGTTTGCACCTTCGTGTAATTAGAATCGTTAAATTTAACGAACGCCAGTAATTATGCTGTCTTCTGAAAACTATGATTAACATGTTCTCTGCATTGACTTTTTAGTTATTATCAAAATTAATGTTTGTAGTGAGGCGTTTGGTCATTTCCGTATTGCAAGTTCCGTTTAAAATTGTAACATAACTTGGTAGAAAGCTTTTGAATCAACCTTGTCAATGATGTTTTAACTGAGGTAAGCGCTACTAACAAACATTAAGTGATTTATTTTTCTTTTTTCAGCAAATAATTAAATTTTATGATCTTATACATCTTGACCAAATAACCAAATGCACTTATGCTGACCATTTATAGTCAATAGTCAAGTCACCTTTGAAGGATTTTAAAAATGGGTCTGAAGCTTTGAAAAAGTCTCATCTTCTGTAAATTATTTATTGTCGCTGCTATTTATTAGTTATATTATTTGTAAACTGTTTGCCGCCCCCCCCCCCTGTAACTTCTAAAATAAGATAATGATAAAACAAAAAAATTTTATGATGTACATTACCATGCAAACTAGTAAGTAGTTTTTTTTAAAATCATAAACCGCAATTTACCTTTCGTAATGTTATAGTTTTCACTTTGCAATAAAAATACTATAACTATGACTCGATTGTCGTGATGGGTGAACTTCCTACGAAACGAAACCTACAGGTTTGTACGGAGTCTCACTCGCACTTGGCCGGTTTTTTTTAAAATTCCAATTGTTTTTCTTATAACGAAATTTGTAATTGAGCAATATAATAGCTCCCATAAATTAAAAAATAGGAAATGTATATTTCACTGCACAGGACAAGTTGAATGAATATTGAAATTCAATTACTAAAAGGCACAGACGCCATACTGCTGTGAATTGTACTGTGCCGTTTTCTCAATAGCTATACGAAACCCTAAATATGTAATACATTCTACTAACTGTCAATTACTGGAATAAGACATGCCTCGCTTTGAAGCGAATGGCAAAATGTCTATTACGAAATACAGCAATTGTTCAATGCTTACTTATCTTGAGTAAAAACGTTAGATCAAACCTAATGTTACGTGTATTTTATTTTCAAATTTAATATAGCTACTAAGCTAGACAAGAATGAAAATACTATAGGAATGTGGTATTTTCATTCTTTTATGTATGTACTTGTACTGTATTCAAAATCTATCAATGTATCAGTTACAAGTAAGTTATGAAATAAGATCATTGATATTAAAAGTTATGAAATAAGATCATTAATATGTTTCTTTATATAAAATCATCGTTTCTACACAAGCAAAATCTTATCCGGGGTCACACAAGGCAACATTCTAAGACCTATATATTATATGCTAATTTCTATACACATTTCATTATATTCCTGTGGACTTCGCAGTCAAATCGAAACAAGCAAGTATTCATTTGAAGCAAGCGATGTAAAGTCATAATGAACACTTTGTGTAAACGAAAGGATACATTCAATAGATAATAACTTAGATTGCGGTGCTTTTCCCTTTAAAATTACATGCCATAAGTCTGTACTATTTGAATTTACAACACTACTGTGTTCTCTTGTTCCGTAAACATAATATGCTCTTATTCTGTTTATAAAACAGCTTGAAATACTGTTAATTGTTTGTTATAAATGTCATTTGGGGTTGTCAAGTGTCACGTAATAATTCAGGTGTTACTTTATTATCTTGTTGGTAGTACTAATCATTTTCACAACTGTTACATGCAATAGTTTATATAAATTAATTAATACTGATAAAGTTATATCTAATATTTATTAAAATTAGAAACGGCCAACTCTTAGCGCTATTTTCATAACAGAAATATTGCTTTTCGCATTGGCTGGTCATCAATAGTATTATTAAATGTTTACGTAATGTAATATTCTGTAATTATTCAATCTGCTTTGGTTGTTCACTGTTTTTGTGGATTTATGAACAAGGCTATTTCACACCGCGTTACACAAAGATTACACCGCTTTCTCTCGATAAACGCTGTAAGTATGTGGATGTAATCGGATAGATCAGATGCACAAAAAAGGTTTTAATGCAGTCGTGACTGCTTAAAGTGCTGACGGTATCGACTCCCGGATTGCACAACCTTTTGTCAGTGAAGTTTTATCGGCATCGAAAAACACCTTCGACACATCTCGATCGGACACGATTGTCAATTGTTATCTAGACACAATAACCTCTTCTGTAGATGACAAGGCTTTTTGAACTCTGCATTGAATTCTATACTTTATTTCAAAGATACAGAATACCCTTCTTTAGGATTACAGTTAGGAAGCTTTTAATGATTACCAGATTTACCAGCAATGAGAGTAACAAATATGAGGCGTGTATGCGTAACATGGCTTTAGTTTAGATGTATTAGTATGTGTTCATTATATAGGCAGATACTCTTTATTGTACCATACAAAGAAATTACAATTGATGTTAAGATTTACTTTTTTAAATAATCTTAGATCAGTCTGATAAACAAGTAATTCTAACTTGGTTATAGTTTCTTTATAGGATAATTGATTTCCCTGTCATACAAAATGTCTTTAACATGATTAGATTCAACTGACATTTCACTAATATCACTTACATCTGCGAAAGTGTCAAGGTTAAAAGCCACTTTGTTATCTCCAAGTATTTTTGTCTGATGTCTAATCATTCACTTTTGATCAGACGGTCACGCTTACATGGCATATCACGAAACGTATCTTAGACGAAATGTCGAGGCGACATCGTATGCTGTATCCATTTCAGCCTTGACTTCAGACCTTATGGTATTTACAGTTGCTGTAATTTGCTCATGTGCATTGAATTACGCTTTACATTGTTAGTTGAGGACAAATTCTGTAATAAATCGACCTTTGAAGAGTCAGATATTTAAATGTGAATTTAGTTAAACGTTTTTGTGGTGATTGATTTATAGTGACCTCTAAATAACATTATGCTATAGTAAAGTATTAACAATAAGTCAATTGCGTAACCAGTGCGTGAAAAACTTAAAACATTAAAAGGCATTCTAAATATACTTATTTTTTTAGTACGTATACATATTTCTTATCTTTTTCTTTACTTCTTTTATAATTTTATTCTTAAGGATTTAAACATTTTTTTAGCTCTATCCCATTATTTTAGTCTTGAGCACGCAGATTAAAAAAAAAAGCACTAGTTATTTTTTTATATATTTATTTCTAATTAAAGTTTACAAGTCTCTAAAGTATGCATGCATAAATTACAAATCTATTTAAAGTTATACTATACAAAATAGTTAAGTTTTCTGTCACCATGATATTACTTATGATATAGAACATCCAACGTCTTCATGATCGTTTTGAAAATACTTTGACTAAATGAGGTACCTATTACCAAGGTCATTACATAAATTATGTCCACAAACAAATTAGTATGATGCAATTTCTATTCGAGGGACCGGTACGAATGTTACTCACATTATCGGACAATGATCTGTTGACAACTGTGACTGTCTCAAATTCTTGCGCAATAGAGATAGAACACTAAATAAACAGGTACTTAAGCTGTTCGTTGACTGACTGGCAGTACTGGCACATAGTCCAGAATTTTAGAACTTGACCGTGTTGGTGCCCTCCGTCCGCCGTATGCCGGCTGTTAGTGAATAGCCGGCATTATTACGCAACGCAAAGGGTGCCGGTAACGTAAGTTGTATTCCTGTTAATTATGTGCTAATCTTGCACGACTTCCTACAGTTAACTTAAGCCTATCGTTAGTTTACTTGAAATATTAAGTTCTCAATAACTCTAATAAACATGTTGATCGACGAGTTAATTGATGTAAATTCTATTGATATTGATGATTGACTCAGTTGTGTTGTTGCAAATATAAAGTCAAAGTCACATCCTTTACCTTAATGTATAGCACAGGCTTCCGTCCGATCCGACGCCAGCAGCGTTGTGGCCGGTGCGGAGAAGACGGCGCGCAGTTTCACGATGCCCTACAAATGGCTACAGCAAATGATATAATCTTCCTTTGACAAGTTGTATGTGACAGTTTATTTGATGTGACGATTTCAAGATAAACAATTGAAGAATAGGTCATATTAACAAGACAGTATCAAAGATAAGTAGATCGATTGATATAATGATAATAAACTAATAAACTAATACAACTATTACGTCAGCAAACAGAAAATTATACATACACATAATTCAAGACTTCGAGTATGACTGTCTTGTCTGTCATTAACTTTCTCCAATCCATTTAAACAAAAGGAATCGATCTTTACATCGACATAAAGAGTGATGTGATTTACTAGACATCATCATCATCATCTTTACGGTCAATCCCGGTTGCGTCCAAAGCCATTGCTTTGGAGCCCAGAGAAGAACATAAGAGAGAAGACATATCATGCTGTTTACTTAAACCAATTAGCCAATTTGGAGCTGGAATGTTAAATCATTTATCAAATCATCATCATCATCATCATCATTTCAGTCATAGAATGTCCGCTGCTGAACATAGGCCTCCCCCAATGACTTTCACTGGGGAGGGATTGCCAATACTTACTCGTTACGCTTGGCAGGCGGGTTGGCGAGCGTAGTTTTTATAAGATTTCGCACGCAGATGCTGCCCGTCTCGTGCTGTAGGAATTAGTCGCCTCTTACGACACGCCTCCTATTGGCGGTGGGGAAGTGTATTCTTTACAGCCGTACGGTCCCCACACGGCACTTATCAAATGTGAAGATTGAATATTTTCTTCAAGTTTTGTAATTAAACCAATGGTACTTGCTATATTGCCCCATCAAAACTTTCTACCAACAGTAATAGGTTTCTCATTATTACTGCTTCCAATATGAAATTAACATCATAATGGCTGATAATAAGTAGAACCCCCGGTGGTACATAATCTGATAAATATATTGTAATTTACACCAAAGGCGTTCGCCTCGTTTGTATCGTATAAATTATGTGTGAATAACATCGTTAAAAGTATTTTCGACGGTAAACATACAGTTTAAGGCAGACAATATTTCGATAACGCCTTTCTTGGTAACGCAATATAAAAATTTCCTGAGCTTTGAATGTACTATCAAAAGGTCATGAAGGAAACATTAAAATTTCATGTTTAATTTTGTTTTTGGTAGTGAAGTTTACGAAGTTTATAATAGTGATCAATTTGGTTTTCACAGTATGATGCAACTTATTCCCATGCTATACAGTGATTATGTTTTAAAAATATGTCGGAATTTTTAAAAGATATATTAATGTATATTTTATAGCTCGATTTGACACGTTAATTATTCAAGATATTGATCTGGATGATCAAAAGAAGTTTTTTAAACGACCCAATCAAATCTATGTTTTTGTAATATGAAATGTCTAACATTTCTCAATTGGGAAAATAAATTTTCAAGTTTATTACATGAATCTGTGCTTTGATCTTTGTTGAAACCATCTCATTAAGGAGATTTCACTGTAAATTCAAATTACAATCCAGTTATCATGGAATACGATGTTTGCTTGTGAGTTTCCAATAATGAGTTGATTACTTCCAATCTTGCAGTTATTTGCAGTAAAGCTGATGATTTTATGCTACCATCCATCGGATTCCATGCCCTACTTTGAATAATCTTGTTTCAGATTACTTTTGTTTGTTTATTCCATACATTGTAGACAGTGTTCTTTTTTTTTTTAGACATTTTCTTTAATGGACTTCTTTGTCTTACAATTAGGTCCATTTGATTTAGGTATTCTTTAAAATTTTGTTTTGTTTTTCTATAACCATGCAAGCCGCTAAGAAAGACGGATTTTGAGATGACTAATCAAAATAAACTGTTCCAACAGTTATATTACACATAATATAACACGTTTTTATAATAGCTTTACTAGTAATTATCTGACTATATAATACAATCTTGTAGGTAAGTTTGTAAAATCCGGATGATAATAGGATAATTTTAATTTGATATCATTGACAATTAAGGTGGACAGGCGACCTGCTAAAGGTCGCAAGAAGCCGCTGAATGCAGGTCGCTTTCAACCGGGCAACCTGGTCATTGCGGGAGGCCTATGTTTATGGAGCAGTAGACGTCCTATGGCTGAAATGATGACGATACCATTGAGTTAATTTTATGATTAAGTCAGGAGGTAGATAGTGAAACACTTCAATGGCTACTAGTAAAACCTTCCAATTTTGGATCATATGATTCTTTCTAACGAGTTCCGTACATACGAGTATGTATAAAAAGGTGTTTTTATAGTTTTTAAAAAAACATTTTAAAAATATTTCTATTTTCTTATGAAAGTTACTTACTTTGAGCTTCTAAGTATTTGCTGTCGTTCATAATAAACTATTGTTTACATTGAGTTTATGTGCGTTTATTCATACGGCAAAATTATAGTTTCCACTATAACATTAGTCTTCGCCCTAATAGTTATTGCATCACCACTTTCCAATGATCAATCTCGGTGCAGCTGCATTAGTATAGTGTATTGTTTATTCCGATCTAACGGCCATATTTGTATTCACATCCCAGTCCAAATACAGTCGTATTTCCATAAATCTTAGGTAGATTTAGGTAGATACTGTATAAGTTTGTATGTACTTATACACTTGTTTAAAAAAACGTTAACACAATTTCTGCGACTGTTAAATTTTTATGAAAGTTTGACAGTGCCAAAATGACTTCGGGTGGGATTTCCATCTGTCAATGTCGTGTGTAAACAGGAATCGCGAAAATATAAACGCCTGTAGTCGAAATTCAGAAATTGGAAGAGAGGAGTTATTTCAGGAGGTTAGGGAAAGGTAGACATAGTTTTTATACGAGGTACATTTTTCTGCAATGCTTTAGCTAAAGTACCTACTTTCTGTCACTTTCTTCTAAATTTTAATAGCTCTAAAAATGACAAAGCATACATTATTTAAAAAATGTTTGACAGTTTCCGTTTTTTGTGTATCTACGTTTTGGCTTTTATAGCTGTCCAGCGTTACCATCTAGTCTTTCATGAAAAAATGGTACGGTCAAGTACCTTGCACGCGATCAGCTTCAAATTTTTTTGGCCATAAGTGTTTTCCTTCCTTGAAATAAAACTAAAATGACAAAACAAGATCATGTTTTATTCGTTCAGGAAAATACTTTTTTCATGTATTTCATTTGGTAGATTTTAAATAGTACTTCAACATTGTTTTGTTTTTTTCTGTTGAGGCAAAAACAACAATGCTTTGGTACTGCTTAGAGTTATTTATTCATGCTTATTTTACATAGACCCTATTAAACAACTTTCATACATAACTGAATACTGTCTGTTTAATACAATTAATATTTATGTTTAGAAATTTCTTATTTGTCATAATAATAATAATTCAATTTCTCTTACTTAGTGACGTTACATTGATGCATTTGATAACGTCATGTCCACGTTTCAAAGAGTCTCAAAGTTGCGATTGGTTCATAATACGGGCCTTGTGGAGATCGAATCAGCTGAGAATGCAGGTGTAAATGCATTTCATTATGCGCTGCGATGAAAGCATATCTCCGTTTACAATCTGCAGCAAAAATAATCTATTTTGACCATTATGGTCATACACACAAGGTTTAACAGTCGAGCAACTTTTGTTAGGGACTGTACAAGTGTTTCTTTGACGGCCGCTTTCGTCAGAACTTCATGATTTATTTATTCACTAACTAACTTTGATGAGCCTTTCCGACCAGTCGACACTAAACTATTGTACTTACCTACTTAATAGCGACTGTTGCAATAAGCCCGCATTTTTAAAACGTGATGTCGTACTAATATGGTGGTTGGTTACAGCCATAAAATGGTCTTGAAAAAAAAAAGAAAAATGTGTATTTCTTTAGAAAACACATAATGTACAATATTAACATTCATATTTGAGGTTACCTAGTAAGTAAATGCATATACTTGTGGCAGTCAACCACGCTCCTTCATTACAATTGCATTCTGGGTACTTAAATAGGGTTACTGACAAAATTTTGAAAATGTTTTACAATGAAAAGTACACATTTTAATTTACACAAGAAAAGTCATATTTCTAGAGTTATGAGTATGACCGTATGGAGTAAATAATTACAAGTTATAACTTAACCGAAACTAGAATATACATATATTTTAAAAAAATTAAAGTGTTTTGTTTTTACTCAACTTTGTGATTCGCCTTTTTTATGACACAATGGTATCAGTCAGATAGAACCATAATTGTTTTTTGTGGATGCTCTATCTCTGAACTTTTCTATTTTTTGGGACATCTGTATAATTCAAATTAAATTACGGCGATTACTATAGAATCACCTTCAGTTGTGTTATTAAGCATGTATTTTTAAATAAAGGGTCGAGTTCGAATATGCAATTGCATTATTGCAATATAGGTACCTAATATGAAGAAAAGTTTTATGAATCTGACTGTACGTGTTCCACTAATATTAAATTTTCCAACATTCGCTATCCACAATTTAAAATTGAAAGCGAAATAAAAGAATAAACAGGAAATATTAAATGTGAAACTAGCCGCTTTTCATCGACTTTTTGTTGTGTTTAAAAACTAAATACCGTAATATCGGCAGTCGTAGGCGGCTGCGCGTGATCAGCCAGAAAGCACGTTCCGCCCTTTGTTACTGTTTTAGGGTTCAGCTCATTAAAAACCCTAAACTATCGTGCAGTTTTAATCTTTTGTTTTCGGTACCAATTTGAAATTCGAACTGAGAAAAAAAAACATCTTTCCTAGCTAGCTGAAACGCTCCTGACTAAAATACATTGTCTGATACCTTTTAAAACAAGTATGTTAATTCCTTACTTCAATTTGTGGCACACATAATTTAGATTCATATTAAGTGAATTTAAGGCATCAAATCGATGACAATGGATATTCTTTATTTTTATATATATTTTACACTTAGTGCACTTAATTCGAAATTCTCTTTCTTTATAATATCCACCAGATCCTGTATCTCATCACGTATTTGTAAATCATCTCTGAGTAAAGAGTAATTAAAACTTAATATCGGATTGGAACTCTAAGTTGTTAGGTTGTGACCCTATAAAGAAAAATATGCAAAAAATGTTAAAATAATATTATGGTGATGAAATTTAATATCATCCTTTTGAAAAATTTCATTTCCATACTGAACTCAATTACGAGTACCCAGATTCCCAGTTTTGTATGAAAACTTTTCTAATGTCACAATACTGTAAGTGAAAAAGTAGAAATATCCTCCTTCCCTCTTAATTTTCAGTTTTAAATCAGTACCATGAGAATAATAAATTTAATTTCCAACTACAATTATGTACTAAAATTATCCAGTAGCATATTTTTTTCAGTTATGAGAAATATTTACGCCTTTTTATACGGAACTTTTAAAACACTTTTTAGATTTTTTGTTATTTTTTAAGTTGCCTCCGACTAAACAGCTCCGAGTTCTTATGTCAACTGCCATTGTTGAATTTGATTGGTTGGCCGCTGCCTCAATGGCTACTCTTTGTGTAAAGTCAAATCATATTTTTTACCTCGGCTTTATAAGGTTGGTTCCTTAGTGACCTGGCCTAGTGACCCGTGGCACAGGTTATAATTGGAAACCTATTTCAGGCACCAGCCCCTCACTATTTAGGCTACAACTTTTATTCCATAGTAATAACAATATTATGTACCTAAACTATGATAGGAAAACAACTAATATTGATTTGCTTAGTGACAATGTAGTTAGTTAGAGTTCCCTAAATGTGGAGAAAAAAATCCTAATATAACATTTTATCAAAGTAGGTTCATCCGATCAGATCGATGCTAGAGTACGCTTGGCCATGATCCTGGATCAAGTCAAGTTTAGTTTCTACATATAAAGCAATTATCATTAGACTCTCGAAATTAAACAGGCCATTAAAATTTGAACCCAGGACACATCCAGTGTTAGATGCATATTCATATAGGCTTTATCGCGTTCTTTTCCTTTGCCGTCGAGCAAGTAAGGAGTATACATCCTTAAATAGATTCCGAAAATAGAGGTACGTGCTGGAATTTCACAACTCACTGTGTCGAATTCTATCGAGTCGATAGTCGCGTCGATGCTTTCAAATGTTTCGTCACGCCTGATTAAGCGTTGCACATGAATCCATCAAATAGTGCAGAAATATTCTCAAAACATAATATCTTGTCAACTTCAACTTCAGCTAGAGGTTTGGGTTCTAAAACATGACTTATCATTTTTCTTGTGCTGGGACTGGGAGACGCTCCTCGCAAAAGTTCATTGTCTGGTACCTCGTAACACTAGGCTGTTTATTCCTTAACTATGGCAATTGGTATGTTTGGCGCATATTTATTTAATCATCATCATTGCAGCCACAGGACGTCCACTGCTGAATATAGGCCTCCCTAATGACTTCCAGATTGGCCGTTTGGAAGCGGATCATATTTATTTAATTGGCGCTTCGCGTGCCACATAAATTTTTCCCTTTTGTTTTCCATTGTTTTTCCTGTCTACCGTGGGTAACTGGAACGCGAAGGCATAAAAATAAAATAAAGTAATAATACACTATTTCAGTTGGAGTTGGAGAGGAGAATTACTCCAACTCTCTCTGTTCTGATATCGCGTCTTTAGGTCATACAATAGTTTTATTTGTATTTGGTCGTAGCGAGAAGTCTGTTATTAAAATTTTATTTAATTGCAATTACTCCGATTTAATAATTTTACTATATTTAAGTTGTTTTTTTACTTTTCCTTCTAGCGCTATTCCTAGTCGGAGTACGCTTGACTGTAACCCTGGATGATTACATTTGGAGTCATGGATTAGACAGAACTAGACTATTTTGAATCATGACTACACAACATGTATAGTATTATTTGAATGTGCAGATCATTCACAACGTTTTTCCTCTTCGTACAAGTGTGGGTAATCCACATCACTATTCTAGATTTATTAGTACCGATCATTAACCTTTGTTAGAAATCGTGTGCCATTTAATAAAACATAGTTTATGTTGATTGTTTTTCTAATTATCGGAAATAATATAGCACATCGATCAGAGACAAGTTTATGAACCCTTAATATACGATTAGGTTAAAGGAAGTAAAATAATTTTCCGCTTTCACATGAGAATGAAACTTAATTTCAGGATCAATAAACTATTTATGATGGGAAAGTCACAATATCCGTTTTCTATTTGACCTATGTAAATAATCTTGAAGACATTCAAATGGCACGCTAAGGTTTGTACTCAGACAATTCCCTATTTATTATAAAAATCTATGTTGGTTCGGGTCTGGGATTCCTAGGAGACGCCCTGGTATTTCATTACAATAACAACAATGATAAATACTTACTTTAAGACCAATAAAAGAGAAAAAGACAGATAGTACCTAGAAAGTAGACTAGACCTTCTTGACTACTACTGTGTATTCCTAAAATGAACATATTCAACCCTGCAATGTATAAACAGGTATTGTAACGCGACATGGAATGCTGCAACGGACGGGCTGCCATTTGTACTCCTTTATTTAAAACTTTCGTAACTTTATTTTGCCCTGTATTCTTCTTAGCATCTAAATAAGTAGTAATAGAACTAAGACAGTCCTCCTTTATTTAACCTTGCAATTTCTATACAGGTATTGCAACGCAACGTGGAATGCAATTTGTGCTCCATTATTTTAAGCCATAGGAATGCTGCTGAAAATATCGGTAGTGCAGCGGCCTAGAACATTCCATTTTATTGTATTAATGTTTCTCTAGCATCTTAGATAATTATTGATAGAAATTAGACAATTCTCCTTTATTAAACCCTGCAATGTTTCATGCAGGTATTGCAACGCGACGTGGAATGACGACGGTCAGACTGCAATTTATGCTCCTTTAATTTAAGCCACAGTAACGCTGTAAAGACTGTTAGCGCAGTTGCTTTATTGTACCCGTATTCTCCTTAGCGTGTAGATACGAGTAACTAGTGATAGAACTTAAACCGTCCTCCTTTATTTAACCCTGCAATGTTTCATGCAGGTATTGCAACGCGACGTGGAATGCCACGGGCGGATCGTGAGCTCTGTGGTGCGGCTGTGCGGCGGTGGCGACGCCGCGCGCGCTCTCGAGCGGCGCTGGCACCTGCTGTACTTGAGGGCCATCGAGTGGCAGTGCCATCTTGAAGCGTGCCTCGCTAGGATCGACAATCAGGTCAGTATCATCATCTTTTAAAACCCTAATTAGCTCTTTTACTTCTGCCGTATAAATAACGATTCTAGCGTAGAGTCATAGAAAACATATATATCAGATCAGATCAGATATATCAGAGAAAACATAGTTTATAAGGCATTTTGCATCGACCTGTTTAGGTTATCACTCTTGCTAGTGTATAGAGTTAAGGTAATTAAACCTAAATCAGTCTAAGGCACAGCTTAGAACCCATAGAATGGGATAGCGATTTTTCTTAAAACGATTTCTTGAACAACATCAACAATCATGTTTCTAAGTAGTTTCTGGTTTCTGCTCGCACCATCACACACACCTCCATCTCCTCCATTTCGGCTTTCGCGGTGACCTGTCAGACATGTCTTCGGTTACCTATGGTGTGTTTTTTACATTGTGCAATTGTTAATAATTGGTTGGTGAGTTTACAAATATCATGATCTTCTTAATAGGTATTAAATTAAAAAGACCGCAAAAGAGTTACGACAAAGTGACATTATATACCTTATTTTTAGATTTTATTTAGATTATATGTATATATATATACTCGAATATGTATTTGTTTGCAACGTTAAGTATATGGAAATAATATGGGCCTAGTTACACCTAAGTGCTAAAAACTTAAAATCTTCTTTACAAATTATATATGGCATCTACATTTTTACAGGACTTACGTGGAAAATGAACTATATGCAATGGCACAAAAGGCACAGGCCTTCAATTCAAAAATACCTTTTAATCTTATATCTTTTCATCGCATCCAATCCAATTGTCTATAAAATCTGATCTGATAACCATTCGAATAAACGTGTTCTCGTGTCGACTTATTAGGAAAATATGAAATTCCCAATTACCAACCATGAAGTCGAACATATTACTAAATTGGAATATCCCCTCGTCATTTCAGCGAATATTATCGAAGGTCATTGTTCATTTTATTGCACGTTCTGAGAAGCTTGCAATTTCCCATAATTCCCACTGTCGACAATGGGACAATCAACCACCCGCTGCTTAGTGATGTTTGCAAACATGACCCTTTAGCGGTTAAATCGTCAATCGTCCCCTAGCGTTTCGGAGTGTGACAAAAATCCTAGGGTTACCTATTGAAATCCAGACTTATAGAAATAGAAAACGTTTATTTGACACACACGAAAGAAAAATACAAAACAATAAAGGCTATCTGGACAGATAGACTACTTCACTTTATTAGACAGGATTGGACATTACAAAAATATCTAAAATCTTTAACGTCTTACGATTACAATAAATTTATCATGAGTAAAGGTAAAGTACCTAGAAGATCAGAAAACACTGGCACAAACTTCAGGAACTGACTAAAGTGTATTGCCGAAACATCGAAGACTAAACAGCAACGCTTACCTATTAATGAGTAGCGCATCTCAAGTACCTGGGTGTCCGATAATCGCAACAACTCGATTTTGTATTATTTCGAGTTGTGCTACTCTTTAACTAGGTGTGCGATATGTACTTTAAAGGCTTCACTAGACTCTTTGCAAGAGTCCTTGACAACCCTAGTCAATCGTAACTCTAAACTATTTCATTTCATTCCACCCTTTGACTTATTTCCCACTTTGCCCGGTTAAATTATAACGACCGCTTTTTCCACAAGTGCAAGCAAATAGAAAGGGTTAGCCACGTGTCTCTACTCCATAAATTATACTATTGAACTCGTGTGGGATTTGTTTTTGATTTGTGGTTGCCTGGAAACAATTTGGCCTATATCCATGATGCTTACTCCGGGATCGTTGTGACCGACCTCATTCATTTTAGGGTTAATTTATTTAAGTTTAAGCGCAATATATTCTGGAAGATTCTTAATAGATGACGTTTAGCGGTTCTAAATTAGTTTATGAATGAAAGCAAACGTTGTGTTAGATTTTATTTGAACAATAAGAATTGAATAAATATTATGTTTAGTTTGGCTATAAATTATGTTAAGTTGAGGGTCAAATAACTCTTATTGTTGTCTAGTAAAAGTGTTACATTACCATTACGTTTTTGTACTACTGTCTTGTACATGTACTTGTCTTACGTTTTTTTTTACCTACTGCATACGGTATATAAATATAAATAAACACACAAATATACGCCAGACAAGAGACAAAACACCAATTCTGCCGTGGACTTCAAAATCAGCGGTTGGGGGTTTGAATCCCGCAAAAGGCAAATGTTTGTGTGATGCGCACGAGCTTAAGTAACTTAATCATGGATGTTTATAAGTGTATTTTATGTTTATTCGTTATCTAGTCGCCATAGTACAAGCTTTACTTTATTTGGGGCAAGATAATTGGTGTGATGAAATTGTATTCTTGCAAATAAATATCTGATTTTTGGAACAATTTATTTAAATAATCTTCTTTTTAGCGCTTTATGTTATTAATACTCATTAATACTCATTTATTTAGTATATACGCCCTCTTCCGGGCACTTATACACGTCCCAAAATGTAGCTTTACCCTACCACCGCTTCGGGACTACATATCGGCTGGTGATGAGAAGAAACGGCGCAACAAACTCAGTCACCTTTGTCAGCCTTTTTTACAGGAAATACAGTTACAATAAATGAAGTAAGTGCGAGATAAGCAGGTTAAGTCCATGCACTCTTGTCGTTCAAATAATCGTCTACCTTATAATACCCCTTAATATACCTTATTCTTAGTCGGTGTACGGTTGTTCATGATCCTAAAAGCGACAAATCCGGTTATTACATTTGAAGCGACGGCCTCCTGACACTAGACACGGAAATCTAAATAAAATTATTATTTATCGTCTATATTTTTTTATTTTCGCCTTGACCGTTACGTACCGTACGCAACTGTCATTTTGCGACAAAAATTTGTCTATGAGTTTGTAATGTTATTGTGGGGCTTAATGAACCATTCTTTATTGCAGGGTGGAGCGTCAGTGGAAGCGGCAAGCGATAGCGACGACGAGCCAGCCTTAAAACAGCCTAGACTGAGCAGGCGAGGCTCCCCGCGCAGACAGAGGACACCGGTCAATGCGCGGCGAAGGCAGCGATCAGTGGACAGCCGGCAATCCGCCTCTGAGGTATTATAATAACAAAATCTTATTTGTCTTTTATTTATAATTGGCACATAGTAGGGGAGATCGGGGATAGTTCACTATAGGGGTAGGTTGACTGTCAAAATCTAGACCTAATTGACCATGTTGCTACACTCAACTAAGCACAAGAAGTACAATGCCGCTGACTGAGCGGAGACACTTTCAATAAGGTTTTTTTTCAGTCAACCCAACCCTATAGTCAATTATATCTTCCCAACGTAGAACTGACGATCGATGGGGCAGAAAGGTTTTGGATTGGAGGCCACGTACCGGCAAGCGCAGCGTAGGAAGTCCACACACATGATGGACAGACGACCTGGTCGGTCGACCTGGTGGTGGACAGGTTGCAGGAAACCGCTGGATGTAGGCCGCTTCCATCCGGCCAATCTGGAAATCACTGGGGGAAGCCTATGTTTAACAGTGGACGTCCTATGGCTGTTATGATGATGATGATGATGACTTATTTGTCTCAAACACACATCCATAATTACAGATGCGTATTAATTTAAGACAAAAAGGCATATTGGAGACTCAGCAAAGTTACTATCGCTCTACCTACTCTCTCTTTTATTGTCGTTGCTTCTGAATACAACTTTATGAAATCATTACGTTGGCTTTTGGAAAAAACTTCTCAGTTCACGAAATTGTAAGGATACAACAGTGAATAAAACCTACCAACATAACATTTTTTTTTCGCGACTCAATTAAAAAAATATTCGTATGTGTTTGTGTATTATACGAGTATCTGTATTCTCAATTACTTTTATTAATTAATTTAATTCACTGAACTTTGAGGGCTGAAATATTGAACTACAATATAATGTCCAGTACATACCGTACTAAGTTAAAAAGGTGTTTTTTAATCAGCCTTTTAAATATTAACCCTATATTTTGAGTTTTGAACTTAATGATATCCAAAACCAACTAAACTTTTTTGATTACAAAAAATTCAAAACTAACGTCTTGTTCCATTTCAGGAGGAACAAGAATATGTGCTAACGTACACTTGGCGCGGCTTCGGCTCGGACTGCGAATCGGAAGTGGCTCGCTACCAGGACCACATCATGGCGGACGAGAGGCGAGTGCCCGGCGCGTGCCGCGTCGGCTCTCCGCACACAGACCAGACCGTGCCTGGTACTTTGGATCAGATTGATGGTACGTATCAGTTCCTACTACAAAAAGCCAAAACAATAAGGCATTTGCCTTTTAACCCATTCGCAGACAGTATTCTTTAAACAATAGAAGTTCTATAACTGCTATCTCGGCTAAAGCTGATGATCGTCTTGTTACCCATATCATAATCATATAATTAAGTATTTAAATAAATCATAATAATAAATAATTTAAAATAATTGTGTGCAAGTTTTAAGACTTCTAACTGCATACAATTAGTATTTTATTGTTATGTTCTTGTAAAAAACATGTTCCACTCTGCATAAACTTGTAAGTTTCATAAAGACCGCATGTCAATGAATAAACAAAGCGTCCACTTTCCATTTTCTCACAAAAGAAAATATTCAACGACTCTCCCCGGCAATTTGAATTTTAAAACAATAGCGTGTTGATTGATTCCAATAGTGGAAGTATTGTGAAATTCCAAACAAATAAACAAACACCGTATCTGTCGTTCATTCAATGATTAATAATCGTTTTGTCTTTGCAGGCATCGAACTTAATACGTCGATTAACATTGAAGAGAAGCTAAAAACACCACCGACAGTTATCAAAAGGAAAAAGCCAGTTGACTCTTCGAAATTCAACCAATCCGCTAGGAAATCTAAGAACTGTGCCACATTCTACTTCAGGCATCACGACACGGACTCCGATAGACAGATGATTGAGACAGACGAGAAATCTCAAGAAGAATCATCAGAAGAGGACGAATGGACATACGTTGGCGCTCCTAAAATAGCAAATGAAGATTCAACGGACATCATGACATCTTCAGTCGAGATCCAATGCGAATTGCCTTTAGATGAAAAGAAAGAAAAGGCGCCCTCTCCGAAACCGAAGTTAGAATCATCAACTCCTGATCTTTTACGCGTGGAAAATACCAGATGCAAGGACATTGAAAGACTAGTGATCCAGGCTGAGGAGTTAGTTCAGAAGCAGGCTCAACAAATGGCGAAGAAGAAAGGGTCAAGGACCTTCAAGCCGCTTTTTTTCGAAGAAGAAGGCAAAAATGTGAATAGGAACAAGATGTCACGGATCAAGGAATGGCTCAACCAAAGTTCAGACGGCAAAAACGATAGTAATCAGGTAAGAAAAAAATACACTAGTATATAAAGATACGTTAAAATTATTCCATCAACATTGTAGTTATTGTTAACAACTGTTAACAGCTTACCAACCTTCCACGTAATGTCAAACTCCCGCGACCGATTTTTTACTTATAGTTCAACATATATGGCCTTACTACAAAAAAGATAGACTAGTTTTAAACCAATAGCCATACAATTTGGAATATTGACACATCACACATGTTTCGGTTATGTTACCATACTTTTTAATTGGTCTATCTTTTTTGTAGTAAGACCCCTAGAGTTTAATCAACTCAGAAATTCTGAGGTTTTTTGTAGGGTACCTTTTGACGGTACTCATAAAGAGTTTTGATACAATGATTTGTTTTTTTTTTCTGTTGGGAAATTGTCCTAGATTGTATCGAGAATATGTGTGTAAAGGGCAGTATATCTTTAGCCATCCTATTTAATTAGTTTTTGCGTACTTGACTTATGTCAAGTTATTGCGCTTAAGCGCAGGCGCATAAGGTGGTGGACATTCCTAGGAAAATAAATTAAAAATCTATTCCTCTATGTTCAGTACCTCTTGCAAATTATGTTTTAAAGTAAGAAATGAAATAACTTATCGGACAGAATACAAAACATTTTAGGTATGAAACTTGAATATGTTGCAACGTGAATTACGTGATCTTTTTTGGTTAATCATAACTAAGTTTTTTTTGGTAGCTATTCTTATATTATTTTTTAAATAATACCGATATGTTTCGGTTCCATATGCTGCAAACTATTACGCTAATGATTAGTTAAGTAAATTTTAGCATAAGGAAAATTGCTTAATAAGAAAGTATTTGATCCCGACCGCGTCTAGCGTCTATCACCCCGCATGACGGGCACGGGCTTGCATTTGACGGGCTATTACCATTAATTTGCTTTCTATTGTTAAAGTTTAACAGCTACACTCCGAGACGCCGCTTAACTTTAATGGTTACTTAAGAAAAATCTGTGATAATAAAGTCGATACGAATAAAGACAATTATTGAATGAACAAAAATGTTAATCAAAATTTTACTGTTAATTGACGTCTCTGAGTGCGGCAGTAAGAGTCATCAGCAGTGATCGGAGTAGGTAGATTGATTTGATGTACTTTGGTAGTGCTAGCATAATATGGATATGCCTTTTTTTCAAATACTGATACCAAGAAATTCCGGAATCCCGGAGACATGTCCATACCACATCAGTGTTTGAGATCATTGACCCCAAATCAATCTACCTACTCCGATCACTGGTCATCAGTCGTCATCAGTCAGTCATAATAATCGTTTTTAACACACTTTTTTAGCTTAACTTGTAATTAACTCTCTAATCAAATCTTGAAAGCAGTTATTATCCTACTTGCAACTGACGTATCGATTTTGTATGTAAGTACTTATTTACATTCGAATGACAACACAATAATTTGACACCATCATGCTGATCTGATGATAGATAGTGGAACAGTCAGGAGATGAAAGATAGAATAGTCAGGAGGTAGATAGTGGAACTCCTCAATTACTACTAGTAAAACCTTCGTTTTTGAGCTCATTTGATTCGTAGTAGACGAATAGAATACATTTAAAGGTGTGTTTTGTCTTATAACTATGATATCTTTTTTTTTTGTAATGTAAAAACATTTATTAAGCCAAAATAAAGTTAATGACATTAGAGTTTATATAGTTCTTCATACTCTAGTAACTTGATTTTAACATAGGAAATGTATTTTTTCCTAGGGTACAGAAAATTACGACGCATCAGGCGAATACACCACAGAAAGCGAAGTTGACAACTCGTTGACGTCAGAGGAACGGAACATACACTCCTCAATGGATATGAGTACTTCAACATGCACCGTCACTCCAACACACCACGCTAAGGTAAAATTGACTTTAGTACTTTGTAATAAGTGTTGTTTTCGCTTTGTGTGCCGTCTTTTGTCTTTGTGTGTAATTTAACATTATTGACTTGTTAATATTTATCATTAATTTTTTTGTTTCTAACAAGATCCTTCACAACTAAAATAATACTTCAACACAATATACATTTTTCGTTCAATTACAGCATGTTTGGCGATTTATCAGTCATAATTTTTAAATTCTTTTATTTTCGATAAAGATGTAATAAATATTATGCCTTATCAAAGTTAATTCCACCTATCTTATTGTACCTAGGTATATTATGTATGTTCATATCATGATTTAACTTTGTGTTGCACTTTTGATTACCTTTACAACTATTTTTTTAAGTTATCTGCTTTTTAAAGGTATAAAATTAATGCAACATAAATTCTTTTGATATTCCTTTTCGATTAAAAACAGACACAACATATCCGATCGTAAATATTATGTGTCAATTATTCCGTAGGTATCAAAGTCTAACATAAACATGTCCTTATTGGTTTATCTATACCATGTCTCATATTGTGTACCATAACACCCAGCTTCAGCTTAACCTTTTCAACTCAGGTCCAACTCCGAAAAAAGCGGGGTGGCAACAGCGCACGCCCGTGGTCGGTGTCCTGTCTCTCGCAACTAAGCGGAGCTGTGGCTTCATTGGCCGCCACACCCACCGCCGGCGACGTTGCCGCTATGTCGCATAACATGTCGATATCGGAGTCAGCTCTGAACACGTTGGCGTCGCCCCAGAGAGTGACCCCGGCGAATTCGAACTCGAAACTAAGGGGTAGTTCGACGACAGTACAGGTGGGTGGTGCTAACATGGTGTTAATATTTCTGGTGATGGAAAATAATACTCGTCGACATCGACACAAAATGAGATATGATTCGCAGAAGACTCAGAGGCATATGGTAATTTACTGAGTGCAGTAGGCGGGAACTACCTGAGGCCCAATTCCCGTAATTTGACAATTGTCGCAATCCGGTGTCGATCCGGTCCCAGTAACATTACTATCACAAACGGTATTCTCGTAAACTTTCAATTTGACGTAAAATTATTAAAACTATCCCAATACGACTAAAAACAGAGCAAAAAAAAATCTAATTTTGGTTTCTTCCATTTTCAGTTGCATTACGAACTATAGTTGAATTTTTTAGGTTTAGGAGAATACCGTTTGGGATCGTAATGTTACTGGGAGCGGATCGACACCGGATTGCGACTATTGTCAAATTACGGGAATTGGGCCTCTGATGGTGAAAATGATCTCTTATATCAACATTCCAGGAACTAGGGTATTTTAGTTTGATTAAATGCTTGAACAGTATTATAGTACTACTAGTATTTGCCCGCGACTTCGTCTGCGTTGACCTTACCCGGATAAAAAGTCCTATCCTATGTGTTAATCCAAGCCATGGTCTATCAGTATGCCAAATTTCATCAAAATCTATTCAAATGTTTTTGCGTGAAAGAGTAACGAACATCCACATATCATCACAAACTTTCGCATTTATAATATTACATAATATATAAATAAATAATCTATTATGTAAAAATGAATCTCTATTTCCCTTGGTCGAAATGCGATATCACGCGTGAACGGATGGAACAATTTTGCTAATTCTTTTTTTGTTGTGGTAATTGTTGCCATGCGAAGATTCATTTGAAAGAAAAAAATAAGAAAGTTGCAGTTTTTTTTAAAGGAAAGACCACGCGAACGAAGTCGCGGGCCACAGCTAGTAGGATAAATAAATAGGATACTTTTAGGCCAACCTATTACTTCGACCTTGTTTTGTTTTTTCTGTACAAAGTTTAACGTAAAAACTTTTGTTTTGGAACTGTTCATAATTCATGGTTATAGGCCCCTAGAACAAATAACCTAAATGATTAATTCTATTATTTTTTGTAATAGCGTATATTCTAAATAGTAAGGGTCCGTAACTCCATAAAATACTAAAATACCTTTCAACCACAGGGCCACGTCTCCAGCACGAACACGATGACGGAAGCCTGTACGTCCTGCGTCGAGACGTCGGACAAGCAATGCTGGCTGCGGCGCAAGCGCCTCAAGCTGCGCCGGCACAACTCCACCGCGCGCAGGGAACGCCTGGTCAAGAGCCAGTCCTTCTGCGGCAGGCTCAGCCCTGAGGTGGAGGACAAGAACGAGAGGAGTGCGGCCAGCGACCCGGCTACTAGCAGGAAGGGCAGGTTGGTTATAGGGAAGGAAGACAAAGAGCATAGCTCGAATTAGATATAGGGACGGAGGGTATTTACTCAAGGTATTGACCCAATATATTCAAAAACCCAATTTCTGCCCATTGTTACCATTAACCCGAAAAAATGGCTTATATAAGGTGCTTCATAAATATCGGCAACGGCTGAAACGGGTAAAAGTATTGCTTATATAGATTACGATAGTAAAGAAATTTTATGTCCAGAACATCATTAATTTTTTCATTAAAAATATTATATTAAATAAAGATTTGGCTTTATTCTGTCTCAAACCGTCAACATCTGTCCAAAAATGCTAACGTTTCACATTATATCGCTCCCGCGCAGTGTCAAGGGCGGATGACGAAGTGTGTTATGCAAATTGAAGCAAGTAACAATTTATTTCCTGTCTTTTCGCAAATAATTAATTACCGATCCGGGGCACGTAATTCCTTCACTATCGTAATCTCTAAAGGCAATACTTTTACCCATTTCAGCCGTTGCAGATATTTATGAAGCACCTTATATTGTGCAAATACCCTGGCGGCCTGGGTGAATACCCTCTGTCGTTCATCGCTACCAAGAATAGGTTCCTAAATGCCGCTTCCAATGTGTGCTGTTATCTGCTTCAAAAATACCTAAGTCAGGACACTCATAATTTATAATTCTTTATTTGCTTATAAACATGGTAAACATATAATAGATGTTACAATTGTGTCGTGAACATGTCTTGCCAAATCACTAGGTGAATCACCAAGAGGCAATCAACAGAAATATAGCTTGTACAGGGGCGTGCATTGGTTTCAGATAGGGGTAGGCTGTGAGTGAAAATTGAGTAAATTTGCGTGAAACAGTAGGCGATCTCGCGGCAGCCTAACATTGGTTAAATTGCACAGTAACTATCTAAGTTGCGCGCTTTAGTAAGGAATAAGTACAGGTAGACGACAAAATGGTTACAGAATATTTATTGTTTATTGTTGAATACGTAATTAATAATTATGGTTAGTTGTTCTGTCGGTTTTTTATGAAGGTAGGCTCTGCATAATAGCCTATATTGGATGCACGCCCCTGAGCTTGTATTTAAAGCCTACAAAGAGGTCAGCTTAAAGCTACAGCCAAGGTATCCGTTAGTAACATTGAGCTAAAGTAACCGTATTCAAATTCTGGGCCCTCGGTATATAAAACACGAATGTGGCAGGTAACTACTACGGCATCTATAAATAGAGGATGGCTATTTACTGGATCAGGTAACTCGAACCTAGATGTTTTCAGCAGTATTGTGTAGTCTTAGGCATTCTATCCTAAAATTACCAGCCTAAAACTGCCAGCCAGCAGACCTCCGTAGCCGAGAGGCGAGCATACCGGACTTGGTGTCGCTACCTCTGAGGTTCCGGGTTCGATTCCCGGCCGGGTCAATGTAGAAACATAACTTTTCTATATTGTCTCGGGTCTGGGTGTTGTGGTACCGTCGTTGTTTCTGATTTCTGTAACTCAAGTGCAGGCTACTTACCACAGGATCAGAGGAATGTATGTGATGTTGTCAAATATTTATTTATTTATTCAACTATCAGATAATTTCACTGCTTGCTTTCAAGTGCAAGCGTAAATTATATTATAAATATTAATTAGAATTTTAAACCGATAAACTAGTAGAAGGAAATTACTGCAGTCAAATTATTATTAATTATATAATCTATTATTCTAACAGAACCATTCCTCCTCAGATTTGACACCACATCGACATCAGGAAACGACAGTGATGAAGACCTCCGCAAAAGCATAGAGAAGACCCACATTTCTACTCGAGACCAAGACAGTGCCATCCCCGAACAAAACGAGCAAGAAGCAGTAGCGCCAAGCTTCAAACTTGGCCCGGCAGGTGGAGAAGTCAGGCCACGGATCGCCAGAAGTACCGAGAGGGAACGGTCGTTCTTGGCATTGAGTTTGGGAGACCCGAATCAGTTGTGGGACTTGAGTATGGATAAGGATTCTGATGTGGATAAGAGCGTGACGGCCGGTACTGAAGAACACAGTTCGTTTTCGGAGCAAGCCTGGGACTTTTATCAGGTAAGTTGTCAAAACTTGTTGTTAAAGTAAAGACTAGATTTTATGTAAAGGTCCTGTTAGGAATTTCTTAATAAAAATGTGCCTCATAGTTCTGTTTGTATATTCCTATAGTGCTTTCAAACTAAGTCTTAGTTTAGTCATAAGGTATTAATGTGATTTTTACCAAAGAATTTCTGATGCAAAAGTTTTCCTAGTAGAATCGCGTAGAATTTCAGTAGAATAGTATTACGTGATTGTACCCTAAAGAAGATTTGGCGGGGCTTAGTTAGGAGGCACAAATTCAACTTTTTATATGTGTCAATCTGTTATTTTTAACATTAGGTTTAGATTTAGAATTAGAAAGAAAAATGTATAACCTTGAATGCCATGAGGGCCAACAGATTTTATATTTTCTCTAGTTTCTAGACAGATAAAAACTTATTCATATATTCTAGCATGCTTTAGGATTCCATAGTGTATAATCATCATCATCATTTCAGCCATACAATCATCCACTGCTGAACAATAGGCCTCGCCCATTGACCTATAATGCTATCTTTTGCCATAGTGTACAATGATATCTTTTGTCTCAGGAAAAGTACAATTCCGAGCCATACTCCGAAGCCCCGGACTCTGACGCGGCGCGACGCCTGCTCGAGTTCGGCGACGACTACCGCGCCTTCCTCGACTCGCAGTCGGACTGCTGCTCCAGCCTGTCCGCGCAGCCCGAGCGCGAGCGCAGCCCCCGCCGCCGCCCGCCCGAGCCCCTGCGCGAGCGCAGCCTCGCCCGCCACAGGCGCCCCACCAGGACCTCCCCCGACGAACCCCCCCGCAAACCCAAAAAGTCCATGTCCAGCGCCGAACGCAAAAAGTCACTCCTCGACAGCCTCGAACGCTCCCGCAACAACACCAGCATCGAGTCCAACGATGGCGTGCGCCGACGCAAAACCTCCGACGCCAAAAACAAACGATCGCCCGAGTTCGATCTACTCAACGTCCAAGCGCTCAGTCGAAGGCGACACAGCTCGAACCTGACCAGCGACGAAATCAACAGCTCGTTGGAATACACCGAGGTCAATAACCGCCCGGACATATTGGACTCCCTCAACCGAAGACGGCGAACGGAAAAGGACGGAGGAAACGAGTTACAGAAGATCGCGTTGTCCGAACTGAGACGACGCTCGACCGAAAGCGCGGACTCTGAAGACGAATCGTCCAGTCCGAAGAAGCACAGCCGCCGCAATTGGGGGGAGGACTCCGATTCGGAGTCGGAGGAAGTCCGATCGCTCGTTCGGCGATCCAGTACGCAGCTAGAGACGGTGGAAGCACTGATGGCCCGGCAAGACGCGTCGCCCGACCTTCTCCGTGCATTCGACTACGTAAGGAACCAATTCGATACCGATTACAGTAGTAGCTATACGGAGACCGACGACGATGTCGCTTCGTGCGTTACTCAACGCCCCGCATGCTTTAGAGCTAGGTTGTGTCTAGCGTTAGCCGCCTTTTCGATACTAGTAATAGTTTACATACATCTACAATGACATTTGGCTTGGGCTTGTGTGATATTTATTATTATGTATGTAAGTATACGTATTAAATTCGCTGCGATCGTCAGATCACGTAAGAGCGTGTTTATGGATAAAAGTTAACGAGTGATTGAGCAAACTTTAAAAAAAAAATTTGCGTGTGACAGTTATATACGATGTGGAAACTGCAATACAACGAAAATTGTACAAATTGTAGTATTTACTTATATTTAAAATGTTTAAATTGTAAGTATATCTCTATCTACCTATTATGTTATATCAAAGTCTGACGATCGCAGCTAACGTGCCCATCAGAAAATAATTCTACTAACTTATTATTATCTTATTTTTAAATAATCTCTACGGCAGCTTCATTTGGTCTCAGTTTGACTGGCGAAAGTGATACTGTCCTTAACATTCCTATAATCATATAACCCATTTGGTTTTATTTCCTCAACTAACATTTGCGTTTGTTGTGTGTTTGTGGCTGTATTTTTTTTACTAACTGCCTGTTTTGTTATTCTTTTATTTTTAATATTTTCGCCTCTATCCGGTGATGATAACTTGGTGCTAGGGCAAGTCTAACTAATAGAACATGCTTAAATTAAATAATAACTTATACGCTTATGTACTGTGGTGCAAAGGTACAGAAAGTTTCGGTAAGGAGAATCATTCCGAGTTACCTGTGGCATACGACGATTAAAAAGTAAAATGTCCGTCTGATGGCTGTCACATTTGACGTTTTCGTTAACGTTCAAAAATGTGAGGCGATGGCAATGATACGATAATGAGCGGATAATTTATTTAATTTATGGATATAAGTACCTCAGATAGAAACAAGATTTCTTGTCATTGAGTGATAATAGTTGTACGTTAAATTAGCTTGGTCAATAACATCTCTTTTTATGTTAGCTACTTACATTTCTTACATAATATTTACGTACTTTGTAAATGTAATTTGACTGAACTCCTCAATCTCGGTATACATACTGTATTGTACTTACTATGTTCAATAGGGATAGGTTGTTAATTGATCTTATTTTTATACAAAATGTTAATAGTGCTGTTTGTATAAATATTTAGAAGAATAAACGTGTCAGTTTGAAAATTAAAAATGGAGTTTCAGTCAATTAACACCCTTCTCTATTAACTCAATATGAATGATTAATCAACTGATAGTGCGCATACTTTAGATTAGGTTACACATAGAAAATTATAGGATTAAGAAAATTTCCAAATTACAAAATTATTTTATGTATGTTTGGGCCTATTCTCTTCCCGCTTTCTAATATGTGTTTGGCGATTAATTTCCGATCTGTTAAGCTTAGTTTTCATAGAATACAGTTAATGTAACCTAATTTTAATGTAGTGAAGCTGTATATTTTATTAGTTACCTACAATTTTTAAAATAAAATAACAAATCTGGCATGGATTGTAAAGAGAATGATATTTTAATGTGCATGCGCATAGCAAAACAAATGATAAACATGTGTTCATTTTGAGCATACGAAGTGAGTGGAATTTGATATTATTATTTGTTGAACCGCTAGTTGAGTTATTGCTGTGGCCAAAGTAGAAATAGTTTGCGAAAAAGTCAATATCGTTTTTTATTTATTAATTAATGAACATTTACGTTAGTAGTAAAGTTTAACCATAATTGAAAAGGCAATGGCACAGAGCCATACAGCCAGACTTCAAGAATGCTTAACATTTTAAAATCCAAAGCCACTTTTATATTATCAAAGTATTCGTGCTTTGGCCAGTCGTGGAGTGTTTTAGGCCAACTTTTTTGTTTTGGTGCGCAGACGGAGATTGTGACGAGATGCCGCGAAAACATCAATTTGCTGGACGCAGCGTTGGCCGGTGGGACACTATCGCCGGGATTGCAAAGAGACGTGAGAGGTTAGTATTTACATAGATACGTACTCGGGTTGTAAAAAATAGGTCGATTAAACATGAGTTTCAGATTTTTTACACTAGACTAAGGTGCATAACAATGTCGGAGCCCACTTGTAGAACGTTTTTTAATCGAAAATTTGATCTAAACTTGGTTTAAAACGACTGTATCTGACACTTTGTTTAATGTTTAAAGTTGACAGAGGTATAATAAAATTTTAGCTGAGAATTTTTTTTTGAAGAAAAAAAACATTTATTTTATCATAAAACACCAAATCAACAATACAATAACTATTAAAATAAATAACTAAGGTTGAGGTTTAGTTTAAATCTCAGTCGTAGGTTGAAGGTTGTGTCTAAGTGGGTCTTAGTACATACTATGATTCTATGGATCAGTAAAACGGCTTAAGTAACTACCTCCTGTTATAAGTTCGTAGCTACTATTATTTTTTAAACTTTATAAAATAAATCATTGATTTTATTCGCCTGGGCTATAATTATGTAGTTAACTCAAAACCACTTTACAGCTCCTAATATATTATTATAATTTAATTGCTACTGTCCAATAAAAATGCTACCTATTAAAAAGGCAGGTAGTAGGATGAATCGTTAAAAAAATACGGTATAAAAATAACTGGACTATAAACCTTAAAGAGGAAAGGTGTCAATTCTGCAGTGCAATTGCATTAACAACGGTGCAATGAATGCAGATCTCGTTACTCAAAAAATAACAGGTTTCTTGCAAAAATGCGTTCGCGGTTTGCGTCTCCGCTCGCTACATACTTGAGACCGGTTTCTGAACGAATCTTTGTTTTAATGTACCCACCAACTCAGTCGTGATCAAGGCCAGTCCATATTTGGATCAATAGCTTGTTTAACAAATCGATTTCGGTGTACTGGTTAAATTTTGAGGTGGGATTTATTGGGTTTTTTTTTAACGGCAAAACGTGATGGCGATTTTAATGGTCGATTTCAGCAATTAAGTCAAAACAGATCGATCAAAATACTACTTATTTTTGCTAACCTATAACGAGAAATCAAGGTTTTATCCATCAGAGGGCCTAGTGTTGTGAGTGTTATCAAAATCTACGAAGTACCATAAGTAACATTAGAAATAAATGACATATTCGTATTCGGTACCAGGTTAATTACACGAAATTAGTATTTTATATCGAGACACGGATCTCGTCCTTTGATGTCATATTATAACGTTTAATAGTCCCTAACGAAAGTTCATCAGCAATCAAAACATGCAACGTGGTACCGTTTACACGGTTAGGGTTGACTCCGCTATAGAATTTACAATATATTTCGTGGGGTTTTCTCTTATTCAGTCATACATACACTGGATAATTGTCAAAATTAACTGACTAGTTGGTACATACCAGGTCGAAAAAATTATTAGATTGTTGTACTTAACACAATTATGTAAATAAAACTAAGACAAAGGTTGCATGCTTAGTATTTCATCAGTCTAGTCAGAATGACTGGTTCGCGAGAGTGGATTGATATTACCTAGCAAAATCTAGATGTAGAACTGTCTGTAGAGTGCTTTGCAATATTGTACCTATTGTATGTTGTGAATTTAGAGTCTATATAGCTAAAAATCGATAGATTACTCGTTCGAAATTATTCTGAAACTCTCAATTCAGAACCCTTCGATAGCGAATTGACATCCGGTAATTCACATGACACTAATGTTAAATTATATAGTGTCACGTGGTTTTCCGGACGACAATTTGCCACCGAACGGTTCTGAATTGGAGGCCTGATATTCAAGCAAGACTTATGGACGAGACTGATGAAAAAATGATCGTGCAACCCTACCTTTGGACCCGGAAGCGGCGACACGGCAGTGAGCGCACGCCCACTTCAGCTCATCTATTTCTGCCAACGAAAGCGGAACCATCCCGAGCGGCGCGGAATCGTGGACACCGTATTTTATTTTTTGCTAAGACACGCTCGAAATGTGCAATTTGATTACGCTTTTTAGATGGAACAGAAAGTTACTAAATTAATTTGTATTTTACGGTTATCGTTCATTTCTCTTGAGATCGGTCACCTATAGATATAAAATCCACCGATCTACAAAAATGGCTTTGATCGCCAGTTCATCATAGATCATCTAGACTTATGTGCAGGCTGACTTTTTATTATCACCATCCTGTTTTTAATACAGTTAACAATAAACTCATAAATGAATTACATACCTACTTAAATAAACAACAATTATTTTGTTTTTTTCGCGATTAACAAAAAAATTTAAAAATGAAAAGAAGATTACTAAAGTCCAAGTGCAACTCGAACAAAATGTCTTCGAATCAAACTCGAAAACTTTTGTTTAAAAAACATCGTTTCGTAGATAAGTTTTTCTCCAAAACATCATGTATCAGTATAGTTTTAAGTAAAGAGACAAAACAGATTACCTGCATAGGTACAAAAAAGCAAAGTTTCTGAAAGTAAGAACTTAAACGTGTTCTTAATTGTTTTGAAGGTTAATTCTAAGTTTACACCCCATCTATTTTTGTCCCATACAATTCTTAATTCCTTTATCTTTAAAAACCAGATGCCACTTAAGAGCCACTTAACAATAACAAATGGTTTTCTAAAAATAATGATACAAAAATAAACTCCCTTTTTATTACATTAATGGTCAACATACTGGAATATAAGTACGTAGTAAAACTTGTGTAATATCAAGAATAACATTTACCTAACTATTGATTACCTATGGTTGGAATATTATAAGGTCGTATGTCCTTCAGGTCAAAGTTATAAATGTATGTATTGCTGGTATTACCTACTAAGTCTTTAACTGTCTAATAGACACAAAACAAAATCTGTTGTTTGGTCGGGGCTCACCGACATTTAATCTCTCATTCAGACCCTCGTGTCAATTAAAGTGTAAATGTGTCATTGTTTTTTATTTTTTTTGGTTTTTGTGTCTTCAGTTTTTCCAATGCATTAAAATATATAGTTAGTAATTCTAAAGCCTTTAGACTAAAGGTGCTAATGTTTAAAGCTACTGTTCGTCTGGTTCTTACCATATCTTAATGCATAGTAAGTAGTTGGCTTAACAAATATTTGTGAAGATGACGATAACTATTATCTTTGCTCGTAGTTTATACAACAAAGCAATTTTAATGCAGTGAACATGTACATAAAAGGAGATATTATATATTTGTCTTTGTGTTGCTGATTGTTCCATTTATACTACATATTTTCTTATTACAAGTTTTGATTAAACATTAATCCAACAACCGTAACCATATCCATTTAAAAACTACTAACGTCATCGTTAAACACACATTGTATTGACTTGTGTCAAATTTTACCTCGCTTGTTGTCAATATACTCAACTTATTAGCAACTAAATACTCAATCACGTCTAAATATGACATCACCATTGATGAAAAATGAAAAATAAATATCAATTCTAGAAGCACTAAGTTAAATTCCTATGTCAGTGTTTGTGTATGTTTTCGGCATATCAGTCGTGATCAGCGAAATGGTTTATTTTAATAAAATTGTATTTTATTTTGATGGAAGAAATACTTGTCCAGGGCGAAAAAGTAAGTGGCACTCATTTTTTAAATGTATTCAACAATTAGTATTATAGTACCTACCTACCTATGCGTAAACAAGTACAAAAAAGTTCTACAAGTTAACTATCATCATAACACAATTCATAACAAGGCTTTTTAAAAAAACGTTGCTCTATATTTTATTGGTAAAATAAAACGATGGGAAAATTCCAACATCTCTCTTAGATTGCTTATTTATTATACTGTTTAGTATAATATGAAATCAATGTTTTGTTTGATTAATCGACAACAATTTACGTTTTAGATTAAAATTACCATAAAAAATATTTCCTTTTCTACAAAAAATATATGAAAGCAATAATAATATTGATGTTATTTGATTGTCGATTACCTAATCAAATGCAATTAAACATGTTTATAATAGCGTTCTATTTTCTAGGCAAGGTTAAATTGACTGAAGCGACTTACATAATGCAAAATGGCGAGCGTTGCATACTTTGGCATTGCCGCCAAGCATTGTCGTGATAGTAAATAGTAACTGATATTTGCACTCTTAATGCCAGCCAAACCAAGGCCAAGAAGCGCAAACAGAAATAAATAAGAGACCAAATATTTAATGGATGCTCAGTCTATTGTTTAACCTTTTTGTATTTAAATAAGTAATACTTAGTTAGTCTTAAGGCGCACAGAATTTGTTGCTTGTGTGACTTTTTTACGCATTTGTTCGCGGGATAACGATATTTCTCAGCTATTCGTTAAACTGATTCACTTCAATTTGTCAATTGCAGAAACACGATTCGTTAACTTTTTAACAGAAAAAAATATCGAAGAAGGACCTCTTTTAAAACACAGATTTAAAAGCGGTCCTGCCTTTTAAAAGGCAAACTTATAATTGATTACTGTATGATGTGTGCGACCATTTCTAGAGGTGGTGCATTTCATGATATAGTTATCTTTTAACCCGTTTAATGCCACTAAGTTTTATCAGTAGATAAGTCAAAATATGCACTTCAATAAGCTAGTTAGATTTTTTAAACTTAATTGTAGTTTTAAATTAAAACGAAAAGAATGACGTATACTTACCTACTTCGGTACGTTAATTATATGATGTGTCGATACGTCGCCCTACCCCGTCAGGCCACGGAAACGAGACAGTGGAAATAATTTTATTGTTTAAGCTTGATATTTTAAACGATTTAATCGTAGACTTGAAGAAAATATGAATCTATAAATTGGGCAGAGAATTTAAAGTAGTTAACAATATAAGGCAAATATACAGTGCATTAGTAGGTACTGTGTTTTTTAAAATCTTCTACAAATAAAAAGACTATGATTAAACAATGATCTAATTTTTTTTTTAATAAGACATTTTTATAATTGTCTAAAAATTACAATTATAGTAAAAACGTTTCTAAAAATATTTAATTACAATTAACTATTGCACAACCCTCTAATAGCAATCTATCAAAGGGTTGTACCAGGGCCCGTGCTTATTTTGCGCATTGTCCTTTCCTCAATCAATTTTCTAACCAACTAAAGTTGAACACGTAAAGTTAACAACGTTAACAAATATCAGTCGAGTTCATGTGTTAAGTTGAAAAGATAATTAGATGACCAAAGTAAAAAAAAACTCTTATTTTTAACTGACCAACTTAAGGTATCGCCTACCTACCGTACCTATAGACTAAGGATTTGATGACTTTAGTGATAAATAATGACATGCAACTAAAAATAAATAATTTTGATTAGTTACATAGCATTATTAGTAGGTACCTACTTATATCTAACTATAATCGACATAGATCTTCATCATTGTTTTATTGTACTTCCAATATAATTGATATGCCTCAGAACCAGATCTAGACAAGGCGCCATTGTATTCCGACTGCATTTGTTTTACCGTTGCATGCGATAGGATTATCGGAGTGACATACTGCATAGTAATGATGCACGTGCAACCTAGTGTTTGAAACTTCATGGTGGAAAGGTTTTGTTTGTTTACCATAAGTTGGAACGGAAACCTCCGAAGCTGTTGCCGAGCCTGTTTTTCTTAGCAATTTTATTATATTATTTACCAATGAAATGACTTCAAAACAAAGATCAAAGAGCTAAGTCGAGATATTTTTTGATGAATAATTAATTAAAATTCTCAACGCACCATAATTAATGCGATACACGCAAACTTTACGTCATTACTTTTCAAAAACTAATAATTATATTTTTAAACAGAGATCGGGTGATAGCTTTAATGACCGGGATATTATCCTGTCGAATTTTCCTCACTCGCAACTGACAGCTGAATTAAAATTAATATGTTTACCATAAAATACTTATAAAACGTAATTGGTGTCCGGACCCTACAATTTGCATAAGGCTATGGAGTCCCGATAATGAATCTAAACGTAGTCCATCCATACAAGCACATTAGGGTTGTCACATTAAAATTTTACTAAACGAACTACGGAAACCGGACAGTTGAGTAATACCTATTAAAAATGCAAAATTGTTCGTAATTTAATGCATAAGTTTTCTTTTGATTTAAAGTAGGGAACAAACAACAACCAAACGTAGCCATTAAGATTTATTAAAAGGTCAGGCAGGTTAAAGAAATTGTCAGGCAGGTTAATGTTTTGACAGTTGGTTCACTAAACAGGCCAAAGAGTGTTTTGACTAACTTTTTATAAGCCACTGTTTAGGTAGATAGTTACTCATTAGACGTGCGAAAAACTAGTTAAGCTGCAGTTGAAATGCAACCTTTGATCCTTCTAAAATTCAGTTCCCGGTCCTGTCGGCGCCACCACAAATGGGTTCGCCGTTTAGTAGGGTCTGCCTTACGCACTCGACAATGGCCCGACCACGCCCGCTAGTGTGGGGCCCGACACGTACGGCTGATACTTTAAATATTTGATGGCACTTGCAAAGATTTAACCATAAAACTTAGTTTGCAACAGCTTTTAATCGGTAGTTGGAATTTAAAACCAATGTATTTATTTATCAAACACCTGTTTTATATTTTGGTTAAGGTTACATAATAATTAACCTGTTTTGAGCCCCTATTTTAACCCGACTAGCTTAGGCTAGTGTAAAAGGAAAGGCTAGGCTAGGAAAATAATGTGTACAGTCGGCCAAGAAAGTGGTCTATCACCCTAAGGTTGAAAATCATTCGCGCTTCATAGAACAACAGGGTTGATTTTCCCATGCAAAAATATTCTGACAGCTACTAATCACTCTTTGTCATATTACGTCAAAAACAAATACATAATTTGTCATAATTGTGCATCTCTTTCATTGTTAAAAAGGTAATAAGTCGATGAGTTCAACCTTATCGCTATTTTACTGACACATAAATTTTTGTCAAAACTGGTAGACCACTTTCTTGGCCGACCGTACCTACAGTTTGATCCGGATGCTTGACCGGACAAAAAGCGTCAACCCTATAAATACCCTGGCTCACGGTTGATCGAAAAGGCAGGTAATTACTATGACAGACACATACGCAGCGCCATCAACGATTTCCAAGGCATTCTTTCAAACGTTTATCGGAACTTATTCCAGTGAAACGAGGCTAATGATGTGAGTTCAATGTGTTTTGCCACAATTACTAGTCTAATTAATACGTTAATTACAACAATACTAATTAAACAGCAGGTTTAGGTCGTAGTATGCAAATTGAATAGAATTAATTTAAATGTCTTTGGTAAGCAATGACATGATACTTTTTTGTATAGTTCATTTAATGTATAAATGTAAGAAAGTAGGTACTTTAATTATTAAATAGGTGTTTTTACAAATTCATGGATAACTATATGATAGGTGGTAAGTAATTCTTTTTTTTTAGTTATAAATTGAGGTTTTTTAATTAAAATTACACTGCACTCAAGTCCTCAAAACCCTTATTTACTTACACTTTACTTACATTCTTTTTATTGTTATTATAGGTACTATGTGTCAACAACACACGTTTTCCAACTATTTAAAGGTTAATGTTTTCATTGCATGGTTACAAAAATCTTACTTTTTTGTGTAAATAACGTTTCTTTATAATAGTAGGTAAGTTTAAACAGTATTTAAAAACAGTTTTATTTCCTAATTTTACATTTCTGACGTCACCTTTGGAACAATGTGGGTCGCAAATTGACCCTTCTTTCTTTGTTTGTCATTACAAGACCGTGACTAATCTAAATATAATTCTTAGCCAATGGAGTATTAAATCGTTTCTTAACAGGGTATCGTTTCATACTTACTGCGTATAGATAATTTTCCAGCGCTGCAAGCGATTTGTTATCAGCTGTTTGTAATCGTTTTGTGTGTTGTTACAAATCCAAGCGCTGTAACAGCTGTAAGTGTGTTCGTCAAAAAGCGAATACATTTAGGTGGACCGTAGATGAAACTCGCTCTTCGCGAGTGACGGTCGTGCGGCGAGTTTATTTTTAATCGCGACGATCGTGTTGTGTATACCAACCTTTTTGTGTTTCAATGCGAGTTCTTTTCTTTTTGAAACTTTAAAAAAGTAGTTTAAAAAGTTTTCTCGCGCGAGAAATTGGACTGGATGCGCACGAGTGAGTTCACACTTTCGCTGCAAAAGTGGTTGCGTTTTTATAGTTACTGTCACGTTTCGCAAAATACGCGTTACAATATTCGGATAAATAATAACATCGAGTGTATAGCGTTAATTTTTCGGTAAAGTAATATTGTTGACTGAAAACTTGTGACCTAGCCAAGGTCAAACATTTGCCAGCTGTGCCCACAAATCTAAAAGCAAACTATGTAAACAATGTCTGTGTTTTAGATTTTACTGCACGTTTAATTTACAACACAAAACCGGAACTCTGAAGTGAAAATGGATGTGATTCATGGAGAAGGTTTGTTATTCGATAAATGTTTTCAAAATCTCATTGTAGTTATGATCATTATTAACATTCTGGATATCACTTGAAAGTTTATGATACTTACACTAGTTTTGAATATGTGCCCTTAAATTCGTCGAAGCAAACTAGCAACTTCTCGCGATTTCATCCACACAAAATGTCAAATTAGCCATTCAAACTTTCATCCCCACTTCAACCTCATAAGGATTGGTTTTCGACAAATTCTTTCAAAATTCAGTTTAGTCCTACACCTCATCACTATTGGAATAGCTACGATGTTAGAATTTCGTGCTTCTGTTTTTATTAGTTAAGAAGATGAATGAATACTTTTAACGTCCTTTAAATATTGCTATTATCTGATAAGATTATTTCCTATCATTACTTACTTACGTAACGACAACAATGATTCCGATACAATCGTAAAGTAGGTAGGTACTTGTTACGTTACAATACTGTTATTATTACTCGATCAAATCGTTTCACAATTATATCAGGACTATGGTTAAAGCATAGTTAGATCGCATTTTTGTTAATTCACCATTTCGTAATGCACAGAAGCCGGTTACACAACTAGTTTCTCTTTGTAAAGCCAACAATAATGTACATTGCATTGATCATTCGTCATACTTATGCTATAGTAAACTGAGGTTTTAGTAGCCATAAATCTTTATTAGTATTTATTTCAAGAATATTCATTTAATAACCCGCTTTTACTGTCGGTTTTCAGTGAAAGACGTAAGATATTCAATCGATAAGTTAGCTTTATTCAAACGCAACCTAATCACGTAGGTAACTGTTATTTTTTTATTATTTTCCTCATAACGGCGGTGTTGATATGAAAGTTTAATATTAAAATGCTCTTTATTTTTTTACTTACCTACACACATATCTATTATTTATTCAAGAATTTATTTTTGTATTATTATGATTAGTACACGGTCGACATAATTTATACAAAAGTCTTAATGTGATAGAGCGTGATGTTTGACGTCATTTTTTAGTAATTTGTTAGTTAATGGGACAATAACTTTTCAATGTTCTTTTGTTTACCAAGTTTTGTAAAACTTGTACTTACTGTCATCGTGAAATGTAAGTTTTCTATTATGCGTCCCATTCTTGTAGCCACCAAATGAAGCATTAAATAAATATTTAATACGAAGATACCGAAAAGCGATCCACGATAGATCTGCATGTGTTTTCTTCGCTTTTAAATTGTTCCAACACTTACAACAAATTCTTGTAGTAACCAAATGAAGCCATAAATAAATATTTAATCTTTACTGAAAGCCGACCCACGATAGATCTTCATATTATGTTTTTCTCATTCTAATTCTTCCAACATTCACAACAAAACCCGAACTACGGAGAGCCTGTAGTTGTAATATGGTGACTTGGTGATATAATCTATAAACATTTGATATTCAATTGTATCATAATGTTCTATACACATTCATGAAGGGTACAAAAACGTATGCTCTCGTTACATTATTTTGTTTGTACCCATCTTTTGTACACGTACCCTGCGTTGTTACATACAACTTCAAAAATTGTATGATGCAGATCTACTATATCTATATTATGCAAATGTAGAGCTTGACCTGTAGCTGTGTGTACTAATTCGAACCCGCAACCACGAATTTAGAAATGTCCCGTACTACAGACTAAAAGACCGTTTACTAATATTTTGATATGATATTCTGAACTTTGAGACTTATTTGTTTTATTATTTAAAACACACTTTTTCGTCATCTTTATTTGCGTCACATTTATCGCTATTTCTATTAACATAAACGTCATCAGCACTAGATTAGCAACATTTTTAACCATAATTTTACATAACACGTTACTATCATAGACCAAGGTTTCACCACACGTGAAAGTTTTTTCAAAGTTGCGGTCTTGATTCTAGACAATTTACGCCACAGAGATTGCATGCGTTTATAATACATATTTTTATTCTTTTTATAGACACGCTGCATTATTTTTCACTGATAATTTAATCCGTTTGACTTCAAACTTTCACGTCCATGTAAAATCAGCATAAGAAATTTATGCTGTTTTCTAAATTAATAATGAACCACCAAAAAGAAGACTTGTTTTACCAACATGCATTTCGGACTCATAGATTCTAAATAAGATCACAATATCTACAGTTATGCTGGTTGTGATACTGATGTATTACTTTTTTAAATATCTGTCTGTTTGTCCTGGTTAGTAAATATCTGACCAGTAAACTGTAAATAACTGCACCGTGTATTACCTTCACAGCCATAATTTATTCTGCATTAGGCATACGCAACTCATCTGCACTTCAATCAACTTCAAACTGGCCTCAATTTGTTTAACAATTACTCCTCAAGACGTGTTGTTGCTATGCATAAGAATATTTGTTACAATTTTTTCTGGACCTTCCTTAGATCTTTCTCAGTTAGTCATAATCATAATGTATAGCAAGCACTTTACTGATTTTTATTTTAAATAAATAAATGCGGTTATTTGCCAGAACTAAAGGTATAAAGGTGTTAACAATATTCTAGGTATCTCCAGTATTCAATCTGCATGCAGTTGTGCAAATTCTTTTCGTCGAAAAATTTAATGATTAAAGATAAACAAGCCTAAAAATATAATAAAGAACATTTTAGAAAATAGTTTAAAAGATACATTTGAGCGATTTTAAATTTTCCATAGTTAAATAGGATTACAATAATCTTTTTTTAAATTAGTAACTTGTCAGACGTATGTATCCTGCGTATAAGTATTAAGTTTAATAACAATTAGGTTATTCATTTTGAATATCTTAGATTTGTAAGTTCGTATGGAAGGCCCAAAGAAGTAAACGCTCTTAACACGGATATTCTTGAGTTCATCGTTCCCATACGCCTCCGTCACCGCGTGAGATCACGACCACTCCTTTTAAAGAGCTTATAAAGTTATAAAGAGGTGCATTAGGGATACAGCTGAATCTTAAAATTTTCCAACCGTATCTCTCTGTGTATATTTTAAAGTAATAAGCATAAATAACGTCTTGCTTCCAAGATTTTTATTCAACGTTACCAAGTAACTCATAATTTGCAATTTGATGGTCATCCATTGAATCTACTATAATTATACTTATTTGTTTAAACTTATCTTTTAGGAATTCGTTTTTGATCTTCTTTATGTATAAGAACTTCCAATCTCTGGTCAACTATTTGGTCTTACCATTTTAGTGGCCGGCTTCCAGTTGAAATAGGTTTCTGTTGTTTTCATTTTTGTGTCAGCAGCTACTGGCTAGAGAGGACTGTGCCTAAAACTAGTTGACCTCAAATACCCTCATTGTTAGTCGTCCCGTTTTATCCCCTTTCTCAATGGTCAGAACAATTGTTTACCTCCATCGTGTCTTTGATACGAATAGAAAATAGCTGAGGATCGGGTTCAGTGGCGTGTATTGGCCTATGTCTAGTAGTGGACTGTCGTGGGCTAATAATGATGATAGTGACTCTTTCACACATGTCATTATCAGAACCAGTGAGCCCCAGCGCACAATTGCTGCCATTCACACAGAAATTGAATTAATCCTGCTTAATTAATTAATGTAGACGATGAAAAACAAGTTAATTGGTTACTTAACGCTCTAAAACCACCATCAAAGTTGTCTTGAATAAGTTTCGATAAAATTATTGACAGGATGTGATGCAACTCATGCAACGCTTGACAACAGGAAATTGCCAAATCAGACGACAGCTGTCAAATGTAGGTTACCTTTGACGTATAAGTAATGTAATGACCATCAGTCTTTCTGTCTTCTATCTATGAGTGTACCAGTTCTTGTTCATGCCATTACCAGTTCTTGTTTATGCCATTACCAGTTAAGTTTGATCATTTTCGGTGTATTAATAAAGTAGGAGATCGTAACTTCAAATGTTAATTCGTTTCCGTTATTTGGATTCGGTGTTTCTATATTTTGATTACATAATTAGATTCTTACTAGTCGTTTTTGACTATGAGAAATAGGAAAACAGTCAATATATTTTCATCTGAAAACATTATTTTTATCCGTAAAATAAATTTAAAACCTATTGTCGTCCAGTTAAACAGTATTTTTTCGCAATTATCACGTCACGATTAAGGACCACTTGAGTGAATCTCTCGATCTTTTTACATTTGGGGAGATATTGTTTGTACGTTATTTTCCTTAATTAAAGCTACTCACGTCACGACACCTTTACGTTTTTAAGACAGAAATCTCCAATTCTAACTGCCCGTTTGACCTCAGTCTGCCAGGTTTCCGTTCTGTCACAATTGTCTGGCTTTCTATTTAGGTCTGGTGTAATTGTATGTTCCAAGGCAATTCGGTTTTGGAACGAGCCATTTATATTATACGAAGGGGAGCTGAAGAGGGCTTTTCCTATACCTAAATGTAATTTAAACATAGCCTACATACTTTAACTGGTAGCAAATTCTCCTTAAATCAGAGTATTCCATAGCTTGGTTACAAATTTTATTCCAAAATTATTATTCCATTACTTTTTTGGGCTGACTTTTGGCATTGTTTGGCTTACCTTAATCGCTTATTGCATTATTACTTGAACCTTGTTTTGTTATTTCTGTAGGTAAATAGAGTATTTAGCTATGAAAGTAGCGCTGCGTGCTGATTTCAACATTCTTATATTTTATTTTATTTATAATCATTGTCATGTGCGTCTAAACAAAACATTTTAGACAATACAGCGACCGGTGAAATTTTTGATATGGCATTGGTACACAATTTACAGGTCAGGGTCAACTTTGCGACTCTTTTGTGAAGATTGGTAATAATAGAACAAATTGGAATGGTTTACTTGCTAAATAAATCATGTCACAAACTTGAATGTTACGCAGACGAATTGTAAAACCGAATACTATCTGAAAAGGTGACGTCAGGATCTAAAAAGTCAAGAAATAAGGCACAATAAAAAAAATACTTATGATATTACCAATTTAGAAAGATTTAGAGGTTTTGTTAAAGAATAAGCTGGTATAAAATATCCGACCCATCAGACCTTATTTGGAAAGATGAATACACCAAATAGTTTTAATACCATTAATTGTCACCATGGCAACGACTCGAAAACAATTATGGGAGCCAGAAGGGTCTCCGAAGGGTCGTTATCATTTGAGTTGACTTTAGCGAACTAATAAACCGATTTGTGTGAAACAGATTTTTTGTATTTGTGTAGGTATTTAAATTATTTAAAAAAGTGGATATTTATGTTGCTGCAAGGTACCATGGTTGATGATTGATCTTTTTAACCTGTGTTGATGTTTACATGAAAGTGGAAGCCCCAGACGCCATGTGAGTGATTTCACTTGCACAAGCTTACGTGCACGTGCAATCACCTTGACAGTTTGAAAACTGAGAAACGCAGTGTCTGGGCCGTTGACATCAGCAATCATACAAGCATGTCATTACTACTTCCTATCATTTGTGCAATAGAAATCTTTAACAGCTTGACAAGACGCGAGGCAAAAGCTAGAGTGGTTACATATGTCATCAAGGATGTCCAAATGCTTACTGCGCTGTATCGAACACTATGCAATTAAATATTACCTTTCTGAATACTGCTACCTGGTTATTTCATTTGCATCTAGCGCCCATGACTACTGGACTAATTTTTTGTGAAAGGTAAGTAATACTACTTGAATTGTTGATTTATGCTTACCTCATGCAACCGAAAGTTAAACGCGTTTTTATGACAACCGTCTTACAATTTTACCTTTTGTATAATTGAATATCGCATTCTACACATTCTACATTCGACACTAGCAAATAAAGTAGGGGGTAGCCAGATCCTCTATTTATCTAGTTTTATCTTGTAGTTGTCAACACTAGACTATCTATAATATTATACGTGTAACCTACTGCTAGCAAAATTTGCCTTGCAAAATAGTCTGGTTCAGTCAGTACCCTATGCGTTCTTTCATCGTATGTAAATCTTACTCCTTTTTATTCTGTCAACTCGAATACATCGTTAGCATCAAGTCGCGACTCCTAAAAAGGGAAACGATCCATTGAATCGATGTGTTCAAAAGATCCGAGATCAATACTTGTCCTTCTTTACTTTATGGTAAAACTTACCAATTCAATGGTAACTTGTTCAGGGATTTGTTCTGGGACCACATCTGTAAGTTATAAAATATTATCTTACGCATTTCATGGAAGAGAAATCTGTATTATGTATCATACTAAAATGACTATGATTACGGCTATCCTACATTGTAATAGTAAGATTTTAATGAAGTGATATTAATAGCTCTATCTAGGTGTCTTGTGCAAGAATAGCCTTATAACTAAATTAGCTCAATGATGCGAATCTATATTAATAGATCTCGTACTGTCACGATATCGTCTTAATTGAACGTCTTTATTGCTATTGTAGTAAGTATATTCTAAATTATATTCCTTGTAACTGGCATAAATTGCATCTAACACTCTGTTAGAATTTTTAGTTTTTTCCGATCATTCTTGCTTAGAAATTGCCAGAGTAATAATTACATAATTAAGCTTATTAAGACGGGCTATGATTTTCTCATCTAGTGACGTATCGCCTTTGTTGTGATTAACCTATTAATTGTGTTTGGCAGAGGATAACGGTTTATCAGACCGGCCATTCTAGTTTATACCGCTACGTTTTAATTCTTTGACATGGAACAAGCTACATTTTATGTTGCTTCGAACACTAGTTTTATTATTACCTTCTTTTTCTTTACGTTAACATGACATCATTGCTGTAGGTGCAGTCATTCATTGGTGATGGATGATGAACCTGTCTCTACCTAAACTAGATAGATTTGTATATGTAATAACTTACTTAATTTACCTTTAAGTTGCAATTAGTTTAAAAATCTCCTTCAGTAATGTCTGAAATAAAATACATGTCATTTCATCGTCTGATAAAATGGGATAATCTAATCTGCACAATTTTGTATGGATTTGATATGGCTCATAAAGTAATCGGTTGTAGGACAGCTTAACCAAATTGTTTGGATTGCAAAAGCATTTCTATAACTGCCATTGCCTTATTATAAAGAACTAAAGTAATTAAAGAATACATTACAGTTACGAGTATAACATTAGAAAAAACATAACGCTAGAAAAGATGAAACTACCATTTTGGTATGTGCAAAGAAGACCGAATATCTTATCAATAATAATTACATGACTCATTTGTTTCTTTTCCTTGACATAAGATTACAGAGCTGTGACCACAGTTCCAGTTACATAAATACTATTATTTGTAAGGTAGAATTATTTCAAACTATTATTGTCCTACAAAATCACTTAAAGATATACTTGTATCGAACCAAATGATTATTAGGTACCTACACACATTAGTTTGCTTATCTTCAAGTTCTGTTAATTTTATGCTCTGCATTTCCTCTCTAAGTATCTAATAAAGTAGATAAGTAACAGTAAGTGAGACTATTATCTGAGTCAGTTTAAAAGCTTAAGTGCTTAAGGTAGCTACAAGAATTTCTCTGTCTCCATTATCTTTACGAGCTCCAGATTTGCGGTCAGCTTTTTGTATGACGACAACCGTTTATCTCATGCTCGGTACATAATAATTATATGAATTGTATCGTGTGGCAAAAAGTCAAGAACTGTTCAACGTAATTGTAGGATCAGGGCACAAATGTTTAATTTTTTCTACAATTACGAGATGCCTAGTATTTAAACGTAAAGAAGTCAGTGCAGTAATTTTTAGGAAAATAATGACAGTATCAAAAGAGCATCTTTTTCTACTATAGTGTCTTATTATTTTATCAAATGAATTGTGTGGCTTTTGTAAGCTTTGCTATTTAGATTTATACTTCTTCTGATAAACTTTGTGTTGTTTTGGTATTTAAATTGTTGACTTGTTAAGTTATTACAATTTACAAGTAGGTAAATTTTGTACGTTGTTAATAGTTCCAGCCAACTTAAAAAAGGAGGTTCTCTATTCGTCGCATTCTTTTTTTTATCTACTTGCAAAATATGCTACGAGTATAATAGGTACCTACTCACTAATCTGCCAATCATGATCTTCATAAATTTACTCGATATTACGAGTCTAGCCGCCCTAGCATGATCACCAAAACACGATATGATATAGCGATTTATCAACACAAACGGTCAATTTTTTTACAAATATGATAGATTTTGCACTGTGTTGATTTTTTATCAAAAGAGCGATCATACAAATTTAACATTATCGATATCTTTCATATTTAAAAAAAAAATTGAGCGAAAAAATTGATCGACTCAAAGTCGATAAATCGCTATATCATATTATATCGTGTTTTGGTGGCCATGCTAGGGGGGCTGGTAGTGCAGTTCTTATAAAAAGATATAATTGCTCAATCCTGCTACCTTTCAAGAACTTTCAACTTAAAACAATGACAATGCTGTTAAAATTAAGACAGTAAAAAGTGAAATTATAAATGACGCAACCACAGAGGCGGACAAATAACTCGCGTGCATCCAAGTTTTGTGATTAGGTAATAACCATTATTTCCTACAGAAAGGTTTTCCACGGTTTCTGAAGTAATTGATAATCATCTTCGTTCTGTCAATAACATCATCCCACACGATTGTTCAGACGCCGAAGGGACGGGCGATGAACTTTAACAATAGACTGATGTGCGCTATAAGAGTGATATAATAGTGAAATAAACTGTATTAATGAGATACGAGTGAAAATATTTCAAAATGAGTCTATCAGTTACTACAACTACTACAAACAATAATGATGAACTTGGTAAGTTTTTAATATGTATTTGTCTTCTAAATTTTTTTTTACAAATGTCTGTAAGGCTGAGGGTTCAAGAAATGGCAGCTTTAATATGTTACATTTACTACATTCATGATAATTCCGCTTTGATCACAGTATTATCAGTAAATATTACACTTATATCAGTAGTATAAGTAATAAATTCGATTCGAGATGATAAAATTTATTATCCTAACTATCAGCCATTAGTCTTATCAAATCTAGATTCATATCAAAAAAATCATACTATGAGTTCAGATTCACAGACAATTTATGCAACTGAACCCACGCTCAAAGACATGTATATACAATTGTAAATATACTTAAGTGCTAAATACCCAATGGTTCTAAAACATGTCTGTACTTGACCTGACTATCCTGTTCGCCCACACCCGCCCACACTTGTCAGCACCATGCGGTTTTCTCCTTCTAGTGCTAATTACGCAATTTGCAGCAGAACTTATATGAAGCTATAGTTATAATAGTTCGAAAAACAATGCTCTAGGTTCTATCTAATGAGACAAAAGGTGGTTAAATATTACCACATTCGTAACTAGTCTCTAAACTCACTCTTTGCTCCTCAGTGAATGGAAAGCGACAGATTAACCAATTTAGTCTAGTCAAATTTTGACTTCTGCCGTATCTTTTTGCGTGGGTTTACGCGACATTCATTCTAAAATGGTGTATGCTATATATTGAGAGTTGTAAAGTGTCTTTTTCAATTCAGTTAGGAGCCTACCTTTTTTTTTATTTTAGACTTTTAGTTTATTTTAGAGGGGGTACAAACAAAACAACTAACAATACGAGAGCAAAGTTCGCTTGCACCTAATTCGTGCCTCTTGTTTAATGTATGACGTGACTTTTACTGTGAAGTCACTGAATGTGCAAGCGCTTTATTTAAACAACAAATAATTTACAAAAACGGTCAATGTGCCTCCCGCTCGTGCTAACTATTGAAACTATCTAAGCTTTTATAAAAACTCTTGACTCGCACTTGTGAAAATATAAAACTATTTACGGGAATAACATAATACAGACTAACTGAAATGTTATGGTTACGCTGCCCATTAGCATAGTAGTATTGATAAAAAAACATGGACTACACTACACAAGACATTAATGTAGTTTTGTTCCTTCCGAAGTACAAGGTATTATGTAACAGATGTTTTGTTAAGACTACCTATTACTTATTTGATCGAACAACGAAACATTCTTAGCTCAAAGGTTTAAATCTATAATCTTAAATAGTTATGTAAGTGTTTTTTAAGGTGATCGTAACGAAATTTATTATTACTTAAGAAATTACCGCTCAAAGCATGAAAATCAAATCAGTCCACTAATTAAAACGTTGCCTTGAGAAGAAACAAAACAAATAGGACATTCGTCACACATTTATCTTTATCCGTAAACAAAGCTACTGCTCTAAAATTAAGCCCTCAGTAGGTCAGCCTCCGACTTTTTACGCTCGGCCTCTGATCACTATCCGTTGCATGTCTGCAACTCTTGCGCAACCAGACAGATGTGCCAATTTTCATAAATCCTTCAGACGTAAAAGAATCGACCGACCCATTGAAACATGTTTCTTTTAAGTTTTGTTTGCTTATAAGGTCGGTAATAAATAAACTGGAAGTCTGGAACTTATGCAATTTATTGCCCGCAATTTTATGAAGGTTTATAAATAATCCTCGACACCATAGTTGAATAAAATAATAAAGTCTGAAATAAGGCTTTTACATCTCTAGATATTAGAAAAAGAAAAATTAAAGACTAAAGAATTATTGAACATATTATTGGAAAAACGAGTTCCAATTTATAGTTTAAATTCATGACTATCGTTGTGTAAAGAGAAAACCTTTATTTCAATTCTTGCAACTGTATTATAATAAAGATGAACAATATAACAGTAATACATAATACATTCAGAACTAAATAAAGAAAATCTTACGGAAGACAAGATACAGGAAAATGAAATGGTGAAAGGAACATAAAGAGTCGATAAAAATGCAAAAGATATAGGAAGCAATAGAAAGAAATATACAGTTTTGGTATTGTTACGTCAATCATTAAAAATTCTATCGTCTGTAAAACCATATCTATGACTTTTATTCTTATGTCAGCGTCTAAGTCATTCCACGTATCCATTAAATAGCTTCTTATGCAACTTTAATATCAATAATTGCATTTAATATCTGTTACCTTGCAAATTCATTCAGTAATGTTCTTACGTGGATGGTACATTATGTAATTATGATTTCATTCACGCCTTAGTTCTGTATATCAAATCAAATCATGTCAGACGAGTATGATAATATACCGTTACAGATTTGAAATCGGAATGTAAAACATCGATGATTCCTAAATGAAACGATTGTATTAATTAACACGAAGCAATTTAATTACGATTGACATCAAAAATGTTAAAGGTATTGTATCGTTTACATAACGGATTAGCAAGCTGAAGTGGCAGTGGGCGGGGCACCTAGCACGTAGAACTGACGGCCGATGAGGCAGAAAGGTTCTAGAATGGAGGCCGCGTACCGGCAAGCGCAGCGTAGGACGTCCACTCACAAGGTGGTCAGACGACCTGGTAAGGGTCGCAGGAAGACGCTGGATGCAGGCCGCTTCCAACCGGCCAATCTGGAAGTCAATGGGGGAGGCCTATGTTCAGCAGTGGACGTCCTATGGCTGAATTGATGATGATGATGATCGTTTACACATTGCCTAATTCAATTGGCAGATTTGCTTTTAATTATTTTTTGAATAGATTAGAATATTCACTAAGTCTCAAAAGAGTTTTAAACTTTTCTGTTCTATGAAAATTACAATGCCAATCAACATTTTTTTATTTAATTCCAACCTGACAGTCATTCTTAAGAGTGCGCTGTCTTAAATAAGTACCTAGTTCATGCTCGAAAAGTGTTTATGACACCTATAATTTTCTATTTGAAATAATTGTACCATGATCTAATATTTTAAGGTCAAACCATTTTCCTATACATGTAACCATAATATAGATGTGTTAATCGTTATATAAAAGGCCGAGGTCACGTTCCCACTTGATAACCTTCGGTATCAAGCGGCTTACTACTGTAGGTGTCTTTTTTGTTCTACATACTTATAAGTCAATCATCTTTGACAGTTTAAAGACTACCCATTATTGTATCGATTATTTTTATCAGATCAAAATTAAGTTTTTAAATACTTCTTAGCTGTAATTCGTTTTTTAAAATGAATTAAACTTTTCATTAAACAAATCCAATTTAGTTAGAATCAAAATCTTGTAATTTTGTACGTCTTATTAGTATAAAGGGGAACCTTCTGTATTTTTAATATATTTTTAAGTATTTTTGTTTAAAATCTTAATTGCTAAGCGCTTCCTTTGCAAAAACGTTTACTGCAATAATGATGCCGTTTATCTGTCTGGATCGTGATAATGTTATTCATAATATTCAAACACCTACCTACTGCATCTGTTACAAAGATCTCTACGAAACTGAATACGGTTGTATCGGGGTCACCTTGTGCTAATACATCTACAAATAGAGTATGTGTAATTTAGATAGGATTGGCGACACAGTAGCTTATATTTCCACCCTTTGAATGTCATATTTGAATTTTTTTTGGTCCTTCAAATTGGCTTTAACATAAACCTCTAGATTTTTTTTGTATTCGTAGCACATCTATAAAGATATGCTATGAATAAAAAAAAATATTCAATTTAACTGAAATCTGGATTTCATATAAATAGTTTTTTTTTTTTTTTTGGTAGACCATTTTCGACAAATTTTATAACTTTTTTGTGAATGTAAATTGCTTTTACATTCATTGTACACAACCCTAAATATAAAACAACCTTGTATGCAGTTGCACAAACATTGCTCTATTGAAGCAAGTGCCATTTTCCTCTGACCCCTTTACATTGGCGTGTGGCTCATGTAACGTTCTCCGGCAATTACTGCTTATTTACAAAAATGTACCCTAACTTCATTATCTAAAGTGCTAGTGACTTAAAATTTTAAAATATCTCATCTAATTATGTCTTATTCCGATTTGATCTCTTTTCCTAGCTAATAAAGTTCATTATTAACTGCATCACGTTTAGTGTAATCATTGGTGCAAACAATCTTGCAAGTTTAACCTTGCCGTACTCCTGCGCATGATCAAGCTGACAGGTCCGTAATGTATGGCGACTGCGTCCCGACTCACAGGTATCGTCTCATAGATAATTCAGTGATTTGTGTCTTCTTTGTGATAATGATTTATCGTATTACTTCTACATCAATTTTATGTTTGTGTTATTCTAAAAGAAAGCAAAAGCAAGATATTTTATCGATTGATTTTTATCACTTGTTATATGGGATACGTTAGATGTGATGTGTTAAAGACATATAACATTTTAAACTTTCTTGTTGCCTTTTTTAAACTATCACTGTACACTACACTGGTATAATTAATACTCTAACATACTAATTTATTAAGGCATTACACATACATACACTAACTAATTGTGTATGCTTATGAGGTTCTTTTATTTACGTTCCGAGATAATTATTGCAAAAAAAAAAGAATTTGAAATGTCTTATTTTAGCATTAGAACGTTTCATGTTATCATTTGATTAGGTTCTTTATGATATAATACCTACTCAGCATTACGATAGGATTAGTAATACTTACTTATTACTTATGAAATAATCTGGTACGATTTTGCAAGTTTCGTTGGTAAAGGTATTTTATTTAGTAATCAACAGCTATAAAAGTTTTAATTATATCGTCACGGATATTTTAAAAGTCTACTGGAACAATTGTTTTATAATAGAATCCGCCTAGATAACATAATGAGTTTTATAATTAGAAATGTGATTAAATTTTGAGCTTATCGACTTACTTATTCAGACATAAAATTAGTAAGTTATAATTTCCAATGAAAAGTTACTACAGTTTCCTTTTATTCTTAATTTTTAATTTTGCAAGTAACAAAACTAGAATACCTACTATTAAAACGTTGACCTTTTTCATTAACAGACAGATCTAGTTACTACAATACATTATGACATGTTTCTGGTATCCAAAGACAAACGGACATCCCTCTCAGCTGTCATTTAATAAAATTAATAAAAAAGCAAACCATTTTAACAGCTGATCAATAAACAATGTGAATCGCGTTGACATGCGCAGACGCATCGTAATCATCGACTTATACAATTTGTTTGCTTTCACCCATCGCTCCACGGAACCAAACCTGTCTCATGTTGTAACGACCTGTTATACACACGGACACAGACATGTTCACATTCGAAAGCAAGGAAGATTCTTTTCCACTTATCGAAATGTAGAAACAAGATGGCACATAAATACGAACGAAAGCGAGAATGCTATAAAAGGAAGTGTATTGTTTGCGTAAGTGATTTGAACGGCCCTAAAGAGAAAGGCAAAGTTAAGAAGGTTAAAATAAAACACCTTTTTTTTGTTAATCAGTAACATGAATATTCGTGAAATTGTTTTGATCTTGGAGTTTATTCTTTAAGAATTCTTTTTTTTTGAGTCACAAATCTAATCCAAAAATTGCAATTTATTAAGTTTGGCGCCATTTTCACACTTGATTAGCTCTTTCCATTGAATGATTCTGATAAGGCTGTCAAAGCTTTAGAGCTTGCAAAAACTAAATTGCATTTTTTAACTTCCTACTATATATATATATGTTCGCTTCAGTGGCTAAGGGCCGATCTTTCAATAGCCAGATAACTCTTATACGTCGAATAAGTTTGACATGTTGACATTTTTTGTATAGAAAATGTGTCAAACGTCAGATAAAAGTTATCTAGTGTTTAAAAAATCGGCCCTAAGTAATATAAATAAATGATTAGGAATTATTAACCTGTCACCAAAACAATTAATATTGTAAAACTTTCTGACATACTACGACTACTGACTGTCTATTAATTTTGGCTTGGAGGAGGAGCAGGAGCTTAATAAATGGCATATTTGTAGTTGAATTAAATAAATAAAATTACTATTAGTTATTAATCCTTCATAAAATCCTTATCTTTTAAAAGTTCTCCTGCATCTTAGTCATCGTTTTTTAGATTTTTTCAATTAGTTACTTCTTCACGCCCAGATTTTGCCTCTTACACCTTTTTGATTTTTAGAACTATCAACCTCATTTCCACGGCTGACTAAGTATTAGCTGCACCGAGCGACCCCTGCAGTAGGAAGCGGCAATGGGTCGATTGCCTGCAAATTAGGTTCCTCTCCGATGGCGGAACTAAATCGTTTTGTCTCAATCAATTCGTCATCTGACTCACCGTGTCGTCCGTCATCAGTTTCGTCCGGAGGAAGGAGTGGTCTAATGATCTTAAAAAAGTTTAACATGAGAACCTTGTTTATTTTTTATCTCCTTATTAAGCAAATTTTGTAGTGGTTTCACCCAACATTATGTTGGATTGTGTCTGACTCTATTTATCAGGTACTTATTATATTATCTGCTTTTCTTTTATATTGTAGGTTTTTTTAAGTATCCGCCGCCACCAACCCACCACGCGCCCTCGCCACGTTGAGTTGCCAACTTTTTGTACAAAAAATAGGGTATAGAGCTAAAATTAACAGTATTTTAAGAAAGTAAACAGTAAAATTATTGTTGTGATATTTTCCTTTTTTTAAATTTATGGCTCCAAATTATACCAGCGGACAAAAAACTGTATGTTGTATACTTGTTTAGTATAATTACGAGTGAAAAACCGTATTTAACTGTTTTGAACAGTATGGTTGGTAACCCTATCGGCTATCGACACATCGCTTGCTTCTGTATAAACCATACTACCAACCACTAATCGCGTCGTCGATTCTTGAAAGCATAACATGAAATTTAACTGCGACAATCCTGAATTGTAAAATCAAAAACTTATTACATTACGCCCAGTTAATCCCTTAGTACTTAATCCTATGCAAGATGTCTTTCACGAACAGAAAGATCAAAGCACAAGATGTGCGCAGTATCGAGTGCGCGGGCGCAAATTAGCGGGCTCCGGACAGCCAAGTTCATGGACCCAGTGACATTTAGGACGCTATTTTAGTGATGCAGCCTTATTGCGGTGTTCTTCCGACTTGCTAGGGCTGTCCATAGTACAAACTATTTTAGATGCATTGCGATTAAACAGATAAATAACTATCCCTCTTTCTCATAAAAGGGTTTTTGGTTTGTATGTTTTGTCAACATGAATAGCTGGAATTCAAGTTGAGCCAATTTATCTATTAAGACTAATAAGTTAATCGTAATCCATTTAACAGTTTTAAGCGATTATAACTAAGTAATTTCTTTTAAAAATTCTTTCTTACATCGTTATTAAGAAAATTCTTTTACGATAAAAGTACGTGTAGGTAGGTACAAATACCTATTACCCGACTGACTTAATGTCTTTCAGTAATATTGCTCTTGCTATAAAAAAAAACGATATTAAGATTAGTCTAGCGTAAAATAACTATCGTCAAGTTTTTGATTGACGATGGTGAAATGGGCCCCTAATCTCATTTATTGAGGTTAATCTAATTACAACCTTATAAACATTGAATAATTAGACATCATAATAGTTTCTCCTAAATTTGAAAAAGGAGTTAATACGTCTGTTTTTTTTTCTACTGATCGATGTCTTTCTACTTTATTTACGGCAAATAAAGCCATTTTTACTAAATTTATTTCTTGGATGCATCTCCTATTAAAGTGTGCCTATATATTTACATACGTCCCGTTGCTAGGGCACAGGCCTCATCTTAACTATTAGGTGTAGGCCGTTTAGGCCATACTCCACCACGCGGTTCTAGTGCGGTTTTGTAAAGCCAGTGCATACCTAAATCTAAATGTCAGATGTAGGCAATCAAGCCGCCCTAGGCCTAGGACTAGGCTTTACGAAGTATCAAGCGATATGAGCAGAGACCAACTTTTAACGTGCCTTCCGAAGCATGGAGATGCGTGATTAATGTCACTAAACATGGAATGGTCACCCATCCGCTCACATAGTAATCGCTGCCAAAGCGCTGCTGCTACTGAGTAATGAGCTAAAACACATACTTACAAGACAAACACCTCTGTATCATCTCTGTATAAAAAATATATACCTAAATGATGGTTAGTCTAATGATTTGGTAACAATCTGCTTCTGCCTACCCTATATCCGTCGCATGCGCAGATACCGCACTTTATGGGCATGCGCAGTACGAAGTACTACTAAGCTTCCCCGGCCAATGTTGGTTTCGTCCTTTTTGGTACACAAACCGATTTCCTGCATTGTCCGGAATGCGTACCGTAAATCTTCCGTTTATATCTACAAAACAAACAGCAGGAATAACTGGCTCAAAATAGCTAGTACTAGACTATTCAAAAATATAATATTCTGCTCTATACATATGGCTAATCTTGGGCTTCTCTCATAGTTACGCCCAATAAAATTTTTGGATAATGCAAAATCACAAAGTTTTTGCTTGATTTAGGGTTGATTTTTAAATCGCCAGATAACTTTTATTCGAAGAATAAAATTGACGTGTGGACACTTTTTCTATACAAAAACTGTCAACATGTCAAACTTATTCTGCAAATAAAAGTTATTTATGTATTGAAAACTCGGCCCTTAATGAAAATATTTAAAATATTTCCTAGGAAATCTAGTCTGTTACAAAATAACTTGCACAAAAGATAGTTAGAAGACAATTAGACTCCTAATTGCCTCCTGTATTGCAAACGTACTCTTTTTGTTGCCTAATCTAAAATGTTCATGAGAAAAAGCGAATGAATGACAGTTCCAGTCCTGGGAACAAGTGGTTGAATGTACCTACTCCAACAAAAAGTTAACTTTCCCATCCATAGAAAAATTTGTCGTCACCTGTGTTGTAATAATTTTGTAGGTACATACCTATGATAGGTATTTTATTTTACCATTTTTTACGTATAATACGATTTGACGACCTCCTTAGCCGAGGGGGTAATCTATGCCGAGAGGCGAGCATAGATATAGCGACACCAAGTCCGGTACGGTTTGATTCCCGGTCGGTCAAACAACAATGATTTCTCTAATACAAATACTTAAGCTACTTACCGTAGGATCAGAGCAATGTATGTGATGTTGTCCAATATTAAAGGTCCAGTCGTTTGGATAATGGGCTAACTGGTCACTTTGTTAATCGATACAGATACTCGAAACTTTTATTATTTAACTTAGTAAATACTGAAATCAATCGTTGGTACTTTTAATTAAGTACTAACTTCATTTTTACTACACTATATAACCTAACCTAACCTAACCTTACACTAAAGTAAATGATACATTTATTTTTCAATTAAAATCTTTAGCTAGGTACTTACCTACTACTCAAAGTATTTGATCTATTTTACTATTGATTACCTATGCACTATGTCACAAATTAAATTGTCACAACTTTTTGTCAACTTGCAATATCTTTATGCTCTTCACAGTCATAAGTTTTCCTCACAAACACTCTTAATCTGGCATTCCATCGAATTCAATTTTATCACGATGTCTTTGATCATAAAACCAAACAGCTTCCTTTGAAAACCTGCCAGTCCCTCCAATATATTCGCAGTAGCTAATGCATTCGGTATCTCGGACCATAATCGATATCCGTTCAATTACAAGATATTGCCATGTTGGAAACCGATCAGCTTTTCTTCCTTTGCAACTAGATGGTTGTTGGGTAATACGGAAATTCGTCATCATGATACTGATTGCTTTTTCCCATTTCTTTAGACTATTTTGCGATAGGATCTTCTATGTACTTAAGTTATTCAATCGTATTATGCATTTTTAAACTTCTTTCATCTTTTCATACTCCAGACTCTTTATTTTCAAGGTAAAAAGCTAAATAGGATTCATCTACCTCTACGGTTTTGAATAGGTGTCAATAATACGAGTATAATTCATAACTTTTAGTAGTTAGGTGTCTTCTGTTGACGACTTTTCATATGAATACAGAATGAAATATAAAATATGTCACATTCTTAGTTGATTGTTATAGATCTTGATCACATTTTTAGTTGTTTTCTTTTCCGGGATTACACTAACTCCATGCGTTTATGTGTTTTGAATTGCACGTAAAACTAATTCTTCGAATAGACCAGCTACTTCATTATCTCATAGTCCCAAGTTAGTGGGTTGTAAACCTGTCTAAACATAGCACTCTACACCTTTTATTTGGAGACTGACATGTTTTTCAACTATTTATAAACCAGTTGCACCACATTCATTTGAGAACCCTTCCTATTTAGTTTTAAATGATTAACTCTTCTGTTTTATGACATCCATATTTTTAGCACTCGCAAGACTCACGTTATCGAATCGTATCGTTTTGTTTTTGTAGTCGTAAATAGCATGGTATGAAGCAAATTATATCTTGAAAGTCATATTTTTATAAACTTCTTTAAATCAAAGCTAGGTAGATGTGTACGTGAAAACATATCATCCCATTTGCCGTTAAACAAGATACCAAGAACACGACACTGATTGCCCGACTATCAGCTGCACTGCACATACTTAGACCTACACGTCGATAATATTACTCATAGTACACATACCATATGGGTACCGTTAACGTTAATGTTTACTTGTGACTGATGCGCCTGCGATGCATGTGGGTCATTCCTGCACTCGTGTCTGTCTGTCTATGCTAGTAGGCTAATCTATATACGTACCGTAATATCAACAGTTGCCAGAACACATTTAGATCTATTGTGCCAGGTTACGCCAACGCTTGCGTTATCAATACGCTCTAGAAACTCTTTAGGCTACCTAAGTAGTTGTGACCTTGGTGTTAATGCAACTTTTCAATTTCGTGAATAAGAAGGCCCGATACTGTACCTTACTACGTTTGTAATTCTTTAACTCATCGTGTGCTGAAGAATCCATTGTGCATGTAATACTCGTAAGCTGAACTGTGCTTAGTTTTTAGCGCGTTTCTAAGACCTATATCTTGGAAGTTATGTTGATATTTTTAGTTTATAAATAGAACAGTTTATCTTAGAATAAATACGTAATATTATATTTCAGCATCTTTACCAACATTTTTTCGCCTCTTTCAAATACCATCTCACAGTACCTATCACCTGAATTTTCCTTAATTAGCAAATCGATCGCATGAAACTTGTGCGACTTATTTATCACCTGAAAACTTAAGATAAACTGCTCTTCTGTCAACAGCTGTATCAGCAAGATGGTCAGCCCTTCGCGTGGCGGCGACCAGACGGGGTGGAGCTCGCCGGCTGAGGAGGGAGATTGCGGCCCTCCATGGCAACCTTGACGAGATCTGCGAGCCTGGTGACTGCGCACCACAACCACACACCAAGGCACAGCTCAACAGGAGAATTGAGGAGCTTAAGGTAATAGAAATACTTACCATTTCAGCCGGCCAGCAGTCGACAAGCTTATTAACGACTAAGAAAGCTTATTTATTCGTAAAAATATTTATGTAGAGTGGAGTTTGATGAAAACTATTTAACAGTTTTTTTTAACTTAAATTCCTTAAATTAAATCATAATAGTTGATACCCAATGAGATAATGTATCTTTGTTTTTATTTTATTTGATAGCTTTTGATAAAGGAGCCAACATAATCCAAACCTTGCATATAATAAACACTAGATACTTGAATTTTGTTGCATGCTATTAATCTTCTCAAAGTTTACAAAAGATACTTACTATATAAACAATCCTTTGTTAGAATATTTGATAATGATCACAATTGCATACAAAGAGGTAACGATTTTTCAAACATTGTGGTAAAAAGCGTATTTGCAGGATATACCTAGTCAGGTCATAAGTTCTGTCACATGTGTAATATGAAATAATTTAGACATGTTTATTATTTATGTAACCATTTATATAGCAAAATGACCCCCGCGATTTTGAATACAGGCCTTCAATCTGCGCGGCCAGTCGTCTATCGCAGCACGAACGAGCTCCATGTCAATATCGACGGCTGCCTTAATCAAGGATGCCTTGAGTGACTCCAAATCAGGATGAGGCTTTGAGCAGGCCTTTTCCTCTAAGTGTTGCCATATCTTGTAATCTAACGGACTCAAATCTGGACTAGAGGAGGGCCAGTCTTCGTGCCGGATGAAGTCGATTTCACGCGCCGCCAGCCAGTCTTGTGTGCTTTTCGCTCTATGAGCTGGCGCAGAATCTTGTTGGAATACCCAGTGCCTGTTATTAAACATGGTATGAGAAACAGGTTCCACAAGGTTCTTGAGGACTGTATTTTGATACACAACTGCATTCGTTTTACGCCTTTCTCACAAAAATATACCTTAGTTAAGCCCCAATAAGAGACTCCCAACCAAACCAAGCGAGGATGGAAAATGACCTCGTTCGTCACGCGGAATACGGTTGCTAGCTTCTTCACTGCTGTGTGCGTACACCTTATCATTTTGTTTGTTGTAGCTCTCTTCCACGGTGAAAATTTTTTCATCTGAAAAAAGAATTTCCCGATGCTTTTTTCCCGCGTACCGCTTCAACAAAGCGCGGCATCTCTTCAGTCTCAGGTCCATTAAACGAGCGTCCAAACGATGTCCTGTTTTTCTTCGATATGCCCTAAGCCCTAAGTCTTCATTTAACACCCTTTTCACGGTGGTCCTGCTTAACCCCATCTGAAGGGCCAACAGTTTCTGCTTACGTATGGGATTTCTTTGAATTCGCGCCTTCACAGCTTTTATCACTGCTGGAGTCCTAACAAAGCGAGGGCGACCACTTCTTGACCAGTCATTTACACTAGAGTCTTCATTGTTTTATGGTACGATAAACGAATCTTTTGGTTATATTCAAATTTTTCAGTAAGTCGAAAATCTGAATTGGCGCGTAACCGCAACGATGCAACGCAATAACCGCGACACGGTCTTCTTTAAGTGTCCACTCCATATTTAAAAATGAATGATTCTAAAAAGTACACATTTTTATTTTCATGAAAAATTCGAAATTCGAATTTAATAAACTTTTTTGTGGCCAGCATTCTAAATTCAAAAGTTTTTATTGTGTGACAGAACTTATGGCCTGACTAATATATACTGGTTTTAAGGATTTATTTTAAGGTGTTATAATTATAGTAGTTGGTTATGTTTATGAAAACATTGACACAAGACTGGGAAAAGGAACTTAAATGCAGCAGAGGCCACGGTATATTAAACAACTTAAATTTAAAATCATTTCATTTAATTTCACATTTTCATTTAAAATCTTTACAGGACCGCCTATCTCGTCTCCTAGAATGCAAGGTGTCGATGCTGAAGCTAACGGTGTCAGTGCGCCGTGCACTGGGCGAGATGGAGACCGACGACAGTGGGCTGGCTGCAGACCTGTCAGGCCTGCTGGCGGCATGGGATGATGCACACCAACGGTAAGCGTAGGACCCGCATCTTCTTACCGGTACCAAACCGTTTGAAATGATCTCGGCCTAGAATTTAGCTGCAGTAACTGATCTCTGATCAATAATGGGTAGACCGCGTCTAGATAATTTACAAATTCCTGTTCCTTGCGAATTTGTTACAGGAGAAGGACTTTTTGACTTATTTGATTGAATGTCGATTGTCTAGTCTTGGCAATTCTAAGAATGATCTTATATCTTATGACAAAGACAATAGTAGCAATTTTAGGAATTGACTCCGAAACCCTTGGGTGTATTAGAAAAGCCGCATTTTTTTTTCTGTTTAACTCTTATAGTTAAAACGTCTTTTATTCTAATTCGTTTAAATCGTTTATTAAATAATAGAAAGCAGTTACATTTGGTATAACTTAAAACTAAACAGTGCAAAAAAAAAGATATTTTGCCTGAACTAGGAAGAACCTGTGCTTCAGGCGAGAGAGTTCTTAAGTGTATTTAAATTATATAAATTAACAATAATAAACTTTAGTAGAACTTAATTACTTAGATAACTACAATTTCGAGCTGTCTGAGATACAACTAATCTATCTTTATTTACAAGCTACAAGTAATTTTTCTGTTTTGTCGTAGGACAAGGTTTTTAAATATTTATTAAGTACTTTTTTACAGTTATAATAATTTAGTTCATAGATATTAAGAGCTTTATTTATTCTATTATACAGAAATGAGCTTATATTATGTAAAAAACCTATTTGTGAAAATATATTGTGACGTTGATTGCGTAATGCAGACTATATCTTTCCGTCTCTTATTAGTAATGTCAGTATTATAAGGAAGCATAGCGTGTTTTTGTAGTAATGTGCAGTGTAATTCTAATTTAACTTGTTGGGTAGTTAAATAGCCTATTTCGAATTTTCGATGCTGTATAACCTTTCGCTTTGATTAAAAAATATCTCAATTTTATCGCAGCACATCCAATGAGCTGCTGTCCCTTGAAAAGGCAGTATGCGCATGGGCAGAGTGGGAGAACGCACTCCGAGACCTGCAAGGAGCTTTGAGGGGAGATTTGGCCACACTGGAAGCTTTGAGGGACAAAGGAGCCATAGTTGGGGATCAGACCGAGGTGGCAGCTCAAATAAGGCAGCTTGCTGCTTCTCTGGTGGATAAGAAAAAGGTGCATATGATCAACATTTTAAAAGAGATTATTATTTATCTTACTAACGTTTAATTCTCAATAAGTAGTAAAATTAAATTCCGAACTACAATTTTAATTAGATTGAGTTAATTCCTTAATCTTAAGCCTATCTTATTGACTACTGAAAGGTAATTTGCAATTATAATCGTTACATGTATAGAATTGTTATTTTATAGCGCTATAGCAACACGTTCTAAATAAGTTACACCGGTATCAATTTCCTGTAGCAATTTATATTGGTTCTGATGAATAGACTGATAATAAAAGCTATTATTAATACATTAGATAGCACTTTTAATTAATCTTTAGGATCTACCTTTATGTAGATTGGTAAATTCATTAAAAATCATCGACAATCCTATTGAAATTTGCTTCATGCTGAATTTTGTGATTCAATGAGCAAGTTTTGAGAAGAAGACAAAGTTTTTTTTTTTGTTAGAAACACATGTACAAAAAATTACACCAATTATCTAGCCCCAAACTAAGCAAAGCTTGTACTATAGCGACTAGATAACGGTAAGTATTTAAACTTAAATACTTTTTAGACATCCATGACTTGGGTACAAATCATCATACAAACATTTTCCCCTTGCAGGATTCGAACCCGCAACTGGCTTTGTAGTCCGAAGCAAAAACCACCATACCAGACGGCCGTAAAACAATGACAGTTTATGACAAACAGTGGTGGTTTTCGGAACCATAAAGATATATCTATATTCTAGAACGATGCCTAAATAGACCTTTTAATATTATTGTAAGGGCGTGCCCCTTACATAAAAATATTAGTGCTGAAGTTAAGTTCGTTGTCGCGATTACTCTGTGAGTTAATCGGGTTAAGTTAATACCGTTATGTTTGTTAAGTAAGGTTGAGTTGCTTCTAGTAAAAGAACATTGAACTAGTAAAAACACTGTAATTAGGTAGTACAATAATTCATATGCTTAGATGTTATATTACTACGCGTTAGAGAACAACTGACCAGCGTGTCGATTTACATGACGATTCACGACGCACGTAAAATGCTTACAGATACATTTAATTAGGCTAACTTATTGCTCAACGTTCAATGTGCGGTTGCTAACCGTACAATTATGTTGATCAAAAGCACATCGCGCTCGAGAAGTTCATACAAAATGATTTTAAAAAATCCTGTCCTGAAATTAATTGTGAATATGTGTTTCTTTTCGAACTAAAATCTAATAGAATCCACTAAATTTCACAGGGTGGATCGACGTGCGATTCGCTGTCCGATTCCGGTATATCCGACGGCGACAGCGAAGGAGCCGGCGGTCGGGCCAGGCGCCTGGGCGCACTCCGCGAGCTGGCGCGTCGTCTGCAAGCCGCTTTGGCTCCCAACTCTCCGGCACACAGAGCTATTGCTAAGGTAATTTCATTAATTTCATTGATTTTAATTTTAATGTCTAATTTATTATTATAATTTTTTTTTATTTGGGTTGCAAAATATTTAATTTTAGTTTAATTTATTTTTAAATCGTAAACAAAATCATTTTAATTTTAATTTTAATTTTGGTAATGATTTGACTTGAGTGTTTTGATAATGTATCTATTTATGTAATGGTTGATAATATGGGACTATGTCCTGAAATAAATGATTTTATTATTTATTATAATCAACATTTGTAACTTATAATTCCAAGTATTTTAGGCTATCCTTTGAAAGAATACAGGCCAACTCTCCGGCACACATGGCTATTGCAAAGGTACCCAATATTTGTCAATTATAATTTCAAGTATTTTGGGCTATCCTTTCACAGATATAATACAGGGTACCCCGTGACTCAAGGATAACCTTGTAACCACGTATCTCTCGCAGATTTATACATCATGCGTGATTTTTATTTCCTCCTATAACAATTTTAACTGTCTTTGCTCGACTAGACTAGGAAATGTATCGTGTGATCGTTTCCCTTATATTTTAATGATAACTATTGTAAAATCCGGCAATATTGCAGAATTATGTAATAGAACAAAACAAATGATATTAGAGATTAAGCAAAGTTTGTACATTTCACTGTTTGTGTTCCTTAATAATAAAAAATAATAAAATAAAAATAGAATCTTTAAAAACTATCATCATGAAAATGATTTTTATTTACAGCGTATGGAGCAAACTGAGAACGAAGTGCGTATTTTGCAAGAATCTTGCAGAGCACTGGTTGAGCAGAGTATCCCAGACCTTAAGATCGAGGACGAGGCGTATGTATTAATATTTTAGCATTGCTATGATAAACCAGATTGCTCAATTTGAGTTATGATTTATGTTTTTATGTTATAATCTACTTGAACGTATAAAAATATATACTAAAATAATGTTTATTGCAGCAGAGACCACAGTATTAGCACGGTAGCTGGAAGCAAGACCGGCGCTGGTGACCCAGACTATAGCCCACGAGGCGGCTGGGTATGGCGTGTGCTTCGCTCATCACTACCTATTCAACTCTGCCTCGTCGCTCTGCTACTAGCCGCTTGGCTCGTGGAGCGACCGAGATGCTGCGATGCCCTGAACTCGCTCGCTCAAACCCTGACCCCCCAACTCCGCTACGTTCGAGGACCCCCACCTGTCTGAACACACCCCACGTGTTCTTTTGTGATCACTAGCTACATGACTAGCTATTCGCCTAACCTCACTAATTAGAATAATCGCGAGGTTTTTGGCAAATTGCATTAGCACTTCCGATGCTATGGTTGTGATATACATCGTTGTGATGGATGTTATCTTTTGATGTCTAGGCTATTATTCAGGTTGGTTAATGCACCGAAGCCTAAAAAAGATGATTCCATGCATGAAAGTTGTGAAGAGTGGTGAAGGTATACAATGGTATATCTAGATGATTGCGTTAGGCAATAATATTTTGTTTACTAACACTTGAAGAAGTAGAAACGAGATGTGGTTGTAAGAGAACGAATGTGTTTGATTTATATCGTTATTGATACTAACACAGTATAAACAAAATTCCTAAAAATATAAGTGTGACTTTTAAGAATTTCGTGGTAGATAGATTCTAATACATGACATTTTGTCTATACTTTTAATAGTCATAAGTAAATAAATGACATAATGACATGAAAGTTACGAAAGAATGTAGTTTTTGATGGTTGAGACTAACATTTTAATGATGGAACTGGGTATGATTGAGACTTCCTTATCATTAGAAAACCTTAATTGCTCACAGCAAAAAGTTCAAACAAAAAGAAAAGTGTTCCAAAAAGTCATCTGTATCAGATGAAGTTCAAACTAGGTAGAACCTATGTTTTGTAGCATTAGTTTACTAACGAGTTGACAAACAATACTAAGTTTGTATGTAGACTAGAAGCATGCCTATTTTAGTACAATTATTTAATAGATTACTTAAAATAGGTGAGAGTGCGCTAAGTGTGAAAGTCAACTTTCAATGTACCTTGATTTAGTATTAAATGCATTTTAAACATTCAACACTTCAAATATTTTATCGAACTTCTGAATAACAGCATAAAAAAAAACATATACCTATTTATATTATATTTCTCAAAATTTCTGAGATATGACTTCAAATTATTATTATATAAGTACCTATATCATCTTAAATTTGTGGCCTTATCTAGATATCGAAGACTGATTTAACCTGCATTAGTAAAAAAAAAAGTATTTTCAATCGTAATTACTTTCATTATTGAAAATAAATTGATTTATTACCCGAACAATATTAAATGACATATTATTTATTATTCTTATCTTTGTTATTTATACAAATGGTTCCTTTTTGATATAAATTTAAATATTTAATTAAATATGAATACCTATTACCTATGTAATACCATATTTATAATGAATAGAAGGTTTTTTTGTTTGATTTTATTTCAACCATTATTTATTCCAATATACATTATGTATTACTTTTAACATTAGAATTTTATATTCAAATGTACACTGAAGCCATTGAGGCCTAGAATAATATTTATGACGTATTCATAAATTTCAAACTATTCTCTCATCAGATTGATCTTTTGTATTCGAATTTACTTAATCATTTTGTGATTGTAATAAATTAACGGTTTTGAAACCGCGTCAAAAAAACGCGTTTATAACCAATATGTAGGTGCTTTCCTAAAATATCCGTATTATTTTCTAATAGATAGGTTGGTACTATTACCGCATTTTCCAAACTGTGCGATTGTTTTTATTCTGAAGCTTCGACCAAGTATATAATATTTAGACGGACAGTCGAGGCAGCGAACACTGCAACAAAAATTGTTCCAGACCCTGGTCGTTAAATCTCTTCCCAGTATGTGTGCCATCACTGGAGACGTACATGTCGCTAGGCAAAATTGAGGTGTCGGAAATGGCAATTTGCCCTAATAAAGTGTGAAGAAACTATATAGGAAGACAAGACAACAGTACCTAATTTTCGACCTATGTTGGCCTGTTTTTTTAGTACAATTCAAGCAGTATGCTCAATCTAGACAATATAACATCATTGCTCTAAAGTTAAAACCTACATTTAAAATACCTATTACAACAGGTAATTAAACCAACATTTAAATGTACAAATCAGATACTAAAATAAAATCAATTTGCTCTGTAACTAACTAGTTTTCTTTTTGTTGTGTTTTTCACATCAATAGATTTAAACATTAAAATTATAGGTAAAGCACCTACATCTTTTTTTATAACTTCATGCAAATCATACTTATTTATTCATGTGACCACAATATTGTAGCTAAAATAACTATAAAAATAGCTCAACTAGACTAAACTTCAAATTATAACTTTTAATTATTTAAATCTATCAAATGTTTATTACGAATTTGTTAAACAGGAAATAATAAATGATAAATAAACTTGCCAGTTTGAAAAATGCTTCAAACTTAAGATTTTGATTTTCTTGTGCTAGGTGCCCAACTAGGTGAGCCAAACAACCATGCACTGTTCTAAAACACTATCCAGTAGAAATCTAAATAACGATGATTGATGAAACTATCATCATAATCTTGTAATAAAATGATAATAAACTGCCTTTATGTGTGATTGTAGTGTGGCGCATTGTTGTATGAATTAAAATAATTAGATTTTAACTTATCAAGTCTTTTTCTATGGTTTGCAATTTTTTGTTGATATCAGTTGATGCCGCTACATTTGAGCGCGCAACTTTGAAGTCCTTTTTTTTAAATAGTTACTTAAAATAATAAAACCATAGGGAAGGAAAATTTTAACATTAAAAACATTCTATAATTTCATGTAAACGGGCAGTAAAGCCGCTGTAGTGTGTCATATTTCTTTTAATTTTATATTTAGTTCTTAACTAGACAATTGAAAGAAAATAGACATGCTAATAATGTGCATTTAATTTTCATTTCTTTGCAAGGATGGTGAGCATAATAAGTAAAAAGTTTGCATAATGGCATGTTGGCTTTTGTAACGGAAATAAAATGTTAAAAAATTTTAGACGATTTTTATTTATGGTTTTCAGTAATTTTATTATCCCTGATCCCTATTTATCCACTCTTGACTTTAAATTATCATTAACAGCCTTTGGAAGTCCACTGCTAGACTTAGGCTACAGCGGCTGCCCGTAACGTGACTAGGTCGCGTCGTCAGTCCAACAGGTGATAGGCCTGCCCACGCTGCGTCTTCCGTTTCCGTTCAGGAGACGTATTTTTTAATCATGCGAATTCTAATCCGAATACGAAATCGCAAGATTCGCATACGAATTCCTAAAATCACTATTTTTGAAAATTTATTCCATGAATTCTGCAACGACCACTCGTTTTTCTTTTTCTACTAGTAGAAATTACGGAAGAATGTCATTGACAAGTAAACATAATATGTTTGACAGAAATTTGACATAACTTTCTATTTACGTTCGTACGTACGACTCACTACCGGTTTTTAAAATCAATGATTTTTTGAATTCCGTTTCATAATATTTTCTGCGTAAAACGAAAATAGTTACGAGTGATTCAAAAATGCGTAAATCGTGAACAATAGAAATTAATTTCATACACGAATTGTTTTCGTGTTCGAATTCGAGAATCATTTCTAATGCTTCAAAAATACGTCTCCAGTTTTTGGTCGCCACTTGATAACCTTTCTTCCCTAACGGTTGTCTTCTTGCTCAACTTTACGCAAGGTAATTTAAAAAAAAGTATTAAGCAGTATTTTGGAGTTGCGGGCCTGGGAACCGCCCGTCTGGTCTGGCCAGCAACGCTTGGCTACGCGACAGTGTGAGTCGCATTTTATGAGTCGCAGAAATAACATTAAACGCTTCGATCGATATGTTTAAACATGTATTGGTAATCGAAGACTAAACGTAAATAGGACCCAATTTATTCATTTCATTGTAGCTGAGATTTAAGCATACTGGACTTGGTTTCGCTATCTCTGAGGACAGGTTCTGGGTTCGATTCCCGGTCGGTCAATGTAGCAAAATAACTTCTATATTGTCTCGGGTCTGGGTGTTCTGGTACCGTCGTTGTTTCTGATTTCTTAAATACAAGTGCTTATCATAGGATCAGAGCAAAGTATGCAGATCAGAACTATATATAAATTCTGAGTAATCCTGGCTTAACTCGTACGTCGCGTCGGAAGGAATGCTAAACATTTTTCTTGTCCTACCAATTGGTCATAAAGGCATTCCAGGCTTTTAATGTTAATAATTGTACCGATAAACCCACGCTTACATCTGGCTAAACGGCTTTCTTGTATAATGGCCTGATATATATTTTTTGCCACCATGTGTTTTGTCGTTTGGTAAAAGGTTTCGTCTTAATTTTCTACATTTTGATTTAACAGAATCAAGATATGTGAAAATTTCATTTTTGTTGACTCTAAATATTGGTTTCTTTAACCCACGATAAGCCATCGTTTACAATTTTGCACTGAAAAAAGGTGCACGGCCTCTTAATTTGTCAGCTAGATGTAGAGCTTCGTCGCTTCGTCTTCCTGAAGTTATTTAGCTGAACTAGAAAATTCCACTCAATGTTATTACCAAATATGTGTCTAAATGATTTCGAAGAAGGTTTATAACGTGACTTGTATCTTTAAAACAAACAATATTCCTATCATCCAATAGATGTTTGAATGTTGTTTTCAGTTCTATAACATTACTGAAGTTGCAGCCAAGAAGCTCTGCAGCAGTTATGTTCGTCGAATGGGCGTCAAAAGTTAAAGAAACGACCTTGACACCAGCCTCATGACAATTTATGAAGCACATTTTGATCAGATTAGCTTTTTGTACACCATTAAAATTATGAGTTAAAAAAAAATAAAAACCGACTTCAAAAAACTAAAACGCTAAAAATAATCTTAACACTTAAGTACCTAATCAGTTACTTTTGGAGTCGGTGCAAACGAAAACATTGGTCTCTCAATGACTGGCACCGACTCCAAAAGTAACTGATTAGGTACTTAAGTGTTAAGATTATTTTTAGCGTTTTAGTTTTTTGAAGTCGGTTTTTATTTTTTTAATAAAATTAACTTATTTCATCCATTTTAGTGATAATTTCATCCATTTTAGTGATAAATCACAATCAAAACAAATCTTACGAGTGCAAACATAATTTAACTGCTGAACACCGATTTCATTTCCTATTTTTCCACCCTTAGGGGTGAAATTTTTTCCAAAAAATTTTATTATAGTATCTTTGAAGTATAAGCTATTCATTAAAAAAAGAATCATCAAAATCGGTCTACATTTGGCAGAGATATAGGTAAGATAGATACTAAAATCAGTTGGCGTGGTACGGAGTTTATGCAATGTTTGATGATTTTCTTATAGATCCCATCATCAGAATTTAACCAAATTTATATGGGACCATTCTGAAAGTATTACCTTTCAAACAAATAATTATCGAAATCGGTCAACGCAGTACGGAATGATCGCTGAACATACATAAGAAAAAAAAAAAAAAAAAAAAAAAAAAAAAAGATACCGACGAATTGAGAACCTCCTCCTTTTTTGAAGTCGGTTGAAAAATATCTTAAAGGGATTTTGGATCGTTAGTCAATACCGACTAACATAAAAACAAAAGCCTGTGTAGCCAAAACAGATGAATTTGTAATTTCGTCTCCCATATCAACGACTCAAGTATTTTTTTTTAAGTTCCAGCAGAATTCCCTTTAAACGTGAATATCTCTTTTCATTACGACGTACTTTTTGCTGTATTGTTTTTAATTTACGGCTAGTGTTTATTTTTAACCGTTTCAGTCTACGTAATTGTTGTTTCAGACTGCTTTGCCGTGGTGAATCCAACACAGAAACTATTTCAGAATCTTTTACATCTTCCTGTATTGAAACACATTCGGCAGACGAGCAATGCTTCGGACTATTATTACATGAATTAGCGGCATCTGGTCTAGATTCAGAGCCCGAAGAACTTGAAGGGTATATTATTGTTGTGCCAGTGATAGCTGCCACAGAAGCATCCTGGCTAACTGCACCGGAACATGGAGCGGCATCATCCGAAATATTTAATTTCTGAAAATAAAATAAAAAGTTTTGTTGTTTCTTGTCTTGTTTTAATAATAAAGTATACCTACTTATATGCATTTTTTTTTTTGTAAATCATCATACAAATACCTAGCTGTATGGATTTCATCATCAGTATTTCAGCCATAGGACGTCCACTGCTGAACATAGGCCTTCTCCAATGACTTTCATCGGAGGAGATTGCCAATACTCGCCACGCTTGGCAGGCGGGTTGGCGAGCGCGATGTTTTATAACATTTACGCACGCAGACGCGTCCGCGTCTGCGGTACCTAGCTGCCCGTCTCGTGCTACAGGAATACGCCTCCTGTTGGCGGTGGGGAAGGGTATTCTTCACAGCCGTCCCCACACGGCATGGATTTAGATGGCTGCCAAATTTACCACACAATAGTTCTGAAGTGAGAATATATCCTGGATTTTACATAAACCATACTTTTTCTGATCACTAAAACAAAATAACATACCTTTGTTGGAAACGCAGTTCTACAAATTCGACGAAAACCGCATTTTGTGGAGTACAGATCATCATCGTTAAAGTGTGAGGAGCAGATGACGGAATAATTTGATGGCTGCCAATTTTTATCTTTTCTGTTTTGTCTTAGAATCAGTGTCCACTTATTTCTCAAAATTGGATCAAGGGGAAATCTGAAGAAAATACTTTATATTTACAGTGATTTATGAAGCGCCTGTGTGTAAATATAAAAAATAATTATCAATTCTAGTTTTTCGTTGAACGACAGTATCGGCAGTATCGACTACTTACTACCCTGCCACTGCCAAAAACGAAATAAAAATTAAAACAAGGTGTATTTTATGTCGGGGTTTCTCTTAAATTGATAAATATTTCACAAATGTAATGTTTCTATCATCATCACTTCAGCCATAGCATGTCCACTGCTGAACATAGGCCTCCCCCCATTGAATGTTTCTATACTCATAAGTAAATGAATCCTGAAAACATTACAATATTTTTCTGGACGAGTCGTGAATGTAATAAATAAAAAATAGACACGTATCACATTAATTTCAATTTTAAATTAAGCGGGGAGAGTTCGCGCTTCTGTAATACTGGCAATAATAAGTAAGTAATCTAAGGTGGCAACACAGAGTGCCTTGATTGAGATATTTAATATTTCGAAGAAAACAATTTTAAATATACCTGTGAAATGAGACTGATCCACCTTGTTTTTGCTTTTCAGAACAATTTCTGCACTTCTTCACAACGCAAGATGGCATTTTTCAAAGAAAAAATAGATTTAGGTCTCGTGACGCCTGTTTTGAATAGCGCACGCTGTCACACTGCGACTAGAATCAGATGACTTTGCTATTTCAGATGAGTTTGAGTAGGTTCACTCGGTCACTTAATACCGGCTCCACACCCTTGGCAAACAACGGCAAACAGCAAACATCAAACTGTTTGTGATTGTGTTTGCCACTTTTCGGCGTCGGTGTCGGTTTTTGTGCATAACTCAAAGGATGTTCGACAAACGTGTTTGCGATGCGCTTGTTTAGCAATCAGTAGTACGCGCGAGCTGACGGGCGGCGAACGGAGTAGAGATGGGTCTGATTAGGAAAAATCGGTACCTAATCCTCCTAATCCTAATATTCAAAAATACCTATTCCAGATATTTATGCAGTATCGCCAATCCGATACGTACGACGATCGATATTGTGTGTATTCAATGTATATTAGGTATGAATTGAATTTGGATTGGATATCTACTATGAAAATAACATGTATTCTTTGTGTTTTTTTCTATACTCGTCGTCGAACATCATTGGAAGTGCCAGCAAATTGATTTGTGCACAAAAACCGAAAATCACAAACTGCAGGTCTACACCTGGGAACCAATGCCAAATTTGTCAAGTTTGCAAAATTATGTCTGTGTTTTCCAATGCTGAATACTATGAAATGATGTTGTGTGTAGGTCGAGCTGATGGAAATTTAGCTCGAGCAAGGGATCTTTAACGGGAAAGATTCATCGGCGGTAGGCCGGCGGCTGAAAGGCGACGTCTGGCGTCGTATCAGTGCTTTCACAACATGGTGGCTCGTCTCCACTCTAGGGGTTCTTTTTATCGTTCGGGTGGCAGTGGGCATCCGAATACTAATAAAGAACGTGTAGAAGGGGTTCTGCAGCTTTTCGAAAGTGAATCGACGACCAGTACAAGGCGTGCCGGGGCGAGACTCAACATGAGCCATATTTCAGTGTGGCGAATACTCAAAGATGATGTTCAATAAATACCCATACCACAATCGCCGTACCCAGGAACTAATTCCAGGAAATATGCCGACGACATCTACACATGGATGACATTTGACAAATAAGGCAAATGTTTGCGATCCTACCGCCATGTGAAGTACCAGCATTACCGTTTCATACGGTTATATTTTTTTTTAATATGGCAATATTACTAAAATATCCGCGCCTGCTTTGCGCGTTGACATTGCGTATTTCCGGGTGTGTCCAAGTTGATATTGCACGTGTGTGTCGATATTTTTCTAATATTTTTAGTTCCTTGGTGTTAGTAGAAGTGTTCTACGTAAACAAAAAGTGATTTAGATAGTGCCACGCGGAAAATAAATCAGTGATCATAGCATCCAAGAAGGTAAGTTGTATAAAATGAGTAGCCGGATCGTGCCGCCATATTGTAGTGTTGGCTTGGTTGTTTGGCATGGCATGGCATTTTTAGCAAATTGTCGACAATATTACAGCTAAACCGGTATGTGCGCCTGTGTTATTTCTAACTGTATCTCATCATCAGAAGTTTCATTTGTGGAATTCATTTGAACTCTCATCTAAAAATACCTACATTTGGACCAAGCGCAATCTGTAAGATTTTATCTACACATATTATATTGCGAATTGGTTACGTAAAAAGTGTCGTGAAAGTAGAGTAGTGCATTAGAATTAAAGTAAATGATGTCTATAAATTTACTACTTGTCGACCAGTTGAAGCTTAGAGAATGAGTTGTAATTTCTCCCCATTCCTACCTACTAGTACAATTACAAATACTTTTCTTTACCCCATACATTGTTGCCAATCAATATTTCATGACCACTACGTAATTCGTTTGTAATGTTTATATTTCATGGCTCTAATTTCCTAAAATGCCATTAAAAACCTAGTTACCTCACAACAATTATAAATGTGACATACATGTGGTCATAACCATAAAGATTTTTTTCCTCATTTTGTTTACCACATTAAACTCTTGTTCGAGCTCAAAATACATCAAGAGTATTTTAAAAATTTTGTTATGATTGTTGTTTCCAGAAAATGGTGGGGTCGCGCGTGTACGTTGGAGGACTGCCTTTTGGTGTCAGGGACCGCGACCTCGAGAAGTTCTTCAAAGGCTTCGGCAGAATCAGAGATATTCTTATCAAGAACGGTTATGGTTTTGTGGTGAGTGTGATATTGATAAAACTTTTGTTAGGTATGAAAATAATTAAATTTTAACTACTTGTTAGAATCAACTTCATTTTTTGTGGTATTCAATTCAGAATCCATCTCTCTGGTGCACACAACTCACCAAAGTTTAATTGCATTCAGATAAATTGTTTAGGAAGTCGGACAATTATTAACTCGTCAACATCCACGCGTTAACATTTTTTATTTAAACATTATTGCACAAGTAAGTACAATTGGCGGACTTAATGCTATACTATATAATAATTTATGAGACCGCATAACAACAGAATTTCTATTGTGTCTCGACTACGCATGCCCGATGATTTAAACTAACATTATTTTCCAATCATTGTACCTATAACAGCCGACTACATTTAGATATAGAATACACATTATAATCATAGTTGTAAATTCATGCTAAAATCAATGTTATTAAATGAACAGCTCCATTATTTTGATTGACATGACTTTTGAATCAAATACTCATATGTTATTGAGTGGCAATCAAGTGTTGCAATGTGTGAAGACTCAATAGTTGTTTACTTGGGTTCACTTGTGCACCATCAGCCTTGCTTATGGGATAGAAACATAATTTTGACTCTGTCAAAGTCATACAAACTGACTGGTGTCTGATGTTTCTTGCTAGTAGATAGTTCAAAAGTTTTTTCCCCTAATCCTAAGATGCATACATGGACCTCATTTTAGTTTACTGATAACATTCGAATTCTTCACGTCAAATTAAAGATAGCTAGTTAGATTTTAAAGTTAGTCTTGCTAACATTATAAATTAAGGGGGCTTGATTGATCAATAAACTATATGAGTATTGATTTCTTTTGTTTGTTTAGTGTGGTAACCAAAGGTTAATTTATTTCCCCTAATAAAAAACAATTTGAAGAGGCATTTAAACAAGACTCGTAGCATAAAAAACTTAACTTATTTCCATTATTTTCACAGGAATTTGAAGACTATAGAGATGCAGATGATGCTGTATATGAATTAAATGGCAAAGAATTGCTAGGAGAAAGGTTAGAACATTATTAGTATCATCCATTGATATCAAGAATCTTGCAAAAAGTATATCTTATAAAAATATGAATATAATCATGTATAATTAGTACTTATCATCATTAATGTTCTTGACATATTTTTTAATTAATCTATTCAATTTAATGATTAATTTTCTTTATCAGCCGGCTCCACATTTTGTGTGAGAATTGTATGGAGAACTGATATAAGAATTCTATCTTGAATGAATGTGTTTTTGTATGACGTGTGCGGTATTGGTTGTTTTCATGGTTTTACTTATAATTTTCTTAACTTAAACATTTGGCTATTTGCCTAACTCTAATCGTTAAATATTCTATTACTATTCTATTATTATTCTATTCTACGTTCTAGATTCTATTACTCAGGTATGATGGTGATGGAATGAGAGAGTAAAGAATGAATGGACTTCTATTAATTACTTGTCAATAGCTAATGGTGAAACCTTGATTTATTAGCTATAATCAGCTAACCAATTGATATAATATTATTGACCGATTTCGCATGATCATAGTTGTTTTTGCTGTCTACATTATTTTAGATTAACAAATCTTTCTATGTTGCTTTTGATGTTAACAAATAATTAAAGAGACTTCAACTTGTTTCAATATTTATTGTAGGCAAGTTAATTACAGAGCAAATCGTTTTTATGTCTATTTGGCGCCTCGTTAGTCACCTTTATTTACACTTCTAATCATTTTTGTCTTTATCTAAAGAAAAATACATCTGTATTAAATAATAGACAAATTGTTTGTCTATTAGTGTATTAAATAGGAAATATCTATTTATAACCTCGAGACTTCACGGAAGGTGTGGAGCAAAGCTTTGCGTTGTTTTTGCTCTCAATACTAAGATGCTAGATATGGGAAAATAAAAACTTGGCCGTAGATCTTTAGTGTTGCCCTAAATTAAAAAAATACATCAGAGGTTATTTATCTATTGTCTAGGTGAGACATAGTGTGAGCAATACAAAGTGGTTAGAAAGTTATCAGCGGCTGTAATTTAGGGTGGTTAGGTATCAATTGGCTAGCCAAAACAGCGCTGGCTGTAATATAGGGTGGTAAAGTATCAAATGGCCAGCCGAGACATAGCACCGGCTGTAAAACAGTGGGGTTAGATATCAAATGGTTAGTCGAGTCTTAGCGTGAGCTGTAATACAGTGTGGTTAGGTATCAACTGGCTAGCCGAGACAGAGCGTGAGCTGTAAGTTAGGACGTAGCCCACATTTTTATCAGCTAGCTAGCCGAGACATAGCGCCAGCTGTAATACATGATTAGGTATCGACTGGCTACATACAATACGGTTAGTTATCAACTGGCTAGCTGAGACAAGAATTATTAGGAGATCGAGTTCGGTGGTGTGCGAGCGTGGGTAGCTAACGGCAGATGTTGTGCAGGGTGGTGGTGGAGCCGGCGCGAGGCATCGACCGCAGCGCGGACCGGTACCGCCGCGAACGCTACGCCGAGCGCGACCGCGGCCGGTCGCGATACGAGTGAGTGATAACTATGCGCTACGTATACAGGGTGTCCGTGGAGCGCGCGCGCGGCATGCCCCGCGGCTCGGACCGCTGGCGGTGCCGCGACCTGCCGCCGCCGCCGCCGCGCCGCCCGCCGCCGAGACGAGATACGTCTGTATACACGCCGAATATGCAAAAAACGTTTTAGTGGGTGTTCCTACTCGGTATAGTATGGAAAGTAACGGAGGGCGTTCCGTTTAGATAGATAGATACTCTTTATTGTACACCATATAAAGAAGTTAAAATTTGTGTTTACAGAAAAAAAGAAATTGAATCCCAAAAAATAGATTTAAAAAAACGAAACTCCTGTTTAACACCAAAATCGTAACGCGGTATATTAACTAGAGTATTTATTACAATGCACAAACTGGCAACGTCGCTTTTCTATCTTACTCGCACTGTGAGAAAAGGGTCGGACGTTCATATTTCTTATGAAATTTTAAAATGAAAAACATTTTTATTTAAAATGTTTTTTTTTTGTATGTATGGACGTTATAGAATTTCGTAATAAACCCGTGTTAACGGGAACGCCTTTCGTTAGTCAACATACTGTGTAAGCAGGATAATAGGATACACTTACCGAGTGAGAAACGAGACCGCAAAATGAAGGAACACTCACTGGAACATAACCCGGACCCCTTTCTTTCAGTCCCATTGAATATTGCCTAACTTGTTATTTAAGTTTCCTATATCTCCATGGAATCAAAATTTTTCGTATCCCTCTCATTGTCTTGCTTTAGGAACTCTATGGCCTCTCCTTTTAATAATTTCTCCTCATTTGATTATTCCTTATAGGTAGCTGTCGACATGTCTTTGAATTGATTGCATGATCTGATCACCTACCGTACATAATGCTAAGAAACCATTACTTATCATGAAAGCTAAAAGTTTGGCTTGAAATAAATATCTCCATTATTATCATCAGTAAAATTTTATTCAGCATTACTCCCAGTTCCAAGATCCGACACCATTTCATGGAAAACTATAATACATCTGCCTTAAATAGGTCACACCCCAGTCCACAATGATCTTGTCTTATAATTTAGAATTGACTCAATATTGTATTTGTTTTTTGCATATTTCGGCAATGTGTTTTACTTTGTATGCATTTTCGTATGTCTTGTCTTAGTTGTATCTTGTATCTTTGCTTCCTTAATTAACCTGTAGCTGTATTTTATCACCACTTTATTTTGATTTTTAGTATAGAGTATTTTCATCCTCACATTGCTAACGCTTATACCCTTTCTTTTAAGTTTTGTTATTTCATTATCGTTGCGCATTACAGCTATCTGTAAGTAACCTTGAGACGTATTATTGCAAAGTATAAATAGTAGATAAATAATATGGGACAGTTGGTAATTTACTTACAAGACATGACTTAGTAAAACAACTGTAGAAATAATAATGTTCTTTTGTCCTCCAAAGTCTTTTAAAAATACCAGTTCTTTTGTTTTTATTATAAATTAAAATAAGCATTCCATATAATGACAACTGTCCCTGTTCTCTCTCAGGCCCTAGAGTAAGCGAAGCAATGTTATAAAATAGAACATGTTTTTAACAGTGACCACAATTATAGATACGGACCGCCAACCCGCACGGAGTACCGGCTAACCGTCGAAAATCTGTCTAGCCGCATTAGCTGGCAGGTAAGCATCGGCCGGATCACGGGTCCACCATCATTCCATCACTACCATCACCCAGGGTCCAGGACGCTTCTCGTTACATGAGGGCAGGGCGGTTACCACCAAACGGACGATACGGTTGCACACTGATGACGGACGTTGCCACGGAGATCACGCTGCCAGGACAAAACACTTACGAAGAAACCGATGAATGAAATCCATGAAGATATAGAAAGAGAATATAAAGAATGGGACATGGCAGAACAAACAACCATGGACATGAGGATGGGACAATTCATTTGAAGACGCACTACCACAAACGGCCAACGGACCACAGCGGCTCGAGAGCTCTTCTACAACTTGCTTTATTAACCAAACCATAAAACAGTATACAGTTAGTCTCAAATATCTCTGTAATTTAGTTTAACACTACACTTTAACAAGCGAATAGCATTGCATAACATTAATTTCTAAAAGTTTTTTTCTATACTATACGAACTTACGAGCTTATAGATGATTTTTAAAAACAACAGAAGGTGGCGATTCGTGCCCAGAGCCCTCGATGCCGCGATGTAGCGCTGTGTGATGTGATCTGAGGCGATGTTAGGAGGGTATCGGTCCGGTGCAGCCTGGTGGTCTGGTGGCCTGGTGAGGACGCTCCGCCCGCCCGCGCCCGACGCTCTGGCCTCCTGCAAGGTAAAGTCGAAGGGGGGCACAGTCAACCGGAGCAGCTCTCGTTATGTGCAAACTCCCATTTAAATTCATTTTCTCATCGTTAATTTTCCTTTTACACATAACTCGTTCACAATAACGCGAACCATTTCGATATTTCGATTGGGACGTGGACTATTGTGAACGTCATTTGTTTTTTTACTCGTCAATTTATTTTTTACCGCCCCAACAAAGTTTCGTATTTGGTAATTCCTTGAGGGTATCATTGTTTACATAAAAAAAAACTGGAGGGCAGCCTGGCACCTAAAGGATCCAAGACACGGACGGACGGAATCAGAGGTGGAAATGAGACAGAATCTGATGGAGAGAGACAGAGGACAGGTTTCAACTACAAGGTCTGAAAATCTGACTAGCTTGGAGGTATCTCGATGACGAACAGATGATCGCTAGAAAACAACCCAATATTGTGGAGTGGACCATAGACTGGACAAATCGAAACATGGATTGGATGGATGCGTTGCAGAAAATTCCCAGACCAGCGGTTGAAACTTATGGTGTTCACATGATTCTGAGGAAATGAGACCACGAAAGATGAATGCAATGAAGAAAGATGCAATGGCAATGACGCGTCGAGACCATGGATGAACATTGGAATTAACCAAGGAAGAGGAAAGAAACCAAAACAATGTATTAGTTAGACTAATGTAAACGATGATAACCAACGGGTAACTGTCTACGAAAATGTGTTGTGGGTTGTATTTTTTCACTTTTTGTTTCATTAGGCCTAAATTCTTATCTCAGTAATAATAGCCAGGCATTGCTAGGTCGGTAGGGCTTTACATACACAATATATTAAACCTTTTTAGAAGTCTGTAACTCTTTTAATGATGATATCGTATTTTTACCATCTTTCGGGGCTGAAGGCTCTTGCTGATAATATTTTACTCTGAGAAAGACTTCTGGAAAGGCTTGCCGTTTTCTTTCGGCTAGTGAATAATATGGCACGTTGGTTTACAGGATTTGAAGGATTATATGCGTCAAGCCGGTGAGGTCACCTATGCTGACGCTCACAAACAGCATAGGAATGAAGGGTAAGTGTTATTATTACTTTTCTATTACTTACATCAAAACTGAAATCTATATAACAGCAAAAAATGTCTTCCAAGTAACGGTAGTCCTGTTTAATAATTCACTACCTCTTAATGATGATATCGTATATTTAACCATCTTTCGGGGCTGAATACCTTGATGACAACATCTCACTCTGACGATTCAACGTTTCGAGCGTCGAAAGCCGTTTCCGGAACTCCGTCATCAATCACCCGCACGTTTCACAGAGTGGTAGAGTTCGCGACGCATTCGGACATGCGCGCCGCCATCGAGAAGCTGGACGGGACGGAACTGAACGGGCGCCGGATCCGGCTCGTGGAGGACCGGCGCTCGTCGCGGCGCCGCACGCGCTCGTCGTCCAGCCGCTCGCGCAGTCGCTCGCGCGACCGCCGCCGCAGCCGCTCCAGGTTAGAATGTCTAGTTCAGTGTACAATAGCCGTTTAATTGCACGGCCAGTTTTGTAGTTGAATCATTATATCGTTCATAAATCCTAATCAAAACAAATCTTACGAGTGCAAACATAAGTTAACTGCTGAACACAGATTTCATTTCCTATTTTTCCACCCTTAGGGGTAATTTTTTTTCCGAAAATGTATTATTATAGTATCTTTGAAGTATAAGCTATTCATTAAAAAAAGAATCATCAAAATCGGTTCACATTTGGCAAAGATATTAGGTAAAATAGATACTGAAATCAGTTGGCGTGGTACGGAGTTCATGCAATGTTTGATGATTTTCTTATAGATCCCATCATCAGAATTTAACCAAATTTATATGGGACCATTCTGAAAGTATTACCTTTCAAACAAAAAAATTATTATTGAAATCGGTCAACGCAGTAACGAATGATCGCTGAACATACATAAAAAAAAAAGATTCCGACGAATTGAGAGCCTCCTCCTTTTTTTGAAGTCGGTTAAAAACATTCAACATAACGGCTGACTTGCCGCCTATTGAATTAGTTTATTTCTTCGCCACCGCGGCGCTGTTTTGTTTTATTTACAAGATTGTGGCAACGACAGGTGTTTTTTTTTATTGTTGTAGGTTTGCGATAAAAAAATAACGAAAATAAGTTCCCAATGTTATTTAGAAGTACAAATAATGAAGTTACCTACCAGTATTTCAAGTGAATTAAAATTTGTTGACATTTAACCGGCTAGCTGTACTGTTGAACGATGTGTTCAGCCATTCGGCTATTTGATTGACATCTAGGTGTTTGGTTGAATGGCGTTGTTCAATGAAAGGGCTAGCCGTGCGATTAAACGGCTATTTTAATCAGTTGGCTGCGACAAATATAAACTATAGATAGATTTCAAGATGGTACTATAGTTCGACCGCAAGTGCTTGTGCAGTGCTTGGCTATGGGCGGGGCACATAGCACGTAGAATTGACGTACGCAGCGCAGGCGTAGCGTCCACCCTCAAGGTGGACAGACGACCTGGTAAAGGCTGGATGCAGGCCGCTTTCAACCGGTCAATCTGGAAGTCACTGGGGGAGGCGTATGTTCAGCAGTGGACGTCTTATGGCTGACATGATAAAGCATGTCAATACAAACGCGCAAGGGGAGCGGTCTTCATTGGGGTTATATTTTATCTCATGTGTATATGACTGTGGTGCCAGTAACACGTCTTACTGCCTCGAACGTCGACAGCAAAGTGACAGAATAATGCAAGATACTCCGACCACGTGTCTCGCCCCGCAAACTAGAGTAGTACTGCTTTTCAAGCTATAATTCAAGATCACAAAAGCAATTTGCTTCCAATGCTACCCTGCAAGCTCCAGCTCGTCTGTCGACGATTCGGACATATGGGGTGAGGCCGGGGAGAGTGTCATTGACATGAGGCGTTTGAAAATTCCGTGAACTTATGAAACAATGAAATGCTCAAACTACATAAAATACGAAGTCATTGATACATATCTCAATCTTTTACTATTCAATTTGGCTATGTAACGTCATTACTTGACATTTCCAGTACTGCAACCTGCAGTGAAGTATGCCCTGGATTTAACACCAGGCTTATAGTTTAAAGAGTTTTGTAATAATAAGAGGAATCGCTGAACCACAGACTCGGTAAAGCCACCAAGCTGCATTAATCTCAATTTTCTAGAATTTTAAATGATGATATTGTCATTTTACCATCTTTCGGGGCTGAAAGCTCTTGATGATAGCTTTCCCACTGACGAACCCTCCACCAAATATACAGGGTGACCCCCTCCTTTCTTGTCTAACTACACTCTCGCCTAGGTCTGGCCGCTCACGCAGCAAGTCGCGTTCCAAGTCACGCCAGAAGAGCAAGAGCCCTGCTGTTAAGTCTCGCTCCAGGTCGCGCTCCAAGTGAGTATAACAAAGTTAATATTTCACATGAAAAGCGACTGCCTCTGTTAGATTTGCATTTACGACTTTGCTATAAATTCCTATAATTGATGTTCCATCAGAGCGTTAATTTTCTCGTCAAGTTACATCAATGTTTAGGGAATCCTTAATACCAGAAATGAATATTGCAAAAATTACACAAAACGTTAAAATGAAACAGCTGTTAATTCAGTTTACGGTTTCAAATCCTCTCTGAGGCAGTCTCTTTTTAAAAGTGAATATATAGAATTGTAAATGTAGATACAACAGATATTTCATAAATCACAACAAAAGTAGACTTTAAGTGGAATAGGATTATTCAAATTATCTGCATACATACAGACAACAAAGCCTTTTTGACTACAGATTTATTGAACGAATGCTGACACCCTTTTAGGGACTCTGGTGCTCCAATACTCTTATGTGGCATCACTAAATAGTTTTTTAAAAACCTGATCCTTATTTACCAATCTGTTTTATTTGTATTCATGTGTTCCAATTTGTTCCAATGGAAAATATGTTGTATTGGAGCGCCAATTATCTACAAAGGCTTCGTAAGGATCATAGTGCACATCTGTAAATAATACACTGACACAACTATTCACAATTAAGTATTATGTCACGCAGTATTAGTTGACCATGTATCATATTTTAGGTTTGGATTAAATTATTTGTGGTTACTTGACACCTATTACCGATTTCGCAGTTCGGGAATAATATCAAAAAGAGCAAAGAGTCTGTGCCACTGAAAAATCTGCAAACCTCTCACATTTTAATGTGTTAAAAACCAATGCATTATTTAAAGCCAACGTCAAACTAATAACCTCTCTTTAGATAGTGAGTTAGATGAAACATTACTGCATAGTACCTAGGTAGTTCATCTGTTTCATGTCATTTACCACAAATCGAGCTTACATTATTATATAACTTGTACAGATAGAAACTTGATACTATTTTCAGTTCGCTCTCTTCAGATTGGTCGCGAACTTGACAGACGCGCCACAACTAATTTTCATACAATACCTTGAAGCGCTACAACTGCGCTTTAGCCTTGCCGCACAAGAGCCATACGTGACAGCAACAAACGCCAACACAAGCCACAAACAACGCCATTCGAAAGTAGTACCCGCTTCCAACCACAAATGGCGGCGTTTGTGGCTGTCGCGTGTCGTGTGCGAGGGGCAAGATATTACATGGAAGTTAGTGCAGTCTATAGCACTGTTATACGCAACTGATTTTAAGTGTGATTCTTCTGCTTATAATGCAACTACTTTCGAGAGAAACATGAATGTTATAGAGGTCCAGACGAAGATGTATCTCAATGTCAGTTTTTAGTGAACTTTGTAAATTTTTATCTTTGACATTTGTTGCAATTAAGCAGTAAAATTAACAGCAAGGAAGGGCACTCATAAAATAAATAACAACTCAATAGTAAACAATGCTTGCATGCATTTGAACTTCTTTTCATTTTAATAATTATACTCTCGCATTGCAGCAGCATAATTTAGGTATTTACATACAAAAACTGCATGAATCCTTATAAATTAACCTAGTATTCATTTGGCTAGGTGTGTTATTACTTGCGCTGAGCAAAATTTGAAGATGTAAGTACTTAGCAATAGTACTCTAACCGTTGTCTGTACTGTGTACTGTAGTACTCTTTTACTTTATCGCTATGCTGGTCTGGTGTTGACAATATTGCTAATTTCATCACAAAAAAATATTGCACGAAATAGCATTTGTGCCCAGAAAGAAATTGTATGCAATTTTTTTTTTTACTATTTTATTTTCTGTCATGATTTTAGTAGTAAATATTTTATTGTCATTACCATCAATCAGTAGTCAATCCTTGTATAATGCATTTTTTGTCGAAATTGGAAGTTACTTTATTCCCTATCAAAGTTAGCTATACAAGTTTGTACTGGCAAATAATTTGAACAAACATGGCGTCTTTTAATTTATTTAATATTGCTGAATACTAGAAGACTTTGTCACTATCCTTATTCAAATGAATTAGTTACAAAAAACGGTTTACAAAGTAGATTTCTGTTTTCATTAGATTGCTGTTTTCTGTCTTTTTTTATATACAATATGGATTTTATCAGTGTTGTAAAACTTGTAAGTAGTGCCAAATTAATTACACAATTTGCTAGCTAAGCCAAAAAAATTACTACAAATTAATTTTGTGTTGATAACTTCATCTCTGAATTCGTCTTCCAATTCCGACAACCTTTTTTTGCTCGGTAGTTGTAGTGTATATTAAAACCCGTATCACATTGTGCGGCGTCGCTAGGGACCGCAGTCGTTCCAAGTCGCGCTCGCGCTCCGCCTCCCGTAGGTCCGAGCGGCGGTCCGCTACTCGCCGGTCCGTCTCCAAATCCGCCGACCGCAACGGGCACCGCTCGGCCTCCAGGTCTAAGTCGCGATCGCCGAAAGACGGGTCACGGTAAGTTGTGTGCTTTCAATTGACATCTGACGATTGTGCGTTTTGTGAGGTTATATTTTTTGTGTACGGCTATTGTCACCATTACCATCACTCCAGTGACTCCATGTCGGTGGCAACATTGATAAAAGAAGATTACAGATCCATGAGATAGATTGTCTAATCGGAAAGCTGAAGTTTCCTCTCGTTTGTATTGCATTAGATAAGTTTGTCACCACAGAAGTAATTAGTAGCATGACAAGGATGACACAATTGAACCGAAGTGTCAGCCTATCATAAGCAGTCTTCAAGTCATATCAAGTAACTTATGTCAGCGAATTAAAGGATACATATTTTCTTGCAATGTTGTTATTGATTTCACTGTTCAGTGGAAGTAAATCTTATCATTTCAAATATTACGTAATCATCGGTGTTGGTATATAAATTTAAAACTGCATGCTTCTTCAATTTCTATTTGATATCATTTTAAAATCAACGCACTGAATAATCTGAAAACATAACTTCACATACAGCCGAAGCATTATTGTCAGATGATACTCAAACTTGAACCATTGGCATCTATTTGTTAACCAAATTCATATCCATACGTGATTAATATTGATAGCACAATTAATGTCACATATTAACTCTGATCATTGTTTCCTGCCTCGCAGAGAGAACGCTACCAAGAGGTGAGCATTACTTATGATGTTGTTTTGTTTGATCCTGTCTAGCTTATTTTGCTTTTATTTTTATCATGAACGTAATTTCATAAACATTTATTTCGTTTACTTTTATTTTAGCCCTTTGTAAGTAAATGTGATTGTCTTTAATTTTAAATGTTAGCTGAATTGACATTATTATAATTTATGTTATTCAACCGTTTTTACTATTCAGTTTGTCTTGTTTTTATGTTTCTGTGAACCTACAGTTAATATTATGCATGCTATGTCCGAAACTTTAATCTAAACTTTGACAGTTCCATGGCCCAGAAAAGAGATGAGAAGATAATAATGAAAATGTATATGAAGTCAACAAAGTATAAGATTTGTAGTCTTCTCCGGCGTATGATTTGTACTAAATGAAATGAATATGTTGCAATAAACCTCCTCACCGGTCAACTGTCAAACTTAGATTGAATTATCGATATGTTTTATTAAGTTAGCATTAACACTAATGTTCTGTTTCGCATTATCAGGGACAGGTCCCGGTCTCGCAGCAAGGAGGCGTCGCCCAAGCGCGAAGAGGAACGTCGCGCCAGCAAGTCCCGTTCCCGGTCTCGCTCGCGCTCCCGCTCTCGCGACCGCGACCGTTCCGCGTCCCGCGACCGCTCACCCTCCCACTCCCGCTCCCGCTCGGGCTCGCCCCGACAGAACGGAGACGGAAAGGATCGCGCGAGTACAGACCGCTCCCCGCGTAGCGGAGATTAAAAACACTAGATTTTTAAGGTACTTAGGATAGGGTTACGTTAGTTTTATGAACATGACTTCGTGGTTTTTTCTGTGGACTTACATTTTATCGGAACTAAAGCTGCCATCTTGGAAAAACGTCTCTCGTCATTATCTGCATAGAACAAACTGTCAAAAATGACGCGTTCCGAGATGATAGCATTATGTTTGATCCAAAAAATCCATTTGCAAACTTGTTAAATGCCCTGTAGACAGACGGCTTACAACACAGCCTTTTTATTTTTCAAAAACAGATTGTTCTGGGATGACCACTAACATATTCTTGATCTCTTAGATGTTTTCTATTTGTGCTCATCCTTTTGCAATACTAGGTCTACGCTTGTGTACGCGTTTATTTGATCGAAGTCACGATTGTAATATAAGATTTTAAACGCACCGTTTTTTGGCATTGATATTGGTCACGAGTAATATTTGTGTCCTCATAACGTACATTTACTTACTTGATTCACAAACATCGCGTTAGTAGGGATTTCGTACGAGATATGGTCGTATTTTTATAGTTTGTAATTTGAAGTGACAGGGAACTTGAAATGATAAATATAACATTTGTAACATGGACTAATATTTAAGAACAAAATAGTTTACCATTGAAATGCATTTTTGTATTATTTCAATGGCCTACCGTTCTTTCTGTTTATGCTGACTGTACTGATGTTTGACAACTAAAACAAATTAAAGTACATTTTACTCTTTATACCTATGTTTTGGGTTTAATATGTGAATAAATTAATTTCCTTTGAGATACCTATTCGGTAGGGTTATATGGTATTTGTAAATACAGAATTTTGTTACTAATAACCAAATAAATAAGTTATAGGTAAAAGTTGTTTTATTTTTACTCTTCCGTAATATGCATAAAATAATAAAATAGACATTTACTTATTTTTCTAATATTTATTTGTTTTTTTAAGACAATATCTTATTGCGCTAGGGTTTTGTGCATTCATAAGCTTAACAATCTCATACAAAGCTTAACATATGAAATTGTCGTTCGGTAACAAAAAGTAAATCAACTTTTTTAAACGGCGAAGTATGCGCCGTTGTTATCGATACACTTCCGCCATTTTAAAGGCAAATCATTGATCCCTTTAGAAAAAAATCCTGGGAGCGAGAGATTTCTAGACTATGATTTTTTTTATTTGTAAAAAGTTATTTAAATTTTGAAAAAAATGGTAATCGTTTGGGGCAAGATCTGGAGTGCAGCTCATTTACTAAAATTTACAGTTATCAGATCTTAGCTAGGTCATGTACTTACCAAGATCGGCGTGGCCTAGCCAGAAACAGCAGACTGAAACTTAGCCTTTGATAAATTCGCTATCATAAGCCCACATACACTGATTTTTTATAACAAATTCTAACGCGAATTTGTGGTGCTGACAGTAATCAGATCGGCCCTATGTAGAACACTTCCAGAGATCCGGAGTAGCCTAGACGAAAACGGCTGTTTTCAGCTAGGCCACAGATATTCTTTAATAAATCCTCAATGCATGTCCCACAAATTATTACTTTCTATCACAAATTCTATTTCATTGAAGAGAATCCCTTGATAGGTAGAATCGGTTTCCCATGACATGGCCTAGACGAAATGAGCTGCACGTTAAATTCTTCGTGTCGTTTCTGCAGCACTGGTGCCACGGTGGAACTCGTATTCGTAAATACCGCGAATTTTCAATTTGTCCATAGTTATAGCAATGTTGAAGCTCAAACAAATGTGTTTGAATTTTAAAACAATATTTTTCTGGCTTTATTCCGAAATTAATTTGAATTTGGAATTCCTAATCAGACGCAAGATATTTGAAGTAAAGTTGCTAGTATCGGCAATTTCATATGTAAGGACATAAATCTACAAAAATATAACGACTTGATGGATGAGTGGTTTGTGAAGAACAATTATAGCTTTTATTGATTGGATGGTTATAACTTCACTGCACCACCAAAACACGATAACGATACAATTTTGAAATTTTATTCCTATCGAGTTTTTGCAGTTATAAACATTTTTTATTTTCTTTGGATTTCAATCTTATTTCAAGAGCATAAAGTTCAAAATATGGTGGCAGTTATATGTCCACCACTGGTCAAAGGTTAACTCTTACTTTATTTCTCTGAAATGGTTTGAACTGCGGTGCGGTTGCTCGCCGCACCCTCCCTCTGTATCCATTTTAGACCAAATTTCGTATTAGTACGTTAATAAAATAAGGGTTATCAGTTTAACTTTATTATTATTATTATTTAATTTTGCTTTACCGAAATACAAAATCATGACTTCATACAGAAAAAAAACATAGAATGAAAAACCCTTTACCATCTGTAAATCCTAATAAATTCAATTTATTTAGGTACCTAGATAGTCTAGGTGAAGAACCCGCTGCTGGTTGTCTTTGACGACTCGGCAAGATACTAAGCGCCTGCAAAAGTATTGTCAACAGCTATCCACACGAAAACGATTGCGCAGGCGCTTTTCTATACATTTCTAAGACAGGCCGCATATTATCAGAAGCTTCTATTAAGAAACAATTCGAACCGAACTGTCAAAGCCCCGCACATTATCCGGTTCGGCGATCCGGCGCCAGTTGCTGACTGCGCCGCCACGACACACCTCTCCGTTAATAATAAGCTAGCAATAATAAGAGCATACATTTTCCTATTTTTCCTTCTATCGACAAAACCACCCCTTCTGAAGTCCCTCTTGGTATAGCCGTTTGAACCACTTCCTTTTTTGATGTCGGTTGTAAGGGTAAAAAATTGAGAACCTCCTCCTTTATTGTAGTCGGTTAACAAAACTAAACTTTCATTTTGCAAAATGAAGCCCGTGTACGCATACGGTGACGTCTGCCAAACTGATATTTCTGATAATATGCGGGGTCTAGTACAAAATGTATGCACCGAAGTGCCTTCAGGTTTGCGCTAGAATGTTTCTATTAGAAGCTTCGGATAATATGCGGCCTGTCTAAATAATACTACAGGCGCTGCCATAAATTGTTACAAAATATATCAATGGTACAATCGCGGTAGGCAACCTCACCTAGTGCAAAGGCCCAAATTTAGTCGCCCGACACATAATAATTACTGTTAAACATTGTGACCGTGATTGGGTAAATGATTTAAACCATAATTCCTCGCAATATAATTCAGGTTTCAGCTATAGAAATTAAATACGTCCTGCCACTTCCAGCTTACTACAATGAATTAAATTTAACGAAAACTTATGACAAGGCAATAAGAGGAAAAATGCAAACAAGATAAAATGGACAGTAAATAAATAAATATTGGACAACATCACTTACATTGCTCTAATTCTAAGGTACGTAGCTAAATCACCTGAGTTTTAGAAATCAGAAACAATGGCGGTACTAGAACACCCAGACCCGAAAAAATATAGAAAAGCATTTTTTCTAGATTGACCGACCGGGAATCGAACCCGGAACCTCAGAGATAGCGACACCAAGTCTGGTATACTCGCCTCTCGGCTACATCAGTAGCTTCCATCAGTCGTTGGCTTCAATGGTAACATAGCGCACACCTAGATAAAGAGTAGCATAACTCAAAATACACGATGGCACAACGGCACAACTCAAAATAAATATTTTTGACACACCACAGATATCCTTTATTGTTATGTATCTTTTCTTTTTTTTTCATGTGTCAAATAAATGTTTTCTATTCTATTCTAAATGTGCCTCTTTGGCGTTACCGTAGTATGAGATTAAAATTAAGACTAGCAGAACACAAATACACGGGTTCTTTTGGAGTTAATGTAGATTCCGATAATCACCGATTTAGATTCCGATAAATATTTGCGCCTTGGGGCTCTAGTTTGCGAGCCACACCCGTGTCCCTGTGGCAAAGTGGTAGACAGACTCGGTCTACACGGTCTTTGTTGTCAGCAAAGCGCTGGGCGGTTCGCTCGCCATGCTGCGCTCAATGACGCCATCAAGAGAGCTCTTGCCAGCATCTGCGTTCCCTCCTCGCTGGAACCTCGTGGATTGGTGCGTGATTATGACAAGAGAACGGATAGCCTTACGCTCGTTCCCTGGGAGCGGGGACGGGCTTAAGTATGGGATACGACTTCTGTCGATACTTTGGCCCCTTCTCATCTTAGGGAATCAGCTGTAAAAGCTGGAGCTGCGGCGGAGTCCGCAAAAATGCCAAGCGGCGCAAATACGAGTCCCTTGCAAGTGATTACGTGTTTACGCCATTTGGCGTTGAGACTTTTGGACCGTGGTGACCTAGTGCAAAATTACTTTTCGGAAAAATAGCTCCAAAATTAATTTCGTTTACAGAAAATAAAAATACTGGCTCGTTCCTCGCTCAAAGGCTTAGTTTAGCCATTCAGCGTGGGAACGCTGCTAGCATTCTCGCCTCTTTGCCTCATGGACACGCTTTTATTTTTGAGTAGGTAGCTTTTAATTTTAGGTTAGTTTATTTTTGTGTTATTAGAATTGTAATTGCTATATTCAAATAAATTTATTTTGTCCCCATAAATATTTGTATTATTTCGAGTTGTGCTATTCTTTATCTAGGTGTCCGATTTAACCCGTTAACATCCAAGCGGTCTCATGAGACCGCATAACAATGAAATTTCTATTGTGTCTCGTTTATGTATGCTTGATCAGTAATTTATATTTCGTGGGGTCCAGTAATGTAGACGGTCACCGAAATCAGCTACTCTGACGAACAAATCACATTATCATTAACAATGAAGGTATGAGTTCCCCGTAATTAGTGATGCACCGATTAATTAAGTGTAGTTCCAATGACGCATCTCCGTGCTCACCCTCACAGATGCAGTCTGAAGACATCACCTAACATTGGCGATTTACTTTAAGATGGAATAATTGTTATTCATGGTATCACGGTAAAAACTACCTTAATTAAATATTAGCCGAGTTAATTAGTCTCTAAGGAGACTCTTTTTTTTAAATAAGAAGCTGAAATCATTAAATTACGAAAAGTACGTACAGACAACAGCACGTCAACCATCGAGCAACAATACTCGATGACGTCAACCTACCAAAAAACGTCAAATTTTATCAATTGATATTGATCTTAGTGTTGGACCTAAAGATGAAAATCAATTCGATGAACTTAACTTTTTGGGTAGATTGACCTGCCGTTGTCTGTACAGACACCAGTCCGTCAACCGTACCACAAAACGTCAATTTTCTCAATTGATATTAATCTCTACAGGTCGGACTTAAGGTTCATAATAGGTTTAATTACCTTAAAATGTTTGGGTAGGTTGACCTGCCGAAGCTAAGATAAGTTTAAGTCAGTCGTACTTAGCTTGCCTCAGCGAGGGTTCTTTTTGCAATGGCTTTTTCATATAAAAGTTCTTGAGACCATCTGGCAAAGTCGAAAGATTATAGTAATCAAATTTAAGTGTTTAAAACATTTTTGTAAAAGTATGTAGCGTAGCGTTAGAGTGCTCGTGCCGTGGCGGGGGTGCCGCTTTCACACAAAACAGCTCTTCTCAGAGCTACCATCCTGTTTCGTGTTGAGAACAACAGCTCTTGTCAGAGCTATGCCATCCTATTCCTCGACTTGACGTAGTTCTTTTCAGAACTGTTTGCTTCTGTGTTTTTATCGATAAGACGGCACGTGCTCGGTGACGTGTGTTGTGCGAGTAGCTACAAGTACCTACCTACATAATGTGTAAGTGTGTATTATTGGGGTTCAGGAAATAAAATTCATGCATAATCTTTTGTAAACAATTGTTTATTAACATTTTATTTTTCGCGGTCTCGCTGCACATTATTCATTCGTCACAAACACTCGCTGGCAAAATTATCACCAAGCAGCCCCCTGGAGACCCCAGGGCGCCGCCAGCCATCAATACAATATGACTTTGTGTGAATATATCTATGGAATTACACATTACTTCCAACTATTGACAATTACTTTCATTTTTCTTTTGAAATCGAAAATATGTGAATATACTTAAGTAAAAGAAAGACAGATTGTACTCTGCGATACATAATAAATCACTGGTCTCACATGCAAAATAAACAAATTAAGAAAATAGCAAGAATAAGATTTTAAAAGATAAAGCTAGTGGAATGATTTGAATTCGTTACTTTCAGTATACTCACATCCTAATACAAATACATTCATGATTTCTGTAAAATGCGTCCAAAATAATCAAGAAGTCAATTTGCTTCAGTCAATTGTAAACAAAGCTCAAAAAATAATTAAATCAATGATTTCTCTAATAAAAATTAAGGGAATTCATAATAATGTAATTATAAAGTAGTAATAAATTAATTAAAATACTGTCATTTTATTGGTCCGGTGAAAAATTAAGTTAACATCATAATGGAATCATTAAAAATTCTCAAAAAGAAAAATGAAAGAAGTTCACTGTGATCAATTTTAAGTACAAAATTATTTAGTACAATTGTCTGTGTATTTCTATTTCCGCATAATTTAAACTTACATTTTGTCATCTTACAAAATTAAATACAAGAACATTATTATTGATCATCAGTCTATTCATATCTCAATATAAATTTTACAATTGTCCTTTTACCTTTTTAATCTACGTCCTGGTACAAAAGGCAACATAAGAGGTAACGCCTATCACTTACCAAATAATATCTACAAGAGTTATAAAACGGTAATTTAACATAAATTATTTCATAAATAGTTCTGTCGGAGCGTCTCACGTTCGCGACAGGAACGTGTGACGATGCAAGAGAACCTATAAACACAACATACTTGAAGAACTGTACCTATTAAAATAAATAAGTTAAAACAACCTGAAATATCCTGTCCTATGTTGCCTAATTGTCATTATACGATTTATATTGTCACAGTACTCTTACGAAAGTAATGGAGAATATACTTACAATTCTAAAACTTAATAGTTTTTTTCTATACATGACTTAGGTTTCGACATTTGTTTCTTATAAGTACTCCTGTTATTAACCTATGGACTAACGACGCGCGTGATTTTCACAAGTGAATTTTACGATGATGACTCCTGCCCCCTCTATAGGGAACATCGATATAGAGGGGAAAAGAATGACCATCGCAGCAGGAACGTTGAGTTATTGTGCTAACTGATCTACATCCCAAGAACGGAAGCTAAAAGGGTGAGAAAAAATCTATGTCGATTTTCAAGAAAACCTGAACAAGATTTTTAACTGAAATAAAACTTTCACTACAATAAATCATAGGAACAAACGACATTAATTAGTCAATCACAAATAAACAATCAATGTAAAACTGATGAACGCATCATTCGCGTTTTTCATAAATTAGTCTAAGTATATTTTACGCACGGTTTGGTTTCTGTACTGATGCGAGTCGAGGGGATAGCGTTAGTGGTGTGAGAGTCCGCGGGGCAATACTGAGCGAGCGAGTAGTGATGGGCTTGAGATTGAGACGGAAGATAGAAGTTGTTCTAGAAGTGGTAGAGTATTAGTGGTCAGTATTGCCCCGAGGAACGCGCGGGCGCAGGGGACCGACGTGCGCGTCGCACCGTTACCTACAGAGATCGCAGACGGTGGCCCTGGGTCCACCCGGCCCCTCGGCGAGCGCGGTCCACGCCCTACCCGTTACGGCTACAGTAACCCGACAATAGGGAATATGCACGAAAATTATATGTTTTTACTATATTAATATGAAATTATAGTGCTAATAGTAAAAATAAAATGATTTTAGGTAAAAAATTACTAACACAGTAATTAGAAATTGAGATATACCTGTTTAAAACAACTTTTACTATGAAAAATGTATGGCGGACGTGTACTGTGACGTCACTGTACATATCGGATCTCATTTACACGCGACTTTAATGGGTTGTAAGTCAGGTATTTATCAATATTTTTCGAAAATTCTCTTGAGTTTCATGAACTTAATTATATTAAGTACTATTTATTTTAAGACCAAATAAAAATGTATGCATATTCCCCATTGGCAGTGAATTTTGACGAATTATGTCCCGAGAACTAGCTGTTGTCTAGGCAAAGATATGCGGCAAATGGACATCCATCAACCATAGTCGTAACGGGCATTAGCACAGTTGTAACACAATTCTGATGGCTGGTTACCAGTTGGTACCTACCGCATCAAATTCGTGTCCGTTGGCAATCGGGCGACGTTCGCCGATCAGGGGCGGAAAAACGCGATCCGTCCCGCCATTATTATTTACAGGGCGTACGAATCGCAAATAAATACACCGACGCTTAAATCTAGCCGTTTATACAGGTGTCACTTTACACTTTACTTCTATATTTACAAGCGGCGCACAGCCAGGTTCGCACGAGCGTCCGTTGAATAAATAAGTTATATCGTCCACTGCGGTTTTAGTACACTACACTTGCGTGGCGAAGGTTGGCGGCAAGCAATGGTCATCTAGCACGTACACCCCTCCGCCTTCTAGCGCTCGCTTCACGAGCGACGTATCGCTGCAACAAAATAGAAATAACGTTAATTAACTTGTTTATAAACTTAAAGTTTCAACTCGCTAATAAGTGGCTGGGAAATTAACGGTATTTTAAATGCTATTCAAACAACTTGATTGTGGTAGCGTGTGCCTTCCGATTAGTTTTCACGTTAAGTGCATAAGTAGTTTGACTTTGGAAAAATGGTTGTGATTGCTTCGAGCGGAAGTTCTGCAATGTTTCAATCGGTTTGAGATCATTTGTTTTAGTTAAGCAAGAGTGCTAGTTATGTTCAGCGGTCTATCTATCAATAGGGCACTATCCCGGACATGCCAGTAACAGCCATGCCTACTATAACAGCGCAACCTCTTGTCAAAATAATCATATCTAAAAACAGTATAATCGAATTTTCATACGCACCTTCGGTAGAACAAGGGTACAATTTAAGTGATGAAACTAAACGTTTTTTAATCTTGTAAACAACTAAGAAAACTACTTAACATATATAATCATATAAGAGACATACTGAATGCAAACGAAATCTGAAATGCCTCTCCTGTAAAATTTCAAAAACTCAATTGTGCCCTTGTTCTACTGAAGGTGCAAATTAAGTGTCAACTGTCGACATTTACTAGCGCTTGCTGTAAAGCCGTCGCCATCGCGTCCCGCCGGCTGTGTGGCCAAGGCTTATATGACTTAGTTAACAGAAAATATAAAAAATGCTTACCTATTGGCGCAATACGCGGAGTCCGCGGAAAGCCGCGATAGCCGCGGGTCCAGCGCCGCCAGCAGGCGCGCCGCGCTCTCCGTGTTGAGCGTCTTGCGCTTGCACTCCTCCGCCGCCGCGTTGTGCGCGTTCTGGCACTCCGCCACCGGCGCCTCGCACTTGCCCCACGTGTTCCGGATCACGCGCCCCCCGCCGCCCGCGTTCGCCGCGTTCTGCGCCCGCGCCTCCGCGTCTGCCGCGTTCTGCGCTCGCTTCCTTCTCCTCCGGATACACGCCACCGCTATCGCCGCCGCTAAAGCCACCGCCGGCACCACCGCCGATAGCGCCGCTATCAACGCGACGTGCCTCCCCGACAAGCTCTCCTCCTCCATATTATCCCCCACCCGCTTCAAGTGATCCCCCGCCGGCTTCGACACGAAATCCGCTAGCAGCACCGAACACGCTTTCCCACCCCACCCCGATGAGCAGTCGCAGTGGTACCCGTTCACGCGGTCTCGACACGTCCCTCCGTTCTGGCAGGGCGCGGAGTCGCACTCGTCGATGTCGATGCTGCAGTCCTTCCCCGCGAAGCCGGGCAAGCAGCGGCATTCGTAGTCGTTGTCTAAAACCAGGCATTTTCCACCGTTCGCGCAGGGCTTCGCTAGGCACAAGTCGACGCGGGTCTCGCATCGCGCGCCCACGAATCCGGGCGCGCACTGGCATCGGCGATCGTTCACTAAGTCGACACAGGTGCCTCCGTATTCGCACACGATCCCTGCGCAGTCGTCGATATCGATCTCGCATCGGTTGCCCTTGAACCCAGGTTTGCATGAGCATCGGTAGCTGTCGCCGGCTCGAGAACACGTCGCTCCGTTCCTGCAAGGATTGCCAGCGCACGGGTCCGCTTCCGTCGCGCAATCGGGCCCGGCGAAGCCAGGCGGGCAGACGCAAACGTAGCCGGACGATCGTGTTTCGCAGGTGCCGCCGCTCCGGCACGGTTGATCAGCACAGGTCAGAATTCGAGTTTCGCATTGAGCTCCTTCGTACCCAGAGGGGCAGGCGCACACGAGTTCTTTCCCTTCTTGTACGCACGCTCCTCCGTTCAAGCACGGTCGAACGGCACAGGAATGGAGGGACTTCTCGCAGTTCAATCCGGTGAATTCCGGGGGGCAGACGCAGGTGTAGCTGCCCTGCCCGGTGTTGTGACAAGTCCCCCCGTTTTTGCACGGTCGATGGTTCGTGCAGTAGTTTAGGTCTTGGTTGCAGAACAGGCCGCCCCAGCCCTCCTCGCAGATGCAGTCCCAGGGTTTCGAGCATGTTCCGTGAAAGCATCCCGGATGTCGCTGGCACTGGTCGCAGAGCTCGCCCACCCAGCCCGTATGACAACTGAAAGCGAAGGAAAACATTCGTAAGAAAAGAATACGTGATAACAAGGGGCTAAAAAGCGTCGCCTTTTATTTCGTGCGGAACAATGAGGAGGATGAATGATTTAGACACGGAGGGAGGTACAGTCGGGCGTTTAGCACAAAAGTGTGAAGTGGATACTCACATGCATTCGTCGGGCTTGAGGCAGTGGCCGTGCTCCGCATCGCAGCCGGGCAGACATCTCGCTGCAACAAAAAGAGTACATTCGTTAGCATCACAAGACAAAGCGCGCAAACACAATGAGCGGAGGATTTCTTTAATTTACGCAGAGGGGATGCGAGCGATTAATCACGTGAATGAGAACCACTTGGAAGGCTGTTGCGCTGGAATCTCGCGCAGTTTCTGCAAAGGACACGGCAACAAAGAGAGAGGTTCGTTAACGTCCCGGGGGCGAGGTCGCGCGCTCTAACAATTTATTTCCACTTATACTTGCAACTACGATCCTCCATAAACTTTATGGTAAATTATTTTTTATTAGGACTTCGCGCAATACGTTTCCTAGTTATAAATTGAATCCTTCGCTATTTATAATCATCTCGGAGCGGAGATATTTATAAAGGCTTATAAGGTTGAATATTTAAGTCCGGCGCGTGATGTATTAGAGCCATAATATGCGCGCATCGTTAACTGTGTGATTTACGTTTTATACACTGCGAACCATACCCTGTTCTAAAGTTACAGTGTGAAGAAAGTGGCGTGGTATGCGAGGCGCGGCAGGCATGCATCGCGTTGCAAAAATGCACTAGGTGTCAGTCGACAAAAGAGCGAGCGGCGATGTATGGTGAACGTTGGAAAGTGTTTTGAAATAAGAAGTCGGAGCGCGAAGTCGTATCGGTCGGGTGCGCACGGGCAAGTTATCGGAGCGAATACAAAGGGGGCAGATAGCGCGGGGAGCCTAACCGTCACTCGACCGTTACTATTCCCCTAACTCGCTAGAAAAATACTAGACGCCATCTTGGCCAGTTCTATTGCGATGCAAATATGTTGGATTATTCTCGTCTGGAATAAGAATAAGGAAGCAATTTGAGCGAAGCTCGTATCGCGGATTTTCAGGGCTCAATTCAGTCAGCTAAATGAATTAGATTAGGCTCCCCGCGGGTTCTCTACTTAGTGATAAAAGTTAAACCGCAGCCGAGCGAGCACAAAGATCCCTAAACTTGTTCGGAGTCGCAAATCGGCTTACGCCGCACTCAGACGAATTGCTGGAGCTTTAGCCGGGCTATTATGCGCCTGTTTGTAGGGGAAACGAAAAAGACAATCAGCTTTCACGGAGGATTTCACACTTTCACGAATTCGTGTTATAAGCTATATGTACGAGTATTCTCATGGCCATTATGGTTGAAGAATAATAACATTTTACGAGATACATTAAGTTGAATGAGTGGAGGCGCCTTCGCCGGCCCAACAAAGAAGATCAAACGCGCTCAAGTGTTAGACTGTACCACTTTAGCTAGAGCACCACTCGAGTTTATCTTGACCCTTGAGCGGTAGGTAAAACGGGAGTCGTAAAAACTCCCCAGTAGTAGCTTTCGGTCGTAAGTGGACTCAAAAAAGCCGCAGGGAGGATGTTTATGCGTCCTCCTGCAGAGCTATCAATTAATTATCAATGGGCACGAGCAGTATCGATTTCTAATGAAAGAGTAGCGTGCCGCACTGCGACCAAGGTCTCAGCGACGAACATATTCCTCGACCTTTGCGAGGCCAGGTAGGGCGACAAAAAGCGACCTTCCCGAAGGATGTTTCCTTCCCACGTGTTCGGGTTTTGGCAAATATTTAACTGTTCTACACAGCTGCCTTCATCTGAACGGAAATTAGGTGCGCGTGGGATTCGCGATGCCATACAGAAAGTAATATTCGTGAGAACTCGACTGTTGTTAACAATTAGGCGAAATTAAACGTCTGTAAAGGCTCCTCTACGATGTTTACCCCGTCATTAAGAATGAGAGCGGGATGCGGGATAATGCCGTCGGGACATGCAAATAAGTTTTTCTGGATTGTTAAGCTTTCCCAGAAGGCAGATACCGTTCGGCAGATGTGAGGCAAGTTTCGTGACACGGTCAAGTACAGAGTTTATTTCGATTGGTGTTCAGTTCTCGTTTAAAGGTGTTTTTGACCCGGTTCGCGGCATCTGTGTTGCGGCCGCGCGATGTGTGTGTGAGCGAGCGTACAGCGTTGTTTTCATTTCATTATGGCCGCTTCTCTCGCTTTTACATTTTCGTAATCGCCGATACAAACTCAACTGATAGGGTTGCCGAGACTTTTATTGGTGTACATTTATAATAACATACGATCGTTGTGCGTTAGTGGAGTAGCGTCTTTCACACGTTCAATTTACTGGTTGTCTGTTTGAGTGGGTTTTTTGGGATTGAGTCGTGGCTTGATTAGTCATGCTTAGTTTTTCCAGAAAATTGAGATTTCGCGGTGGTCCTGACGCGTGTTGGTACTAGGAGCGCATGGATCGCAGGCGGGCAGCCCTGGCGTGCAAGTGAGAGGGCGCGCTAGAGGAGCCGGCTCGTCCGTCTCTGTCGGGCGCGTTTTTTGCGGCGCCGGAGTGTGGGAACGCGGCGGCAGGTGGGGCTGCCGAGATTGCGACGCGACATCCGCCCAGCCACAATGCATCTCGAGACGCACCGCTTTGTTTTACAATACGATGTGTTTAACATACGTCAGAAACGTTGTAATGACGTTTGAAACGAATAGATATTTTTTTGGCCGCAATCGCAAACCGAGGTTTGTTTCATTAATGAAAAACTTGTAGCATCGTTTGCGGACGCTAATGATGCAGCGACCATTGCTTTTGTTTACAAATGAAATGCGTTCTAGAGGCACGACCACACGCGGTCACACGCTCGTGTGATGGCCAGGCTGACGGTTGAATAGACATTATGCTCTTGTCACTCCGTGAACCTGTCACTTCACTCAGACGTTTCCAAATATCTCAATTTTTAACATTCTAGGGAGTGGCTTCGTTATCTCATCTCAAGTGGCTAATCTAATTTAAGTAGCCGTCTACCTAATTTAGTTGCCATTAAATGAAAATTAATATTCCACTAACGACTCGAACAAATCTCGTAAAAACTTAATCGTTCGTGTTACTGTGCAAGCTAAAACTAAAGCGATTGTTTCTGAAAATAATAATACATAATTATAAAGAAACTACGTACGTTAACATTCGTGATACGAAAAAAAGAAATTTATTACGAGTCATTCGCTTGGAGGTCGGCCGATGCCCACAGGAAGCTGATATAACCTTATATAAATTTTATGAATAGTCTAATACATAGTTAAGGAATATAAAAATGGTGGGGCTAATTAAAACAACGATTTATGGTGGAGATGCTAGCAGATAATTTGAGTCATTACCCTGGCACATGGCGTAAAATAGCTCTATTTTTTGTATCATTTAAAATAAAGCTAGATATTATTCCATGAAAATAGACATGTCAAAGCAAATTGTGCCGGTCGCATGTCCATATTTACACGCGAAGGTTTCTATTGTCACACGAGTTCGATATTGCTTAACATGTTAACAAAACGCGACGTTTGCTTCTCCCTAACTAATGTTAAACATAACTAAATTGGACAGTTCGCTTACAAAACGTTTCAGTTTCTAAAGTTAAATTCAAACATACCGTTCGGTAGAAACGGCCAATTATATAATTTCGGTCTCATGCATAAGGTCGGCCGTTTCAATTATTTTTATGAGAGGATGCTACGCTAAAAATTGTCATACCGTAACCCGTTTTAATGAGGAAGAGAGAATTGGGGGCCACATTTAAAATTATTGGGGAATTTGGAACATCACAACTTTACAAGCCATCGTAGGCAAATACAGACGATGGAAAAGTGTAAAAAGCTAAATACTGATTGGCTGATTGTCAAGTGAAGATAGTATTGAGTCTGAGGCTACTTTCACATGTACGAGTTAAAGGTCAGATATTAGCTGTAAAAATATTAATGCAATATCTGACGTACAATTGGGTTGCTTGTGATATATGTGTTAGGTAAATGTAACCTCATTCCGTCCTGAGCCTTGATCTTTCGAGTCTAAAAATATGACGTTGTAAAACCAGAATTGCATCCGGTGATTTCTGGAACATTACTTTACGTCAACAAAGAGATGATGTCTCTTGGTTCAAGGGTTCGGTTAACATGATCCGTTCCAAGCCCGAGTAGGCAAGGTATAATACTAATTAGGATACTATGCTAAGCCTAAGACACTCTACTAACAAAACCATATGAAAAAAAAAAGATTCGTTTGACAAATCCTAGAACCTCATTAAAAAGTACAAAATGTGGCTGTTCCATCACAATTGTATCCTTCAACTAAACAGTCCTTAATCTCAAGAGCTGTACTTACGTTTCGAGCAGTAGTCTCCAGTCCACCCAGCCCTGCAGACGATCTCTCCAGCCGGCGAGCAGGTGTAATGCCCGAAGGCGTCATCCCTGGGCCTACACAGCACCTCACAGCCTGCACCGTAGTAGTGCGCCGCGCACGTCACCCGGTATGACAGCCGGAGGTGAGCGCCACCAGGACCCCCCCATCGTTGTTCTTCCTCCACCCACGGACCCCCCACATCAGCTATGCTTTGCTTCGTCATCCGCGCGATTAGGGTATCTGGAAGAAAAATGGTTTTGGTTAGGATAAATCGTAGCTTTAGGTCTAGAAGAGAACTTGATATGTGCAAATAGGATTTGAAGATAGGTACCGAATAATACTGCGCCTGCGCATCTTGACACATTAATAGATTAGGTAGGTAGGTAAGTAGGTACCCTATATCATCCGGGATGTTACATATAGATTTTAACAACTTATACCTACTTATATACTAAATCGGTTCAGGTATTGAGAAATTATGGTGGAATAAACGCATTAAAAACACACACTTTGATATCGTACCTACTTCTTTTATATATTTTTTAGCATAGTGTAAAAGTTTGGATAATATTAAAACTGAGATATTGTAGCTTATCTAGTACTGAAGTTAGAGAGTAGTTAAAAGATTTTTCATATCAATATTTCATGAAAAGTACTTCAAAGACAGTAGAGATAATCTCATAAGTTTATGCAAGCTACTAAAAGCTTGTCGAGTAAATCTTGCAAACAGCACGCCTATAAATCTAAACTGGGTGAACGTGGTCGGAATTTAAAAAGGATAATGGCGCAATTAATCTGATTATAATCTGAAGAAAATCAAATATTTGTTTATCATCGTGGGAAAGGGTTACAGAAGTAAATTGACCTGTTAACGGCGGCTGTTTGACGCCCGCATTCGACCGTGAGATCTCATTGTTCGGCGTGATTCACTGTTTTGATTCCGAGGCGCCTGTTGTGTGATTGATTAATAGTTTTAACTACATTCTTGAACCAACTTTATCAGTTACCAGCTTAGTGACATAACTGCGAACAAAAAACCTGTCCGTGAAAACTACCCGTGATTAAAAAAACTGCCAGTCCATTCATCAAAGCGATGTAAGTGGCGAGTCGAAGGCATGCTGAGAAATCTCAGCCCCGACCAGTTCCTACCTTTATTTATTTCTCGTCGTGTATGCCCGCTTTTTACTCTTATTGCCCGATGGTACATTCCTAAGCCGGTAATCCCGACAGCAGATAAAATTAAACCAGACGCGAAACAAAATTAAAAGGTATATAAAAACGATCGATCCCGACTAATTTTGTGGCGTATGGTATTCGATACGACTGTCCTTTGTTTCATTTTGTGGGGTTGCGATATGGGGCTGGTAATGAGAGCGGCACTATCTCGAATCGATTCGTCGGCTTCGCTCCGTTCGGCTTTTGTTTACGATTCCGACGATCGGCAACGATGTATCGATATTCATTTGTTCCGATCGAGTTGTCGACGCACGAGACTGAAATATCTGTAGAATTGAACACGACTCGCCGATGAAGGATAGGCTTACAAAGATCTTATCGCTCTAATAAATTTCAAAAGATACACGCGGGCTCTTATGAAATACGTCTATTATATCAATCCAGATTTAGACGTATGTAACGAGAGTTTAAGACCCTTTTAGTAGTTTAGTGCTAAACATTAAATTATAGCGATAAAGTTGATATAATAAGGCACGCTATTGAAGCTAAACGCAACAAAAACCGACTAAGTGGATATTTCGAACACGCATGACCGAGGGTTCTATACGCTACTTTTTATTTTATTTTAGTCTGACCAAAAGAGAAGGTGAAATAAAACATATATTCTTGATTGAAATGGTCCAAGCCGGGTCTTTGATACCAACGGAACTCAGAAACAATTTAAACGTGTCTTTATATGGATGCAAATAAAATTGACACACACGAGATAAACGATCGACAGATTAATCGTAAAAGACCAATTAAGATGGTTACACCGGAAAATACGACAGTTAGTTTGGTATTTCAGTTTTTATAATAGCTGTTCATATGTGAAGTGTTAGATAAAATTGTAGCTAATAATGATTATGTTTTCTTTACGCTGCTTCGCTATTATCTTGATTTATAGTTTCTAGCAATAATTATGAAGTTTCTAAATGACTTGGTACCTTAGCAGAAATAGTTGTCGAGTCTTCAGAAAGTAATAATTATTTTCATGATCATTGATCAGTGAGATTACTGAATATTAAAAACAAAGTAAGCTTCTCTGTAATGCAATTTCAAATGTAAGTACTTTGAAATGTTTGGTATGAAATTATTCTTAAGTATAAGTATGTACAAAGAAAGGTTATTAAAGTCAAGTGTGCAGGGTTCGACAGGAATTAGAAAAATGACGTGTGGGAACGGAATACAAACTCTTGCAATTTGCCGCGAATTTACAACAACTACATGAGTGACTTGTGCATTATCGACCTTATTGAAAAAAGCAGCAGGGAAAATATGCGCGGCGAACTTCTGTTACCGACCGTACTTGAGAATTATGGCCACCGACCACTGCCGATTCAGGTGCAGGGCTGGCAGCGTTCATATATGCTCAGTTTATGGAAAATGTTTAAAATAATATTAATTGCTTGTGTTACACCTTCCACTTAACTTTACTGGTATAATTTTCAACTTCACAACGGATTTTTAGATGTTTTAAAGTTGATTGTTTATGTCAGCCCTAAACTATCCCAGTGAATAATTCGCAGGAAAACGTCTGGCGCCTTACGACGTTTCTTCACTAATAGAAAATGACGAACGACTCCGCCACCAAACAACCGCACAAATTACACCCATCATCCTAATTTCAAACCGTAACGATATTAAATGAAGGTGTACCCGACTATCGTCTATTAATGTAATCCCGATTTACAAATAAATAACACATTTAAAGAAGGACTAAGCCGTAACTGTGCGTACGTGCTGGTTGGTGCTGGCCGACCGATGATACCATGTTATTACCGAGCAGAGGTCACTACAAATAAACCGAGAATAAATCCGTACGAACGCCAATAAACAAAAACAAAAGAAAGCGAAATAACCGATAATTTGGGCTGCACTATCGGAGGCGGACGCGGCCGATTTGGGATGTTCGAAACGCGATTTTTGGGAAACGCGGGATGCGAACACGCGATGCAGCTTCCGTCGCTATGATCGATCGATCGATGGAGCTCGCCGGATGCCGGCTCTCATTCATTACCCCCGCGGATTGACAACGTCTATCGCCCAAACTGGATCGACGCTCTAATTAGTGGTGGGCGTCGCAACGAAATCGAAATCGGTGACGCGCCGACTTCTGCGAGGTTCGACGACTCCGCAGCTGAGGCCCGCATCATTAACGCTGTCTCGATTTCCACTTCTCGATTCGGACACCTGCCCGGCCGGTTGCCCGCCAGCGTTGTGGGAAACGGTCACCTCATCAATGGACTGTGTACACAACGACGCACAACTTTTGTTTATAAAACTGTCCACTTCTAGCGGCGAGAACGTTTGAGAGGCGCGCCTGCGACTCGTATACTAGATAAATAACTTATCCACTCGAGTGTTTAGGTTTAGTTTAGCCTTGGACCTTTAGAGAGGTTCAATTTAAGAATAACAAAAGACTACGGATTTCGCGTAACCCGACCTAAAGGACTTGGCTTTAAATTCACCATTGTTTAGTGAGAATACGGGCATTTTCGTTCCGCGCGGAGAATCCGATGAATGCGGAGGATTGTGCAATGCAGTCGTTACATTTCCAGCCGGCTGACGTGGTGCGTTTAATCTTTGAGAAAGCCAATTAACAACGTTAGTAATCATAAAGAGAGCTCTGGGAACGGGAGGACGGCTAGAGCCCGTAATGAATTGACTAATAATGCACGGTCGGATAACGAGATAAGCAGCCGTCACAACATAACTGTATCGATAATATAATCGCATCTCGGTCGTGTAATGTCAGGCGGCGAGCGGTAGCGCGGCCCGCGGCGACGCACCGGCCCACACGGGTAATTGCCTCGACGAATCTCCTACCGATACATTTCACACGCTTAGTCCGCTCAACAACTCCGATTCGCCCACGGAACCAGCGCTGCGGGACACTGGAAGTGTGCCCACCTATTATCTGCGCCCATGTGCTTAGCATCTGTCGACAGCGCTTCCTGGACGCCAGCGCCTGTTTCATAAATTGAACCTTCCGGGACGTCTTCCGCGCTTTTTTATCCAGTTCAAGCCCTACGACGACGAAAGATGTAGTGTAAACTTAGAGCTGCTTCCTTCTGAGGTACGTTTTTTAGCGTCGAGTAAACAACGGCCCGTTAAGACGGGCCAGGTGCGGCCTTGCCTCGGGCAGACAAAAGATTTCGGTGAAGGAACGAGCGACAACATCGGAATCGCCGACGACCATTGTTATGTTTGTTTAGCAAGAGAATTCCTTTATGCGAGTCCATGAGCTAGCGTTATTCTCAATACAATCGCGTGTTTATCTTTTATGATAAATGGGACGATTTAGTGACTCCCGTATTTCAAGATTTCGATTTAGCGTACGAAATCAAACGATTCAGGGGTCGAGATAATTGTGCAACGTTCATAACTAGTAAAGGGGACTTGCAGCTGTTGAGTTCGGTATTAGATAAAAAACCGAATGTGATTTAATTAAGCATTAGCCCAGTGAGTCGATAGTGAGTGTTCACAAACGGCGTTCGTGTAACCTGTTATTAAGGTTGATTAGATTTCTGTTGGTAACATTTCTCGGTAGTGAGGCGGCGCCGCCCATCGCTCCCGAGCCGTATTAAAAATATACCCGTTCTCTAAGCTATCCTCTTCGGACGCTAATGATTTTCGGTAAACCGGGCCGTAGACACACCTCGCCGTATCTCTAAATCTGTTTTAAGTAAATCACCGGTTTTTTGTTATTCGGTCAGGAGTAGTAATTATGTCGGTCAGAGTGCAGCGGGATGAGAATCTAATTAAGAAATGGGCGTCGCCGGTCAGCATTCGCGTCCGCCATTTTGATAGTTTTGAAAATCGAAGACGCAGGTTGCGGTTGCAGTCGTTTTTTTAGCGGATAAAGTTATTTATATTGCACGGGGCGAATTATCATGATGATGTATTTACGAGCGGCTCTGTACAATTCATTCGGAATCGTTTTTTCGGTCACGCCATGTCGCATGCACGCGGCAAACTGTCGATTCTTTATTGGGCGTTTAGACCGCGATATCAAAACGGAATGAGTCGAACTCCAATCGATTGTTCTAATGATAATAATCTAAAATTATTCGTGCACATGGCATCGGTAATTTTGTAAATTCGTTCGCATGTGAAAAACAGGACAGGCGTAACCACTTTTCGGCCAGTTGCGTTCACAGTGTGTCGTCTAGGCACCGGTCAATGGCCATGGAATACATTAGAACATTTCTACTAAATTTTCGTCCTACAGAAGGCTGAGTTTATTAGAATAGTGTGCGCATTGCAAGGCGAATCACGCGCAGCGCCGCGTGCTCTGAACGCCAATCGTCCACACCATGGGAACATTTTTGTCTTCCACGATATGATAATATGAGCATTCAAATATACATACTGTCCGTTAAATGCACGATAAACACCCCGAATTACAGAGAAACCTGAACGCGAGTGAGTCGTGAGCGACGTGATATGAATTTTACAAGACGAGGATTTTCACGACCCTCTTTATCATAATCGTATTAGAAGGAGAACTCACCATCAGATCTCGACGTTTCGTTCGTATCGTGCCACGCTTCGACTATAAGCGAGAATGTGCCCTGCAATAGAAAAGAAAAACACATTAAACTCGTTTCACGGACAGGAAATAAATGCGAATCTTATCATTAAGTAAACACAACAAAGATAGTAGCCAACCCAATAATAAAAGCGCGGTGCTCTTCTGTCAGTTCTGTCACTGTTGGTATTGATACCGCCTTTTCATCGTCCGATCGTTTCATTTCTATTCCCATCATGTTTTGTTTTCGCTCATCGATAGTACACCAGCCAAAGATATCATCGATTCTACATAACCTCACTTCAAATCCATCAATATCTATTCTTAGGATCGTTGAAATAATTACGATCCGCAGTCAGCGAGCGAAGTTCAGTTCAACTTTAGGTTAATCAAGTTATGTTTTAAAAATGAGACCTTTAAATGGAGGCAGTTGGGTATTTCAAATATTTCCTTTAGTTTATGACATAGTTGTAGTTACTCGGTATGCCGGACGAGCGTAAATTAACATGATAGACAGGTGAACCGGCCAGCAGATGGCAGGAATTGTTTTAATATCAGTCTAAAAATACCCGCGAGGCGACCGAGACGCGCGCACTTAACGCACCCAATATGGGATCATGTAATGGTTTCGTGCCTTTATAAAAAACAGGAACGCGCACATATCAGATAGTAAGATATTGACATTTGTGGATGTTTACATAAGGAGGCGAAACGGCAGTCGAAAATCGATTATGGGGTGATAAGGCGGGAGTAAACACCTTATAGGCGCCTGCGCCGCTTATCGGGGCTTTTATGGCCCGTGAGGAGCGTTCATGCGAAAATGGACACTTCAGTTCAATGGGATTAAATGTTCTATCACTGAAAGATATTGCCATTCAAAGGGTAATGATGTGTACAAAAGACAAAAAAATCGATGGTAAAACTAAACAAATACGTCAGCTAATCGCTTACGCTCTTTGCCAGTCATGATCTTTAAACAAAACCTTTTGTGCTAATAACAAGGAATATTTTCCCTCAACCCTATTCGTTTATGAAATTACTCCCACCGCGTAAGAACCGGTCGGGTTGACCATAAAACACTGCACTCGGGCCCCGAACAACGAGCTCCTCACGACCTTAAGATCTGTAATCGATCTTTAATTGCGTACTCCGTAATCGATAAACAAAACAAGAAACTAGCGATCGCCACTAAGTGAAAATAAAAATAATAAAGATTGCCAGAATAAGACGCTCAAAGAGATAAATGCTAATTTCATTCAGAATAAGACACCCAAGAAGGATGGAGAGTGCATTGTAATTACAAAGAGCATGTCACGGGTCGCCATGGCAGCTGCGCCTAACGGATATTAAGGGTCACCATTTTAATCTGATCAGCACCTACTCTCTTAAGGAGTGATTCAGTTTTTCCCGACAGATGTCGCCCGTTGTCAATTAAAACCTTGATGAATGAAAACATCATTTGCATGGGCGAACAATAAGCATTTGCATGAACCAATACTGCTTCTCTAATGAACAATGATTATTGTCATGCTAGAAATCAGTTTCTCTGTTGCAAAAACTAGCTTTTTCTCTCGTTTCTTGACACAGTTCCATTAACTTTAGATACGATATTGAGTTTTGACGAATTTATAATAAGGTTTCGTTAAATACGTCAATAATACAAGCGGACGTGTTATCGGCCGGCTGAGAATACTAAGCAGGCGGTCGCCCGAGCTAACTTGAGCCTCGCTCCTGTATCACGTTTATCCGACTTTGTAATGAAACATCGACTTATCATAAACCTTACTCGGTGTAAATAAGGAGCGAAGGACGGTTGTCAAAATTTATTATGATTTGTGTCGTGTACCGACGATCAAATAAGGCTGTGTAGTATCGTATTGATTTGTTAACATGGAGAGCGCATTTCGGTCAGCTGTGGTGACTGGTGGCCGGTTGTAAGTATATGCCGGTTCCCACGACAGTGACTCTCGAGCAGCCCATAAAAAGCGGCCGACGTAAGCGTACGTGTACAGGTAGCCTTTATAGACGTGTCGAGCTCGCAATACCGTATACTTATATCAACTTGCAGACACAACTCGCTAGATCTGGCAGTAATTAGGGGAACACGTTGGTTGTATGTGTACATGCCTGCGCCGTGTCTATCTTTTATTAAAATATCAAACCGATGATCGATCACAATCGATGCAGTGTTCCAATTTCAAATTGAGCACTGGCCATCAAAAAATTTAATGACCGTTCCGAATTCAAATGTTTTTTCTTATTCCAAACGCCGAGTTATTTATGACGTAAAATACAATATCGAGACGAGATCGAGGCGTATCGCGACGCATTAATTCTTTCCCTCGAATGCGATGCGTTAAATTGTATTAAAGACTTAAACGAAGCAATAGAATGATATCGTGCGGTCTGAATGCTGGGGAATTATTTGATAATCGTTTTATGAGGGTGCCTAAAGAGGCTACTTCCATATCGGAGCCTGTTCCGAAGTTATTTTGTTATTAATTAGAGATCCGAGCGTAAGGATACGTGGGAACATGCCCGTATTTTGTGGGTATGGACGCCATGTGTTTGGGATTTACAGAAAAGGACAAAGGGCGGTAATCAGGTATTGGACACTTTTGTTTGTTGTTTCGTACACGTGTTTCGGTCAACATTGTTTTGGATTATTGTTTGGTTATTTAGAAATTGCAACAGATGGTCGAAGCTGTTTTTGTTATCGCTTAATAACTGGACACATTTTTATGACACAGAAAGACAAACGATGAGTTTTCGTCGTGAAGGTACTTTAATATCGAAGTAAATAGAACAAGGTCGGTAGTTCGGTACACCATGGTTTATTCGGTCAATACTAGCACAATATCGAAAGTATTTATAAGAGCATCACAAAAAAAGGTATTACCTCGATTTCGTGTTTCGACAAGAGAAATATTTGGAACACAAACACCTGAGTGAAGGAATCGTGATTTCATATTTCACACTTTGCCAGTTGCTTTTAAGCTTTCGCTCCACTAACGGATACGCACGACAGCTGCTTTTACATACAAATATGTTTAAAAAATGAATAAAAAGAAGTAGAATAGCACTTTTTTTTTAAAGAAAAAATATATTATTGCCATACAAATGAGAACTTGCCTTTTAAGCAAGTCATTAAGATTTGGAATCGATTGTCGAATGTTTCGAATACTTGTACAACCAAAGTTCGTCAAATTAAAAAGATATGCAAATCTCAAGTCTGTCAGATAAACGCGTAACGTGTTTCAAAGTGTTCCGAGCGCATTTAATTTCGATTATTAATGCTTTTAATTAAGTTTATCTCCGTCTATTTTGGCATTTCTGATCGCGAGGTGCGTTGACCCGTGAATCATGTCTGGAAACCAGAATGGCACTTCAATAAAAACACTAAGCAAATATTAAGTGAAAAAAAGACGGAAGCGTCAACTAGTTATGACAAATTGTAGTTTATTAACGCAAAATTGGTGTTTCTATAAATTGCAAGTATAAATGCCGTGTGAAACTGAACTGAGAGACTTCCTGTGAGTATAAAAATATTCAGGTCGGCGTTTTATTGGCGACTGTATAACATGCATTCAGTTGAATGCTAAGCAGGTTCGGGGCAGGGATGTCGACTCCTAAAAAGTTATCCCCAACGTAAACTGCGCCTAAAAATTAACTTTAAAATGACAGAAAAACGGCACTAACAGTTTCACTTAGGTCTCTGGGCGCTTTTTCATTAGACGCGATGGCAACGGCAACGACACGGCGATTGTCGCTGCCCGTACCGTTTAGTAAATAAGCGCTTGTGGTGGATGACTTTTGTCTTTGTTTATTACAAAAAAAATCTAATGACCCATTTATACTTTAGTTGAACTCTTAACTAAAGCTACCGCCTGTACAAAGGTTAAACAGTTCAGATTATAATGGAAATGTACTACTTAATATGTAGCCCTGTTCAATTATTTTGATTTGCCACTTGAACTGATTTATTTTTATTTTATCCCTAAATTTAAGGACTCGGTTGGTAACCCTGAGCTCAGCAACTAGCTCCAACCGTGGTACCACTAGCGTTGGTATTACACGGACGAAACGCGTGGACAGGACTGGACGTGGGCATGCGTGTTCGGAGACGTGTCCTAGACGCGGTCGGGTAGTCTTAAACATGTTCGTATGAGGTCTTGGGGCGACCTCGGGCTGAACTGTCCTCGATTCCGTTAGCAACCTTTGTTTACATATCATACTAACATGTCTTGTGATTATTCTTGTATGTTTGATTTTGTATTTTGTCTTATAATTGAAAATCAATAATTAACATTATAAAGGTGCATTTACACTGCATACCCTTTTTATAAGCAACGTTTTGAGCAACTTTCTAGTGTTTAATAGAATCCTGTCTTTCGGGGTTTCGTAGCACACCCAGAAGCGATTGAATTCAGAAAAATAGGTTTTCCTGACAATCAACTCTCCATCGGTTCAAAATCTTTCAGCTGATTAGACAACACACGAAAACGTTGCAAAAAGGTAAGTTGCGGTATGGATGAAAACATTACATCATTTTTGACAATGTCAATAAACCTTATTTATTACACACATTAAATCACATCAAGTCATATCATAATAAGTTTACAACGTAAGAGTTTTGGAAGTCGTCCAACTCAAACGGCTTACTTACCTAAGATTTATTGGAGCAAAAAAATTACGGGTTTTTTCTTTAATACGACTTTAATACAACTCGTAATCGTATTAAATGATGATAGATTTCCGATCTATCAAATACTTCAAATGAAATCCATATCATCCGTGTAAAACTGTTAATTGCTTGATCACTTAATTTAATATTGTGGTATTAATGCTCAACCAATTATCCCTGTCAAATATTTTCACACGCCAATCATATAAACAAGCATTAAATTGAGGCGATAATAAAGTTCTATCGTTGCTTCATACATCGGGAAAGTAAACACTGGTTAAAACGAAAACTAACGGTATGCTTAGAGGTCCATTATGAAAGGATTAATTATCATGCCAGCTATACCGGGAAACATTAAAAACTCGAAAAGTAGCTCGTAATTTAAACGAAACGTTACACTTTTATATCTGTGACGATTTTATGAAACGCAGCTAGACATTAAAACAGACGTAACCACATTTTTACCGTAACGACCGGTCCAGTATACGACACGAAATAATTCGGGCATTAACGATTTATTGCCCTCAATTACAATCATCGCGAAAAAAGCTACCTCAACGACGGAATTCGGGACTTATAAATCGGAGACGAAGTGAAAAACGAAGAGGCCGCCTTTAATTTCACGAGGCATTGGCGGCATTCGGCCAGGCCGGCCAGTGAAGAATTCCAAATATGAAAATGTCGACCATAAACAACGGAACGATTTGAATGAAGCATACAAGAATTAAAAAATAAAACTTAACAAATTTCGTGGGACGTCCGCGCCGGGCCCGACTCTACGGTAGATCTGATAAGCATGAGAAGGGTAAAGCTTGAAACCGAAACCGCACTAAAAAATAAACAATCTTGTGATCAGTTCATCCGGATTTTACTCGAGAATGACGCGTACAGCCTCACAAGTTTCGACATGATTCGATATTATCAATTTTTTTACCTAATCTACTTTGCATACATGAGCAGTAAAACTACATAAAACTAGGCGGAGTACGATATATTCGATGAGTAATATTACCCGTATAGTATGTTAGCGTTTGTATTCGAAGCACGGTGCCTGGCATGGAAATAAACTAGATGTTACAAATGGAAAAGAGGTTGATCTCTAATCTTAACATTGTTTAGCTTTCTGAGAACGCCTTCCTCCTGAATAGGCAAATAAGTGTAGATTCTGGAATCTCATCTAGGAATTTGCATGTCTCGCAGTTCCCAGCCTATGATCGGCCTTTGACGCGTCCATAAATTCGTCGAAGTACGCAAGAACGTAAGTACTGGCGCACCTTCCATACTAAATAATGTCGACGATTTATTGGCGCGGGCGCGGATACGAGCATGCGAGCAGCAAACAGTGTTCACACTGCCTCACACTCACAGTTCCTAGAAGCGCGCGTGTGATGAATAAAGACAGGAACGCGAGGAATTTCATCATTGCAGATTTGAGGGCTGCTCTCGCCCTCGCTACGAGTATACGTGAGAACCCAAGAGCGGTGCTCTCAACTCAACTAATAAAAATGGAACGCAGCCTAAAATAGAAAATGATTTGAGTCGCGAGAGACTGAATTCCCTATTTGAATTTTGATTGACGTCGCTCTATTTTTATCTTCTTTTGTTTTTATTTAAAAAAGGAGTGCAAATTACTTTTCAGCTACCATAAATCGGTCTCTTTGAACAATTTTATTAGCGGTCATAAATGTTAGAGACTCGCAGTTAAAATGTCAGAATCTGACCGTAAACGAGCACGTCCATCGGAAAAAGGAGTGTTTTCTTTAGCGCCCGCCCGAGGCGCTGTAATAACAAGACCGGTAAACTTTATTGTCTATTCACTGCGCTGATGAGCTTATTTTCTTTATCTCCTCGTCTATGACTAATCGTTATTTAAGATCTCAGATTTCGTTTCATTGTTGTTTTAGCACCCGGGATGTCGGCACTCGAAATTATTGTGCGGTAATAAGTTTATTTAGGCGGATTTACTAGAAAACCCGGGCGTTAATTGATAGGTTGCCGAATACCTGTGCAGTGGCTCTGAACAATGCAACGCAATTATACACGCTCCGATTATTTAAATTTGAGACTTATGAAATCGGTTTACAAGTGGTATTGTGATGGCGCACTGGCTGTCAAGCCTCAAACTGTTACGGGGAATTATTTCGCGAGTCTTTTTTGTTCGACATTAATTGCCTCTCGTCGGAAAGGAGAGATAAAAGTCGACGTCAAGGGAGAACAACGTCGTATGGGCATTCCATAGCTTCGGTAGACTTTATTAAAAGAAGCGGATGTAGGGGTAAGTATTTTAAGAGGATCTCGGCGCGAGCGGATTGAAATAAAGGAAATTACTAAGAGCTCTCTCCACAATAAAAAAAACTTCGTAGACGGAAGCTACTGCGATGGTTTATAAAGCGTCCCGAGAACGTATCGTGTTACTACATTAAGCAATAAGTCGATGATCCGTGTGAAGGTTTTATTTACGCTTTTCGAAGTGGAAACTTATATAATGAGGTGTTCGCCGGCCGAATAACAATGCGAAGCGTGCAGTCGATTACAATTCGAACGTAATTATGGCCGATTTGGCGCCCTAAAGACAAGTTTCGTGTACGATTTCGTGAAGGTGTCAGTTTTTACGCGACGTGATACGGGCTGTTAATTACTTTCTAATGGAGAACCCGCTAGAGGGGCAAGAAATGACGTTCACACGCGCGACAATAGATCAAGAACGGCAGACGAGCGTGCTTTACCGTACTATTGTTTTGAAATTCGAATCGACCGTGACGTCACCGAAACGCTATCTTCCACGAACGCTACTGTCTGGAGGTTACAACATTTTTTTTTATTTGTAAATGGACTGGCCACATCACTCATGTGTTCCAAGGAGTTTCCATACTTTCATTTAAATGCCAATATTTAGAGCGTGAAACTATTTACGAAACATGCAAAATAACTAACAATCTCTCGAATTAGTTACGCTGTTGCTTAGTCTACTTGTTCTACAATAAAGATGCGTGTTTCTTCACTAAACGACACAAATACATTAATCAGGCAAGTACTGGCTTTTTGTGAGTCTAAAACTCGGAATACTAAACATGACACAACGCATTAATTTCGAAGATACACGACAGGCCGATTTCAAAAAGTAGGAAAATACTGGTAATGAAGAAATAAATTAATCTTGCATACAAATCGTGAAACTGGAATTAAATTAACCAGAGCTTAAGCTCATTACAAATGATGTTGAAGAATTTTTAGAGCATTATAAAGGCTGTGAACTTTCCTCGCTCCGCTGCTGCCCCACAATAAGAATAAAGATACAAATATGACCATAACTATGTTAACTTCGTGATTTAATTAACCTTAATTAAGTTGAAAAATGCGACTTTTTCAAACTCACACGGTAACGAGCAAAACTTTGTTGCGTTGCTATGCTCGCTGCATATCTAGGAAATAGATTTTTTCTAGAATTTTAGATTAATTAGTTTCTAGAATTTTAGATTAATTAGTGTATTAAGACTTTTTGAGTTTCAATTTGTTTCGAAACACGTTAAGAGTTAAAAAAAAAATCAAGATCCAAGAATTAAATTGTCATTAAAAAAATACAGGTTGAAAGAAAGTTCAATAAGTGCAGGTTATTATTATAACTTGAAGTATTTTTAATCTGTGATTTTAATACCTGCGTCTGAATGTAGAGGTATACTACGAATTGAAATTCCGTGCGGCCTTAATCTGTTGTTGGTGGCATCTTGTTTTTATTCGTGGGAAAGTGACTTGCTGAAACGGATTGTTTTCTTAGGGACGTATTCGTATGCCGGTCTATACCTGTCGGTATGTTCTTACTGGAGTAACTTAATTCATTTAAGAACATTGTCATTTTTTTTTACGGTTTAAAGTAATTAGAAACTAAGGCTTGGGTTTGCAAAATTAAGATATTTTTGTTTACAATACAGGATTAGTTATTTCGTTTTTATTCTTACAATGTCTAAAATGATAAAAATCGCTAGTTTTGTAGAACGATTGTTCTTTTAAAGGATATTCTAAATGATCATTATAATGATGACTAACTTACGGAAATTACGCCACGTTACTTTATAACCAGCGATAAAAAGTATACAACTTGACAGCAACACATTTTGCTGTATTTTTTTGTTACCGTAACAAATTCGTTAAGATAAGACTACAATAGGATCTATTGATGAGTAACAAAACGCAATACGGATCTGTGAATCCATAAAAAGTATAGTTCATGGCCGACGGAGCGCGGCGCGCATGCGCGGAAATACACTTTGACATTTGCGCTCTCTCTCATAGCAGGTGTCCCGTAAAATTCTTTAACCAATTGCATAAGTGCAATAACAACATTTTTTTGCATTAAAACGTCAAGTAACGGTCCAAAGCTGAATGGGCTCACGTGGGGTGTAACAGTACCCCAGGCGCACAGGGCGCAATTACCCCCCAGTATCATTAACCTTTCTTCATCATACAATTTAAACCCGCTCTTAACAAGTACGTGTGAGGCTTAGTATAATGCGTCTCACCTTTGTGACATCCGGACGGTCTAACGGACCTGCATTACAATATAAAACTTGTGATTTACAAACAAAAATTGTTTAAGAGGGAGTAAAATAAATGAAACCTCGCCGCTTCGTAAGCATCTGAATACAAATGAGATTTCTTTTTGGAGTGAGCCATCTCTTTCTTAAACGCTGTATGATAAATCGTTTCTATGCGTCGTTAACGTGCACGCCGGTTTACTTGTAATTTTACTGTTCGATGTTGTCAGTAATATTAATATGCTCATGACCTATTATCGGGGGGGTCAAATCTGTACGTGCATGGTCTAGCACCGATTTATTTCATGACCAATCAGATAAAAAAGTTCGGATGCAGTTGCGTTTTAAATTACCCGAGGATTGTAATACGAACGCGACCGTTAGTGGGCCGCGGGAAGGCGTCGAGTTTCATAATATTGTGATGCTGTCCATCTACACATTTCGATGAGTAAAATAAATTCGAAATTCGATCGTCGCTTTTTAATTCAATCACGATTCGGTCTGGCCGAGAGGTAGGTACGGACACCGTTTAAAATACCTACATCAAAATAAATTACGCGCATACATTTTATTTCTTGAGAGCGCTATGCTCGTAGAACAACTTCGCAAGCTGATGACCTCATTGTGAGAAAAAATCACAAGACAGACAATAAACTGCCCCCCTAGCATGACCACCAAAACACGATATGATATGATATGATATAGCGATTTATCGACACAAACGGTTTTTTTTTACAAATATATAGCCGCCATGTTGATTTTTTTTTTCGAAAGAGCGATCATAAAAATTCAACATGGCGTATTTTTATGATCGCTCATATTAAAAATAAAAACTGTTTGTGTCGATAAAATGCTATATTATATCATATCATATCGTGTTTTGGTGGTCATGCTACGGGGGCTGGGGTAGACAGACGGCAAAAGTTTTGTCTACCCATATGGCGAATCCTTAAAGTATGAAGATCTCACCGGCGACATATGGGAAATGACAGTTGGGAGATAAGGAAAAGATGAACTGCATATGGTGTGAATTATCTGTCAAAAGGTCGATCCCCAGATCAACCTATCAACGTTAGAAATTCGATAGACAGGATTATTTCACGTCACTTTCGCTCAATTGATCGCATGTCAACAATCAACATATGCCAGCTATGTGAACTTCAGCAGGAAGTTTCCATTTAGTGCCAATTCATTTGGAACGATCCACAGGCAACAGGATGCGTCTATGATCCGAAAAAGTTTAGAATTTCTTCCAATTCACAAATTCCTACCTGCAGTTTCGTTTGGTTAGCAAATGCCACGTTTCCCCAGATGGTTCAGCTTGTGCAAGCAGCGCTTAGGAGCGATTGTTTGCTCAAACATTACGAGACGGTACGACATTTGAAGCGGGCCGCTAAACAAAATACAAATAGCCCTCGAAACTCGAGTGTCCACACGAGGCTGTGTCAGTGTGTACACCATAGACAATTCACGCCGGCGAAATAACCGTAACTAAGCCCCAATTAAGACGTCTGTTATCCTTGGGATCGAGATAGATCTAAACGCGATCTGTAAATAAATAATAGGTAATTACATTATCGAATCACGATCCCGGCCTCTGGGCTCTAATCGCGCTGAAGATGAACGAAGGTTAGCCACTACCTCTAATAACACACGACTGGCCATACACAACGCGACTTCATAATTAATTAAAAATGAACCATAGAACGCTGTAATCGTCCCACGCGGCCGCTCGTTAAATCATCAAGTATTCTTATCGTCATCGCTTCTGTCAAATTTGAATATCGAATCCCTTAATTTCTTTTTTACTATTATACAACGAATGGGATGCCTCACACTGGCCTCGTGGATTATTGGAATTTGAATGTTGGTAACATCGATGGCGTTGATTTATTGATGTAGGGTTGCTACTTAATGCTTCTTTTACGATGTATTGATTTTATGCCTACGAAATTAATGAGGTGTTGTGTTTTGTTTACGCAATTATGTAACATGAAGTGTAAAAGTACTCACCGGCCATGTGAAGTCAAACGGGAAGACGATGGGATTGCTAAACCCCTCCACGTTGAGGTTCGGCACATCCAATGAGTTTCCACCCAACACTGGTGTCGTAATGTCACCAAACGTACACGGTGATGTTGTATCGATATTCGCTTGATAAATCTTGAGGCACACTCGGAATTTAGTCCTGCACGGCGCCAAACACGGCGCATCACTACTTGAGGAACCATCACAGCACTGCCCACTACTTAACCTACCCAATGAGTTCGTAAAACTTTTTATCCTAAGTTCGAATGAACCAGACGTCAGCACCTGAAAAGAAAAAAATTAAATCAGTAAACTGAACACGCATAAGTCTTAACAGTTTGTCAATATTCGCCATGCCAATGGGACAATACAAACAGCTTCTAAAGTTTGTAACACCCCCAAGATATAATCCTCAAACAAACTATTTGCACAACTGTCCATGCGATCGATCCCTTTGAGACATTAACGGTTTTACTGGACATAGTTTATGTAGGTCGTACAAAAATGGGGTTGCGAGCACATGTGGGGTGACTGTACTCGACGACACCCCTAACCTGAATTAAAATTCGAACGCATAGTTCGTTCCATATCGACCAAATTTATTTTTCAAATTTAGAACTGTCAAAAATTGGCGCCCCCGGGACGTTTTAAACGATTCTGTATTTTTTGTCTTTGTTGCCAGGACTACTGATTCTGATAGAATCGATCCGTGATGATGGATACGCAGTCGTCAACTTAACGACTAGAATTCTCCGAGTTTTTTCGTCAGCTATGAATAATAATAACTCGTTTTTTGTTGCCCTCCAGGGTGGCACAACCCTTGTATTAATGAAAGAATGTGCAGTTGGTCGCATTGTATGCGGGGTCAACTAGTTTCAAAGCTAATGCATAAGGGAATGCGCATGAGCATTTTCTGAATAATAAGCGACAGTGTTTTTAGTCTCAGGTATTTAAAATTGGAGAATATTAAAAATGTCGTTCATTAGTTTTAGGGCTCGAGTAAAAAGGAACACGTTATTTATACGGCATCGGAAGGAAGTGGTAGGTATTAAGTTATGGCGGGCATGTCTTGGCAAATCATTACCGTCTTTATAATAACAGTGTGTGCGTTTGTCGTCGACAAAAAATAAATCGTTTCCTGCGCACTTTCGATACAATTGATTACATTTACTGAGCTGCACCATAATAAATTTCATTCATAAACCTCAGTATGGCCCTCATTAAACTTAGCGTGGATTGAATCGTTAATGGGTTATAGACTGTAAAAGATATTGGTGTTAATGTAGCCATTATACAGGTTTTTAAGCGAAAATTAATTGTTGTACAATTAAAAGTTCCCACGTCTGAGCTTATCTGGCTGTCAAAAGTATACAAACGAGAGAAATGAGTGAACAATGATCCATTCAAGACAACCTTATCTTTTCGTAGACGACGGTGAGTCTGTATGTCAAAATTTAACCCCAGTTTAAACAAAACTGCGGTAAAAAAGAACACCAGATTTCTACCGACTTCCTGCCATGTCTATCACGAGGGTTCAACTCACCTACTCGAATTTGAACGCGAAAAACAATGTTGCATCTCTATCGTTCAGTATACGAATGAGCAGGACGTGTGCATCTCTGCATCCACTAGACGTCAGGTAGGAGCGGAACCAAAAAAATGCTCCAAAAAAGATACTGACACTCTAAACATCCCCTTTTTTGTTGACGTATTGTTTATAAAAGGAGTTATAGTAGCACGGATTGTGATGAATTGCGGCTTACTGTTTGGAGGCATTGTTTATAATTAAGAGCTTTTAGGAATCATTTTATAGCGTCCTAAAAATAAAAATGGTTAACCCGTAAATAGTCAATGTCCAAATGAGCACTAAATTGCCGTTAATTGGAATGGGGCTTGGACGCGTGTTGGGACCGTTTCTGGGGTCTTCTGCCTCAGGCCGTCTACAAGCCAACAATTAAATAATACTTACGGACTACTGAATAAGTTGTGTTTTATAATGGCCTCGGGCGATTTAACTCGATGACTGTATGTCTGATTAATGTTGTTCAGAGCCTTAAAAAGGCGCTAAGCTTTACGTGTAGTTGTCGCTGCTGTAATTGATAATTTATTGAAATAAACCTCTTTGGCGGAACGGATTTTCGTTTGCGTAGTCTTAGCGATATTTCATTACTCATTATTACAAATCTTTAATAACAAATTGACGGCTCTCGTGAACTTTAATAGATTTACTCTACTTTTTGGACCGTTACTCGGTACGACTCATCAAAGCAAAGTGTTTACATTCAATTGTAAGCAACATTAAGATCAGTATTCGACGCATGCATGAGTCGTGAAGATCAAAACTCCTTTTTTGTTTCGTAAGGAAAGCTACACTGGCATGTAACATTAATTGCGCCGGCGCAGGCCCCAAAAAACCGTCCAAATTGATTTGAGTACCTAATCGTCGATCTCGCAACACCATTTCAAATATATCGTGTTACATTAATTCTTTTTTTCAATTTAATTGCATCTGACTATGCTCACGATCTAGACATATTTTTTAAAAGAATTGCTGTGTCAAAATGATCTATCGCGCATTACCTACCATGGGATTTCAACAGATACTGAGCAGCTTAGGGTTTACTTCGTGATAGGCAGTTTTATTGCCGCTGATAATAAGGAGTAACAATGTGAACACCATTGTATGTAAGTAAGCCAACAGAGTAAACACGTTCCAGTCCGCAGGTTGAGCGCAGTCTAAAAATAACTCAAATAATGAAACGCAGGGGAATGTTTTTCATCTCAGCCGTTATAAGTACACACGCGAAATGTGTTAAAATAAACACCCAAACAGTCTTTTAATAGCGCGACGTTGTGGCCACTGCATCTAATTCGCAATTTCAAATTTAATTTTGGAACGTCGAAGGCGTGATCTTTTTTTTCTCCGTCAGTGTGTATATTTTTCGGTTACGCATTCGTACACATGCCATAAAGATGTGTTGGATAAAAATAGCGAACGAGAGATCAAATTGGTTGTCCGGGAAAAAACTATTAATTTTGTCCTTTGGCTACAGCTGACGCGAGCTGCTAATTGGTTGTCTGACCTAACTTCAGGGAACTTTTGAAGTAGAGTTACCTATTGTGTAAGGGGACGCAAGTCGGGTTCGCAACAAAGAGCGTTTCGTTTCAAAGAATGTCTTAAAAGGACACTTCGTCTTAAAGGGAACAAAACGATATTCGGCGTTAGCGACAAAAGTTGCGATCTCTTTGTTAATTTCGCTGGCAGCTGCGTTTTGTAAAAGAAACATACGAATCAGGAATTCGAAATTAACGGAGAATCATGAGCGTGGAGCGTAATAGAGCCCGTAGATTGCCTGGAACGTATATGGAAAGCGCATAATAAGGTATTTTGCGGTTATTTAAACGTGTTGCACAAGCGAATTGAGATTTCGTGCGTTGGTGTACCGAGCTACGAGACGACTCGTGTAGTCTCGCCTATCGTAAACCAGATCTTCTTGCCTGAATTGTTATTAGGATTAGGTACGTGTAAAACCCGCTTCGAGTCCCAATACGGAACTTATTAAAATACTTTCGTACACACGGTCGGCGTAACGCGTCGCCTAAATCAATCTAGTGATTATGTATGGACAGCAAGATATAAATTGATATGAAATTGCATTCGTAAGACTGGACTTAGCGATTACATCAAATTAGTTTGAATGCATTGCGGTGCAACACGCTGTTACATTATGAAATAACCAAACGCACTGGCAGCATATGAGCTAGAATTACGAATGGGGAAACGATGAATAGACCCAGTTTCATGTGAAAATAAAAATACATTTTACGTGTAACGGAATGTAAAGTATTTCCGATCGCGATAGGCTGACCAAGTTTCGATGTTGACTATCAACTTTTAGGGCCTTCAACGCTAATTTTAATCAGTTACAAATTAAGGTTTATGAGTACGTGTTAAGCGGATGGTGTAATTAATAGTTCGTCATTATTTAAAGTGCCACCCACGCGGGTTTAGTTCGCACATCAAGTGTTTAGTATTCGTAACTGTCAACTCTCGACCTTAACTTTCAACCTACGAGCAATGAGGCTCTTCTCATCTCTCAGCTATGCCTGAAACATTGGGCAACCCACGCTCGCTAACATAACTGACACATTTACCCAATTCGGAATTTAATAAATTACACAGGCAACACTAAACAATAGAACCTTAAATTAGAAGGTTAGAGTTGGATTCGCATAATTGTCTATTTCGAAATATCGACTAGATTTAACCCGAAAACGCTGTGGTATCGATGATATTAAATTGTTAAAGGGTATTATAGACCACGATACTCAGTGTGAGGTTCATTATGGAGGAGTTATTACGCTGTAAAATTATTTTATTTCAAAACAATGTTAACTAAGCAGGCACAAACAATAAGAGAGCATGACGTCTTTATAAATTAAACATTAAACGTTCGTCTTCCCTGAGCATCCAGTTTGGCGACATTGCGTAATCTGATCAATGATCTTGCGGCCATGTTTTTTTCGCTGCATCGAGATGCAATTAATGTCCGGTCGGAATTAAAAGAAAATGCATCGACGTCCGGTGTTAAGAAGAAAATGCAGAGTGAAAGAAATGACTATCGGCAGCCGCGAACAATGGAACAGTGGTGTCTGGAGGCGGCATAATGTATGTCATTTGTCAAAGTTGTCACATGCAGCATAGACAACGCATAAAGACGACGCGATCACATCGGTGCCATTACATGCTACCAACTTACAATAAGACGAAAATACAGTTTCTCATAGTTAAGCCGTTAAAAACCGACGATTATACGGATTTCGTACAGACTTTATAATTGAGTCGGTTCTCATAGAACAAAACCTTTTTTGGACAATGGACGAAATTATAACAGGCTTAGACCGTTAGGGTTTCACATATTTAAACGCTCATTGCTACTAACATGTCATATGAAGATTAATTATTATTGCGCCATTGTGAAAATTCGTGCTACTAAATACTAGAATAACGTTTTCACTCTGCAGGCGGTTTTCGGCAATTTTAACTGTTTAGTGTCATTCCTGAGAAAATTAAGTGAAACTGCGCTATTGTACCATGTACGGTTTGTCAGGTATTTAAACATACTTTATATCTCGCCAAAGGAAATAAGGCTGCCTCTAAAGAAAATAGACCTGACTTTCTGAAACAACGCCAAACAATTGTGGGAGATACGCTGTTAAGTCGACCACGATCAATTATTCTCTATAATAAACCCCAAGATGACGTAAGTTGTTACAAAAAACTAGTATTTTTATGGAATCTTTCAATGCTAAGAACATTCGCTCACATCCGCCTTTTAATTTATATTTTTAGTTGCTTTAAATTATAACAGTACCTACTTAATAATGGCGGTTTAGGTAGTAAAATAACCATTAAAATGGCCAGCCATTGCGAGTGACAACGAACTCGCGATACTGAATTGAGACTTAAATCATTATGAGGGCAATTAGAATTTGTGTACGCGAGTAAATTGCGAAAAAGCAGATGTTGTTCATAAGAGTTGGCATTAATTATTCGCACCTGCTACGGAGCTATGTGCACCAGCGAGCGGCGACACACATTTGCACTAACTTATCGATAACTAAACACAAATCGATTATATCACAAATCATAACGCAACATACACGCACCACACTACTTAACGTTCCAAGCGAGCTATGACATGCTATGTCCTAGATATGCGACAGGTAGACGCCGGCGCACTCAATCAAGAAACAGAATGCAACATTCTACTCGATAATAGTGCAATATTGCAAAAAAATACCCAGCGACCATTTACGGGTTAAGGATGCGAACGTTTTAAATCGCTTTATCCTCTAATTTCTCGGGGATGAACACGTTACGAACGAACAAAAGCAGCCTTCAGTGAATTATTTATTCTAAATTGGAAATTATTACTGTGGTTTGGGGCAGACGTGTTTCCGACGCCGCTTCCGATCGACCGTCGAACGATCACGCAATTTTGTATTTCGAACGCGATCTGAGAAAGACTTAAGTAGGATAACTGGCCTCTGCACGTGGGGGTTAAAAAGTAAAAAAATGCTGCGGATGTGAGGGATAAAGAGTCGAGTTGACCGATCGGTGGACAATTACATCAATGCACCGCGATCAGCACGTAGGGACCGGGGGCATCGCAAACCAGTCCGCGCAAAATACCGTTTTTTTATGGAACATCGAGACTTCATTCATAATGTATTATAGCGCCTTGAAAACTCACTCGCACGCATACACACGCAAACTATAAATAAGTGTAGAAGATACGCATAGTCCTCGCATGTGAGAAGTGTGGGTCCGGAGTTTAATTGGTCACCGCTCAAAAACGATTGTAAACAACCCATTCAATACAAAGTGCACAAAAATCACACGGATGAGCCTGAGGTCCGCGGATCGATTCCCGACACACCGGTCGCACACAAACAAGTTTTTTAATTCGCCCCGACTGCATTTGTGTTTGTTAATAACTGTACATTTGAGCTTTAATAAGTATACATTTAGTGTGCGCACACGCAGCCATCGGGGAATAGTTCCTTCATCGCAAATTGCGGGATGCAATGCGGGAGAATAAAAACTCGATCTGAGTATCGATTTTTTGCCGGTTGTTGTTGATGTGGCTGACATTTCGGCCTGCAGTCGCTGGAATGCTAGATAGACCGATAGGAAATGGCAATGCACAGGTTCTATAATCGATTGGGAAAGTATCGAGTTAACGTAGGTATCACTGTGAGTGAATCATGCGGCGAGCGTTTGCTATTTGAGATGTTACTGCTAGATGTTCTTGTTTGTAATATAAATAAACAAATGCCTTTAGCGGTGCAATGGATTGTTCGGGCCGACTTGATTGATCGATTTACAATTCTAGAACGCGTGAACGCATTGTTTCAGTTTAATTCAGTTTTTGGTGAAATTATAATGCTTTGTGGAAATCAAGTTTTCTACTAACTACTTGGGTGCAAGAACCTTAGCGCAGATTAGGTAACCTTGACCGGATCATAGGGCAATGACCTCAAATCTCGCCATAATCTTTACTTTGACACATGCAAAACACGACACATTGTAACTTTTTATTTTTGTCTGCCTATAAACTCGAACGTTAGTGTTTATTTACGTCTAGTTTTAGAGCTTTCGAAGTCTATTTTCCGACTATTAGCAACGGTCAATAAACACGAAAAGGGTTCTGTCGTGTTACTAGACCGAACTACTAACCCTGCCCGAAATATCTCTCCTTCAGAGACGTCTGGAGGAGTTATTCTCGTCGTGCAGTATGCACATCGTCGCGGATTCGCCTCTTTCGGACTCCAACTTCACCAGCAAGCCTTGGAATGCATCTAATTTTAAAGCGAAGAGGCTCGCGACCTAGCTGACCCCGCGCGCCGTCCGTATTAAAACCTGAACTTTCTTTATAGCTATGTACCTCCTCTAGCTATGTTTGCTCGGCAAACGAACACACACAAGCGTCTTCGAGTCGGTCCGGCGAAGTGGGCCCGGTCACGACTCATGCCGAGATCACCTAACCTACACCCTCGCCCGGCTAGGTATATCCAGGACAATCTGCTGAGCGGGCGCGCTCGTGGGAAAGTGACGGTCGTGTAATGCAGAACGGCCTCGCGCCTACGGCCACCGGCAAGCATTACAAAGTTGTTTATACTATCGATGTGAACTAGCGATTTCGATTCAGCACGGGGATTCGCGGTTTTCGGTGTCAGTATCAGTACCTGGGGTAGAAACCCTATCAGGGCGATGAGCACCGCGGGGGCGCGCATGCTGGCGCGACCGGGCTAGCGGCGCCGGGGCATATACGTCGGGTCCAAGCCCGGCGTCAGCACTCGTGTGATCCGTAATCCATCACTCACAAGTACACACTGAGCGTTTCACTGTAAGTCACACAGCACAATAATCGAGATGTCACTGTTTGCTCATCGGCTACGGCGAACCGGTCGCGAGTGCACTACGTTCGAAACGCGCGCGTCGCGTGTAGCGGCGTGTGGTGGCCGTAAGGACGTGCGCTCACGGTTGCGCGTGGTGGCGGACTGAAGAAGGCGACGGCGGGCGGCGGCCGCGGTGCGGGCAGCGCGCACCTGGCGGCCGCGGGCCCCGATAGATGGCGCTGCGTGGCGCATCTGCCAGCCGGCCCCCCGCTCCCGCACGCTCCCCTTCGCCAACCAAGCAGAAAATACACGGAAAACAGCCGTCTTCTGTACGCGAACACGTGCCCATATAAAAACTTCGAAGAAGAATCGAACGATATGAAGTTTCTACTGCAGTTAAGTTGATACATATCTTGGTATTTTTGTAGCTACATTGTTTCTCTCTGTCCGGTTTGCGATTGTGGACGCTGAGATACGATCGCGGGAAATTGTTAAGTTTTCTAAACACTTGCATACCACAATAACAATTGTGCGGCGCGTGCTTTGCATCTTGCCTGCCTATTAATATTATGTGCTGATCAATGATTAAATATCTATGTAAACTTCAATCATAGTTAGAAATCCTTTTCTTTAAAATTCAGATAAGTTAGGGCTGATAATGTGTTAAGGTATCTGCCAATAAATTTTAAAAATTCTTAGAGACCTCATAATGATAGATTTCACACGATTTTTGATGAAAAGTCATGTCCTTCTATAAAAATAAAATATAAAAAAACAATTAACAATTGTAATTTCATTAAGCAAGTAGGTAGGTACCCATTCAAAGTAATTGTCTGATCTTGATTTCAACTTTTGCATTGTGCTAATACCAATCAAATGAAAAGAACAAGTCTTTCGACAATGCGCAAGGGAGGCGAGCGAGCCCCCATCGCAAGGTTGCGTCGCGTGATACGGGCTGACGTATAAATAAAATGCAAATTTCAAAAATCTCCACAATTATTGGCAGCTGCTCATCGACGAAATGATAAAGTTCGTGTTTCGAATTATTTTATTCAACCCCCAGGTGAAACGGAATCAAGTTGGTAGCGGTGTAATTGGCGAAAATTGAGGAAGCCATGTTTTATTTAAATTGTTTAGATCAGCCATACTCTAAGTGTGTTCCGCGGAACTCTAGGGTTCCGCGATACCCCTGTCGGGGTTCCGCAAGAAGTTAGAAAAAAAAATCAAAACACCTCTCTCTGGTCGACCGTTCTGTCGCGGCGTATCACGATTCACGAACAATTTTACTATGCCGCCACCGCCGATACCTACTTGTGACCGCGCAATCCCTTTGATAAAAGCCGCCTTTGAAATTAGACGCTATAATTGTGAACAAGCGACTTTCGGCTCTAACTTCAAAACGTAAAGTCGAGATTGCTTACACCACATTTTTTTAATTTCTATTTTTATATCGGCTTTTTATTTATCAAAGACGCCGACTCGAGTATTTTTGAGAATGTTCGAGATTGAGGCTAGGACTATAAAAGCGATGATCAAGCCTTGACACTAGTCAGTCGACGATTAGCGTTCGGAGCGATAAGTACCTACCTGCTAGAAAAAAATTGTGTATTGTTCTACTGCTGTTTTCTGATTGTATCAGTTTTGTACATTTCTTCTTTGGACTAAAGTGCTAAACTCTTCTACGCAGTAACGACCGTGCATTATTTTAACCTCACCATCCTGAAAGAATGGAACGTTGGCTTAAAGGCGTTAAACGTGTCGCAACAACATCTTCCAACGAAGCCGAATGTTCAAAAGCAGTCCGCGTGGAGTATACAGCAATTACCGATCCAGACGATGATGCAACGACGTCAAGTTCCACGGTTTCAAAGGCGAAAAAAAGGAAGTATGATGAATCATATATCAGTTTTGGATTTGTTGATTCCAACGGCTCACCTCTCTGCATGTTATGTAGTAAACTGCTTCCTAATAGTTCCATGGCACCTGCCAAGTTGCGCCGACATTTAGAAACTGTACACCCCGAGTCTAAAGACAAGAATAAAGAATTTTTTGTACGTAAAAAAGAACAGTTATTGGAAAGTCAAAAAACAATGATGCATGTAACCCAAACTATCAATGAAAAGGCCACGGAGGCATCATATTTAGTTAGCTATCGCATTGCACAAGCAGGAGAAGCGCACACTATCGCTGAGAATTTAATAAAACCATGTGTATTAGACATAACAAAATGCATGCTCGATGAAAAATCTGCAAAGCATCTTTCTACTGTGCCGCTATCTAACGATACTGTTTCACGGCGAATTCATGATCTAGCAAGCTACGTCAAACAAGAACTAGTTACACGTCTACAAAAAACACAATTCGTCTTGCAAATGGATGAGTCGACTGATGTCGCTGGTCTGGCTATCTTGCTGGTTATCGTGAGATATCCATGTGAAAGTTCTTTTGAAGAAGACATGCTTATGTGTTCACCTCTACCCACAAACACTACCGGAGAGGAAATTTTTAATAAAATAAATATATTTTTTGAGGAAAATAATCTCAGTTGGAACGATTGCATTGACATTTGTACAGATGGGGCCAAGGCGATGACGGGTAAAACAGCAGGAGTAGTGTCACGAATAAAAAATAAAGCGCCTAATTGTAGTTCCAGCCATTGTATCCTGCATAGACAAGCACTTGCGATGAAGCAAATGCCGTCCAATCTAAAATTAGTTATGGATGAAGCGGTAAAAATAATTAATTTTATCAAATCACGACCACTACAATCCCGATTGTTCTCATTATTGTGTGAAGATTATGGCAGCACACATAAAACACTGCTGCTCCATACAGAAGTGCGATGGCTGTCTCGGGGTAAAACTTTAACAAGGCTATTTGAACTTAGAGCCGAGTTACAAATGTTTCTTTCAGATACTTCTTTTAATTTGAAAGACCGTTTGTATGATAAAACTTGGTTGTTCCGACTGTCTTTTATGGCGGATATCTTTCAGAAACTGAACGAATTAAATTTATCATTGCAAGGTAAACAGACAACAGTGTTCCAGGCCTGTAACAAAATAACTGCCTTCAAAAGAAAATTAAAGTCAAAAGTCAAAAGTCAAAAATCATTTATTCAGTTTAGGGCAGAAAACTGCCACTTATGAACGTCAATAATAACATTATTGGCCCTTATGGGGCAGAACATGTCTCCTTATTTTTTGGGCCCTACTAGCGCTTCGAGACAAGACACAGACAATCTGGCAAGTGCTGAGAAGAAACGCCGGAACAAACTCAGTCACCACTAGCTGCCACAAAAAAAAGGAAGAGAAAATAATGTATACCTGTGCGAGCAGGGCAGTATTTAATTCCAGACATTTTTGTCATTTAAATAGTCATTAACAGTATAATAACCCTTTTTCATCAAAATAATCTTAACATGCGATTTAAACTCAAACATGGGTAGTTCAACAATAGACTGTGGTAATTTGTTAAAAAAGCGAATACATTTCCCCATGAACGAATTACTCACTTTATGCAGTCTGAAATTTGAAACAGCAAGTTTATTAAGTTTATTAAGTTTATTAGATTTTTGGATTATTTGCGTTGGAAATAGAGAAATAGAAAGCTTTACGTCACTCAGTGAGTTTCTTGGCGATAACAACTCAGAAATATTTCAAGATGATGTATTTGAAGAATTGGTCCAATATCTCACTTCGATGCGCGCATCTTTTGAGCAGTATTTTCCTGAAGAACAGAATACAAAAATGAAACTGAATTCATGGATTCATAATCCTTTTTTACCCAACTTACAAAAGCCCGAAAGTATGTCAAACGAGATATATGAATCTCTTTTAGAAATGTCATCTGACACAAGTATGGAGTCACTGTTCAAAACGACGCCTCTCAACGATTTTTGGTGCAGAATCCGAAATGAATATCCAATGATTGCCAAAATGGCTTTGAATATTCTTCTCCCGTTTCCAACAACATATTTGTGCGAAACAGGATTCTCAACCTATGCAGCCACGAAAACAAAATACCGCAATAGACTGGACGCCGAACCTGATATGAGACTTCAACTGTCCTCTATGAAACCTGATATCAACCAATTGATGAAAAATAAAAAACAGTTTCATACATCCCATTAGTTAGATTTTTTTTCTTTTTCAATGTTATATTTATTATTATACTTGTTATGTAAGTAAGTAATAAGTAACTGTTACATGGTACTCTAATTATGCTTATTAATAAAAAATACACTTAAAAACCATTGTTTTATTGTAGGGTTCCATCAAGTATTTTGCTATCCAAAAGGGTTCCGTCACCAAAAAAGATTGAGAACCGCTGGTTTAGATAATGACTACTTAACTACTCAATTTTGAACTAGCGCTCGCGAGTTTTTACGGCTAAATACTTTTTTTAAATCATTTTATATTGTATTATTAAGTGCACGACACGTCGGCTTGACAGTTTACTTAGATTTTAGAAATACATTTTAACTTAGTATCATAAAAGTAGGTAATTTGAATGATTGAAATTAATTTTATTGTCTCGTTAAACTGCAAGCGGTCTAGCTTCAACCAAACCGTTTCTTATTCAGTTATGTTGCAGCCACACACTTACGGGATTCGACTAATTACTTACCTAATTTTGAATTAAGAAACAAATATAGGTAATAGTTCGGCATTGAAGTATCGATTTCCCAAAATTGACCTAAGTACGACGAATTAAGTATCTTTGATGCAAAATACCGATTCAACACCTAACTTTGGCATCAACTTTGAATCATTTGTCGAATCTCTTTTAAATGCGGCCCCATAATTATTGATTGAGTAATCTATGCATTGTTATTTCAAACAAGCTGGCACGAATGGGACCAATTAAAAGTAATGTCACCTGTTCCCGCCAACCTTCGATCACATTTTTACCCAAAGGATGAAGATACTTGATCTATGACAAAGCGGACTTAGATACAAATTTTTATACCTTTCAAAAAAAATATTTTTTCCTGGGTTGATAGAGAGTAGTAAGTAAGTATAGTAGTACAGAGTAATAAGTAGTATAGTAAGTAAGTAATAGAGACTAAGTAAGTACTGAGTTTTGGTGAATTGTTAAAACTCTTTTTAATAGGTACTTGTATCAGGTGTCATAATGTCTATAAAAAAACTAGAATTATGACAGCTACATGTCATAACTTCAAACAAACTTTATATGCGTTGTTCTCGAGACTAATGTTTCAAATCAAACATACAAGATGATTGATTTTCTAAAAGCAGCCGTAAATGGTCATATGAGCTTGTGATCGTGCGCACTTTGTACAGTCGGCCAACTACTTATTAATATCGAATGAAGACCGTTGCCCGCACTGGCTGGCTTAACCTTGTTTCTTGCAAGCTAGCTTATGACGTCCACAGACCTCTTGACAGTTGAAATCGAATGCCATTTGACCGAATACTAAATACGAAAACTCTAACTATCTCGAAAGATCATCAGATCGACGAATCACCAACTCAAAAGCTCGAATGATCAGAAGATCGATGGTTTATCGACGCGTGAAATCATTATGCTTCTTATGACCTAGTCAAACAGTAGCAGCGACGCAAATAATCATTAAATGCAGGTTGTTATGACCTGATGATCATTGGAAAAATGATGAAAAAACTTTGACCCGTTCCTAAGAGGGGTTCGCTCGGGCATTTTCCTAGATCTTACAGTAATGGTCAGTTAGTATCTTCACAAATTGTAAAGGAGGTATAAGGATAAACTGAATGTCAAAATAAGGCTACTTTCGTTTAAATTGTTGCATTTTCGGCCAACATAAATGTTCATAAATTCGCAAGGTTCGTTGAATCTTCGATGATTGTGCCTGAATAGCTTTTTCTGTAATGTCTACACATCAAACTTTAAGTAAGTATTCTTTCGGAGTGGCTCCACAATCGGGGCAGTCTTAAAAACTGATAATGTATTTTCTTGGTTGACCGTACGGCCCACATCATTTATGAAATGCCTGACAGGTAGCACAGATAGGCATTTATAAATAACATTAGCAGTTTCAATGCGATGTAGAAACTGGTTGATCGTATGTCAGATTCTTCAACAATTATAACCGGTATTACTAAGTAAATGTATAAATTCAGGATTAGTTAATGCATTATGCCTGCTCGTTCTTCCTTTGCACTCTGTAGCACTTGTTTTCACAATAACAATATAATTTACTGGCTTCCGCCCGCGGCTTCGCCTGCTTGGAACTCGGTCTGTCACTTAAAGTCTTTATCAACGACCAAATAATGCATTATTATAGAACAAATTTGATTACTTACCATAAAAAAGGTTATAGTGAGTCAATGTTAAAAGATAGACATTGCTGTTACAGATTTTTTTATAGAACTTTTAAAGGGGATTAATTGCGTCATACATGATTTTTTTCGTTACTTTAACCGTTTAAGTACGCACGCAGCAGAAGTTCTCAAGAGGAATATTTTTTCCTTTTTTGCAACATTTTTCATTGATGCTCCGCTCCGATTGGTCGTTCGTAGCGTGATGTATTTTATCCTTTCTCGATAAATGCACTATCCAACACAAAAATATTTTTTCAATTCGAACCCGTAGTTCCTGAGATTAGCGCGTTCAACCAAACAAACAAACACTTCAGCTTTATATTATTAGTACAGATTTGTAATGATAAATAAAAATTAATAACTTCCCTATCCAACTCGTATCTGACTCATGACTATTGCGTCTAATTTAAAAACAATAAAACCGTGTATTCTAAGATACTGTCGTTGTTAATATTTCTGAAAAATATTTTATTACACACACTTCTTCTTCATCTATACGGTCAATCCCGGTTGCGTCCAAAGCCATTGCTTTGGAGCCCAGGGTCCGCTTTCCTTGATTTACTCCTCCACTTCGCGCGGTCTTGAGCGTCTCTAGTTGTGAGATCATTGGCACGCATGTCAGCCCTCACTGACGTCGTGAGGGCTGACATGCGTGCCAGCATTTCTTGGGTCTACCCCTTTTGCCAGGGCCTGGCGGTGGCGGCATGGCCAGACATTTGTTTCCTACGTAGCTTGCCGGTTTCCGCAAAACATGGCCGTACCAGCGTAGGCGACTCTCCTGCAGTTTGTCTGCAATATCACGGACACGAAGGCTACCGCGGATGCGCGAGTTCCTCACACACATTTATTAATATTTTAATTAACTTTAATAATCAAGTTTAAAAAATCTATGTAACAAGATTTGATACATACGAGTATTGAAGGGAATAGTTATTATTAAATGAGCCCAACCTCGAAGGTTTTATGCGTATTACAAACTGTGGTACCACTACCCGTGTCCTGGAGACGTATTTTTGAAGCATTAGAAATGAATCTCGAATGCGAACACGAAAACAATTCGTGTATGAAATCTATTTCTATTGCTCACGATTTTACGCATTTTTGAATAAGTGTTGCTATTAAATTGAAATCTTGTAACTGTTTTCGTTTTACGCAGAAAATATTATGAATAGGGATGCCAAAACTCATTGATTTTAAAAACCGGTAGTGAATAGCTTAAAGGGAAAGTAAATAAAAAGTTATTATGTTAAATTTCTGTCAAACCTATGTTTACTTGTCAATGTAAATGTATTTTCTACTAGTAGAAAACAAAAAACGAGTGGGTAGGACCACTCGTTGCAGAATTCACGTTTTTTTTTTTTTCAAAAATAGTGATTTTAGGAATTCGCATGCGAATCTTGCGATTTCGTATTCGGTTTGGAATTCGCGTGATTCAAAAATACGTCTTTGGCTTTATCAACAAAGCGCTTTATGGTATCATCTGGACTTCACATACGACGACCGTCTGGTGCAGTGGTTCGCGCTCCGGACTACAAAGCCAGTGCAGCGGTAGCGGGTTCGAATCTCGGGGTTTGTTTTGAGCTAGAACAATTGTACCTAAGTCAAGGATGTAATATAAGTAATGTATGTACGTCTATCCATTATCTAGTCACCATAATACAAGCTATGCTAAGTTTGGGACAATTAGTGTGAATGTTAGAACAATTACCGTCAACTGCAAACCGTACTTTCCGTAAGCAACTTTACATACACACACCGCATGTTAAAAATCGGCAAAATATTTTTATTCTACGGTGCGTAGCACAATTTTGCACTTGTTGGTAGATTTCTTAAGAAATTCTTGCAACCCAAAAAGTTTTTCAAGCTGGTAACGTTAATTGTTTGTGTGTGCTTCTTTTTCAATGTTTTACTCATTGTTAATTGTTGTGTTGCTTGGTTTTATTTTTTTAAACGACGACGATTTGGTGTAAGTTGTCTGTTGAATGTGCATTTGGTTAGTGCCTTTCAGGTTTTAATATTATTTGAAGAAAGAACAATTGGTAGATCTCTAACATTAAAAATTATAATCGAAGTTTATGTTTTATTGATTTAATCAGCAAAGGCACAACTCTGACGAAACTCGTCTGTTTCTAAAAATCTGGTAGTAACTGTACCTAGTACTATTGATTTTGACGTTTTAATACAGAGCGTTGCGTTTAAAAAATATGAATACCTTCAACATAGCGTAAAAGCACTGGCAACTTTACATTGCAAGGCTTCTAGAATTTGTTTTATATGAATCTTGTGCCTTAGGTAAAGTTGACAAAATCGTGTCAATTTTACCTAGGATATATTTTTAAACGTTATGACAAAATTACTAAGATTTTTTAGATTTCAATCACTGAAAGACTAGCCTGAAACACTTATTAACGCGTTACTTTAAAAAAATTACTAAAAATATTACTGCATATTTCTAAAAATAAAAAAAAAATACAAAAATATGGTAATGTTGCACAGTTGACGGTAATTATTATTTATTTATATTTATTCCTATTTATAAAATTTCAAATCGTATACAATAAAAAGTAGGATTCAATGAACTTTCAAGACTACTTTTGACTACAAAGTCAGTTAATTACATGATAAATGGACTTTTTCGTAATAAAGACCGTCGCACACTCGCATCGTTTCCTTTGAACAATAAATGGACATGCTTGTATAAATACTTAGCTAAAAAATAAATACAAATAGAAAACCCGTATTCAATTTAACACATTCAAGTTTCCTATAGATTGCCAAGCAAAAAAACAGTCCTAAATCCGGCGCACGGGCAAGCGCGAGCCGCGTGCGCAAGCGCATGCCTAGCAATAATAACCCACTTTTATTGGTCGCCGAAGCCCCGCCTATACCTACCGTCAGTGATTACATTACGCGCTGTATATTTCAATTGTTTCCGTAATAACTAATGTAGTAACATAATTATGAGTTGGACGTCTTATGTAAATATGTAACCTGTGGGTCAAGTGAGCTAATATCGAATTTAAATTGCTAGAATATTATTGTTTAAATGCGAAATGTCGAAGAGATAAAGATATTATAATAAAACGAAACGCTTTTCGATATATTTTTATTTGTAAAATCCCAGGGACTTTTAATCTTATGATAGCGTGGGTGGTAACGGTAGCCTTATCCAGTGATCATTATCTAAAGAAAAACATCCTGTGAAAATAAAACAAAGGCGTAACTTGTAGATAAATAAATAAATATTGGACGACATACATACATGCTCTGATCCTAAGATAAGTAGCTAAATTAGTTAAAGAAATTAGAATTAATGACGGTACCACAACACCCAGACCCGAGACAACATTAAAAAAGTTTGTTTTCTATATTGACTCAACGGGGAATCGAATCCCTGACCTCAGAGATGGCGAACGCAAGTCCTGCGTACTCGCCTCTTGGCTACGGAGGTCGACAGAACAAACACCATGGATGTTTAGCGATATGGTTCAAAGTGGTCTGGTTTCCCATCCCTATCTAAGGGAAGAGGGATGTGAAAATAGCTCTAAACTTCCAACGTAGGTTCTTATAAGAGTTGCCGCGTTTCCAACTGCGAATGCGACAATCTGCGATAACGAAAAAAAATACAGCAAACTATGCTATAAAACTGATGACAGATGATAAGAAAAGTAAATTTATAAATACGTAAAAAAAATACTGAATTAACTACGAAAAAAGTAGATAAATCTATATATATAAAACAATGTTACACCATTTATAATTCAAGAACGGCTGGACCGATTTTTATGATCTTTAATTTGTTGAATTTGTCTCAGTCTCGAATAGCAGAATAACTATTAAAAACACGGAAATATTCACGAAAAAAAATCTATGTAGGGGCGGTACGAAGTTCGCCGGGACAGCTAGTCTTGTCTAATATATAAAACAAAGGCGGGTTAGTTACACTATTTATAACTCGAGAACGGCTGGACCGATTTTTATGATCTTTGATTTGTTGAATTTGTCTCCGCCCCGAATAGCAGAATAACTATAAAAAACACAGATTATATTCACAAAAAAAATATGATTGCAGGGGCAGTACGAAGTTCGCCGGGACAGCTAGTTACTACTACTACTAGCTAGTTAGTTTTTACTTAATCAATGTACTAATTTAAAAAAAAATATAGCACATTATGTTAATTAAACATTTATTTCCAAATTTAACTAATTTGCATGGCTCTTTTTACTAAATTTAATCAGAACTTTTTGTAGGAAAAAGCTGTAAGTTCGTTAAGCATCAATGGCTTGGTTTTTACAAATTAAATAATGAGACTGACTTATAAAACAGTTTAATTAATATCCTAGTCTGTGGGCACGCAATACTTATGTAGATAAAAACATTATATGCCAACCTAATTAGTTATTAGGGTTACATAGAGCTCGTAATGTAGTTCATTAGTTTTGGCCTAAATACATAGATGATAGGGATGGCGACAAACTTTTTTTTTCGTTTATCAGGTAGATTATCGATAACTATTTTGCACGTTTTTATTTTCTTTTTCAGATAATCAAAATATTACAGAGATAAATTAATTTGAAATGTCGCATGACGTCACCTAGGTACCTACTATTTTTACTTAGAAGCGACGTCACGAGCCCCCATTTCCAAACTTTGACGAGCTTTATCTTTGTAATTTTTGGGCATATGTGTTATGCCAAAGTGGACTATCGAGGGCTGATTATGATGACGATGAAGGCATGCCTTTCATCGTTTAAAAATCTCACGCTTCTAATAAACAAGAAGTCGTAATTATCTTTATTTTTAGTATTCCGTACAAAACGATAACCTAAGCACTATTAGTTCTACTTAAGTTTAATTTATATAATAAAAATACACATAAGACTCTCGCCTGAAGCATAAGGTTCTACCTAGTTCAGGCAAAATATCGTCTTCTGCACTGTTTAGTTATAACTTATACCAAATACAAATATAACTGTTTTCCTAGTATTTAATAAACGATTTATTTTTTTATTTATTTTAATTTTAACTCTAATGTCTGTCGTACATATATCCCTCCTAAAAATCTGAAGATCGGGATCGGTGGCACGCCATCATAGGACATAGACATAGCCATATTGTTAGTGGAATACTACTAATAAACTTACACAAATGAAAACTAGGAGTTAATAAATCTTCAAACAAAGCTTTCTTAAAAAATTAACCTGCCAGTCCCTAACATCGTGCTATCCGCTATTATCATGTTTTAGCATTCGTTCGTTGTTTCCGTCTGATAACTAACAGCCGGCCTTCACCGTAAGGTCAACGCATTTCCGTTAATGATAATAACAAAAGAATAACGCCCCTTATTCCATATTAAGGATATTGATTAAGTAAAGGAACAGTTTTTTTTTTGTGAAATTTAATTTTAAGTTTCTACTATAACTTTTTTTGTAGGAGGGAATTACGGACTGCCTCTGGGACTGGAGAAACTGGTGGGATTGTAAAAATACCAAAAATTTAAAAGTGTTCTATGGGTCGTATTATTTTAATTTTAATTAAAAATAATCCGTGGCGTGTATGAACTAAAGTTAATTAGTTAGTTTCTAAGTTAACTACCTACTTGCAAATAGAATTATCACCAGCATCAAATCCAATCAGTAAGAAATTATATCGACCGTTGTATGGGATTTTTATCCAAGAACACCTTTGGGTAAAAGAAAAGACTAGGAAAATGTACTCAATAATATGGTTTAGTCTGATTATAAGGAAGTACTCTAGTAGCTAGTACTATTGTTAATTAGGGTTGTAATTGATATCATTATGATTTGCCTACACTGGCATTTATGGTAGTTAGTCATGTCATAGTTAAGTTAATGTATTATTAACACGATGTCAGTCATTTTGTTAATTTTTATTCACCACTAAATTATCATATATTTGTATTTATTTACTGTAAAAGGTAGACAAGTATCTACTAACAAATGTAGTTCACTTGATCTAATTACTCTTGGTGAAGATTACCAATATTTAAAGAAAATAGATTACTTACAGCTTGAGATTGAGTAACTTGCTGTTAAGAAAACTTCTTATTAAAAATCTCATTATGAAAAATCGGTGAATACCTTTGTACATACTGGAAAACTCACACATTCTATACTTCTGTTCTGGTTTTGTAGATTTTTGGTAGGGACCTATTTAAGGTTAAATGCTCACATTTACTGTGGTATTTACGAGTGGCATAAATTAGTTGTTTTCAGTCTTGTCAGGCATTTATATTTTGAAGTTTTTAATTATTTTCGAATACGGAATACAAGTTGGTCTAGACCACGCTTAACAGCATTATAATAAATGCTGAATTGCTGAGATATCTGAGGACAAAAACTTTCTGGAGATTCTGCAGGTAGGTAATTATGATAACATCTTTCTGCTATAAGTTTAATTTTGTGGTAAAGTCTAGCGGCAATTTTTTTTACATGATTTTTAAACAATGACTAAAGATAGCCCAACCTATTTATAATGTAGGAGACATGTCAAAAGGCAGCAAACCTATTGGCATAGGTACCTCAAGTTGCAAGTACATTAACATATGTTAATCGATAGAGAAAATAATTACAAACAACAAATACTATTTGACAAAATGTCGTATATGAAATACTTTTTTCAATTGTGAATTTCAGGGTGAACATGTAATATATTTTTATTTACATAATCAAATTGAAATACTGAACAAAGTATATAATTTACGACATTTTGTCAAAAAGTATTTGTTTGTTTGTAATTATTTTCTCTATCGATTAACGTATGCTTCTTAGGTGTACACCAAAATAACGTTATTTAACGATATTTGCAACTTGAGGTATGCCAGGCTTCATACAAAAAAGTTCGAAGTCTTTTGACATTTCAATTTGGATAATCATAGATTAAACCTTAGTGTAAAGTTATTTAATAAAACGAGATTATTACGAGATTACAAGTAAGATGGTAGAACTTCGAGACTCTTCTGGTTTTAAGAGTAGGTATTCTCTTTTAAATAATTATATAATAATGACGGGCGGTAGTTTACGACAGATTCTAAGAACAGAAGGTAATTTCCATTGCAAGATCGTGGTACTTTATGATTATAAGATTTCGATTTGAAACGAGGTAGGTAATCCTACTAATTTGAACATACAATAGCCGTTTGCGTGTACCGTAAGAGGTACTAAGTCGGATGCATATCTCCACAATATCCGATGAATGGAATTCTCTTTGATGCGTCATTGCGTTCTGATATAGTCTTCATTGCGTACACCATAGCTCTTATTTAGTAGGCAATAAGGTTCAAAATTACGATTATTCTAATGATGTAGGCATACCAGTATTGATTGACGTATGAACGATTCATCGAAATTTATGTTTGGAATTGCTTCGAAGCATACTATGGCATTCAAGTATCATTTACGTCAAGCTTCAGAAAATCAATAGTTTGTAGAGGTAGAATATGTAAACTTAATAAATTCACAAAAAATATCACAATTCCTACTTTCCAACTAATAATATAAATGCGAAAGTAGGTAACTCTGTCTGTCTGTATATTAAGCTTTCACGCCTATACTGATTTTAATAAAATTAGATACAGAGATAGAGAAGCTCTAGCTTGGGAAAGGACATAGGCTACTTTTTCTCGTGAAAGCTAAGCCGATTTTAATGAAATTTTGTGCGGAAAAAGCTTGTTTCTTAGAAAAGGACTTTGCCTACTATTTTTATTCCACATCCTTATCCTAAGCGAGCAAAATAGGGTGTGACAAACCATATTTCACGCGAGTAAAGCCGCGGGCTAGTATATTATAAATTGAAGTCCCTTGTCATGTTTGTCTGTAGTATGTACTATGTACTATATCAGTATAAACGAACAAAAGTCGCTGACATAGCCCAACGGATTAGCAAGCTGAAGTGGCAGTGGGCGGGGCACATAGCACGTAGAACTGATGGCCGATGGGGCAGAAAGGTTCTAGAATGGAGGCCGCGTACCGGCAAGCGCAGCGTAGGACGTCCACTCACAAGGTGGTCAGACGACCTGGTAAAGGTCGCAGGAAGACGCTGGATGCAGGCCGCTTCCAACCGGCCAATCTGGAAGTCAATGGGGGAGGCCTATGTTCAGCAGTGGACGTCCTATGGCTGAAATGATGATGATGATGATGACTATATCAGTAGATACTTAGTGCTATTAGGTTGCTAGTTTTTTATAATACCATGCGTATACTGTTTATTATTTTTAGCTTCATAGTTTCCTTGGACTTGTCTTGGCATTAAGTTTTAAAAATGTAGTTTACAATTTTTTTTGTAGTGTGACAATTCATAGACTTTAAATCCTTTAAGACAACACGACAATTAACATAGTGTAGCAGAAAGAAATAAACATCTATTTAAAAAAGCATAAATTCACGTTTTTAGACCCATGTTTTTGCTGACATTTAATTTATTCGTTGGCATTAGCGAGTGCTGAAAACCTCAACCTGAAAAGAACCAATTAGTAAGGTATACGCAGGTTCAACTTGACCAGAGACCTTTTAAAACCCCTGTTACCGAAATGCCAAGTATCGATTAGCCTAAAACATCGATACACCGAGCCGTTCCGATAATTGGATGAGTCGGTTCATGTAAATTCACCATTCGAGTGAGCGAATCTTGCGTAATGCGCATTCTTGGCTTTAGCGATATGCGTGCGCGCAACTGAAACGTTAATCGATAATTGTCCGATCATTTTCAACTCTATTTGTATAACAGTAGAAATTATTGTTTTTTTGGTAATTTCGCGGTTTTCAAAGCAATTTTTATTGATTTTAATAGTGGCAGTATCTAGTTATGAAACTTTTAGTACAGCACAAAAGGTGAAAGTTGAAATATACTTGCCTAATTCCCATTCATAGATTTTGACCCGGCCAATAACACTAAAACAAATGGATTTTAGGATTTTTATGTTCTCTCGTTTAATTTTGATATTTCGACAGTATAATGGAGTAGGTACATTTACTCGTACCTATTTTATGGACATTGAAGTTTGCTTGAAATCACGTCAAGAAGTTAATTCGTTTCGTTAGATATAACCAAATAGGTTAACTGGTATCGAAACCAATATGCTTTTTGAACAATAAATTGTTTGTAGAATGATATAATTCATTTAATCTTCGGTAAATAAAAAAAACTGTCATCAAAGCAAGACGTAAATCGTAAATATTCGTCCTTGCCGTCAAGAAGTGCAAAATGATCTGTATTACTAATATTATTAAGACCTTTTTGTACTATTTTGGGAAAGCAATAAAGAATATTGAATTGAATTGAATTGAAGTTTGGCTATTGTGTCTACTTATTGACTAAGAAAGGGTTAATTGGTAAATCCGTTTTTTCTTGTAAATCACCCAAAGTGTTAGCAGACAGTTAGATGTAACTACCAGACAGGGAGACATAGAGATATTTCGTTCTAAGTTGACGAACAATGTAAACAAACCATAGATTTCTACGATTCACAAATGTCACAACATACGTAATTAAAAACTGAATTGAATCTTACAACAACACTTTGTAATTATCTATCTGCAATTGAACGAATCAATGGCTAACTAATCTAGTATTTGGAAATAATAATAACTTATAGACGCCATGTTTGTTAACAAACAAAACAAAGTATACAAAAGAGTTATCTTTACTCAATTTTCGTCATCATTTCTTTATTATGTTGTGTTGTCAATTGAGTGTTGTCATCAATGTCTTAGACATTTGAACATTTCCCCAGATTCCTAAGGAGTCTTTTGTACAGGTCAAGCCAGCCTCGTGTCGAGTAGCAAGCTTGCAATGCAAGTGTGGCATGTGGCAACACCCAGATTACATTCCACGGTAGAGATGCAAACACAGAATGGATTCAGGACTCATTTATAGTCAAAACCTAGTTTAAAACAACCTAATGCCTTAACCAACCTTAAAGCCAACCTTTGCTTTAATCAGCTAGCGTAATACTGCCTGAGTTTTTCAAAATTCAGATTGTTACATCATATACATATACTCAAAATAAAATTTTTAGTAACAGAGTCATTATTAACAACTACTTCAGCAAAATTCTTGTCAAAGGTCACACTCAGATGTTATTATCATCATCATCATCATTTCAGCCATAGGAGAACTATAAATATAGAGAAAGAGGCTGAACAAAGGCCTCCCCCAGTCATTGATCATCGGGGGGGATTGCCGATACTCGCCACGCTTGGCAGGCGGGTTGGCAAGCGCAGTTTTTTTTATAAGATTTCACACGAAGACGCTGCTGCCCGTCTCGTGCTACAGGAATTAGTTGACTCTTACCACATGCCTCCTGTTGGCGGTAGGGAAGTGTATTCTTTACGGCCATCTCCAGACGGCACGGTAGATGTTATTAAAATAACTTTAAATCTCTAGTTTTAATTACAATCTCATCTGAATACTGTGGGTATCCTAGAAGTTTTAATGGTTACCGTACGTACCTATATACAAACTTCTTTTGTCCAGTCATTAAAAGTAAAACTTCGGTACGGTAACACGACCTTCGTAGCCGAGCGGTGAGTGAGCATACCGGACTTAGTGTCGCTATCTCTGAGGTTCCGGGTTCGATTCCCGGTCGGTCAATGTAGAAAAATAACTTTTCTATATTGTCTGGGTGTTGTGGTAGCGTCGTTGTTTCTGAATTCTGTAACACAAGTGCTTAAGCTACTTATCATTGGATCATAGCCATTGCTATGGTCATTCATTTATGTGGTGTGTATCACATACATTTATGTGGTGTTGTCTAATATTTATTTAGTTACTGGTTGTTCAGAGGCCTTAAAATATTCGTAATTTAAAATGTAGTAAAAAAAGATATTTTTTGTTTGTTTCATTTTCAGTCGTATTAAGAATCTGTTTTGTTGCATTTTTTGTCAATTTGTCGTCATATTATTAGTTATTAGTGTACGAGGATACCGTTTTTGATATTAATTTTACTGAAACTGGAACATCTACTCGTATACATATCTTATATTTAAAAGTGTTTGTGGTCGCACTCCGAAACGGCTTGACCGATTTTTATGAATTTTTTGTTTATTTGCAGGTATGAAAATAGGTCGTAAAGTATAATTCGTAACGATAGGTGATCAGAGTGTCCCTATCCATTTTTTTTTAACTAAAGTCCATGCGAACGAAGTCGCGGGCAACAGTTAGTAACTATAATAACGTGTGCCTTCTCCACCGTTGATCAGATAGCCTTCAATCCTGTTCACTTATGTAAATAAGTCATTAATTTATTCATTTGCATTTTCCTTTCAAATGTACGATTCCAATCTGCTCCTGTTGCGTTCGCAGCGACATAGGCCAAATGTTAACTTTATGGTTAGTACCTATTTGTTATACGAGAAATAGTTGACGACCGTCTGGTCTAGTGATTCGCGCACGAAGCCAGAAGTTCCGGGTTCGAATCCCGCAAGGGGCAAATGTTAGTGTAATGAGCACATTAATTGCACCCAAGTTTATTAACGTATTTAAGTATGTGTAGCCGTTATCTAGTCGCCATAGCACAAGCTTTGCTTAGTTTGGGCTAGTTAATTGGTGTGATTGTTAAAAGAATTAATTTGTTTGTATTTAAAGAAACTAACTACCTACCATCTACGACCCGATTGGCGTAGTGGCGCGGTAATCGACTCGAAGCAAAGGGTCTCGGGTTTGGTTTCTCGTTCGAGTCAATTAAGAAAACTAACTATTCTAAATAGGCTTGGGGTCTGGGTGTGGGGGTCTTTAGTCGTTTCGCCCCACGAGCTATTCGCCCCGCGGGGCGAATCGCCCAAGACCTTTTTTACATGGGTCCTTTCGCCCCGCGGGGCGAATCGCCCAAGAACTTTTTGTAATGGGTCGATTCGGACCGCAGTGGGAAACAAAACAGTTCTCTTTTTGGATAAGTGAATATGGCCAAAAATATATAGTTTTATTACATCTCTTAAAATACAACCAGGCGCAAAATAACAGAACAAACAAAATATTTTATAAGTTACGAATGTCATAAGCCTACTAAGTTTTCGTGTTATTGCACTGTAATATTATTGTATTTTTTACTAAGTGAAGATATTGGTTATCGAAGTAAAAAAATGTGAAATAAATGCAAAAAGGTGTCGATATGAGCGCACATAAATTCCAAGAATTCCAGGTAAAGGGTTCATCTTTGTTACAAAGGTGACTTACAGGGCACATAAACAATAGAATAACCTGGAGCGCCCATGCGCGTGCTTCTGATTGGTAGATGCTTCTATAGTGTAATTTTGATTGCACTGGAGAAACTGAAAAGGTCACAGTGACTTATCTACTTTGAGAGTGGTGACGTGACGGAATAAATTGTTATGCGTTGTGAAGTTTGTATGGTAAGTACAACTTATGATATTTGTCGAAATTTATAAACAAATTTTTAGGCATTAGAAACATTTAATATGTGGATTACTAAAATGTTTTAAAGTATAAGAATTTATATAAAAGACCACCTATTTGAGAATTTTTGATGTTTTTTTTTAATATTGCGTTAAAAAAATATCTCATTAAGAAGACACGGTTTCCCAAAAATATACGTTCTTATGGTTTTTAAAAATTAAGAGTTTAATTATTTATGTTTATATGTTATTAATCTTTGTTGATTTTTATAATTTTACGCCTGTGATTTTCCATGATTTACCTAGTTATAAGTAAATTATAATGTACACCATAACCTGTGATTACCAAAAGTTAGTTTTAAGTATAATATAGGTTTATGTTGATCAAACTGTGATTTAAAACCATTACCTAATTACTCCAAAAAATAACATCTGTAGAGCAAAAATAATACACACTCGTGCCACTTGTCTCAAACAAGTATGTATTGTTATGGGCATTATTTTTGCTCAATGAAATGTATATTTCTTGTAGTAAAACGGTAAGTATTCAATCTGTGATTATGCCACATCTAAATTGTATATTTTTTTGAAATACATATTATTATTACATATTATATCGGATTTTTTTATTTTCACTGACCGCTTTTCTACTCATCTGTACAAATAAATAATTGGAATCGTTAAGTTCTTGCTAGGAGTCTAAAGCGGACTACAAAATGAGCATTAGGTCGTTTTGCCCCGCGGTGCGAATCCCCCAAGAGCTCTTTTTGAATGGGGCCTTTTGCCCCGCTGTAATCACTGCGGTGCGAAACGACCTATCCAAAAAGAGCTCATGGGTGATTCACCCCGCGGGGCGAATAGCTCGTGGGGCGAAACGACTAAAGACCCGGTGTGGTGTGATGCCCCTGACTTTAATCAGTTTGGTACCTCGTAATACAAGGATAACATCCTTATCCCCATCCTAAGGATAACATTCCTTAAGGACCATGACAATTGGTAATTGTATTCTGACGCATATATTCATTATCATCATAATTAACCCACGATAGTATTACCTACCTATAGCCATTTTAAAATCAAGGATATAATGCAACGTCTATCATTCCTCCTCATATTATTGGATGGACCGATTTGGATGTAATTTGGTGCAACGCTTCATAGTCTGAATTAGAACATCGGCTAATTTTTATCTCGGGAAAGTATACAATTTCACAGGAATAATTGAGTGAATGCGGGAAGCCGCACAATCTATATTTATAAAAGTGAATCTCTATTTCCCTTGGTCATCGCATCACGCGTGAACGGATGGAACAATTTCGCTAATTCTTTTTTTGTTGTGTTAATTGTGGTCAGGAGAAGGTTCTTTTAAAAGAAAAAATTGAGAAAGTTGCGCAGAAGAGACCAAGCGAACGAAGTCGCGGGCAACAGCTAGTCTATCAATAAAATAAAATAAAAACTTAAAAGAAATGCGGCACTTGTGTTTCAAATTGTGACCTATTTATCTTTTTAAACATATTACAACTAGGTATCTGCTCGATTACGTGATTGACGAAACGGATATCTAGTAGAAAGAAATGAGTCAATTTTGACATTTAATTTTTAACATCTGCTAAAGATGGTTGCTAACCTTTCGACTCGAATTAAGCTCAAAACAAATCTAACTCGTTCTGGATTAAACTCATTAAGAGTGCAATCTTTGGTTTTATTGTTGAGCTAATTATACAGATGAGTCTGTGATTACAGTTTAATGACGGTCTTATCATAATGTAGGAAGATGCAGAAGATCCCTTTCTACTGGTTGTGTAAAGTGGATCTTTCGTGGATTTCGTGGGCAACATGTATTGCGATTTGATTGAATCGTGTCTCATAGAGAGTAACAAAGGACATTTATAGGTTTAATAAATTAAGGACAGTCGTCGCCAGAAAACATGACTGAAATGACCTTTCCTTAACGTATTAAGCTCCAAAAACCACGAATTAAAAAATCAAAGAGAACTTAACTACATTTTCTTCTTAGCGTATCGATTTGGAAAGTAATTTTCAGTAATTTGCCACGCGTCTCTGTGGCATTCAAGTATCAGGGCACTACTGAAGAAAATATTAAATGTGTTTATTATCTGTCATTAAAATTACAGCGTCGTATCGATATTTCGGGTACATAGTTTGACGTGAAGACATCACTGCTTATGTAAATTTACAATTTACTAATTTAATTACAGGATTCGATTGATGAAAAGACGTTTCTTTAGATTTAGAATTTAGATTCTTTTTATAGATTTTATAATTTTTTAAACATTATGTATTAAGTAAGTACCTACGTAGAAGACTCACGCTGCAGTGCAAATAAAACGGTATTTATCTTTAAAAAAATTTAAGCAAACATACGTATTCATAATTTAGAGTGAATTAGACAGTTAAACAGTTAGAGTGAGTCTACTTTATCTTTCTTTACTATGTTTTAATGCTTAATTGATCGGCTTCTGGGATTGAATGTGGATTTCGAAAGCTGTTATATGTTTTCACTGATGTTTATAATTAAGAATTTGTAAACTGTAAACAAACACTGACTGGTTGATTAGCTTCTTATTGCACTGGTTTAATCGGAACGATTAAGCTAATAGACGATTGATTGAATAAGAGTCCATAATATGAAAGCGAGATGACTGTATCTAGTGTTCTTTATCTTAAGTCATCATCATCATTTCAGCCATAGGAGGTCCACTGCTGAAGATAGGCCTCCACCATTGACTTCCAGATTGGCGGGTTGGAAGAGGCCTGCATCAAGCGTCTTCCTGCGCACTTTACCAGGTCGTCTGTCCACCTTGTAGGTGGACATTACTACGCTGCGCTTACCGGTACGTGGCCTCCATTCTAGAACCTTTCTGCCCCATCGGCCGCCATTTCTTCGATTTAAGTAGCTACCTACTCTCAAAATAAAGACTATGGCTCACCTCTTAGACCTCTGTAGTATGTACCTACTCTAAAACCTGAACCTAGGAAAATCTAAATGGGAGGGAGAGAGAGACAGATCGTAGTCCTCTGTTAAGCATGTAGGTACTCTAAAACCTGACCTGAACCTAGGCGAATCTAAATAGGGAGAGCAAGAGAGACAGAACATTTTTATTAGACACACACAACAATACAAAAATAAAATATTGAACACAATAACAAACAAAGCAGATTTTTTTTTTTTTTTTAATAAAAATAAATAAAACATAAACATAAATAAGTACTACATTTTTGACGACCTCCGTATCCGAGAAGCGACCATACCGGACTTCATACGGGTTCGATTCCCGGTCAATGTAGAAAAAACCTTTTCTATATTATCTCGGGTCTGGGTGTTGTGGTACCGTCGTTGTTTCGATGTCTATAACCCAAGTTCTTTAGCTACTTATTTTAGGATCAGAGCAATATAAGTGATGTTGTCTAAAATTTATTTAAGAAAAAAAAATGTTAGCCAGTAGTCAAGTTCCAGAAAAAATCATGTACCTATGTAGAGACAATCAAGGAACAAGATAGATAGATAGATAGATACTCTTTATTGCACACCATACAAGTAAAATACACATGATTTTTACAGAAAGATGTACAATTTAGGCGGTCTTATCGCTAATAGCGTCCTCCAGATACCATAATCTCTTCCAGACAACCTTTATGTAGAGGACAACCATTAAAGAAAACAATTAACAAGTTTCTTACAATACAGTGTAAGTAGATCTATACAGATGATACTGATTACTATAATACACCAGTCACTTATCGCACGTAACGGATTCTATTGATGAACGGCACAATTCCATACCAAAGATACACACTTTTCAAAATACTACTCCGATAGCGGTCTAGAGAAAATAATGATATTGGGTAATACTTGACTTGAAATCATGAAGCTAGGTCTAGTTCATATTTAAATGCGAAATTATTAATACTTATATTATTTGAATAGGGATTACGACTGGGTAAAAAAAATGAAATTCTATTCAGTCTGTCAGTTGAATTATCAAGAAATAATGGATACCTATTTTTTCTGTTATCAATCAACCAAAAATCACAAAGATAAAGCGCGTAAAAGTTCGGGAGTAGGGGGCTCGTGACGTGACTTAGTAAAAACTGTACCAAGACGGGACGTCAAATCAATATATAATATATTTCTATAATATTTTGATTACGTAAAAAAAGTAAAAAATACATGTCCAAAACTTTTTGATAATGGGTTAGTTTCCTAAAAAAAACTAATTAGTCCGTCTGTTAATTTATAACAGAAAATATTGAACACGAAACGTAAGCATTTTTTCTTTTCTCAATCAAACAAAAAATGAAGTGAATGAATGAAAATAAATGAAAAAATGATGAAGATATAGCCCGTTAAAGTTTCACGTAACGTCACGCATTGCGACACTTTTTAGCAAGGCGTGACGTTACTCCCAAGCTTTGATGCGCTTAATCTTAGTCATTTTTTGTTTGATTGAAGAAAGCCTAAATATGGGTCCAATATTTTTTGATAATCTGATCTAATCTAATCTAATCGGACTTACTAAATATATAGTAATATTTTGTTTACCCAAGAAACTAGCCTATTACCGGATAGACGAAGAATAAAAGTTAGTCGTCATTCCTATTGATAACATTTTATTTTTACCAGTGTTTACCTACCTCATGTTAAATTAAAACAAGCTCCTGCCAGCAACTTTGTCTGCGTAGACAGCCTTTGTTTTATTACTAAAGTGGTTTAGTTTTATGAGTACAACCATATCTAGATATAGCTAAACATTTTTGCCACAGTGACACGTATTTTTTTAAAAATAACCGTATAACCAATTTATTTCTGCAGCTCAGCTCTTTTCCACGTCCCAATTACATTCGCGACAATATTGTGGGGTAGCGCCGCGAAGAAGCAGGTTACATTCTTGTATCAGTGATTAGTTCTTCGATACGCAGTAGGTAATCATTTACGTTTTCCTTTGCCGTTGTAAAAGTCGTCGCAAAAACAATTCGAAATCTCTGTCGAACAAACGACAACTAGCAGTCACTATTCACATTTACCTGTGCTACAAGAACCAAACCAGTCCGATTAGAGGCATACCGCTTTCGTAGGGTTCCGTACCATTAATTAGGCGTGACGCGTCGCATGACGGCCGTAGAAAGCGCGACCCCGGGTCGCCGGGATGTGCATGGGGTGACCACACGACCTGTTACAATCGGAACTTTGTGTTAAGTTTGGACAACATCACAGACATGAAGAATTTTAATCACGTTAAAAATATAAGCGCTAGACAACACAGTAACTGTCATGTTCTCAAAATAAGGAGTTAATCCTTGTGTTACAAGGTACCAGATATGTATATTTTTTTTGTCTTTCAGCATACCCAGATCTGAGCCAATTTAGAAAAATAATATAAAAGTAAGAAAGCGTGTAAATGTATCAAGTGTTGTAAATGTCTGTGGAGGAGCCGCAGGTTCTGTTATAAAAGGCGTAAGTGCAACGCAATCTGTGTAGAATGACAGGGATTTCTAATTTCGTTTCGTAGATAATAGCGCAATATATTTCATATGACAAGTGTTTATATCTGTATCTGTTTCTGATAGGATCACTCCTACTTATTCTTGTTACAATGGTCTCTGTGACCAAAATCAACGGGATTGTTTGTCACCTCACCATGTTTTAGCCAACCCTTGAGCAGAAAACGTCTTAGAAATTTAAAAAGGTAAAATACATCGTTAAAAAAAGACGTATCTGTTTAATTATAATAGTGTCATTTGAATTAATAATTCTGTTAGCGACCGACACGAACCTTTTTTATATTGTCTATTTTTTTTTAAATTGTTTTTTAATACGTTTATGTTTTGGATATATTTTTTTGTGCTGTCTGAAGTAAAGCAATAAAAATTAAGTGTTTTTCGTTACACAGTGTGTAATAGTAAGTATCGTTAATAAATTATTCACATGTTTTATACATTATTATAACAAAAGATCCATTAAAGCTGAAGGTCCAAAGTGGAGTTCAAAGAAATTTGTTCTTACTTGAAGTTAATTACAACTTTTCGCGAAATATACTAGCATATTAAGCTTGGTAAAAAATAACACAATAAATAAATACATTTTCGTGGTCTCTTGAAAGAAAGTAGGTCTATCCTACCAAATCGGTAAGCGTGGTCACTATCCTACTTGACTTGAAATCATGAAGCTAGGTTACCTGAGCATTTAGCCTGCAATTCTGGTTTCGGGGTAAACGGCAATTAAAGGAAATGTTAGCAGATCGTCAAGTTTATATTAACGAGAGTTTAATAAAGTGGAAACTGCTTTCGATAGGTATAATTGATATACGTGCATTTTAAATAATCAATTACCTTTAGGACGATTATAGATATGGTATTAAATATAAAAGCATATTATTATAACATTAGGGACCACCCAGGATTTCGCCTGTCTTATTTGTACAACTTGTAGGTACAGTTGCGTGCAAAAGCTATTTTTCATCAATATTTACTAATTTAGATGCAATGAACCTACAGTGAACTGGACCTACAGTGAATATGTTTTATTTTAGCTGACTGTATATTAATTAGTTTTCTTAATGAAGTTAATCTGATTAACTAGTTGATTTTTATGTTTGTTAGGAATATAAAAAATGTTTTCCCGAGGAGTAAGTAGCGATAATAAATTAATAATAACAGTTTCATTTATTATATTTAGATCAACCGTAACAATACAAGAATTACGATTACATAAGCCTACAATTAATGAAGTTAGCTTGGTAAAATATTTAACTATTGTATTACTTAAGTACCTTATTTAAGAGGCCGTCCTAGAAATCATCTTATTTCCGTATGAGATTCCAAAATTTTGATAAGCAATAGTTAACAGAAAAGCTTAAATAATCAATTAAAAAAGTAGCATAAATTTATTAATTATAACGTCGGCTTCGACAGACAATAAAATAATTGCATATTGCTAACACAGCTCGCATGTTAACTGCTACTACATCTGACATTTCACGCGAAGAGTTTTTATTATCTAAAAAACATAATATTCATAATTAAACATTTTAAAATACAGTTCTGTCAAAATCATTGCTGTGAAATACGTTGACGGTTTTTAAATAATGTGATTTCTTTGGTTCATACCTTTCTAATTGTTCTTAACACTATGCTTACTGAATTTTGAGACGGTTTCGTATGATCTTAAAATGCTTATCAAAATTGCGCTTAGGGCGTTAAGTTTAAGGTTCAGTTTCGGTTGGTAGGTGTTATGTTGTGAAGGCTTATGATCAGTTAATCACATGATGTGATTACAGATTTTTCTGATAAATGTTTCGGTTTCCAATTTGTTTTGATGTCAAATTTTGTGATAATTTACAATCGGCCGGGTCAAGTTTCTTGTTTGTATACTGCATCTATAGTAGTTAGTTTTAATTAATGACATCTTAGTTTGTTACACAACTAGATGGCGTGAAATATTTACATAATGCTCTGAAGATGAGACTTAGTGATGTAAGTAAATAGATTGTATCGATAGAATTGTGACTTTGGACATGATATTGATAGTACTAACCACTTAGCAGGTATTTATTTATATGAATCACAGTGCCCTGCAACTTTGTGCGCGCTTATGTTGAATACCCTATACAAACTTTTATTTTCACTTTCGCCCCATTAGGGAAAGATTATCGTTAACATCCCTTCCTTAAGCCCAGGGTACACAAATTGCATTTTAAAAAACATTTGACATAAAAAAACACTGCTTACGTAATGCGTACTGTTGAGCGTTTATAGCAATAGGTAACTATTATAAACTATTGTTATTATTGCATACCGAAATGATGACACGATAATTTCAAAACAACTATTGATAGTCGTTCAATTCAGCCAACGCTCTTATATTATTATATCAAAATTACAAAAAGGATTGTAGCAAATGCAAAATTCGATTGTATCGATGGTTTTCCAGCACTACTGAGAGAATTTCTGTCGAAGCGCGCTTCTTTAGATCTCCAATCGATTCCAAATTTGCATATTATATCGTTGAAAAATGAATTAAATCAAAATCGTGTCATAACTCTTTTATTGACGGTTTAAACAAGCATAATATTAGTTTCCTCATTTGTTCATAAAATGTTATACAATTTTAAAATTCACTTTCGATATTTTTTAAAGCACTCATTGGCGCCATGGTGCAATGATTTCATATGAATAATTGCACGGAAAGTCTTGGGTTTTACTAGTCATGCGTGTCAATGCAAAATATATTTTTTATCTCGTTTAATGTTATGTATGCTAGATATAAATATATTAGTTCTGGTATTTGTGTTCACTTTTGCGATAATTCTTAAGTTTTGATATACCTCCCAACTTTAATAGCTTATATTTGTTTGGATTTTAAGTTTTTACAACAGCAGAAGTGTTTTCAATGTTAAATAAGTTTTTAAAACCTTAGAATTTTTATTAGTTAATTGTTTTTCAAGTAACACCGAATTTAGATTTCTATTACATGAATTTCACATGGATCCGGTAGGTAATACCTGCATGGAATTTTAAGAATTTTTACTTTTATGTTTTGCCCATTAAAAATAATAATAAATGATTTAACAAAAAATATAATCGCCAACATTTCCTGTCCTATGATGCTCTGAATGTGTTAGGCTCGATATTAAACAGATTTTTGAAAATGGGAAACCTAGCATCGGACTACAGGACTTGATAGTCAGCATTTGATAGATAAAAATCAAACCCTAGATAGAGAGAATGAAAGTGACACAAACTGTCTTAGGTCTAACCTGATGGCGTATCATGGGAAATACATGGTTTAAAACAGAATTAGATACGCTAATGTAGCACAACAAAGATTTAACTTTTTTCAGGTCTTGCCTACCAACATCACCAATAATTGTTTTCGAACTCAAGATCCTGGTTCATCCCAATTAAAGTTGGGACGATTATGACGCGCATCGGTTTACGATGTAGAATAGTTTACGGGTTACAATTGCTCGTTAGCGATTGCCTCGGTGCCGCGAGAGGTGGGATTTTTGTAACTGTGACCTGTGCCTGCGCTTATACACTGGTCGTTTCTTTTTTGTTATAGTTATAGATTGATTAAAGCTTTGACCGGTATTTGTGTTTTGTTGTTGTTTGTTATTTTATCCAATATTTAGCATACATGGAAAGTATGTACATATTTTAATTTTGTGGTTTAAGAATTTTATTGAAAAATGTATCACAAGAATATCATTCTATATTACAGTGGTTTCATATTTTAGTTTCTATACAGGGTGTAACGAAAAGGTGAAATAAAACTTTAAGGGGTTATTCTACGGCTAAATTACATCAACTTTTTCTATGAGACCAACATCGAAATCGCAAAAAAAATACCACTTTCCCATACTAAAACGCGACCAGCTGGCATCAGTTTGTATGGAAACGTCATTTTTTTTTTGAGGTTTTGATGTTGGTCCCATAAAACAAGTTGATGTAATTTAGCCGTAGAATAACCCCTTAAAGTTTTATTTCACCTTTTCGTTACACACTGTATATTACAGTGGTTTCATATTTTAGTTTCTACATATTTTTTAATAGTTTTACATACCTATTAAGTTTCCGATGTTTTCTTTTGAACGGATTATGTAATCCTATTTAACGAATCGACTTTTGTTACGTTGTGCTCGTTACGTTTAAAACAAAAACAAGGCTAGTTCCTAGGAAACAGTCCCAAAATAAGCCCCGTGTGTCAAAAAACTGTGCGGCCGTCACAGCATAATTTCCCATGCGCCACGTTCGCGTGCCCAGACGGACATATCGACACGCATTAGCTATTAGTAATAAAACCTAATTGGAACGTGCGCTATATGTACGAACAATCACCTTTACTCGATATATAAAAAAACAAGTCATGTCTAACCACCATTAATTCTATGGACGTTAAGTCTTAAAAAATAACAAATATTTTGCGCGTGACCGTAGAATGTTTGGGCGATTATAAGCTCTGAGAGTTAAGGGTTAGGGATGGCGAATATCTTGAGATTGTTATATTTGTTATAGTTATGATTAGGTGTGATTTTATAATTGACCATTTCAAAGGTAGGTACAAGTTCCATTTTAAATTGTTTCTACAGATGAACTGTAGTTTTTTAAACCTGTAAAATATCACGAGATATCTCCTATGGGGACGGCGGTAAAGAATACACTTCCCCACCGCCAACAGGAGGCGTGTCGTAAGAGGCGACTAATTCTAGTAGCAAGAGACGGGCAGCAGCGTCTGCGTGCGAAATATTATAACATAAGTAAATTTTATTAAAAAAAATAAAACCGATTTCAAAACACTGAAATGCTAAAAATAATCCTAACACTTAAGTACCTAATCAGTTACTTTTGGAGTCGGTGCCAGCCGATGAGAGATTCAATGTTTTTGTTTGCACCGACTCCAAAAGTAACTGATTAGGTACTTAAGTGTTAGGATTATTTTTAGCATTTCAGTGTTTTGAAGTCGGTTTTATTTTTTTTAATAAAATTTACTTATTTCATAAATTTTTAGTGATAAATCCTAATCTAACTGCTGAACACCGATTTCATCCCCTATTTTCCTACCCTTAGGGGTGATTTTTATTTTGCAAACTTTTATCATATTATCTTTGAAGTATAAGCTATTCAATAAAACAAAAATCATCAAAATCGGCTCATATTTGTCGAAGATAGGTAACAAGAACCACAACCAAAATATTATCTGGGTATATATTTGTTGATTTTCTCTTCTGAAATTTATATGGGACCACCTCTGAAGTATGATCTACCAAACAAAAAAAGAATCATTAAAATCGATTCATAATTGGCGGAGTAATCGCGTAACAAACATACAAAAAAAAAAAAAAAACATACAGTCGAATTGAGAACCTCCTCCTTTTTTGAAGTCGGTTGAAAACAGCGCTCGCCAATCCGCCAGCCAAGCGTGGCAAGCATTGGCAATCCCCACCCCCCTTTTCGGGGAGGCCTATGTTCAGCAGTGAACGTCCTACGGCTGATTAGAATGATGATAATGATGATCTCCCCTTTCTTTCACTCTCTAAGGAATTCAGGTTATGTAATTATAAAAAAATTATAAAAAATAAAAAAAAATATTTTTAGCTTTTTGAAGTCGGTTTAAAAAAAAACATTTCTATTTTTAGTATAGATGAATCCTAATCAAAACAGATCTAAAGAGTGCAAACAAAATTTTACTGCTGAATACCGATTTCATTTCCTATTATTCCACTCTTAGGGTTGAAATTTTTTCCGCAAGTTTTTACTATAGTATCTTTGAAGTATAAGCTATTCAATAAAAAAAGAATCTTCAAAATCGGTTCACATTTGTCAAAGATATTGGGGAACATAGATACAAAAATCAGTTGGCGTGGTATGGAGTTCATGCAAAGTTTGATGATTTTTGAAAAAAAAAACATTCCGAAATCGGTAAAAAAATTAAGACATTGCAAGTAGTTTATTACTAGAAAGTCTTAAGTAAGCAACATCAAAGTATTGTTATTCGGAACTAAAAACAAGCGTGGTAAATAAAAAGCTTGTAAAAATCTAAAAATATTTACAAATTAAATGTGGTCAGACTTTATAGCTAGACGAAACCCTTAAAGAGGTATTTATTGGTTAGACGGATGTAATTGATTACCGTTGTTATTTTTATTGCCATTTGAGTTTTGTATTGGAATTGTTGGTAAAATTGGTGTCTATCCATGAGTTCTTAAGGGGAGTAATAAAGTCGTCAAATGTAAACAGCATGTAGTTTCAAAAGCCTACTACTTACACCGATATTGTAAGAAAAATAGTTTTAAAATGTCAAAACTTTTACACCATTTTGAGCATAGCATTTTTTTGGTACTTTATTTTAACAAAAAAGAAATATAATTGAAAAAAAAACAAAGAATATTTTTGGTATCTCTTTTTTTTGAACCGCTTAATCGATTTAATTTATTAAAATTATTGATACAATGAACTGAAATCTACATAATATATTTTTTACATGGAATGCACCTAATATTGACACATTTGATTTTATTATAAAAAGCAGCCTTGACGAAGTAATCGGCCTCAGCCAAAGTTATCCTTAAGTTAGGGCTAAAATAACCCGACTTTACTATATCTGCCAAGACTGGTTGTTCATTTCTTATTCTACAAAAGTAACACAATAATAAAGAAACGAGGTCACAACAAATTAGCTTCATTAATTTCCGCCAACATCACATTCACTAACTGTTTGACTCATCCGCCTTACGAATTTATCGGTTTTCATTAACTTATGTAATGTTGCTACTTTACATAATTTATAGCTTAACTGTAGACAGGTGAGCAGACTTGCGAAACTGAGATCTAATAGTGTTAAAGGCATATTTCAATTTGTACAGTCGACAACGAAAGCTTGTTTGGATCGAAGTCTAAGTAGTGTAACTTAGACTAAAGTTAGATCCTAGAACATTAAATAATGTGTCTAATTCAAATTCAAAATTCAAATTCAAATATTTATTTGCTATTAAGTAGGGTACAGTACATGTGATATTAATAGAGATGGTGCATTAACCTACTTAACTATACAATTAGCATGCAAATATCATAGAATACAACTTCAAATACCTAAATGATCTTAATTATTTAGTCAATTCAATTATGTCATTATTTCAATGTCAACAAGTTATACATAATCATGCATCGACCATATTTATTATGGTTCTGTATGTTTTATAAAATCATCAATTGAGTAGAATGTGTTGTCCAACAACCACTTTCGCAACGATGATTTAAAACTATGATGATTTACTGGGAGTTCCTTAATGCGAGTTGGTATTTTGTTATAAATAGTTATGCACATAGAATAACTATTATATTGAAATCTTTGCGTTTTTGGAACTGTCTCTAACACTAACCTATGGCGATTTCGCGTTGACCGTTGGTATAAGTCCTTCGCTTGAACAAACTTATGATTATTTCGTTTGACAAAAGTACCCACTTCTAATATATAAAGGCTAATGCTGCAATGCTGTGATGGCATATGGAACTGAAACGTGGCATCTCACTATTTTGGACAACATCACATACATTGTCTGATCGGTAAGTAGCTAAAGCACTTATGTTATAGTAATCAGAAACAACGACGGTACCACAACACCCAGGCTCGACCCAACATAAAAAAGTTCGACCCGACCGAGAATCGAACCCAGGACATCAGAGATGGCGACGCCAACTATGGGCCTTATAATGAAGAAGAAGGTTGCACAGCATGCTATGGAAAGGGCTATTATGCTCGGTTTTTCTTTGCCAGACCAGATCGAATCACAAATGAGAAGACCAGCGCAGCGTAGGACGTCCACCCACAAGGCGGACAGACGACCTGGTAATGGTTGCAGGAAGCCTGAACAAGAAGAATTAACCTACAATCTCTTAGGATTCGATTCTGGTGTTCAAATATTTTTTTATGGCACAGTCATCCAAATATAAAAGTCTCACTTTGTAATTTTTTATTTTATTTAACTAGTATTTTGTGCCAGGTTTCTGTATTTAAGCCAAAATCAGCCCTTAAACGTTTTATGTCACTTCAATTATACAACTTAAAAGTAAAGAATTAAGTCAACTAAAAGAAAAAAATTCAAATTCAAATATTTTCATTGCATGCTCGTACATACAGAGGTTTTTAAAATAGTTTTGGATCAGCTAAGTACATCTTACCTTATAGGCATATAACGTAATTTAACACAAAGAAATAGGTTAATAAAAGTATATTTTAAAAATTCAAATAAATTTAATCCATATTGCCAAGCTACGTTTTTTTTGTCTGCTTGTGAGGTTAATTCTCGTGCTCGCAATTAATTTTAGTTATTAGAGGAGACATTGAGGAACTAAAGAATTATAATTAAGTAGTCGGTTTCTACGGGGTGTAAGATTTTTAACCGATAAAGCTAAAAAAAAATTTGCTAACATATGCATTTATATAGTGACGTCAGAAATTTGATATCATCATTTCAAATTTCTTTATTTCCGTACTATATAATTATTAGAAACCGTTTTGTATGAAAATATTTCTGTAGGGCCTAACCTAAACCATAACCTTACATGTATTCCCATTGATTAGAAAAACCTGCATGCCTGCCACCACAAAACAAAGCACCACCCTTAACTGGGTCCGCAGAAACCTCTCAAAACACTAAATGAAACCAAAAATAGCGCTGTATCAAGATAGTGATTTATTTATTCAAAACTTTATTACACAAACTTAAAAGTGTACAACAGGTGGACTTTATACCGAAAGCATTCTCTGCCAGCCATCCTTAGAATCTTATTTATCCTAATATTACATTATATGCTTCAGTTGTTGATTGTACAGGTCAGGTATAAGTTCACCATTCACTAATTAACTTAAGTCAAAGTGATGCCTAAGGCTGTTATACTATCCGTAACCTCAGGTTACGGACAGTATAACAGCTTACTAACCTGTTAAATATAAACATTTTAATATCATTACGATGTCTCTACACCACTGTAAGAGCTGTGACTTTATTATCGAAATGAAATTGCAAAAGGATTCCTGATTGCAAAACACTACTATTTTGTTTAGTGATCACAAATTTTCACCTTACATCCAGTAATTTGAAACTTTATAGCGAGTTTGTTTAATTATACAGGTTGACTCATTCCTCGCAATATCCATCAATTTAACTAAATAAAGTAAAACTCAAAAATAACGCTTCTCATGGAAGAAAACATAAAATTGTCTCGTCACAAAAGTTAGCCAAGTTGCAGTAACGTACTAAGTTAGTATGTTCCAAGATAAGGTTGTTAATATTCAGCTCGCAAGCCCTGAGGCCTGAGGCAGCTACTGAGTGATTAATGCCTCACGTCACTAATTAGACTCTTCTTTGTTCTAACCGACGCGACGTGTGGCACTGTAGCCGGGTTGATGAAAATTGGCACCATAAACTCGCTGACTGCTATTACTTGTCTGTAACAAATAAATAAAAACAATCACAACAAATATATATAGACAGGTAAAGGTGGCAGGAAGCCGCTGGATGCAGGCCGCTTCCAACCGGCCAATCTGGAAATCACTGGGGAAAGTCCATGTTCAGCAGTGGATGTCCTATGCCTGAAATGATAATGACACCAAATATTTAGCCCCAAATTAAGCGGGCTTGTACTAGTTCGATTGGCGACCAGACAGCTTTAATATATTACCTAATAATGTCATCCAGGATGACAGTACTCTCAACTTCTGGTTCTTATTACACTAACACTTGCTTGCTACTTGCGGGACTAGGACCTAATAGAAGTCGCCTATAGTAAAATAATACTCAATAACGCTACATATTAAAGCGACTGATTAGATGTGGTAATTATAATTAAGAAAACATCGAATATAAATTTATAACAGCGTAGTGTAGTTTAATTTTTTTTAACCCATGCGTTCGTTGCCAATATTATTTTTATAGGTCGGATTACAGATGACATCTTAAATTACCGCTATTGCAGCATATTTGACATTCAAATTATGCTGAATATCGAAGACTCTACATAACAAGGTAAGTGATATCGTGGTGGTATCCTAGTATACTTTCGAATATCCGTTAAATTTTGAAGGCCAACTAGCCAATTCTCTGCAACGTCAGTATACCGCTATCACCGTAATTCAGTCAATATTTTTTATTATTGTGACATATTACTATTGCGAGCGAAATCGTGCCTATAGTGGGTGTCAAACGTATTGTTAATGGATCGTTATTAATATGAGAATATTCAAGATGACGTGCCATTGTGTAATATGATCATCTCTGCTAATTGATAAATGCTAATTTTGTGACGCAATCTAATTAGGTTAACTGTCTACAGTAGAGTAGGTGTGGTTGATTTTAACGAAAAGAGCTTGTGAACTGGAATATCAATAGACTGAACGCAATTGCCGTTAAATATACTCATACATTATTGAATAAATAAACGCCATACAACACACCAAAATTAACATCATTTTCAGACGAACTTTGCCTGGGTCGTCTCCCTACACACCTAGACGCGAGCCGATTGATCCGACCGGGAATCGACTCTTGGACTTAAGGCAAAACAACGCACCACTCTGCGCAAATCGGGTCGTCGTTCTAGTACTAAAGGTACCAGTCGCTGCCTAGCAGTCGCGACCGGGCAGCGACAAGATTGTTGCGAAAAGACTGAGAAGACTACTGGGCAGCCACTGGCAATATCTGAATCATACTCGTGTACCATTGTGCAGTTGCAGCTCTGTGTCGTTCTTGGCAAAGTCTGTGATGCAGTCATCATCATAATCTTAAACCTTCGACCAGCTTCTGCTTTAACCATCTCTACTTTGTTCTATCTTGGGCTTTCAGCATTCAATTATTTTCTACCACCTTCTAATGTCGTGTAATCTAAGGTAGTAATCTGGGGTCTGCCAACTGGTCTTTTGTACTCCCACGGTCTCCTTTTTATGAGGTATCTATGCACAATCAGTTGAACATTACATGTTACTTAGCCACACTACCGGTGTCCCTAAAGAAATTACAGTCATGCTACTGTGAAGCAACTTCGCTATCTTTTGCGAACACTTGTTCTGTGTTGACTAAGTTTAAGTAGTGTCTAGCGTTTTTATGGCCCAAAAAAATATTAATAGTTAAACTAAAATTATGCAGTCTTTGAGTCTCAACTTTTCGTATTAGTATTGGGTTAATCTGTTAATTTACTGAAACTTTAATATATATGCTTCTCTGTTGAAGGTCAAGCTATACCGTACTCGTATAAAGATAGGCATAGCTTGGCCTTCAACAGAGAAAGCATGGAAGGACTTGGGAGGGACCTTTGCCTAGCAGTAAGACATCATAGGTAAAAAAAAGAAACCAGGTTTAGAAAAAAAAAAATGAATTCAAAACTGTCATCATCATCATTATTTCAGCCAAAGGACGTCCACTGCAGAACATAGGCCTCGACCTAAATCATGAAAAATTGACACTGAAAATAGTACCTAAAGAATTATGTCTATTGACCACGGCAATCGCTTATAAGGTACGCCGTTAATTTTATTAGTCATGTTGACTTATCGTAAATCTTGCTAACTAAATGGACAGAGAGCTTTTGTTTAGAGGTTACTAGAATCACGATTTCCACGTCAATGCAGACGCACTGTGATGCACTTCGCAAAGCAATTACATTAGTAATGGTTTATTATTTACATCGCAACAAAAGTCACTGATATAGCAAAAGGGATAAGCAAGCTGAAGTGGCAGTTGGCGGGGCACATAGCACGCAGAACTGACGGTCGATAGGGCGAAAAGTTTTGAAATGGAGGCCACGTACCGACAATCGCAGCGTAGGACTCCCACCTGCCACCACCAGGTGGACAGATGACCTGGTAAAGGTTGCAAGAAGCCGCTGGATGCAGGCCGCTTTCAACCAGGCAATCTGGAAATCTCTAGGGGAGGCCAATGGTCAGCAGTGGACGCCCTATAGCTGAAATAATGATGATGATTATTATTTACATCAGTAGGTAATGGGGAACCACACTGCACATTTATCCCAATAGATGTCGCATTACGTTTGGTTTGTGGTGTTTGTGGTGATTATTCAATTATCTGTTCTGACACTGCTGCCACTGATAAAGATTAAATGATCACTGTTATAAAGGTTACGATAAATTGTCAAACGTGTCAAACTTGTGTCTTACTAGCAAGCATCACACCGACATAGGATACCACACCACAGGCCTACTTAAAAAAAAAACCTTCCCTGGTACCACAATAATCAATTCAGTGTTTACCTATCGCAATTCGCGACAGCAAGAAACGTTTCTACACGTATACTAGGGCTGGCCCTCCTAAAGAGGCCATTACCTCGGAACTTCCTGCGAAGCCGGTTCGCTCATCCTCCCGTTGAGTATAATCGAAGCTTTCACTCGGTGCATAACCAATTTCTCTGTAATTTCTAAGCTTTGGACTTATGACTTCTAAGTTGGATAGGATGTCATTTCTTTGTCCATGTTTTGGTGTTTTGAAGTGTTAACAACAAAACGTAAAAGTTTCTCAATTGATATTAATCTCTTCGTGCCGGATTTAAAGTTGAAAATCGGTTCAATGACCTTTAACTTTTTTGGGTTAGTTGACCCGCCGTGGACTGTACATTAACAGCAATTTCACTAAACATTTAGGCGGTCTTATCGCTAGAAGTTTATAGTTTTTATCAAGCCTGAATACATGAGAAAATTACGAACACAATTATATCAGGTTGATTCATATTGTATTTTTTTTTAGTCTGCGTAAAAATGTTATATAATATAGGGTGTACAAAATATTATATACCACGTGATCAGCTGCTCTTATCCTGATTTCTGCTACCGCAGTGATTATGATTGAGCGCTACCTCGATGATAATGATATAGAGCACCTAAGTATCTTATCACGATTCCGATATCATCACGACAAGGTCCTTTTCTGTTTTACATCCTGTATAAAATAACCGTGTTAAGGAAAATAGTTTAATTTGAATTAATGTGACTTTTGTCGTCTAATAATTTGCTTTACAATATTTCTCTTGTAAGGATCCGATCTTTGGCAACAAAGTAAGGTATTTCATGTAACGGCATGCCATTTCAATTTAACATTATCATATCTAAATTAACTAATATTAATAAGCCATAATATTAAAGTTTTCCAAAACTGTCCGGATATTTTTTGTGAGTTTTTTAGAGATTTCTCGATCGGCTACCTCTGGTGTTGATAAAAAACTGACAAAAGCCCATAACGACTTTGAACTTTACGTAACAGAGTTAAGGTTCATTCTTCTTTGAATAAAACAGTCAGATGTGATTCGGTTGAACAGGTGTGGATTGAAACAGGTGATTTTGTGACCGCTAATATATTGCCTACAGGATCCAAATCGCCGTCTGACATATTGTACTATGTAAATCGACCCTACGTTTCTTACACTCAAAATTAAACCTTATTTGGCAATGAGTTTATGGTTGAAAATGTATTGTTAAATTAGACAGATGGTATATTTACTCGAAGCGATTGTGCGAGTATGTAATCGGTATATGCGTTCTGGTTGGAATGGTCAGTGCGGCCTTGGCAGGACACCACTTTGGTCTAATAACAATTAAAGTAGATTTCAGTAGGTTTAGCTTAGGTGGCGCTAACGCTTCCATAATTTATAAACTACCCACACTACTTCCATAGGCGACGAATCACGTCCCCATTTCCTATCGAGTACATACCCTAATAGAGCAGCAATGCGAACTGTCATTCACCGAAACTAGTTAGTGATTTTTCACATACATTTAATATGAAATGACAAGACCTGTCAACTCTCGCCCATACAAAAAAAATGGCGGATAATTTTATCAAACAAATCATATGACATTTCTACTCTATAGGATAGGTATGTGCTCCATGCCATTTCCCTAATACAGCGCAAAACAGCGAACCGGTCATTCAGAATAGGAAAATGTAATTTTAGGAATTGTATGTTAGTTCCAAAGAAAACGTGTTGTTCTGAGTACTAGAATGCTTAGGAGGTTATCATCATTGTCATCATTTCAGTCATAGGACGTTCACTGCTGAATGCATAGGCCTGTGACTTCCAGATTGACCGGTTGGAAGCGGCCTGTAGCCAGCGACTTTCTGCAACGGTAGGAGGTTATAGTAAATTTAAAATTGGAATGTATACAGGGTCAAAATTTAAAACAGAGCTAAAATAATATATTTCTTTGTTTTTGCTATACATACAGAGAAAATACGCCATTTGCGTAAGAAATGAGCCAACGGGATCTTAGTCCAATATGTTTTAATCCTGAACTGGATTGCCTAATTTTGAATTCACTATCGATTTACTATCACTTTCAGAGACCACATTGTTACGCACGGCCATTTGAGAAGCCTATTTATAAGCCTATTTAAATATACAGGGTGTCTCATAACTCAGGGATAACCTTGTAACCACACATTCTATACATAATTTTTTCTAAGACTTTTACAAATACTCGTATCTGTTCGGTAATTTTGAAAGTGAATTCTAAATTTCCATGCAAATTTGCAAAGTCATATAACAAAAGTTGTTCACCATGATGTATAGAATATACAGGGTTATATTGCAAAGGGGTGCCAAATCTTTAGGAGTGACTCAGAATCAATAACTTCATCGAACTATGCAAAGAACAAAAACATTTTTTTTTCACTTTTAGTTATTACCTGTTGTTAAAAATCGTACATTTGGATAATTTAACTCATTCATGAAAAAATGCACCATATGTGCACTGCGTAAGGCTCTCCTTGTAGGCTCGCCGTACCTGCACGTATGATGAATGACCGTGCGGCTTTCGTAATCTCTCTATTGACTTTATTTTCGGATATTTTACAGTATGAATTTTTTTTTCGTAACATATGATTAAAAAGTAATAACGATTAAGACGCTTCTTTGTATTGTACCCTGGATCTATTTTTTAAATTTGGCACCCCTTTGCAATGTAACCCTGTATGGTTGCAATGTTATAGTTGAGTTACGGGACATCCTGAATACAGGGTGTTTAAAAGAAGAGGACACTCCTTAAAACCACGTGATCAGTGGATACACATACATATTATTATTATGTATCAACTTTTTCTATTGGAGCAACATCGAAATCGTAAAATTTTTTTTAGATGCTCCATACAAACTAACGCGATGATAGTGTATGGAGCATCTAAAAAAAAACATAATTCGATGTTGCTCCCATAGTAAAAGTTGTTGTAGATGAGCAGCTGATCACGTGGTCTTAAGGAGTGTCCTATCCTTTTCTACGCCCTGTATATTAGGAGTCTAAAACGAGTGCTTATTATGCATAGAACTGACGGCCAAAGAAGGGCTTCTACCATTAACGAAATAAACAAGATCGTAGACATGTACCTATACAGGGATATTTGTAAAACATCAACAACTTCCTAGGGGCTGATTCTGGTGCTGAAATACAACAACTTTTCTATGGGACCAACATTGAAATAAAAAATAAAAAAACACTTCTCCATGCAAACTGATGTCAGCTAATGGCGGCTTAGTATGGGGAAGTGAAATTGTTTTTTTGCGATTTCGATGTTCGTCCCATAGAAAAAGTTGTTGTATTTGAGCACCAGAATCAGCCCCTAGGAGTTTGTTGATGTTTTACAAATAACTCTGTATAGGATGTTAAAAAAGTACCAGTCAAAATAAAGAAGATGATCATGATTAACGATAACAGGTGATTCGAAATATTTGCCTGCCCTCCTAGCATGAGCACCAAAACACGATATTATATGATATGACATAGCGATTTATCGACACAAACGGTCCATTGTTATTAAAAATATGAAAGATATAGACGCCATGTTGAATATTTATGATCGCTCTTTCGATAAAATTTCATGATTGCGACTATATCTATCATATTTTTAATAAAATTGTCAGTTGATGTCGATATATCGCTATATCATATCGTGTTTTAGTTGTCATGTTAAGGGGGCTGAGGGCATTATGGAATTATATGTATAAATTATGTACTACATGCCCATGCCCACAAAAAAGCATGACAACCACGATGACACAATAGTCAAAATATTGACTCATTACTCGAACGAAAGTCCTGAGTTCGAACCCTAGTGCGGACGAATTCGTGACATCGTGTATAAATAAATTTTATTGAACTGCAAGTATTTGACCGTATCGCAACAATATTTTTATTTTCGATACTTAATGATTGTATTTTTGTAAAGTAGCTGGTAAGTGGTATTGCACAATATTATTTTGTGTACTAGGGGCCATCCAAGTATTATGTTACGCAAAATATTGTAATTTTGGACCCTCTACTACATTTCTTTCTCTGTGTCACGTTTGGCATGACCTCCCCCCATGACGATGAAGTAATATGACGACCCTTAGGCTTCAACAATCTAAATTGGGGCTAGGGATGTACAATCGTAATCGTGTCAGCGGACCACAATAAACAAAGTAATTTATATTTATTATGTTTTCTAAGCTCCTTACAAAAATTCAATATTTTTTATTAGTACTTAGACCTCTATCAACCCTCAATGTAAAAACAAAAACGAATAAATATTGAACATTCCTTCAAGCCCGCATAACCAAGGTTTGGTATGCCGACGCGAGCCTGAACAGATGTCTGTAAGCACTTAATTAAAGAGATAAGAAGCCATAAATAAAGTACTTTTAATTCAGACCCGTGTGGTCGCTGCGCGATTAGCAATCGATTAATGACCTATCTGCGCGCGCGCAGGACCAACGGGTTGAAGACAGCTACGAAATACGAATAGACGAATTGAAGTCAACAGATTGCTGACAAAATTCAAAAGGGCATTCGATAAATCACTTTGTTTCAGGAGAGCCTATTAAAGTTTTGTCCATGTATTTTTTGTCTGGTTTTTTTTTCATTTATTTTGGCATCAAACAGTCATGTTCAGAAACAGATGTAGTTGAAAATTGTGTTACATTAATTGACCTAGTAGTGCCTAAAATGTATAAATAACAAAAATATGGACTTTAATAAAGCTAAGATGGGCGGACGTGACCAACTAAATACAAGGTAATTTGTTAAATTAGTTAGGTAATAAAATAAAAATAAAAATAGGACAAAGTTATAAGTTTTGGACAGTACGTGTTACATTTTTTTAAAAATCTTATTTGTCATGTTGTTCATCAATGGTGAGAAAAAGTGTGATTATTGAAAAAAGCTCTAAACTTAGAGGTTGACATGGCGTATGTTTTGCTAAATAAAGTTTAAAGGAACTAAAAGATCTCCAATTTTTGTGCTGTCATACTGTCACATTGCTTGTGTGTGAGATATCTGCAATAGGCCTCTCGTTTACAAGCATGCTTAGCGAAAGACTGCTGCTTCTTTCACTCGAGATACTCTATTCCAAGCTGGCAAAGATTTATTACTTAACGTATTTATTGATCAAAGCCCAGTCGGACTATGCTTCAAACGATTCTGAATATTATTTCTCTTCATCGCGACATAATATGAATTTGAACCATCAAATAATGTGGTTATTTACTGACAGAAGAGTAACAGTATGATAAAAAAGATTGTAAACATTTAAAATGTTTCAATAAAGTACTAGAGGCTCTTGTTGAACTTCCTGTTCATAAGATCAAAATTCACATTAAAAAAATCCTCATGAAACAAGTAGACGACAAGAGTGCATTTACTTAACCTGCTTAGCTCGCACTTACTACGTGTCTTGTAACTGTATTTCCTGTAAAATAGACTGAGAAAGGTGACTGAGTTTGTTGCGCCGTTTCTTTTCATCACCAGCCAATATGTAGTTCCGAAGCGGTTGTAGGGCAAAGCTATATTTTGGGTTGGGACGTGTATAAGTGCCCGGAAGAGGGCATATGTACTGAATAAATGACTATTATTTTTAAGAGCTAATATACATAGTTAGGCCTCTATGTGCGGAATACTGTATGCTATTTGCACCAGTCTCTTCGTCTACAAGACCGCTTTTCACCGAAGATGGCCGCTACTTTCGGTTACCAGTCGGCCCGGCATTCCAAGTCTGCTATTCGGCACGGGCACGGGCTAAACACGAACATTGAGCTTCGAATAGTTACTAAGGGTTAAATAAGTAAGTAAGTAAAATATAAATATGCGCACGAGTACAAACCAAATCTTATAGACTCGAAATGTGAAATCGACATTTAAACATTGCTGTGTTACGTGTTACAAAGTAGATAATATAAGTATATAAGGTTAGATAATGATTTTTGCAAAGGGCGTCTCACAGCTTACCCTTATAAGTTCTCCTATAAGTTTTTTCTTTTCCTGAAATGACTTTAACTGGAAATCGAACCCGTGCGAGGCAAATCAACGCGCCACTAATCTAACACACACTAATCGTCAGTAAGTAAAAATTTTATTAACAGTAGGTAACTATTTTGATGAATTGGTTGTCCATTTTATTCCCTGGACTGTGTGTTAGGTAGGTCTTACGATGTAAGCGGAAATGATGGAAAGTAATGTATTTATTACCTTATTAAAGACATCTTTCAGGAAAAAGACTCCAAAAATAATTTGAATAAGTAGGTACGAGTAAGATTTGGTAAATAATTAATTTGTTCGTTTTTTAGAATATTTTATGTTGATTTTTATAAAACTTTATTTCAATTTACTATTTTTAGTGTTACTTAATTCCATAGAAATACCTAAACATTAGAGTCAAATTGAAAATCTCCTTAAAAAGATAACACTTAAGTTGGTTTCAAAGATAAAGTAGATTTAAAACATACATCATTTTAGAATATCACTCATGAATAATTTGTGATGTTTTGTAATTTTAGTAACTTTAGTGGATCAATTACCAGCGTAAAAACTCAATTAAAAATTATAATTTACATTGTTATTCCGTATAATTTAACAACTTAACGCTCGTTAACTTCGTAGTTTTCTAGTCAGTCCGGTTGATTAGAGTTGTTTCTTTATTAGCTAATTGTTGATTGCAGCTCCTTATAGCTTTGCAGAAGTTTTAATTGGTTCTTCGACTGCTAGCACAGTGTGGTTACGCCTGGTTTTTCACTCTCACTTCTTATCTAAATTGGCTGTTTGTGCGTAACTAAATGGTTTTAAAAATAGTTACTTGGTTGTAAACATTCAAAAGTTGGAGCTACTTTGGTCCTTCGGTTTAGAAGTTAAGCCAATTTCTTATAACGAGTTTATTTTTTTTTGCACATAGATAGATACTCTTTATTGCCCACCGTACAAGTACATTACACATGATTACAGAAAGACGTACTATTTAACATATTACGTACTGGTATGTTTACTTGGCAAGTTCATTTTCAAAATCAATGAGTTTTTGCATTTCGTTTTATAATTTTTTCTGCGTAAAACGAAAATAGTTGCGAGTGATTTAAAAATTGTGTGCCATTCTATGGGGAGGCCTTTGTACAGACGTGGAAATCCAATAGCTGACGATGTGCAATTGCAGAGGTTAATGTCAAACAGTATTAGACTGCAGTAAGCTGATTATATTATAATGACAGCAAAATAAAAACATATTCTACATTACTTGCAAAATGGATAAATGAAGAGGTGTATACTAGATAATTAAGTGTGTGTGCGGATACGGATCGCTTCCAACCGGCCAATCTAAAAGTCACTAGGGGAGGCCAATGTTCAGTAGTGGACGTCCTATGGCTGAAATGGTGATGATGATTATGAAGTGTGTAAGTAAAATGACGCGATACGATTAAGGCTTAAATTGTACAAAATAGGTGGCAAAGTGGATAAAAAACAAAATCTAAAACCTCGATTTTGGATATAAGTGTGACAGAGTAGACCCCTGTATTTCTAGCGAAGCCTCGTCCATCTCTTCGCGGCTCTAGGCACTGATCCGTCGCAGGTCGCAGGGCCGCGCAAAGGTCGCGGGCGCATGCTAACACTCGCCCGTTCTTGTTGGCTAATGGCCGGGAAAGTGACGTCACTCGAAACGATCGGTTAAAGGAAGATACAGCTGAACAAGATTTATAATACCATATAATCTGTAGAGTGCTATAAATGTAAGAATAAATCAAAACGTCTGAGACAGCATTGTCTACGACGGCATGAGTCCAATTAGGAAATGAATTACAAAATCAGACACTTTCATGTTTTGAACTAAGTTTTTTTTACAAATATTTATTTAATTTAAATAGTGTATGTAATTTAGTAAATAAACGATAAGCGTTTTACCATACAATAGGTAGTATAAAGTTTTAGCAATGTTCAAGATATGGTTGTGGTGGCATATGAACTAGGTACTATTTACTTGAAACCTAAAAAAATAACTAGATTTCCTGTCCTTAGAGTCTTGTGTATTGGTTCGCGTTTCGGAAAGCCAGGCGGTTCCAGTTCGAATCCCGCAAGGGGCAAATGTTTGTGTGATGAGCACGAACATTAAATGCTATGTTAATACGCTTATAATATTGTAAGTAACCTAAGTCATGGATGTTTATAAACGTATTAAAGTATGTTTATCCTTTATCTAGTCGCTATAATACAAGCTTTGCTTAGTTTGGGGTCAGATAATTGGTGTGTGTGAAAAAAAAATGTCTTGGGGCCCTTTTTCTACTACTTTCTTTAAGAAAAAGTAAGTGACTAATAATTTTGCAACGCCGCGCCTTTATTGTTGGTAAAAATCGAGTTCTGAGTGTTGAATGAGTGAGTCACTCAGCTTCCCATGACACGGGATGAGTCAGTATGTAGTAAGTTATAACTACACTCATAGCTCTCGATCGTGAGGTCGTGATCATTCTTTGTGCATACGATGCGCTTGAGTAGGTTACCCATTATGACGATTGGTCTAGCTAGGACAAAGTTGGGTCAAGACATGGAGCACATACCATATAGAGTAGAGATGTCATTTACTTTGTTCGAGAAAAAATCCGCCAATTTTTTATCTGTGGCTGTTCTGTTTTAGTTTGTGCCAAAGTTGACAGGACTTGTCATTTCATACAAAATTTAAGTAAAAATCACTAACGTTTTTCAGTGAAAGATGGTCCTGCGTATTGCTGCTCTGTAGGGTATGTGCTCGATGGGTTAAGATGACAGCGATAGACATTATTTTATACATGATTCAAGAATGGTGTTATAGTACTGGATGATAGTTTAGAATTACATTTTCAATATTTGAGCTAATTTTAGCTTTCGATATTTTATTGACTAAAGATGGTGTAGTAATTATGAACTCAATGTGGTGTAACTAAATTGACAATTTTGTTGGTTGAAAACAAAGTCAGCAGGTTCAAATGCCGTAAGAGGCAAAATAATGTTTGTGTGATGAACAAGTGAATTATACATTATGGAACGCAATAAATAATTGAGTATTGGGCACTTGTTATATTTAAGCAGGTATTATTAATTATTCAGTTATCATGTAACAAGCTTTGCTTATTTTGGAAATAGGTATGTCATGTACTTAATTGGTGTGGTCGGTATAATAATTTACTTATTTAAAAAAATCCTAGGCTAAAAGTAGATGTCTTTTTACTAAAAAAAAGAAATGCCAAAAAATGTTTTATTGATAATCAATGTGATTGCTGGTCCAAAGTAAATGTAAAATAGGACTTCAATAATGCCCTACTAAAGAGTTGTTAATTTAAATTTTGACGACCCTATTAAAAAATCTACGTCACTTAAAAAAACATAAAATAAATATACATTTCGCATTTGGAACCTCCCCTTTGTAGGTATTTCGAAATCAATAAAAAAGCCGAAAAAACTTATAAATTAAATTATCACTGACTTACCTAACATTAATGGTACATGGACAATTTCTCAAAAGTCAGTGATTTTGTACACCCTACATTGATACATATAATTATTACCTTCTTGACTTTACACTAGTTCAACAAGGCAATTCTTGTTAGACAGTAATTACATAGCTACAGGCGTTTTTTCTCATTATTTCAGAAACAAATATTATCTTTTTAACTTATTAAATACAATTTTCTCAATCTGATAACTAGATAAGATACAAATCTTATACAACAACCTGTTATTATTTTGTGCAAAGATAAAAACTGTGTGATATAAAAATGAGAGAAACACTTTATAAATTAGCATAGAGTAAATAAGTAAGTTTTTTATTCTGTAATCATTATAAAGATTTGAGTTTTTTTTCAATAAATAAATCTCGTTAAGTGTTGAGCTTGCTGTGTGTCTAATCATCACCAGTGGTCGGGTAAAAAAAAAGATGGGACCTGTAAAAGAGCTTAATTTAGACCTATATTTAAAGAAATACATTGGTTTTATTGGTTTATTGTTTTGTCAATTCTGTCTACACACAGTTGAAGGGTTGTAAAGTTAATATTCGATTATCAGCATCATCAGCCTTTTGATGTCCACCGTTGGACATAAGCCTTCTCCATAGAACGACACAGCGAGCGGCTCTGTGCCGTTTGCATCCCCATTTACCTTCCCCGGAGTGTAATGTTTTTGCTGTTTTGATGTTGATTCCGTAGAAAAAGTTACTGTATTTGAGAGCAGTAGAATAGTAGCTATATAGGTGGCTGAGTTAACACGCAAAGAATAAGAAGAAGCAGTCACCCCCTAGAAGAAAATAAATAAAAAAATTAGGACCTTTAGAGGTTTAATTCTCGTAATTTAAAATTAATCGCAATCCAGAATCGTTCCGCTTCCAGTAACATTACCATCTAAAACGGTATTTACGTAAACTTTTTATTTGATGTAAAATTATCAAAACTATCCCAATACGACTGAAAATAAAACTAATAAAATTCTTATTTTGGTTTCTACCGTTTTCAGTCGCATTTCGAACTTTAAAATTGTATTTTTTGGGTTTACGAGAATACCGTTGTAGATAGTAATGTTACTGGGAGCGGATTGAAACTGGATTGCGAATAATGTTAAATTACGGGAATTGGGCCCTAAGCTTACGTCAGTCCACTAGGTACTGAATATAGGCCTCCCAAAGCATGTCACTGACATAAATCCTCGGCTATTATTTTTCCTCACGCTGTCATCAGCTTTGCGTATGTCATCGCTCCACCTTGTCGTAGGGCCCCTGAATAGATAGATAATCAGTTAAAACATATAAAAATAGCTGTTAAATTACCCAGTAATTTCAAAAACAGGAAAAAGAACGATTCATTCCTCATTCATTCATTGAGTGTGTACGGAATTTTATAGCTGAAATTATCAGTTAAAAGGTTTCAACGCAGGTGTAGATACTTTCTTTAACATTCAACTTATTTTTTTATTCAAGCAATACAAAAGTAGATACTATTTAACTCTGCAAGTTCAAACTTGTAACTAAATTTCAAAAACAACAATTTTTTCTTATCTTTCACCAGGTGTGGTATACCTAATCCCATTGTCTGAACATTTGATTTTTGCACGTGCATTACCTGTGAATTCTTGTCTACAGAAAAACTCTCTGACTAAACTAGAAATTAGCCTGTTGTGTTCACACGTGTTTTATGATGTTCATTTGTTTCGTATAATAATAAAATAACTGGTAGACCGCCTTTGAGTCAGCGGAAGTATTTACAAAAACCGGCCAAGTGTGTGTCGCTCCACGCTCAATGTAGGGTTCCGTAGATTGCCAACACAAGAAGCGGTATTTGTATTTGCTACCGGTTTTACATAATTAATAACATCATCCAAGTAATTTACTTCTTAAGTACATTTTACTAACTTGGTAGGTAACTTGTAAAGCCTACCTAGCTATCGGAATCGAACCCGGGCCCTCAGAGATAGCGATGCCAAGTCCGTCATGCTCGCTTCTCGGGTACAATGGTAGTTAATTTGCTGATATTTGGCGCAGGTATAATATTGATCTAGCTGAATACATAAGATAATTTTCATTTGGTTTTATTGTTCCCGTGACTTGATTTCATTCATCTATATCTTGATTCTGAAGTCTACGTAGACTAAGTCGCAGGCAGAAGCTAGTTAAAAATAAATGGACTAGTTTTATTCCCGAAAAATTCCCTCACAACGTAATTTCCCTAAAAAATTCCCAAGACCATAATTCTTCCCATTTTTTTCTAAATTCCTTAATTACTATACTAATAAATATGCGCCGGACAATACTCGTACACCAATTTTACTATCATAGTATCGAAATTAGTAATTAAAATCCTTGTGCTACAAGATATGTACCAGTCCACTTTTTTGTCGGCGTCTTCCTGCACACCCAGACTCGAGCCAATTTAGAAAAAGTCGTTTTCAATCTGGCAACCCCGCAACGTGAAGGCATAGAAATTCCGCCGTGTCGGAGTGATCGTGACACAGAGCCTGGTTAGTATTCCCAGATAGGCGGTAGCAGGTTCCAACCCCGGTTCGACCTTTACGCCATCTGATGCCCGCTTTTGTATTAATAATACTCGCTGCTATTTTTAAACGTTAGGTTTGACGACCCCTTTTTGCTTCCTCTTAGAGTAAAAGCGCATGTAATTTATAAGAGTCGATTGATTGTATTTTAATTGAACAAAAAAAAAAGATTTTTTTTATTTTACATAACGGCATTGCGGACCAACAAGGAACCCCAAATATATGGATTTCACTTTTTATTTTATTCTAAGCAATATAAGGGAAACAATATTTTTTTTATAAACACAAAAGACAATTAGATATTATAGCACAAAAAAAAAAACAAATCCATTTATATACAAAATCGATTCTCGATCGATAAGCGTTTTACGCTTAGAAATTAAAATATAAAACTTGAAACTAACTTAGTTAAAAACACTAAACATATTAGATACAAGTGCTTAAGTTGAATTTAAGAATTTGTATGGATGTCTGTATAGTATTGATTAGTATGGATTAAAATAAAATAAGGTGTCTTTTAAGTCTTAAGTATATATTAATAAATTGTTACTTGCCCTAACAAACTGCAATTCTAAAATTCTTTTGTGACGAAACTGAGCTTAGTGACATCTCTACCAGGATGCGCAGTGGCATAAATCGGAGGATTCCAATCGGTGACCTTTAAGGCCGCTCGCTCGGGAGTGGCGAACTGGCTGCGCACGCGCTGACACACGGAGCTCGGTAGCTATTATGCCTCTAGTTGAAAACTATAGCCAGGGCCGTGAAGAACAACAATACAACTGCATTTTTAGCAAAATTTTTTTTTCTATACCAATGCATAAATAAATAAATAAATTTATTTTAAATACTTACATAATAATCGATGTCATTAAGAAAACTGAGGTGCATAAAGCTCAGTGGCGGCAGCGCTTTGGCAGCGCCACTGTTGTGATTGGATGGGTGACCATTCTAACCATATTTGTGACATTTATCACAAGCATCTCCGTGCTTCGGAAGGCACGTTAAAAGTTGTTCCCGGCTATCGCGACTAATATCGCTTAATATTAGTCGTTAAGCCTAGTCAGAGGCCTAAGGGCACTAGTTTACACCCCTCCATCAATCTGCACTAGGCCCGCGTGGTGAAGTGTGGCCTACACAACCTCATAGTTGAGGTGAGACCCGTACTCTGCAGTGATACGTTTAAACCTAGGTATACTTGTAAAAACCTATTAAATTTTAACTGAAATATTTTTCAGAATAGTTGCTATAACTCTGAAAAATATTTAAAGTTTTACTTTGAAACCGGTTAAAAAAACATATTATTATTTTTGGACATAACCGTTTGCTCTTTGCGGCCGTTGCAAGTACAGTAGGTTATTTACTAACAAGGAACAAATGCACATAAATATGTAAATTAGAGACTACATATCAAAACAATAATTAAATAAATATGAAGATGCATAAAACAGGTAAAGGTTAATAAAGCTTCAAGATTATTGATAAACTTCCCTTTGTTATTGATTAATTGAAAACCACTTGTCTGAAAATTTACCGTAACATATAGCACGAAGATAGCAAATAGGCACACCGAAAGATTTTTTATACATAGCCTTTTGCAGCCTTAACAAATGTGGTTTTGTAGGTCATAAATCATCATCATCATCATCTATAGCGGCCGTACGCTTTACTGCCTTATAAATGGACAGGCCTAATCATCATTAGGCCTGTCCATTTATATGACAGTGTAGCGACATCTATCTCGCTACATATAAAAACTGACGAATCCCACATCGCGATATTAAAGTTATCGGAGCGATTGAACCATATATACAAGAACCCGACAAACAACCGTCGGGCAATAGCCCACCAGACACAACACCTGTCTGGTCGGAGGATCCTCCCTATTCAATGGGAGATGAGGAACTTCACACCCTGTTCCTCTTACCTCCAAACTGGTGACCCCGAGCATGAACGTCAGCGCAGCCTTCGCAAAGCTACGTCATCGTGACGTCATCATCACTCCCTCAAGCTTTCGAGCAGCCAGTCCTACAGCCAGCCAGCATCCACGGCTACTACGGGTACCCTGACCACCAGCATGCAGCGGACGCGCAACAGCGCAACAGCGACCTTGGCACAGCACACTGCACTTCGGCCTTCGGTCAGCAAGCAGAGACGCACTTCTCTCCTGGTCGACGCAGCAGCCAACCACTACGCAGCACTGCACCACTCCGACTCACTGGGGCACTTGCAGCATCACCCCGACTCACTGGGGTATCACCGCAGACAGTTCCGACTCACCGTGAACTATGCGGCACCTAGTCCCGACTCACTGGGGCATCACCGCAGACAGTTCCGACTCACCGTGAACTATGCGGCATCTGGTTCCGACTCTTTGGAACATTCCACTGGCGCTACGGCCGCTAAGCTAAAAGCTCAAAGCTAAAAGGACAGATCTATTAGTGCATCCACTAATAGATCTGTCCTTTCAGCTTAACTGGCATTCTGGGGTCACAATTGACACCAGCCACCTCTCGCCATTTGGCCCACGCAGCAGCAATGCGTGCCTTGACGTTGCAATCGATGTCTCCCGACGTGTGAAGTACAGACCCGAGGTATTTAAGCTGGTCTGCAGTGCGATCGACCTTGTCTCCGCCTAATTGCTTTAGATGCTTAAAACATAACCAATATATCTATTGGTTATGTTTTGTGCATATATTTTTTTTAACCGAATCGTTAAGACATTAAAGTCACAAAAAATTTGAGAAATGAAATGCGTGTTCTTGTCATGCATTTGTTATCAAAAGTTGAGTAGAATTATTCAACAAAAAGATGATATCATTTTTTGGATGAAAAAAACACTATACTCTTTGACTTATTATTCACATATCGAGTTGATTGTCCTTAATCCAATAGCTAACTTCAATAATAAATAAATAATGCATATTACATATTATTAACTCGATCCCATAACTTGAACCCAACTTAAAATGTATTTACTAGTAATATTAAATACTCGTGCTCGTCTAACATTACTAATCGATTATTTGAAATCGATTAACCGAATAGGAGTCGATAGTCGCCGATTCGGTCGTAAATTTGAGTTCTTCGTAGATAAGTATCATCATATCGACTTGAAGTCGTGGCGGCGGATGCCTTTAAGTCAAAGGTTTGGCTTAAAACGAAACATTTAGGTACGTAGATAATTTTTGAATATTTACAATATTACAGATCTTCGTGATTCTTAATTAAGGTATTTTTGTACAAGCGTGTAACTTAGATAATGCACTTAATTGGTATCGTTAAGTAGATAATTACCACAATATCATTTATACATTGAAAATGTATAAATTGATTAAAAAACCCTTTACTTTTATTTTTAGGTATAATAGTGCCATTAGTATGCACATTTAAATCTTTTGGTCTATGATTACCAGAATTATTAAAAAATATTCATATCAATGCAATGTAGTGACATCCTATATTGTCTAGTTAGCAAATAATCAGAAAAAGGTATAAAGCAATTAGGAAAATCTAAACGTATAATTTCAAGCGCGTATTAACAACCTGGAAATTGATACGTAGTAAAATTAAAACTACTATGATACGTCAATATGTTGTTTGAAACTCCGGGACGAACAGAACCACTCTGGCAAGCGGCGGGGTGAAGGGGGACTCGAATTCCAAAAGCTAGGACTACCTTCACCTGACCTAGGTTTGCCAAAGAACACTAGCACAGAAGTGACGCAAACACAAAATAAAGCCATAGAACAAACCTAGTAAAAGTCTTAAAAAACAAGAATTCAACAAATAATTCTAAAATACACCTTTAGTATTATGTTAAATTGTAATTAAATTACAATATTATAAATTAAAATTCAATTACTAATGATTCTATTACAATAAATAAAAAAATTTGTGCATTTACTATTAAGTCATTCATCATCCTCGAAGAATTCGCAAATAAACAACAGAGCATAAAATCGTATCTAGGTAAGTAGGAAGATGCGATATTGTTTGTGTTTTTAACACACTTAGGTCCACTTGCGCACCACCGAATTAGTGTCGACGCCATACAACCTGACAGCTATCGAATGATGTTTAATACCTGTTAGTGGATAATACGGATTAAATTCGCTAATCATGAGTTGCGCTAGTGGGTCTTATATTATCTTCACTTGTATCTAACTAACTATGTAATCAAATCTTAGAAGTCAAATTAACGTATCGATTTGAAACTTATCTGATATTCGGATGACAATACAATAATTTGACACCATCATGCTGATCTGATGACGGAGGTAGAAGGTGGATAGTGGAACTCTTTTATGACTACACGTAAACCTTCCTGTTTGGGCTGTATTTGATTGGTACTGACGAGTCCAATACATATAAAAGTGTGTTTATAGTTTTTGAAATGAACTGAAGTTTATTTGCTTTTCAGTAGGGTACACTGAAGATGATCGTATAAATAATATTCCACCTATTTAGCTATAAAAGAACATGCAAATTTCATTATAAAAATACCAATTATCTGATTCAATACAATAAAATTGTTTAGTTATAGCCTCGAGTAATAATATATCTTTTTCCAGAACAATACAATTTTCCCAAATTATAATTGTTTTATTTGAAAATTCTTGTATTCTATAAAAAGCCTTATCACTAAGCGCTTTTAAATTTAGTTGTGGGTAGGTCTTTTAGACTATCACAGTATGAGTATTAATGAGTAGTATTAATTATTCCAAAAATCTTGCCGGCGGGGCATACTTTAGTTTTTTACCTAAAATTTTAGTTCCTATTCTCACTCAAACATGGTTTAACTTTGTTTATGTGCTCTAAAGCTTGTGTGCAGTAAATGTAATGAACGTACATTACGACTGATTGAAATTACGCTGGAGTGAGTTACGAGCTATACAATTTCAATCAAGATTAATTATTAATTTAATAAAATCTTTTAGATGATTTATGCGATAATCTTGTTGTGGTATTAAGTTTAAGTATACTTTGTAAGGTCCTTAATTTTCTTGCTTAATCTTTTAACAATTTCCCTGTCCCACCATTTGGTCAGGTCTTACTAATGTTAATCTTACTCGTACTAGTACCTCAATGTAAACGTTTGTATATTTTCACACGACTGCCTAAAAAGAGTGTAATGTTTTTAAGGTTTATGTATGAGGTATGTGAGTGAGTTTTTTTTTCTACCATAACGAATTAACGCCCTAACCTATTTTGATGTACTAAGAGTATTGTTAGAATCCTTACGTTTTCCTGGATGACATAAGCTATGTTATGACATAATAATAACAATAAGGTCTAAAAAAATCTTCTATACTTATCGAATGGGGTAACAAAATGAAGGGTTTTGAAAGGGGATTACAAAAATAGAATACACCTTATTTTATACTTAAATGTAAGTACATCACTTGGTGGCACAGGTGACCAACTGTTTACCCAAGTATGAAATAAAAATAATAATTAAATTCAAATTCAAACGTTTATTGCATGTCACATTACAATTTTGCGGTGTTAGAAAAATAAAGGTATACATGTGACGCCCTGCAAAGGCATAGCAAACAAGAGAGTGACATATGTACATATTTTTAAATTTCATAAGTAATAAGTTATAATAAGATTAGTGTACATTAAAAACAGGACTGCCGTTAATAAACTTCGTAATAAATTGTGAATACAGTAGGAAAATGTTTGCAGTCGGGGGACTTTTATAACCATTCTAATACATCTATACAGCAAGGGTCCCCCGACTCAAAATAGTACCTCATGGTCCCCCGACTCAAAATATTTCCTACTGTATTCACAATTTTTATAAATTAAGTACATATATTATATTTTTTAATTATTATTTTTGAAATTGTTTAAGTTTGGCACACATTCGAGTAAGTATTTTGGTCTACCTTAACACATAGGATTTAAAATATAGTGATCCCATGTATGTGTGCCCGAGAGATAATTATTCCCTGTGACTATTTCTCTTTCGTTTTAATACAAATTCAACGCAGACGAAGTCTCGGGTAGAACTCAGTGATTCATAATAATATTTTATCCCACCAAAAACATAAATGTAAAAAAGGAGAGCCAAGTTCAATACAAAAATTATGCTTGGCTGTGGGCTTCGCCGCAAAAAGAATGGAGATCCAAATGAGTGCCAAGTTCTATGCAAAATCTAAATATGTATTTATATGAACAAAATAACATTATGAACAAGTATTACACTCTATTTCTTTGCTTTATTGGATACCTATAACAATTGCTGTTATTTAAAAATGTGAGATCTTAAAGTAGGTAAGATTTGACTTGGCCAGTTTTTATCAGAATTAAAAGCTGGAAAAAGAGCTGGATTCCAAATTTCATCCTTCTGGGTCATCTGGAAGTAGGTTAGGTTTAGGTACTATATGTCAGTCAGTCAGTGCTAAAATTTACGACTTTTGAACCTTCATATCTTTATAACCGTTTGAGCAGGCTTTATGAAATTTGGGCTTCTAGATGTCCTTATGGGTATAATTAAACACACGTAGTTTTATGTGTTTACATTAAAGAGGTTTTGAGTTATACAGAAGGGTCAAAAGGGGCACCAAGTGGTTCGTGTAATATTACACTTGGCGCTGGCTAGCCAGTTCCTTTGCTTGAACTTGGCTTGACACGCTGCCGCGTGTCTAGATTTCCTCCATCTGCTACGATTCATCTATAGATAGTAGGTACTTTTTAATTTAAACTCTAAGCACGGAATGCGATTAACATATCCTAAACCAAGATTATCTTGAACCATAGTTAAACGTCGGTCTTTTTATGAATCGGTAAGCATCTGTAAATGATATCTTGGTATGTGGGTGAGTTTATGATACAATCTCAACCATACATTCTATACTTCATCGATTTAGATTTACGCGTCTGGTTTAACATTTAAATTGAGATTGGTTTTTAATGTATAAAAAGTCGAAAGTTAAAATTATGTCATATCAATTTGGGGGAAACAACAATTTGTTAAGGTGCACATCAGTTGTGTGTTTACATTTAATTCAGAATTAATTAACTTTAAATTACCTCTATGTAGTAACTTAACTCAACTGTCAATCCTTGATACAAACGTCACTCAAAAATTATATACACCAATCGGATTAATGTTGAAACAAAATAATGTCATTTTTATGTAGACCACTTAATTTTAGTCAATAAAATTGTCGTCGACATCGAAGACATTTTAATTTTGTCGTCTTACATTGCCTATTGATTGCAAACATATGACATTATTCTAAAACAGTCTTTTGCAATAATGCCTAGTAAAATATTTTAACATCCTATCAGGATCACTTATCTTGATACTAAATCGGATCGTTCGGTTCGACATCTGTCTATAAACCCTTGCACGTCTTGCCATGTGTCCGGTAATGTCTAAAAAAGGCCGGGCATAGACAATAGGAGAGATTTATGTGCCTTTAACATCTGGTCAATTTTGCCCCTACCTGGACCGTAGGTGAGAATTAAGGTACGTTGTTTCTGAATGTTAACGTTTTAGAATAGGATCCCCAAATTCAAATGAAGATGTATTTTACCATAATATTTAAGGCAGTAGTTATTCAGTTTGTTTTTGTATTATTTAAAAATAAAAATATAAAAGAAACTTTTTGATGCATTTTGCACAGACAGAACTATCAATATTTTTTAAAATATTGGACAACATCACATTTATTGCTCTAATCCTATGGTAAGTAGCTAAAGCACTTGTGTTACAGAAATCAGAAACAACGACGGTACCACAACAACCAGACCCGAAAATTTTTATAAAATATTTTTTTCTACATTGACCGACCGGGAATCGAACCCGGTACCTGAGAGATAGCGACACAATGTCTGATATGCTCGCCTCTCGGCTATGGAGATCGTCAGTTCATCTAAATTTTTTTTTTTTAACAGTCCTTTATTATTTCAAATTAATTTATCTCTAACTTACGACAGCCAGGTGTCTTTTCAAATGCTTTACTGTCACTATATATGTGCTAATTTATGTTTTTTTGCCACTGGTATCATTTCAAAACTTTATGGGTATGTTAAAGTATTAATGAACAAAATAAATTTGCGAAATGTTTAGGATTAAGTGGCTAACATCGCACAAAAAATATTAACGAGGTGAAAATAAATAATTGTGTGTAATTGACCTCATTTATATGAGTGTTGAATGTGGTCAAAGAGCAAGGTAACGCATTAAAATTTGCTAATACCTAAAAGTTAAAAACTAAGTGCTTACTTAACAGTTTGTTTTAACCTGTGTTTATTTTCAAATTCAGATGATATAACTACTGCCTACAATATGTTAAAACAATTCGTTTTCCGAAAAACTAGACTGAGAGAAAGCTTGTTAATTATGATTGAATAATAACTGAAAACAAATTATCTCGTAAAGTCCCACCTTTATCAGGGTTAGGCTCAGACTATATGCGTCCGGAATTTTTCAGAACTCCATACAAAACCGATTGAATCCGGGCTTGTCCGGAGCCGTTTTGTATGGAGTTCTGAAAAATTCTGGATGCATGTAGTCCGAGCCTTAAGCTTATATTTGGCATAACCCTCTCTAAGGCATGGACAATTTTTTTGGTTTTAAGAACAACAATAAGATTGTTTTTATTTGCCACAAAAAAAAAAAACAAAATAGCTACAGTTAGTTACCTACAGTTTTCGTCATTATTATACAGGATGGCCAGAAAGTTGACGTCCAAAGACTTTTTTTTAGGTGCCTCGTGTTGAGAGGTATCTGAATCACCCCTATGTACGTTCTACGATTTTTCGTAGTTTTCGTACGATTTTTTTTATGATTTTTGCAAAATTGCGACCGGATCAGTTTGAAAAATTTCTAAAAAAAGTACAAGGTATTTATTTTTTTCTTGCGGCTAAATCTCTATGAACTGTGCATTTATGATGCATAACATTTTTGAAAATTAATGTTAAGTAAGTTATCATTTAAATTTTCAACTTAAAATTAAAAATCTAAACTGATAATTTCTTAGTTCCTAAGTAGCTTCAGAGAATGCGATAGACTAATAGCTTTTATAATAATAATAAAAAAGTAGTACTTCATAGGCTACATTCGATATATGGATATAGCCAGAAGTATTAATAAATACCTTGTCTCTTCTATCCACATCAAACGAATTCAGATAAAATGTGTCATTTTTATAACCAGGTTTAAGTTCAAATAAGAAATGAGGAGATCCGTAAACGAACAAAAGTCGCTGACATAGCCCAATGGATTAGCAAGCTGAAGTGGCAGTGGGCGGGGCACATAGCACGTAGAACTGACGGCCGATGGGGCCGAAAGGTTCTAGAATGGAGACCGCGTACCGGCAAGCGCAACGTAAGACGTCCACTCACAAGGTGGTCAGACGACCTGGTAAGGGTCGCAGGAAGACGTTGGATGCAGGCCGCTTCCAACCGGCCAATCTGGAAGTCAATGGGGGAGGCCTATGTTCAGCAGTGGATGTCCTATGGCTGAAATGATGATGATGATGATGAAGATTTATAAAGGCTATAAAGGCTGACCTTTAAACTTGTCTATTTTCACTAGCTTTTTTGCTTATACAGGGTTACATTGCAAAGGGGTGCCAAATCTTTAGGAGTGGCTCTGAATCAGTAACTTAATCGAACTATGCAAAAAACAAACGAAAAATTCACATTAAATTTTCCTATCCGCAGTCGTTTTCCATCGTTCGCGTGGATAATTTAACTCATCCAAGAAAAAAATACACCGTATATGCACTTTTCGGATATTTTTAAGTAATTTTTTTCGTAACATACGTAAAAATAATAACGATTAGACGCTTCCTTATATATATTGTTCCCTAGATCTGATTTTTTAAATTTGGCACCCCTTCGCAATGTAACCCTGTATAGGTCACTCAAACAAATCTAAAATTTATAGATCTAATCTATAGATATATCTAATAATCTATAGATTATTATATCACTCGCTATTAAGACGAATAAAAACAAATAACAGATTGTAATTTGTTTAATTTAGAGTCGGTTACCATATGCCCTTTCGCATGGTTGGTACATACAATTCCCGGTACTAAGAAAACAAAGTCGTTTGCATGGATATGCCTTTATATTAAAATGTCAACGGACATTTTTATGTAGATTTTATTATTGTTTGATTGTTTGTTAAGACCCAAAGACGCAGTTGTCTGAGCATCTGTCAAGGGTTTGCTAAAATTGGACTGAGTGTAAAGTGCATTGTTCATTTGTAACTTTGTTAATAATGAAGAGTTAAAAGGTATGTTGAATGATCTGTGTGGCGATAAAGGCGCGATAGACTAGTGGTAAAAACGTCACGGTTCATCCGTGCGATTGTGCGATAAATTACCGGTTACCTCAGTTTTGCAAAATGTCTAAGATTCTTTATTAATGAAGAAAAACATCGCAAAGAAACAGCATGGATCGCAATAATTCATGTCCCTTGGGGTTTGACACAAAATTTTAAAAAAATACTTGAATACTCACACAATATTATAATACAACATACATGGGAGTATTCGGGTATACCTCTCCCTCTTATGATATCTCTGGACAGGCCTACTCCAATGATTTTCATCGAGGGGGGGGGGATTCATATTATCCCTCATAGACAAAGAAATGCTCATTAATACACGGGAATGGTTTTTAAACAAGCTAAATAAATTGCAACAAATTATTCATCGTCCAACAACTGCTAAACCAGATGCTGCGAATTATTTACAAGAAATTAAGCTGATTAAGGAATAGGCTGGCCACACACCCGCGACACATGGAAGATGGAATTATGGGAAAATAAATGTTAAATAATTTTTATTGACTTCTAGTAGGTTGCGCTCCAGAGAACAAAGGTCGCGGGGTTCGAATCCCACAAGGGGCAAGTGTTGTGTGATTTATAAGGACGAATTATTTTTAGGTACTTGAGTCATGTCATAAAATATGAGTGTGTATATCTGTTTAGTCGTCATAGACTTGCTATACTTAATCATCATCATCATCATTATTCGCCTGCCAGGTCATGATGGGGCAAAAAAATAAATGATTTGTTAAAAATTATATTGTGAAAAAAAAATACCCAGCCCTGATTTCAGAACCGAGACCATGTATGTTATATAACTTTATTTGTTTAAACTTTATTGCACAAATAAAAAACGTACAAAAGGTGGACTTAATGCCATGGGGCATTCTCTGCCAGTCGACCACATTAAGCTAAACAGATATGTTTTGTGGGCGGTGCGACATAACGTTTAAAAAATAAAAATAAACAATGAATAACTTTGTCTTTTTTTAAACCAATTATAAGATTGATAGCTACCTACAAATACCAAATAATGTCTGTAGTTTTTATGTTTAGTGGAGAGCACTATAGAGTATCTAGTCTACTATGTGTGGCTGGCCTTATTGTCACAAAAATGCCAGAAGACACGTGCCCAGCGCCACTTTGCATATGTTACGCAACAAGCGCGCGCGCACCGGGTCTCGTCTGCCGAACGCGGTCCTCACTTTTATGTCATCGCGATCTGAACGATTTATCGGTATACGATCAGTTATGGTGCGATATTGATTGATAAAACGGCCATTAAAAGTACGTAATACAATAAAACCAAAATTTAATTTTGTAAATGAATTATCTTGTTTGACGTGTCTTGACGTGTAAGTCACAATTTGTTTTTTTACGCTGCCACTGATTCTCGACTATAGGCTAGCTAGCTAGGCTATATAGGCTAGCGCTGGAAAGAATCAGTGCAAGAAATATTTACAGTTACTTTTAAATAAGTTTCTTTCATAAAAAAACTTATAAAAATGGTTGTACACATACAACAACAACTTAACATATAATTTTCCTCCTCTTATTACCAGCTCATAATATGTATTTTCTGAGACGGTGGTGAGGCAAAGTTGTAAGATAATTCAAACGTGTTACGTGTATTATCTACCCCGAAAAAGGCCTATATTCATATTTATTTTTTTACAAAAATATATTACGACCTATTTAGTTTTCTTTGACGATAATATAAAAAAGAATAACAAATAATTATGCTCTATCAAGGAC